>CM073445.1:41194024-42544024 GCA_037074515.1 Mimosa bimucronata | reverse complement strand
CTCAGAGAACACTACAGGAACCAAAGCTTTTTCCTCCTCACTACTTGTGATTGTGCACTTGGAATCAGTGGTAGTGGATCCACTTGAAGTAGAAAACAGAACTCCACTTTCTTCATCCACTCTTGTTAATTGTGTCATACCTATTTTGCCCTCAGTCTCTGCCTTACCACCATCTTTCAGAATCTCAACCTCCATGCGCCCCTGCATCTTCAACACAGTCTCCAAGTCACTCACAACATCTCCCATTGTTGGCCTATGCCTCCCATTATCACGAAGACAAGCCAATGCTACTTGGACAAACTTCTTCAAACACTGATGAGTTATGCTCCCCTTCAAAAATGGATCAACCACCTCACCAATCTCTCCTTTCTCATAGCATTTCTTAACCCAGTCCACTAAGCTACCCTGTTGCTTCTCCACATTTCGAAATATATGTGGCTTCCCACACAAAACCTCAAGTAAAACCACTCCAAAAGAGTAAACATCAGATCTTAGTGTCAGCTGCTGAGTTTGGTAGTATTCTGGATCTATATACCCAATGCTCCCTTTGACATTTGTGGTAACATGTGACTTGGATAAACCATCTGGTCCAATCTTGGACAATCCGAAATCTGAAACCTTTGCCACCCAACCATCGCCTAAAAGAATGTTTGAGGTTTTCACGTCACGGTGGATCACACTCTGCTTGTTCTCTCCATTGTGGTCATGAAGATAACGCAGTGCCTTTGCTGCTCCTATGCAGATCTCAAGCCTTTGCTTCCATGGAAGTGACTCGTTAACAGGTTCTTTAAGGTAGTCACTGAGGGCCCCACGTGGCATGTATTCATAGACCAAGATCATCTCCATGTCATCATTGCAGTAGCCTATGAGATCAACCAGATTTGGATGGTGAAATTGGGACAACATCTTGATCTCTGTTTGGAACTCCACGATCCCTTGTTGCGATTCTGCTTTGAGCCGTTTGATAGCAACAAGGGTTGATGTCTTCCCCTTTTTAATGTGTCCTCTATAGACTTCACCAAATCCTCCATGACCAATGATAGAGAATTTATCGAAGTTGTTGGTGGCTGCTTTGATCTCTGCTATGGAAAACTTATGGCATGAATCTACTGATTCATTATCTGTCTTGTTCCCTGCACCTTTGGTCTTCATTCGCCGGAATAATAAGAAACCAATGACAGACAGCACAATGACAAATAAAGCTGCACATACAAAGGCAATCAACATGGGAGTTTTTGTGTTTTTCTTTGAGGTTTTTGATGATTGTTTGATTGAAGATGAAGAGGTTGGGTCTGGGTTTGGTCCTCCAAGATTGTCACTTTGATCATTGATCTTGAAGATTTCAATTCCATTCAACAGTACATCGTACGTACTATTTGGGAGTTTCTGCAACTTGATTGAAAGGTTCTGCCTCTTCAAGCTTCCCTGCTTCAACAAAACAGCATAGTCCATATAAACAGGAACTCTGCTATCTTCCAGCGAACCAAGCAAATCCACCTGACGATCAGCCAAAGAACCCTCTATGAGTATCTGGAAAAGTCTCTGCCCCTTCTGGACTGATTGATCCAACTCACAGAAGAGCAGTCTGATCATATAAGCAAACATGGAGTCCACTTCAAACTCCCAATTCATACCATTATTTGAGGTCTTTGCACTTGAATACACATCACGAGGTGCAGCTTTTTTGAGAAGGTCATTTCGGTATATAAAATCTGCACCAGAATGATCTTTTAAATCCTGCAATTCTCCCATCACCTTATAGCCAGAGCCAGTTACATCATGCCACTCACGAAGGAGACCAGTAGTATCTTCATTAGCTAGAATCTCACCACCTCCAACATTGATTCTGTATACCATCTCCAAAGCAGAGTTTTTATCAACTTGGATATGATTTTTCTCTCCAACCAGCGTCAAGTTCACTGGGTAGTAAAGATCAGTGGGCAAGGCCAAAACCTCAATCCCATTGATAAATGCATAGGCATCTGGATGATTAGTGCTTGGAATGAAAGTGATGTTAAGCATGTTACCAGGTTCCACGTTAACACAGTACTCTCTGAACACTTTTTCCTCAGGATCATCATCTTTATCTGCAGTGAGTGAAGCGTTGAAGTCCTTAAGAAGGGTATGGTGTCCTGCTTTAACAGTGAACAAAGCATTGGAACGATCAAAGTTGGAATATGTGGCAGGGTAAAAGAACAGGCGAACAAACTTTTGGCCATGAGTGACATTAAAAGAGTAGGTGAATTCAGAAAGAGAAAGGCGAGCTGTGGCATAAGGGACTTCCTCCAGTGAAGGAGAAAACTGAGATGCTTTGGAAGAGGTTGAGGTGTGACTGTTTTGACCAAGTGAAATAACTTTGGAATCATCATCTGGTTCCCATGTTCTGTTATCTAAAGTATTTTGTGGATTTCCAGAGGAGCCACAGTTAATGGAGAACCTATCTGCATCAGTATTGTAGGAAGTGACTGGTGGGATAGTGAAGAACAAGAAGATGATGAGAAAAAAGCAGATGGTTGGTTTTTCAATAATGTTTCTGAAACTCATCACCATGATTAATTGTTGTGATTGCAGATTTGATGAGTTGCTATTTGGCAAAGAGAGTGAGGCTTTGATTTCTATGTTACTCAGATGAATGAATGATGAATAATTGAGGTTAGTGGGGGGCATCTATATCTTTAGCATTTGCTTTCTCATATTTGTTAAAGCTGCTTTTTCTTTTCCTTGTCACTTCACTGTTACTAATGTTTGAATAAAGCTGACTGATGGGGGGAAAAGCTGCTTTAATACTCTCTTCTTACTTGTAATATGAGGTTGATTGCATTGGCGTGCTTGCTTGACTTTGACTTGGACCATCCATGTCCAAATCATTCATCGTCTATCACATAAGTTTTTGTTATTGCAGGGTAAAATTTTTCATCGGGTGCGTAGAATTCTGAGATTACTCAGTTTGCAAGAACTTTCGGGCTGTGTTCAGATTAATTTCCACGCACCGTCCACTTTTCTAGACGCTCAAATATGCTACGAAAGGGATTATTTATAGTTGTTACGACTCGAGAAAATTAAACTCATCAAAAGTCAAAACACGGTAAAGAGATCAGAGAGACCAACCAAGATGCAAGTGGACAATTTTTTAACTTGAAAGTTAAATGTATTCCTTCCCTACCCGATCGAAAGGTGAAATGGATTATATAATTATGAGTAATGATATCAAATTACTATTGAGGACAGTTATGTTATATCTTTTGATAGATTTTTACTATAACAAGTCAAGGTCGTTAAGAGACAGAAGAGAACTCTATCCAAATAGACAACTTGATTGAGGCTTAGATATACTGCATCCTCCACTGCTAATTATAAAAACTAGTTTGTTTAAGTAGTTTGGATACTGAATGCAAAATCTTTTTTTTTTCATTTTATCCTTTATATTTATCACTTTTAAAAATTAATTTGTTTTACTTATTATAAACTGATATAGTATTTCAGAGAGATCATGTAACATTTTTTCATAAGGTTAAGGGTCAATTTTACCCCAGAAATATTTTTTGGTCAAATTTCTCCCTTTAACGTTGAAGTATTAACCGTCAACGTTAAACTTTTAACAGTCAACGTGAGTTTTTTTAAAGGAATAGGGCGATATTGCTACGTTTTGAAACTTCCAGAATACTTTTAAACCTAAAAAAAAACTTCTGAGGCAAAACTGGTCATTAACGAAAACTTTTGGAGCAAAATTATCCCTTAACCCTTTTCTATAATTAAGTAATTTATTTATCTTCATAAATCTTCCAAATTCAGTAAAGTAGTTCTTATATTAAGAACCGAAGGTAGAATATGGTTGCACTATATTTGCATATAAACACTACAAAAACCTAGCTAGCAGCTAGTTCCATATAAATCCATAGAAAACTGATGACTCCCCATATTTAGTAAATTTTTAGAAATATTTTATTGCATTTGGGGAGGCATCAATTAAAAAAATTAAGAGATTTTGTTACCTATATGAGACATTGTTTGGGGATTTCTTTTAGGAAAGTGAAAAAAAACTAAAAATCATTGAAAATAAAAATAAAATGTTTTAAGTTGATTTATCTTATTTTGGTGGCATCAAATATTCTTGCATTTTAATTGCCTATTTTGTTTTAATTGACAGCCACTCATCATCAATCAATAATTATTGTGCAAGAATAGGAAAGAAAATAACGCACAGTTGCAAGGAAGAGAAGGAGAGACTAATTGATTATAAATTCATCACGAACACACAGCAATTGGGGGGAGCTAATTCTTTCAATCATAAACACACTACCCAAGGACACACGCAAGAGGGGAGGAGGAAACACTTAGAGAAAGAGAGCACCAAGTCTTCGATCTTCTTCACCATTGACGACGGCCGGAGTAAGGACGAGAGGAACTTCGGTGTGCTTCAATGAATTTATTTAAAGGCTTGTGTAGCTAAACTTTTCTTGGATTATTGTAGTTTAATTATGGATTAGTGGATGATAATTTCAAACTTTATTTGTTTTAATGTTATATTTGCTGATTCAATTGTGTGCTCTATTGTCGTGAAATAAGAGGGATCTGATTAGGATTAAATTTGGCGTTCTAAAGGAGCTTAGACATAGGAATTTTAGCTAGATAGACCTTCAATTGAATAGTGTAGGATTAAGTTTTTGAACTTAATTTGCTTGTAGGATAGACATATACCTACCGGCCCTTCATAGTCACATTAGACTTGCACTTAATTTAGTCTAATTAAGTAATCACCTAAGACATTAGGGATTGATGTAATTTAGAACGTCTTTTAGTGATCGACGGATACTATTAGGTAATTAAGGGTCCTAAACTAGTAAATATAATGTTGATTGCAATCAAAGGGAGAAATTAGACATTAAAAAGTAATCAAAGCTATGATAATCCAATAAGGCATCACGTTTGTTCATTAACCGTAGTTTATATTTGTTTTTTTTTCTATTTAGTATTAAATTTTCATTTGATAATTGCTTCCTTTGTGTCTTGCTCAAATTAAGCGAAAGTGTAAAATTAATGCTCAATCTAATTGTTAGTACCAAGTCCTCGAGGGAATGATACTTTACTCACTCTTTATTACTTGATATGAGCCGTGCACTTACGGAGTCTTAGGTTACAAAATTTGTGCCTATCAAAAACCGGGTAGAAATACAAAGGATATAATTATGAAAAGGTGGAAGAGGGGGGTGTGGGAATGGAAGCGAGTGAAGTAGTTTGCGTGCTTGGATGAGAAAGATTGCATTTTGCATGAAGAGGGCATCACAAGGCAAAGTTATGGGGCCTTTAACAGAGTGGCCATTTGTCTCTTGAGACTTCTTCAATAGATCTCTGAATATGGCATGGCACAGGTATTCTATTGGTATCACAAACCTAGTGTTATCACTCGTGTATATCACAAATTTACCACCTTTATCTGCAAATACACACTCCCTTCTCCTCCCAAACCTTATCATTTTGTCGTTCCACTTCCTTCCTATGCATAGCAATTTCCCCAAGCAACTCCTCATCATCTTCTCTAATTTTAATTTGCTTCTTGGATTTCAGATCGAGGTTAATTATATATACTTGTTTAGAGGTTACAATATGCTTGTAAATGATGAAAGCCATAAAAGATACGTACGCAGGCTAATTTAGGGAGCTTAGCTGTGTAAAATTGTGAAGAATCTATGGAGACAGATTATGTCAATTATATGTTGTTTTTATTATTGTTATTGTTATTAGTTCACATATAGACTGATGGAAGCTTATAATTTGGAGTACCAATGAAATGATACTTTGTGCGGTTCCGTAAACATAGCAATATTTTTTTTTTATCAAAATAAACATACATAGCAATATTTGATTGGTACTAATTGAGGCTTTGGATGCTTTATATATAAATTTGGAATTAGCGGCACCTCGTTTCACACGAATTAGTTACCTCGTATGATCTAAGATTTCAAAGCTCTCTTTTCTTTTCTTTTCTTTCTTAATTTTGGCTAACTTTTTTTTTTCTTTAAAGTGGCAAAAATCCTACAGTGTCTTGTATGAATGGTTCTAGTAAGTATGAGACAAACTGCACCACCATTAGAAATTGTGCTTTTCATTATTCACACGACACTCCATGTATACATATATTTATAGTGACGCACAACTAATACTATGTCAGTAGTAAACGAGTCCATTTGGTTTCTTTGGAAACAACAATTCTATACTTCCACAAACATTTTTCCCACTCCTGGTAACTAATATATACCCCTTTTAATCCATAATATAAGAGGTAATATGAGAATTTTTTTGTCCACATTACAAGAGGTAATATATAAAAGTCAAAATAATAAATATTTGATTTCCTTTTTTGCCCTTACATTTTAAATGTAAAAAAGGGGATAGGAGAGAGTGTGAATGTATAATAAATAATATAAGTATATAATCCGAAAACCGCATTAATTTTACCCATAATAAATGATTATACTATATTTCCTTGATTTATGTAAAATGGTTGACTACCTCTTATAATGTGGAATGGATAGAATACTAATTCATATTCTACAATAATTATGTAGCGCTATTACAATATATTACTCCCTTTTATCCATGTATATATATATATATAACACTGGACATATTTATAAGACAAAGAGATAATTTTTTGGTTATATTTATAAGTCACGCCATCAAAATTTTTATAAGAATGTACACTCTTATCTTTTATCTATTATTGTATTTACATTGTTCTAATATGAGGTATGAAATTTTTTAAAAAATAGGTAAACTCCTAAAAAGTAGTATGAAATTTTGATGTAGAGTTAATGAAGTTTAAAATTTTTCTTAATTGTAATAAAACATGTTGAAAATAATTTATGTATTTGAATTATTTTGATTAGGTTATGTATTCGAATTAATTTGTCATGATTTTCATGAAATATTATTGCAATTAATTCATTGTATTTGCTCTTTTCCATTGATGAGAAGAAAGTGAAGCATTAATTAGGAGCATTGTACGGGAAAAAAATACAAAATGTAAATGGATTACAATATACGGAAAAGGCCTTAAAGCAATGATTAAACCAAAGTATATGCTATATTTATATTGAAGAGAATATAACTACCTCTCAGCTTAACAAGTACTGAACAGTAAAGAGATTTGGGAGCAATGTGAAAATGTATGAGACGCAACCAATAAATATTCGACAAGAACCTGTATAATTTTTTAATTTTTTTTTTAAAAAGACAGACACACACGTGATGAATTATAAAATTTTTTAATTTGACTCAAAAATATTGAAAGAATATTCGTATACCATACCTTTTTTTTCAAAAAATTACATTATATCTCTGTAGTAAGAAAATATGGAAAATTTCAAATAAATACCCTTCGAATATCAAAAGGACAAAAATGTACCTCCAATATACAAAAAGACATAAAAGGGATCGTTCCTAATTTGGAATAAACAATTTTAAGGTAAAAAGACCAAAATACCCCTGTCCCCATTAATTACTCAGGTATGGCCATTAACCACTCTAGTATAGCTGTAACATCCTAAAAATTTAATTAAGGATTAGTGGGGGTAAACAGGAATTCATTAATGAAAAATGATGGATTATGAGAATAATTGAAGGATTTTGAGTATTTTAAAGGCCTAGTTCTCCCTTATTTGGACGATAATAATTTTGGGAGAGATCATTTTTAGGCTCAAAAGAAGTTATTATGGGAGGAAATAAGTAAAGGGTATTATAGGGAAATTTTTTAGAGTGAAAAGAAAATTTTTGATTCAAAAGAAATATCTTATTTGAGGATTTTAGGGTCAAGTAGTGTATTTTTCCCTAATATTTTTCCTATTCCACCCGTGAACTTTCGTTTCCTCCGTGACTTCTCCACTTCCTATTTCTTTTCATTATTTTATTATATATTATATTATTATTATTATATTATTATTTAAATATTATATTATAAATACTCCTTCCCCTCCGTCCTCTCCCTCTCGTCTCACTCTCTCTCTCCGTTCACTCTCTCTCTCTTTTTCTCTCTCTCTTGCTCTCTCTTTCCACTATATATATTCCTATCATTAGATTTATTAAAGTCTGTTAGTATAGAAATAGTAAGTTTTTCGGCCAACTAAGCACATTTTTGGAATCCCGTAAGTCTCCTCTACCTTTTTATGTCATTAGTTTTTCGATTTGTTATACTTGAAAAATTAGACCTTGTCTAAATTGATAATTTTTGGAAGTCCTAAAATTAATAAATTAAAGCTTAGGCCTCGATTATGAGTTTTTATAAGTAGATTTTTCATTGTTGGATGTTTTCTTAATTATTGGGAATTTTTGGATTTTTGGATATATATATAAAAATAAGGTTTTTGATTATCAGAGGTACTAATAATTAAATTGATTATTTTTAGATGTTTATTAATGTCATATAAGGAGATTTAATTGATTGGTTTGACTAGAATTTGGACCCAAGAAAATATTGGTGGATTAAAGTTTTGGATAAGTGGGATATTGTGTAGGTAATTGTGTAATTATGAATTTAAGGGGATAGTTTATGCCCAACAAAAATATTAATGAGGTTAATTAAATTAGATTTGGTGTAGGCCTTGATTTGGAAAAGGGAATATTTTTAGGCTTGAATTTGACTTTGTTGAGCTATTAAGGTTTTGAAAATAAATTGTGGATTAAGGAATGAATTTTTGAGGTTAAGAAATAATTGGAGGATGTTTAAAAAATTTCATTTAGGCTTGAATTTTATAAATTGGTATTAGTGATGAATTATGGGGATTATTGGATGTTAAGGTTTAAAATAAATGGGTATTGGAAAGATTAATATTTAGGCTGGGATATATGTACAAGTGGATTAGAGATGAATTTTGGGGATAAGGAGGGAGAATAAATGTTGAGTAGAAATTAAATTAACTAAGGGCATGGAAAGGGTAATTAGTAATTTAATTCCTATGTATGAATTTGTTTTAGTAGGCGATTAATTATAATATTCCATGTAGTGTTTGAGCTGTCTTGAGTCTGTACGGGGGAGCTGCACTATTGTGAGATTGGTGCCAGCTATCAGGTAACCGCTTTCTGCTTGTTTATGTGTGTGTGTGTGGTGTTAGTAAGTAATTTGAAATATTATTATTTGATAATTATGATGTTATATGGAGATGAGGTTTTGAATCACAGTTGAGATATGATTATCAATTGATGATTGATGAGATATGGAAATGAGATCTTGAAATATTAATATTTTTCATAATATAATGTCCTGTGGAATATTATTTTGAAATGGCATAAATTTGTGATTTGAAATATTTGGAACTGAAATATATATGATTTTGGAAACTATTTCATATATATGTATATCATGAAAATACTGGAAGGCCTGGTGCCTGATTGTGGTGTTGCATATCTATGTGTTTGTGAGAAATTATTTGGGTATGTGACACCGGTGAATTGGAAATTATGCCATCACGTGATGAGGTACCCTGTTGCGCCACAGGGACTAATTGATATATTATGGGAAATAAAGGAGAGAAAGACGAAAGAGGGGATATCGCCCCTCACGGATTCAGAAAGGACTGGGATCCTTCTAATCTGTGGTACTATTCAGGGAGGGTAGAAAGTCCCTCGTGAATTGTACCGTGGTGATCAGGGGCGGGTGGAAGGTCCCGACTGGTCCCACATGTTTTCCCAACATTTCTAGTAAGATTTGTTTGGGTTATCTGTAATTATCAATGATATATATACTATTCTTGAGGATGAATTGTGATGGGTTATTCCACAATTATAAACGATGAAAAGAGATTTTGGGAATAAGACGTGCATTATATGTGAATACCTGAGCATGCTTCTGAATTGATATATATGTATGTATTCCACTGGACACCTTGCTAGCACACACCACACGTAGATGAGTAGTCAGTGGTTGCATTTTGGGGCTACCCCCGTTGATCTCACTTTTGCAGGTCCTAGGAGCGGTACGGTATAGACGGTCAAGGGAAGGATCCGGGAAATTCTCACTGATATCGTGAGATATTCTGGACCAGAAGGACAGGAGGTATTGCCACACTTAGGATCATATTTTGTATAATGCTTCCGCTGAACTTGCTATTATTGTGGGGAAAAATTATTGAATAATACCTATTATGGTATGGTATTTTGTGGATGATGTGTGGAAATTAATAATGGATAATGAAATTTTCTGTGATTATACTGGGGAGAAAATTATATTGTGATGACGGAGATTGGAGTTGAGGTTTGAGTTAAAAAGATAATATCTAAATATTATGGAAAGATCTTTTTCTAACTATGTTAGTTATTTTATTAAGTTAATTCTTTTTCCTAACATAGTTAGTACTATAAACGTTTTAATATATTATTGTTAGTGGTTAAAAGTGGGATTATTGGAGGTAAATGTTACAATAGCCATTAACCACTTCGCTAATTCATTAGTTAGGTTTGTTTTTGGGAAAGTTGTTAACCACTCCAGTATAGTGATTAACCACTCCAGTATAGCAATTAACCACTGCAGTATAACGATTAACCACTCCAGTATAGCCATTAACCACTTCACTGATTTATTAATTGGGCTCAAATACTCTTATATTTGGGAAAGTTTTTAACTACTCTAGTATAGCAATTAACCACTTCAGTATAGCGATTAACTACTCCAGTGTAGCCATTTACTACTTCACTGATTCATTAGTTGGACTCAAATACTCTTATATTTGTGAAAGCTATTAACCACTCTAGTATAGCAATTAACCACTTCAGTATAGCGATTGACCACTCTAGTATAGCCATTAACTATTTCACTTTGAAAGTGAATGGAGACAATGGCATTTTGGTCTTTTTGCCTTAAAATTGTTTATTCCGAATTGGGAACGATCCCTTTTATATCCTTTTGTATATTTGAGGTACATTTTTGTCCTTTTGATATTCGAGGGGTATTTATTTAGAATTTTCCCAATTCGAGGGGTATTTATTTAGAATTTTCCCAAGAAAATATAAGAAGAAAGAGCCATATAAAAAAAAGCAAAGGAAGAGATGTATTCAAAAAAATAAACTTGTACAAATGAGACAAAAATTTACCAACATGTGTTGGTCATAGCCTCATAAGAGAAATGAGTTTGACCCCTTGAACATGATGCCTAGAGTTCGAGCTGAATAATTAAAAAAAAAAAAGAGTCTTAACAAAGTTATCTCAATTGGATCCAACAAAATACTTAAATGTGACCCATGTAATAAGTCACATTCATGACATTTGATTGTAAATAACTTTTATACTTGAACTTATAACCTATTTGTAATTTTTGTAGCGTAGGCGCACCTTTAATATATTTTGCAAGTAGACTTCTATGCACAGTTTTTTGGTTTGTATTTGTATGATAACGTCATGGCAAACACAACTGGTATATCCATAATGTTTTAAAGGAGATATTGGTCAAAGACGCGAACCGCTGTGTAAGGCTAAAACATGATTAAGGTAGAAAAGTTGGGTGAATTGAAAATGAATATGAATATTACAATTCACAACATGCACGCAGTCTTGCATGAATTTGAAGGTTGGTTGTTAAAGAGTCCATAGAAAAAAATAATCAGATAATCATTGTGAATATAATTTGATGATATACTAAAACATCTACTGGATTTAAAATAGGCTATAGATATAGCTTGAAAGTAAAACAAAAATAGAACTGGAATCTCTATTTAAATATGTGGCCTAAAAATATTTCACATACACATGCACGCTACATAGAAAAGAGATGAACTAAGGTGGAGTTAATAGGCATATTTGTTTTGGATAAAGGTTAGATGATACTCATATACTCCTTTTGTTCCTAGATATATATGATATTTATTTACCTAATTTGATTAGATCAAGGATGTTAGTTAAGTTATATGTTGAAATAGGCACTAAATACTTTCGGAAAATCTCCTCCAAATCACTAGTATGGCCATCAAAATCTTAGTTAAAATCATGTGATATTACCAAAACACTTTAATTACTTTCCTTTATTCCCACATTCCATCTGTTTGTTTGTTTACTATTGAAGAGCATTAATAGGGATAATTTAGCAAAAATGTAGGCAAAAATTGAAAGAGTTCCTTAAAAATAAGATCATTTCTCTAAATAAGTCATATATTTAAGGACGGAGAGAGTAGTCTAATCTCTTAACAAAGACCGGAGAGTCCAATAATTTAGAAAAGGTTGTTACAAGAAAATGATAAAAAAAAATAGGGGTGGGAGACAGGTTTGGTGATGTGGGGAAGAACGAGGAAAAAAGGTTTATTAGTGAAAAGTCAATAAAGATTAAAAGAGACAACAAGAGGTATAGAATACGTAAGTTTGGCGGATTCACATGATATCACACTAGTCTTCGGGCTCATCATAATCATGGCCTATATACCATAGTATTAGGGATATATCGTAATCATGGCCCATATCTTTATTGGGCCTGGCCCATCCTCTATAACTCTAAGTCGCTAACGCACACGCTTTTATGCGTCTGTACTTGTGGGTTGCATCTTTTATTGCCCGCTCAAAAAATAGGAAAAACAATTTGTAAATACTTTCTGAATTTTAAAATTTTGTGGAGGAGATTTTCACTAATTGAGTAATCATATTCACAACTACAAATTACCTGTATGAAAATTTGAAATTTAGAAGGAATTTATCTATATTTTCTCTAAAAACCATACAAAAATTATTATTTATTGATTGTATGATAATGTGTTTGGACTTACTTTACTCTCTTCAACTGAAATTAAATATATTTTTTATTTTAGCCTAAAATTTAACGAGGTGTTTTATCTTGGTCCAACTTGGAATTAAAAATTGTTTTTCCATCACATCTTACAATCACCAATTTGTAAATACTTGGAGATATAGAATTGATATAAACTAAAGTGGCAAACACATGAAGTGTGTTTTTTCCCCTTGTTGTTATTAGAAGCGGATCAATTTTAAGGCTGTGGTTCTTTGTTGTAGTCCATATCATCATGCTTTGGGTTAAAACTAGTTGATTACTTTATTAACTTAAAATCATAGTCTCATAAATGCCAATTTAAGCATCCAGGTACACAACAAATAGAGGCGTTACGCACGAAGCCAACAAATAAAAAGGTTAATTATGTGAGCTGGGCCTAGAATTCATTAACTACCATATATATTAGTTTCTACCTCGATCTGATATATATGCATCATTAGATTATATATCAGTTTATATATAAGTCAAAAAATTAGTTTTGAAAAAAAATAATAAATACAAGAGATTAAATAAAAATAAAAAATTGTATTTATGACCAAAAATTTATTAAAACCAGCTTTTATATTTAGTACCGAGCGCTGGTAGTAATTAATTAATTAATAATTAATCTGTAGGCCAAAAGCCAATAGCTCCAGCTGCATCATGATCTATCCTCTTTCAACGAGGCACAAGAATCACAAGATTCAAGGATCTCTCTTGCTCTCTGAATTAACCTGAACCTACCACTAGGGGACACACGCGTAAATAACAGACCACTGAACATCCACATACACATATAAACATGATATAATAGTTAACTCATCAAAGTACAGCTATAGGGTTTTTGATCAATTTCCTCCCTTGTTTGCTTACGAATGATTAGCCGCAACAAGCTGATTGAAATATTAGGAAAATGGCAAAAATGGGCGAAGAAGAGAAAGAAGGGAATGAAACTTAGAAGAAGAAGCAGAGATGAAAAGGGATACTTTGTGATATACAGTAAGGACGAGAGAAGGTATAAGATTCCATTGGAGTATCTAACAAGTGAAATATTTCAAGAGCTTTTCAGAATGGCTGAGCAAGAGTTTTGGATTTGTAAGAAATGGAGCTACGCGATTACCTAGTGATTCTGCTTTTGTAGACTATGCCATGCTGTTGACCTAGCTAGCTAACGAAATGCAGCCAATCATGTGCAACACTATTTTCTCTTCGATCATTTTGCCATATAATCATCACACAAACAAACACTTTAATATAATATGACTGTTCTTCATCTTCTTGTCCGAGCTTATACTTAATTCATATACCCGAACCTTGGATTAGTGTCGCAAAGTTAAAATTAACTGTAAATATGTTTCCATTCTGTTCTTAATAGAAAACATGTTTGAGGAGATATTAATCTTAATCCGAATTAAAAAAAACATATTATGTTAATTATCTTTTAAAATGATGATTATGGTCTTTTAAAAAAAACATATCATGTTAACTATTTTAATTAACTTTCTTAATCTAATTAACATAAATAAATATGTCCTAAATTTAAGACTGAGAGAGTAATATCTGATTCAATATTTCTCCAACATGACCTTTCAATCAAGATATTGATTACTTGTCCATATCATCTTATGTGTCACAGCTAAATTCTGCGGTCTTACTCAATCAACACAAGTAATCTGCACATATATAATTGCCTATTTGAGCAATTTTATATAGTGTCTTATAATCAATTTGCTGAATTGTTAAATTGTAGGAAAGTTTAATATATTTCAATTTTCAGTTTTGTCATATATACCTAATAAAAATCATAGTAGCTGCTTTGTGTGCGTTAATTAAATCACACGATTTGTAGGGATCATAAACTAAACCATAGATTAGTGGAAGATAAATTGACATAATTAGGTTATTTATATATATATATATATAACATAGATATCAACTAGATTCCGACCTGAAAAATACACTGTACGTACGTAAGCTTTTCCTTTAAATGCATATATATGTTGTAAGTTTCTGTAATATATTTATAAAACCCTAATTAAAGGTGAAGAACGAAATCTGATATCGCTTCCGATTGCGAATCTCCCTTTAAAATCAATATTCAAACACAGACAGTCCCACAGCCAACCAAAATCAAACGAGGAAGATAAACTTTTGCAGTGACACATAAGTAAAGCTTAACTATATATTGCAAGTATACACTTAATTAATGTTTACACACACACACACACACAAACCATATTTGTAAATTTATATTAATTAATATACATTATAGTTCGAGCTAGTTGAGCATTGATTATGAAGGACTTGAAAGATGATGCTGATGTTGTGAAACAAGTTGGTTAGATTTCATAGTGTATGTATATACGATTCGAAATCCTTTGATGCAAATGTAGCATCGATCACAGTAACTCACACCTCATTTTGCTGCCTTTTCTATTATTTGTATGTCTTCAAAGACTTGCACGCGCCGAAAATTCTATTGGTCATTAAAACCATATTGTTTTTTTTTCCCTCACAAGTTGCATTTATAATACGATATCTCCCTCAACTTCAGCTCATTCAGATTGATATGTTTCAATTTTCCTATAAAGAACTCTGTAGATTTTTTATCATAATCGATTTATTATATCATTAAAAAGGAAAAAGAAGATCTTTCTAAAATTTCTCTTTACATGAGGGTGATGTTCCTTGCCCACTTGCTCTCGTGCATTAATGTGGTCATCAGCACGGTCCTTCCTCAACTTGCTCAATTATTGCTTATACTATATTGTTGTCTCTAGTTTTGAAACCCTTTTTGAAGAATAATTGCTTCTCATTTTTTTGGTTGTCTCTTAATTAGATGGGATTCATGACTTGGAAATGAAGATCAGAGTGGGACCTAGGATATTAAATTTCGACATATAAATTATCACTAATCAACCATATATTTTATTTCATTCTTGAATTTGATGATTAGATCATAACGAAGGTCCATATGCATGATCAGATGAAAGAATCTAATCCAAGACTTATATTTGATTTCAATTAGAAGATTGAAACTAATTATTAATGTCGTACATGCACTTACAACACATAGAAATAATTAAGTTTGATCATACCCCCTTAGTATAATACCTATTTGAGGAGTTGATCTTGGTTTTAAATATAGGATTTAGTTATTGTCAATCTTTTTCATTACTCATATTGTTACTTCCTTAAGAATAATAAAATAAGAGAGGAAAGAAGTAAACTAAGTATGATGATTCTTCATCTTCAAGTATGATGATTAGGGTGTTTTAGGAAAATTGTATTTATCATGCTAACTAACTTAGTTAATATCCTTAATATAATCAAATTAGGTAAATATATCATATACTCCCCCCATTCATAAATATAAGACCCATTTACCTAATTTGATTAGATTAAGGATGTTGGTTAAGGTAGCTAAAATTTCATAATATTACCAAAACACCCTAACCATCTACCTTTACCCTCTTCCTCTTATTTGTTAATTTATTATTAAGGAGCATCATTAAGTATAATTTAGGGAAACTATGAGAAAAAATAGAAAGAGGTCTTATATTTAAGAACAAGCTTACCTCTCCAAATAAGTCATGTATTTATGAATGGAGGGACTATTCAATATTAAAGGGAGTATTATTTATTCATTTCAACCTTGAACTGGCTAAACCCTCATCATGCATGCATGGGAGTTTCATAATTTTTTATGATGATATATCAACTGGCAATCAGCGCTTTTTTTTATCCTATAATCAGATATTGACTACTCAAATTTGATGGTTCATGACTTTTCCTCCCAATATAAGTGTCTCCTCTAGGTGAAGGTTCATAATTTGAAGTTAAGCATATGAGAATCCAGCAAAAAAACCAGATATATAAAATAATGAAGCCAACCATACTTCGCTGTACATCAACAAAAAAACTATAATTATAACATCCCCGCGAGAAGTTTCGCATATTGACAATTTTCTCTTCTTCCTCTCTCACTCTCTTTTTCATCTCTCTTCCCCTTTTTCAAGTTTTTTCATAATATATAGCACTAAAAAATTAATCATATACATGATCACACAACTTTAACTGATCTATAACCGGAAACTTGATTGTTTTTTACATAATAACTCATCAGTAGTAGAGGACACTTGAATGTGGGATTTAAGGTTCTCAAATCTCTCTGATAGAAACAGGTTATGCAAGTTCTTCAGTGTCCCTAAAACCTTCACTTCTGCCCTAAACATTGCCTTAACTGGTCTATGGTCCGATAACTTTGATTCGCTTCTTGTGTACTCAAGTTGCTTCAAACCCTTACCAGTCCATATTATCCGATCGCACCTACAATTAATGAATTAACATCATAAGTAACACACTATAATAATTAATCAAGACATTCTTAGTTAGAATAGAAATTGATGTAAGTGACGAAGCGCTTTAATAATAGTCAATTTTATCCTGAAAGTTTTTACTTTTAACCAATTTTGTCTCAGAAACTTTTTAGGGTTCAAAATTGCCCTTAAAATTTTAAAACGTGGCATTATTACCCTAGTCTGTTAAAAAACTTACGTTGACTCTTAAAATGTTGACGTTAACCATTGATATTTTAGTGGTAAATGGAAAAATTGCCCCATTTTAATACTTTCAGAGCAAATTTAAACCAAAATTAAATATGCTTCCGGGGCAAAATTGTTTCTAAGCTAAAACTTCCAGGTAAAATAGCACATTAACCCTTGTATATAGATATATATAAATACATATATAGATACACTTCATATATACCATGCAGGAGCTCTCCTCTTTTCCGTCCCTTTTCCGTGGTAACAACATCCATAGTAGACGTCTGAGTTGAGACAATACTTGTAGGTTGGGGCAAATTTGATTGCTCCTTCATGCCACCCTCTTAATATGTTCCCACTCAATAGTTCCATCCTTAGCTTCATTTGCGAATCATAAAAAAGTCAGAGAAATAATTTGAAAATAAATAGGAATATAGGAAAATATTCAAATAACAACAAAATATGAAGTTCTACTTCTATATATATTTGGAACATAATATGTCAAATATGCTCGGAGATATAGATAGACTTCAATTAACTTAATTTCCCGGTCGATATGTATTCAATTTATTTACCTGATCATTTTCTAGTAAGGAATCCCAGTGTTTTCCTTCAACAAGTAAGCGTGTCGTTTCTTCTGGAAGAGAAATTCTATAATTTAAATCCCCAAGCAATATTACCAGGCTGCAAAAAGACAACGAATAGTTCGGGTAATTAAATACGTTTCCAGACAGAAGATACGCAGTATTGTTTTCAAGGGACAGAAAGTTAATTTAAGTGCAAGTGGCCTTCAAACTAAAGGTGGATTAATTATATCAAGTGAACTATGAGGTCAACTGAATTAAACTAAACAATTAATCTTAACTACAAGAGGTTGCTGGCTAGCAAATGGAAAATTATCTCTTTCATAATGGCGGTTCAACTCATTTTTTTGGCTGCCTTGGCAACTTCTTTCTTATGCACAGACCCACCATATTAACAAAACAATTTCCTAACGACTTCTTAAAAAATGAATGATTTAAATTAAAGGTTAGTTAGTTATACAAACAGAACAACCAACCAAGATGGATATATTAATATTTCGGCGCCTTATTATTAACCTATCCATCGTATTAAGACAAGTTCAAAGTCGGAGAGAGCAATAATGACGTTAATTAAGCAAGTTAATTGGATGTTCCATGTTGTCAAAAAAGAAAGCGAATAATATTATTTATTTCCCACCTTGATATTCAGGTTTTGTTGGGAAAGGAACCTAATGATAAACAAAATAAATAAAAGAAGGGAAAAGAACAGAAAAAGAATCATTAAAAATTGGTTTGGACGGTTTCATATAATAAACAGTGTTAATTAATTAATTAATTTACTCACTCATGATCAAGAATCTTTTTAGGCAAATCAAGCAAAGGGCCTCCTCTAGGAAAGCTTGTCCTTGAAAAGATTTCAGACACATTAGAGTTCCTAAGCTTCTCATCGCCTTCTCTTCCCCCAGAAGCCAGATGGCTGCAAATAAAGCAGAAGCTCGTTTCATACAACTGAAATCTCACTGACACAGAACCCTGCAAATACATACACCAATAATTTGATTAGTAAATTCTCTAGAAGTTAACTATAAAAGTATTATCATTAACCAATCAAAAATTTGGATTTCATTTGATTGGCTAATATGATGATTGGTGCTGTTGATGGAGACAGTGGTGGAGCATGATTAACCTTAAAATTACATCAAATCATATAGCGCCAAGTGTAATTATATATGTACTCTTTATATAAATACCATAGTACGTAGATGTATATATACGTGTATTTGATGTAATTAAATGAAACTAGAAATAGTAAATATGTGTTACGATCAATTTAAAGAAGTGGTGGGGTTTGATTGGGAGGTGAGAATGACCTTGTTTCCTAAGCAGCCCATGATGCCACAGCCAACACATGAGACGCTTGGATGCTGAATGAATGGACGGAGATGTCTCCTAACCCACACAGATATTAAGATACCAACCATTTGTTTGCTAATGATACACTCAAAATCTTGTGATGATATTTTATTATTGTACTGAGATGGAATTCCCACCTCCTCTTCCTCCTCCTCATTATTTTTATTGTTGTTATTATTATTCTCATCACCAATAATATTCCCCACCATATCCCTACGGCCCCTTGTTCTCTTGTTCAGAGCTTCTCTGATCAACGAGTTCCATTTCATGGTGATCTTCCTGTTCTCAGATCCCAGCACGTTTGATGCCTTCAGAGGCACTATTTCTTGAAACCTGCATTTGTATTCAGAACATACATCAAAACATTAATTACATAAAATAATTTCAGAACAATTAATCTGTATTCGTAATTTTTCATCCATATCCTATATATATATGGTTCCTATAGAAGGATTATGATTTTTTGGATATACCCAAGCACGTAGATGTCACAGGAGTTGCCACTTGTCTCCAACATATCATCTATGTTCAAATCTTCATCCGGTGCAATTCCTCCCACGTTCCATGTGCTAACAAATATACTATATATGAAAATCATATCAAAGTTAAACCCATATCAGAGGAGATAAGATTAATTAGGACAAAGCATAATAGCTGAAGAAATAATATAGCCCATCTATACATATATATAGCGATTCTTAGAATAATATTATTAAGGGTGCACTACAGGCTGAAATCAAATATAGGCTGAAACAGCAGTGAAATAACTGCCTCCTTTTATTCATAGCGCTGTGTGAATCCAGAATAGCTTTTTCTGAAGAGATACGGAGCAGATGGGAATGAATAGGAATATTATAGAATTGAGAAGAGAGTAAGAGAGTATATATATGGTGTTCTTACTTGTACTTTTGAGTATCTTTGAGGTCGTTAAGATGATTGGCCTTGGAGCTGAGAGTGGAGTGGTCATCAATGCTTGTGAAGCCCAACAATGGTTCAAGGTTAGTTGAATAATCTGCCACAAAGTTGTTGCTTCCCAATCTCTTATTCAGTATCTTACTCGCCACTAATCTAGGCCACATCACCTATATACGTACACACAAATTACATATAAACACACAAATGAGATGGAGACCTAGTAATTAAGAGAAAATGAGCATATGATGATGAAGGAGATAGATAGATAGATAGAGAGATAGACAGATAGAGAGGGGACATATATAATTAGGATCTTACTTCTCCTTGCTTGGTGGGCATGGTGAGGAGGAAAAACAGTAGTGAGGAAAGGGTAAAATGAAAGGGAGATGAATAGATATAAAGAAGAAGAAAAGATGGAGATCATGCTGAGGAAGGTCTTTCTCTGCAACTTGTTGAGAAGGAGGGAATGCTTACTGCTTTCCAGCTGACGTACATCAACGATACCCCATTGGCTATATCAACCCAAGTGATTTTTATATAATTCAAAATATATATTTACATATACATAGCGAGGAATCATTTTGTCTCATCACATCACAGGAAGGGAGAAGAAAACATTGGTCTTGTATAGCTGAATTAATTCTTCTCTCTACTTGTTACCAAAAAAATTCAGCTGATCGAATTACGTTAATATATAAGGATAGACATACAAATATCAAGTTTCTTATATCCATTACTTTAAGTTCTCAAATAACATAATCTCATGTCATATGTTTATTTCATGTGGATTTATAATTAAATGATAATATTTTAAAAATAAGACTCAACCAAATTATATTTATATATATACACACTTTTAATGTATAATGAAATAATCTATTATACATGACCATGTACGTTCTGTGGAGAGTTGAAGATATAATTGTAAAGTCAGTATTTGAAAATTTGTCTTTTATATTGTGATTAATGACCTCATACGATTCAATTTAAAAAATGAATAAAGAGCTGAGACTGAATTGGGAGACTTCACTTTAAGAGAAGGAATTTAAAAAGAAAAGGAAAAAAAAAAAAGAAATATCTTCATGGAATAAATTAAGTATTTATTTTTAAGCAAAAGGAGAAAAGTATGTTTATTAATTAATTAGGACTAAATGGCTAATAATTTAGGGAATAACATAATAAATAGTATAAGTTGGGGGTAAGAAGTGGGAACAAGTGGGAGTGTGGTCCAATAAGTAAAACGTTGATTTCATATCTCGGTCATGAGGGATTAGTCGGAGTCGGTAGGCTGACGTGGCGATTAAAAGGAAGGGACTTTTTCCGCTGTGAGTTTTCCCATCTAAACCATGTCACCCATCTTTAATCTCTCCCCTTCATATTCTTTTTATTTCTTTGTGGTCCCCACTCCAGTTCCTTTTCCTAAGTACCCGTTTTTCGTCCCGAGACAATCAAATTAGGGCTGCATAAAAACCCTGTGGCCTGCCTAGATCGGGGCTCATCCCGAAGCCAATCTGATCATGGGATAGTTTGGCTCGGAACTATGACAATGAGAACAGAGCCAAACCAGAGCATCGGGCTAGACAGGACCAATGGCCCGGCTCAGAAATATTATTATTTTTTACAAAAAAAATAATTTATTTTCCTAATTTAAAAATACATCATATAATAATTAACAATTATTACACCATATAAAAATATTTGATCAATTCATTTTCCTAATTTCTTTTATTTTTAATTTAGGGTAAATGTGCAATAAGCAACCAGAACTAATTTTAGAGGAGCAATAAGCATCCTAAACTATTTATAAGTGCAATTAACACCCTCATATGAGAAAAATGGACCAATCAGCACCCTCAGTTAACTTCCATCATCTCTTCCCTCACATGAAGCTCCCCCCCCAACAACAAAAATATGAAGGGGAGAGAAACACCTCCTTTTCCCCTACATGAAGCTCTTCACTCTCTGCCTCGTTCCTTCTTCCCTCTATGCACATTGCTCCTACATAGCGGGATCTGTTTTCTCTCCCTTCTCTCATCTGACCTTTTCCTTCTTTCTTTAATCCAACCAAAGTCAGCCAGCCTCCCAAATACCCCAAGTTGCCTCCATTTTACATCTCACCATGTCCGAGCTCGACCGCCTAGTCGAGAAATCCTTCTTCGCCACCAATCCCAGCCTCAAAATTTCCATCCACCCCTCTTGCTGCCATTCTTCCCTTCTAACTCTAATCACACTCCACAGGCACTTGCAGGTCTGAAGAAATCACAAAATTTGTATTGATTGTATTCCCATTATTTTGAAGAAAACCCAGAAACACAATGTCGTCATCACTTTATGCCATTATAATGTTATTCTCAATCAATATTTCTTTTTTATAGTTACTTTTATGGAGAAGGTGTGGGGAGGATTAGCAGTGAAAATTGATACGTGGAGAAGAGGAGAGTTGACGGGAGAGGGAACGGAAGTTAGAGTACGGTGCTGATTGCTCCATTTTTATTAGTTCATGGTGTTAATTGCACCCATAAATAGTTTAGGGTGTCTATTTCTCCTCCAAAATTAGTTTAAGGTGTTTATTGCACCTTTACCCTTTAATTTATTTTATTATATTTTTAGGATAGAAAGACTCAAGGACCAATAGGACATATCTTGTGGCCTGAAGGATATGTCCTACCCGGTCTTAGTCCCGGGCCACATAAGACCGGGCCAAAAAAGCCAGCCCGAAAATTTTTAGGACAGGACTTATGACACATATCTAGCCTGGTCCTACCCGATTTTTGTGCAACCCTGAATCAAACCCACCGTTTCATATCCCTCCCTCCTCTTACTATATTATTTAATTTAATCACCCACATTTGCACATTTTAGAGCATCATTTTGATCTCTAATAGTGTAAGGAAAATTTTATAGAATTTAGTTATCAACTTTCATTCATGGCTTCCATAAATCCTTTGATAAATGCTCTGCCAAAAAAAAAACATTTGGTAAATGATGTTATAGCCACTTTAAAAAGTAATTGATTTTTTTTTCTTGTAATTCATCTTAAACGTCATGATCTGACTAAAAGCTACCAAAAATTTCCATAAAATGCCTTCACTTGGTACGCGTAATTAAAAGAGGCTAATAGAAGAAAATAGTGATGTGATGTGATGAATATATGACAAATATGATAAGAGTGAAATATCAGATTTATCCTGGAAGTATGCTGTTATATAGTTGTAATAAATGAGTTAGTAAGGGTAGTTAGACAGGAAGGGCAGATTTGCACTTAATAGCTTAAGGGTCCCTACTCCCTAGTATATAAGTAGATAGGGGAACTAATTGTACTTACTTTTTGATTGAATGGATAACATATCAGAGTGATCTCTGCTTCTTTCTCTCTCTCGTATCTTTGTTTCTCTTCTTTACCCTCTCTTCTCTTTTCTTCTTCTAATTTCCTCTATTTTCTCTACAACTTGCTAACAGTGGTATCAGAGCAGTCGCTCCTTGGACTGCAATGACTCGCCATCGTTCTCGTTCTGCTGCACCAGATGAAACTGAAGAAACGCAGGCACGTTTGCGATTTCTTGAAACTGAGATTTTGGGGCTGAGGAATTTACCAGATGAATTTAGAATGCTCTCTGCTAGGATGGAGGCTCTGTTGACTGATATGGAGTCGAATAACAATGGGGGAGGCAGAGGCAACGGAAATCCCAGAAATGGCAATAATCACCATGATTACCAACCTCCGACCAGATTCACCAAATTAGATTTTCCAAGATTTCAGCGGAATGACATTCTTTGATGGATCTTGAAGTGTGACAAATATTTTGAATTAGATGAAACCCCAGAAGAAAGAAAAATTACCATGGCTAGCTTGCAGTTAGATGAGAAAGCTTACCTATGGCATGCAGCGTTTATGGAGGGAGTAGACGTTCACGGGGTGACTTGGACAGAGTACAAACAGGCTCTGAGGCTGCGATTCGGACATCCCTGTGAGACTCCCATGGGAGATTTGAAGAAATTGAAGCATTCGGGATCATTGGACGATTATAATGACGATTTTGTTGTTCTCCATCATAAGCTTCGTTTGACGGAAGAGCATGCCGTGCAGGCTTATGTGGAGGGGTTGCGAGGTGATTTTGCTCAACAGGTTCGAATTTTTCAGCCAAGAACGCTGATGGAAGCTCGTAGGATTGCTAAGATTCATGATATGAATCTTGAAGATATCGGCGATGTGAAACTTTCGAAGAAGACGATAGCGAATAATGCTGGGTTTCTGGATAACTGGAAGGAGCCCAGAACGACGTCGTTTGGAGGGGGTAATTTTAGGGGTAAATCGGGTTATTCCAAGGCTTCTGGGTCGAACTCCCAAGTCGGGTCAAACCCTAACCCGAGTTATGGTAGCGGGTTCGTGAGATCAGGGAACTCGAACGCTTTTCTTCCTTCTACATCGCGATCTGGGGGTAGTGGGCGTTCAGAGCAAGTTCGTTATCAGGCGTCTAGCATCTACAACATGACGCCAGAAGAAGTTGAGGATCATCGGGCTCGTAATCTCTGTTTCTACTGCCATCAGAGGTTTTCACACGACCATAATTGTCCTCAGAGGCAGAGAATGGCTCTGCAATTGATTGAATTAGCGACAGATGATAATGAGGACAGGGAAATGGGTGTCGAACAGCCTGAAAGTGAGGTGGAAAATGGTGAGTGTCTACAGATTTCTTTGTACGCTATTCAAGGGGGTGTGGGGGCTTCATCTATGCGTATTCAGGGCTTCGTGGGGAAAAGGCCGGTTCAAATTTTGATTGATGAGGGTGCTACCCATGACTATTTGGACTGTGCATTAGCTAGGAAATTAGGATGGCAAGGAAGTGATGTGCCTGTAGCTTCAGTAGAAGTTGCAGGGGGTGGGAAATTAAGCATATATGGCATTTGGAGAAATTTAAAATGGAAGATGATTAGCAAAGAATTTCAATGGGATTTCAGGATTATGGATATCAAGACCTATGATATTGTGTTGGGTCTGCATTGGTTGAAGAATGTAATTCATCAAGCTTCTTGGAACTATGATACCATGGCCATGACTTTTTGGTATGATGGGGATTTATGCACATTATAACCTGAATCTGGTGGTGAATGTTTTTTCATGAGTAAGCCTAGTAAGTATAAGGAGGAAGCATGTCAATTCTTTTTGATGCAAGCTGTTGAACATGATTCTGTTAATCAATGTGTGCTGTCACATTGTTCTAATGAGGTTGATGCAGGAATTAGTGAGGTTCTTAAGGACTATGTTGATGTTTTTGATGAACCTAAGGTGCTGCCTCCTTTGCGTGAAGGTCATAATCATCCAATTGTGTTGGAAGAGGGGTCAAATCTGGTGAACTTGAGGCCATATAGGTATCCTAAAATACAAAAGGATGAGATTGAAAGGCAAGTTAAGGGGCTTTTGGAGTCTGGAGTGATTAGAAATAGCTCATCTCCTTTCGCTTCTCCAATAGTCTTGGTGAAGAAGAAGGATGGTTCATGGAGGATGTGTATCGATTATAGGGAATTAAACAAAAGAACCATAAAAAACAAGTATCCTATACCGCTAGTTGAAGACTTGCTTGATGAATTGAGGGAGGCAAGGTGGTTCACAAAGCTGGATTTGAGGGCTGGGTACCATCAAATTCGCATGGAGCCCAATGATGCTTACAAAACAGCGTTTCGAACTCATGAAGGTCACTATGAGTGGTTGGTAATGCCTTTTGGCCTTACCAATGCACCGATGACATTCTAAGGTGCAATGAACCATATCTGTAAGGAGTTCTTACGTAAGTTTGTTTTGGTTTTCTTTGATGATATTCTTGTGTATAGCCCAAATATGAGGATGCATGTTGAGCATTTGAGGGAGGTAATGAATATTTTGAGAGCTAATCAATTTTATGTCAAGGAGAGTAAGTGTAGTTTTGCAGCTACTCAAGTGGAATACTTGGGACACATTATCAAGGGAGGGGAAGTAGCTACTGATCCTAGAAAAATTCAGGATGTTATGAATTGGCCTGAACCTTGTACGGTGAAGCAGTTGAGATCCTTTTTGGGATTGGCTGGGTATTATAGAAGGTTTATTAAGGGCTATGGTAATGTGACAAGGCCTTTGACTGAATTGTTGAAGAAAAATAGCTTTAAATGGAGTGACAAGGCTGCTGAATCATTTGCTGAATTGAAGCAAGCACTAATTTCTGCACCGGTATTAGGGCTGCCTGATTTTTCTAAGTCTTTTGTTGTTGAAACTGATGCATGTGATAGTGGGATTGGGGCTGTTTTGATGCAACAGGGACAGCCATTAGCTTTCTTCAGCAAAGCATTAGCTCCACGACATCATATTCTTTCTATATATGAGAAGGAATTACTTGCGGTAGTGCAAGCTGTGGATCATTGGAAGCAATACTTGTAAGGGAGGAGATTTATAATAAGGACTGATCAGCAAAGTTTAAAATATTTGCTAGATCAGAATTTGAAAACTTCATTTCAAATGTTTTGGGTTTCAAAATTAATGGGATATGATTATGAAATACAATACAAGAAGGGAGCTAATAATGGGGCAGCAGATGCTTTGTCAAGAATGCCCAAGTCTGAAATTTTCCAAATGACTTTATCTACATGTTCTAATGAGTTATTGCAGGAAATTAAGGACAACTGGTTGTATGATTCATTTCTACAAGAATTATTGAGCAAGTTACAGCAGTAATGTGGGGTGCTAGGCAAATACACTTGGGATGGTGAATTTCTTAGAAAAAGTGGCAGACTTGTTGTTGGTGATGTGGCTTATTTGCGCCACAAGATTTTGAGTTGGATGCATTCTAGTGCACAGGGAGGTCATTCAGGAATTCATGCTACATATCAAAGAGTAAAATCTTTATTTTGGTGGAGAAATTTGTTTGTGGAAGTGAAGGATTTCATTAAGTTGTGTGATGTGTGTGCTAGATGTAAGTATGATACATCGGCATATCCTGGTTTACTTCAGCCACTTCCTATTCCTAGTAAGGTTTGGGAGAGTGTGACTATGGATTTCATTAAGGGTTTACCTAAATCCAATGGGAAGGATGTTATATGGGTGATAGTTGATAGGTTGAGTAAATATGGTCATTTCATACCACTTTCTCATCCATTTTCTGCATCGGTACTTGGACAACAATTTTTGGATAATGTGTACAAGTTACATGGTGCACCGGTTGAAATAATTAGTGATCGAGACCCATTGTTTGTGAGTAATTTTTGGCAGGAGTTCCTCAAGGTTTTAGGAGTGGAGCAAAGGTTAACATCTTCCTATCATCCACAATCGGATGGTCAATCGGAAGTACTGAACCGATGTTTGGAAACATATCTCCGTTGTATGTGTTGGGAGAAACCAAAGGATTGGTCTAAGTGGTTGCCACTAGCCGAGTGGTGGTATAACACAACGTATCACACATCAACTAAAACTACTCATCATGAATTTTTGTATGGACAAAAACCTACTGTTTATGTGCCATATTTGCCTAGAAGTGCTGCTGTAGAGGCTGTGGACAGGTCATTTGTAGCAAGGGAGGAAGCTTTATTGGTGGCAAAGCATCACTTACATAGAGCCATTAATATGATGAAGCAAAGGGCCGATAATCATCGTACGGATAGGGAGTTTTAGGTGGGCCAATGGGTCTTTTTGAAGTTACATCCTTATAGGCAAATATCTGCAGCCACTAGGAGCAATCAAAAATTGGCTCCAAGGTATTTTGGTCCTTACAAAATTCTGCACAAGGTTGGTCCAGTGGCCTATACTCTAGCTTTGCCGGTGGAATCAAAGATTCATCCTACATTTCACATTTCTTTATTAAAGCTATGTCCGGATCCTTCAGTAAAACAAAGGCATCCGCCTATTAATTGGCCGGAGTTACCAGCTGCATTAGAACCAGAGAAGATCTTGAATAAAAGGAGGGGTAGAAAGAAGGGAAGAATCGTGACAGAACTTTTAGTGCAGTGGAAGAATTTACCGGATGAAGAGGCTACTTGGGTTTTATTGTTTCACTTCCAGAAACAGTATCCTACTTTTATAATTCCAGATATTTGATGTTGGGAAAATATTCTGGAAATATGGTTCAAGTTCAGCGGCAATAGTTGCATTCTGGAATTTCAGAATTTTGTTGGGTGATTGGTTGTAGTTTCTTCTGACTTGCTGTGTTTTTTTTATTATTGCCATTTACTTGGTTAATGCATATCGAGTTGGACTTAGTGCCAATGGTATCGTTAATTAAGTATTGTATTTGACAGCAAGTTACTTCATTTTTGTCAGTTGCCTTAGTTTTAGTTTCAGTTTTCACGTATGTTGCTCTTTTTAATACCCTTGAGGACAAGGGTCTTCTAAGAGGGGGGGATTGTTATATAGTTGTAATAAATGAGTTAGTAAGGGTAGTTAGACAGGAAGGGCAGATTTGCACTTAATAGCTTAAGGGTCCCTAGTATATAAGTGGATAGGGGAACTAATTGTACTTACTTTTTGATTGAATGGATAACAGATCAGAGTGATCTCTGCTTCTTTCTCTCTCTCGTATCTTTGTTTCTCTTCTTTACCCTCTCTTCTCTTTTCTTCTTCTACTTTCCTCTATTTTCTCTACAACTTGCTAACATATGCACTGTGGATCACATATGCCTCGGAAGTTTTTTTTTGGTCCAATTTTGCCCCAGAAATGTGTAAAGTGTATCATATTTGCCCTTTACCTTTAAAAAACTTATGTTGACCGTTAAATATTTGACGTTGACCATTAATATTTTAACGGTAAAGGAAGAATATGATCCACTTTGCACACTTCCGGAGCAAAATTGGACCAAAAAGTACTTCCGAGGCAGATGTGATCCGCTATGCATACTTCCGGGGCAAATATGATCTTTAACCCAGTATGATAATGATTGTTGCTTCTTTGTGAATTGGAAAAACCTGGCTTGGCTTCATTGTAATTAGTCCGCTTTCTTTATTTCTTTCTTTGTTTTCTCTTGGCCAACTTCATTAGTTTGCTTCCATTTATTCCCTCATAATCCCCGTTTATACGGCTTATTTTTATATTAAATGTTACTAATTTATGGAAGGAACAGCTAGTTTTGTTAAGCCAATTATTAATGTGGGCCTTCATTCCGTTCATGTGGGTGTACATAATACAACGTACTATACATATAAAAATCAAATATTCTTTACCTCTTTTAACAAATGCCATTGTTATGGACTTTACGTTAATTAGATACAACTACTGTGTATTATACTATTATATGCATAAAATCTTATGAACCGGCTACTTGTACATTATAAATACTATAGTTTTTCAAACTCTGTGTAATATATGAAACCTGAATCTAGTTTTGTATATTCATGTATGCATATTTGATTAACTTTTTCAGAACAAAGAAAGCATCGTTGGGAAAAAAAATTGTCCGCGTTTACAGGAACAATTTACAAATATGATATATACTACTCTATCCCTTATTGTAAGTCCAACTACCAAAAAAAAAAAATTCTCCTAAATACTAGTCAACTTAAAATTTATTAATGATTATTTTTTAACTTTAGCCTTATTTAATTCTTGTTAAGAATATAGAAAGAGGAGAGAGAGATGTGAGAATAATTTCTAAATATAGAGAGGGGGAAATTTTAAATAAGGGTAATGTTAAAATTTTTTATCAATTTAAGACATATTTAATGATTTAACTAACAATTTTTTATGTATGAGAATTTGTTAAAATAGACGGATAATAAGGAACAGCGGAACATATCTTAAAACCTTCAAATACATCAAAAAGCAAGCCAGTTTTTCTAAAGAAGCACAAACTTTTAAGGATATTATTATAAAGTTCCAATAAAAAGTATTTGATCACCTAAAAAGTCTAATAACAACTAAGAACTATGAAATAACAGATTACAGCATAAAAAATGACAATAACTTTATGCCATATTACTTATCACTGAGGCTTTTTGGTAATTAAATTCCTTTATTTAATATAAAATAGAGATGGTATATTTTCCAATCAAAGTTATGGTGAGATCACCTCTCTATTTGTTGGGGTTGATGGGCGTTACTATTATATTATAGAATAAACAGCTTATTGATGATCCAAAAAAATTTCATATATTATGTATTATGGGTTTAAAATTTTGGGTTTGAATTTATAGTATTTGAGTTAAACTTTCATATCTAAAATATCTTTGAACCCAAATATTTTTAATTGAGTCTATGGAGTTCAAAATTGCAAAACTAGGGGTTGCAACTACAAAAGTGGTAACTTAAACCCGTATTGTTTAACTTTAATCACAAGAGGAAGTAGTGAAAATTGTTTCAGATTTTTTAAAATTGTCATATGACTCTACCTTTCATCCCATATGGAGACAGCATAGAGAGACACACACAAAAGCTACCTCTAGTGGCTAGCGTATATAGTATAGCTGATCTTTCTAATTTGACTATTTGCGCCATATCCATAAAGTTTTATAGTTAAGCTTATCAAAACAAGGTTCTTAATCATGCACAGGTTTTATCCTTTATATTTTTTTGGCGAGTGCATGTGTGTGTGTAATGTAAAAGTGCTTATAAATATGTGTGTTCAATAGAGCTAGTATATGAAGAAGTGTATATATACATATATATTTTCACTGTGCTCCCGCCACGGTTTATGATTAGTTCCCATCTCTCTTAGATATCATGAAAAACGAGGCGAAAAAATCAACGTTATTTTATTTATGCATACATTAGAAAACTTGACTTTTGACTTAATAAGAAGAAAGGCATATTGTGGTGACCCAGAGACGCCGGCACGATTTCATTGGCCCTCACTGCTATTATTTATTAATGAACCATATATATAATTGTGTCATTTTCTGGGGCTTTATTATACGATACACACCTTTAATTTAAGGTTCATCCTTGAAGCAACATTAAGCAGAGTTTAAATAAACCACGACGTGACTATATCCGGCCACATCTATAAATAAATCCTTTACAACCTTTTTTTGTTAAATAAGTATATTACAACATCTTAAATAAGCTTTTTTGCACTACTGTCTCGTAATTTATAATACATGCAACGTGTATATGTACAAGTTACAATTTGAAGTACGTACGTAAACTACACAATTTTCTTATTTTTACAAAACGACTTGATCATCAGAATGAGAAAAAAATAGAACTATTCTTGATAAAGTGAACCTTGCAAATTAAATTAATTACATCGCACCGATTAAAGTGGGGATAAGCATAGCAGTTTCTAGCTCGTCTCTCAAGGACCACTTGCAAAAGTTGCTATCACAGGTATGAATAGATATAGAAGTGATCCTATTCAGTACGCAACGATCAGTAAGAGAGAATGCATATATATTACCACATTGGCTAATTTATGATTAGGTTATCAAATATGTCATCAGGTGAAAGGAATGTATATTATACCCGAATCAAGGGTCTTTTCCACTCATAATTATCACCTAAAATAGAACTTTCAACTTCCCAATTTCAAAGAGCTGTATCACTCCACTTTTAAAGAACATTACTTAGCAAACAGTATATGTGTGTGTATTTATATACATATATTATATACACATTATCTTTCATTCATCATGCAAGATGGCCATAAAGTAAAATAAGACACAGAGAATAGTAAACATATATCCATACACAAAGACATTTGCTGCTTATGGATAGAGCAATCCATGGCTCTTAAAAATTCAAAAAATGAAATACATATAAATAAATTATAATAGGTACTCCCTCCGGTCCTAAATATAAGACCACTTTAACTTTTTTTGTGGAGGTTAAGGAAGCAAATTAGACCGCTAAATTATAACATATGTCACATGTAATTAGATTATAGGTTAGTTTATAAGTAGAATAGAATAGTTTTGAGGAAAAAAGATAACTATAGACAATTTAAAGTGATTAATTTTATATCCTTAATTTTTTAAAAAAAAATCAAAGTGATCTTATAATTAGGACCTGAGGGAGTAATTACTTATTGGGTTTGATCTCCCCACACTCACACACATTAGTGTAAGTAGGCCAATATGCTGTTTTTTTTTTCAAATCAAAGGAATATACTATATGATATGCTAAAAAAACTTCAGATAGCGTTTTAAATTGATGTGCTAATATTTAATAAATTATCACTGAAAAATTAGTCATGATATATATTCTTATTTGATATAATTATAATTTATATAAAATATGTGAAGAAGAGAGAAATAATGGGGGAGCCAATGTTTCCCCCGTTACTATTAAATTATTACGACATACAGTACTTTGATCTCCACCACAAATATTTCCACTTATTAAAACAATCCATCCAATATAAATAGATATGTGAAGGTATAGGCTGTTTGGCCATCACCATCAATTCACAAATGACAATATTTTTGTGAGAGTGATGAGATTATAAAACTGCAGCAAAACAGCAGCCGAGTTGATTTGGAACAAGTGTCTGGCTCCTAATCGGTTTTTTATGCAACAGTTTGATCATTAATTTTGATTGATAGCTATAAACACCCACATGAGTTACCCTTGATAGCGAAATAAAGTGCAAAATTATTTCCATATCCATCCATTAATCAATTAATAATAGCACCGAAATTTTTTATTTGTTTTATCAATCGAAAGAGTCAAGAAAGCGTTGTTGTTCGCTAGCCAGCATTCAAAGTGCATTATGGGGAATGATGAGTTTCATCTTCAAACAAAAGCAGAAAAGTTCAAAAGAGCTTGACAATAATCATCGATCATATTATGCACAGAACAGTTATTATCGCAGAAAGTGCTCCTCCAAGAATGAACAAAAATGGAACTAGAATCATTTTTTATTAATTGTTTGATTAAACTCGGGCTCAATCATCAGTGCATATTTGGTTCATGTAACCTGGCAAAAAACCAAAGGAACTGCATTAAATTAATAATAATGTGTTGATTTGTTGTTTTTGACTTTTTCAAACATTGTCATGAACAGATAAAGCAAAAAGGAGTACAGTTCAAAAGGAAAAAAAAGCATAAAATTAAATGACGATTAGATGGACTTAAGCATTATATGCATTATATATGCTAATGCTTAAGGAATATTAGGTTAGCTCCTTGGCTGGGTCTAATGTTGTTTTTTTCTTGCCCGCCATGTGAAAAATGTCACTTAGCTACTAGCCTACTTGTTTGCTTGTGTTTAATCATTTTTCATTATTTTCTAATATTTATTAAAGTCCAAATGATACCAACGGAAAAATTCATGTAAACCGTAAAATATAAATTTTGGATTTTGGCCTCAATTATTATTCTCTTCCCCCTCCAATTAATATTTAATTTTCACACTCTCCAATATACATGGAACATTAATTAAGTGTGGCAGATAAATAACGTACTCCACAATTGGTTGCTAGATAAGCGAAACACAGTAATCAATGTTTTAAGTAAGGTTATCAAATTGGATAAGCCATTGACCCGGTCGAGGTAGTGGGTTAAAGGTCAGTGGGTCAACTCAGAGTCAACTCGGGGTCAAACCGAAAGGGAATAAAAAATTAAATATAATTTATATCTTGAATGTTAATTCATTTATATGTTGAATTTTAATTCAATACCACAGTCATTTAGTTACTAAACTAATAGTTATTAACTGCAAAATTATTATTAACTTTGATTAATATTGCTTTCTACATTTCATAACTATAAAAATAAATTTAAATGGCTTTAAGAAAACCAAACCTGGTCAATCCAACAACCCGCCGAGTTGCACCATGTCAGCACAGATTGTCCTGAGCTGTTGGAACTCCGTCTAGTGGTCTACTAGAACCAGATTCGCAACCGGATTGACTGGTTCCTGGCCGACCCGACCAGGTCGATTGGTTGGGGTAGATTGATATGGTTTTAAGAATTGGACCATCATGTTTTGATAGATTAGTTTGAGCCAAAAAACTATTTTGATAGTTGATCCGGACTGGATGAGAGTTGAGCTGTTATTAAGCCGGAACTCGGAATCAGACCAGAACTGAAACGATTTTCTGAAAACCGGATGATTTTTTAGCCTACTGAAAAACTTTTAAAAAATGTAAATAAAAAATTGACCATTTCATAAAACAAACATATATTTGAGTCGCTTATAGTAATATGGTGCTATTTAATTGAAAATTTCATATATGATGATGTATTATATGTATATATATATATATTTACAATTAAACGTTTTATGGATATATATTATTACATATGTGTACAATTATTTTTATAAAATTTTTAATAATTATTACATAAGTAGTTCAACCAAACATGATAACCGATTCAATCGTTCGAACCATGACCTCCAAGTTACAAAATAATACCGCTTAATTGATTAATATAATGTCGTACACTGAAATTAAAATAAGGGTAACACCCCTAGCCCTGTAGGTTAATCTCTCCTACTGCATGCATATATGTACGTGTTCAAGATGATTTCATCTCATTTTTATGTGACCAGCCTCTTTCCTCTTGTTTTCTCCATTTCATTTCGATTTATTGATGAAGCCCCCTATGAACTCAATGTGCTTGTCATGAGTAAAAAATAAGAGTAGGCAAAAAAACTATAGTAAATGTGGAAGTGGTCCTTGATCCACAGTTAGCTAGGCTTTTGGGACACACACTTCCGCTTTTGAAATGGTAATAGATAAATCAAATAAATTATCTACGCACAAAATTATATATATGCATTTGCACACGCAACAACAGTACATGTCGCTATATTATTGCACACGGTCATCACATGGCTAGAAAACAAGGACTAATTAAGTTTCATAATTCTCTCGTAACAAGCACAAACATGTCTCAAGCAGTTTCATGCCTTTTAAAATATTGAAAAAGTTATAGAAGATGGTTCCAGAACTAATGTCAAACAAACGACTCCCTGGTATTTGATTCCGTTTTTCTTAACTTATTAACAGCATAACAAGTATATGTTTTATATATATATATAAATAAAAATATATCGTCCACTCAGCTATTGCATGGAAGGTTCATTTTAATTAGAGGGTTTAGTGCTTCACAGCTTACAACCCATCTTATATTATCATCAAAATCTTAACTTGCATGTATATCTAATTAAATAAAGGTCCTTATAAATAGTTCAGATAAAATAGCAATATCTAATAGACATATTTTTATTACAAAAGGTACAAAAGCTGCATACATATTCTTTTAGCATTTTCTTTTGTAAAATCTTCTTGTAAATCATGAGACCATATGCATACTTTTTCAATTAATTAATTAATTAATTAGTCGGTTCACTTTAATGTTCTTTCTGCGCACCAAACATATATAATTCTATCTTTAAGTGTTTACCAACATGATAGTCAATTAATTGAGTATTAATATTAATCGTCACTTAAATTTTGTTACCTATTTCTTTTTATCCGAATGGTCGTTGCCTGTAAGTAACACGTTATATGACTCAAGTACAATGAGAAGCAACCGAGAGCCGCTGTATTGTCGCCCGAATGTAGTGTTAAATAAGCAACGGCTATCGCACTCTAGTGGATGAAAGCAGCTAAAGAAGCTAGTTCATGAGAGTAAGATTAGCTTTGGTACTTGAAACATTGGGACGCTAAATGAGAAGTGTTGTAAGGTGGCACAGGTAATGGGAGATCATAAAATTAATATTGAAAACTAGATTGGTTGGAGAGGGAACCCAAGAAATCGACGTCACTGGCTCCAAACTTTGATATACGAGTAAGGTAAAGGGAAGGAATAGTATTGGTATCATTGTTGATAAAGAATGGATGAAGAATGTGGTTGAAGTTAAGCGGATTGAGGACCGAATCATATATGTAAGGGTAATTTTGGGAAAAGATACCAAAAATATTATTGGCATGTATGCACCTCAAGTGGGGCAGAAACATATCTTATGGAGAAGTTTTTGGTAGATATTGAAGGATTATTTAAGATATACCGTTAACAGAGAAAATTTTTATTAGGAGAATCTTAATGGATATGTTGGTAAAGAGGTGGGACCGCATGCAAAATCTCATGGTGGTTTTGGCTTTGGGGAGTTAAATAATAAAGGGCAGTCCATTATCGATTTTTCCTTAGCAAATAACTTTAAGATTGTTAACACTTACCCTAAGAAGCAGGAAGAACATTTAATCACATACAAGGATGGAACTCACAGGTCTTAGATTAACTTCTTTCTGGTAAGGAATCATGATAGACGATTTTGTACTAATTGTAAAGTGATCTTTGGGAATGAGGTAACTACACAATATAGAGTCTTAGTTCTTGATATGCGAATTAAATGTATAAAACAAAAGCGTCGAATAGTTTTAAACCAAAGGATCAAGTTGTGGTAGTTAAAAGGGGAGAAGAGACTTTCAAGAGAAATCTATTAGAGGAAGGGTTGTGTGAATCACAAGAGAATGCTAATATCATGTAGGAGAATCTGGCTAAGAAAATTGAAATGGTTGTTAAAGCAATTTCGGGAGAATAGAAAGGTTTTGGTCTACGAGATAAGGAGACTTTGTGTGGGATGAAATTGTTCAAGAAAAGGTGCAGGATAAGAAGAATTGTTTTAAAGCCATACACTAGTGTAATAATGCTAAAATTTGGGAAAGGTATTGCTTGGCTAAAAAGGAGACTAAGAAGGCAGTGAGTGAAGCACGTGATAAAGCATATGAGAGTTTTACCAGAAGTTAGGGACAAAAACCGAAGAACAAAAGATTTACAAGATTGCAAAAAGTACGAAGAGAAAGTTGAGAGATTTGGATCAAATAAGATATATAAAAGATGAAGAAGGTAAAGTGTTAGTCACAGAGGGAAGATTTGACAACTAGAGAAGATAAGCTTAATAGGTCATTTTATCGTAGAATTAGAGTTTTAAAGGTTAGGGAATCTCTTAAGAAAATGGATAATGGTAAAGTTATTAGACTTGATGGTATACAGATTGAAGTTTGGTAATGCTTAGGTGAAGAGGGTGAGTTTTAGCTATCTAAATTGTTTAACGAGACTTTACTGTCCAAGAAGATGTTTGATGATTGGAGAAAAAGTACTTTAGTACCTATATATTTATAAAAATAAAGGTGATATAGAGAATTGTGCAAACTATAGAGGAATTAAGCTTATGAGTCATACAATGAAACTATGAGAAAATATAATTGAGCATAGGTTGAAATTAGAGACTAGTATTTCTGAGAGACAGTTTAGATTCATGCGAAAGCTTTAGAAAAAAAAGAGTATGTGTTGCATGTATCAAAGTTATTTAGAACATGTATGAGGGAGTATTAACTACAGTTAGAATGCCGAGAGGCGAGACAAAAGACTTTCGAATAAGAATTGGCCTACATCAGCAATTATCTTTGATCACATATTTATTTAACTTAGTAGTATATGCTCTAGGTGAGCTTAATTTCAAAAAAGAGGTCCCTTAGTGCATGCTTTTTGCTGATAATATAGTCCTTTTAGCTGAATCAAGAGAGGAGATTAACTCTAAATTAGAGATATAAAGAAACACTCTGAAGTTGAAGGATTTCGGTCTAAGTAGGAGTAAGACAGAATATATGCATTGCAATTTGCATATAGACAAGTTAGTGGTGATTTAAAGGTTAAATTGGGAGATCAAAATGGACACCAAACAATCTCAAGTGACAAAGTTTAAATATTTAGGATCAATTATACAACAAGATGGTGAGATTGATGACAATGTCAACCATAGAATTCAACCTGGGTGACATTAGTGGAGGAAAGCTAATGGAGTTCTTGTGACCGAAAAGTACCCTACAAGATAAAAGGAATTTATCGCACTGCTATAAAACTAACAGTACTATATGGTAAGTAAATGTTGGGCTTTGAAGGAACAACATGAATATAAAATGGGGGTAGCCGAAATGAGGATGTTGACATGGATGTGTGGTGATAACTCCTAGAAATTCATGATTATTTGAGTATATTTGTCTTAAGTTTTTGTTTATTATTTATACATTTTGGATACTCAAGAGGGAAAAATGCTCATTTGATTTTCGGTTGCACATTATTGTATATTTATGTAGATTTTGATTATTTTTGTAGTTAATTTCTTATGTTGTTTTATGTAATTTTTGTAGGAATAATTTGATGCAATAAACATGAGATTTTAGCCCTCCACCAAGCTTCCAAATTGAACAAAAATAAGAAGAAGCCAAAGATCAGCTCAAGAAATAAAGAAAACAGAGCAAAGCACCAGAATAAAGGTGACTTTGCCGTGGCCTCGCCGCGGCAAAGTCACGGCGAACTCCCTCTGCCTTTGCATGTTTGCCATTTCTCGCCGTGGACTTCGCCGCGGCGAAGTCACGGCGAGCTCAATGCCTGTCTGTATTTTTTGGACTTCGCCGTGGGCTCGCCTCGGTGAAACCCACGGCGAACTACGTATCAGACGCGCGTTTTGGACAGAACAGGGGGCGTTTCAAGTGATATAAAAGCTAGGGCTTCATTCACAGCCCTCATTCTTCGACTTTTGGGGCATTTTGGGAGTGTTTTGCTCTGCTAGGGCTTGGAGCTTGGTGGGATTGAGCTTGGGCTTGGAGCTTCAAAGAGATTTGGGCTTCCTCTCTTGGTTTATCTCTTCCTTCTTCATTCTCTTCTCTTGTTCTGTTTGTAATGTTGTATATATATGCTCCTATGGAGTTGTAGAACATGTGTAGCTAAATACTTTGATCCTAAGATTATTTTGAACCCTTGTATGGATTGATTCTTGATTCCTCCTCTTATGTTGTGATTAATGATATCTATGTGCTTATTTTACTCTGTTCCTAATGCTTCTAAGTGCTTGATCACCATTTAGATGTTGGGTTCACTTGATTTATGACTCGAGAGAGCTAGGTTGAGTGTAGAACTTGGGTAAAATAGTGCAAGAACCTGAAGTTTGCATGGATGGATGGTTTTGCTGGTAAGATAGAGATATACTTGCTAGCCTTGCATAGTCACATTAGGGTTGGGGCATTAAAATTGGGTTTTATTAACTTGTAGCAAGAGATTGTGCAACTTAAATAAAACTAAACACTTGTTCTTGACGCGAGAGCGCTTTTACGAGTACCCAATGAATCCTAGATTAGCACATGGTGTCGTTGAGAGCTTCTTTGAGGGGAGGTTAGTTGAGTTTTAAGAAGTATAAGGGGGATAGATAATCTTAGGACCCATTTTATCCCTGAGGTTGGAGAATCACCTGTTTATAGTTTTATCTTCATTTTATTCTCTTATTTCATTTTCAAACTCTACATTTGTGTCACTCAAATTGGGCGAGAGTGTAATAATCATTGTTTGACCGGGTTTTGGACAAATCCTCGTGGGAACATACTTTTCTCATCACTTTATTATTTGGCGCGACCCGTGCACTTGCGGCGCAGGACGAACATGTGGTCATATAAGAAATGATAAGATTCCGAACAACTATATACACGAACAAGTTGGAGTGGCACCTATTAGTAAGAAAATGGTAGAAAATCGTTTGAGGTGGTTTGGACATGTCCAGAGAAGGCCATTAGATGCGCCAGTGTCAATGAGAAGGGTAGATCAAGTAGTATGGAGTTCTATTAAAAGAGGAAGAGAAAGACCGGGGCAAACATTCAGTGAAGTTGTAGAGCGAGATCTTTTAATTAACAATATATCTAAAGACTTTATTACTGATATAGCACAACGGTATTGTACGATCCATGTAGCTGTCCCCACCTAGAAGGATAAGGGTTTGTTGTTGTTATTGTGGTATTTTATACAAATATTTATAACTATATACCAATAATGTTAAGTGACTTAATTGAGTAAAATTGAAAATGATAATTGATACTCTCTAGGTGACTTATATTACGAAACAATGATTTCTTCTCTGGTTAGCGCCCAATATTTTGGACAGAAGGAAGTAGCTTGTATGATATGATGAATTAGTTTTCTTAAGCATCAGTTTAATCCATTAATTAATTAAGGATTTTATAAAACTCAAATCAATTTATTAATTTAATTTGCTTAGCTGGATACCACACAGTCCACAGATATCCCAAAGTCTTGGAATTTCACAAGATGCCAAGCTACACATCAATTAATTTAACCCAATAATTCTCATAGACACAAGGGGAGGGAGGGAGGGAGCTCTTCATAATTAATCAAAATATCAAATGATAAATTAAGAAGATATGGAGGTTGTTGATGAATCTGTTTTCTGGTAATATAACTCGTTGAAGTCTCAAAGAAAGAAGCTCTGCTGATTGGATGGACGGCCAATTAGATATGGCCATTCCCTTTAAACAATATGTAATTGTTACGATATGATGTTATTGTTCAATTTATGTTTAAAACAATATGTTAATTAACTGCAACTTGAAAATAAATTAGTGCTGAATTTATGTTCGAAGTCCAAGGTCCAACATTACGTGATATCTTATCGCCTGTAATGTAATCAATTGAAATTTAAATTTGAGCCAAGAAAACCGTTAGAATTTAATTTCTATTATTGGTCAATTCGGATGAGTAAGTGAGAAATCGCCACAATGTTAAATAATTAAAGCAAATAATAAATATCATTTAGCTAAAAAGAAAAAAAATATTGATTAAATTAAAAAAGTGCAACTGGAACACCAAAACAAAAAGTTAAAGATTAAATTTATTTAGAGATGGGGAAAGCAGCCAATGATTTATCATCTTCTACACTAATCCTTAGCTTTGAAATGCTATTGGTCTCTTTCAAAAATTTTCATTATTTGGATATTTCAGCTATTATCCTCATTCTTTTCTCATACATTCCCACTTGCCACCATAATTATAAATTCTAATATATCATGTGATAAGGATCGTTGTCTCTTGTTTTTTCAAATCAAATATATATAAATATATATATATATATATATTAAAGTTAGAATCCACTCTAATAGGTCAATTTATTTATGTTTGAACATATACATAAAGGGGCTAGCTATGGTTGACAATGTCAGTTTTAGTTTACTTATATATGGCTAGATTTATGAAGATAAGATTATAGAATAAAGAAAGTATATTTATTCACGGGCAAGCACTATGATGAATAAATAATTTCATCAATAGTGAATAATACTACAACAATAATAATGTAAACACTGGTCCTATATAAATTAATTAAAAGAAATATAATGTATAACGGTCTTTGTTTTTAGAGTAATTAGAAAATACTGTTTTTAAACATCTGTGATTTGAAAAAGAATTAAGATGATGATGAGAAGGGTTCTCTTCCTTTTTTTTCTTTGTGAAAGTTGTTTTGCTGGAGCTCAAGATGCATATAACCTGGAAGGTAGGATTAATTAGTGAAACCCTCAACTAACTCAATCCAAAGATTCTAAATTTTTATCTAATTTAAAACACAAGAAGCCACTTATCACATTCAAAATTAAATAAAATACTTACAATTTTTTATAAACATATGTATCCTTATATTAAAGGCAATCTTATTTGAGGTTTTGTTGGGTGCTAGAAGTGAAAGTCTCTCTTAACTAACATCTAAACCTTGGATCATCATGTGTGAAGAATTAATCCCTTATGTTGGACATTTAGACTCGATTACTGTTGATATTGTTGTCAAACTCACGAGTTGACTCTCCGATTTTACCGTTTTTACTGCTCCACCTAACCAAAACGTGTCACGAGTCACTCAAATTTATACTGGCTGTAAACTCAGTAAAAACTCACGAGTTTATATGTTGAATTTACCGTTTTTACATTTCTACCTTATAGAAAATCGTGTTAACTTGCTATCAATATCATGCTTATTATTTTTATTTGACCATATTCAATGAATTTATGTATAAATTTCATAGAAATTTGTTTATTGAATTAGATAAATTATGAATGTTGATATATTTAATAACAACTATTTATATTTAAAATATATTCATGTCAAATTATTATTATTTTTTGTATTTCTTATTTAATTATATACTAGAAATACGTATTTATTAATAAAGGTAAATTCTTACGAGTTTACGATTCGAGTTTACGATCCGATTTTACATTCTTTTCACGAGTTTACTTAAACTCACGAGTTTGACAACCTTGACTGTTGGTAATACTTAGCATTTTCTTAGATATTAGTATAAAATATGTCAAAACAATTAAAAAAAATGTAAAACAAGCTTTAAGTGGCTATAATGCGGTATGGGTATGTAGATGTTCATAATTCAAATTCTGGAGATAAAAAATAAAAATAAAAACATATACAGTTTATTTGGATTGTCGCATTTACCCTTATTTTTTATTAGTACAATAATTAAAAAAAAACATACTTTTTGCCAACTAATGCCGCTACTGTAATTTTTGAATCAATAGCCATTTTTCCTGCATGATTAGTTAATTATAAGCTCAATGTAACGGTGTTTGATAGTTAAAGAAAATATACGAACAATATTTGGTTGAGTTTCGGAAGGAGAGTAATTTAATCTATGGGAAAAACTGAAATTTATTAAAACGAACATGCTTAGAAGCACTATGAATAATCAATGCATAGTTGTTGCCCACTCCCCCACAAAACACAAAAAAACAATCAATCCAATAAACAATGCGTACATCTTCACGTATCAATTATTTTTTCTATCTCTATCACTATATGTAAGAGAAATTATTGGAAAACATGTCCACTTATCACTCGTTGGCTCCCCACATTAAAAAAAAAAAAAACGCATCCACCCCTTTAATATATCAAAACTTTCTTGTGTGACCCCGCTACATCAAAGTACAAAAAATCATATCAAAGATTTAACTTTGGGGGAACAAATATGGGAAAATGATAGAAAAAGACCCTCGAATTACATAAAGGACAGTTCAGTACAACGAATTTCGAAAAGGACAGTTCAGTACAAATGACTGAACTGTCCAAACCCAAATTTAAAGGAAATGTTCAAAATGCCCTTTGCTACAACTAAGGTGGGAATCCCTTAAGCGAAGTTGGGAATTCCTTAAGGGAAGTTGGGATTCCCTTAAGGGAAGTTGGGAAGGCTTATACGAAGTTGGGAATCCCTTAAGGGAAGTTGGGAATCCCTTGTGGGAAGTTGGGAATCCCAACTTCCCATAAGCCTTCCCAACTTCCTTTAAGGGATTCCCAACTTTCTTAAGGAATTCCCAACTTCGCTTAAGGGATTCCCAACTTAGTTGTAGCAAAGGGCATTTTGGACATTTCCTTTAAATTTGGGTTTGGACAGTTCAGTCATTTGTACTGAACTGTCCTTTTCGAAATTCGGTGTACTGAACTGTCCTTTTTGTAATTCGAGGGTCTTTTTCTGTCATTTTCCCAACAAATATCTTACAATTTTTAAAATTATTATGAATAACCAAAATTATTAGGTTAATGTTTCACAAGGCTCATTTTCGAAATAAAAAGAAACAAGTTTTAATGATCCTTTTCAATTGATTTTTTAGAAGAATAATCAGTAAATTTCATAAAATTTGGCAATAATTTTTGTTCTTAATTATTATAATAATTTTTAAATTATTTATTGTAAATTTTTTAAACATTCTATTTATTAGATTTTATATGAAACAAATCAAACTTGGGTTCATATAGGCCCATTCTTCCAGTGGAATGAAAAATGAATAGAATAATCCCAAGTTCTTTGGTCCTCCTTTTTATATGGGCAACTAGTTGGGCCGAAATTGGCCTTTCGCCTAAAATGTCATGTGCAATAAAAAATAAGAGAAACGTTTTCAACAACAACAACAACAATAATAATAATAAACAATACCAAAAACAATAATACAAAATCATCTCATAATTAATCTCAATGTAATTAAACCTATTTCAGTACTCATTACTCATAAGTGGTTGGACTAAAAGATTTAGAAAATTATAAAATTTATTCAATGGATAAGATAATTGACATTTATTTATTTTTAAATAACTAAATGGTCATATTGGAAAAAAAAATTAATATAATAATATTCAATCTCCCTCTCCCTCCCGGTTATGGTTTCCCCCTTGACTCAACTTTTCTATTAGTCGCAGCTCATTTCCTATTCGTGCATGCCTATTTTCAAGAGGCTACATGGGATTATCCATTTTTAGGCTTTAGTATCCTTGGAAATTTGACATTATTGCATTGTTCATGCTCTATAACTCCAGCTCAAATTAGAATGGTGTAAACCGAACGCTGAGTTGGGTTAATGGTTCTCCATTTATACTACCAATGCTTCTAGTGTTTTTTCCCTTTTTCCTGCTATGCATTAAGTTTTCATTGTGATTTCAGAAAAGAACAAGAGTACCTATGTCAACTTTGACCATTCCTCCTCCTGGCACATTTTGCGGCTCGTGATGATGTTGCTCACCTACATAAAGCTTTGAAAAAAGGTTACCTCTTTTCCCCTTTTTTGCCAAACTTTTCAGGGTTTTTATGTTAGAGAGTTATAATGGGGAGTTCTACTTGTCATCTTAAATATGTTAGTGCAAAAGAATGATATGAGTTGCAGGTAAATGAGCACAAGAGCAAGAATGTTTATAAATTACCAAGGAGCTTTTTCCATATCAATCTTAAGTAATATGGAAAATTAAAATTTATAATATGTTACACTCTTCAAAAGCCAATAGTGCAACTCGGTACTCATTCTATGATGCACTTTTGGTTGTTTCTGTAATGACGGTTCCCTCAATTTTCATTACAGGATTGCTCTGCAAAACTTCAGTAGTTATAGAAATCCTTGCTCATAGAGATTCAGCTCAAAGAGATCTCATTCTTCAAGAATATGAAACTGCACATTCAGAACCACTCACCAAGCGTATCAGTTCAGAGCTTCATGGCAATGTCAAGGTGTGTGTGTGCATTCAAAGAAAAATTAATTCAGCTATTGTTTGCCTTTCATCATCGAAAGCAATGGATAACAAGTAAACCCATCTTTTTGTCTTCAGAGAGCAATGCTTCTTTGGATGGATGAACCTGCCAATAGGGATGCTACAAAAGCAAGGCAAGCCTTGACTTCATCTATTGTTCATCATCAAGCTATAACTGAAGTCATATGTTCTCGCTCCCCTTCACAAATTAGTCGCTTTAAAGAAGTTTATCAGAAAGTATACCGTACTAGTTTAGAGAGGGACATTGAAGACTATCTATCTGTTGACCTCAAGAACGTGCTTCCTTCCTCTCTGATAAAACTGACAGATGAGAAAGCTATTGTATTTTTTGGTTCTTAATACTTTCAATTGAGCACTTTCTAAATATTGTCATATAGATTGACCTAAATCAAGCTATATGTTAATAGCTGTTGCATGAATATATAAGCATACCCCATCATGAAGGCCCAGAATTTGATCTAGAAATAGTAAAGAAGGATGCTATGGATCTGTATAAAGCGGGGGAGGGTAAGATGGTAGGGAATGATGAGAAGACCTTCATAAGGATTTTTAGTGACAGAAGCAGGACACATTTGGCTGCTATTGCCAAAGCTTATGAAAGAAACAATGGCCACTCACTGGAAAAGGTGTGCATCCAAAATCCTCAATGAGCTGTTCTTTTTTTATTTTTTATTTTTAATGCAATACTGTTAGTTCATATTCATCATTTTTGTGCCCTGCCGGTTATAAGGAGTGAAACAAGTGGTTTTTTTGAAAGGGCCCTCTTGCAACTCTTCGATGTGCCACTAACCCTGCACTGTACTTCGCCAAGGTATTTGAGAAGATTTCTCCTTGTCATGGTTTCATCTCCAGAAGCTTGTGTTTCATCTTGATGTGCTGATAAAAGTTTACCTTCATGTGAAATAAGTCATGAAATTTTCACTCATTCATTAAATTCTGTTATATGTTAGCCTCGGCTTTTTCAGAAATTCCTTCTATTGCAGAACTGTTTATAATAATAAAGATGTATACTCTTTTGATGTGTGTGTGTGTGTGGGTATTTTGACAGATTCTGAGGAAACCAATGAAGGGTTTCGGAATTGATGATAGTAGATTACTAAGAGTAATAGTGACAAGAACTGAAATTGATATGCGGCAAATGAAGAAGCATACCTCTCAAGATATGGGAAACCATTAGGCAGTGCTGTTCGGTCAGACACATCAGGCCATAATAACTTTATAAGGACTTTCTTCTCTCTCTCATTGGCGGTGATTAGAGGGGGACAATTAAGAGCCCCGTGAACAATTTCATGTAAGGTTAAACAATTCGTAGATATCTGGGAGTTTTGACAAGTGAAGTGAAATTTATCAAGAAGAACAAGTAAGACATTGATCTATTTGATCTAGATTATTGTTGATGGAACATTAATAGAGAGTAAGTTTGGAAAATATAGACAAAAATTAGAAATAAGTCATATATTTATAAGTAAATTCATCTTCTTTAATAAATCATATATTAAGGATTGAAAGGGTATCCCATTTGAATATGTACAGTCAAGGCTCATCCAAAAGTTTGTACTCAATAGTATGAATGTATGATATTGAGTTAAAACATTATGAATAGTGACATTATGCATTTATCATGAAGAGTATGATTGATAAAGTTATACCATGAAATAAAATTTGATCAAAGTTCTCCAAAAAAAAAAACTGATAAAAAATGCTTAAACGAAGACTAGATTTTAAACCATATTTCTAAAATTTGACAACCCTTCAATTAAAACTTTCCTAGGTTAAGATTTTTCTGAGACAATTTTGAACCAAAACAAAAAATAACTTTTTCTTTCATTTCCCAGTTCCCCCCATGGGAAAATTTAGAGATTAAAATGAAAACAATCGTCATATAAAAAACTGAAAACAATCGAATCAATCTATTAACTAATATCCTTTGATTTTCCACTTAAATATAAGTCTAAGGTCAGCGTAAGAATCACGATATAAAAAAATATGCAATACTCCAGAATAATCCCCTAAACACAATAGTTAAGGTGGTCAAGAAATTGCCACTGGTACGAATACATGTCTTAGAGTTGGAAAGTTGTGAGTTTGATTTCGGTTGTAACCTAATCTCAAGCGAATAGTGCAGAATAATTACACCTCAAATTTTATTGCACTTTCACAAGATATACATACATATGCATATACATAAGGGAAAATTTCTGTTAAGCCCCTCTGAAGCAATTTAATGTCAAATAACCTATATAAAATTTTGAAACATCACTGCACTTCTAGAGGAATGAAATAAAATCTTGAGAGTTAAAACACTTTATTCCCCTTGTCTCTTTTTGAAGGAAAAAAATGTGTCATTTGCAAAACAAATATAAGAATTTCCAAGACAAGTTTACGCAAATGAAGGTATTTTCAAGACAATGAATGAATCAAAACAATGTTTAAGAGAAAAAGAGAATTTACAATTATATCTGTCATTTGCTAGACAAATATGATAATCCCAAAGGCAAGTATGCTTATTTCCAACACATATGAATATTATATTTCTTTATGTGTGTTAGAAATAAGCATACTGGTCTTTGGGATTGTCATATTTGTCTAGCAAATGGCATATTCTTGTAACTATTATTGTTTTGGATTCATTTATTGCCTTGAAAATACATTATTTGTAATTGAAATTCACATATTTGCCTTGAAAAATATTATATTTATCTTGCAAATGATACAAGAGCAATTAAGTCATTTAACTCTCAAGATTTAATTTCATTTCCCCCCAAGTAATGTAGTGATATTTTAGAATTTAATAGAGGCTATTTGATATTAAATTGCTTGTGAGGGATTTACCGAAATTTTCCCATTAAACAATTATAAATTGCTAACACACACAATATATACGTATACATATACTCCCTCTTGTATATAATATAAGAGGTAACGCGAAAAGTTTTTTGTTCATATTATGAGAGGTGACATATAAAAGTGAAGATAATAAATTTTTTATTTCCATTTTTGCCCTTGTATAATAAATGTAAAAAGGGAGATAGTGTGTGCATATTAAATGATATAAAGGTAGAATTGAAAAATCACATTAATTTTAGCCATATTAAATTACTCCATTATATTTCCTTGATTTGTGTAAAATGGTTGACTACTGGCTACCTCTTATAATATAGGCCACAGGGAGTACATATACTCTCTCCGGTCCTAAATATAAGACATACTTACCTAATTTGATTAGATTAAAGATGTTAGTTAAGTTAGTTTTAAGTTAGTTAAAATCACATGATATTAACTACGCACCATAACCATCTACCTTTATTTCTACCATTCCTTTCTTCTTTGTTTATCATTGAGGATCATTAATAGAAATAATTTGAGAAAATGTTAAGAAAAATTATAAAGGTATCCTATATTAAGGACCAAGCTTATCTCCCAAATAGGTCCTATATAATATTTAGGACCGGAGGAATATATAACAAATATGATTATTTGATTAATGAATTCCAATAGAAGGAAATAATCCTGTAATGTGAAGTGAAGTTGTAGCACATGAAAATTAGGTCAAATGGAGTCATCACTCAAATTTTTAAATATAGGATAATTTTTGGAAAACCTTTTGAAAATTATATATGGTCTTTTAAAATCAAATTAAGCTCGGGAGTCGATTGTGTATTGAAAAGATGTGAAGCACCCATTAATGAGAACAATTACCCTAAGTTAATTATTTAAAAATAAGTATGACCTTTAATTTTATTTTAATTACCCAAAAAATATATTCACAAAAAAAAAAGTATTTATATAGTTGGACTTGACCTAGAATTTAACTTTAGGCCTACATAACCTACCTTTAGAGAGATCAAAGGCCATGTATTTTGGGTAGAAGTGCGTGTCATTTGGTTTGTGTTGTTTAAGAAAATATTTAATAAATTTATTAAATAAGATATTTTTGTTTGTTTGTGAGATTTAAAAGGATTTTTTTGATTAAACTTTTGAGAAGATTTTCATAACCAAGAGTAATCAAGTTTTCCCTGAGAAAGTTGTTAAAACCTCACACGACATAAAACTGTTTCGAAACTGATTTTCTCATTTTTGATAAAAAGGGTTCTTTTTGCTTATTTGAATTTTTTATTGATAAAAAATTTATAATAATCAGACATTAACCATATGACTAACATGTAATTTATAGTGCAGTAATAACATGTGCGTTCGATGTTTTGGGTATTATTGCTAAAAGAAGTGAAGTAAAGGAGCCACAAGCAAATGGATAGGAAACCTTTATCATCAAAATATGCAAGCATGCTCATTATATAACATAAGCATTATATTTTCAAAGGCATATTGTTATGAGATGAAAAGGCAATCAAACAACCAAACAAAAAAATGTTCTCAATATGCTCTACAGTGGTAAACTCTAAGTGATTTCAAATCACAAAAAAAAAAAAAAAAAAAAATTAACAAAAGCTCTTAGCACAAAATATTTTAGCAAGCAAGAAAAAATAATTATATGGAAATGCGCCCAATACTCACAACAATTTATCTCCAACTCTAGCTTTGATATGTTTATTGGTTTGAGCAATTGTGGCACATAAAAAAGGTAGTGGCTTATTTGATAAATTAAACTTCCAACATTGAGAATGAGATGATTATACAAAATCTCTTTACCTGGACTCCCTTCTCCCAAAAAATTTTCTCTGCCTCTTATTTTCGAATCTAAGACAAACTCCTCTTCTTTGTGCTGTTTTACTCTCTTTGTATAAGCACCACTTAAGGTTTCTCTCTCTCATAAATGCTTTATTGTTATTATGTTTTTAATTTAATATTATTGTTGTCTTTTTTAAGAAAAAGAATCCGTTGAATTCTTGATTCAACCCCAATCATCATATTCTTGAAATTGTTTCCTTTTTGTTATTTCAATTTGATGATCCTAATAGAATTTGATGCATTTTCCCGTTGAATCATATTTTTGGAATTTTTTGTTATTTCAATTTGATGATCCTAATCAATTTGAATTTGGACTATTTCCTTTTTCGTTTTTCCCCCCTGATTTCCAATGAGTGCATCGATCAACAATCAATCGCCACTATGTTCAAATTTGAAACCGACTATAATTTTGAATTCAATCGCCATAAATGAGAAGAGTATACAAATAATTTTTTTACATTTATTTCCTTATTAGGGGCCAATTATCACATTTAGATTTTCTCACAATTCAACTGATGTTGGCCCATATTGTAAGAAAGAGCCAAGGAATTTTATTTACTTATTTACTTATTATTACTCCCATATGATTTTTCTTCATTGGGTCAGAGGACGAAATAGGTGTTTACAGTAGTCACAATCGCATAGCAGAGTTCCTGGGTGGCGGGGGAGAGATTGGCGCTTCACTTGTTTCCCTTCAACTTCTGAGGCTAAGCAACTCATTGCGTAAGCCTTTAATGTCAATATCTTTATTCTTTTGTTCAACTGTTAACGTTTTAGTTTTAATATCACTCGAATCGGTGCTTGTTCCAGTCCCAAGTCACAACTTTTAATACCCCCAAAAATTTCCCCTGTATAAATCAATTATTTTTCTTCCCCATGTTATTGTTGTCTCCTTTCTTACTTGTAGTCTCCAGCTTTCGTGGACTCGGCGAAGAATTTTTAAGGTTCAATGTCAGAGAAAGAAGATATTGGAGGGCCAGATTCTTCTTCTTCTTCTTCAAAGAAAGGACAGGGTCTGATAATTGAGGGATACCCTATTCAGGGTTTGTCCATTGGAGGCCAAGAAACCTGCATCATTTTCCCCTCTCTTAATTTAGCTTTTGATATTGGTCGTTGCCCTCCCCGTGCTGTTTCGCAAGACTTCCTCCTTATTTCCCATTCCCACATGGATCACATTGTTAGTCTGTTTCCTCAATTCAAATTCATACCCAAGATCACTTTTTTCTTCTTCTTTTAATGATTTTTCATCACACTGAAATATTTTTACATAATGCTTGCCTAGGGTGGACTGCCTATGTATGTTGCAACGAGAGGCTTGTACCGTATGAAGCCCCCAACAATTATTGTACCAGCATCTGTAAAAGAGGATGTTGAGAGGCTCTTTGAGGTGCATAGGAAATTGGATCACTCGAAATTGAAGCATAATCTGGTTGGCTTGGATGTTGGTAAGTTTTGAATTGAATTTTGGCAATACTGACTTTGGCTCCTCCTAAGATTTTTTGCTGCTTATGTTAGCTTTCATTTTCAGGAGAAGAGTTTTATTTGAGAAATGATATTAAAGTAAAAGCTTTTAAGACTTACCATGCTATTCCTAGCCAGGTTAACTACTAGCAATTGTTCATCTCTTTTGAGTTTGAATCTGAATTTTATACTCATTACTCAGTTATGCATAGGACTGACTTTTATGCATGCTTTTGACAGGGGTATATACTTTACTCTGTAAAAAAGAAGCTTAAACACGAGTACCTTGGCCTTCCTGGAAATGAAATTAAGGAGTTGAAGTTTTCAGGTGTGGAGGTCGGTCTTGCTTATTTTAGTAGTAGATATTTTATTGAATTGATACCTGGGCAATATGAACTACTTTCATTCAACCAGTTTTAACACTTGCTTATGTTCCCTTTCATTTGATGAAAAGGTTATGGAAATCCTACAATTTATGTTAAAAGGGAAAAAATAGTGACTGTGATAATCAAGGAGAACTAAAACTCTGAGTTGAACTTATTTTCTAAGTCATTAATGTTCAGTTGGAAACTATTTTATGTTTCAGTTGCCTTTGTCCTCGTCTTCGAACTCAAGATCTATCTATTATGATTGGAAAAAATTGAGCACATGTAAAGTGTCCTCCTGATACCCTGTAGACACTAAAGTTATATCTGTTGTTTATTGTTTCTGCTTCCCATAATTCTTTGATTTAGTATTGCGTTATCCTTTTCAAAATAAGGTAGCTATAGGCTGCAATTGCTTTGTTTTATTTTAAAGAGGTGTGGTATTCTACGATGTAGACGTTTGCTAGTGCGTCTGCTTCTTGTTTTGACTTAACTGAGCATGCTCAACCAGATTGTGCTGTGGGCAGATAACATACACTTTGGAAGAACCAGAGATTGCTTTCACTGGCGACACTATGGCAGATTTCATAGTTGATGATAGTAACATTGATGCATTGCGAGCCAAGATTCTTGTTATGGAGGTGCTCTACTTTCTTTATCTAATTATCTATCTACTAATTTGGTGCTGATTTAAACTGTTGAATCAAGTCGTGTGTTTTGCATTATTGGAACAGATCATTAATGATCTTCCTTGATTCAAAGTCTATATACTTGGCTCATTAAGAAATGGACTGGTTTGCATTTGAGATTCGAGGTTTTATTTTCGAATTTCGACATTGCCACATGTGCATTTCTACAATATAGTTGAGGTTGCACATTTTCCTTATTCCAACTCCCTTTTAATTGTCATATAATACAAAAGGAGGTTATGAGCAAGTGAGACAAGTGGCAGGTTATAATAATTTTTTTTAAAAAAATTATACTGCATCCTTTACAAGTTCAATATTTATAAAGTAAGGGTAAAGAGTGGTTTGTTCCCTGTTTCTTTGGCTTGAAATTAGTTTTCCCCCCATGTGATTTGAAATGTTTAATGTTCTTCCATTTGGCTTGTATTTGTGGACCTAATTGTTACAGAAAAGATCATGTAAATGTTAAATCAAGGAGATAAATCATCGTTGATACCATTCATACTTTCAACAGTTTCCATAGTCTTCTGAAGCCATTTGATACGACAAATTTGTCTGCTTTATGTCGGTAATAGCCTTAAAGCAACATAAAATTCAATTATCTGAAGTGTTGACTGATGAATTCATATTATCCATATAGTAGTTGAAATTCAATGCAATTGGTTTCTTAACATTAAACTTAAAACTAATGGTTTTTTTATAAGTACTGTTTTAAAGAAAAAATCCTTATGCAATATCTCCATCATATTAGCTCTTTTAATTGCACTTCGAGCTTCATTTTCTGTACCTAATTTCTGGCCATCTTGTCTTCTCAATATGTCCAGTGCACCTTTGTAAACGATTCAATTACAGTGACCCATGCCAGGGATTATGGGCATACTCATCTCTCTGAGGTACTGTCTTTGAACTAACAAGAACATTCGTATCTCTTGGGGTGTTTTCCTTCGTCTCATTTTCTGCTAATCAATGCTATCCAGATAATTAGTCATGCAGAGAAGTTGCAAAATCGAGCAATCCTTCTAATTCACTTCTCAGCTCGCTACACAGAAGAGGTATGATACTCTAACTAATGAATTTTACATCCCCACACCATCTCAATCCCTTCCCTATGAGAAATTTTATATAGTGGCTACTTTTGTAAAAAAAAACCTGTATGTGGACTTATAGGATGTTTCTTCATGTTTGATTGGTTTGAAATAAGTACAAAGTGATTCTGTCATGAAAAACTCATGTGGTGATTGTTCATTTGTTTGTTGAGTTGCTTTATTGCTCAAACTTTGTCCATGTCGTCTCTTTTCCCTGTTCTGTTTCAGGAAATCCAACAAGCCATAGCTGCATTGCCTCCGCCATTAGCGGGTCGAACTTATGCACTTACAGAAGGTTTCTGATGCAAGGATTTGAAAGAGCTTTCTTGATGGCAAAGGAGGCATCAAATGAATGTATGCTCTATTGGACTTATGGGTCTGATGGTGGAGGTTGCACTCTAGAAATAAAGGGTGAGATACTGAGAGAAACCTAACCGTATTTAATGTCTAAGAATAGCAGGCCAACTAAAAAAAAAAAAAAAACACTTGACGGATGTGTATGTAACAATACATATGATCAAATGAAATGCTATGCCTCTTGAGGTTAGGTTGAGGACTGATGATAAATTGCATTTTAATTTCCATAGATTTTATTTGATTCAACTAAATTTTTATAAATTTCTAATAGTTTTCAAAATTGCTGTAATTGCTGCCAATAATCAGATTAAGTATTTTTCATGGCATATTGGCATTGGACCTCTTTTTTTATCGACAACTTTAATTTGCTATAGTTATATTTTTCTACACATGGTCAGAAATAATTTAAGCTTTTGTAATTGTATATAGGTTAAATGTTTTATTTGGGAAGTGTTCTTTCTGGCTTCTCTCCTTTTCCTTTTCCTTTCCCATTAGCTCCCCGTCCTTTGCCCCCCAAATTATGTCATTTTGGGGTCAATTTTTTTGTTAGTGTTTTTATCATTAGATTCTACATAAAATCAATGACATTTTAAAATAGTATGGAGGAAAATTGGTTAAGTTTTCAATTATATATGATTTTTCTTAGATTAAATGATTTAACTTGAAAAAGAAAACATCATAATTTAGAGGATTAAATCTTTGAAAGGTCATATGAAATTGAAAATTTGACCAATTTTCATTTATAATATATCAAAATATTACAAATTTTATGTAGAATTTAATGATAAAAAATATAAAAAATTAGACCCCAAAATTATGTAATTTGGGGGCAAAGGATGGGAGCGGATGGGAAGAGAAAAGGAGAGAAGCCAAGTCCGTTCTTTTTGGTATTTGTAATCTTACATAATATTAAGAACTTATCAAGTTAATTAAACAACCCATATTTATAAACAATATTGATTTAAAAATTAATCCATATAAATTCGCTAATATTTTAATTAATGAATAGAAATAATTACTTTGTTTTAAATAAATAGCTAGTCCTGATTTAATATTAAGCACAAAAACAAGTCGACCCCATTTCTATGTGTGTTTCTCTTGTACAATAGCTTAATTGGGTAGAAACTGCAACTTGTATCTTTTTGGTGGGCGTTAGGTCCTATTGCAGTCTAACTGTAATAGAAAAATAGTGGGGCATGATAATAATATAATATTATAATATGTATGTAATCTAAAAACCCCCCCCCCCTCATTATATAATCTAAGAGAGAAACGTTGAAAATTTGTAAAGTTGTCATCACAAGTAGGGCTAAGCAAAATATCTGAAACCTGATGGGCCAGCCTGTTGCCTCGCAATTTTTATTCATATAATGCCCGCCCAATTAAAGCCAGTGATGGGCGGGTGCAAACCCAATCCATTTAAGAATAAAATAGTCAGGTGATGGGCACATCCTTGAGCTGCCCGTACCCGCCCATTTATATATTTTTTTAATTTTGTATTAGTTTTCTCAAGTAACCATTGGCATTCTCCATCTATAAATTTCAATAAGTAAAATTGTAAAAAATCAAAAGTAAAAACCCTCACTCCTTTCTTAGAACACACACAGTGACAGAACACGAACCGTAGCCTTAGAGACGACGGTGACATTCACTCTCACAAGTCGCCATGCTTCCTCCTATCTGATCTTCATTTCAATTCCCTCCAGCCTCCATCCAACGCTTTCATTCTTACTAGCCGCCATTCTCTTCTTATCTCTGCCCTCTCTTCTGCACGAAATGAAACATATGTTTGCTTTTTCCCTTCATCCAAAGCTTTTAGAATTTGTGTTTTCTTTTTCTCCGATCTCTCTTCGTCGGCGACAAATCTACAACGGAGGTAAGTGGTTTGCATTTCCCTCAACATTCATAGTTCATATTTCAGTTCCTATGCTTTATTTGCTCACTTTGTTTGCTTCATTTGCTCAGTTTGTCTAAATTTAAGTTCTTTTGTACAAACTATGATGTAAGCATAGATGTGGAATTGTAGATCATGTGGCTGTCACTTGTAATATGTGAATGTGATTCTTGTATTTTGAACTTTGCTAAGAAATTTGGAAATTCGTTATAGTAAAAAAATAGGTCAAGAGATTAATGGACTTCTCTATGACCCATTTAACCCAACCCATTTAATTCGGGCTTAAATGGGTTGATGCTCGAGTATGGGCTAGCACATACCGGTCTAATGTTAAATGGGCCGGCGATGGGTTAGAGTTCGGGTTACCCAGCCCTCCCATTGCTCACCCCTAATCACAAGTATTTAATGTGCGGATAAGTATATTATTTAGATCCAAATATGCACAGTAATTAAATTCTCGAGATGCATATAATTAAATTTATTCATGTGTTAAGGGTAAAAAAACAAAATAGCCATAGTCCTTTTTAGGGAGTGGGCCTGGCACTATATAGTTTTTTTAGTGTAAAAATAATTATGAACTTCTTAAAACGGGTCAAAAATGACATGTTCATTACAGATTATATAAACCGATGTTACTTTTTTGATTTGGTGGGTCCCATAATATATGTTTATATTATTATTTTAAGGATTAGGAGTAAAAAATACTCATGTACTTTTTTAAAAGTGTGTCTAGCACCATATACTTTTTTTTGGGTGCGAAAATAATCATAGACTTTTGTCTTTGTGAAAACCATAAATTTTTTAAAATTGGTGAAAAACAGTCATGTCCGTAAAAGAGGGTAAAATGCCGTTACTTTTTTTTTTTTATTTAGTGGGCTCCACAATATATTTTTATAACATTATTTTTATAAAAAACTTCATTCCCCTGGTCAAACCTGCAACCACCCCTTCAACACTCTCTCTCCAACACCTACCTATACCCTTCAAGCGCTTCGACATTGAATTATGTAATAAAGCTTTTTATTGGTCGCAATAGCCATTATCCCCTGAGCTCTCTGCGTGATCTTCGCTGGTAATAAGAAGCCTTATTCCAGGATTCAATGCCAAAATGAATATAAGAAAGGGTTAAGGTGCAAATCCACCCCAAAAGTGTCAAAAAAATCTTGCATTCGCCCCGGAAGTATTTGCGTAGCAATATAGCTCTGGAAGTACCTAAACGTAGCAACATTCCCCTCTGTTAATTAAGCACCTAGGGCTCAAAAAAATCTTGCACCCCTGAAGTGTCAAAAAAATCTTGCATTCGCCCTGGAAGTATTTGCGTAGTAATATAGCCCCGAAAGCACCCAAACGTAGCAATGTCCCTCTCTGTTAACTAAGCACCCAGGGCTATTTTTTTTTGACATTTCCGAGGTGAATTTGCACCTTAACCCTATAAGAAATAAAAGAATAGTATTCCCTAGGAGGATCACGTGGAAGTGGATCTGGTATGGGAGGAATTCTTGCATGAACTCGGTGCACCACGTCATTTGTGGTTTGACGAATCAGAAGTAAATATATTAGGTTTGACATAAAATTTTCAACCTGACTTAGAACCCTAAAAAAAGTAACTAGCACATAAAAAAATTTAAATTTCATGGTTTCAATTTTTTTTTATTTTATAAGTTGAAAAAATATTTTTATCAGTTAGTTGATTTTTGTTGGGTGACAAGTCAGGTTAAAAATTCCACGTCAGACTTAATATGTTTACTTGTCATTGGTCAGACCGCAAATGACGTGGTACATCAGATTCAATGATTCATGCAAGAATTTCATATTTAAATTTCAATATGATTTCAAACCCTAAAAAATTAACTAGTATATAAAAAATTTCAATTTCATGTTTTAAATTTATTTATTTTATAAGTTGAAAAAATATTTTTATTAATTAGTTGATTTTTGTTGGGTAACAAGTTAGATTAATATTTCCACGTCAGTCCTAATGTTCAATATGACGTGGAACTTTCAATCTGACTTCGAACCTTAAAAAAAATTAACAAGCACATAAAAAAAAATTCACATAAAAATTTCTCTCTGGTGTGGTAAAAAAAATGGAATAATTACTATTAGACTATTAGTAATAGTAATATGCAAATAGAAAAGGAACCGGTGAATTGAAGAAGAAGAAGAAGAAGAAGAAGCAATTCTTGCAAACTGTCCGTCAATCACGGAAGCAATTGGAACGTTGGGACATTTGTATTTGTTTCCGTTACTTATTAGGCTCCACTTATGCGTGTCTCTCTCTCTCTCTCTCTCTCTCTCAGCTTCTTCTTCAAATCATCCCACGCATCTCTCTCCCTGGGAGCTGGAATTCACCCACAAGAGTTACAGCACTGTCGGCTATAGACCCAATGTTTTCTCAACTACTCTTTCCCATCTCATTGCTACCAATTCGTCTCACTTGCTCATGCCTTTCATACCTATTCGGGGTACCTTTCCCCCCCCCCCCCCCTCCTATTACCCTTTTGTTTTCAGTTTTCTATCTCTGGTTTTTTACTATTGTATATGGAGCTCTCGATTATGGTTACCTCTGTTTCATTATTCTTCTGTTTTTTACAAGTTCCTGAAGATAAACTACATACATAACTTGCAGCCAAGAGCTGGTAATAGAATATCGTTGCTTTTAGTAATTAGACTTCACATGGTTGAGTTTATTTAAAATTTTTTAATATCCATGACTCTATTTCTATTGTACAAACATAACTTGGGAAGGATTTCTTAATGTCTCTAATTTGCTTTCTTCTGTTATACTCCCTCCGGTCCTAATATATAGGACCTATATCGGGAGGTGAGCTTGGTTTTAAATATAAGACTTCTTTATAATTGTTCTCAACTTTTCCCCAAACTATTGCTATGAATACTCATCAATAATAAACAAATAAGAGAGGGAGATTGGGGATAAATGTAGATAATTAGGGTATATTGGTAATATCATGTGATTTTAAGTAACTTAACTAATATCCTTAATCTAATCAAATCAGATAAATAGGTATTATATATAGGACAAGAAGGAGTAGTTTCTTTGGTATAAATATGAGTGTTGGCATTGAAAAATAGGCTTATCTCATTCCGCCAACAATCACCTTATGAATTGCTAAAGGAATCGACCTATTGAAGATGATATATTTGATTTTTACGTATGATGTCTGATAAGGGTCCAAAGCCCTTGTTAACCTATGCTAGAAAGAAGAGACGTGCAGCATCTATCCTAGTTTGAGAAAAAAAAAAAAAAATTGTTATTATTTATTTTATGTTGTGGTGTCTGTTATGTAATTGTGTTGTTGCTGTCCTGTTATTATTTTTATGATGTTTTTATTTTATTAAGTAGGAAATGAGTCATGCTTTGTCATGATTCATAGTGGGTGATATCAGTTATGTAGTGGGATGTCAGTTATTTATTGGGGTGTCAGTTTGTGTCAGTTATTTTTAATTTTTCTAAAAAAAACAGAAAATACCAAAAAAATAGTCTCTGTACTATTTCTGTATAAATAGGCTATTTGGCCCTGTGGAATGACAGTAAGAAATTTTACAGAGCAAATATTACTTGTCATGGAGATTCTCCTAGGCTATTTGTGAGATAAAGTGAGATTCTTGCTTTTTCTTATCAAATAGATTTGTTCCAGATTATTCTTGTTGCTTTCTGTTTTTACTACTATTTCTGGTTCTAACATATTGGCATCAGAGCCTCGTTCTTTCCAATGGTTTCTACACGATCATCTCAGGCTAATCCAGGAGAAGAAAATCCTCTTGGTCCAGATCCATTGGCTGCAATTGCTTCTCGGTTGGAAACTCTAGATGAATTAAGGGACAAAGTGGCAGCCCTAGAAGTGCAGTCAAAGAAGAATGAGAAAAAGAAGATGAGAATTGGTAGATGGGCAGATGAGTGTGAAGAAGAGGAAAATCAGTATCATAGGTTGAGGCCTCCTCAGGCTAAGATTGAATTTCCGAAATTCAAGGGAGGAGACCCAAGGGGCTGGATTTTACAGGCAGAAAAATTCTTTCGGTATTATGCTACTCCGGAGGATGATAAAGTAGATATTGCCTCTATGTATTTAGAAGATGATGCTCTTGATCTTTTCTCTTGGTTAAACGCCGAACGAACCATTCTGTATTGGGAGGATTTGGTGAAGGCATTAGAACAACAATTTGGGCCACCAGAGTATTTAAATCCAGATGAATATCTTGCTGAAATCAAACAAACTGGATCTGTTGAAGATTATCGAAAGGAATGGACTAGAAGAATTGCTAGGGTCTCTAATTGGCCGGAACACTGTCAACTTGGGGTATTTATGAATGGGTTGAAGAAAGAATTGCGATCTGAGGTGAGGATTCATAAGCCAAGAACTGTATTTAGAGCGGCAAGTTTAGCAGTGGAATTTGAGAAGCAGAAATCTTTAAACACCTATGGGCAGAAAATGGGTTCAAGTATAACCCAAAACAGACCCAGTTCTTTTTTTAATTCCTCACGTGACAAATCTGGAGCCCTAAGTTGGAACACAGCGTTTCATGGGGGAGCTTCTTCTTCTGCAAACTCATACAACAAACAAGGTGTGAATCAGCCAAAATCATTTGACGCAATGAAGCAGGACCGCAGAGACAAAGGATTGTGCTTTCGTTGTGGAGAAAGTTTTCGCCCAGGCCATAGGTGTAACAAGAACTTTTCATTGATGGAAATTGTTGATGAAGGAGATGAAATCGTGGAGCCTATCATTGAAGAAGAAGAAGACGCTGATACTTTGGGTACATGTGCAGAGATCTCATTCAATGCTATTTTGGGCAGATCTTCAGCTTCTACAATGAAACTGGAAGGGGAAATTCAAGGGAGGCGAGTTTTAATTCTCATTGATAGTGGGTCTACCCACAATTTTATTTCACAAGCCTTGGTGTCTAATCTGAATATTCCAGTAAAGAAATTACCTGTTTTTGGGGTTCAAATTGGTGATGGTAGGCTAGTCAGATGCTCTCAAATTTGCAAGAATGTGGAGGTGAAAATTTCTGATCTCAAAATTAATCAGGATTTTTATCCTTTCACTTTAAGGGGGTCTGATTTGGTGCTTGGAGTTAAATGGTTGGCATCATTAAATACTGTTGAGGCAAATTGGAATAAAATGTTCATGGTTTTCTGGGTGAACGGGAAGAAATACAAACTTCAAGGAGTAATTTCAGAAGTTAAAGCTCCTGTTTGTTTGCAAAGTATGCTACTGGATGAAGAGGAAGTTGTAGCTGATTTACAAGTAGAAGATATCTGTGAAGAATTTTCTTCTATTTTTACTGAACCAACTTCTCTGCCTCCTGCAAGAAACCATTTTCATACCATTAATCTGCTGCCAAATTCATCACCACCAAATCTGAGACCCTATCGCTATCCCCATTACCAAAAGGATGAGCTAGAGTCACAGATTGCTGCACTATTGGAACGAGGATTCATTCGCCCCAGTATTAGTCCATTTGCAAGTCCAGTACTGTTAGTTAGTAAAAAGGATGGCTCTTGGAGACTTTGTGTAGACTATCGTCGCCTCAACAAAATAACAATTCCAGATAAGTACCCTATTCCAAATATTGATGAGCTTCTGGATGAATTACATGGGTCTGTTTATTTTTCAAAAATTGATTTAAGATCAGGCTACCACCAGATTAGAGTGCTACCATCTGATATTGAGAAAACAGCTTTTCGTACTCATTCTGGTCACTATGAGTTTGTTGTCATGCCTTTTGGTTTAACCAATGCTCCAGCCACTTTTCAAGCAGTAATGAATGATTTATTTCGCCCTTATCTGAGAAAATTTGTACTGGTGTTTTTTGATGATATCTTGGTGTATAGCTCATCTGCACAGGAACATATTAAGCATCTCCGAACTATTTTCCAGATTCTACAGCAACATTGTTTCTTTGCAAATGAGAAGAAATGTTCTTTGGGGCAGACAAAAGTTGATTATTTGGGACATATTGTATCAGCTAAGGGGGTGGAAGTAGTTCCTGAGAAAATAAAGGCAGTCGTTCAGTGGCCGACCCCTAAAACAGTGAAGGAGTTAAGGGGTTTTCTTGGGCTGACAAATTATTACAGAAGGTTTGTGAAAAACTATGGGATCATTGCAAGGCCTTTGACAGAATTGACAAAGAAAGACTCTTTCTTTTGGACTGAAAAGGCTCAGGATGCATTTGAGATATTAAAAGAAGCACTAACTACAACTCCGGTTCTCCAATTACCTAATTTTCAAATTCCTTTTTCTGTTGAATGTGATGCTTCTATGGATGGAGTAGGGGCGGTACTCATGCAAAATGGTCATCCCATAGCTTATTTCAGCAAGGGTTTATCTTTTTCAAACAGATTCAAATCTGCCTATGACAGAGAACTACTTGCTTTGGTTTTATCTCTTCAAAAATGGCGCCATTATTTGTTGGGAAAGCCTTTTTCTGTGTTGACTGATCATTACAGCCTTAAACACCTGATGGACCAGCGCATAATCACTCCATCTCAACAAAGATTAATGGTTAAGTTGCTCCCTTTTGACTTTACCATTAATTATAAATCTGGAAAAAACAATGCAGCAGCTGATTCTTTGTCTAGAAAACCAGAGCAAGTGGAATTCTTTCATCTAGTGATTCCTATAGTGAAAGATATAGAGCTATTGCCCCAAGAATTGTTAGAAGATGCTGAAACACGCATGATCATTGAAGATTTGCAGCAGCATCCTAACCCCTTTTCTAAATATAGTGTTGTTCGTGGGAGATTGTATTATCATTCTCGGTTGGTTATTCCCAAGCACAGTCCACTTCGTCAAAAAATGTTAGAAGAGGCACATACTACTCCTATTGGTGGCCATGGGGGCTTTCTTAAAACTCTTAAGCGCCTGAGTACATATCTATATTGGAAGGGGATGAAGAATGATGTGAAACATTTTGTGCAGAATTGTGAGATTTGTCAGAAAAACAAATATCAAACTCTTGCTCCTGCTGGTTTGCTTCAGCCCCTGCCAATTCCTGAAAGGATTTGGGAAGACATATCTATTGATTTCATTACAGGTCTTCCAAAATCCAAGGGTTATGATGTTATCTTAGTTGTAGTGGATCGTCTCAGTAAATACAGCCATTTCATTGCATTATCTCATCCTTTTTCGGCCAAAACTGTGGCTGAAATGTTCTGCAAAGATATTGTACGCTTGCATGGTATGCCCCGTTCCATTGTATCTGATCGAGACTCTCTTTTTCTAAGTGCATTTTGGCAGGAACTATTTCGTTTGAGTAACACACGCTTGAATATGAGTACAGCTTACCACCCACAAACCGATGGGCAAACTGAAGTGATGAACCGTTGCTTGGAGACATATTTGAGGTGTTTTGCAAGCGATCAACCCAAGCAATGGAGTAAGTTTCTTTGTTGGGCAGAATTTTCTTTCAATACTAGTTTTCAAGTTGCTGTTGCCACTACTCCTTTTAAACTAGTATATGGGAGAGAGCCACCATCTATTATTCCTTATGTTAAAGGAGAGACCCTTGTAGCTGACTTGGAAGATCAATTGGAGGAAAGAGATGCTATGATTAAACTTCTCAAAGATAATCTAATCAAGGCTCAAAACCGTATGAAGCAGCATGCAAATCAGCATAGGCGTGATGTTCATTTTATGCCTGGAGATGTTGTTTGGCTACGTTTGCAACCTTACCGTCAACAATCTTTAGCAAAAAGAAGGTATGAAAAGCTGTCTCCCAGATTTTTTGGGCCTTATCGGATCACCAAGAAGGTTGGACAGGTGGCATATGAGCTAGAACTCCCTTCAAATGCCAAAATCCACCCTGTTTTTCACGTTTCATTGCTCCGCCCAGCACCTGGACAATCTGTCTGTACACCTCCCGCACCATTGCCACTAACTAACAACATGGAGCTTGTTCTGAATCCCTTGAAGGTGCTGCAACATCGCTGGCTTAATAACCAGAAACTGGAAATCCTGATTCAATGGGATAAAAGGCCATTGGAAGATGCTACTTGGGAAGATTATGATTTGTTCTCAAAGCAATTTCCTAATTTCCAACTTGAGGACAAGTTGGCTTTCCAAGGGGGAGGTATTGATAAGGGTCCAAAGCCCTTGTTAACCTATGCTAGAAAGAAGAGACGTGCAGCATCTATCCTAGTTTGAGAAAAAAAAAAAAAAATTGTTATTATTTATTTTATGTTGTGGTGTCTGTTATGTAATTGTGTTGTTGCTGTCCTGTTATTATTTTTATGATGTTTTTATTTTATTAAGTAGGAAATGAGTCATGCTTTGTCATGATTCATAGTGGGTGATATCAGTTATGTAGTGGGATGTCAGTTATTTATTGGGGTGTCAGTTTGTGTCAGTTATTTTTAATTTTTCTAAAAAAAACAGAAAATACCAAAAAAATAGTCTCTGTACTATTTCTGTATAAATAGGCTATTTGGCCCTGTGGAATGACAGTAAGAAATTTTACAGAGCAAATATTACTTGTCATGGAGATTCTCCTAGGCTATTTGTGAGATAAAGTGAGATTCTTGCTTTTTCTTATCAAATAGATTTGTTCCAGATTATTCTTGTTGCTTTCTGTTTTTACTACTATTTCTGGTTCTAACAATGTCATTTGACTATGGTAAAGATTAAAATTTTTTCACTTAGCCAAGGATGACAAGTATGGGGATTTGAGCAAATATCTTTCCAGCTGCTATGTCTGTTTATATTGGCATCTTTCTGTTACGAGCCAAACAATAAAATAAGATACCTTTTGTTTTTGCTTTTGAAATCTATCGCTTTTATTAGCATGTATGTTTCTTTAGCTATTAAAAGTAAAAGTGTAAATAAAAGCTCCAAAGGTTTCACAATTCAGAATTAATGTCCTTCAAACTTTCTGCAAGAAATGTATGTCTTCTGTTTGTTCTAAGTCTATATAATGCCTTTTTAAGTCTGATTTATTTATTTCTTTGACTTTTATGACAGAAAGGTTGAAAGATAAGCTAGAGGAGTTTTTTGGCTGTGAGTATGAACTCTTTATTGAATTTACAAGTTTAATCAGGTTAGTTAGCTTGCTAAAATAGCATGAAGTAGGTAGTTTGGTGCCTCTACTGTTGCTAGCAAACCGATGATAGAACTTTTCCATTCTATTATAACCCTAACTTTTGAACTTTGAAGGCTTCCTTTGATAAACTTTCTAAAATGAAGGCTAGAGAATGTTCATGTGGATAAAGAACCAGCTCCCAGTTCCCATGCACTTAAAATTCATGGACTTTGTAATGCGTATTTGTAATTATATGAATGGAAGGCGAGAATAATCAAACTCTAATAATTAAGTTTATAAACTTTTTATATCTAAAATCATGCTGACTAGATTGCAAACTATGGGAAGCCTAAATAATCAAGCTTGGTTTCATTCCAATGCATGTTTACAGTATTTTAACTCCAACTCGGTGTTGTGATTAATGGTTCCAATTATCCAGTGTAATCTGAACTGCTCGTAAAATATTGTTCTTTGATCATGTCAGTTAATTTGTCTGATAATACTATATAAATGAACCAGCTGGACCAAAGAATCAAGTATTGGTTGGCATAGTGATGATAACAGGCCTTACCTCAAACAACGTGACTATGCAGTGAGTGTGCAGCAAGTTGTCCAATCTATTTCACTTTTGAAGTAAATTCTATTTGTCCAATATTCTCTAACTGATGAGTGACAGCTGTTTTCTCTTGGCAATGTCTTGAAAGGCAGTGTGCTATTTAAATAGTTATGGGACAGATTTCAGCAGTGGACTTTTTCATTTCCAGGATGGTGAACCAGCATCAATAATTCCCTTGGCTGGAGTGGGTGAAATCCTTTTGTGTTTTCTTATAAAATTTTATTTGTTTCTCTTTTTATTTTTCTCAATTGCTACTTAACTTCATGATTGAATTAGCTGTTGATCATGTCTTAATTTTATAATTCAAACAATGAACAATAAGTCTTTCTCTTATTTGATTTTTCTTCTAAATGAATTGTCTAACCGTATTTTTTGGTCCTTTAGATGTTGTTATGTACACTACTGATTCATCACAACATTCATTCTGTTGATAAGGTAGAGGACAGTAACTCCCTTCTCATGAACCTGCTCTCCAATAAATGTAATTAGTTTTGTTGCTTCCCACGTCAATTTTAAATAGGGTCCAGATCTTCCTAGCTTTCCTGCCTCTGGAGAGAAAATGGAAACAGAATAAAAAGAACAGCTCATATTTTCTTGCGGAGGAGGCTCACAGGACTTGTACAATTTCACCACTTCTTGCATCCCAAAATTTCAAATAATAGTTCATCAAGATTAACTTATTCCCAAAACTTCATTTTTCATTACAAGAAGAGTGGTTATGCGTATGCTTTAAGCACATAATTTTCAATTAATTGTTTTATCTTTTAAATTGGATGACTTTTCCCTCTCCCATTTGTTTGCACACAAGAGAGTAGTTTGCTGAATGATTGGTCAATTATAATGTTACTTACTTTGATATCTATTTACTTTTAGGGCTTCCAATGTTGTGATTTGATGCCACTGTTTTATTTATTTTTCTTTTTTCACCAAATTCATGTTTGAAAGCTGTTAGAAGACCAACAATCATAGTTATAATGTAAAACGAAGTTGTAGATTACTTAATGACCCAAAGATTCAGACCTCCCTTAATTGTAGAATACAACATTGACTATGCATATAGGCCTTTTTTTGGCCAACTTATTATGCATATATATAGCCAACAGCATAAAAATTTAAAACCGTGTTATCTTTTTTTTTTTGGGTGGTTTAATAAAAACTGTCTTTAATTTTCTCATTGTCTGCTTTCTTAAAGTGGATAGACAGGTCATGTTATGATGCCTATTTATCCACTTTAATGCCTCATGGCTTATTACAAACTTCCAACACACTGTTTTATTATTGTGTTCAGTGTAAAATTTTATTTTTCTTATGTCCTTACCTTCAACTAAGACATTGCCCATCACATACTATGCATATTCTGAAATCTCTCTCTTTTTTATAGGTCGAGGAAAAATTGTGCAAGCATCTGCTCACCAAGAAGAATACAGAGAGAAAATTAAGGGACTCAATAATGGTGAGTTTAGTTTAAATTTTTCTATTCGTGGCTTCAATAATAGTGAGTTTAGTTTAAATTTTTCTATTCATGGCTTTACAGCTACAATATACTACCAATCATTGATTTATTTGAATTTTCTTGGTGCTTCTGCAGATAAGTCTGTGTTTCTCTTGTCTGATTATTTTTAATGAAAGAGATTATCAATGGAATGCTTCTATAACTAATCATAAGTTCATCTCAATTAATGAATGATATCATTCTATTAAAAGTTTAGAGAATGATATCATCCCATGCTATGAAGAGCTGTCTGTCTTTTCTAGAGTAAGTGAAAATCGATGAATTTGGGTTGTGGAATCAATTTAACTGATGCCAACATGATATGACTGCAATTCATAAGATTTAATTGAGAGGCCACAGATTCTTCGTTCTAAATTTTTCTAATTGCTTATGTTGTCTTTAATTGCATTGTGAGCTCTAAACTTTCCGCAACTCTCTCTCTCTCTCTCTCTCTCTCTCTCATCTGAGTGAACTGGATTCTGTTGGACTGATTCACTGTGAAGCCCTGAACAAAAATTCTTCTTCAACATATTAGAGGAAATCGCTTACTCAACGTTGTTTTAAGGTAACCCCGTAATCATCACATTCTATTCTTGATTCCGTTTTATGCTTACAGATTCTTAGAGTCTTGTGATTTGATGTAGGGTTAGAGTGATTGATGTCTTTTGTTACATTGTGAAGCTCTAAACTTTCTCTCTCTCTCTCTCTCTCCCTCTCTCTCTCTCTCTCTCTCACACACACACACACACACACCTGGTTGAATTGAATTCTGTTGGACTGATTAATTGAGATTATTGGAATGCTATACTTTGTGAATATTGAAGCACTGTTATAATTTTATTTTAGAAGTTTGTTTTAAACCTGCTGAGGATTTTAATTGCTAGAGTTTGGTTGCTGTGTAACTCAATTTATCACTTGTTATACTTTCTGTGCTGATTTGTTGCACCTACTGACATTTTGTTTCAATTCTTTTAATGCTGTAAAGGTTTCAGAAATTCATAAAAAAGTAATGTGTTCATCATCCTTATTTTGGTGTGCATTCGTTTGGGGTAATCAACATTACTTGCAAGCAGTTATAGTTGGATTTTTTTCCTATAGTTCTAGTTAAAGTCTATGCTATGGTTCTGAATTATGTTCATATTATGATTGCTATATTTCTGTCACTATGTGGGAATGTGTATTGTCTTCTTGATTCTTTGTGTTCATTTTTTAAACCTGCTAAGGTAACTCAATTTTGATTGCTGGAAGTAAGCCATTCTGAAAATTACTTGTGGTTATTGAGTCTGCTGCTATCAAGCCCTAGTATAGGCTGATCATGTGTTTGTTGAAACTTGTGTTTTCTCTTTGTACTCTTGACTTTGAATTAAAGTGTTGTGACATTTTTCTTGTTGTCAAGGTGCATTTCTGTTCTGTTTCCAATGGAAAATTGTTATTGGGAGAATATATTGCATATACTGATTGGAAGCTTTATTATGTCACTAGTCCCGACTGTGGTTTCAACTGTTTTTGCTGCTCTGCCCTTTCGAAACCGCATTCTACTGTTCAATTGCTCTGTTTTTGAACCAGATTTTGATGTCACTTTGCTGTAGGAGAATTTGCTGTCATCTTAGTCCTTTTGTGACAAAAAATTTGGAATTGCAAGTCTGTTTTTTAATGTTTCTGGCTCTCTACATTGTGGTACCCCACAAATTGACCAGGAGCTACCACCAAAGACACTAAAAGGAGGTTTCAAGAGAAGAGCTACTTGAGTAGTTCATGCTTCTCATCATGGATGGGAAATTCAGTTTCAAGACCCTTCTTCGCTGTAAACACACCAGGTCGTCTCTTTCCTTTCTTGCCCCTTTTCTTACTTGTATTAATCATGAGAGCTATTTACTTATTTTATTTTTATGGAAAAGACTAGGTGTTGGGGGGAGGCTTATTAGTAGTGATGAGTCTCTCTTTTGTATTGTTACTTTTATTTTCCTTCCTTTAGATAGAATGTTGTCTTATGCTCTGCATACCCTTCCTTGTTTTATTTTTGAATACATCACTTAAATCATTAGTTTGTAACGTATTGAGAACAATGCAAGGGTTAAGTGTGGGGTAGAGATTTATAACGTTTGCACCTCTTTAAATTTTGTATTTCCCTTTTTTAAAGAAATGTTTATTTTATGGAATAGAGGCATTTTGTCTTGATTTTGAGACTACGGGGTTTGAATAAGTGTAGCTTAGTAGCTGGTTGCATGAAGGGAAGTTGATTGTATATATAGGGATTTATATGATAATGTATTGTTTAGCTTGATTGAATTGGATGAGATAGTATAGCCCTATTGGTGGAATTCTGAGCCTAGACATTCAATTCTAGTGTAATTTTTCACTTTTCTCAACTTGCTCTTCAGAATTTGTCCTAGTTCTTTTAATGGCTACCTTACACATGTGCAACTCATTAATATGAATGAGGCATTTCTTTTGCTAGCTAGTTCGACCAAATGGCCAACCCTTGAAATAGTATATCCTTTGTTAGCCCTTTAAGCTTATTCGCTCTTTCATTCCATTATTAATTGCATACCCTTGTCCTTAGTAGAATGCATAAATTATTTTAACCCATCCTACTTGGAGCTTGATTTATAACCGTAACCTAGATTGACATCATACTGTGTGCTATCTTTATCATTATATTTGTGCATTTTAATACTTCGGGTGCAAGGAGGCAAAAGCGAGAAAAAAGAAGAGTAAGAAAGATGAATTCCGTTCCATTGGTTTAAGCTGGCTTAGTAACTGGGGGTCTTCATCACCAATGTTGATCTTCGCGTCAGACGGTCAATAAGAGTCATGAGTGTGCTAGTAGCATCTTGGTGCCATTGAGTTATCAAAGCTTGAGTAACCGGGCCTTTATATCACCAATACGAAGGTTGCGTCAAAAGAGCATATACATAACAGCCTAAGAATGTTGGAAGGAAAAAAAGAAAAGGAGAAAAAATTTCCGCTTCGCCAGTTTACGCTAGCTTAGTAATCGGGGGTCTTTATCACTAATGTTGATCTTCGCGTCAAACAGTCAGTAAGAGCTATGAGCGTGCTACTAACATCTTGGTGTCATTGGGTTATCAATGCTTGAGTAACCAGGCCTTTGTATCGCCAATATGAAGGTTCGCGTCAAAAGAGCATATACATAACGACCCAAGAATGTTGGAAGGAAAAAAAAAGAAACGAAGAAAAAATTTCCGCTCCGTTAGTTTGTGCTTGCTTGGTGACCAGGGGTCTTCATCACTAATGTTGATCTTCGCGTCAAATAGCCAGTAAGAGCTATGAGCGTGCTACTAGCGTCTTGGTGCCATTGGGTTATCAAAGGTTGAGTAACCGGGCCTTTGTATCACCAATATGAATATTCGCGTCAAAAAGGCATATACATAACGGCCCAAGAATGTTGGTAAAAAGGGCAGAGAATAGAAGAAAAAAGAGAAAGAAAGGCCCTTACATCCCATCTAATTAATAAGAAGTTTGATCATCATTAAATGTTGTGCGCATTCTGGAACTCACCTTGCATTTTCCATGCATTCTTGTTCGCTTTGTTCTACACCCTTACTTTACAAGCCACAAAGACCTCTTGATTTTTGAATGTACATGTAATTGGTAGTAGAGAATTTGAACTAGTCAGAACCTGATGCTAGTGAGTTGAGTGACATATCCCTGTGTGGCTCTCTCTCCTATATTTAGTCTTGTATTTGATGCTCACTTGGTTTCAGATAAGGATTATTTTAACCAATTAAAATCAGATGTTGTCAATAATATATTGTTTTACATTCTATTGAGCGATGTCTCCTGCTAAAATTCATTTGGATATGTGTTGCATCTGTCACACGCTTATTGGTGGTGTTGTCTAGATAATTTGTCCATTTCTGTGTAGCCTAGATTTAATTCTCCTTATAGATTATATTCTGCTCAATTATAATATTTCTTTTATTTTTATGTAGGACGTTCATTCAGGTGCAGATCTTGAGTCTGCTATTTCATATTGTATGGGATATAAAGCTGAGGTAAGAAAAGTAGCTTCTTCTGTTGTCCAAGGAACTATAGTGTCGTAAGAAATGATAAATCCTTTTGTCACTTATATTTGTCCTTTTCTATTTTCTATTCCATTATTCCTTAGGGGTCAAGGCTTAATGGTTGGTGTGCAGATAAATCCAATACCTGGTTTGCCATCTGGTTTTCCAGTAATGTTATTCAACTTTTGTTTTTGGGGATTTGTTTATGATGTTAGTGTATCTTCCAAATCATAAACATGAATACATTGTATCTCTTAAGCAGGAATTGCTCCAATTTGTATGGACAACATTGAGGTTAAGGAAGTTGAACCACTTTGAGGTTTATGCTGCTTTGGTGCAATCAGTTAAAATTCAATTATGCTTTAATTTGATAGCTTTTCTTGTACCGATATACATATGTTTTGTGACACGGTTTACTTGAGGCCTGCCAAGAGCTACGTTCATTGCTCTCTATACCTCAGGATCGTTGGAAAGATCTTTTATTTTTGGATATGGCCCTAGATTCTACTGTTAGAACTGCATTAGAAAGGGAGTACGAAGGAATTAAATAATGCTGGGCCAGAGGTAAATCTTATCCTAAGCTTCTGATAGTAATTATGTTAAATAGTTTACATTTGCTGTTATATGTCAAATTTTCATTATTTTACTACAATGATATACATGATATTCAAAGACATTAAATCTGACAAGCTGATTTAAATGGTCTCTGCAGAAAATAATGTACTTCATCTGCATGGTCATTGAAAATGTCGCACTGTCATTAGATAATTATGAAGATTTTGTCTACTGCCTGAAGGGATGGAATGTTGCCTTAACTATGTGCAAGAGTAAGGATACTCATGGGACACTGTATGCAAAATCAGTCCTTGATAGAACATGACTTGCACTTGCACACAAGGCGGAGTGGTACCAGAAAATTCTGCAACCTCTCCTCTTGTAGGTGGAAACCTTCACTGAAGAAATTATTCGTTCAGGATCTACCGCTTCTTTGTCTTCTCTTCTTAATCAACTGGATCCAATCCTCCAAAAAACAGCTAATGTTGGAAGGTGAATTGATAATATTTGTTGAAATTAAGCACAAGTCTTTGTTGTTAAAAGTAAGTCTAAATAGTGGGCTTGGTGGTATAATCTTTGATCCCTTGTTTTTATTTTTAACTATTGTGTAAAGATACCTGTGGAAATTAGTTAAGAGATAGTAATAATAGCTGCTAGTACGCTTTAATATAAGAAAAAACATAATGAGGAAGGCAGTTAGTTATAGTGGTTAAGATAGTTTTATTTTGGTCAACAGTTAAGAGAGATCACTAACCTGAATAGATACATGAAGTATAAATAGAGGGGAAGAGAGCATGTATTTATTGTTGAATGGTGACCCAAAGTCTCTAAATTTCGTTGCTAGCTGATTCTAAGTTGTTCACTTGAGATTAGTTAGTTAATCCTAACCTATATATATATATATAAGCTATAGGCCTATAACCTAGGTCTCTGCGGCATGATGAATGAATCAAGTATTCTTCTAGTCTCTCTCTCCTTTTTTGACTGCTTTTTCTTCTATCAGATAATCAGTTCTCTCTTCTCTTTGTCCCTCTACATACTGTATAGTCTTCTATTCGGGATAATTTTAATACACTGTAAGCCTATCAGTTAAGGTTTTCAAAGTATCCTCGCTCCTCGGTTGCTTCCAGTTGACATGCTAAACTGTTACAGCGCTATGCAGTTTATATGATATATTTTAACATACCTCTGGCTGGCTTGGAACAGCTGGCAAATTATTAGCCCAGTTGAAGTCATTGGATATGTTGAGGTTGTGGATGAGTTTATTACTGTTCAAAACAAATCATATGAGCGGCCTACAATTTTGGTTGCAGAAAGTGTGAAAGGAGAGGAAGAAATACCAGATGCATAGTTGCTGTACTGACACCTGATATGACGGATGTCCTATCTCATGTTTCTGTGAGAGCAAGAAATAGCAAGGTATGACAACCTAGAACTTTGGTCCTTTTCCATGACTATAAGGCGACCATTATTAAATGGTGACACTGTTTATATCTTCAAACAGAAAACTGAGATACTTCATCACCTACATATTCAAGACTATGCAAAAGCAATATTTTAGAAGCTATATTTATACATTCCTACCTGATATAGGGCTTGTTGATCATAGGTTAAATCATTTAAAAGTCTACATGGTTGAGAACTGCAATTTCTTACTTCTTCCTTACAACAGTAAAATAGATTCTGTTGTCGTAAAGGCAGTTGTTTCTTGATAAACCACATTTTTTTTTTCAAAAAAAATACTTTTTACAAAATAGGTTGATTTATTGTTCACAGCTTGGCCAAGCAGGCCCTCAGGTATTTTGTCTTCCTTGATAGTGATGTGGGAAATAGAATTGAAGAGGGAAAGGAGAAGGACTGAGAGAGAAGACAAATTTAGGAGAACTGAATAATACTTTACTTGATAAGATTCAATAACACGCTTAGGTCAGACCCCTTATGTATTATTTATGATCTAGGACTGACTCTAACTGACTCTTACCTACCCCTGACATGACTAACTAAGTTCTATTTATTTTTATTATTTACATATCGATTTGTTTATGGATACATTCCCTCTCCTATTTTTGGGCCCCTCCTCTATCTATACATTTCTCCCATATTCCTTACTTTTTTATTTTTGTGTTGCCTTGTATATGATATTTCTATATGCTTCAATAATGTGTTTTGAATAAAGTGCAAAGCAAGTTTCATTTATGTAAAATGTAGCATTTATTATAGGAAAAATGATGTTCATAATTTTGATTTAAATTGGTGTCAATATATCCTTCCTTACGTGTAAAAGATGAAGATAGCTGATAAGATGTTTATTGACGTTGACATACATAAAATACTGACTTCCAACTTTCAAGTTTTCCAGGTCTGTTTTGCCACATGCTTTGATCCCCTATATCTTGGCTAGCCTCCAAGCATGTAAAGGAAGGTTTTTGCATGTAAAACCTTCATCTGCTGATGTGATTTATAGGTAACATCTCAGTATTACTTTGACATTTTGAAGATGTTTAAATCATTTCTACTTATATGAAATGACCTAAAAAATGTTTCTTTCCTCTCCAGCTGAATGAACATGATATTACTTATAAATCAAACAAGGTTACACATCATATCGCTGTTGTCCTACATATTCAAGTGTGCATAATGCGCTGTGCAGCTTCTATCCTCTGGTCATCTTTTGTTTAAATCCATCATCTTGCATGTCTACTACTTATCTTTCTTTTTTCCACTAGGAGAACAATGATCTAGTTCTCACTGCCTAGCCTATTTCAATGCTTAGATTTTTTTCAGGGAAAGGTGTCAACTTGTGAATAGAGCAAGAGTTATCATAGAAATATGAACTGAACCTAAAGGGCTGAAGAAATCATTTTCTTCTTTCGTTACCAGTGCACTTCTTATAATCGAAAATTTCCTTGACTCTTGTTTATTGTGTGATTTAGTTAAGTGAGATGGAGAACCTTCCTTTAAAAGCTAACTATGGAGGTTTGAAAACCAACTCACTAGAATACCCTATTGAACATCGTGTGCTACTCAATGTAGTCATCCCATACTACCAATTTTCCATCAATTTGTCCCCCTTGGAGATCCAAGTCCTAGCAACTGCACTTTATGACCCATCACTCAATGCCATTGTATACCAATTGATAGGTACCTAAGTGAGATAGGGAACCCTCTTCAAAAACTAGCCATTCCATTGAGCATCCCTTACTGCTCAATATGGGACACATAATATTGGGCAGCTACCCGATCAAAACAGTCTGCCTCCTAGTTCAGTTGCTGTGAATGGGGCTGCTGAAACGCAATTTAAAAGTAGTTCTTCATCTGATATTTTTCACGAGGTATCATACAAAATATATCTAAAGTAATTTTCATTATTTAGGTCATTTAAATCTGCATTGCATTAATCAATAAAAGTTTCTGGTCCAATCCTTAGATATAGAGGTTGAAGATGATACTTCTACAGGAATGACTTTTGTCCTTCTGTCTTGTGGAAAACGGATAAAGAATAATGGGTCAAACTTCTATACTGCTTTTGGCAGTAGAAAGAAGCAAATACAGAAGGTTACAGTACTTGATCGTCAGTCTTCTTTATTTATCTCACCTAGTTATATTTAATCACAATACTGCGAAATTTTTGCTAGATAAAATAGCAAAATTGGAAGATGAAGCACAAAGGTCCTTCATGCAGCAGTCAGCCATCTCCTAAAAGCTTATGACTTCTTCACTGCATTAATTTCATTTATTCTCTAATGTGATTGTATCTTATCTTTGTAATTGGCAGGGATGCACAAGAGGTGGGTGAATTGTGCTAACTAAAAATTCAATCACTTGAGACACAAAGCTTATACTGGTTTAGCCTAAACTTTTGACCTACGTCCAGTTCTCCAATCTTCAGTTGGGTTTCACTAATCCCTCAAGATTCAAACAGGCTCTTGAGTGCCTTTACAAGTGATTATACAGTAAGAACTCTCTCTTACTAATCACTTCCCCTTACAACTTGTAAGAATACACCCTACTCTTAAGATCCCACTATCTTAAGAGTAAGCCTCACTAGAAATGTGATTACAGAATGCTTGTTCACTCAATGAACTGATTGTGATACACACTGAAGTACAAAATCAATGAATGATCTTTCTAAAAGTTGGTAAGGTATTGAATGCAGCAAGTGTAACTCAATAAGAATAATCAATGCTTATCATCAATGCTTCAACCAACTTCTTCATCAAGACTTTTATATTGGTCTCTGGAATTCTGCCCGTTAATGAAGCTATAGCCGTTGCTTTATCTTAGAGGAGAGATGATTATAGATGGAGTGTTGAGAAGAATGTATTCTGGGAAGTATTAACTCCATTGTACTTGGTTTGCTTCCGTTCCTCTCTCTTCATTATTCGCAGAACTTAGTTGTTGAATCAAATGGCTCTAATGGCAGATTTATGTGTCTAACGTTAACTTCCTAAAATAGGTCTGAACAACTTCTGTACTTGAAAGCTAAAAGTAGACTTGTCCATTCAGTTTGAATTAAATCTATCGCCACATCGATCATAGGCTCTGATCGATCACAGGTTCTGGTTCCTGATCGATCACACATGGATCACTCATCGATCATGACCTGTATCACTGAATAGGTAGTTAGAAAATATCTCGTCTGATCGATCACAGGGGTCCCTAATCGATTAGACTTATCCAATCGATTGCACTCAGATTACATTCAGATTATAGCCTTTATCTGATCGATCACACATTGTCCTCTGATCGATTAAGCTTGTCTGATCGATTAGAAATAGATTAGACTTGAGTTATTCTTTAGTTCTTCTGATCGATTACAGGGGAGGTCTGATCGATTAGGCTTATCTAATCGATTATATTAAGTTCTTCTGATTCCTCTAATCGATCATGCTAGTACTTAGTTCATTTTTCACTTTCTTTGATCGATCAATTGGGTGCCTATGATCTTAACTTCTAATTTTTCTCTGATCTATCCCTGATCGATTAGGCTTATGGGTCCTTAACTTATAATCTGATCCTGATCGATTAGGCAATACTTAGGATTTTCTATCAAATTGTTTCTAAGTTATTCCTGATCCTTACCCAACCTTTCTTTATGCCTAAGTTATGTTTAGTTATCATCAAAATTTATTATTCTAACAATCTTCTATGCGGAAGGTTATTTTCAATGGGATCTTGAGGAAATTAATTTCACTGTACTTTTTTGTAAAGCATTTGGTTCACTTAAAGACTGGTCTACTTTAGGTGTGCATGGGCCAGGTGCTTAGCCTTGTATCATCAAAAGACTGGTCTTTATGCCTAAGTTATGTTTAGTTATCATCAAAACTTATTATTCTAACAATCTTCTATGCAGAAGGTTATTTTCAATGGGATCTTGAGGAAATTAATTTCACTGTACTTTTTTGTAAAGCATTTGGTTCACTTAAAGACTGGTCTACTTTAGGTGTGCATGGGCCAGGTGCTTAGCCTTGTATCCGATTTGGTTTAAGACCATGCTTTGAAATTATGAAACGCACTCTTAAACAACATAATTTTCATACACGTCTATCTATAGTTATATTTTGCTTCTGAAAAAAAAAATTAAATCTTCATATCAGTTCCTATATATTCGAATATAGCATGATTGTGCTGGGTAGGGCCAAACCCCCCCTTCCCGGAAAGAAAAAAGGGATGACCCAACCATAGAAAATGGTTTGTTTTCCAACGTAATTTAGTTCAAATGCGGCTAGGTTAGTCCAGCCTTGAACACTTGTAGTTGGATTTCTGGTTCAGTTCTAGAGATGGAGTCAGGGACATTGAAGAGACCCACATGTTATATGTTTGTATTACATGCATTAATCTATCTCAAGACTACTTATTTCAGTTGCCTTTGTGTGTTACATTTAATTTGCCTCTTTTTGGGCTTGCCTTTATTACCATCCTGGATCTGTTTGGGTCAATAAAGTGTCAAATGCATGAGGACTTCATAGGGCCTTACTATTGCCTCTAAACAAACATGTCACGTGGAAGTTGAGAATTAACTGTTCTCCAATAATCTCATAAATGCTTGCCAATATGGTTCTTTTGGTAACTGTTTTGTGGGATCTGATTGAAAATTAACTGTTCTCCAATTTGGCTTTTTATCATTGTCTTTAGGAACAATCTATTCATTTGCTATATGTTCTTTGTTAATGTCTTTCTGTCCATTCCTGACCATCTACTGATCACAAGTTTTGATTCTATTTGACTTTTGGAACAGTGAGATCAGCAAAGTTCAGGATAGGCTTAAATATTCACTTCATAAAGTGCATACAAGTTATCCACAGTATAGGGAACTAGTAAGAATGATCTTGTCAACGGTTGGTCGTGGAGGTGAAGATGACATAGGACAGCAGATTCGGGTTGAGATTCTTGTTATCCAGGTGGTGTAAATTCTTATTGATTTTCCTTGGTGTCTGAGCATTTTCATTAATCACATGGACAAATGTTACATGATTTGCAAAGAAATAATGATTGCAAAGGTGGAGTTATGGAGGAATGGAACCAGAAGTTGCACAATAATACTGGTCCTGATGGTGTTGTAATCTGTCAGGTAATATTGTTTTAGTATTAAATTACGGTTTTGCATTATATTTCCCCTGTTACTCTCACATTTGACTTTCCGGTAAGTTCTCGAGGCATTAATTGATTATTTAAATAGTGACTTTGACATCAATGTTTACTGGAAAACATTGAATGCCAATGGAATAATGAAAGATCGACTTTTGAGCTATGACCATGCTATCCATTCTGAACCAAATTACCGAAGAGACCAGAAGGAAGGCCTTTTGCGTGATCTAGGAAGCTACTTGAGGACTTTGAAGGTTAAATTGATACATCTCAGTAATTATGTGTTCCATTTATCTTTTCTCTGGGAAGAGATCAGAAGGAAGGCCTTTTGCGTGATCTAGGAAGCTACTTGAGGACTTTGAACTTTGAAGGTTAAACTCAAGGTTCAAAAACCCGGACCGGGGATCGACTCGGCCGAGGCAGAGGGTCAAGGGTCAGGGGTTCAACCGAGGGTCGACTCGGGGTCGAACCGGCCATATTAAAATAATATAATTTAATAATTAATAACAAAACACACCAACATTAATAACAGAATATAAGGAAATCCAACAATAGTCTAACTGTTTCAAAAACAAAATACAACATTGAGAATGTTTATCACAAATTCCTTGCAATCCTTCAATCAATACTATCAAGATCATCCAGCTCATTAAGATTCATTGGAGATGAGACATTAGGAGCCAAAATATTAGGAGCTGGGACATCAGGAACTGGATAGGGGAAAGAACTAGGAGTAGTAACATCATCATTCAAAGCTGGAGGTCCAACAATATCCATATTTCCATCACCTATGTGTGCCAAAAATTAACATTAATCAATGTGTAATAAAGCTCACAATTCTATAATCCTATCAAGAATTGATGAATTTGCAATACCTTCCACATTAGCACGCATAACATCTTCAAGATGTTCCATCTCTACTCCACAAAATACTGGACTGGGATCTTCTTCAGCCACCCAAAAATCCACTTTCTCAATGGATTCAATATCAATTGGATCATATCGTATATCCTTCTTCTTCAATGTATTCCTTTAATGACAAATAAAAATTTAATCAAATATTAATCCATATTAGATAAAAATATTTATAACTTATAAGGTTACCTATGCTTTAATCGCAAATTGTAGTTTACATAAACCAAATCATTCAGCTTTTGATGCTCCAATCTGTTTCTTCTTTTTGTATGAATGCGATCAAATAAGCTCCAATTCCTCTCACAGCCAGAAGAAGCAGATGTTTGGCTAAGAATACGTTTTGCAAGATGTTGCAATTCTGGAACTGAATAGCCATAGTATGACCACCATCGATCTGCGAAATTAAAACAATTTAACATGTGATCTTAATTGAATTTAATAAAAATTAAACCATGACTATGCTATTAAATAATGAAAACGAAAACTTACAAGGGTCTAGCTTCTGAGATCCTTCCCTACATGTTTGTCTTGCAAAAGATTCAGTGCCTTCAACATACATTGAAATTTGCCCCATCACCTTGAAGCTGTTAAATTCTTCTGGGTATGACTCCACTACATCAAGCATAGCCTTTGATATACTTGGCTTGTCAACAAACAATCCACCATACATAATTGCAGGGTTCAACATATATGCAACCGCATGAAGATCAGTCTTCAAATGCTTATCCCACCGTTTTTTAATAAACAATGTATATTGCTTGTATTGCTGTTTATCCCCGTTAAAGATCTCCTTGATTGCATTTTTTGCCTTACGCATGCCTTCATAAACATAAGGCAATGAAGGCTTTTCATCGGAGTCAACAATCCTCAACAACTTTACAAGAGGGGTTGCAACCTTCACAATTAGAAAACAGTCATTCCAAAACCGGTTGTCTAATACAACTGCACTAAAAATCTTTCCTGCATCAGTCCTTGATAACTTATGCTCAGCAAAATGCTTATCAACAGCAAGGGCTCGTAAGTCATGCCTGTGTTGGTATATGCTATGCAATGTAATGAAGGTTGTGGCAAACCTCGTGGCACCAGGACGCACAATTTCTTTCCAACCTGGCCTTTTCCTTAACCAAGATAAGAAGATCATATGATTGTATACAAACACTGTTACCTTTGATGCTTTTGATGCTATGTCTGACACATGAGGGATGGTCGAAATGTCTTTCAATACAAGATTTAAACAATGAGCAGCACAAGGTGTCCAATAAATCCTACCATATTTTTCTTTAATCATTTTTCCACAAGCAACATAGTTGGCAGCATTATCAGTCACTACATGAACAATATTTTTAGGACCAACCCACTCAATGACTTCACAAAATAAATTGAACAAGTTCTTAGCATCCTTCACTATATCAGATGCATCAACAGATTTCACAAATGCCATACCATGTATAGAATAAACCAAGAAATTAATCAAAGTACGTTGCCTCACATCAGTCCATCCATCAGCCATGAGTGTGCATCCATGAGTTGTCCAGTTAGCTCGATGACTATCAATGAGTAACCGACATTCTTTTTTCCATTCCCCCAACAAGTTGACTTTAAAGTCATAAGCACTAGGAGCTTTAAACCCAGGCCCAATTGAACAGATTCCATCCACAGCTTTTTGAAATAAAGGGCAATCAAAAGCATTAAAAGGGATACAATTGACAAATGCCCACTCAGCAAGAAGCATTTTAACAGTGTGTTGTGCTTCTTTTGTAACTAATGCACTCTTGATGGTTGGTTGAGAACCGGGAGTTGTCCTTGGAGCAAAGTAATTATCCATAGTCCCAGGAGCTCTCCTCTTATTGGATGTTTGCTCAGATGTTGGTGGATTAGCATTATCTTCTTCAACATTTTCTTCTATATCCTCAACAGTCTTTCTCTTTGAAGATGCTTTCAAAGTCTCCGCTATCCTATGACGCACATCTTGAGGAACTTTTTTGCAAGAAGCAATTTGACCAGCAATACCAGCAAGATGATATTTCATCCTATTTATCCCACCTCCTCTATAGCTATTAGCACAAAAAACACAGGTATATACATTTTGAGTCCCCTCTTTTTTGTGGGCAAAGTATTCCCATGCTGGATCAGTTTTTGTACGAAATAAGGATGTGGGAGTGGGAGAGGCATCAGTGCTGGAATTTGGAGTGCTATTAGGATTAGTGTTGGAATTGGGAGTGGGTTGTTCGCTATTCGAACCATGAGAGATAGTCATTTCCTGAATTTGATATATCCATATCTGGTTCAAAATAACAAATCATTCAACAATAAGTTTCTAAAACAACAGTACAACACAGCAGCAAAGTAGCAATTTCCTTAGACCTAAAATCAAAGTAGCAATTTTACTGATATACCTGCCTTTTAAACATTATGAACAACACAACAGAATCAAACCAAATGTAAAAAAAACATAAGACAGCAGCAAATTAATTTAACAGCAGCAACATTGTAAATTTGTAATGCAAACCGAAAATGAGCTGCAAAAAAGTGGAAACTGGAATGAAGTTGCCCAAAAAAAAGCCCCAAAATCAGTGGACCTTAAATGAGCAACATTAATGCATTCAGAATAAGCAAGAATCGATCAGACATCAGAGTTGGAAAGCTAGGAATCAGACCAACAAACCAGAACAAACCAGAACTTAGTGGCTGCAAATCGATCAGAGCATTCCTTCCCCTTCTCACTGTCGTCCCTTCCCCTTCGAACCAAGAAACCAAGGGATTAAAGCAAAAATCGATCAGAGTTGGGAAATCAGAAATGAAACATTAAAGCAAGAATCGATCAGAGTTGGGAAATCAGAAATGAAACATTAAAGCAAGAATTTATCAAAGTTGGGAAAATGAAAAGCTAAACTACAAGCACAGAATGAGCAAAGAAGGGACCAAGGGATTAAATTTAAAGCAAGAATCGAAAGGAACGCACTCACCCCGCCGGTCGTCCCTTCGAGTTCTCGCCGCCGAGCCGCCGTCCGCCGTCGCCCTTCAATTAGGGATTTAGGGCAAAAGGGAACCAAAATGAAAGTGGAGATCAGGAATGAGGAATGAGAACCCGATGGATGGCATATGAATTTTTTTTTTTTGGTCTTCAAAACGACGCCGTTTTAAGGGTTGGGGAGGCCCTTTAAGTGACCCGGCCGGGCAGCTCAAAAACCGGGTCGCATGAACCCGGCCGAATCAACCCGGAATATTCCGGGTTGATTCTCCCAGCGGGCGGCACTGGCTCGGACCGGCCTGTAGACCGGGTGACCGGGTTTCCGGTCGGACCGGCCTGTCCGAGCCGGTTTTTTGATCCATGGTTAAACTGATACATCTTAGTAATTATGTGTTCCAGTTATCTTTTCCTTAGGCAAAATATATTAGTTGGGAAAGCTCTTGGCTTCTATTCGATATATTAGTTGGGAAAGCTACTTGAGGACTTTGAAGGTTAAATTGATACATCTCAGTAATTATGTGTTCCATTTATCTTTTCTCTAGGAAGAGATCAGAAGGAAGGCCTTTTGCGTGATCTAGGAAGCTACTTGAGGACTTTGAACTTTGAAGGTTAAACTGATACATCTCAGTAATTATGTGTTCCAGTTATCTTTTCCGTAGGCAAAATATATTAGTTGGGAAAGCTCTTGGCTTCTATTCGATACATTATGCGTAGGACTTTCAAATCAAAATCCTGTCAGAAATAGGCAAGTATGCTTACTGATGTAAAACTCACCTAGAAACACTCCTAAATCACACAAACAGATCTGAGCAGGAAGAGGGAAGGCAGAAACAGAGTGGGGAAGGACAGAAATGGAGGGAGAGAGGAATTAGGACTGAGGGGGAGAGAGAGAGCTGAAGGAGAGAGATTTCATAACACTCAATTTTCATTAATCAAAGTTCTATTACAAGAGGGGGTTCTTTCCTATTTATAGAGGAAAGAAGAAGCCAAATACAGATTGACAACAAGAAGCAAAATACAATTCGACAACGAGAAGTAAAATCCAATTTGACAACTCCTTCCTTCTCAAAATAACACTTGTCAAGTTGTGTAGGAAGTAGAATACAAATTAACAACTTGTTTTAGGAAGCAAAATACAAATTGTCAACCTCCTAAGAAGCAAAATACAAATTGACAACTTGCTAGATAGCATAAACTATTGACTACTAACCAAAATAAAGATAGGAATCAATTTCTTCTTTTATAGGTCTTTCCATATTTCTTATCAATTCCCCCCTGCTTCAAAGAACTCTCCTCTGGAGAGGTAGAGAGTTTGTAGGCTTTAAGCAAAGCAGGGTCCAGACGTTCAAACTCATCTTCTGGGATCCAAGAAGTGGCATCTAAATCTGAATGACCTTTCCAACGGACTAAGTAGCGATGAAGCGGGCCATCATGAGTAAAGATAATCTGATCATCCATGATAGTTTCAATTTCTTCAGTGGGTGGTGTACTAGTTGGCAGTGATGGAATGGGCGCATGAATCATTTGAGTACCTGCAGAATCATCAGGGAGCAAAAGGGGAGGCTCCAAAGTTCCCCGGTAAGGCATAAGATCCTCCACATTAAAAATTGGGCTTATAGTCATTTTAGGAGGTAATTCTAACAAATAAGCATTGGGCTCTAATTTCTTGGAAATGCGAAAAGGTCCAGAAGCTCGAGCATGCAACTTTTTAAAAGCATGTTTAGGATAACGTTCTGGACGTATACGTGCCATAACGTAGTCACCAACATTAAAATTTTGAAAATGGCGATGTGTATTAGCAGATAATTTATATTGTTCATTGCTTAGTGCTAGTTTGTGCCTGATTTCATTGTGCACTTCATGTAGGTGTTGGGCAAAGGATTCGGCTGATTCAGAAGTACGAAATGTTAAAGGAATTGGCATAAGGTCAATAGGTTGTCTAGGATTAAAACCTTGAACAATTTGAAAGGGACTCATACCTGTGGACCGATTTACCGAGTTATTATAAGCAAATTCAGCAATTGGTAGAACTAAATCCCAATTCTTAGGCTTATCTCCAACTAGACATCTTAATAAATTTCCTAGACTACGATTTGTGACCTCAGTCTATCCGTCAGTTTGAGGGTGAAAAGCAGAAGAAAACTTCAACTGCGTGCCAAACTGCTTTCAAAGGGTTTTCCAAAAATAACTAACAAATTTAACATCCCTATCAGAAACTATCGTAGTAGGTAATCCATGCAAACGCACAATCTCTTTAAAGAACAACTTTGCTAGGTGAGAAGCATCAGTAGTCTTGCTGCAAGGAATGAAGTGAGCCATTTTAGAAAACCTATCGACTACAACTAGAATGGAATCATGTCCCCGAACTGTTCGAGGTAGTCCCAAAATGAAATCCATGCTTAAATCTTTCCAAGGTGCATCCGGGATAGGAAGAGGAGTATACCACCCAGTGTTTTGCCTCTTGGCCTTAGACATTTGGCAGGTGCGACATTGGGAGACTATCCTAGTCACATCACGCTTGAGGGACGGCCAATAAAATCTATCTTCCACAAGGGCAACAGTTTTGTTTACACCAAAATGACCAGCGAGGCCACCTGCATGCAATTCCCAGATAAGAAAATCTCGCATTGATGTACGAGGAATGCACAACTTGGTTCCACGAAAGAGATAGCCGTCGTTAATGATGAAATCAATATGGTTTTGCCGATTCCCACTACTAACTTCTTGGTATATGATTCCAAAATCAGGGCAAGAAACATATTCATCCTTTAATTTCTCAAATCCAACTATACTAACACTTATGGTATTCAAGAGATGGACTCGACGACTTAAAGCATCAGCTACTTTGTTCTCTACTCCTGAACGATGCTTAACAACAAAAGTGAATCCTTGAATGAATTCTACCTATTTGGCATGCTTGGAACTCAAATGCTTTTGGGAATTGATAAACCTAAGTGCTTGATGATCTGAGTACAGGACAAATTGTTGTGGAAGGAGGTAATACTTCCAGTGCTTAAGGGACCTTATAATTGCATAAAATTCTTTGTCGTATGTGGAATACTTCTGCTTGGCATCATTCAATTTCTCACTAAAGAAAGCCACTAGATGACCTTCTTGGCTGAGGACACCTCCAATTCCTACTCCTGAGGCATCACAAGTAACTTCAAAGCACTTAGTGAAGTCTGGTAAAGATAAAACTGGGGCTTCTGACAATTTCTTCTTTATATCCTGAAAGGCAAGTGATGCTGCAGATGTCCATTTAAACTTGTCACTTTTCAAACAGTTAGTAATAGGAGTCATGATAGTACTGAAGTTTCTAATGAAACGTCTATAAAAAGAAGCTAGACCATGGAAACTTCGAATTTCAGGAATGGACTTAGGCTCCGGCCATTCTTGGATGGCCTGAACTTTCTCTGGATCAGCTGCCAATCCCTTTTCAGATACTATAAACCCAAGGAAAATGACTTGATTCTGAAGGAATGAACACTTGGGTAAGTTCACATAAAACTACTCCTGACGCAGAGTGAGAAACACTTGCTTGAGGTGATCTAAATGTTCCTCTTTAGACTTGCTAAAGATCAAGATGTCGTCAAAATAGACTACCAGAAATTTGCCCAAGTATGTTCGAAAAATATGAGTCATGACTCTCATGAACGTGCTTGGGGCATTTGATAATCCAAATGGCATGACAAGCCATTCATACAACCCATCTTGTGTTTTAAATGCGGTCTTCCATTCATCTCCCGGTTTGATTCTGATTTGGTGATAACCGCTACGAAGGTCGATTTTGGAAAACCAACTAGATCCAGAAACCAAATCAAGCATATCTTCAAGTCTAGGTATGGGAAACCTATACTTAATGGTAATCTTATTGATGGCCCTACTATCCACACACATTCTCCAAGAGCCATCCTTATTGGGTGTTAAGAGAGCCGGTACCGCGCACGGGCTAAGATTGTGTTGGATGTAACCTTTCTCTAATAGTCCATTAACTTGTTGGTTAAGTTCTTCCCTATCTTTTGGATTCATTCTATAGTGTGGTAGATTAGAGAGTTGTGAACCCGGGATAAAGTCTATGGTGTGTTGAATATCTCTCATTGGTGGAAGCTCAGATGGAAGCTCTTCGGGGGTTATATCCTGAAATTCTTTCAGAAGTTGCTTTATTTCCTTAGGCATTTCTTCAGTTGTAACAGAGGCAATCCAATTTGAGACCTTAGTTACTATAGCAAGTACAACTGCATTATCTTTACTTTCTTGCACAAATTGTTTCTCTATTAACAGATGCAAGCTTTGACTTGTAGGCTTTGCGCTCTTTGACTTACGCGAATGTTTGCATTCAGTGTCAGGTTTAGCTGGTCGTAGCAGGATGGTCTTTCCATTGTGCTTAAATGAATAAGTATTCTCTCGACCAAAATTTATGACATTGTGGTCATAAAGCCATGGGCGACCTAACAAAATGTGGGCAACATCCATAGGAACAACATCACAAAGAATATCCTCTTTATAGTCACCAAGTTGAAGAGGAACACGACATTGTTGGGTAACAGGTAAGGAAGTCTTATCAACCCATGCAACTCGAAAAGGGTTAGGGTGAGGTTCCATTTTGAGACCAAGTCTAGCAACTCCCTGATAAGAAATCACATTACTTGAACTTCCTCCGTCAATAACCAACTTACATGATTTGTCTCCCAACTTTACATGAGTATGAAAGATGCTTTTCCGTTTCCAAGTATCGTCAGATAATGGAACAGATAGGACGCATCTCATTACTCCAACATAATGAGTTTCATAACCTTGCTCATCAATGATAATTTCCTCATCAACGTCTGATGGACTATCAACAGGTTCAATTACTAGGTCGGCATCATCGTCATTGACATCTTCAGGCCATGATTCAAGAGCTAGGGCACTTTGATGCAATATGACCTTTTGCATGACATCGGAAACATTCCACAAAAGAGTTACTAGGGCGGGAAGTCGACCCTAAAGACTCGGTAGGCTTTGTGGTACTACCTTTAAAACTATTTGTTTGGCTAGTTGGGAATGGAGGATTAGACCTAAGTGGGGAAGCTCCGGATGATTTAAAGCTACGAGTCTGTCGAAATTGAGTGCTTTGCGCATCGGAGCGCCTAAAAGATGGATTTGGTAACAAGGACTCTACTTCTAAGGTCTTATGATAAGCTTCTTCAAGTGATTCAGGGAAGTTTAGCTTAAGCTCTTTTTGAATGTGAGGTTTGAGTCCATTAACAAACATGGTGAGTGTACGCCATTCTTCTTCGTCCACATCACAACGAATCATGAGTTCGTTAAACTGGGATATATAGTCAGAGGCATTTGAGGTCTGCTTTAGATTGAGAAATTTGTCATATAATTGACTTCTATAATGAATTGGAACATATTTCTCTTTTAACTTTGCTTTCATTTCACCCCATATCTCAATTGGGTGTTGACCTTGTCGTTCAATGCATCTTTGAACATTTTGCCAATACTTTCTAGCGGACCCTACAAGCTTCATCTTTGCAAATCGAACTCTTTGAGCGTCATTCATATCGTACCATTCAAAGTAATCTTCCATACTTGCCAGCCAGTCCAAGAATTTACTAGAATTTAAGCTTCCATCAAATTCTGGGGCCTCTACCTTAACCTTTTTAGTAATGTCATCGGTAGGCATTCTTCTCAAGTTCTCTGGAGCATTCCTATATGGACTATAGTTATGCTCATGGTATTGGTAACCTAAAGTTTCGCCTATATCCTCAAGTTGATTTTGGATAGTAAAATTCTGAGAGGGTGGTCTTCTAGGCCTTTCGCTTATAGGTTGTCCAATCCTAAGAGGGGTATCTTTCGGCTGATTAGGGACATGGGACTGCTCATTCCTAAAACTGGATTCTATTTTATCATGAGGATTTTCTAGCATTCCATGTACCTTTCCTGATTGTTGCTTACTCAATACTTTTATGGCATCCATGGCTTCTTCAAATTTGCTATTTAACTTATGATCTAACTTGGCAATACATTGGTCCACATATTCCTTTTGAGTCCTAGCAAATTCGTCCAAGTTATTTTGGGTGTTCTGGATATTTTCAGTCATGGCAACTTTAAGGGAAGAGAATTCTTGGTCTAATATATCTAGCCTTTGAGATAATTTGCGATTGGTCATATATCGTAAGGACTAGGACAAGTGATGATATCAAGCACCAAGTATTCAGCAGAACAATATAATTACCCTGGGACAAGCTATTTTTAAAACTTTAAAGCTTTAAGCACATGCAAGAATAAAATTGCAATATCAAGGAAATTCTGAATATTTCAGCAAACTAACATTTAAGGCCTAGCAATTATATTGAACAGCCTCCTATCAAATAACAAACAGCCACAATTTAAATCAGAGGGTCATCGGTCTTACCAGCGAAGGTTTAAAAGCCAAAAGTTTCAAACTTTTTACCCCTAAATAAGCTTTGGTTGCTGATTCTTGACTTGGGTAGGCTTTGAATGAAGGAAACAGCGTCACACAGCTCAAAAACGCGGAAAAAAATGGATTCTGGGTGATTTATATGGACGGCGCGTTGCTGGAGATGGGCGGCGCGTGGAGGCGCGTGAGGCCCACGCGTAGGGGAGGCGGCGGCGCGTGCAGAGGTTTCCGGCGACGAAATTTCAGGGTCTGATCGGTTTCCTCGTTCCGAACACGATGGCGGTGGTATTTTGTCGTTTTGACCTCGGGAAATAGGTGTTTTGGTTCGGACAAATGCAAAAACAGGGTTTTTAGGGTTTTTCTGGTGAGTTTCAGGAATTTCCGGCAACGGCAGCGACCAAGGAGCATAGGAACCGAGGCTCTGATACCAAACTGATGTAAAACTCACCTAGAAACACTCCTAAATCACACAAACAGATCTGAGCAGGAAGAGGGAAGGCAGAAACAGAGTGGGGAAGGACAGAAATGGAGGGAGAGAGGAATTAGGACTGAGGGGGAGAGAGAGAGCTGAGGGAGAGAGATTTCATAACACTCAATTTTCATTCATCAAAGTTCTATTACAAGAGGGGGGTTCTTTCCTATTTATAGAGGAAAGAAGAAGCCAAATACAGATTGACAACAAGAAGCAAAATACAATTCGACAACGAGAAGTAAAATCCAATTTGACAACTCCTTCCTTCTCAAAATAACACTTGTCAAGTTGTGTAGGAAGTAGAATACAAATTGACAACTTGTTTTAGAAAGCAAAATACAAATTGACAACTTGCTAGATAGCATAAACTATTGACTACTAGCCAAAATAGAGATAGGAATCAATTTCTTGTTTTATAGGTCTTTCCATATTTCTTATCACTTACACTTGTAGTTCCTACTATTGTTAGATAGTTCTTTGTGACTTACACTTACAATCGAATTGGTATCAAACCAATTCATTTGATATGTATTTTACTACATGAAAGCCTGTAACATGAATGCCATTGTAATAGTTCATTAGGCTATTAAAACTCTGATTTCAGTGTGCTGATTTGTGACATATTTAACTTAGTTGCACTAGTTGGAAATATGCTTACAATCATTCTGTGACAAAGTTAGTTGCACTAGTTGGAAATATGTTTACAATTATTCTGTGACATAGTAGTTTTGAATTGGTGAAGTATTTCATTCTGAACTTGACAGCAGAAGTGGATGGACGCTGCTTATATGGAAAAATATCTCTAGTTATGACAGAATTGGTGAAGTATTTCATTTTGAATTTGACAGCAAAATCCGCTGCTTACATGGAAAAGTATCTCTATAATCACCTTGCCAACTGTTGATTTTCCTCCTTTTTTTTAAGGTACGTTTGTGTCCTTGATCTTATGTGTTGATTTTAAAACCTGCAAAGGTGACCCAATTTTGACTGCTGGAAGCCAGTCATCATGGAAAAAAATTGTTGTGACATTTTCCTTGCTGTCTAGGTGCATTTCTCTTTCTCTGATTGGAAATTGTGTATTTGGAAGAATATGTTTTGTCACTTGTTTTGACTGTGTTTTCAATTGTTATAGCTGCCACATTCTATTGTTCAATTGCTCTCTTTTAAAAACAGATTATGCTATTACTTTGCTGCCGGAGAATTTGCTGAATCCTTTTGTGACAAAAAGTTATCTGATTTTTCTTTTATTGATCTTTGTGGTGGTTGTCACTTCACACTACTTGTGTGCTGAACTTTCCTATTGACTCGCTGATGTTGAATTCTGTGAACTTTGCAATGAGACTGGAAGTGGTTTTTTGTGAAATTATTGTGTATCAATTGCATTTGATTGTTACATTTGCTTATGAACCTCCAATCTGACCTGGGTTGTGATTTGGATTTTATAAGCTGAATTTCATGAGCTTAATTGGTATCATTATGCTAAATTTGAGCTACCTTTATCGCTCAATTAACAAACCTGTGATGTGATATTTTTAGCGTTGCATTTTCTGTCTAGGTTTTCTAGGCTAGTGTTGGTTTCTGAATTGGTTTTGAGAATTGAAGTTCCAAAAATAGCTACTTGTTGCTGAAATTTTTTGGAACTTCAGTGCTGTCATTAGCTTGCTGCTACATAGAACTGATTGCGCTATCATTTGTGTGATAATCATATTGGACGTGCAAGTCACTCTTAAATTTTTGGGTAGCTTAATAGCTACTGTGTGTTATTTGTTGAAGTTAAAAAAATCTGGTCTCTCCAACTACATTTGAGCATTTGATTGCTAGTTCACTTCATGTAATTTTAATTGTTGTGAAATTCTAGGATTGAAGCTTGCCTAATTAATGAGTTTGAGTTTGTTTAGCTGTATTGTATTGTTGATAGAGTTGGTCTGAGTTCTATGAAGTAAGAATTTGTGTATGAATGCTTGCTTGACTTGGATTGTGATATAGGTCCTTAGCCTTGCTTGAGCATACTATTCTGGGATTGCAATATTTATTTCTTTGATGGATAAAAGGCTTTATTTATATATTTATTATTTGATCTTTAGATATTTATATATATATTTATTTATTTTTCTAACTTAAATGCATGCCTATTAAGAAAATGATATATTGTGATTAATGACTAATTTATTGGTTTAAGTTTGCACCCATTTTACGTTGCTTTTCTTGTTGATTAAGTTATATTTATCAATGTTTAATGATATATTTATTTCTTTGATTGATGAGATGCATTATTTATTTATTATTTGATATTTCTGTTTATTTTGATTATTAATTTATTTGTTCAAAAGATCAAACTCATTTAACTTATTGTTTTAGTTATTTAATTATTTCTTTTATTTAATTAGGTTCCTATTTATCACTGTTTCTTGACATTGTTCACAAGTTCAACCATTTATGTTATTTACTTTACATGTTATTTATTTTGATTGATGATGAATCGATGATATGTGTTTTTTATTTCTTTTATTTATTTGTAACAACCCAAAAGAAACAACAACAACAACAATAATAATAATAATAATAATAATAATTATTATTATTATTATTATTATTATTATTATTATTATTATTATTAAAAATTAAATTTAAATTAGGAAAAAATAAGTTGTTTAAAAGAAAATTTTAAATTAGTCAAGATATTTATTTAGCTCATATCCCATAGGATCTTAGCAAAATCCCAAGAAACTCTTAAAATGATATATATTTGAAAACTTTAAAGTGATATAAATTTGAAAACTTATTTTGGATATCTTTAAGTTGATATTTAATTAGTTTGTATGGATGAATTTCCAATTTTTTTTAGGAAAATATAAAAGTACTTATAAATTAATATAAGTCTCCATTATGTGTGCCAAACTACGTTGGAACTTGGAAGAGTATCATTCCCGAAAACTTATTCTAATGGTAACGTATATTTTTCCATAAAAAATTATAATAAACATTTTAATTTTTGTTTTATGAAAATGATCAACTTTACTATGGTGTAAGATTTTACTGGATGTGATGCTTTGGCGTCTTCTTCTTTTTTTCTTTTTTTCTTTTTGCTTTTTCTCTGTCCATTTTGAAAGAAGTTTTGATTGTTTGCATTTTATGTTAGTTTTCTATTCTTGCATTCTATAGTTGCACAGTTATTCCCCACCTTAGTTATATCATAATGGGATGATTATTTCCCACTGGAGTTACTCCCTCCCTCCGATCCTAAATATAAGATCACTTTAACTTTTTTTTTTAAAGTTAAGGAAGCAAATTAAACCACTAAATTATAACATATGTCACATGAAATTAGATTATATGTTAGTTTATAAGTAGAATAAATTAGTTTTGAGGAAAAAAGATTATTTTTGGGACTAAAACTACTCTTTTTTTGGACTGAAAAAAAAGTTAAAAAAGTCAAAGTGATCTTATAATTAAGACCTGAGGGAGTATATTATAGTGAGATGGTTATTCACCACGATTATATGTATGTGAACATGGCATATATAGTAGGACAATTATTTCCCACAGTTGAATACGACTGTTATATTGGAAATGAGTACATAATTGAACGTTTTGACCTTTGTGGTTAACCAAACACTTTTTTCTTCATATTTTATTTAAATAAATTCTTTTATCTTCTTAAAAATATATTTTTCGATAAGCTCTTTGTGTATTTGCCTCCTTCCACACACCTTGCTATTTATACCTTCACTGAGTCAGTGGTAGACTCATCCCACTCCTTACATTTTTTTTCAAGTGATTGGTTAGTGCCTTGAAGATTTCGTGACGTCACGACTACTACGGCGGTGTCAGATATTTGTATTTTGAAATCTTTGTTGTATTGTTTTCATAAGGCTTACTAAAGTTATTTAGCCTAGCTCACGCGCCCATCACGACTTGGATTTTGGATCATGACTTTATCATTTGATTTTAATTATAATATATACTAAAGTATACTTTTAATCAATTATACTTGCATTAAGTTTTATTTTAGCCATTTAAGTTTGAAAAATGCATTTTTAGTCATTTTTTACTAACATCGTTAGTTTCAGAAAAAGATAACTCATCAAATTTAAAAGGTGATCATATGATGAAATGTTGACAAAATATGCGTAAATTTAAATTTTTTGGTATAATTATTTTTATATTTAAAAATAGTCATTTTTTATTCTCATTTAATTGTAGATAACCCTTCAGATTTAATGAGTTATCATTTTTTTAAACAAAACTAAATGTGTTAGTAAAAAATGACTAAAAGTATACTTTATCCTTATAATATATAACATGTTTAATTTCATTTTGAATATACCAGAGGTTTTTGTGTATTTCAATTTTGCACTCATTTAAGTTATTTTTCTTGTTAAGTATGCATTTAATTATTTTTCTTATATGTCCATATCTATCAATGTTCAACATATAAACAAGTAGTACAGAAAGCTACTTAGAAAATTTCATCTGTTCTAATTTCCCATCAATTTGCTCTATTATTGTCCGAATTATTCATGAAAGACTAATTTATTCCATTGCTTAAATTTATCATACAATTTAAAACATCACAAAAATATTCAAGTTTTAATAATATATGTCCAAAGTCATAATGGGTTTGTAAGTGTGTACTTTATCACTTAAAATGAGGACAAAAAGATTTCTCATATTATCTCTTATACTGTGGATTGGAGGGAGTACAACAACAACAACAATCAAGCCTTATCCCACTAAGTGGGGTCGGCTACATGGATCGCACGACGCCATTGTGCTCTATCGGTAACCAAGTCTTTAGATATATTATTTATTAAAAGATCTCGCTCTACAACTTCACTGAGTGTAAGCTTGGGTCTCCCTCTTCCTCTCTTAATCGGACTCCAGACTGTTTGATCTACCCTCCTCACTGGCGCATCTAATGGCCTTCTTTGTACATGTCCAAACCACCTCAAACGATTTTCTACCATTTTCTCACTGATAGGTGCCACTCCAACTTGCTCTCATATTGGAGGGAGTACACTACTAGTAAAATTCAAAATTAGAAAATCTTTGTTATTCTTACTGGAAAACGGCATGGACTATATATTATTATGAAAATAAAATCACACCTAAATGAAGTAAGGGTTGACGATAACGAGTGAGAGAGTCGGTTTCTTAGCTAGTGTTGCCTTCTGGGCTAGTGTTGGTCTGTGAATTAATTTTGAGAATTGAAGTTCCAAAAATAGCTACTTGTTGCTTAAAACTTCAATGCTGTCATTAACTTGCCGCTACATAGAATTGATTGCGCTATCATTTGTGTTTGTGCTATCCTTTGTGTGATAATCATATTGGACGTGCATGTCACTTTGCTTAATAGCCACTGTGTCTTATTTGTTGAAGTAAAAAAAAATCCGATCTCTCCAACTACATTTGAGCATTTGATTGTTAATTCACTTTATGTAATTTTAACTGTTGTGAAGTTCGCGGATTGAAGTTTGCCTAATAAGGAGTTTGAGTTTGTTTAGCTGTATAGTACTGTTCATAGAGTTAGTCTAGTTATATGAAGAACGAGCTAAACCTCCCGTGCGTTGCACGGGGAGCTGGCCTTAATGAAAATTTCATATAATCAAGTTGATTCAATCAATATATTATGTAAGAATATAATTATGCATCTACATGTAGTTAGGGTAAATGAATTAATCCAACTTACAGCATTTTATATAATTTTTTTCTAAACTAATTGTTCTTATTTATAAACCAATATATCATCATTTAATGATACATTTATATATGTGTATATATATTTTTTTGATATATTATATATTAATGATACACATAGATGTATATATATATTTCAGATATATTATATAACATATACTATAATTAATTGGTTTATTTAACTTTGTTGATCTCCCCATAATAGTATCAAGACTATTAATAGTTTGGAGCTTTGTCAAAATGTGAAATTTAAATGATATTTATTGATGACAAAAAATTTTAAATGATAGATAGATTTTTTTTTTTTTGCAATAACAGAAAAGCATTTAAGTAATAAAGAGATTATAGCCTCAAATATTATGTTATAAATTGCCTTCTAAAAATGATATTTTTGATTTCTCTTCCTCAGAAAATTAAGTTGAAGGCTACTTTTTTTAGTTAAGATAAATTATATTAAATGACCGTAGAATTAATCATTGACATGGAGTCTCTTAATGCAAAGCTTTCTTCAAATTGATTAACAGTCTAGCTTGTTCTGATCAGATTTTTTTTTTCATTTTTCTTCTCTAACCAATCCAACGATATTATATGAAATCAGACAATCAGAGTCAAGTAGACATGTTTGTACTTATTGGGTACTCTTCAAATTGATTAACAACCATCGTGGAATAGCTATTTTATCAAGCACATACTCTCTTTTCTTCTACAAAATCATTTCATCCATCACTTACGGATAATTAAATCAAACATTATGTGCTTGAAGATCAATGCTATGGTGAAAACATTGAAGTGTATATAGAGGAAGTCAAAGGATTAAACACGGTCATCTATGCCTTTGCTTTTGAGATCCCGACGAAAATACAGGACTTGATTAACAAAGATATTCTTACATTGACAAAACAAATGAACAGTAGCTTAAATCCAGAAAAATCAATCACATATAACATTATAATCTAGGGAAAATAACCAACAATTACTTAAAGCCAGTGCCAATTCACAAAAAATAAATCGAGCATCGAACTATCAAAGAGAAATTTAAAATGGAGCCAATGACAGGTAAGAGAAGAAGAAGGGAGAGATGCCATAAGAACATTAATTGCATAAAATTAAAATAATGAAGGAGTTTCTGTCAGACAAGAAAAGAAGGCATCAGGATATGTCAAAAGAACCTACAAGAGGAGAAAAGAAAGACATAAATGGGAAGCCTAAAAGAAATTTGAGTGAACAGAAGACAACAAAATGAGAAGCAAGCTTAACCTTTTGAACATCCTACTGCTTCAGAAAATAAGATCAAGAAAAAAACTCATAAGGGAACTTGAGCTCGAGAGGTTCGATGCGAGAAGTTCCCTGCTACTCATCTCAGAATGATGGCTTTCGATATATGAATCATGATCTGCTGAAGAGGACAAAAAAACGAAAACAAAAATTAAAAAAAAAAAGAACTGATTCGAGGAGGAAGAAAACACAGTTGAAAGCACAAAACATACCCTATTGAACCATGACCAATATGCACCAAAACAGAGTTTGGGAAAGGTGCTTGTTGAACCCCTCCAATGTAGACTTCAACAGATGAAGTTCACATATAAGAACAATAGAAAATAGAAGAAAGGGCAATGCGAACCCGTTCATCAAAAAGGGAGGTAGGTGATAAAAGCATCATTAGACAGAGGAGTTATTATATGTACAGGTGAGGATGTATTTCAAAATGAGTGGGCCCACCCATTTGAATGTGAAGATGAGACTTTGAATTTCAAATTTCAAACTGATGAGTTACGCAGCCCAATGTTGCTTTACACGGCTCTATGAACAGTGATTTGTATATGAAGCCAACCATGTCCATCGGCTCATATGTGCTGAAAGGTGTGGGGAGTTTAGGCGGGAAGTTTTGATTTTAATGTAAGATAGATTTGTGTATGAATCCTTGATTTGGATTGTGATATAGGTTTTTAACCGTGCGTGTGCATGCTATTCTGGAATTTCAATAATATTTATTTTTTGGATTAAAGGTCAAAAATAGTCATGTACTCTTATTAGAAGTGCGTCTGACACCATATATTTTTTTTGGGTGCAAAAATAAATATGAACTTCTTTAAACAAGTCAAAAATAACATGTCTGTGAAAGATGGTAAACCACTGTTACACTTTTGATTTATTGGGCCCAACAATAAATTTTTATATTATTATTTTACTAAAAAACCTTACACGCACACGCTCTCCTATCTGGTCAGACCTGCACCCATCCCCTCAACTCTTTCTCTCTCCCTCTCTCACCAACTTTATGTCTTTTCCTTTCGTCATCTCTTAATTCCTTCTCTCTCCTTAAAATCTACTTCTAAAATCCTTATTCAGAATCCAGAGCACTAGAGAAAACTCAAGTGCAAATAGGGTATGAAACAATCATCGATCCAACACAAACCCAAACCACCTCATCTCTTCGTTATTGTGCTGCAAATACGTCACTACACCGTCCAAACCCATCATACACAACATGAATATATATATAACACCTAATGAATCATCATTAAAATTCTCGAGCCTTACAAAACAGAGGATTTTGATAACATAACCCTCACTTAAAGCTTGTCTAGTTTGAAAGGAATATGGTTGTTAAGTGGTAACTGATATGTATATATCAGAGGAATCAAAATCGCTCTCACTTCTCATTCCTTGATCTGATGGCCCTGAGATTCCCATTGATAATCAGATTCTGATTACGCATATGCGTTCGTGACTAAAATGTGCCATATGGTCGCAATCACCACTATCCCTTGAGCTCTAAATGTGATCCTCGCTGACAATAAGAAGCACTATTTCAGAATTCAATATTGCAGCACTTGAGGGGTACAGTAGGTACGGGTTTGACCAGAGGGGAAGATAGTGAAGTTTTATATTAAAATAATAATATAAAAATATATTGTAGGGCCCACTCAATCAAAAAAGTTATGGCATTTTACCCTCTTTAACGGACATATCATTTTTTTTACCTATTTTAAAAAGTTCATGATTATTTTAGCACCAAAAAAATATATATGGTGGCAAACCCACTTCTAAGAAAAGTACATAGCTATTTTTTTACTCTTAACCCTTAGAATAATAATATAAAAAATATTGTTGAGCCCACTAAATAAAAAAAGTAACGGCAGTTCACCTTCTTTAACGTACATATCATTTTTTAACCATTTTTAAGAAGTTGATAGTTATTTTTGTATAAAAAAAATGATGCGAAACGCACTTCAAAAAAAAGGTACATGGTTATTTTTTTACCAATAACCCTTTATTCATACATATATATTTTTATTGCACGACTTGTTTGTTTGCTTGCGGGGTAATGGGTATTTGGTGATTGATTTACATAGGGACAGTCATACCCCCAAAAGTCTCAAAATTTCATCTATCTTAAACTACTATTTGAAACTGAAAGGAAAAAAAAAGAAAGAAGGCGATGAGAGAAACTAAGGAATTTGTTTTTTTTTTTAAAAAAAAAGAACTTATACTTCGTCCACTCGTTGATATAAAACTTGTTTGAACAGATGACTTCGGTTCTAAACGATTTCTAATTATTTTTATTTTTCCGAATTACCTGCAATAATATTCTTTCAACTGTAATCAAATAAAACAGAAAATGAGAAAATTAAAGAAAATGAATTATTTTAGAAATCGTTGTAGCAACGTATAGTTGGAAATTATATGAGGATGGTAATAATTAAGATAATTAATCAAAAATTAGATAAATATGTGATAGAGAAATATATTATAGCAACATGTATAGTTGAAGGAATTTGGAATTAGTTGTTGGTTTGGCGGATAGCGACAGTTCCATGAAAGGAATCAAAGTTTTCGTGTTTAATATAAGTTTGTCCCACTTCCAATCCAAACCAAACAGATGCCATGCCAAACCTATTGCCTTCTTCAACTATTTATATGTATATTTACATAAAGGAACCCCTCATTTCTCAACCTTCTTAGTATAACATCAATGGCTTTTTCTTCTTCTTCGTGCTTCAAGGGACAATGTATTCTCTTATTGCCTCTTATATTCTTCATAGCGTCAATATGCTGTTTATTGGCAACTCCTTCCGCCGCCGCCGGTGAACTTCCGCAGCTTCACCACCACCCGAAAGCTGACAAGTCACTGAGTTTTATAGTGGTGGGAGACTGGGGAAGAGAAGGATCTTACAATCAGACTTTGGTCGCCCATCAGGTTAGTTATATTCATTATATCTTCTATTCTCTAAACGTATACGCACTGAACATCACATATACACTCCAATTATTTTCTTGTTCATATGGTATTATTATCTTTGTCATACAATGAATTTAATTAACCTTGTTATCTAGCATTTTTATCAGATCTACCATTGAATTGATGCCTCACTCTTACTTTATGTCCCATCAATCTTCCCCCCAACGCTAATCTTTCCTGTTATTTACGCAATATCCATCTACCCTTCAAAGTCATCTGTATATATATTGAAGCCTCGTTGACCATTAGATTTTAATACAATATATATCAATTTTAAAAAAAATAATCTACTTTTTTCCATTTGGATAACAAAAAAAAAATTTATATTTCATTAGTCCCATCATGAATAAATAATGTCAAATTATTTTTTAAAAGAATATATAAAATGAATTCTACACAGACATACAGTTGTCTAAGATATAATGATAGAGTTCTGAAAACAGTGTAAATATATATTTTTATAATATTAAAATTACATTCTGAGTTTATCATAATCAAAATTGTGCAGTAAATTTTTCATCATTTCAACAGATATCATATGGGCGATTCTTTTTTTTTTTTTTATAATTTTGGTGTGAAATAAATTAGAAAATTTTGTTGCAGATATGCAATCTGTTAGGAATAAATTCTTCTAAGACGAATTATTGTCAATTACTGTTAAGAACTGTTTTTCCCCTTAACATTGTTTTATATATTTGATGTTTTCATAAAATGTAAGATAGTAAAAGCTACTTTATTAATCAGTGATGTATGTTATGTTATGTTATGTATATTCATCAATGTTTCCGGTGGGTGTCTAATCTATTCTTCTTTTTGTTCACGCAATTAAGTCACTTTTGAAGGCATATCTGGGAATATTCCATAAACCTCAACGAAAAGGTTATATATGATGTTAAATGGCTTAATATGCTCTATAATTTTCAATTAATTGATTGATTAATTAATATGATGTTTCAGATCTGGACCACTTTGAATGTACGTGTCGATTATTAAATGATCAATTAGTTTCTGCTTTGATGACAATGAACAAATATAGTTTAAGTGTACGCAAGCTGCTTACTAATTATGCAAGTCACTCAACCAATATTTTCTCTCTTTTCATGTTGAAATTTTTATACAACATGATTTGCTTGATCTATTTTTTTTTTTTTTTTTTTATCTTACTATCATACGCTCATATCTGGAAATTGAATTATATTCACTTAAATATTGAGTCTCTCAATAGGTCGATGGTATTCCTTAATTACAAATAATGTTACAAGTAAGATCTACCTTTCTGGTAATGAAAACATGATATATTTATCTAATTTGATTAGAATAAGGATGTTGATCAAGTTAATTAATTTTATATTTTTTTCTAAAATATTTTTATCATATTTTGAATTCTTTCTTTCTTACTTAGTTTATTCTTAAGGGGGCTTCAATCAAGGTAATGTAAGAAAAAAAATGACAAAAATTATATATATGCATATTAATTAGGACATAAAACAACTTCATAATTAGGTCCTATATGTATAATGAGGACTCGACGGAGTATCAATGATGAAAATGAAAGGAAAAAAATTTTATGCTATGAAGATGAATGTGTATTTCATAATTAGGTCCTATGTATAATAAGACTCGAGGGAGTACATCGATGATGAAAATGAAAGGGAAAAAATTTTATAATATGAAGATGAACATGTATAGAGAAACCATATTAATAACTGCTTGAAACTTTCAGACCAAAAAAGTGCCTAAGACTAACTTAGGTGATAAGTATAGAATGAATTAGTGAGACTTTCAGACCAAAAAACTGCCTGAGACTAACTTAGGTGATAAGTATAGAATGAATTAGTGTGAATAGATGTCCAATAATGTTCGTTGAGAAAAAGAAAAGATGTCAAATGTTTAAACCGTCACAAGATGTTAAGGAAAAAAGAGAGAGAGAGAGAGAGAGAGAGAAGCCATATTGATCTTTGTAGTTTTTCTTTTTAACTAAAAAAATTAAGTGAATTAGGCTCTGATGACTAGCCAAATCAAAATAAACAACAGCTCAAAATTACTCACAGATATTTTTACAAATTACTTCTTTTTTCTGAAAAAATTACTCACTAAGCAATGAGTTAGTAGCTAGGTGTATTGATCAATGATCGATGATGGGTGAAGTAAGAAATATTGATGTGCATCTTGCTTTAATTATGTTAATTAGGAAGAGACATCCGGAAGCATATGCCGATGGATATGACTCATTCTCCCATACACGTGCCTTTTTCTTACTTTAATAGTTCACTCATGTCTCACTATTCCTTCTACATCAACTTTAATTATTTCTGATATCTTTCCATTTGGATTGACACGTAACCATATCAATGACCACACTAATTGCAATATCTGTGGACCTAATAATTACCCAAACCACTACATGAAAAGACCCTCACCTGTTATTCTCACTCATCAATTAAATTTAATCAAACATGCACACAGAATCTCCCCATGATCTTGACATTTTTTTCTCTAAATTCATTCAATGAATACTTCCAATAAAGATCGGAATGTTGTGTGATGTTGTGAAATTTATTAAATATGTTGTGTATGTAATTAGATGGGAATAGTGGGGGAGAAATTGGACATAGATTTTGTAATATCGACTGGGGATAACTTCTACGAAAATGGACTAAAAGGAGTGCACGATCCTGCCTTCTATGACTCTTTTGTCAACATCTACACTTCTCCCAGCTTGGACAAACCTTGGTACTCGGGTATATATCTATATATATTCACATATACTTCATTATTCTCTACAAAAATATTATTAATTAACTTCCTCAACAATTGTTTCGTTGATTTTGTTTTTTGCAGTTTTGGGCAACCATGACTATAGGGGTGACGTTGAGGCACAGTTAAGTCCCATTCTTAGACATAAAGACAGCAGATGGATTTGCATGAGATCTTTCATACTTAATGCAGGTACGTAACACTTATCTTATACATAGAACGAAATAAAAGACATGCAAAATTAAAAAAAGAACAATATCTTTGTCCAAACATCTTTTTTCAATATATGATAATTGAAAACGATATATATATATATATATAATGTGTTCATTTAATTTTGTGCATATTACAGAAATAGTGGATTTTTTCTTCGTGGACACAACTCCGTTCAGAGATGACTACTTTACGGATCCGGGAGAGAGTACATATGACTGGAGTGGCGTTCTTCCTCGCCAAGCTTACCTTTCTAATCTCTTGAAGGTTCATCCAAATTTTAAAATTGTTTCATGATTTTAAAAAATACAAGTTATAACAGTAAAGTACTGAACGAACCGTCTTTTTCTTCACTAACGTAGGAAGTGGATTCAGCTCTGAAGAATTCTAAGGCTACATGGAAGTTGGTGGTTGGTCATCATACAATCAAAAGTGCTGGTCAACATGGAAATACTCAAGAACTTGAGGCTCAACTTGTCCCAATCCTCGAGGTAATTTAATCATGTTTTAACTGCACTACAAACATATATAATTTGATACAGTACAGAAACTACTAAGACTCCAAAATATTTGTCTTTCATACTCACGAGTTGACTGTTGTTCTTTGAGAAATTCAGAGAATTCAAAAATGAAATTTCATATTAGAGCATGGATTGATTGATCATGATTAGCCTAATTCAATCTAAAATTTCATCACCCTAACAAAGTATAAAAGAGTAGAAAAAAAATATTTGTGTAACTTACAGTCTTCCTTTTTATGACTGTGTAGGCAAATAATGTTGATGCGTACATAAATGGACATGACCACTGCTTGGAGCATATAATTGACTCTGGAAGGTAAGAGCAAGTGGTGACTCCAACGTGCTCAAAATCATGATCATCATTGTTATGAAACTCTAACCTTATGTTGCTTATGTATATATGAATGCAGTGGGATTCAATACTTGACGAGTGGAGGGGGATCTAAAGCATGGAGGGGAAATGTAAAGCCCTGGAATCCTGAGGAGTTGAAGCTCTATTACGATGGTCAAGGATTCTTGTCGGTGCAGATCAACCAAAGCGAAGCTTACCTTGTATTCTATGATGTTTTTGGCAAGGTCTTGCACGATTGGACCATCTCCAAAAACCTTGACCTCTCTGCTTAGAACTCTGTTTATGAAGCTTACAATTCGTAGCAGAAAGCAAAAGATAGAGATGATTGTGGGTAGACTAGATGAGCCAACAGTTGTTGTAATGTGGAACCCCCGAATCATATGCATGACATTTTAACAAGTAACGAAATCTTGAGATTTTTTTTTTTTTTTGGCTGCCTTCATTATCTTATGAGCGGACTTATCTTTCAAAGATCATATTAATTTTGTCTTCTCTTCAGAATATTAGGTTTGTGTTCTGTTTCTAAATCTTAGTTTGTCTGGGCAACTCATTCTCTGTCACTAACTTTTACCAGTGCCAGTTTGATTGAGGCGCCAACAAACTGCTCTAAAGTTTCCCAGGTTAAAAGACCCACAACTAAAATCTAATTTGAGAATCAAAGCACACTAATCAAGTCAAGAAAATTTCCCTTTGCTTGCCAGCCAGCTCACTATATAAGTTCACCCTTATTCTGTGTTCACTTGTCATCAATTCTTAAGTAATCTGTAAGCTTCAATTAATCAGTTGATACTTCAGGAGCAGGTCTAACTTTGTCCTCACAAAAAAATAATAAAATAAAAGAGTAGAATAAGAGAAACGGATAAATAATAAATTACACATCCAGCTCAGATAGTTAGCATTAGCATTCTACATCTAACATCCATTCACCCGAAAAAGGGAAAATCATGAACACTATTCACTCACTTGCACGTTATACATGGATTGGTGAGTTCTCCAGTAAGGTAACTGCAAATGAATCTGTTTGATTAAGGTCGAGGTATAATCCTCCCATGCATTAACTGCAGCGACAATTCCTTTCCAGTCGAAGTGAATGCATACCCTCTCTTCAGAAGGAATGCGACAGAAAATCTTTGCCACCGATGCAGGATCGTTTAGAACTAAAGAATTAAGGCCATTGATTTTCTGCTTTTGCTTATCTGACAGTTTTTTTATCTTCTTGTCCATAGTTACATACCTAGTTTGCAAGGTAGATGCTTTCCAGCAATAGAAATGTACAACCTGTTCAGCAGAACTGAAATCAGAGTATTTCTAATACCTCTCTATTTTCTCGGCAATAAATATGACAACCTATTACTATATGAGAACTAGTAGTGCCTTGTGTGTTGTGTGTGTGTGTCCTATTTTGGTAGGTGAGGAAGAAGACCAAATTCACATGTGAAAATATACCCGATTAAAGGAAGTACCTGAAGCAAATGCAAGATGTTGACAAATTCCTGCTCTAACATCTCACTTCCCCTCACTAATTGTACTGGCTTGATCATTAATTCTGAGACATCAGAATCACAGTCGACATCTTGTGAAAGGCATATATCATATCCAAGTACTTGAAGTCTCGCCCAACATATATTGAAACCCAACTGTTGATTGTAAGCTTGTTCAACTGAAAACCAGTACATATTACTGGATGCAGGCACGGGTAGGCTGTTACCAGACATTTTGTTATGTAATAGGTTCTGTGACAGAAAAGAAATAAGCTTTGCATCCTCATCATGAGAACTATCACGACTGAACCATAAAGTGAGCGTGAGCCTTTCTCCATCAATGATCTATCAAAGACAACTTCATATCAGAAGACGCTTTGCATATTCTATATGCAACGATAATCACTATGTGTAACCATGAGAATCAAAATGTCGAAGTAACAACAACTCACTAATTTTAAAAAAGCATATACTGAAAGTTCAATAATCAAAGTTTGTCACCCATTTGAATATAACAAGATATGCCTCAGAGTGTAAGAGATTGTGAGACTCCACGGAGATAGATGACGCCATTCTGAACATTCCATTTATATAAAGGACCAAATCCGGGGTATACATGGATCAAAGCTCTAGAAAAGTTTTAAAATGAGTGGAGAAATTAAAGCTAACATGTATCAAAATAATAATTGAACTTCATACCAATTTAAAAGATGAAACAATTAATTGTAAATTATGTGCTTAAAGCATACATATAACCACTCTTCTTGTTGGGAAAAATAAAGTGTTGGGAATAAGTTAATCTTGACGAACTATTAATTGAAATTTTGGGATGCAAGAAGTGGTAAAATTGTACAAGTCCAATCATCTGTGAGCCTCCTCCACAAGAAAATATGAGCAGTTCTTTTTTTTCTGTTTCCTTTTATGTCTCTTCCATTTTCTCTCCGTGGGTAGGAAAGCTAGGAAGATCTGGCCCTTAATTAAAATTGATGTGGGAAGCAACAAAATTAATTACAAGCATTGGTGAGCATGTTCATGAGAAGGGAAATACTGTCCTCTACCTCATCAACAGAATGAATGTTGCGATGATCAGCTGTGTACATAACAACATCCTAAGAACCAAAAAATAAGGTTAGACAATTCATCTCTCCCTGGTTGAAAAATCAAATAAGAGAAAGATTTACTGTTCATTGTTTGAATTATAAAATTAAGACAAGATTAACATTTAATTCAATCATGAATTTAAGCAGCGATTGAGAAAAATAAAAAATGAGAAACAAATAAAATTTCATAAGAAAACACAATAATTTCACCCACTCCAGCCACGGGATTAATTGATGCTGGTTCGCCATCCTGGAAATGAAAGAGTCCACCGCTGAAATCTTTCCCATAACAATTTAAATAGCACACAGCCTTTCAAGACATTGACAACAGAATAACAGCTGTCAGTCATCAGTCAGAGTAAATTGGACAAATAGAATTTGCTACAAAAGTAAATTAAACAACTTGCTGCACACTCACTGCATAGTCACGTTGTTTGAGGTAAGGCCTGTTATCATCACTATGCCAACCAATACTTGATCCTTTCATCCAGCTGCTTCATTTATATAGTATTATCAGACAAATTAACTGACATGATCAAAGAAAAATATTTTACAAGCAGTTCGTATTACATCGGGAAATTAGAACCATTAATCACTACACCAAGTTGGAGTTAAAATAGTGTAAACATGCATTGAAATAAAACCAAGCTTGATTTCATGAGCTTCCCATTGTTTGCAACCTAGTCAGCATGGTTTTAGATATTAGAGTTTGATTATTGCCGCCTTCCATTCATATAATTATAAACACACATTACAAAGTCCACTGAATTTTAAGTGCATGGAACTGGGAGCTGGTTCTTTGTCCACATGAAGAATATTCTGTAGCCTTCATTTTAGAAAGTTTATCAAAGCAAGCCTTCAAAAGTTAGGGTTATATGTATGCATCTTGAATTAATAGAATGGAAGAAGTTCTATTGTCAATTTCCTAGCAACAATAGAGGCACCAAACTACCTAATTTACACTATTTTAGCAAGCTAACTTACCTGATTAAGCCTGTGAATTCAATAAAGAGTTCATACTCACATCCGAAAAACTCCTCTAGCTTATCTTTCAACCTTTCTGTCATAAAAGTCAAAGAAATAAATAAATCAGACTTAAAAAGACATTATATCGACTCAGAACAAACAGAAGACATACATTTCTTGCAGCAAATTTCAAGGACATTAATTCTGAAATGTGAAATCTTTTGAGTTTTTATTTATACTTCCACTTTTAATGGCTAAAGAAACATGCATGCAATTAACAGCGATAGATTTCAAAAGCAAAAAAAAAAAAAAAAGTATCTTAACATATTGTTTGGCTTGTAACAGAAAGATGCCAATATAAACAGACATAGCAGCTGGAAAGGTATTTGTTCAAATTTCCATACTTATCACCCTTTAAGCAAAGATTTCACGCTTTACCATAGTCGAATGACATCATACGTAAAAGTCACAGATATAATCTTCAATAGGTGGATTCCTTTAGCAATTTAGAAGGTGATTGTTGGCGGAATGAAAAAAGCCTTTTTTTCCAATCCTAACATTCATATTTATACCAAAGAAACTCTAACAGAAGAAAGAAAATCAGAGACATGAAGGAAACCTTCCCAAGTTATGTTTCTAAAATAGAAATAGAGACGATGACGACGACCAAACCTTATCCCACTGGGGTCGGCTACATGGATCTCACCACGCAAAATTGAAATAGAGACATGGAGGGAAAAAAAATCCATCTTCAAAAATTCTAATCAAACTCAACCATGTAAAGTCTAATTACTTAAAGCAACCATATTCTATTACCAGCTCTTGGCTGCAAATTATGTATGCAGTTTATCTTCAGGAATTTATAAAAAAACAGAAGAACAATGAAACAGAGGTAACCATAATCGAGAGCTCCGTATACAATAGTAAAAACCCAGAGATAGGAAACTTAAAACAAAAGGATAATGGGAGGATCAACAGTATCGAATGAAAAAAAAAAAAAAAAAAAGTACCCCGAATAGGTATGAAAGGCATGAGCAAGTGAGACGAATTGGTAGCAATAAGATGGGAAAGAGTAGTTGAGAAAACATTGGGTCTATATCCAACAGTACTGCAACTCTTGTGGATGAATTCCAGCTCCTATAGAGAGGAAGAGAGAGATCAAAATTATCCACAAAATCAACAGAAGAAGAAAAGGTGATTAGAAGGATGAAAAGGGATAAAGGAAAGATTTTTAAGGAGACAGACCTTGCATTCATCAATGGAGAGAAAATTGGAGATGATCAGACGTGGGTGTTCAAGGTCCGCCATTAGAGTTCACATAAGGAAACAAACCAGTTTCGCTGCTCAGCTAGTTGAAGTGTCATAAAAATTGGTGGTGGCCCAAAACTGTGTCAGAAATTTTGAGAGAGTCAAATACAAGCATCAAGGCCATTCGACCAAAAACATACAAGCTTGAAGGCCCAAATTGAAAGAAGGAAAACAAACATATTTATCTTTTTTGTGTTTCAGATCATATTTCTTTTTCTTTTTTAACTATGACGCCTCTGTTTTAGAAAGTGAGGGTTTATATGTTAGTCCCTTCTGTCCTATAGGACCTATTTGGAGAGGTGGATTTAATCCTAAATATAAGACATCTTTCTAATTTTTCACAACTTTTTCCCAAACTATCATATACAAATAAGAGATGAAGAGTAAGAATAAAGGTAGATGGTTAGGGTTTATTGGTATATCATATGATTTTAACTAACTTAACTAACAACCTTAATATAATTAAATTAGATAATTATGTCTTATATTTAGAACCGGAGGGAGTATTACTTTCCATTTATGAATGAGAAAAAGACAAATAAATACCCTTTGAATTTCAAGATTTCAAGGGTTCAGAAAGGTGCCTACAATATGAGAAAAGACATAAGAGGGATGTTCTCAGATAAATTTGGGACATTAACCACTCCAGTAACGGTATTAACCACTCCAGTAAGGCATTAAGCACTTCACACAATCAGGACTTAGTATCAATTTCGCTCACAATAGTAAATGTTATTAACCATTCGAGCAACAGTATTAACCACTCCAGTAAGGGTATTAACCACTTCGATAAGAGTATTAACCGTATTTACTTATTCCAAATTGGGAATGATCCCTCTTATATCTTTCCTCATATTGGAGATACCTTTCCAGGTTTTTGAAATTTGAGAGGTATTTATTTATCTTTTTTCCTTTTATGTATTGTATTTATTATTTTTTTGTATCAAAGACTAACTTCATTAAAATATAAAACAGACTACATAACATAAGTGACTAAACAAAAGAAAAATATTGAGAAAAGATTGGGAAACTAGAATACATAAATACGTAAAGGTCTCCACTCTGCACTGCTGATATTATGAAGTTGTCAAAAAGCCTAAGCAGAGCCAGGATGTCAGCACCTACAACATCTCTCTTGAGTAGAGGTGATTGATGAAAATCATACAAGTGAGCTGAGGTTATAAGAACAAGACTCTGATGAGGAGTAATTAGATCGCTTGAGCGTATCCATGGTAAAGCAACCCGAAAACATCTCAACAGAAAAGAGGAATTTTGGAATTTGATATTCCTCCATTGGAAAGATTGTAATAGCATTTTGCTAAAGAAGATTTGCATCTTGCATGTTAAACTTGAGTTCGTCGTGAGTTTATGAGCTAGCACACACCGAGTATGAGTACTTATCAAAGCAGAAAGGTTTATAGAAGGAGCTGGAGCCCTAAGACATGCAGCCTCTGACTTTTGATTTGATGAAGCAATGACTAGAAAATTGAAAGAAAAGGCTTGTTGAACCAGATTTGTGAAGGAAATTGAACAAGATTTAGCTCCATTATAAAGAATTGAATTTCTCAATCACCAAATATTGTTCAGAAGGAGGATTATCTTCTTGATTTCATCGATCAAATCATCTTTGTGCAGTTGAAGAAAGGACATACAGAGTCATTCTTTGAAGGAATTAAAATTATTCCATTCTGGTTTAATGGAGAGTGTGCTCCACCAAACAGCCCCGTGCAAGTGGGCATAGATAGAATAAATGCTCTATAGTCTCAACCTGATCACAACCAAACAGGCAAAGATAGTAAACCTGCAAATTATGTCTGATTAATTCATCTCCTGAGGGAAGAGCTCTATGAATTGGCTTCCATATAAATAGAAGGTTCTTTATAGGCAAACTAATGGAATAGAGTAGTTTCCAAAAATGTTCAGATGAGACTTGAGATAAATATCTGATTAATAATGAGAAACCAACTTTGACAGAATAGTTTCCATTAGAAGACTTATTCCACACCAATGAGTCTTGGGAATTGGTAAAGGATATGGGCAAAGATAAAATTGCAGAAGTTACAGCTAGAGAGTATAGTTGATTAATCAAATGAGAGTTCCATTTAAAAGGAGCCTAACTTAGCTTTGAATGCAGAAGTGGATCATTAACTCGTTGGTATTCAACTGGGGTTAACAATTCTGTTTGCATTGGCTACCAAAGATAGTGGTTGATAGGAATTGAAGAACTAGTTCCCACTCTCCATTGCAAATTCTTTTAAGATGAGATCTTTGCTAGTTAAAATGCCTTTCTAAATCCAAGAAGAGTTATATGGTTGTTTCGTGATTTCTTCCTTTGAGGTGTCACTATATTTGACCTTTAGTGTGGATTCTAACAATGATGAAGATGGGGCAGAAATGATGAGCCACAACTGTTTAGCAAGTAATGATGAATTGACTGTCTCAATCTCCCTCAACCCTAAACAACTAGAGCCGATAAGAAGGAATAGATGAGATTTTAAAATTAGATGAATTTTCTTTTGATCATTAGAAGATCCCCAGAAAAAATCAATACATCTACAGTCAATTCTCTTGTAGATATATGATAGAAGTTTAACACAATAAAGCATATAAATGTTAGCCGCATAGAAAACTGATTTAAGCAATTGTAGTCTAGATTAGCAGCATAGAAAACTGATTTGAGCAATTGTAGTCTAGAAGCTTGAGACAATAGTTTCCCTTTTCATGATGTTGTTCTACGATTGATTGCATTACTTGATTGTGAATTTCCTGTTTTGACCTTCCTGGATTCATAATTCATTAATTCAAGTGATTTAAGTATGTATTTTTTAGCCTAAACTAGTGGATTAAATTGTGAAAATTGCATTATAGTATTATTAATTTGAGTGAGCACTTAATTAGGAAAATTTGGAATTAAATATGGTTCTTATAGGTATATTTTGAAAGTTGCAGTTTAGCCCTTTTACTTCTTGTTATTATTTCTTTATCACAAGGGCGAAAATGGGATTTGAGCAAAATGAAATAAAGCATCAGTTTTGAAGCTGGATTCCAGGAAGCTGAGAAACTCGAGAAGTTAGGGCTGAAGCAAAGGAAACACAAGCTTCTCAAGCCGGCGGAGAGTACAGAGCAAGTAGAGCGGAGAAACCGGCGGGGAAGACGCGGATTCAGTTACATTCGAGTGCCAGTGTGGCAAGTGAGTCGTTGCCAAGAATTGATGGGGAAAGGAGGATATGATTTGTATGGCACATGGGATTCGGTCTAGGTGCAGAGACGAAGGACAATGGTTTTTCTAATGGTATATATATTCAATTCAAAGGGAGAGACATTCATTCCTTCACTTCCATTTTCACAATCATTTCTTCTCTCCCATTTTCTCCTCTCTCCATATCCACCATATCTCTATCTTCAGCACTTTACTTCCCTTCATTCCTGCACTTGCACAAGTCGTGAATCAGAGTTAGAAGCTTAACTGTTCAGAGACTTTATCTCAGAATGAATGGATGACTCCTTCAAATTCCAACTTGAGTTGAAGCTAGGTCCAAGTCTCTATATGCTGCAAAGGGAGTTCTCAATCATCTTTTATTTGATTCTTAGTTTCTATGTGTATATCTAGTGGATTTCATGTAGAGATAGTTAAGAACATGAGTATTGTTCTGAATTTTCTAGACTTGAAAGATGACTTGTGGATTGATTTCAGATTGATAGTTGCTTATGTCAATGCTTAATACCTTGTAATCTTTGATTTCATAATCCTATCTAGTTGTTTACGTTGTGAAATTAGGGTGAATGATTTATAGGATCCTATTTGGAGACTATTTGCTTGATGCATGCAATTTGAATCAATTCTTGTGTTGCTTCATGATGAATTTGAGTTGCTTAGTTAGTGAATTCATGATCATAGAGAACTCCAAGTCAATTTTACAAACCTAGAGAACTCCAAGTCAATTTAAGAAGCAATGAAGATCTAGTGGATACAATAAGGAGGAATTCTTCATCATAATTTCTTTTATCTTAATTTTTTTTCAGTTTTCATAATTCCATTCATCTAAAAGAAAATCATAAAAAGAATTAGTTAGTGTTAGATAGTTTTGAATCTGAAATTTGGTTTAATTTGTAAGAACTTTACAATTTAATCACATGTCTAGTCAAGAAAGTGTGGAATTCGACCTAGGTTGTCTCACTATTCTATAGAGTAATCTAGCTAATTTTGGTGGCCTATACGACAAGGTTTTACCATGGATCAATCAAAGTATCTAAATATTTGCCCAATTTTTGAGAATAAGGTACACCAAATAGCCTAGCTAAAAAAGATGTATTCATGGAATGTAGTGGGGCTTTAAACTAAATTGGATTTTCTTTTATTGATTTTCTGGCCTGACCAAGTACCGGATTGATCCAGAATCTGCTTAGAAGCTTGAAAACTGCTTCCAGTACCTTCCATAAAAAAAACATGTATTGTATATAAAAAGGAAAATGAATGAATGAATAGAATGAGAGGAGTTTATCAAAATTAAATTATTTCATAAGTTTTTAATGCTAGAAGTGTACTTTTTTCAGTGAAAAAAAATATCATGTTTATAAAGGGTTGAACTTTACTAAATTTGTATCTAAAAACCATGTTTAAGTGGTGATAAAATGAGAGGTTAAACTATATTTGAAATTTTAAGGAAAAAAAATAATACAAGACATTAAATTCAAAATGGTTTTATCTGGGACTAAAAGATTCTTACCCAGATGCTCTTACTTAGAACCCCCTCCAAACAAAAAAAATAAGATAATGAAATTAACATTTTTATTTGGGGGTGGGGTTGTGGGAAGAGGTAACCAAAAAGCAAGGCAGCTAGAGGATTTTACTGCAAAGTTCAGATTCCCTAGGCACAAGGAACTAAGTTCAAGGAGCTAGATGGCTCATTTTGGCTCAATGGTTTTCAAGGTGTATTGACTATAGATTCCCCCATCAACTTTAATTAGACTTGCCATCAAAAAGTTGAACTTTTTCACCATTACATGCACCTTCAATATTCTCTATTAACCAATCAAATCACTATATATTTGTCAAAAGAAGAAATTAAATCACAAGATGAAATCTCGGAGCACGTCCAATGATTGAAAACGCTCCACGTCTTACAGGGCAAGGCCGTCCATAAAATGGTCCTGAAACTGCACTTTGTAGCAATAATAGAGTGAAGCTACAAATCTTCACCGAAAAAAAAACCTAATTTAAGCTACAAATACCTACAGGTTGAAGAGAATGTAGGAAGGGAACACGAAATGAAACTCAAAATGGTTGAGAAAATATTAAACGTAGAAAAGTCAAAATGATAATTAAGAATGGGGTTTCCCTTGCTGTTAGAGTTGATATAACAAGACCAACAAAAAAGCACGGGAGCATACAAGGATTTTGAAGAGAACCAAAATGTTCTTCCTTCTTCCCTTGTTCTCCTCTGCCGTATGATGATGATACCCTGAATGTTGCCGCTCTTTACATTTGCTTTAAACTCATAGTAAGTTCGCAGCCTACCCCTTTCCTTTGATAAGCTTTTCCTTCCTATCTCTCTCTCTTTCTCACTTTCTCTCTCCCTCTCTTCATTTAGCTCTAACCTGGTCCAGACTAATGGCTTACCACAGCTTTATCATTGCTTTCCTGCTCTTTCTCAACAGCCTGCTCACCTTCAGTTTCACCCACAGTTCCATTTTCATTGCATTCTTGCCTTTGCATCTGTCCATCCATTGTCGCTGTAGGGGAAGCGCTCGCACTGTTATGATTCGACTTCCCATTTTCTTTTTCTTGTAGGGCTGCATTCTCTACACTAGAGTTCATCTCAGTCAAGGGAGCCGATAATGCTTGAGACGAATTGCCCGAGCCTGGTGGAGGAAGGAAGACTCCAGTGCCAGGAACAGGAATTCGGGGAGGAGGATGCCTTGGAGGAGCTGCCGTCCATCCAGTAGAACCTGTTGGGATAGGAACTGGTGCTGCAAAAGGCATGGGAGTTGCGACTGGCGCAGGCACAAACAATGGTTGTATGCCATTTGGAGGTGGGATTTGTGCACGAATAGGTGGTGCTGGCAATACTCCAGTCGTTGGAGCTGGCACATAATGCTTGGGGCCTAAATGATGGCGCATATGATTGGGAGATCTGCTGGGTGGTGGACCCCAATGGGAGGATGCTGCAGATGAACCATGACGCTGAGCGTCACTATGAAATGATTTTTTTGGTTGGGACTTGGTGAAGGTAACAAGTATTCGTTGTTGGCGAATGGAGGGAAGGGCATGTCGAGCAAAATCAGCTGATTTTCCTTGCAAAGCTAGGAGGGACCTGCAGTAGTCAAAGCAAGATTAAAACCAGTTATCCAGCATATAATCAAAGATCATAAAAGATAAATCTCAAAATAAAGGAAAATATATCACAGCTTGCAGCCCGTAAAGAATTCCAAGCATCTCTATGAGAGGTTTCCAACCATAATAGACCTCAGTAATGTATTGATATTTACTTATGATTTTGGTGGCACAATAAGGACTATCACAAGTCAGGATAGCAAGAAACCCCATGATTACTTGTGAACTCTCATGTGAATACTCAAGTATGAAGTTTATATATGAATTATTTTCCATCACAAAACATAATAGCAAAGGAGGAAAATACAGATCCTTTAAATACGGATCTTCAAGATGGTGTTTCCCAAGAACTGAGCGCATCTCAATGCAAGTTTCTTTCTTGTGAATACGTCTACTGTGTCACTATGAACTCAACTAGATAAAACCATGAACTTACTAAAACCATGAATTTACTAAAACCAACAAAAGAAAACTATTTAGGTTATCAAGCATTACCCAGGTTCAAGAGAAAGCTTGAAGGGGCCTCTATAATCCCCGGGATGATCCGAGGCAATAAGTCTCCCAAATGTTATGTCACATTCTGTCAGGAAAAGCATGTAAACAGGCCTTCCAAACCAAGGCGGCCAATTGTAAGGCTGCGAGTGATCACCCTATACACAATTGCCATGCCATGTGGTTTTAGCAAATTCCATATAAAAACTTCATGAAAAACAAAACCCAAAAGGAGGAAAAAAGAACAAACCTCATTGTAAAAATCCACAATGCAAGCATCAGGCTTCACAGTCATAACTTGTGAGGCTACCAAGCGCTCAATAACATCTTGAAACAAGGCAGGGATGGGTTCTACTTTTTTCTCTGCCAAATTCAATAATTGAAACCTCAGCAATAATTATTATAAATATAAAATATCACACAAACTGTAAATTACAGCCTCGTTCTTCTTTGAAATAAAATCACACCAGCTAACATACCTTTAAAGGCTCCTGTCAAATTTTCCCCATCTGGTGATGCATCAGCAATAGGGACACCCAACTGAATTGTCTCCCTTCCACGACCTTTTATTGGCCTTTTTGAAACCACATATGTCTGTGTTCCTGCTTATAAATAATAGCTAGTTAGTACTGACGGTAATGAATCAAAAACCTAATCTATGTATAACCCATAGAATGCTGACAACAGAACAAGACGATTTCCTAGTAGGATGCTGTAAAATATAACGAGATACAGCAACATATATGTTTAAAAGGTTCTATTTCACTTATGTTTAAGAGCAGTATGCAAGTATCAGCAGGTTGATGCCGCACATCTGCTCTCTATCACTCCTCCATTTTTGTTTTACCTAATAAAGCATATCAAATTTCCATGCATTCTGATGCATCCTCAAGGACCTTCCAATAAATTCCAATTCATCAAAAATGAAAAATAAATAAATAAAATAAAAACTAAAAGTGGCTCATAGGAAAATTCTCAAATGCAAATGACAATGTACTGCATCTCATGATTTCAACAAATGCCACCTCAACCAAATGCCCTTAAGGTGCTGGGCCTCGAACACAGGACTTAAAAGACTCGCCCAAGTAATTCAAGGTGCCAAACTAAGCATGAAAAAGAAAAAAGAAACAAACATGCTGCATATGCCAAAAAACATAAATGTAATTTGAAATATTTAGCACACTCTGAAAAAAAAAAACCAAAAGGCATGAACAACACATGCATAGATGTAGAAGTCAAAGTCACGAGCCATTAACAAAATAACAATAGATAAAATACACAAAAGTTTATAGGCTTCAATAGTTCATTGGCTGCAAGACCATGACTATCAGCATTGGAGACTGGCCCAAACCCTACCTTCTATAGTTAATCATAGAAAGTTGTTGTTTACTTGTTCCAGCAAATAAATGTACATATATATGTAAATGAGCTTTCACATTGTAAGAGGATGTTGGTGCTATGATGATTAACAATCAGTTTCTTGTGAATGATCACAAAACCCTAGAAATGTAATAGCCTGAAAGTCATTATTATACATTATTCACTCACTAATAAAAGGTCTAGTTTAATTTTTCAGGCCTATAGTTTCTAAACTTACCCCACCTAGTGGGATAAGGCTTTGTTGTTGTTGTTACAGTCATGGTTATCAAATCGGGATACGAATCGTGTATCGGAAAACCTATTTTTGGGATCGTGAATCGAATCGTATCGTGAATCGTAAGATTCATGATCAATTATTAATTATAACAAATATATAATTTTAACACAAGATATTAGCAATTTATAGGTAAATAATACTTTATAAAACTAATATTTAGAAAGTAAAAAGCCAATACATATAAAAATGCAATGACAAAAAAAGTCCCCAATTCAAATAACTGAAATCATTGTCATATATAGTATAAATATATATTTTTTTAACTGGAATATATATAATTATATATGATATAAATATACATATCCTAAATTCAAAAAAAAATATCTGAAAGCTATATTCTCTTCACTCGGTATATATATTATGTAAATATATATTTTTTAAGTGGTACAAATAAAAATATATTTATATATTATTTAACTAGTATATACAGTATATATATATATTTAACTTGCATATATAAAATTATATATAATATAAATATACATATCCTAAATCCTAAATACAAAAAAAAAAATACTATCCCTATCCCTTTTTCACGGATCCACTCCTCCAGGTGGAAAAAGAAAACGCAAATCACGTAAAACAAATATGATAAAAAAGATTTAAAAAAAAAGGAGAGATCACCCATGCGTTCAGTTTTCCGGGTCACGTGTATCCGACCCGGATCCGTGCAAAAACCAGATCTGGGCAGCACGACAACACAGAATCTGGAGCCTTCACGAAATCGCTCGATTCACCGAGCACTCACGATTCGCCCGATGCATGCAAGAATCGAACGATACAGTAGCGATTCTTACACCAAAACGATTCTCACCATAATCTGTATCTTTCATAGCAACTGACGATTCGATTCTTGCGATTCAAATCGTGAATCGTACGATTTCGATAACAGTGGTTACAGTTTCTAAACTTGGACTTGTAAGCTGATTAGTTCTCATGAGCAAGGTGTCTAAGTCGCATGCTTTTAATAGGGGAAAAGGCACATAAGGTGGTCACCTTTGGGCGCCTCACTGACAAGACTATTAAACACCTCACCTCAGCACCTACTACACCAGGTCATTCAGTGGCACTACCTTAAATGCATATTTTAACATAATAATCGTGGAAATGTTTGTTATGCCATGTGCTGAAAATTCAATTAGCAGAATGGAAGTGTGATGAGGATCTAACTCCTGATCACTTAGTGATAAAGACTCTAATACCATGAAAACTACTACCACTCAAAAGCTTGAGCTTTCAAGCAAAGGCCCATGCATTTCCATACCTAAGAGAGAGCAGTAGGGAAATTTCCAGATGAGAATAATTAAAAAATTCACTTTATTTGATACCTTTTCTATCTATATATATTACTTCCTCCTCTTATTTCTTTGGGAATTCATTATCAACCTGTTTTGCAATTTGTCATCTTGACAAATTTTTGTTTCATCCAAAGAGGGAAAAAATTCAGTGTTCTTCTAGGGCAACCTTCTGATTAGCACCCTAGTGCCTGGGATTTTGGGCCCTATGATAGTATATCCCATCACAAGACACACTAAGGACACATGGTAAAAATATAAACGTTCACAAATTCCATAGAACAAAAAACACCTACCTTGATATTGCCCTCTTTTTCCAGCAGCCCTCAGTTCATTTACCAGTGAAACAAGTTTTGAGACTTCATTGCCATCACACAAATCTTCATATAATTTCAGTCCCTCAACCGCATTCACCTAAAAAAGAAAATATGTGCACATAACAAGTCAAATATAAACACTTGAATAAGAAATACAAGAAAATTCATTCTAATAAAATTATATAAAAAGAAAATGACATAAAGTAAAACAAGGAAACATTTCGAAGAGAAATACCGTCTTCCCATCAAATATCTCATTGCCAACAAAAGTCTTTGCTTGATTCTGATGATGATTTTGCGTAGAATGAGAGTCATCCTCTGGAAACAGAATGAACTTGTTTAAGTTAAAAAGAAATATGTGGGTTAAAAATGCCTTGTAAAAGAACCTGCATTCTAAATTCTGAGAGTATATAAGCTGACTATGATCCTACAAGACTATGTGACACTCTGTGTATGGTTGAGAAAGAAAGTGTTTAAATTTTTTGTCAATATGCAAATTTGCAGCTACATCCTATGCAGGAGGCAAACGGAAGGAAGCAGGGAGCAGAGCTGTGTTTAATGTACAGCTTCTAAAATTCATGCACACAATTTGCATGGCTGAGCTTTGCTTCCTTGAAGTGAATCAAACTGACAAGATATTTTTTCTTTAATCAGTCAGAAGTAAGAAAACCTTTAGAATCTGATGAAACACCGTCATTTGCAACCACAGCTTCAGATTCTGAGTTAGACAGAGATCCCATGGAATGCCCTGAACTTTTCAAGCTTCCATCATTTTGAAGCTTTGTTATAGCATCTGCTAAAACCACATGGGCAAAATAGTCAACATTCCCATAGTGAAATGCAAGTCTGCAACGTTAATCTCAGTGAAAAATGTATTCATAAGATCGATCAGCAGTTAAATGTGATACTATTTCTAGCAAGTCAAAAAGAGGAGGATGGTAAATCAAAGGGCTTCCAGGGAAATGAGCAGGAGATCGTTCATGAATTGCTTTTATTTTATCATAAAATCCTATATGATCACATATTACTAGCCTTTCTACTTTACCTCGTATTTCCCCTAATATCTATTATACTATGTTCTTCCCTTTCCTCTGTAATCCAGTCCACACCAGTACCTGCTATTTAGTTACATGTTTACACAGGCGTAAAATGATCAGATAATCTCCAACACACGATCCACAAAAGTAGCCATCATCAAGTTCAGCTATCATTATTGGTATACCCATTAGATCAAGCAGAGATTAACATCTGAAAGACGAAAGGCGAAAAGGACAAAAGAGAAAGTGAATTGAAGCACTATCTTAAATCACAATGTTACATTCAAAATTATAATACCGACATTCAATATATTACAAGTCCGATTCAAAACCCAATCCATTATCTTTGTATTATAAATCACATTTAAAGCAAGATAGATTCCAACTTGGTACAGTCACAAATATGTAACCATCATCTCAATAGGCTGAAGTATACAACCAGATCCAAGATTCACATTGTGATATAACCCCATCAATTACCTTTCTTTTCATCAGAAGTCGCTAAACTCTTATCATCCATCGTTCCAGACTTGCCACCTGATTTATGTTCTTCTTGTCTGTCAGTTAGTGGAGCCCCTTTTTCAGAGACTTCAGTAACAACAGAATTACTTTCGTGACTGACAGAATCCACATTGGAATTATGCCCTTCCTTTGCTGCCTCAAACCTCTGCCCTTGCTGCTTATTATAACCAGAACTAGATTTCCTATATTCCTTTGCACCCACTTTCACTGGCTCCAGATATCTCTGTTGTCTCCTCCATGCTACTTGCTGGAGTGCATACACCACTTCTGCCACAGAAAAGTACTGCTGCATGAGAAGCACCTGATTCCAATTGCACCGCCTTTGCTGAATGGTCCCAATGACCATGTCATACTCTCCAGGCTCACCAACTGCCCGTAAATGGTGACAAAGAGAGTCGATAATTGCATTCGCAGCAGCGAATTCGCTGCGCAGCCAATTGATAAACCCATCCCTCTCATCCACAAACCATTGTTGGCGGTAGGGATGCTGGTGAATCTCACTGCCACCACTGCCAGCCCCACCACCACCACCAGCACTAGGAAACTGCATTTTGTCTGGAATTACCACATTTCCCGATGGCATTGCCATGAGTACTCACTACCAGGAAAACACTACAACCACGTATAAAGCATACCCAAAACAAGTAGATCTGTACAAGGTAAGAGCGCCTATATTCTAAATTTAGAACAATTCAGGTAAAACCGAGAGAGCTAAGCACAAAATTCAGGACAAATTAAACTTGAAAGCAGCAAAATTCATCAGAATTACGACTACCCCAGAAGTAAATAAGTGATAAGTTCGGGCGGATAAAACTAAACAACTGGAAAAACGTATAAAGTTTCAGTCTTTAAATTAACCAGAGCGATCAGCCAGGATTGATGAAGTGGGTTAAGAGCCAAAGTTGGGAGTTGTTGGGGGGGAAGTTGTGAAATTGAGCCTTGGAAATTATTCAGATCTGACAATGGGGGTTCAAAGAACGGAATTAGAGGAAGAAAATAGAGTTCTTTTAGTGAGTGCAAGATTCAAGGTTGTTGAGTTAGAGTGACGCAAAGGAAGGAGCTTGAAGGGTAAGAATGTAAGATCTAGGGTTAAGGAGGAAACTTGTTATGCCGTGGGCGTGAATGATGATGGGAAGAATTGAAGGTGAATTTTAGAGAAATGGCTTATTCAGCACGCATGTGTATGGTCTTAAATGGTGGCTGTAAACTCACTCTCTTTCTCTCTCCTCCCTCCTCTTCTCCTCTCTCTTGTTTTGTTCTTCTCTATCTGGATCAGTGTGTGGATCGGATCCCTGAAGAATATCCTTTAAAACTAAGGGCGTTTTGGTATTTCCACTCGTTTATTTACTTTGGTAATCTTCACTCATGGTATGTTTAGTCCACTTTAATTAAGTTTTAACCTGAAATGTGGGTTAAGTGGCTAACTGTAAACCGTACAGAAATTCCATTAAGTATTATTTATTTGAGCAAGTTTGCTTAGTTGTATTTTTAATTCAAATAAATTTAAAGAGAAATGCTATTATTATATTGCTTGACTTGTACTCCCTATACATTGAAAACAAGTTATTTATATGGTTCCATTTTAATCAATCTCACAAAGGGACAAATTGAAAAAAAAAAAAATGGAACATGGTGTGTGTGAAAGGGCCAGAGAATCTGAGTCGTTTATCAAAATTGTTGCCCTTGTGCAAAGTAGATGGTTAAGATTGCTTTTCAGATTTTCATGAAAGGGTTTTGTAATGAATTTATGCTAAAACTTAAAACTTCTTATTTATTAGAGCAGCGTTTCTTTAGAACCGAAATAACGCGTGAGAATAGAACGTTTGTTCGGTACATATTATTGTCTTTTTTTAAATAATCCATATTCATTTACATAAAATAGTTTTTTTTTTACATAAATTTACATAAAATAGTTAAACATTCGTAGTCAACAAAAACAAATTTGCAAGCCATCAATGGAGCTGAAATTGAGATAACTAGACTGGGGAGAGAGAAAAAAAGTTGATCTCGGCACCTTAGCTTTAAAACACTTGTAGGTATTATGAGGTAAAAACTCCATTAACATGAAATCACTTAAAATAGGATAACCCAGACAAACACTGATGTCCAATCGATTTTTCCAATATGAATTCAAATATTAGACTTTTGATACTCCATTCTCTAAGGTTTGTTTGGGGGAATTTATCATGGTTCTAGATTTATGACATATTTTTAATTTCTTGCCAATGTTGATTGCCCTTGAATAATAAATCAAATGAGAGGGGGGAAGAATTAAGGATAATTATTATAGTGATTTATCATAAGGCTATAAAACCATCCATGATACATGATAGTGAATTTTGGACTTTAAAATTAAAAAAAAATGGACTTTAAAATGGATAATATTAACATAAAATGGGGTAATAATAGAGATACAGATGTTGTGGATATGGATATGTAATCATGTAAGAAAAAAAACAAAGAAAAAAACAAGATTTGTAATTATATTGTACTTGAAAGAGTTGTGATAACATCTATCGCGAAAAAAATTGTAAGAAAGCGATTTTAGTTGGCTCCGATGCGTTGAAATAAGGCTAATAGGCTATAGGATTGCAGGTGAGGCACATTGATCAATTAGTTTAGTCACTTAAAGAGATGGAGAGAGAGAGAGGCATAGTAAAACACTTAACCTTTTGCTAGCAATTTAACCAAAGATTTAATTTTTGAATGAGTGCAATCTCATCATATGAGATACAACTCTTCCATACAATATTTGTAGTAATATATAGTGTTCAAAAAAACGGACCGGACGGTCCAACCGAGAATCGCCCAATGGTCCGATCCTGAGGCCTATTTAAAACGGAGGGATATTTGACTCAGCGGAGGACTGGGTCAACTGGCCCGAAACCGGCCAACCCAGAGGTTGAACCGGGTTGGCTTTTTAAAAAAATCAAAAATTTGGTTTTTTTTATTTTATTATAATTCACCAATTACTAACTTTCACTTCACTCGATTTTAGAAATTAGGAAATTATAATACTTTAAATGTTATTTTACTTGCATATGTTTAATATTTAATTGTTGTTGTTCTTAATATTTGTATTTTAGTCTGTAAATTGTAGAATAATATTTATTTTCACGTGTAATCAACTAATATTTTTTCTTTTTTCCTCTATAGAAATATTAAAATATTCATATTTAATGAATCATGCATACCTATCTATATTTACATTTTGACATTAGTGATTATTAATGTTAATATTAATAAAATTTTATTATTTTAATATAACCGGTTGAACCCCGATCCGACTATTAACCATTAAACCAGTGCATCACCCGGTTCTATGTCCGGTCCGGTTTTTTGAACCTTTAACCTTTTCTATGGGCTTGATGATATAAGGTGGTTTTTTTTTTTGGGGGGGAGGGTCTTTAGCTTCCTTGGGCTAACTTAGGATGGGGATGGGTACAAATAGAAATCAAAGATCTAATATCATCCCTTGGTACAAAGCTAAAAAAATGGATGCTCTTATTGGGGGAACTAGCTACATGAGGTTTTTTCATATTTGCGGTTATATGGCAGTTTTGCATGATATTTTGACTTAATAATGTGCCTGTGTTAAAAATGCAGTACAAATATTTTACTTGTGAATTGGATATAAATATTTCATTCATGAATGTGTCACTTAACATTCACACTACTACACGACGATGCTTCTCTCACTCTTTGGCTAGCTCCCATATTTTCTTATTTTTAGTCCATTACATGAAGACATGAGGAATAATGAAGCAAAGAGTTTATATATCCTCTGTAAGGCCATGTCAAAAACCCCCCAAAAAAAGTGTGACATTTCTCAAATAGCCCAACATAATTTAATGTGTGTGTAAAGAAATTGCGCCAGCTGAGATGTTACTGTTCAAATCAAGCAGTACTTAAATTTAATTTAATGTCATTTAATGATATTAAATACTAAACCGTTAAAAATTTGTTTAGTCCTTGTCATTTTTCAAAATAGTACGGGACTCATTTGTTCAAAGTAGTCACTTCAATCTAAAATATAAGAGGTAGGCAATCTTTCTAAACATATCAATAAAATATACTGAAATCATTTATTATTGGTAGATTTATTAAAAATTTTCATTTTTACCCATATACCACTCTGTTCTTTATTATAAGTCCAACTACCACAATTTTTTGTTCATAAATATAAGTCCAGTTTGGGATCAATTAATGCTATTTTAACTATTTTACCCCTATGTTGAAAATAGGGAAGATGAGAGAGAGAACGTTTATAATGCATAAAATATTATTTTAAAACACATTCTTAAATAAAGGTAAAGTTGGAATTTTTTAAAAAAATATAGGATGTATTTAATGCTATAACTTCCACTCTTTGGTATGTGAGAAGTAGTTAATGTAGACTTATAATAAGAATCAGAGTGGTATATCATTTATTATATACTCTATCCGTCCCATAATATAAGGCATTTTTAACCAAATTGCAGTTTCCTATAAAATAAGTTAAAGTTAGTTACAAGCAACAAATGTGTGTGAAATATATCCTTTTTAAAAAAAAACCCCTTATTTATGAATGAGTAAGAGAGAGAGTGTAATTGTGAAAATCAGATGAAAGATAATATATGGGAGAAATTAATGCATGGGTAGAATAGGAAAAAACACATTTATTACTCAAAATAAAGTCAAATAGGATCTTATATTTTGGGACAATGTCATTAAAAAAATGGACCTTATATTATGGGACATAGGGAGTAGTACACAGTTTCTCTCCCCTCCCTACATTTAATATACAAAGGTAAAAATGGAAAATGGGCATTTATTACTCTGACTTTTTAGATGTTACTATGGACAAACAAATTTATCATATTATCTCTTATATTTTGGATTAGAGAAAGTAACTAATATCCCAAGGGTTTCAGAACTGAAACGAGCCGGACGGTCCAACCGGTTGGATCGTCGGCCGGACATAGGAGCGGGCCGGATTTGTGCTTTTGGCCGTCTATCCATTTGAGCCGCTTTTGACCGCTATTTACCCGCTATTGGATCAAGAACCAGGCGGGTAAAAAAAAATCAAAATTCAAGCAATTTTTTTTCTGATGGAATTATTTAAAAAAACCCAAAAGCCCAAAAATAAAATAAACACTCTCCTGATTAGCTCATCTTTTTCTGGTGCCCTAGAACCTGGAAAAAAAAATTGAAATTGCTGCCTATTTCCATTCAGTTCACTCATCCGCCAGCAAGGACTGCTTGCAAGCTAGAGACGAAGGTTTTTGCTGGGTAGAAACAGGAAGATGATGGCTTTTGCTGGTTTTATTCCCCTTGTTCCTATACTCTATATCGTTGAATACCTCACTACTTTCATTTCCCCTCTTTTTATCTTCTTCTCAACAATGCAAGGAAAAAATATGATGCATATAATTGTTTATGAGATATGTAGTGGAATGTTAAGAGTACATCTTAAGCGATAAATGAAGGTTTTATATAGGGATTTTGCTAGGGATTTGTACCTTAAAATATGTTGGAATTGCAGCAGTAATCCAACAGAACTTAAGGGCTGATAATGTTTTTAAATTGGTTTCAACTGATTTGAAATATGTTGACTTATCATACTACCATTGACGATATTTTGTATTTTGTGACATTTGTTAAATTTTAAACAAATTATATTAACTATATTTGATATATAATTTTTTTATTAAATTATTACGTCACCGGCCCGACTGAACGGCCCAACCGTTTCAACCGTTTGAACCATGACCAGCTCGTCTTTCCGGCTCGACATCCGGTCTGGCTTTTAAAACATTGTAATATCCTTACACGTGAAATTAAACACCCTCAAACCTGTGAATGGTATAGTTATGTATGCATTACACACGATGGATATGTATCAATATACTAACTCATAAAAACGAAGAATTTATGACATGCACAAATAATACTTGAAATGTGGTCCCAAATTGACTTTAATCCCAAATATTTGGTATGGTTCAATTTTTCTGTTCATTATTTTTCTTAAAAGAATAATACTTTTCTAATCAATAATCAAGGGTAACTCCATATAGATTTACATGGTAATAATGTCGGCTTTGTAGGCATCTACTATTAGTTTAAGTTTAACGCATGAAAATAACAAATGCTCCCTTGGCCGCAAAAAAGGTACGTATCAGTTTATTAAATTCAAACTTTCAACCTTTTTTTAAAGAAAAATAAACTGGATAAAATCTCTCATTCTTCTCAGCCCACTCCGCTCTAATGTCCTTATACATACATAGCATCCAAATCTATTAACTTTCCATGAAGTTTGGCAAAAAAACTATATGACATGGAAAAATTTTAGACACAGAAATGGGGGAGAAGAATATCTTTCTTCAATCCCAGTTATTTGGTATGGTTCAATTTTGCTATTCATTATTTTTCTTAAAAGAATAACACTGTTCTAATCAATAATCAAGGGTAACTCCATATAGATTTACATGGTAATAATGTCGGCTTTGTAGGCATCTTCTATTAGTTTAACGCATGAAAATAACAAATGCTCCCTTGACCACAAAAAAGGTACGTATCAGTTTATTAAATGGAAAATTGTAACCTTTTTTTAAAGAAAAATAAACTGGATAAAATCCCAACTAACTCCGCTCTAATGTCCTTATACGTGCATAGCATCTTTTAGACACAGAAATTGGGAAGAAGCCCCCCAAAAAATTCACTCTTTTATGATAATATGATCAATAATTGAATGGTTCACATTATATGTTATTCATCATACTATTAATTTATTCATATTAAAATTCATGAACTTGTATATAATTAAATATTTTTTCTTTTTATAATTCAAAATTTTGATCACAAATTAATAAAATGTCAATGTAAACTATTCAAACATTGATTTAATGATCATAAAGAGGGAATATGAGAGAAGAGGAGGGAAAAGAATAGGTGGGATTCCCCTCACCAAAAATGGGAGCTTCATGAATCACACTTGAGAGGAAGCTTGGCCAAAAAAGAAAGGATAGGCATACATGTGAAGTCACTCAATAAAACTAAAAGAGTGCTCTTCATGAATCGCACTTCTAGCTAGTCAGTCAGATATATGAATGAATGAATAAAATGCCTGTTTGAGAAATTTAAGAACTGACTCTTTCCCGATGAGTTGAGTGAGCAAGAAAAATGTAAATCCTTAAAAAATACAGAGTAAATATAGTTTGTAATTTAAATTGCAACACTAATCAAGCATTATATTAAAAACTGGATACATAAGCTTTTTTTAATAAAAATCACTTAAAAAACATTATTTTCACAAATTGAGACAAATTTCCTTTCACATTCAAAAGTGAGATAAGATGTAAATCAAATTATGTAATGTTAAATTTTCTGATAATTTTAAACTAAAACATGTTTGAATTGGCGGTAGTAGAAGTACTTTTATATATATTGTGATAATTTTAAGAGAAATGTTAACATTATACTCCCTCCGTTCCACAATATAAGGTCTTTTTAACCGAATTGTGGGTTCCTAAAAAATTAGTTAGAGTTAGTTAAAAACAATAAATTTGTAGGAAATATATCATATTGCCCTTATTTATGAATGAGTAAGAGAGGGAGTAATTATGAAAAGAAGATGAAAGAGAATGTGTCAGAAAATTAATGCATGGGTAAAATGGGAAAAAAAGCATTTATTGCTCAAACAAAGTCAAATAGGACCTTATATTGTGGGAAAAGATCATTCAAAAAAATGAATCTTATATTATGGGACGGAGGGAGTATTTTTTAAAAATATTTTATTATTAAAAATATACATGAATATAATAAATTTTAAAATTTATTTTTTATATTTATCATTTTTCTCCAACCTAATTGTCTAACTTATAAATTGATAGACACACATAATTATTTTAAATAGATATACATATATCATATATTATAATTAAATAATTTATTTAGTGTTTTCAGTCTCTCTCAATTATTTAACCAGATCTTATCAGTGTGTTTGGATCAGCTTAAAAGGGGAAAATAAGTGCTTATTTTATTCAAAAACACTTAAAATGAGAAATTCATTTTTTGAAGATGTTTGTTTTAACTTATTGTTAATTGGACTTACAGTTTATAAGTCAAAATAAGCAAAAGGAGAAAAAAGAGCTTATAGCTTATATGTATTATAAATTTTATATTTGTATGATTTCTAATTTATATGACTTTTTATCCATTAAATATATTTATTTAAATTTCCATTTTATTTTTTTATAGATAATTGAGAAAATTAATTAGAGGTCCCATAGAAAAAATATAATTAAGATGGGGTCCTACAGAGTTGTAAATAACAACTTTTGGTCTGGTGATAACAACTCGTGGGACCTTATCTTAATTATGTTTCTTCCATGGGTCCTCTATTTAATTTTCCCCAAATAAATTTAATTTTTCACTCAAAATTATCATAATTCTAATATTCAATTTAGTTCTATTATTCAATAAAATTCATACCATTTTTGGTCATTTTCATCTTCAACTTACTTTTCAAGATAATCCTCCTAACATGTTTCAAAAGTTAAATTCATCAAAAAGTCATTTTTTTCACAGCTAATCCAAACATAAATCTCATTACACAATCTGACTTATTTTCAATCTGATTTATACACAAGTTAGATTGAAAATAAGTCACTTTTTCAATCATTAATCCAAACACACCCATACATCCCAAGTTTTAAATCATAGAACTAAGCATAATTTAGAATGGTTTTAGGAAGTTTAGTTGAGATTAGAGTATAATTAATAAAATGTAGATTTTGGTGATAATTTGAGGTGATTTAGATGGTTCATTAATGTAATTATTTGGTCTTTGAGAAATGTAGTTTAAGGAATTTATGGGATTTTGTTAAAGGGGTCAACATTATGGTTCTTGAGGTAAAAGAATGAAGTCTGAATTATAGAATTGTAGAATTTTAGCTAAATTGTGTATCTTGTGTAGATTGGTTATTAGATAGAAATTAGGATGATTTGGGGCTGAAAATAGTGGTGAAATTTTGGGCGAAGTTCGCTGTAGGTTTGTCGTGCCCACATCGAACTAAGGAAAAACGAAGGCAAGAAGTAGCCTTACTGTGGCAAGCTCACGACGAAGTCCTGATCCCGAGAGCAAATATGGCGAGTTCATCGTGGCGAACCAATGGTGAAGTCGATCGCGATTTCCGGCGCTTATAAATAGGCGTGAACAGAAATTTTAGGGTTTAGGGTTTCATATTCTAAGAGAGGTCGATAGGGAGAGTGAGGGGCTCTGCTAGGGCTCGAAGGTTCTAAGGCCAAATCAAGTGGGTTTTTTCGTAAGTAATCCTAAACCGTTTTCCTTTATTCCTTCTTGGTTTTCTTGAATTCCTCTTGTTGAAATTTTGGGATTCTTGGGGTTTTCGAAAAATCTGACTTGGCATGCTTGTTTCTTGTTTTCTAAATCCTCTTTGAACCTTCCTAGGCTTTTGTGATGGTTAAACTTGTTTGGGGGAATGCTTGGGAAGGATTTTGAGACACTTAAGTTTGATTTTCTATGGTTTGTAAGGGGATTTCGAAAATACACATATACTTGTGTGTTTTATGATTCCATTAAGCTTATTTCTACTTGAAAATGATTTCAAATGCTTTAGGTTCTTGGACTTTAGTCTAGAACAAATTTTGGCATAACAAAGTTTTGAAAACCTTAGGGTTTTGGAATGATTTTTGAAAATCCTCTTCCTTGTTAGGATTCAATGTTTTGAATGTGCTTAATGATGATAGCATTTCAAATGCCTTGTTTCCTTGGGTTTGAGCCTAATTCCAATTTTGACTTCACAGAATTTTGAAAACTTGAGTTTTAAAAAGAGTTCTTAGATTCTAAACTTGTTGTGTGTGGTTTAATGGTCTCAATGGGTTAGATGATGATTGAATCAATGGATGGGTGACAATTGGGCTAGGATAGATTTTTGTATTTTGGCTTAGAGTTGGACTTGGGCTAAGTTGATTATTTTAGGTTTAGGCAAAAGTGTCAATGATTATTATTGGTTGCATTAGTTATCGTTTGAGGATAAATTAGTTCAATGAGTGTGTAGGCTTGAATATGAAAATTGGATACATGTATGAGTAGTGGGCTTGTAGTTGGAAATTGGGTGTTATACGGCTTGGGATGTAAATTTTTGGATTTGGGTTATTTTATATAACCTTGCTTATAATCAATCATGCGATTGATGTTGGGTGGTTTCATTGTGATAATTATAGAGTTGTGATTAGTTTGATCGAGCACGGGGCTAAACTCATTGTGGTAAAGTCTCATTTGCTTCAAGAGGTAACCAATTTCTTTGTCTTATGTGTGTGTATTATTGGTAAACTTTTAAATTACTATGTTTAGAATTTTGGCAAATATGCTATGTGACGTGAAGCTTTGTAAATGCCTATTTTAGTACACTTGTTATGTGGGATTCATATGTTGAAATGGTTAGTGGTAATTGAGCATGATTTGAAAGAATATTTGGATGTTGTTGAAATTAAGCATAGATGATGGTTTGTGAAAGTATGATACGGCTAAATGCCAATTTTTCAATAGTTATGAATTGGTTGTATTCTTGCTTGTTTGGTAGTGTACCGGTGATTGGTTTCGCTCCATCATGTGATGAGGCCTCCGACGGCTATCGAGTAGCTTTTAATTAGTTGTCTCTCATGGGGATGAGCCCGCAGTGAATTGGTTCCATTGGTTTCATGTTAAACAGCAAATTGGTTCCATCTGATATGTGTGGTTTATCCTCTTCGGAAGTTTTTGAATGCTATCATTGTTCTATAAATATGTTTATCTGGTTTCACTGAATATTGGTTTCACCACACATGATCATATATGTTACCTGTTGCATTTATTGCGAACTTATATGCTATAGGTCCCACATGACACTTACTAACACACACACACATGTAGGATGAGTATGAAGGAATAAAAGTTACTAAGTGTTTGCCTCATTCCCCAGTACTCAATGATTTTTAGGGTCTAGCTCCGAAGTTGGGCGTCCAAGAAAGGAGTCGACGGAGACTCACTGGACTTAGTGGGATTTCTGTTTTGGTATTATGCTTGTATATTTCCAAATACTATAGACTTGGCATGCTTCATCAGTTGCTTCTGCATATGTTATTTGATACATATAGATAATTGTATTGGCTTGTGTTTTTACTAAGACCAGTCATTTTCGACAACTGTGATCGAAGGTCTATGGATTTTTTATGTTTTCTCTATTAGATGCTGGTAGCCCCGCTTAGCGGGAGACTTTGGTTCCACTGGATTATTGATGAATGGTTTCACGATGCATGCAAAAGTTTGGTGTCATTTCTTTAAGAAAGTTGACTTTCATATGGTGTGAGAATGTTTTTCATGACATATGGATGTTCTCAATGAATGAGTTATGGTTTCATGAAGTATGTGATGTTTTCAAAGCGTGAGTTGATGATTTTATTTGTGGTAATATGATTTCCGTTTCATGGGGAATGCTTAATCTGAAGTGTAGGAAATGTTTTTATCAATCATGGCATGAGGTTGTTTCAGAATGCTTGTGGGTGTGACTTCATAAATTGTGCTGTATTTGGCGAATGTTTGGGTTAAAGATTTGAAGGTTTTAAAAAGAAATGAAAAGTTTTATTTTATAACTTGATTTTTAATTACCATATTATATGAGCCTTTTCTAACATGTTGAATTTGAATTTGCTAACTGTAATCTTTTATAACTATATTAGTAGGTTAATCATTTATAACATAGTTATTCCGTTGGGTTTTCAGAAAGGTTTTAGGTAAGCCTTTTTGTAAATATGTTAGTAAGGGAATCATTTCCTGACATAGTTACCTTGTTTTTTTTTTTTGGAAAATTTGGTTTTGAATGATAATTATGTAAGCTTAAGCTTTTTCAAACATAGTTATTCTATTTAAGAAATCTTTTGTAACCATGTTAGGTAATTCTATTCTAGCTTGGTTAACTTACAAATTTAAGCTTCTTCAAGTTTTAGAAAATCTCTTATAAACCATGTTAGTTATGCTCTACTTCTAACGTGGTTGATTTTGCAAATACTACAAAGTTTCTTTATCCATAATAGTCCTTTTATTGTTTTATGACAAATGTGTTTTCTATTTTGGGTAATTAGTTTTCAAAGTGTAAGTTCACTCTTTAATAATTACAATAAACTCTTTGATATCATAGTTATAATTTTGAAAAGTAGTTTAATCCTTTTTCTAACTACGATAGATTCTTTGTATTTAGTCACATTCTTTTCTATCGTAGTTAGCAGTTCTTGTATTCAATTGACTAGATGGAATTAGACGTGGTTTCAAAGTGATTACTGAAAAGGATTTTACAGTATTTATCTCAAACAATGTTAAAATATCCAAAAAGCTATAGCAATATTATCACAAGCTGTTTCAACGTTACTAACTTTAATCAAGTTCAACTACATCTGGATCATATGTTGATTTGAATGGTTCTACGGGCAGTGCAAGAGAAAAATAAAGATGAAAGCAGTGCACATTAATCTACTTGAGCAACAACTTCTTTTATGCTTAATTTGCCATTATATGGTGCAAGTGGGATTGATAGCGAATTTCCTTTAAATTACAATGAAAGACATTTGAGTAAGAATTGCAATCTCAACACTCAAGATAACAATACCATTTACAAAAAGATAATCTTATTTTATATGTGAGTGCACTCACAGATAATGAGTTTGATCTTGTTGTGTGGTGTTGTTTTGTTGTGCGTCAAAATGGTGTGACTGTGAGGCTATTTATATATTATGAAGTAGAGTCATGAAAATGTGTATATTAAAGTAACACATCTTCATTTTCAGTTAAAAGTTTTAACTATTTATTGATTTATCAACATAACTTTTAACTATTTATTGATTTATCAACATAAATGATGATTCATGAAGAGATATATGAAGAGATACCATTTCATGTGTCTTCAAGAATTAAAAGACATGACTTTCAGAGTTATAATTATCTACATGCCATTTCATATAAATTCCTTGATTTATAACATGATTTTACAAAATGTTTAAAAATAAAAACATAATAGATGAGTTAGGAAATAAACAGATATTTAGTGGGTCACGGTTCAAACTGTCAGGCCGGTCGAATCGACGGTCGAACTGATGACATAATAACTAATTAAAAATAATATTATATATTTATGTAAGTAATATAACCACATGAAACAAATATGAAATTTTCATATAACTTAAAAATAAACATATTGAAGAGCTATAATGCAACATTTTCTCAAATACCAAGTTGTAATATGTTGAAATCATTAAAAAGCATGATTTGATTAACACATTTGAGGATTAAGGGGTATTTATGGATGAGGGTTGGTTTATAATGTGTAGATACGTGACTTTGTTTTTTATTTAGCATTTTCTAGATGAATTATTTGGATTGTTCGATTCTTTAAAAATCGTTCCAATTCATGGTTGAACCTCGTTTTTCGGTCCAATAGGTGGACCGTAGCGGTCTAACATGGCCCAAACTTTAAAGAAGCTAAACCATTCAGGACGAATTGAATGATACTCTGGATGATGGTCGAACCTGTTTGAATATCCTGTTGGGTCTGGTTTTTACAATACTAATTACAATGACACCTTTACCTAAACTAAATTTTAGAAAGTGAAGAGTTGTTCCCTTAAAGCCCGCCCATCAGTGAGTCCACGCTAGGCAAACGAATCTACTACGTTATCAGGTGAAATTCCTCATTTACATTTTTATATATCTCAAACCTCATGATTGTAAGAAATATGATTTTAAATAGGGTTAAAAGAGTATGATTCTAAATGTTATTGTAATTCTTATTTTTTGAGTTAATGTAACATAATATCTATTTAATTTACCTTTGTTTTGGTTTTCATCTCCAAATTTTAAACGTGAGGTTTATATTCTGTTAGTGTAATATGATTCAGATTTTTATTAAGTCATTAAAGTTGGCAGAGAAAAACTCTTTTTTCTTCGCCCGAAGGAAAAACTTTGGTTAGAAACTAAAAAAATTATATTAACCCCTTACTTTTATCATTCATACATTAAACATTACTTATGGTTATAGATTTTTGATCAGATATTTATGGTTATAGATAATTTTTTAAGTTATTAGTATAATTAAGTAATTTTTTAGATTTATCCACCGGCATCTAACATTACTAACAACCGACTAGTCTGTTTTGCAGGATTGTAGGTCCACAACGAGGGGAAACCTCGTTTATTCGAACTAATTATCGCTGTTGCATATCGATGGATCGAAATCGAGACCACTAATTAAGGTGGAACAACTCACAACGAGCTGATCCAAGAGTTTGGTGATTAATTACCTAATAATATTGATTTTTTTTTAAACTGAATATTACCTAATATATTGATTTAACACTAGCAAATTATAATTATAATTATATTTTTATAATTACTAGTTGAATGTGGGATGAATTTTGCCCCCATTAGACACATTAGGTAATTTGTCTGAACTCTGAAGCGCCACTGAGATTCTAATTTGGCGCCGTCAGACAGAGAGAACCGGAAACCTCGTCGGTCTTCAGCTCTTCTTCTTCTCCGATCATCTTCTTCTTTACTATTCCTAATTTCTCTGTTGCCCTTTCCTCCTTTCTTCTAATCGCTTCGTTCTTCTTCTTCCTCATTCTTTTTTTTTTCTTCCCTTTTTTCTATTTGTAATCGAAGTTCACTGTAAAGGGGGGTTTTTTCTTCATAAGCTTAGAGGTATGAAGTATGTCCCAAGTTACGATTTTTACTTGTGCCTGTCATAAATTTTTATGGTTTTGAGTGTTTATGAGAATGAACATCGAAAATTTAAACATAGATTAGGAAACATTGGTATATACTAATAGGTGCTCTGGACGCATTTACAAATATACATTGCATCTTTCACTTTCTAGTTTCCTCAATACGAGTTCACCCACTATTTATTAGCTGATCAGAGCCTGAATTCCAGAATTTCGTGCTATTGTTGAATATTCCCAACATGGCTTCTTCTCTCATCTCTCTGGATTCGCTCCTTCAACCCAAGCGTCGTTCTCTGAATCTCGGGACTCACCAGTTTCCTTGCGTGGTTCAGAATCTTCAAATTCAGCCTACTTTCTCAAGTACTTCACTTTTTTTCTTGCTTCGTTTTTTATATCTCGCTCTTGAATTCCCGCACGAAATTTGATGATAATGCGATGTATTTATTCTCTCAGATGTACGGTATTTGGCCAAAATGAAGAATGGGTTCGTTTCAAAAGCTTCTGCGGGTGTTTTCACATCGAATTCTAACCCTCCAGTTTCAGTCACAACGGCCAGTAGTCCTATTATTGTCATTGACAACTACGATAGTTTCACCTATAATCTTTGCCAGGTTCTTTCTTTCTTTCTTTCTTCTCTCCTGTATATTTTACGTTAGAGAAACTAGTAGAGTGGTGAAAAGTGCATGTTTGTAGATACATATGAATAGAAAAGAAAAGAGTCTTAATGAATTCCTCTATTTAAGCTGTTTTAAGAGGCCAAGGTTGAGCCTTGAAAAAGAGGATGGGCTTTGGTACAACGGTAAATATTGTTGCCATGTGACTAAAAAGTCATGAGTTTAAATCCTGACAACAACCTCACCGTTTGCACGGTAAAGGCAGCGAGTGTCTGACCCTCCTCAGACTTCACCTAGTGGAGGCCTTGTGCACTAGGCCTCCCTTTAGTTGTTTGAAGAGGTCGATGCTCGAAGTAACTCTAAAGTTGTTGCGATATGGTCTGGAGATCACGGTTGGAAATAGCCTGTAAATTGTAAAATTCTTTTACATTGTCGATTGAAATTCTGCTTTGGTCATAGCTGTAGTAAATAATGCGGTACAATTAGTCATTTGATGCAATCTTGCTAGTTCTGAGTTCATGGCTTCTTAGACTTTGGTGTCATCTCAATTCAAGTGACAAATATGAAGTGCAAGATTCAGTTCGACCATATAATTGTCTTTATAGGAACCAAATTAATCAAATAATTGATTGACTGAGAGGAGATAGATGTAGCAAAAGCTTTTGACATCTCCACCTCCTCACCATTCTATGGATGCAGTCATCACCAATTAATTTGAGGGTGGATAGTTGGATTTAGACATTATAATATGGGTGCTGGTATACTGATAACTTAGTCATAAGTCTCGTAAGGTTTTGCTTCATATAGAATCTCTTATTCACAGCTTCTTTCTACTAGTTTCTCTACAGAATGATTATTCTAATGTTGAATTTGTTATATTTTAAAGTACATGGGAGAGCTGGGATTTCACTTTGAGGTATACCGCAATGATGAGTTAACAATTGAGGAGTTAAAGAGGTAGGAATTGTGTTTGTTATGCATATCACGTGGCACATCATTATTGATGAAGCATTAGTGAGAACATAAAAACTTTTAATGGTTCTAACATGCGTAGATAGATGTTGAACCGTTTCTTTTTTCCCGTGTAGGAAAAATCCTAGAGGCGTGCTAATATCACCTGGTCCTGGTAAGCATTGTCTGGTATTTCAAATATTTTTTCTCATTTCTTTATCTGTATCAATTGTTATCACACATGAACCAGGTTTTGATGTAAAATACAGATGAAAGAATTGATTAAACTGACGAGATTTTTATGCACCTCATTTCTTCCTTATAGGCACACCTCAAGAATCTGGCATATCTTTGCAAACGGTTTTGGAACTTGGACCAACTGTACCTTTGTTTGGCGTGTGCATGGGCTTGCAATGTATTGGAGAGGCTTTTGGAGGTGAGCCTTCAAATATTTCTTTTAATCTATGAAGCTGCTGCTGTACTAGAATTTGTGGCTCATCTAGCAGTTATAAGTTTCCTTGATGTTCTGTATATGATTTATCTTTCTTTAGTGGGTTCCCATCTTTCAATTTTAAAGGAAAAGAATCTATATTCTGTCCACTATCATTGATCTCTCTCTGATTTCATTCCCTTGGGTTGTACATTATGACTTGAATACTTTGTGCCTATGTTCTGTGCAGGAAAGATTGTGCGTTCTCCTCTCGGTGTTGTGCATGGAAAAAGCTCTTTGGTGTATTATGACGAGAAGGGAGAAGATGGAGTATTGTCTGGGTTATCAAAGTATGGTTTTATTACTTTTATTGTATTTTGAAATTTGTCATTATCAAATTGTTCATATCAGCATGGAACTTGATTGTTCAACTTTATCATATTGAAGTTGTATTTGTCTAAAATTTACCTCTTTAGACAAGATAAGCCACATTTGGTTTTAGCCTTGTATGGGATTTTTTGCAAATAGGCCCTCTTGTTGGCATGCTTCAGTTGATTGTAAGCCACTATGCTACCTGACAACTTTCTTTGAGAACCAAACCAAATTTTGATAGTTACATAAATCATGAATGTTAATAGATGAAGGATTAAGCATAATGGTTGGTTGTTGAAGGCAGCATTGATTTTCTATATGCCCATTTAAAAACTCGAGGTCACAGAACAAGCATCAATAACCTTTTTATTGTATACATTCAATTGAGAAGAGAGGAAGCAATATTATGGTTTAAAATGTTAATATCGTTTCTTTTTAGATTTGGTTTCTATCTTTGCCATACAGTAATACCAAATTGAAGCTATACAGTCATAGAAATCCACTGTTGTTTTCATAACTGCTTTCCTTTCAGTTCAGTCTTAATGGTTTATAAAATATAAAAGTCACTTTGAAATTACTCTGTCATCTTTACACCTTTTCAGCCCTTTCACTGCTGGTAGATATCACAGCCTTGTGATCGAAAAGGAGAGTTTTCCTCATGATGAACTTGAAGTAACAGCATGGACAGAGGATGGTCTTATAATGGCTGCCCGTCATAAGAGATATAAGCATCTGCAGGTAGCATCTTATTCTTTACGCTATGCCTGTTAGATGTATACTGCTCATAAGTAATTGATCACCATGGCTTTAGAATCGGTAGTGCTTTTGTCTTCTAGCTTTATTTTCTAAAATGTCTTCTGCTCCTTCCAAGTAATATTTCTCAATTTTATGTGATACAACTTCTTATTTGATCAAATTAAATCCACTTGATCAAAAAAATTAGCTCGCCAGTAGGCCTGTAAAGGTTTTCAACCACCCTGTTAGCCACCAAACCTAATGTTTATAGATTTTTTCTTATATAAAATGGTAAGGTGTCATATGACCTAATTTCAATACAGGTTCTCTCTGTTAGTTTTGTCTTGCAGTATGCATTTCTGCTCAACTAGATGATAGCAATGATGCTGATTAAGATCACCTGGCCACTATGGCTGGCATCTTCTCTCTTCATGCTGTCTTTAAGCCAAGGGCATGTAAAATCTCTCATTGACAAAATTACCTCTTTCATTTCATTTCTATATCATCAAAGTTGTAGTTATGGTTTGCTTCATGTCTTTATTTTGCAATTTGCTAGTCTTGACCTACAGGGTTTAGCTCATTTTGTTAGACCAAACTAAGTCCTAAGGTTGAATCTTGCTAGTGAGATCCTATTGGCAAGCAACTGCGATGCAAACTGGCTTAAATTTGAAAAAAGCTGGCTGCCATTTAAAAAAGGAATCGCCAGTCTCCTTTCCTTTCGTTACACAATTACAGTGGTTTTCAACTATCATTTCCTCAAAACTGCAGGGGGTTCAATTTCATCCAGAGAGCATTATAACCACAGAAGGCAAGACGATTGTAGGCAATTTTGTCAAGCTCATAGAGAAGAGGGAGGCTGAGGCTGTCACAAGATGATGTTTCATTACTGTCGAATCGTTGTATGACTATAAAGCGCATATGGCTGAGGAGAGTCAAGCGTTCTCAGCTTTTTGGAGTCAACAATCCGCTTTGGAGTTTAATTTAAGTGCCTGGTGTGTAATTAGTTCATAATAGGCACAAGGTATTTTTTTATCTATCATATTTATATAATGACTATTCAAAGCTATCAATTTTCTTCTGTCATCTTTCACCCGGAAGAAACTTGCACCTATGGAAGGTGGCATTTGTAACTCTTGCCGAAGCTAAGACTTGAGGTGTTTTGTGTCAAACTGTCAATTAAGCCAAGTGGCTCTGACAAATTTTTGTTAAAATATGTTGCCTGGGTCATTTTATATATATATTTTTTTTGCCATCCAAAGTATAGTTACGTGTAATATCGTTTGATTAAAAAAAAAACATGTAAACTATCGTTATATCATATGTCGTTGGCTGAAAAGAACATTGCATGAAGAACAGAGGGGAGGAGCAATGGTAAATGAAAGAAAATGCAGAAAGTTCAATGAAATTATCTCCAGAAGCAACCTGATCTTGGGTCAGAAGGTCCAAAATTCACTTGGAGAGGCCCAATCTCACAATTTGCGGATAGACTTTTCAAGAAACGTGACCGAGGGCTGTGTAATATGGAGTGGAGGATGGAATTTAATGAGGCCTATATAAAGGTGGGTCCCAGATTATTTTCAGACCACCACCCCCTGCTCATTAATTTGGAGAATAACAATTCGCACCCCACTTGGAGGTCTTTCAGATTTGAGGCAGTATGGTTGCAGCACAATGAGTTCAGAGATTTTCTGAAAAACAACTGGCAGAGCAGGAGAAACATTAAATGGGAACTGGAGAACTTGGAACTAAAACTTCAAGAATGGAATGTAAATGTGTTTGGTCACATCAGGAAGAAGAAAAATACCCTTCTAAGAAGAATTGAAGGCATTCAACGGGCCTGTCAGGAAAAATTTAATCCTTACCTGGAAGAGTTAGACGTCCAACTGAAGGAAGAGCTGGCTGAAGTGCTAAATCAGGAAGAGGCCATCTGGTTCCAAAAATCCCGAACTAGGTGGCTCAATGAAGGAGATAGGAACACTGCATAGAAAAAAATAGAGTCAAGTCACTGAAGAATGAAAGTAATGAGTGGGTCGAAGGCGATCAAGCAGTTGACACATTAGTGGGACAATTTTTTCAAAAGTTGTTCACTGAGGAAGAAGGAGAGAGACGCTAGAGTCACACGAAACACTTCTGGCCAGAAGTGAATGAGGGGGAATGGCAGCAAATATGCGCAGAAGTAGGGGCAGAAGAAATTAAAGCGGCTATGTTCTCAATAGGAGGTCTCAAGGCACCAGGAAGTGATGGTTTTTCGGCCATCTTCTTCCAAAAGAACTGGGGGATTGTAGGAGAAGATGTGATATCAACTGTTAAAGAAATGTGGAGGGATCCCAGCAAAATTAAGGAGGTAAACCAAACCTTAATCATGCTGATCCCTAAGGTTGATAACCCAGTGAAGATCCAACAATTCAGACCAATTAGATTATTCTCCCCCATGCGGATGCACAGCAGCTAAAAATAAAAATGAAATAAACTAAAGAATATAATCGTTTTAGTGGCTATTTTATGATTAAAAATGTTACTTGAAAACAACAAAAGTTGATTATATATGGATATAAATAATCTAAATCATTGATTGCAATTTTTTTTATAAAAGAGAAAATATGAATTATTTTTAAAAGGCTTATTGCAAAATTGTGAGTTATCAAAATACATATTTATATGTTCATTAGACATTTGAAGACAACAAAAGTTCATTTCATATGAATATAAATAATCTAAAACATTGATTGCACTCATTTGAATCAAAGGAATATGAATTAATTTTATATGGCTTGATTACAAAATTGTGTGATTATTAAAATATAGATTTAGATGTTCATTTAATTTTAATCATAAATAAATGAGATGGGCAACTTGTTGAGCAAGTTTGACTATTGAAAATAAACCAATAATATTGATAATGCAATAATGATTTAAATCGGAAATAAATATGATTCAACAACTTATTGAGCATGGTTTAGATTGCAAAAGGAAAAAAGTGATTTTTTTTGCTTGATTAATTATTTTGTAAATTTCAGAAGCAAAATTAATAGTGTTGATTATATGTTTTAATTGTTGCCTAAAATAGTGACTTATTTGAAGACAATAATTAACTTGTATATCTGAGAGGTCAAATACTGCAGATTAAAAACAAATACATATAGATTGATTTTTCTATAAACAATATTACACTAAGAGGTATGTACGTGATAAGAAAGAGAATTAATATAGAATACCTTCTTAAAAGTAGATATATATGTATTTAATCATTGCTCAATATTAAATAACTTCCATACTTTTATGGATTTAATCATTGCTTTGCTCAATCTTAAATAACTTTCAAAATTAAAAAAATACCTTCCCAAAAGTAGAAATATATGATGAGTTATGATTAATTATTGACAATAAAATTTGAAATTAAGAATAAAACCTTCCATTATAACTTTGATTATGTGAACATGTGGACCAATAATTGAGTTAAGTGAAGATGACGTCATTGGACATGTGGACCAATGGAATTGTTGCTAGGATCTTTCAAGAAGTATATAGATTTCACTGTGCAACGTCATTTACAAAAGCATGGCAAAAATAATTGTCCAAAGGCTTAAGCAAATTCTAATTAAGCTAGTTTCCTCATTTCAAGCAAGCTTTGTGCCAGGTCAGTATATTCATGATAATTGCATTGTAGTCAATGAAATGATCCACTTAATGAAGAAGAAGAGAGGCAAGAAGGGTTTCATGGTAATCAAAGTTGATTTAGAGAAAGCCTATGATAGAATCAATTGGAACTATATGGAAAGGATTCTATTAGATCTCAAATGCCCTCGTGAAACGAGCAATAGAATTAGGAATTGTATCCACACCTCCACCACTAATTTATTGTGGAATGGGGAAAAACTTGAAAATTTCCACACATCAAGAGGGCTCAGGAAGGGGATCCCATTTCTACATACCTCTTTGTACTTGGGAAGGACAAACTTACTTATATGATCCTAGATAAAGTAAGAAAAAATGGAGGAGAATGAGAGCAGGCCGAAATGGTCCTTTTATTTCACATATAATGTTTGCTAACAACTTGGTTTTTTTTTGTGCAAAAGCTAACATGAAACAACTTGATATCATATTAGATGTTTTGTGGGAGTTTGGAGAAATGTCGGGACATAAGATGAGCCAAGAAAAAACCTCCATCTTATTTTTGCCAAATGTGAAATTGAAACGAAAGGAAATCTGCAGCAAGAGTAGTTTCAAACAGGTTAAAGAGTTGGGGGAGATTCCTTGGAGCAAACATAACCTACCCAAAGAAAAGAAAAAACAAGTATAGTTCAGTGGTGGAAAGAATCAAAAGAAAGCTTAGTGGATGGCAAGCCTTAAGCCTCTCTCTAGCTGGGAGGATAACATTAGTTAAATCAGCATCAAGATCAATGGACTACTATCCTATGCATCATGACAGAATTCCTAAGGGGGTAGTTGAGGAAAAAGAAAAAGCACAGAGAAGGTTCATATGGGGGGAAAGAAGGGTGAAAGAAGAAGCTATTGCTTGGAATCAGATGTGCAGACCAAAGGAGGAAGGCGGAGTGGGAATAAAAAACCTACAGCACATGAACGATGCTTTCCTTATTAAACTCCTTTGTAAAATTATAAAGGAACCTGAGAGTCTACGGGTTCAAGTACTGAAAGGGAAGTGTGATAGAGAGCTAGGAAGCAATGGAGAACTGGTGGCAAAGAAAGGGGATTCGAAGCTCTGGAAATAGTTAACCAAACTCTGGGATAACTTCAGGAAGCACATATGTTAACCTTTAGAAATTTCACACATTTCACACACTTTTCATATGCTTTAAGTTTATATGTGCTTTTGATAATATGCTTGCAAAGAAAAATAACATGTGAAAATATGTGAATTCCTCTCACCATAAGAATTGTGTATAATTAATGATTTCTCTCCTTAGTTTGTAGGGAAAAGAAACCAAGATGGGAAGGAGTTGAGAGTAGAACAACAAAGAAGCAAGGAAAAAGGCACAATAGAGCAAAATTAAAGGAGGCATTACTGATGCTTCTCGCTACAGCGAGCCATGCAAAAATTGAAACCCACCTCTCTGCTAATCTCACTACAGCAAGCAGTTTTGCTCGCTACAGCTAGCTCCACGTATCAGCGAGCCAACTCTTTGTCAACCTTACCACAGTGAGCAATTTTGGTCGCCACAGCGAGAATCTATCAGTACAGATGCGCGTTTTAGGTTCTAAAACACAAAATGAAGAGGATAAAAGTTAGGGTTGGCCGATTTTTCGAGAGAAGACACTTTGGGACAAGGCTAGGAGCTGAGAAACACTTAGAAAGGGCAAGAGAAAGCTTGGAGGAGGATTTGGGAGCATGGGAGAAGATTTTGGAGCTTTTTGAAGAGATTCTTTGTGGGTTCTTCTCTAGTCTCCTCTTTTCTCTTTCATTTCTTTTGCTTCAGTTCTGGATTGGGTTATGTATTTGAAGATGGATTTTGAGTTTTATATCATCATGTGTAGCTAAACTTCTAATTCTAGGTTTATTTTGAAGTTTTGTATGGATTAATGCTTAGAACTCTTTCTCTCTTGATGATTAATGGTTATTGAGTTGTGAATTTAACTTGTGCTTCATTTATCCTAAGTGGTGACCAACATTTAACTTGTTAGCTTGATTAGTGGCTTGAGAGAGCATTGATTAAGCAAAAAAACTAGGTTAAATTCAAGCTTATCTTGAAATTCCAAATTGGGATTGAGAGTTTGTTAATGAGATAGAGATATTCATTAACCAAGTTTTGTAAAATTGAAGTGGGATGTTTATAGAGACTAATTAACATAATATATAGTAAGAAATTATGCATATTAGGGTTAGTTAAGGTTTGGATAAGCTTGAGAGAGTTATTCAAATGGATATGATTTCAAACATCAACTTACTATTCATTAATTATCATTAAAGGAGGTTTAATCAAGCATCATGGAATACAAAGTAGATAAATAAACCTAGGCTTTTCCCATTGTGTTCAATTTACTTAAAGTGCTTTGCTTTACAACTTTCCATTTCTTTTAATCATTTTAACCCTATTAAATCACTTGCCTATTGCCCATTGCTAATTTTGAATATAATGAACTTAATGAACTTGCTTTTAATGCAGTCCTAGTGGAATGACAACCTTTTCCTGAACTATACTAATAAAAATTGACCGTGCACTTGTGGTAGCAATTTATTTGCGAACAACGTACAAGTGGTTAACACAAGAGGAGTTGGAGGAAAATTAATATAGAAGATGGAAAGCAAGGGAGAATACACGGTAGCAAGTATAACATCCTATATTTTTAATCTAAGGATTAGTTAGAGATTTATGATGATTGCTTGAGGAAATGGACTAATGATTATTTATGATAGTGAATTAAGATCATAGTCATAAAAATAATGAAAAATGTTAGTCAAAAGAGTTAGGAAGTAAATGATTGGCTTATAAATGTATTATGTGAGGGAAATTGATTAGATATAAATATAGTGATTGAGTTAGGTGATTTGTAATTCACTCATATTGGTTGATATATTAAATTGAGGAATAAAGGAAAAATTAGCCATCTGAAATGACGGGAGGTTATGTTTTGGGATTTTCTAAAGAAGTGTTGAGAAATAAAGAGTTTCGATGTAGTAAATGATATTATTTTTAAATGGGTACTTTTGAATTAGAAATCTAACATCCTAAGCTTTCCAACAAGTCTTAGTTTATGAATTTTGGAGACTTGTGGAGTGAGTTACGTGATTTTGAAAATGAACCCCTCCTTTCAAACTTGAGTTTTTGAGAAGTCTTAGGAATTTTTGATTTTAAAGGGTCAAATGATAGAATTTTTGAGTCATTCCATTTTTATTTGAAAGTAGACATCCTAAGCTTTCCACAGAGTCCTAGATCACGATTTTTGAAGGTCTATAGCATTAGTTATGAATTTTTGAAGTTTGCCCAGATTGCTGCGAGGGGCACCTCGCCGTGAGCTCGTCGTCGCAAGGTCCACGGCGAGGCCCCGACAATTTTTTGATTCTGGAGCTCGCCGTGGGTAGCCACGGCGAGGCCCATAGTGAGGGCGCGAACTTTGCATTTATAAATAGCGTTTTAAACATAAGAATTAGGTTTTTTAAGTTGGAGTTTCGACCATAGGGTGAAGGGTCCGACTTTTCTCTACCAGGGCTCGAGTATTTGGGGATTTCTGAGGCTTTTAATCGTTTCCTATTGGTAAGAAATCTCTCCTAAGTCATTTTCTTACTATCTTCTCTAGTATTCTTGATGGTCTTCGATCTGGTGCTTAGGAATTCGAATCTAATCTGGTGGGAAATGATTGTTAGATTATTTTTAATGGAATTAGAGTATACCCATAAACTATTGATCATGAATTATAAGGGCTTGAGATGAATAATCAGCTTGAAATTTTGGGTGTAGTAGGCTTGAAATATGAAATTGAAGGATTAAGTTGTGATTTTGGTGTATCTTTTAGATTATCTAAGTTGGATTAATGTAATTGAGTAATTAATTAAGAGGAATAGAGTGGTTTGACTGTTGTACTATGTTCATAAGGAAGTGTATAGACTTGAATCCGGTGAAGGAAAGTTGTAAGGAATGTAGTAAGAGCTTGGGGGTGAATAGTAGGAGCTTGTTCTTGTGATTTGGTATTGTTTCAGTAGATAATAATTACTTGTATTTGATATGTAGAGTCTAAGTCGTGCTAACTAGCACGAAAGGGGGAGCTGCGCTGTCGTGAGATCGGTGCAGGCTACATGTAACTACTTCTACCCGTCTGCGCGTTTGTGTGGGTCAGTAGTAAGTCTTTGAAACTAATGATTTTGAGAGTTTCTATGGTATGCATGAACATGAATTCTAAAGTTTATTTTATGATATAACGGTTTTGTGGAGTATGTAATTTGAACTAGCATGATGTGTGTGCTATCATTTTTGGAAAGATATTATATTTGGAAGGTTTATTGCATGACTAAACTATTAAGAATTTCGGAATGGGTCTTGTACCTTGTGATTGTGGATAGTTGCTTATGCTGTGATATTTATTGTGGTAAATTGTGTGTGAACACCGAATAATCAATTTCTAATGCCATGGCGCGATGAGGTTCTTTATTGGCCCACAAGGACTAAATAATATAAAACGGAAAGACGAATTGGGGAGAACGCCCCCGATCTCAGGCGAGGGTTGTGGGTCCCTACTGGACTGTATGATATCGGTGTTATCGATTGTTTGGTTCTGTTTATCTATGTATTGGATTGTAACATACGGTGTTGAAATATGTGATTTATGAATGATCTTTGAGGAATTTGCTACATGATGATGGTAATATGTGGAGAGTTATGTTATGTTATACTGTGATTGTTGATTCTGGATTGGTCTTATGTATTTGAAAGTATGAGCTATTATTCATTGATGTCACTACGCATTTAATTGGTACCTGTCATGTGATTTAATCCCAATTATACTTAGTAATACTCCACTGAACACCTTGCTAGCACACACCGCACGTAGGCGAGTAGTTAGTGGTTACCTGGGTCTACCCCCCTTTTATCTCATTTTTACAGGTCCTAACAACGTAATGGGAAACCAAGGGAAGGATCCGGAATTACCTCACTAAGCTTCTGAATCTCTGGACCAGCGGGACAGAAATTATTGCCACTTTTATGGACATGATGCATGTTTTTGGCTTCTACCTAATTTCAAGATTTGTATGTTTATTTTGATTTGAGGATTTTAATTTGCCAGTGTTGTGTTAACCAACTGATGGTTACTTTCTTTTGGACCGGTCCTAGTCCGGTGGACTTATTCGTTTTATGTTCATCATTTACCAATTGGATTCTAGATTTGAATAAAGACATTTTATGAGATATGGTGATCTTGTATGGATGAATACTTATGGAGATCTGTTTTAATTATTATTATAGAGTTTTAATATTTGAAATTCATGAGTTGATTTATTTGGATGAAGGGTTGATGTTTAATTATCCATGTTAGCCACTTGCTTTGTTTAGAAGAATTCTTTTCTAATATGGATATCTTTTGTTATATTATGTTGAATTCTTTTCGAACCATGATAGCCTTTTTAATAATAGAAATCATTTTTCTATCATGGATATGGTATTTATATTATGTTGTATTCTTTTCTAACCATGATAGCCTTTTAATAATAGAAATCTTTTTTCTATCATGGTTAGGGTATTTAATTGGCATTTTATTGAAATGACGAAAAGCCTTTTTCTAACTATACTTTTTCTAACAAAGTTTGTCAAAAATGATTTAGTTTGAGTCAAGAGAAATTTAAGAATATATATTTAAAAGTGTAATTAGGGAGAAATTGTTACAGCAAGCGACTATAGATAAAGCAACAAGGTGAATAGGCGGCCAAGACATAAGAAGTGGAGATTTATCTGGAAACTCCAAATTCCAGAAAGAATGAGAATTTTATGTGGATGACATTACACAAGCGACTTCCAACAAAACAGATCATAGGGAGATGGAGTGGGGAAGAAACAGAATGCCCCATATGCAGGCAAAATTCTGAACACCAACTTCATGCTCTAAAAGACTGCCCCCGGGGATCAAAGAAGTCTGGAAAAAATTAGTGCCAAGGAGAAATTGGAATATTTTCTTCAGACTGAACGAAGCAGAATGGCATCAAGCCAATCTAATGAAGCACAAACAAATCTCGGAGGAAATAGAATGGCTAGAAGTTTTCGTTACTGGTTTGAGTGGGCTTGAAGAAACCTGCAGATCCATAAGGAGAGCTTTGAATTCCCGAGAAATGCAGCAGAGATAATTCGAGACCACAAAAAATTCTATAAGAGGAAAGAAGGAGGAGAACAAATGATTCACCCACAAGGCCAAATCATCACAGTGACGTGGGAGGCCCCACCAAAGGGCAGGTGCAAGATTAATGTCGATGGAAGCTTCTCATCTCAAAGAGGAAAGAGTGCTAAAAGGAGATAGTGGAGAGTGGCTCAGAGGGTTCTCCATCAAGCTTGAGGAACATGTTCAGATAGCAACTAAGTTGAGAGCAATCATCGAAGGGCTGAATATATGTTGGGAACTCAGGTTGAGGAAAATCATGGTTGAATGTGACGCTAAAATGGTAATAGATGCAATTAATAGACAAATCTCCATACCTAGCTGCCAAGAGATAATCGAAGAAATTGAGGTGATGGAAAGTCACAGTAAACCATATATTTAGAGAAGGAAATAGGTGCGCCGATCAAATGGCAGCGATCGGTCTACGTCAAATAGTGAGAAGAAAAATATGGATTACTTTTGATGCGGTGGAACTTATTTTGCCAGAAGACAGTGAGGGGCATGGACTCCCTCATAGATTACATAGTTAGTTTTGGGCTTTAGCCCCTTATGTAACAAAAAAATTAAAAAGAACATTGCATGGGGTCTGGAATCTAGGATCAGACCTAAAGGCTCGAGAAAAAACTGTAAGATGCCCCCTGAGTTTATTGAAGTGGCCACACAAATGAAAAGTAAAAAAAGAAAGTGAAAGCCGCCTATACTACTGGATCATATCCTATGCAAAGTTGTGGTTCTCGTATGCAAAACATTATAACAAATATGTACATATATGATGAACACAGGCATATTTTTAGAGAAGCAAATTTATGTGCTAATTAGCTAGTTGAACACACCTCTTACTTTTTGTTGGAAAGGTTAATTTTTACATGGCATGAGGCAACTATATTCTTAAACATCTCTTTTCAAAGCTAAGCACACTCTTAACCCTCTCTTTTTCAACCTCTATTTTAAATTCTCAAAGTTAATCTATTTGTTAATCACTTTAGCCTCTTAAGTTTTAGCTCTTTCATTTTTTTAATAACCTTATTTAGGGGCGTTCATGGGACGGGATGGGAACGGGGACTACCCCATCCCCTCCCGTCCCATCAAAAGGCTTACAGGATAGGTTTCCCATCCCATGTTCCATCCCATCCCGAATGACTACGGGATTGGATGAGAATTTCCCATTTAGTTTTTTTTCAAATAAAAATAAAAGGCCATTTTTGTAGATAAATATGAGTTCAATATTATACCAAAAAACTTGACTATGGGTTTTTACAAAATATTATTGTTCTAACAATTTTTTGTCTTGACAACATAATAAACCATTATCAAATTCAACAAATAATAACAAAATCACATCTAAATTAAGTCTAAAAGAAACTTTCATATTAATTCATATATTTTAAATTAAAAACATGTCTTAAAAACATTTACTCAATGGGATAAACAGCTCGAGTGTTTTCTGCAATAAAAATGGTTATTTTGTTTTTATGATTCCAGGAATTAAAAACTAAAAAAAATAATAAGCAAAACAAAAATTACAATACAGCTAAAAAGAAGCTATGTAACACCCATATCCCGGAGGAGAGAAACAGTTTCTTCCTTTGAATAAATATGCAATTCCTGACTAGAGCCGGTAATACAGGCCGGAACCCGTGGGCTAATCCGAAACCCAGAAAAAAAAATATGGTTATGGATTTGGAAAAATAGGGCACATATTAAAATGGGTCTTTTGGGCCCGAACCCGTGACGGGCAAACCCGCAAAACTCGTGGGCCAACCCGAACCCGTTTCCCCTTTTTCCTTTGTTTTTTTAAAACAAAAACAAACCCGATCTTCCCTTCCTAATGAGTCTCATATCATCTTCGAATTAGTAATTGCAAAAATAAATGATTCCATCAAAATGCTTATTACTCAATAAATTCAACAATAACGACAGCTCATACACGCTTAAATCCTTCTTTTTCTCCATTCTCTCCCATACTTTTGACCCCATTTTTTTACTTAATTTCCTTCCTTAATTACCATGTTTCCATGTTAACTCTTGCCCCTTACACTCCACATAATTAAAAATAACTGTGTACTATTAGTGATTTATAAATGTGTCTGAATGGAGGCCTTTAAGATTAAAAATGTGAACAAATGTGGAAACTTCTAGTTGAGATTACTTAAGTAAAACTTTATAATATACCAGAAGATTAAATCCTTTCATAACATTTTTGGCACAAAAAAATGTAAAATATATCCACTTGAAATATGTACATCTTTGCTGGTTCTGTTGGAATTTTGTTCATTGGCATATTTATTTGATTGCAGTTGCTCGTTATCCTGATGGAGTTACTAGAAAATGTTAACATGTTTGTGGGTTTTAGAAGACAATGCATTGTACATTATTTTTGCTTGTTATCCTGATCCAGTCACTTTATGCGATGGCTGGCATTCTGCTTCTTCATTTGCTAATAGCAGTTTATTTAGGAGTAGGAAAATGATGATAATACAATTGATTTTGTATTGGAAATTGGAAATTTGGAATCTTGGCCTTTTGACTTTAAGATTTAGTTAAGGAATTTGTTGTATTTTGGAATTTGAAGTTAGACATTGTATTCTATGTTTTACTATCAGTTTTGTTATTTGAAATATGTTAAAAACTTGGACTTGAATTTATAGTCGTGTGTTGTATATTTGTATTATAATTAGATTGTAAAACGGGGGGATTCATTCGAAAAAAGGGAGAAAATTGATAAAGATGGGTTTAAAACGGGCTTTTTTGGGCCCGCCCGGAACCCTAACAATATGGTCCAGGCTGAAAAATCAAGTCATATTCAAAACAGGTTTTTTGGGCCCGACCCGTTTTCACGGGCTTTTTTGGGCCCGGCTCGAACCCGTCTGGCCAGCTCGTATTACCAGCTCTATTCCTGACTCATACTAAGAGCCCTCTTTGCCATCTTATCAGCATCAACATTCTCAGATCTACTAATTAGATTGATTCATGTTGTCCATTCCCTACCCAGTAAAGCCTGAACTTCGAGTAATAATTGATAGTCTTCATGCATCTCGAGGTTATTCTTTAAGTCTCCTGTTAGTTTTTTTTACCGTAAGTAAGACTCCTATAAGTTTGATTCTTATTAGTTTATAATTTTGTAAGCAGTCCTTATAGGTTTAGATTATTAGGTGCCAATATATATACATATATATAATACTAACTGGATAAGACGGGGAATGGGACGACCCCATCCCGTTCTGTTCCCGTCCCGCAACCAAAAATTTGTCTCGTCCTAAAAATTTTCGGTACGGGATTTCTCGTCCCAAAACAAACGGGATCGGAATAGGATGGACGGGACGGGAAATTTTTGAACACCCATAACCTTATTTAATTATCTCTCCGACACTTTTTTTAAGATTCTAGCACTAAGCATCAAGTAACCAACAAATTCAAATCAAGATTTTGCCATCATTGTGCCTCTTTTCAGGAGTATTTGTTAATACGACGGGATTCAAACATCAATTCTCCCACTTTATAGTCTAATTAGGTCACTGTTATTAGTTCAACTACCCTCTAGTACAACACTTTCATTTGAGCCTTTGTACAACAAGACTGAAACCGCATACTTTAAGGATGATTTTAATTAGTTCAACACACGTACTTTATTTTATTTTTATTTTATAAACCTTAAACCCTAAAACTTAGAATATAAGAAAATTATGCTAAGGGGCCTCAAGGACCATTTTTGTTGGGTTAGAGGTCCTAGGAAACATTCAAAACCATTTTATTAGTCAGTATCATTGTCAGACCTTACACCTTTCCCCCCACAACACATGCATACTATATACTGCATAATATAATTTATAGCAATTTGAGCTATTTATATAACTTACTTTTTACTATTCCATGAAAAAAGAAAGTCTAGTTTCATGATTAGAAAAAAAAATTAAGAGAATAGTCTCCACTTGCTTATGTCTTTCTGGGTTAATGTGTGCATTTTACCAAATCTTGTTTGTTGTTACATTTTTTGGGCCAACTGTTGTCATAACATTTGAGGGATATGTTTACTACAATAGTAAATTATAATGGGTGTATTTGGATCAATTTATGGAAAAGTGACTTATATATAAATCCTATTGAAAATAAGTCAAATTGTATAATGACTTTGTCTGTGTTTGGCTGGGCTTTTTCCATCAAAATAAGTCATTTTTTTTCAATGAAAATGACTTATTTTGGTGAACAGTAAAAAGTGCATTCTTGGCTCAGTTGCCTGGGCTTTTAGAAAATAAGGACTTATGACTTATAAGTCCAAATAAGTATAAGTCCTTTTTTTCAACTTATGACTTATGACTTATGACTTATAAGTCACTTACGGAGGTGGACCCCACAATTCTAACTTATTTTACACATCCAATCACAACTAACCCAAACATAAATCACTTTTCCAAAAGTTCATCCAAACATACATCTCATTACACAATATGACTAATGACTTATAAATAACTTTTTTTACAGCTGATCCAAATATAAATCTCATTATACAATCTGACTTATTTTCAGTTTAACTTATATATAAGTTACTTTTTTAGAAGTCTATCCAAACACGCTACCAACAAAATAAGTTAGGGAAAATTTCATTTTACCCCCATAATAAGGAATTAATCTCAGATTCCCCCCAAAACATTCTGAAATTTCACTGCACCCCCAAGGGATTAAAGTGAAATTAAATGTTTTAGTTAAAAGACCAAAATGTCCTTATTGAAAAAAGTACAAACGTTTTGGAAATTTCTCATATGTGTCTTAGAAATTCTCCAAATGTGTCTTGAAAATTTTTCATATGTGTCTTGGAAATATAGTTGTGAAATTTTGGATGTTTTAGTTTTGGATTCTATGATTTTTGAGACTTGAAAATACTCACATTGATGTTGAAAATAAGCACAAATGTGTTGAAAAGTTCCCTCATATGCGTCTTAGAAATTTCCCATAAATGTCTTAGAAATTCTTCATATGTGTCTTGGAAATTCTTCATATGTGTCTTGGAAATCCAGTACAAAATTCAATAAGGGGATTTTGGTCTTTTAACTGAAAATTTAATTTCACTTTAGTCCCTTGATGGTGCAGTGAAATTTCAGAATGTTTTGGTGGGAATCTGAGATTAATTTCTTATTATGGGGGTAAACTGAAATTTTCCCAATAAGTTACTTTTGCCCTAAAATAAGCACTTATTTCTTGAAAAAAGTCAAACAAAAAACACTGAATATTCTTGCTTTGCTACATTAAATACCAACAAACCAAAACAAACGTAAATATAAGACATATTTATCTAATTTAATTAGATTAATGAAGTTAGTTAATTTAGTTAAAAACCCATGATATTACCAATACACCGTAACTATCTACCTTTCTCCTCACCCTTCCTTGTCCCTCTCTTGTTTGTTTATTACTATTGAGGAGCATTAATGAAGATAATTTAAAGAAATGTTGTGAACAATTACAATGATTGTCTTATATTTAGGACAAAATACATCACCTCAAATAGGTCATATATATATTATTTAGGATAGGAGGGAATATAAATTTCTCTAAAGATGTTCAACTAAAGCAGCCGTTTAATTAATCATTCCCAAGAAACATATAGAATTTGTCTCCATCAGAGACATTTTGGAAGTGATTGCAAGTTGCAAGATGGTAGTAGTTGAGCCTTTAGTTCCAAAACAGAGAAAATGAACAAAGAAGAAAAATAAGAACCACACAAGATCGATATCATTTAAATGATATGAACGAAAAAGATGACAATGTCTCTCTTTTTATGTGAAGTATGGGTATCCACCAACAGAAGTTGTGACTAATCCCATCAAACCGGGGTCTTTAATTAAGGGTAAAATGCTGGTCAAGGGGCAGGCTGCATTCCTAGGGCAAGAGATCGAACCCCCAACTATTGGTTAAGCGGCGAAATGAGATAGCCATCAAGCCAATCAGGTTTGGTTGATGACAATGTCTCTTTGTCAAAATGTTTGACTACTGCTTCTATAGATTAATTGACAATCCTTAGCTCCAGTTCACACATGGCTGCCACCCATCTTCTTCTCGATCCCTCAATAAAAAGGCACTTTGATATACCATATGCAAATAGTGTAATTTCATAGAAGCTAAATGTACACTAACGTCTGTTGGGGGTTTTGCTTTTTTTCCTTTTTAAATAAAAGATCACGTGAGAGTTTGATTTTTGTTTCATACCAGAAAATATATTGTGCGTCATAAACTGGTAAACAGAAAGACAATGGAGTCATGTTCAAGTTGTGTCAGAGACATGCTTCAAAGTCAAGAGTCAAGACAAGCCATGCTAAATCCACGAGATCATTAAATCAAATATTTAATGTTAAATGTGATCGGTTACTGAACATTAGCCTAATTCACAGCTCAATTGGTCGGTCCTGAATCTTGACTCTTTTGGCTAATGTCCTTATCTGCGAAATTTGATTTTTTTTCCCCCTTTTCCCCTTCTTTTGGCCCCTTTCTCACATTAATTTTTACCCTAGTTTCCTTGCTGACTGCGTCAAAAGTGAGAAAATAATTCATTGTTTGCTTTATTTTATGATGTGTACTTTATTGCAAGTGGATGGAGACTTACACTAACCACCTACACGGCTGAATAATTGCTTGAAGTTGGTATTCTATATATTCACAAGTTATCATGCTCTTATTCCTATTTCTTTTATCTTTAGATACATTTTGAGAAATTTGTTTTTTTATGTTTGGTTAAATTAAGAGTCAATTTAAAAGGAAAAAAAAATGATAAATGGCAAGGGATTTGGTTTTTAATTTTCAGCTTTGTACATTTAAAAAAAAAATACTGAGAAATGTTCTCTGTTAATAGATTCATCATACTTGACTCAAAATAATTAATCTAACATTTCTCTTGAAGGTTGAAAGACTCGTAAAAGAATTCAACTCATGAGAATTTGAATTCTTCTTGAAAGTTGAAACGCTTAATTATCCATTTTTTATTTAGTAAAATGCATGAATCAATCAAGGAGGATTGGTGAATGGCCGAGAAAAAGGGAGGAAGATGAAGAAACATGAGTTGTGATTATAAAGCATGCCATTCTTTTGCCTAAATTCAAAAAAAGAAAAGTGATTGCATAAAAGCAAGCAGCCTCCATCTTTATAGCTGTTTCCAAAGCCATTTTTGGCTTTGGGATAATATTAGCTTTGAAAATTTGATGGGGACTGGGGAGGGACAAAAATGGGCTCTGATGATTTCACATGTTGACATCGAAATTCGAAATGGGATCAATTCTTGTTATCATAGTTGCTTCTTTAATAATAGATACTCCCTCCCATTAGCTATCTTTATTTTTAAATATAAGACATCTTTTTAATTTGTCTCAACTTTTACTTAAATCATCTCTCTTTATGCTTTTCAATAAAAAACAAATAAGGGAAGGTTGGAATAAAGGCAAGTGTTTAGAGTGCTTTGGAAATATCATGTGATTTTAACCTACTTAACTTACATCTTTAATCTCATCAAATTAGGTAAATAGGTCTTATATTTAGGAACAGAGAGAGTATAAAAATTAAAAAAAAAAATTGGCTACAGCTCAAAGAGAGTAATAATTGCTAGTTTAGAAGTAATTAAACTGGATAAAGAGGCTGAGCAGGCACACTGCTTTATTTAACAGATAGTTTGGTGTGAAGTCCTTTCTATTTAGCACACTGATTAGAGTTTGTTACATTTAATTTACAAAAATCCTCGCTTTTCAAGGGAAGCTTTTTGTTAATCTTTTTGACAAACGAGTACTTATGCTAGCCCGGATTCAATGGTTGAATTTTGCCCCCCTTTCTTGTGTGGCCACTAGATTCACTGATTGAGATTAAGCCTCGGTCATATGGTTCATTTCACATTCAAAATGATTTACACTTGCTATTTAGAACTAGATATATACAACATGTACTTTGAACATCTAGATTGTTAACTACTTTACCATAACTTGATCCAAAAAAAAATAACGGTCACATACATTTTACTGGAGTTTAAACTGATAATTTCAAGCAAGATTTTACAAAGTAACATTTGACTCATTTCCCAAAGTTTATTGGCTGATTTTAGCCAATATTTATCAGGAAAAGTTTCAATTTCGATTCTCTGTTCATAGATTCACAATAGAGTGTGTGTGAACAGAAATGTCTTTCATTTTGGCTTTTGCGTTCTCCTAGAAAGAGAGGCAGATGAATAAGACAAGAATTACTACAACTGCACAGGAAGTTGCGTTAATAAAGCTCACAACTTCATCATCTTCACACCAAGAGACAAACACACACCCTCATAAATAAATAAAAAAATTAATTAATTTATTATCCTTCTTTATCCTCACACTATATTCGGTGCTGCTGCAGAATTTGTCACATTCAGATGACTTTGATTCCAACTCTAGTTGAAACTTTTGCCCCATAGTATATAATAACATCATCCCAATCAGACAAACCTAGCCGTCTAAAAGTTATCACAGACTAACATGCACCACTTCATTCATGAACTTGAGAAATAAACAAATCCCACTCTATATCAATTTACTGAAATTCACTTGGCTACTAATGAAGCAGCCTAGTATATTTCAATGGAGGAAAATTCTACCAACAGACAATCACAATCCACACCAGAACAAATATTCATTTAAATGGCTCTCATGTAAAACTAAATCAATTTATTGAATGAAACCCTGAAGTGTGGTCTAAAGTACATAAATCATCACAAGATTCAATTTGGTAAAGCACAAGACACCATCAAATGACAACCTAGGAAGACCTAAAGGCATGGGACTATACACATCCATCCACCAACAGCAACAACCATATCAAAACTACCATATTCATGAATTCTATGCCCCCTCTCTCTATACACCAAAAAAAGAAAAATAATAAGCAAATGCTGACCCAGGCAAATCGAACTGAATCAGAATAAGATCATAAGATATCGTGCTTTATCACCGGGAAATCCTCGAATCAAAACGTATTTCAGAAAGAAGCAGCATCAGCCTGGCTTTCTCTGCTCTGGTGGTGATGTCGCTTTCCATGGTGGCGCCGGCCACTACCAAATGTTACCGGATCAAATTTCCTAAGTCTTTCGGCTTCTTGGGGATTGATCACACACTCTGAAGGAGGAACTTTGTATCTGACTCTGTCATAGCAGTAAGAGTAAGTCATGTGCTTCTTCCTGATATTCTCCATCTTGATTCTTTGTGCCGGTGTGATGCCAGAAGGAACTGCTTCAGAACTCGGTACAATGTCACACCTGGTTGTGTGCTCAATGGGGTCAACAGCACAACCATGCAGGACAAGGTTGGAGAACTCAGCAACATAGGGTGCATACTTATAGTTTACTCTGTATTTGCCTCCATTGGTAGCCCAATCAGATCCATCCCATATTGTGGCGTACAAAGTCATCGGCTTTGAAGGGAAATCACCTCCCATAGACTCTGTCTTCTTGACTTCTCTGATAGGAACATTGTCTACATAAAATCTGCAACAGAGGGGGGAACACAAAATGAGCAGAAGAAGTGAAGAACAAACAAAGAAATAAAAATGTTTAATCATATGATTAATTTCATCAAGAAGCATTTATTGTCTTGTATATTTTAGATCCGTTAAAAACTTAGGCGTTGCTGAACTACAACCAAGAAAAACATAAAAACAACTCATTTAGGAAGAATAAAAAAAACACCCCACAGCGACCCAGAATGTCATGTGACCAGCTTGTTGGTCAATCCCACAGGATTTTCTTACGTGGGTTCATCCCCAAAGAAATAGTTAAAATTAAGCACTAGATTTTATCAGTGGACTCAGAAAGTACCCAGGCATCAGCTATAAATGGTTAACCTGTTACAGATAAACCAACAAAATACAACCTGGTTTTGGATCAAACAGCATGCGTGAAAGCTCAGACAACACTAATAATCCTAAACTAGATCCTCATAAGCCAGAACAATGCATGAGAGTGCGCATAAGTGGTAACAAAGATACTGACAAGAACCTTTTCACCTCAATCTTTTAACATAGGCTGATGTCATGTGCCCATGTGAAGTATAAGTTCATTGGCAAATGATACAAGGACCTTTCCATGAGAAAATAAATGCAGATGTAACAGGAAAAAAAAAAAAAAGCTAAGAGAATTAAATATGGTAAGTGGAGTTGTGAATAATTCTTACATGATCTGAGAATCGGTCCAAAGAATACTGTACTGGTGGAAATCCTCTGCAGGATCAAACCAGAGATTATGTCTTTCCTCTCTACCAATGCTGGTGCTCCCATTACCATAAACATTAGTCTGGACCCTCCATTCTTTCCCTCTAATGTTTCCCAGAAACTCAAAGTCTATTTCATCATGGGTCTTCTTGTACGTATCACCATTAGACATCTGCAGAAGAAAATCATTAAGTAACATAGTACAACCCTTATTGTTATCAGGGAAACAAGAACTTTGCCTGGTATATTGTTATCAGGAAACCACTCAGGTGAAGAAAATGAAATTTAAAATCATGATGCTTGTTATAACTTGAGGAAGAAAATTTATGAAGCATGCTTGTTATAAAGATGCTTGTTATATCAATGTAAAATCCTGAGATTTGGTTGGATCGTATCATCCAGTTTCTGTCAAGTAATGAAGGAGGAAATAATCTTTAAAAAATAAGAAAATCCATATGGGTATTGTAGCATCGTTTTACTATGCTAGGAAATGGATGAAAGTGAAGGCGTGGCGGTGTCAGCTTATTAGCCAGCCTAGCTCAGTGAAGAAGCATGGTGATTAAAACGCATGCACGGTTTCTGATGATGAAATTTCTCAAACGGGACATGGAAATAAAATAACAAACGGATTCAATAACAAAAGAGTATTTGTCTATTTAAACTTCAATCAAACAAAGGAGCCGATCACTCACATAAAAGGCTACCACAACTCCTGCAGTGTAATCAGCGGGCAACTTAATCGAAGCACTGAAATAGCCGTGAAGGTAAAGATCATGAGAAACAAACCCAGAACCTGAAAAAGGAACACAAACATCCCATTAAAAAAAAAAAATCAAAACTTTGGCCAGAAAAGCCCCAGAAAGACCCGTGTAGGTATTATTTCAAAGCAAAGGAGTTCAAAAATAAGGAGGAGGAGATGGGGAAAGCACACCTGTACGCTCATCCAAAGTAAGATGAACCGATTTCCCATCCCTATGGATGACCAGATTATTGTCCCCAAACAAGTGTGAGTAGCCTTCATCAAAGGGTATGATGGGCAAATTTCTGGATAACCCAGAAGCAAGAACCAAGAGCAGAGAGCAAAACAGCAGAAAACCCAAATGAAATCCAAACCCTCCCATGCTCTTCCTGTACTTTTTTTCCCCTTGGAACGTTGATTTTCACGGCAAAGCCAAAAGGGGTTCTTCTATTGTGGGTATTTATTTGTGTTCTTCCCTGTATGTGAAATATATATATATATATATATATATGAGAAGGTAGACAGAGAAGAAGAATGAAAGAGAAGGGGGAGAAGGGTGTGGAATACCTCTCTCTATTCTCTACAGCTAGGAGCGATAGAGAGAGCCGAAAAGGGGTGAACAGAGAGAAAGGGAAGGGGAAGAGATGGTCATTTTATTGGCGAGTGAAGGCAAGTAGGAGTGTATACTGTATAGTGTGGAGGATTGAGCTGTTCATGAGTAGACAATTTTTAAAAATGCCTCCTTTTTTTACATATATAAAAAAAAAAGGACTTTCTTTTTCTTTGCTCAAAAAGGTTCTTTAACAAATCTAATTAAATGCACCTTTCATTTTCGTTGATTAGCAATTAAGAAAATATGGAAAAGAATGGCCGAGAAGAGAAACAGTGAAAATGTTAAATACTGCTAGTCTGCTACTAGTACTCCATGGATGATGTATCATATATCATATAGTCACATACATCCATATCATTACTCTCTCTCTCTCTCTCTCTGAGATGAGAACAAGGACTTGTTGACAAAAGGCTACAACACGCGGCTCTCTTTCTGATGTCTTCATGTCTCCGAATCTTCTTCACCCCAATGTTAATCTCTCGTATTTGCCCTGTTTTTGTCCCTATTATCCTACTTTTAATTAATCTCAACGCCCCTTTTCCCAACCCAAAATAATTTTAGAGATAACATAAATTTTCATTACTACTTATTTTTTTTAAGCCGGAATATTTCCTATTAAATAATAAATACTGTCTTTAATCTCAAATATAGATCATTTCTAGATAATCTTGACATTTTAACAAGAGTATTGTAAATACTTATATAATCATTTTTATTAGCCGCTTCTAATATCTTTCACACAAATCAAGTAAACCTTAAACTTCATTAATTATGTCTTGTAATTTGATAATTTTCTAATCTTACCCCTATTTATTATTCATTACATCATATGAAAATAAAATCAACACATAATAAATGAAAGATAAAATTGTACATTCATATGACAAATTTGATAAAATGCTTTGTATATAGGACCCAATAAAGTGTAATCTCTCTGCCCTATAAATATGACCAGGTGAGTAGCATTTTTATGCATTAATAGTACTTTGAAATTTTCTTACAACCACCGTTTTTTTTTTTTTTTGAAATTTTGTCTTTATATCTTACAACCACCTTAAATTCATCCTAAAGTTGTCCCAACAGAAAAAAGGGCCAATGAAGCTTCATTGTGTATTTGACTTTTATTAGAATGAGATTAGAAACACCTAACCATGCAACCCCAACCTTAAATTTCATTCAAATTATATCTTCACAATTGTACACTTATGCGGCCAGAGTATAAGATGTATGTGTAATGCATTTCTATACTATTTATAATTATTTTCATACTAGTAACAAATATTACAAAAGTTAAACTACTTTCATTTCCTCCATTATTGATTGCGGTTCAATTATAGTCTTTCGTTTCATGGAGTCATGGCGAAAGGATATAATTACTTTTTCTAATGACTAATGCTTTTATTTATTTGTTTTATTAAATCAAACGTATCCACAATTGATAACAATGACTAATCCCCTCTTTATAGGTCCTTCACTTAAGAGTAAACAATTGTCCATAAAATGTTCTCTATACCTAAGGGTGGGATTTGAACCCCATCACTTGATTAAGTGGCCAAATGAGGAACCACTAAACACACTCATATGCTCTCCATGCTCTTATTTATTTTTGTGTATAGTAGTAACGTGGTTTCATGATCATAGTAGCAGACAAAAAAAGGTCAGGAAAGTCTAATTAAAATTGAACGGTTGCCTTAGTTGTGCATAAAGCCAGGCCAAAAGAGTCCTTTAAATTTATTTTGGAGTCTTGATTCCCACTAACTCCTCTCCTAAATAGGCTCCAGTTAGAATTAAAAAACAAATTTTGCAGCATGTGGGCATGAAACAATAACATTAATTGGGGGCTTTTTTTCTCTCAACCCTTCGCCATAAGAAATGGTAAAATAAACCTTCATGTGCACTTAATTATTAAACCCTACAAACCTTAAATGGTAATGAGATTTTCATGGGGCCAAGCAATAAGAAAGTTTTCCACAAGAGAGTGCCTATCCTTAAAAGGAACAAACCACTTTAAAATACCAACTTATTACTGGATTTACTTGACCTGATAAAGTTTTCATTGGTAAATAGTATGTAAATATTTTTTTGTACCTCGCCAAGTCTTAGGTTTAATTTATCAAAATATTTATTTATAAATATTTACCCCAGGTCACTTTTTTCTTTCTCCCTAGAAATTACAAGGTGATTTTGATCGGTAATTGGCACCTAAACCATTCACAAATACTTTGCCAAAAAAATACTCCTATGAAAAGATTGAAGATGAGATTTTGAATATAAAAAAAAAATGATTTTGGGGAGGGATAAGTGGCAAAACTCAAAACCATTTAAATATTAGTATAACAAAAGCAAGAATGAAGAAAAAAGGAAAAGGTAGAGAATGACAGTGGATGAAACCACCCCAATACAAGAAAAGTATGAATGATTAGGGCTAAAATAATCATATTCTCACAAACTTTTGGGGCAGAAAGGGGAACCACTTTAATTATTTTATCATTTATTATTTCTACAAATAAAAACCCAAACAAAATAAAGGTTAAAACTGGAAATTCACGTAACCGGTTGCATCCTCGATTGGGCAAGAGCACAGTCCCGGTGAAAAGTTTATTTTGATTTATGAAATCCCTGAAATACCCTGGCGTCCCAAATGTCCGTGGCGGGGCAAATTGGTAAATGACCTGAATAGTACAAGGGTGTTAAATTAATGAAGTGCAACGCTCAGTGTGGGCCAGCCTTCAAATATTCGGCGCATCGTCATTAAGTCAAGTGGTGACACGTGGAAATTCATTTACTTATTTATTGAGCTGCTTGGCTCCCATATTTATTGTTATCCGCAGCACAGGTAATAAAGAAATTTGGGATAATTACAGGTAAGTGTAAGTGACTTAAATAAGATGAAGTCCTATGAAATCATCTAATTAATTTGAGGTCCCTATCAGAAAGTTGTTATGACAGGCCAAAAAATTGTTATTGCAAGTCGAAAAGTTGTTATTGGCTTATTGTAGACCAAAAAGTTGTTAGTGACTAAGCCTTCACTAACAACTTTTTGGCCTGCAATAATAACTTTTCGGCCTGTAATAACAACTTTTCGGCCTGCCATAACAATTTGTGGCCTGAAAATCACTATTGGTCTGTAACAACTTGTGGCCTGAAAAACACTATTGGTCTGTAACAACTTGTGACCTTGTGATAACAAATTTTTGACCTGCAATAATAACTTCGTGGGACTTCATATTAATTAGGTGATTTTGTGGGACCTCATCTTAATGAAATCCCTTACACGGGACCTGTAATTAATTACCCAAAAAAATTTATCAAAAAAAAATTAATAAAGAAATTCCACAAAACAAGTTGAATTTTCAGTCTTGTATAAATATGTTACGTAAATTTGAAAACAACATGAAAACGTTTACAAGTTGATCCTAATTTTTTTTAAGCTTGATTCTTTTATTAAAATATAATGGATAGAAATAAGAATCATACTTGTACTCACACAATGATTTTTAAAAGACTAGGATAATATAATTTTTAAAAATTATATAAATAATTAGGCGATGAGAAAAATAAAATTGAAAGTTTACAAAAACAAATAGGAAAAAGGTAATGATTTACCATGATGCTATGGATCTTGCATAATGATAACGCATGATTAGTATTTAATTACGTTTTAGTGGTAAAGGTGGAAATTAATTAGATTTTAGGGCCAATATGAGCGATCAATCAAGTACACTAGTGAAGCCAGAGTTTTGAAAACCGAAGGATTAATGATTAAGAATAAGGAGAAGTGTAAAGATATTACCACCACATAAAAATGTTAGAGTCTAAGCCATCTAAGGTCACATGTTTTTTTTTTTAAAGTTTTGAATTCGAGTCTAAGTGACACAGAGAGAAAAAAGTCAAAAACTATGAACCTTGAGACGAGCAGTAAGTTATTAGACGTCTAATATAAAACTTGAGAAATGTGCCGATTACACGTTGGTAGTAATTTTAAAAAGTATATAAAGATATTATTAGAGATTGTTGGGAATGAGTAGATAGCTATAATTATTTGAGAAGGAATAAAATGGAAATAATTTATGGTCAAAAAAAAAAATGGAAATAATGGGGGAAGACAAGTGACAATACGGGACAGACATTGAAGTTAGGAGAAGAGGAGAAAGGAGCCGTTGAGGGGTAAGGTGGGGCCAAGTGAGATAGCATTGTTGACTAATCACAAACGGTGCACAGAGCCACTCCCTCCTTGACGCCATCACCTCCTCATCCTTATTTTCAGGGCGACAACAGGACCAACGACTTTTAACTCATTAGTTAAGATCGACTATACAGAACATACATTAACACTTTATTTTATCAATAATTAAATCTTTGATTTTTTATATATTGATCAAACATTCTCGTTCTATAGCCCTGTTGAGCGTCCGTTTAGGTCTCCATCTGCCTGTTTTATTAGAAAGATTTGATTGATTATGGTATGATCTTCATCCTCATAATGTCAAACCAGTAAAAAAAAAGTTGTTGCATTTGATATTCACTGAGCTGTAGGTAGTATTTTCACTATGGTCATACCTGATCTTCTTCTCTTTATTTGGTGTTATTGAATTATAACTTTGTTATATATATATATAGAGAGAGAGAGAGAGAGAGGTCATTAGGTGAATCTTTTTTATAATTTGGGAAAAAGGTCATTTTTGACCCGGAAATTTTAGTTTTGGAGCATTTTTGGCCTGAACGTTTTTTTGGACTAATTTTGACCCGAAAGTTTATAAAACGTAGCAATATAAGCCTCAAAATATTGTAAAATTGGCCTATATTACTACGTTTTGTAAACTTCCGGATCAAAATTGATCCAAAAAAAACTTCTGGACCAAAAGTGCTTCAAAGCTAAAACTTTCGGGCCAAAAATAACCTTTTAACCTTAAAATCTCATGTTGTTAATATCGGTGTGTCTGATTAAAAAAAGTTAATACTAGCTAAAAAGAAAAAGGAATTAAAATGGGAAATATGGGGAAGCACGTCTGCATGGGAAAGAGCCGAATATGGGGTCGTCCAATAACTACAAATGTTTCTGGCGCATGTTAGACCACAGAAAGTGGCACTGCTTAACCTGCACTGCGAGTGAAAGAGCCGAATATGGGGAAGCACGTCTGCATGGGAAAGAGCCGAATATGGGGTCGTCCAATAACCACAAATGTTTCTGGCGCATGTTAGACCACAGAAAGTGGCACTGCTTAACCTGCACTGCGAGTGAAGAAAACAAGCTGAGGGAACATGGGGATGAGGGAAAGTGGATCCACACTGGATCCCAAGGTACATCGTGGTTTGAGGCTCAATGGCTGATAATCTACACGTGATTTACGGTGTACTTTGTGAATTATTAGATCATATGTTAACTTATAAATCAAATAAACTAATTTTGAGAAAAAAAAATAGGTAAATTAATGCATAAGTAGCTTATTTAATTTTTTAGTATTTTTTAAAAAATCAACTAGATCATATATTAAAGAACAGTAAGGGTAATTGTACTGTAAGTTTAAAAAAGTCAATAAACAAACCTTTTTTTTTCCTTAAAACGTCACATTATTAGAATGGTAACTACAGTACGTTTTGTTATGATTCATTCAATAAATACTCCCTCCAGTTCTTAAATATAAGACATATTTGAAGAAGTAAGTTTGTTCCAAAATACAGTACAAGACTTCTTTTGATTTTTTTTCTTACATTTTTTTAAGTTATCCCTATTAATACTCTTCAATATTAAACAAGAGGGGGAGGGTAGAAATAAAAGAACGCGGTTAGGATAGTTTAGTTTAGGTTAGGATAGTTTAGTTATATCATGTGATTTTAACTAATTTATTTAACATCATTGATCTAATCAAATTAGGTAAATAAGTCTTTCTTATATTTATCAAGGCTCCTACTTTTCCATGAGATTGGTGTAAATGGGCTGACTATACTGGCTTCAAGCTTGGTTCAGTGAAAGTCACTGGGTGTGGAATAAACAGCTTTTTTTTTTACTCTATAATTGAGTTATTATAAAAAGGGAAAATGACAGAAAAAGACCCTCGAATTAGCAAAAGGACACTTCAGTACAACGAATTTCGAAAAAGACGAGTCAGTACAAATCCGTACAGTGACTGAACCGTCCTTTAGTAAATTTAAAGGAAAAGTCCAAAATGCCCCTGGTTCAATTATTTTTTTTTAATAATTTCCCACCACCACCAGCGGTGGGGCCCACCCCGCCACGTGGCGCGCTGTGGGACTGCCACGTGGCATGTGTCCCTTTTGAAAAAGGGACACAAAATATATGTGGGGGGTGGGTGGGAATCGAACCCACCCCCTCCACTTGGTGGCCTGGTGGCCTTACCACTAGGCCACCAAGTGCTATCATTATATATATTACAAAAGTAATATATATACTATATGTCATTCTTTGTTAATATTTTCCCAGAAACGTTCAAGGGATTCCCAACTTCGCATAAGGGATTCCCAACTTCGCTTAAAAGGGATTCCCAACTTCGCATAAGGGATTCCCAACTTCGCATATTTAAGCGAAGTTGGGAATCCCTTGAACGTTTCTGGGAATTTCTTAATAAAAGTTGGGAATCCCTTAAAGTTAAGCGAAGTTGGGAATTCCTTAACAAAAGTTGGGAATCCCTTGAACGTTTCTGGGAATTCCTTAAAAAAAGTTGGGAATCCCTTAAAGTTAAGCGAAGTTGGGAATTCCTTAACAAAAGTTGGGAATATCTTGAACGTTTCTAGGAATTCCTTAAAGTTAAGCGAAGTTGGGAATCCCTTAAACGTTTCTGGGAATTCCTTAAAGTTAAGCGAAGTTGGGAATTCCTTAACAAAAGTTGGGAATCCCTTGAACGTTTCTGGGAATTGAACCAGGGGCATTTTGGACTTTTCCTTTAAATTTGCTAAAGGACAGTTCAGTCACTGTACGGATTTGTACTGACTGGTCTTTTCCGAAATTCGTTGTACTGAAGTGTCCTTTTGCTAATTCGAGGGTCTTTTTCTGTCATTTTCCCTTATAAAAAGGGAAAATTAAAAAAAAAACCTTAAAATAGCTAAATGACAGTTTGCTACACCGAAATTTGGAAAGGATAATTCAGTACAAATGACTAAACTGTCTAACACAAATTTAAGTGAAATGTCCAAAATACCCCTACTACAACTAACTTGGGAATCCCTTAAGGGAAGTTGAGAATCTATTAATGGAAGTTGGGAAGCCTTATAAAAAGTTGGGAATCCCATAATTGAACTAAGGGTATTTTAGACATTTTTTTTAATTTGAGGTTGGATAATTCAGTTATTGTATTGAACTGTCATTTCTAAAATTCGTTGTAACAAAGTGTCCTTTTAGTAATTTGAGTTTTTTTTTTGGAATTTTCCCTTATAAAAATATTTTTGTTTGAATTTATTTTTTATTTTTTTTTTATATTTCATCATGCTCTTCAGCTCTTGTAAACAACGCTGAAATTAATTATTAATGAACACAACCAGTACTATTTAAAAAAAACATACTGTATGTGGTCAGTGTTCAGAAGCGCATGGCAGCGGTCGATAAGGGGACCGATTAAGGGCACGTGAGAGGAAGCCAGTTCTGGCACAACGGTAATACTAATACCAATTAATGGGCAAGGATATTGTCGTCTTTTCCGTGGGAATCACGAAGCCAAGGGCAATTGAAAAATACTATGATAATCTGTTGGTCTAATTGGTAAAAGATCGACTCATAACCATGAAGTTATAATTTTGAATCCCACCTATGTGAGAATTTTAAGCGCTTTTTAAATATGAAGGTTTGCCCTGACTCTGATGAGCTCCTTAGACTCAACTCATCTAAACTTTTAGTTATAAAAAAAATAATGGGATAAAAGAGTTGGCTGACGTGGAAGAAATGGAGCTAACCAGGGGTCCATGCAATGATTGTGGGCCACGTGTCAGGCATAAAGTTGTACAGTACATGCACTGCCACGTCAACAGAATGGTGTAACTGGGACTGAGAGGGCAAGATCCAGGTATTGGGTATAGTTTTTTTTTTTTTTTTGCCAACTATTGGGTGTAGTTATATTTATGCCATGGATAAACAGAAAATAACAAAAAATAAAATAAAAACTAAAGTACTAGTATATCCATTCTTGCGTGGCCAACCCCACCACATCACGTTACGCCCCTCGCCTCTAGAATCTCCATCTTTCTGAGTGCCCATCTATACTACTTGTGGACATTAAATTATGTATATTAAAATTTACTCATTTTATTTCTGATCAGCGTACAACGTTTGTTTGGATTAACAGAAGGGGTTTTTTCAACATAATTTATAGAGCATGCACACGATAAATATACGATATGATTTTTTTCTTGATCCGTATATATAATTGTGTGTATTATATTTCTAATGATTATACAAACATGCCATTAAACTCGTTTAGTCTCTATGATTATGATTGAATTGAAACTTATACCATATATATAGTGTGTGTGGCCTAAATGTTATTCATTTTTAGTACAACTGCAAATTTTTAAGAAGAGTGAAGATCACGTTTGCTTCCACTATTGGCCGGTCAGAGTCAGAATATACAACAGTCTTTGTTTCAAGAAAAAAGAAAATTCTTTTACAATTAACACATTCAAACCTACGATATACTGCGTGTGTGTGTGTGTAACAGATGCAGAGTGCATAAAACAAAAATTTGACTATATATAAAGCATGTCAGCATTACTTCACTATGATTATTTTCAAAGAAATTAAAGGCCTGGTTTTATGGTGAATTAGATAAAGTAGTAATATAGAGATGCTGTGGTAGGCAGGAGCTTTTGCAATTTAAAAAATGAGGACAAGATTTAAAGAAGTCCAAGTAAGTCTCGTGAGCTTTGAGCCTTTGGGCGTTCACGTGGAGTTTGAATATTTTTTCCAGCCCTCACAATATTATATATATTTCCTACATTTTAATATTACAATTTGATGTTTTTACCAATATTATTTTCCATACTATAACCATTTATTGATCGTTGAAAAAGGTGTACAATAATCTAATTGTGGGGCTCACTACTTTGCGGTGGTTAGCTATCCACACACACATATATAGTTCTATCCGTCCCATAACTGTACTGAAACGATTTTTAATAAATCTTCATGTTATGTATTAAATAGACATCTTTTTTAATTAAGAAATGGGGAAAAAGACAAAAAAATCCCTTACAATTTGCAAAATCCTAATAACAACTTCATGATAGGTATTAACAACCATTAACAACTTAAAATTTCTTATTTAAGATTTTGCAAATTGGAAGTGATTTTTTTGTCTTTTTCCCTAAGAAATATCTTTGGTATATCTTTTATATTGAGTGAAAAACAATTTTTGCATATCTGAAAACATAAAGTTAAATTTGACACAGGAATATTAAAATCCGATCTAAATGTATGTAGAAGGATCAGGCTAAAGCCTTCAAGTTGACGCTTTGAAGGGGGAATGGGGATGTTTCTTCAAAATGAGTTTTCTGTTATGTAGGGTTCAATTATTGTGAAAGAAAGTAGGCATATATACATGCATGATTAAGGCGTATTGTTTAAGATAATGTGAATTATCTAATATCTGATTGGAACTGTGAGGTTACTCCTTACTTTCCCAACACTCCCATTTTGTCTCCCCCCCCCCCCCCAAATATATGTATATATATATATTATTCGGCGGATATTATTGTTAGTTCTTTTTAAAGAATATAAATTTAAATGTAATGTTATCTCCATTATTTTTCGTTAAAATTACACAAACCTTCTATTTATTTTTACAATCTATACTTTAATTTGATTTTCAACACCGTATGGAATATTTTAACAAAACTCTAAACTACGAAATTTTGTTTCTTTTCGATTATGAGAAGAATTTTAGAATTATTAATATGATCTTATATAATCGAATTGTTTAACCCTCCTTTTAAATAAATAATTTTAAAATACTGCATCAAGTTTTTTTGGGCAAACTAAATGATTTTAAAACAATATCTACGTCATCACTGGTTCAGCTATCACTATATTGAATCCCTAATTTATTCATATTTTTACTATAATTATGATTATTCTTCACATTCATAGTAATACATACCCCACTTAACATGTGTTTTTTTTAAAAAAAAAAAAATTGTTTTTGGGTCAATTGCAGTCATTCTACGTAATCCAGTTAACCCCAACATATCGAAAGGAAACAGGGGAAATAATCATTTGTCTTGATATTTCGTCGCTACTTTGTTCCAAAAGATAATCGGCATTATACGTCCAAATGATGAGAACTATTCATCAGATCTTAATTAAGAGAAATGACTAGATATATAAGGCACTTAACGTGTGAGGAGCACTAATAATTTGAATGGGAAATAATTTGTTAATATAATCAAAGTGTGGGGGTGGCCACCGAATGCTTCCTACTCTCCTAACTATACCAAACAAAACCCACCCAAAAGCATCCAAGGTAAATTATTATAAACCACAAACTCCAGGGAGAGAATAGAAATACCTGAAACTAAAAAAGGTGACTAACCTGCGTGCAGCTAATAATTTAAGTACCTTTCGGTGCATTACACACACACACACATACTGGCCACACCGAAGTCAATTAAAAAATTATACAAGGTTACACTAGAGAAATACCCAACAATTATTTTATGATTTTATCACATGACAAACTGCATCTACTCAGTACTCCTGTGTATATATATATATATATATATATTGAGAGAGAGAGAGAGAGAGAGTAAAAAGAGAAGAGATGAATATGAGAAAAATATAAGGATAATGTTGGGGCATATGTAAAATTAGGCAAGGAGAAATTAAATTGGGAAAAGCGCGCGCGCACACACACATTTTTAAGGATGGGTGTGAAATATGTGTGGGGCTATGCAAAACAAAACACAGGAGGGAAGGACAGCGATATATAGAGGAACTGAGTCAGAAACGATGTTGGCAGAAGCAGTTGCATTTTTTTGCACTTTATGAGTTTCAGATCAACAAGTGTAGTAGTAGCAGCAGCATTGTTGTGAATGTAGGCCCTTCTCACATCATTTATTCCCGACACAAACACACCTCCAACTCATAATAAACCATCCACACACACACACACACACACTTCTTTCTTTCTATCTTTCTTTCTTTTTTAAAATAAAACACTATTGCTTCATTCATCAATTATATATATTTATATACAGGTCCTCCTTTGCTTAAATTTCAAGCTAAATCATTGGCATTTTAATGGAGCTTATCCATCTCTTGACATGATGTCGAACTTTATATACATCAAAGAGATAGGGCCACACCCTCCTTCCCATATAGTGACATAAAGCTTAGTGCCCAACAAAATTAAATCATCACACGCTATCAATCATCTACTTTTACGGCCAATATTAATTTCAATATTTATATTTATAATAAGAACTAGTAGTATTCACAAATCATGAACTTTAATTGCAACTCATCATTTATCTGATTAATTTCATGTTATATATAGGAAAATATATAGCTTGTCAATTACATATATATAAAAAATGGCAATTCAGAATTATTACTTGAAACATGGAATATGTTTGTGCTCAAAGTTGTTGCAGCTGTGCCAGCTATGATTGTTACAGCGGCAGTTTTGCCAACTAGAAACATATTGTTGACGTATCATGTGGTAGAATATATATCATGTATATGTTGGTAGAAAGACTTGAAATTAAATCCCTAGCCAAACTATTTGTATGTTTGGCAGAATAAACATGTATGTAGAATTGTTTAAATATAGGAATTTGTCATAGTGCGGCGCTTATATCTGGTGGACTCAAACATACCTAGCTAGACCATATGGATTTACAAAAGAGAAATGGGATGAGGTCATTAATTAGGAAAATGAAGAAGCATCTTCATTTCCTTAAGGCTAAAGGTATTGTTTCTTTATACAGATGAGTCATAATATACTGGAAAAATGTATGTGCGGGAGTTTTGGAGTTCAAAACAGGAAGAAGAATGGTTAATTAGGATTCGAATATTTAGAAGATATATAATAGTATTACACTGAAAAAAAAAACAATAAATTAACCACAAAACTTAACTACAAAATTCGGTTAGTAAAAAAAATTTCGTGGCTAAAAAATTTTGTGGCTAAACGAGAAATTCCGTGACTAATTCGTTGTGTGTTTTAGTAATGTTTAGCAGTTTGATGGGAGAAGTACACATCAGTGCTAGTCTCTTTCGCCTCTTTGACAGCCAATGGCAAGGTGGATATCCGAACAAGTTTGTTTGGTCCACTCAATTCTTGAAAAGCCATACACTAAAGGTGTGGCCTCTATATTTCCATTTCAACTGTATATACCATTCTTTATATATGTGTGTGTATTACACACATGAACTCAAACAAAAATGGGTGTATGTGTGTGTGTGTGTGTTTTTTTTTTTTTTTGTAATTGAGCAGATATATAAAAACAAAGAGGCTGGGCATTTAAGAATGTGAGGGTTACATGAACGTATATTGAAAGTGGTGGGTTCATGTATATTGCGGGTGGGGGATGTCATTTTCTGAGACAACTGTGAGAGAGAAGAGATAAGGAAGAGAGAATGAGATGAATATGAACCAACCCTCTTTAACATTTTTAGATTGTGACTCAACCCTTCCCTTTTTACCAAAATATCCCCCACATACATACACCCATATATATATATGCCTCTTGTATATACAGTAGTGGAGCCACCGATTTAGTTATATATAAAACATTGTACATAAACCAACATAAATTTTCAGATATCCAATATATATATATATATATTTGAGGATGCCCACACATTTGCTTGCTTTGCTTTCTTTTGTTTTTGTTAATTACTTATATACATCCACGCTGCTTTCTACGGCCCTAGCACTTCTCTATGTCTTTATCAGTCCTTTTTCCTCAGTTTTCGTATATTTGTCCTATACAAGCGCGCGCTCCAACTTATCTCACCTACATCTTTTACATATAATTCATATTTACCTGTACAAATATTTAATTTAATATCAACTTATATATGCTTTTGTCGACATATGCTACGTGACCTGCGTGCGATTCATGCACCCTTGTCTTTTTCATATATCCAACATACCAATCAAACTAAGGGCTTCCTGGATCTTAGATAGATTTATAAATTTTAGGGGGGGGGTACTAAGTTGTATATCATAGGAGTACTTAGTAAATGGAGTTGTTTTAAATACAAAAGTTTACACACATCATGGTGATATAACTTACATGCAAAGGATGTCGTAATTTGTAGTGAGAAGTTTCCCCACAATTGCAACAAGTCCAATCTTCCTGTGGTCTTTTAATGGATGTTCACATGTGCACACATTCCACAAAATTTAGGGAATTGTTATCTCCCAATTTTATATAGTTCAATTCTGAATACGCCCCTATATGCATTACGGGAACAATATACAAATACGTAAACCAGAAGCTTATGTAGGAAGCTTATGCTAGATTTAACCAAAACAATTGACCTAGAAAATAGATATATAGCTATGGCAAAAAGTAAAATCTCAACTTTATATAAGCGAACATTTGCAGAAAACTGAGTAGGAATTAACAAAAAAGAATGATAAAGAAGCCAAAAGTAGGTAACTGATGAAACATTGAGGCAAATGTCTCTATCAGAGTAGTTATGCTTATCTGACAACCACTATGACGAGTATAAGTGCCTCCATATATATGATTACTTTTTATACTAATCCTATGAATATCAAATTCAAAATGAAAAAGAACTCTATGAATGATGACCATAGATTTGAATATGTTCACGAGAGTTAAAGAATTATGGGAATGCAGTGAAAAACTTGACCTATTTCTCACATCAATCATAGCTAGCCAGCTATATATACCAGATGCATTATCTATATATACTCACCGCAACTTGTTCTTGAAATGGATTAAATATAATTAGGATTTTGGACAAAAATGTCAAGTGATATGGAGGAATATGTTGCCAAGATCAAGAATGTATGGAGTTGATCAAGCTTGGAATAATTGAGGGAAGAAAGATTATAGAAGGACTTAAGTTATGAGCAGACTTATTTGCATTTTCCCCTAATATAAGAAGGGTTAAGGTGCATTTTGGCCAATAATTTATTACAAAAAGTGTGTATGACACAATTATTTTTAAAGTGATCCATATAAGCCAATCATCTTTTAAAATGGTCCATATAAGCCAACCATCTTTTAAATTAGGGCAACTTGGCCAATAATTTATAACAAAAAGGAGCGCCTGACACAACAGAATTTTGCACTATATTGGCTAAATTGCTTCATTTTAAAAGATGGTTGGCTTATATGGATCATTTTAAAAATAATTATGCCAGACACATTTTTTACAACAAATCATTGACCAAAATGCACATTAACCAATATAAGAAAGACTTATTTGCATTTCCCCCTTATATAAGAAATTCACTAAGGTCTAGAATAAGGAAGAGATAATATGTGAGGATTTGAATGGAGTCATGATGAGACATGATTGAAATTGTTGGGGGAAGAACCTTCAACTTTAGAGTGTGGGCTGTGGCTGCATGCAGCCTCATCAATATATATATATATATATATATATATTAAAGTTGAAACGAAATTAAAGTTGGAATGACATTTTCAAATATTTAAAATTTTAGAGATTAATAAAAACTTAGCTATATTTTTGTAACTTGATTGGAATTATAGAATATACTACTTCTGATAGTTTTGTGAATCCTTGTGAAACAGTTAAAATTCTGACATTGGTAAATTACTTTGGTTAGCTGAAATACAATAGTGACCTGGATATAAACCTTTTTTGGGGGCCCGGGGGGGGGGGGGGGGGAACCAATATATAACAATGTGTGACATGTGTCCCTTGTGCTGGCTAAGGGAGTAGTTTATTGGGCCTTATTTTGGGCTAAAATGGGTTATGAACCCAATAAGGTATTCCTCCCAGACAGATAGCCCATAACTGATCTGAGAGACCTCATTCTACATGGACACACCACTAATAAAGCATATGTGGGAGAGCTTTGTCTAAAAGAAAAGCAATCTTTGTACCCAAAAAAAGAAGTGATCTCCTGATCCATTTTCAATTTTTCCGAAACCAAACTATTTGTTAATATGTGGGTCAGCACCAATCAGTATATGTTTTACCTGCGAAAGATATATACTTTTCTTGTCAAAGTTGAATGCCTCTATTCCTTTTTAACTTTCTGTTTTGATCTCACACACACACGCACTCTCATCTAATTACACATCACGTAGATAATTAAATTAACCAACGAGAAATAACCCCATTTACTATTGCCTAATCTTTATATATATACTTTTATTAACCATAAGGCGGAGCTTAAAGATCATATGAATTATTCCCTCCATTCCTAAATATAAAACATATTTATCTAATTTGATTTGATTAAGGAAGTTAGTTAAGTTAGTTAAAATATATGATATTACCAAAACACCCATAACCTTCTACATTTATTCCCACCCACCCTCTCTTGCTTGTTTATTATTAAAGAATATCAATAAAAATAATTTGAAGAAATGTTGAGAAAATTTCGAAAAAATATTTTATATTTAAGAATCTCCAAATCCTATATTTAGCAACAGATAAATCAAGATAAATCAGTGCCAGTGTTGGGAAGATAATGCATGTGGCCTGGGTGTGAATCCAAATATCCCAATCCTCATGGTTAAGAACAACGCCAGATAATGTGGGCCCACTTTTAAACTAACATAGTTGGGTTTAGCTGGATTCTGCGTGATATGCTGTCTTCCATATTATAATTAAGAATATATCCTCGTTTTTTGTTTTGTGCACCTGAGGAACAATTGTTAAGATGCTTGCTAAAGCTCAAAGTTTTGTGGCATCAAAATTCCAAAACCAACCCATTAAGCAATTCTCCCTCCCTTTCGTAAAGCCCCAAATAAAAACAAAACAAACACTGAATCTATCAATCTGTGTATATATATATATATATATATGAGAACCTCGTCAACACCACCATATATCAACATCACAAAACACATAAACTTTTCATATACCAATAGTAGTTGCAGAATAATCAGTGTTTGGTAGAATGGACATAGAGAGGAGCAGGTTCAGCCGTCGTGCCTCTCGCATCACCATTTTTGCTCAATTGTTTGGGATACTCGCCATCATTCTCCTCCTTATCTGGCTCCTCCATTACCGTGAGGGCATTGAATATGATTCTTTCGATGGATACCGAGTCTTCAATGTACGTATAACTACACACACATAGAGTCTTACATGTATATACCTACATATTATTGTTCTTTTAACATGAAAATCTCACTCATATGCAGGTCCACCCTCTTATGATGTTCATGGGTTATGTCTTCTTGTCGGGTCAAGGTTGAGCTTCATCCTTATCTTGAACTAGCCCTTACATATACATGTTGAATTTTAGATATAGGTGTAAATTATGGTTGTGCTTCTATCAACTTTATGTTCTCTAATCAATCTGGGGCTTTCTCATATTTGTGTGTGTGTGTATTAGAAATAAGTTAATATATTTTGATAGAAAGACAATCCATCTGGAAACCACTTACCATGCTTATGAGTAGCCGGCACCGGTCCCCCTTAAGCCATCAAAATCTAATATATGTTTTTTCAATTGACAATTTTTAAACAAAAATTTTATTTCCTTAAAAAAGTGATAGGCAAGTCATTATCTTAATTTTTTATTATGTACTCATTCTGATTTGTAAGGAAAGTGGTTCCACCCATCTAAGTGTGCCTCAACTTCTCATGGCTTTACTAAACATGCTTATGAAATATGTGTCGTTATGAACAGCAATAATGGCATACCACACGATACCAGCTGAGAGATCAACACAGAAGTTCATGCACATGTTGCTTCACTTGATAGCATTCGTAATGGGAATAGTTGGACTATGCGCAGTGTTCAAGTTCCACGACATGCTGAACTTAGAGAACATGTTCAGCCTTCATTCATGGATTGGCATTGGCACTTTCTGCCTCTATGGCTTGCAGTGGATTGTTGGATTCTTGATGTTCATGGGGAGGGCACACGAGTCGACCAGGACGAGGGTGGGCCCATGGCACGTGGCAGGAGGAAGGGCACTTTTGTACATGGGAATATGTGCTGCCCTCACTGGATTAATGGAGAAGTATTCTTTCTTGAGGCTCAATTCCATTCTTCGTTATGGTGAAGGAAGTCTTATGAACTTTGCTGGTCTTTCTATTCTCTTGTTTGGTGTTTTTGTTGATCTTTCTGTTGCTCTTGCCCATTATGTTTGAAGGTTTAACATTAATTCCTCACTTCCATTATTCATGTATCTTTTTTTTTTTTTTTTTTTGAGTTTTTTGAATTGGTTTTTGTAATAATTCTGATTCTGATATTCATTTCCTGCAAATAACAATAACAATAATGACATGGTGTGCATATATAAATATTATTTTTTAAATATCCCTTCCCAACTTATGATGCTGTTGTTGTTGTTGTTATATACTTGCCGCCGCACGTTTATTGACTGGAGAGGCTCATTTTTATAACCCCCCCCCCCCCCCCCCCCACTTTTTACATTATATTGTGTAAATATATGAAATCAATCTGAAGAATCCTGAATGATGTTCCTCACTAGAAAGTAAAATCATTACTTTCTTATATATAAATTCATAATGAAAAAATTCAAGCGAGTATTATCCTGGCCTGGCCATCCAAAGCATTATTAACGATCATGGAAGCTAAGTAATCTCTTGTTTGATTTTTTTCGCTTGACATGACTATAACTACAATGATAAATATTGGACAAATAAACTTTTTCCTCTCTGATAGTTGGACCTTTAATGGCCAACCAAAGTTTATAACATCAAATACATTAAAAAAGAATGACACGCCCATGAATTAGAAAGAATCAACCCGAATCCATAACACATTGTACTCTTGGAAGAAATGAGCATGGAGATTGGAGACCCAGTGACGTTGGATCATCATCAACCATCATATATGATGACGAAATTGGACTCAGAATCAATGATCTGAATTGATTTTACTCTATTGGAGTGCCCAATATACCATATTGTTTAGCAAAAGACGATCGAAGGCATTAATTAAACAAATAGTCTATGATGGATTATTCACATTAAAATAAATAAAATCATAAATGCTTCGTCATTTCATAGTCGTTGTCACCAATGTAAGAGCCGGCCGGACGTACAACTTCGGTTCTTAAGACCTCTCTGTGTGGGCCCTGTTTGGTTGTTTCTGTTTTTGAGCATTCTTTTATTTATACAAAGCTTCTTCTTCTTCTTCTTCTTCTTCATTCCAAGCACATTCATATCAGAAGCTGTTATTGGCTCCCAAGATGGCTCGTGGTAGCTACCAGATAGACGCATTTCCAGTGACCATATTTGCGCACTTGTTGCTCATAGCTGTCACCACTCTTATCCTCATTTGGCTCCTCAAATTCCGTGAAGGCCTCTCTTTCACTTCCTCCCACAAGCCCAAGCTCATCAATGTCTTCTATCTATCCATCTACATTTGTTTGTACTTAATGTGACACACGCTTCTCCTCAAACTTTTGTTTAATTTCTTACCATCTCTTTCTCTGCAGCTTCATACTCTGTTGATGATGATTGGGTTTGTTTTAGTTGGAGGAGAAGGTAATGCATAATCCATCCCTCTTCCCTTAATTCATGCATCATCCTCACTACAAGTCCCAAAAACTAACAACACATACAAAATTATATGGATTGGAATAGCTATAATGGTACACAAGGCATTCGAAGCAAAAAGAAGATCGGTGAAGGTGATACACATGCTTCTGCATCTCATAGCTCTGGCATCCGGAATTTTGGGAGTTATCACAGTTTTTAAGGCTCAAGTTCATCCTCGTCATCACATCTTGACCTTACACTCTTGGTTCGGCATGATTGCCGTCTGCTCTTTTGGTTTGCAGGTATGTATGTGTGTAAATGACAAAGCCTTTTTTTTTAATAGCTTGTAAATTACAAAGCCTTATCTTAGGGTCTGCTACACAAAAGGCCCTACGTTGTGTTATCTCAAAAACCAAATATTTAGTTAAGTTATTAACTAAAATGTCCCAATGAATAACTTTGTTATTAGTTAAAATCACATGATATTACCAAAACAACCTAAAGACATTCCTTTATTCCTACCCTCCCTCTCTTACTTGTTTGTTGTTGAGGAACATTAATAGAGATAATTTAGGGAAAGTATGAGAAGAAAAGAAAGAAGTCTTATATCTAGGAACAAGTTTACCTCCCCAAATATGTCCTATATAAGAATCGAGGGAGTATCTTTATGAAAGCATATCTTTTTATTATCCCACGTGGATACGCAATTTTAAAAAGTTATATGAGATGTATTTTTTTAACCATTCAAATTAATTAACTAAGAGAAGCCAAATTCGTGATATTTGGTTTCTCACTCCCTTTTATGGGACTACATACTTGATAAATCTTCCTCAGCATCTAATACACACACATATATATGTATGTATGCATCTACTCCCATCACATTAACTCATTAACTGCGAGAAGCCAAATTCGTTATATTTGGTTTCTCATTCCCTCTATTTAAGAGACTACAGATTATTTGGATTTTTTATTTTTTTTATTTTTGCCAACTGACTCCAGACCAGATCACTTGATAAATCATCCTCAGCATCTAATACGCATATGTGTGTGTATGCATCTATTCCCATCACACACACACACATATAATGAACACATTATTTTGATGTGACAGTTTATGTTGGGGTTCTTCACTTATATGTTCCCAAAGGCAGAAATGTGGAGGAGAGCTTCAATGAAGCCATGGCACAGGTTCATAGGGATGCTCATATTTTTGCTAGCAGTGTGCACAGCAGAGATGGGCATTGTTGAGGGCTTTCAGTATCTGGGACTTGGTAGCAACCAAGATGCTCTCATCCTCAATTTCTCTGGTCTCTTGCTTTTCCTGTTTGCTGCCTCTGTTTCCCTCTCTGTTGTTCTCCCCCCATATTACTGATCCGTCATTATCACCCCAATGAATTATCGGTTTCATCTATTCATATTCATATTATGATGTTCTAGCTTATGCTCTCTCACATACATATTCATGTGTTTGTTTCATTGTTTTTCACACACACACGGATTGAGTCACCAAATTACAGCCTCTTGTTTGTCCTGTTGTTTTATTTGCGGGGGATTCCAAAGCTAAAGCCCAAGACTATATTTTCGCCTTGGAGTTTTCTCAATCACCTGTATTGAATATTTTACCGTTGAAACAATATAAAGTAAGAATGTAAGGCTGGAAAAAAATGATTTATTTCGGCTGTATGATTCAGAGGTAAAAGAAAGAGAATTAATTTTTTATGAAAATATTTTCAATATAAAAATAATCAATCAAAAGAATTGTTGATAAGGACAATGTATAAAAGAGCCATTCATTTTCTTATATATATATATATATATTTATTTATTTTTTCATAAAATAGGCATTTTTGTTAAAAAAAAATATAGGCATTTTGATGATAGATGAGGTAATTAATTATAGGTCACTTGTAAGGGACATAATTAAGAACATATCCCACAAAATGCAGTAATTAATTTGAGGTCCCATGGGACTTCACTAATATTATTTCTGAAAGAACGGGTCCCACATTTATTAATAAAAAAGCCTCACCCCACACCCTCTCTCTCCCTCCCTCCCATGACCCCCCTCCACTAGGGTTGCACAAAGACTGAGTCGGGTTAAGCATATGCCCGAAGTTATGTCCTAAAATTTTTTAGGTTAGCTTTTCTGGCCCGATACCCGGCCCAGTCCTGTTTTGCCAGGGACCAAGACCGGGTGGGATATGCCCTCCGAGCCACAGGACATGTCTTGTTGGTCCCAAACCCTTTTAATCCTAATAAAAATAATGAAAATATTATGAAATAAATTAAAAAATAAAAGAAATTAGGAAAAAGAATTAACTAAATATTTTTACATGGTGTATTAAGTATTAAATATTATATAGTGTATTTTAAATTGGGAAAAGAAATTATTTTTTATAAAAAATAATAATATCTTTGGGCCAGGCCGTGCCTTTGGTCTTAATGCCTATGCCCTTGTCCCTTCCCGCTCGGCGGTCAGGTTTGGTCCAATCCTGTTTGTTATGGTTCCGGGCTAATATGTCTCAGGACCAGGTTGGCTTCGGGCCAGGCCGGGTCCGGGCGGGCCACCGGGTTTTTGCGCAGCCCTACTTGTTTCGTATTAAGGAGAATCAGTAGGGGTATTTTAGGGAAATTTTGAGAAAAATAGAAAGTTGTCTTATATTTAGTAATAAGCTCACATCCCTAAATATGTCCTATTTTTAGGAAAGAAGGGAGTATATATATAATATACAAAAGGAGAAAAGTATAAGGAAACCATGTTGAGCTGATTAATCAGGTGTCATTGACATTAAAAAGAAGTTGAATTGCCGTATCTAAGTTTCCCATTCCTAATCATCAAGTCGAGGAAATAGAAATAAAATGCTTACAAGGTTTCAAGAGGCACTAAATTAAATAAATCCAACAATAAAGTGAGCACTATCGTTTCCCCTTTATGCTCCACCCACAAGCACTTCTAATCAAGTCTTGATTAGAAGTACCATAAGTTAACAGAACCCTTGGGACATTACATTGATTTTACAAAAGTCTTGAGCAGCGGTTAAGCAGAGAACGAATTGCAGGCGTTTTGAGGACAGATTAGAAGTGCTATACTTACAGAGCGCAATAAGGTGTGGATTACAATTCACAGGAGATGCTATTACTTCATGTGTGTGTCAGATAAAGACGGCAACACAAGGTTTGAGTCTATGTAGATACAGAAAATGCCTTTGAAAGATGTCCGAATCTGACAGTCATATAGCCATATAAGAAAAAATATGGCAAGACAATAACCAACTGTTAAAATCCAAAAGGAAGAACGAAAATCAAAGCATGCGGTTAGTTTCACATTTGAGCTCTCAATATGTGAAGAAAACTGATGGATGAAGCACTACCAATATTCAAATTTATCAACCAAAAATAACTTATTCTAGCAAGAAACAAACATAATTCAAATAGCACCATATCAATTAAATTACACCCACTTTAGCATATTCTTTAAAAAAAAAAAAAAAATTATCCTAGCAAGAAGTTAAACCCATTGCTGCTTTGTTGCCTCCATTCTCTCCAACAAACCAGCAATCTCAGCTTGCATTCTCATTTTCATTTTAAAGTAATCACAATGGGAATTTTCTAAGACCTTCAATTCCTCCAGTTTTTTCCTCCGGGTTTCCTCAGTCTCTTGAAGAGAGAGCTTGGCAAGCCTCTCAGCATACTCTTCCTCCATCTGCGTCGTTTTCATCCTTAACATCTTCTGGAACCCTTCGGCTTCTCTCCGGGCTTCATCGGCCTTGGTTTGGAACATTTTGGCTTCTGCTTCCTTGATCCTCACAATGCTCTCCAAGTTTTCGATCCCACCTTTCCTTAACAGAGCCCCCAGCTGGAAATCACTGTCACTTTTCAATTCACTTAAGATGGAAGTTTTGATATCTTTCTGATGATGAATATCATTTGACAGAGCATCACATTGTGACCTTGAATAGCTCGAGTTATAAGCATATTTTGACATTAGAGAATTGGATTGTGAGAGAGATGTAGCTTCCTTCCTAATATTAGCCTGAGATGCTGACAAGTCCTTTGAAGATATACCAGAAGCAGGAAAGTCTAACATGCTATCTGCATCTGAAAACCAGAAATTTCTCCAAACAGTTAGATGTCAAATATTATCAGTATTTAGCTAAAATCCAACAGGCATTATCTTTACATAAACTAATCAACAATAATGAGAATCAATGGGAGCATCCATTGAAACTTGTAACTTTTTCCCTTCACCTCCATTCTATAATCATGCATCCAAACGAAGGGAAGCGAGTTCCATTCTACTCCATCCCTTCTGCTTCCTAACTTCTACGATGGTCAAACATAAAGTAGAAAGAGACCTTTCATGCACTTTTTTAACAATCCAAGGCTTACAATTCTGAATGAAGCACTTCAGTTGCATGGGAAATTCCCCTTTTATAACCATGACACCAAGTTTTTTCCCTTTCATTTTCCTCTCAATTTTTTCCCGCTATTGTTCTTTTTAAGAAATGATAATCAATTATGATAGTACAGTCGACCATTGACAGTAATTTATAGTCTGAAAGACGTGTATATAACAGACAGTTGCATAAGCACATCTAAATTGCTTATGAATGTCACATCCTGCTCACTCCAGTCCCAGACATAACCAATGACCCCATGTCCCATAATAAGGAACATCGAAAATCTATATTACCAAACTCAAGTGGAGATCTCTCCGGATCACAAAAACTTTTTAGTTTATAATAATCTTTTATCATTTTCCTGCCGGTCTAATCATCAAACCAAACCAACCAGAGAATTCCTTTACCGCAGCTGAGATCAATTTTCTGATTGAAACATATATTCAGAAAAGCAATCTATTTACCAGCAGTATTGCTTTCCCTCCTCCAAATGACAAAAAACAGGCCACTACTTTAAAGTCACATCAAAGAATAAAAGATGTGCCACGCCCATAATACATGTGGTGATACCACTTGTTTTCATGTTATTCAACAACAAATTTGGATCTGTCTTAAATCATTGGTAATGATAAGCAGATTACGACAAGTTCAAAGTGCGTGATCCCCATTAAAATGCTGTATGGCATGAATAATGCAAAACTCAAATAAACATCGCACATATTAAACATGACAAAGGAACGACAAATAGTCCATAGAGTCACGGACTTACAGTTGAAAAATTGTAGGATGTAATTGCAGGCATCCAAAGGAGACACCGTTTTAGTTTGAAGCTTATAGAGCATGTCATCAGTTTTGAAATGCAATTCCTTCCCTTTGCGATCTTCACTTTCTTTGAAAATTCTCCTTACACAGTCAAGCTCTTTCACCAGGGTTTCAAGACCCCAATCCTTTGCACAACATATGAACACATCTCTAACAAAGCCAAACATTTCTGAAGCATGTCCACATCCACTGCAATGAAACTGCATCTCAGTGGTCCCTGATGGCCCTTTTAAGCTAGGCCCAGGTTTGATAAGATTCCTCTTAATGCCGCAGGCAGCATGGCACCAGTGAGAACAGACATCACAACCAACCCAACTACATGTGTTGCTTGCACAATCAAAGTTCAGACAGACAGGGCACATGCAAGAACTGCAAAATCCCTTATTTCCAGAACAAATCTTGCAGTCACAGTCATCAACAGGCAGCAAGCTCCTACAATTCACATTTCTACATCTCATATGCAAGAAAATCTCTACCATCTCAGAGAATTGGACTTTGCCAGATAAGAAGCTAGAAAGCCCCATCTTGACAGCAACTAAAATCTCAAGCTGCCCCTTGTGGCACTTAGAAAGAATCTCCTTACTAAGGTCGGATCTTCGCTCAAGCCTATTCTGGAGGCTGACCAATTCCTCTCTCTTCTCAGGCATCTCAATGAGATTCTTTAAGTACTCCTTAGTCGATGCAATCGCTTCATCGGTAAGCTCTTGAAACTGAGTAGCCATGGTTGGGACAGACTCCAACACAATCTCCCTGAGAAGTTTCTCTGGCCTAGAAAGCTTCCTTACTTTGCCACTATCTAAACCTTCTAATACCCTCATATTCTCAGAATTCCTCCCTCTTGAGTCCCCTGACTGAGCCTCAAATCTTGGCCTGGCAGGCAATTCCGATGGAAAGAAAGAATGGTTATCCGAACTTGTAGTTTTATACTGACTATTATTACCCTGCATGATCGAATTAAACCCACCACCACCACCATGATTAGACAAGGCAACCCCATCTCCTATAGGCTTGAATCGACTATGAACTGACCCATTAGTCCCCTCCCCACAGTTCCAAATATGATCATCTTTGCTAACAGAATAATCAAAATCAGTAGAATTACGAGTAAGCGAGCAACTTGGATTATGCGAGAAAGGATGGGAATAGGAGTATGATAGAGAAGCAGTTGTATAATCATTAGAATACGTATTATTAGTCGCTGAAGGTTTGCTAGGCTTTGGCCTCACAGGCTGATCACCGTTTTGCAAGGCGTTTGACGCAGTAAGAGAAAGTGAGACATCAGGCAAAGCAAGAGAGAGATTAAGCGTCTCCAGCTTCGGCTTCTTCTCCTTGATTTCCCTCTCAACATCTTCTTCAACCGATCGCTTCGAACAATTCTCCCTAGTTTCGCTCAAATTAAGGAAATCCCTTTCAACCCATTTCTCACCATGATTTGAATCCTCAGAGATGAGAACTTCCTTACCCTTGCAACTCAGCAAGCTTCTACCAGGAATCTCCTTTTCACAGAGGTAACTAAGGGTAAGCTCTTGTAATCCTGAAGTTCCGACCTTTGAGGGTTTTAACAGAATCCCATCACCACCATCCTCTGAATTCTTCAGAAAGTACGCACCTTTTAGGGGATAACCTAATTTCTCTCCAGTGTTGTCCTTGGTACGGTCAAAATTGGGCCTTGACAGCTTGCTCCGAGAATTCTCCCCATCAGAGTCAAGACCATTCGGAAGATCTTTCCCCCCAATCATGGCTGAAGCGACCAACCACAGAGAGAGAGAGAGAGAGAGAGAGAGAGAGATCAAAGGGATGATTGGGAAAATGAAGGGAGAAGCTGGGTAATTTTTGGGGGTTATTATTTGGGGATCGATTCCTCAAAACGCCATGGATATGGCCTATGGGGTCTGCAACGGCAGGATTTTGAAGGTTTTGACAAACAAAGAGGAGGAAAAGAAGGCGTTTTGCTTTTTGTTGAGAAACGGATGTGTTTACAGTCTTAGCCCTGTGAAATGGATGGAATTGCTGAAGAGGACCACTTTGACTGTAACTTTCTTCTCCAACAGCTCACAGAGGATGACTGGGTCTACAACCTTTTTTCTTGATCCCCCATCGTCTTCTTCCTCTCCTTCAATCCCGTTTTCTCTTTTTTTTTTTTCTGTCTTTTAAAAAGGTGAGATGCAACTTAGCTGGAAAAAATTCATGCTTTTCATTCAACCCTCTCATTTAATGCCTCTCTATTCAAAAATATTCATGCATCTTATTGCACTTTCTAATTTTTTTTTCATCTTGTTGACTTTTTATTTTTTTGAATAATTGCATATATAGGTCTTAAGTAAGAGAATTAATTTCAGAGAGATCTCAAAGAGTTGTTAATAACAGATATTAACAACTGCAATAGCCTTGGTTAACAAGTGAATGAGTTGTTAATGGACCTGTCTAAAATTAATTCTCTTGCTTGGGACCTATTTGCAGTTCTCCCTTTATTTTTTTTATTTATCCACTTATATACTACCCATCACTGATAATAACTAACTAGTCAAGTACATGAAAAAGTAGGCCCATAATGAGGTAATTTCACTACCTCCAATTAATTATTGTGGTTATACATCTGCGAGCTCTAAAATGAGACCACAGAATAAAGTGGAACAACCAACGGCAAGTTGATCTAAACATATGATAGAATTCTTGTTTTTATTTAAAATTTATAAATTATAGAAATATATTATGTGAATACAAATATTAAAAAAATACGTAAATTGATTGTTTGTAACATAGGGCAAAACAAGATTATTTGTAACAAAAGTAGGTTAATTTCTCTAAAAAAAAAAAAAAAAACAGGTTGATTGATTGTAGTAATCCCGTGACACCTTTTAATATATGTAAATTTTAGGGGATAGTTTAGAACAAATTTAAAATTTGATAGGTTGGGCAGATTGAGTTCTTATATGAACAAAACAAACTTCTCAATTAACTATTCTTTAATATAACACTAATAATAATAATAATAATAATAATAATAATAATAATAATAATAATTTAAAGAACTTTTTTTGAGCAAATAATTAAAAGAGCTTTAACCACGTGAATAACATTTTTTTTTTCCTTTCCTACTAATAAAAGTTAAAATTTCTCTTAGAAAAAAAAAAAAGACACTTGGATAATTTTGAGTTCAGACTTTCTCTTTTTAAGCATTGGACGTGGGGTGTGATATGATTAAAAAGTCCACAGACGGCAAATTGACGCATTAAATCAGTACAATATTTCGCAATTACAATTTCCGACATTAATTTTTTCAAAAAATAGTTTTAATATGAAGCTGTCGTACGTGGTATCGCGGAAATAGTTGAAACCAAGAAAATCCATGCGTGTATAATAAGTCTATTTCATTAGTTATTATGAAATTTTATGTAAGGTGCTAAGAAAGTTCGTGTGTGAACAAAATATCCGAACATTTGAATCCAAGTCAAAATGCTCGCCCAAATAAGAATAATGAGACAACAGATGTGTCAAAAATTATTTGATACCCCACAAATGACGATACAATGAATGATTAATTGAGCGCAAACAACAAAAGTCAACATTGCATTAATTATCTGTTGGCAAAAAAAAAAAAAATAGATGGCATTAATTATCGGATTTTCCTATTATTTAACCTATTTTCTTCCTTTATTTAAGGATTTTAGGGTTTTTTAACCATTTTCGTCAAGCGAGGAGCTCCTCCATTCTAAAGTGTGTAGATCTATTCTGGATGGTTCAAATTTAATATTTTAAACTTTATAATATCTAAATAACAATTATTTAATGAGTGCAAAATATAATATAAAAAATAATCTCTTAATTATCATTTTCTTAAAAATATAGTTTTCATTTAAAAAATTATAAACTTTAAAATATTAAATGTGGATCATTCTAAAAAAATCTGGACTATCTGGAATAGATGAGCCCCGACTCATCTTTCTGACGAGTACTGAAACTGTGGTTCCAGTTTTTTTATGCCTTTTTTTGTATTCTGCAAATATAATTTCACCCCCTATTCTTTTTTTTTCCCCAAGAATTTGACCCCAATTCGCCTTTTATGATACTCTCTCCTATGTAAGAGGTAAGCAACATTTATATACATACCAATAAAAATATATTGGAATCATTTATTATATGTGGATTTAATAAAGTTTTTTATTTTTACCCTCACTCATATATTATACACAATTTCTCTCCTCCTTTTCATCATTTAATATATAAGGGTATAAATGAAAAATAAGCATTTATTACTGTGACTTTTGCATGTTACCTCTTATATTTTGGACCAAAAAATTTACCATATTACATCTTATATTTTGGACAGGAAGGAGTATGATTATTATTGGATACCAAAGCCTCCAACAATGTCCCGCAAAAAAGTGCCCAACAATGCAAAATCTTAGAAAGACGAGACAATATATTTTTGTTACTGGTACTGAATATTTTTTTACCAGAAAAAAATATAATAAATCACATAACTCCCGCGTTATAAATATTAAATAATACGACTTGCTTCTTATGTGTAGTATAAATGCAAGGATAAAAGTGTAGAGTTCAACGTTTGTCACTCTAAATTCTTTGTAGTGATTATTAGGATAGTCACTGTGGTACATGTAATTTTGAATGGGCCAATCAAAATTAAAAGCCAAGTTTTAAACTCTTTTTGCTGACCTAACATTATCCATCAGAATTCAGTTAGGTATAAAATCAGCTTTTGCTCATATGATCCAAACAATTTGATATAGTTGCTTTCGAGTGGTAAATAATTTTCCTCAGGATCAATTAATACCATATTAAATAACGTTTTTAGTGTGTGTGTGTATCGTGAAAGCACTTAAAGAATCTAAATGATTTATTTAGTCGTATATCATGAAAATACTTCGAGTAAGTAATTTGTCAACGCCAAAACCTTCGAGGACTTTGAATAAGGTTTGACATCAGTCGCAAGAACTTGAACATACTCCACACCCCTCAACTTCGGCAAACAGAGATATTTTTTTACATGTAAGTAGGGGTGAGCAATGGGCGGGTTGGATAACCCGAAGCCTAACCTATCGCCCGCCCATTTAATATTAGATGGGTATGGGTTAGCCCATACCCGAGCCTCAACCCATTCAAACCCGAACTAAATGGGTTCGGGTTAATAGGCGGGTTAAATGGGTTATGGGAAAACGTATTAATCTCTTGACCTATTTTTTTATTATGACAAATTTCTAAATTTCTTATCAAAGTTAATAATTCAAGCATCACATTCACATATTAAAAGTGACAGCAAGATCTACAACTCCACATCCATGTTTACATCATAGTTTGTTGCACAAAAGAACTTAAATTTAGATAAATACCATAATTACAGGAATGCTACTGACTCACTCTCAATACTCATGGACAAATTTAAAACAAATTGAAAATTTATATATATATATATAAATGGGCGGGCATGGGCAACCCGAGGGTGCACAAAAGAACTTAAATTTAGATAAATACCATAATTACAGGAATGCTACTGACTCACTCTCAATACTCATGGACAAAATTAAAACAAATTGAAATATATATATATAAATATAAATATATATAAATGGGCAGGCATGGGCAGCCCGAGGGTGTGCCCATCGCCCGCCCATTTTATTTTTAAATGGGCTGGGTTTGTACCCGCCCATCATGGGCTTTAATTGGGCGGGCTTTAAATGGGTAAAAATTGCGGGTAGTGGGCAAGCCCATCGGGTTTCGGGTATTTTGCTCAGCCCTACATGTAAGGATATGTTATATGCATGTGTCCTGTGTACATGACGTAAATAGCAATAGATTTTATCCTACTAAGTAAGTGGGTTAAGCTATATGGATTACATGTTGTTATTAAATTCTATGAATAATTAAGTATTTATATTTATTGTTAACTAAAATATCACATTTAATGACTTCACTGAATGTTTTCTTCAATTTTCTTTACTCCTGTTCAAATTATTTTATATTGTCTTATATACCTTCATTTCCAACACTTCCAACCACCTTTTGTTTGTATATGTCTAAACCACTCTAAATGATCTTCTACCGTTTTTTCTATGATAGACAATACTCTTACTCTTTATATCATGATAATTTCGATTAGTATTCTTTTTGTAAAAGCTCACATTCATCTAAACATCATCATATCCCCAACTTTAAATTGGAACTTCAAGAGGGATTCTGGCTATAGCCAAAATTTGATGATGAACACTTAGTATTTGTTTAAGAAATTAGGGTTAAGTATTTGTTAAAGAAATTAGGGTTAAGGATAAAAAATACACATGTGATTTTGTCAAAAATATATCCAACACCAAAACTTTTTTTTTTGGACCAAAAGCAACTCTTAATTTTCAAATTAGATCAAAAATCACATTTACAATTAAATTAGGGTAAAAAAATATACATGTAATTTTGTAAAAATATTCTTCCAGTACCAAGCGCTTCCTTTTTAAATATAATTATAAATGTGACTTTTGATCCAATTTAAAAGTTCAGTTACTTTTAATCCAAAAAAACATTTAATGTTGAATGAACTTTTAACAAAATCATAAGTGAACTTTTTACCATTAACCCAAATAATTAAACACAAGATTTTTTTTCTCTGTTGATGTTATTTCGGAATGAATGAATTAATGAATGACAAGGACATGCATAAGAGCACCCTACCTTTTTGTCCCATCTCACCGGCCGGTGGGCACATGCTTTTAGGAATTGAATTGGGACCCCCCTAGTATGGGAGGACTCTCATTCCGATATCTCCACACAATTACTATGAAAACTAACTCAAATAATTCATATACAGGCAGCAGAATAAAACAAGATCTGTTCAAGTAAATGCAGATATAGGACATGATTTCTAAGGATTGCTCTAAAACAAGGCCATCACCATAAACACATTGCATATAAAAAATTTACCCCACTAGCTACAACAATAGATAAATAATGAGGCAGAATAAAAATCAGGAGACAATTAACAAGGACATCAAGTAAGCTTAGAAAATCCATGGGAAAGTACATACTCACTGTACAATGCATGCCCTATTGATAAATAATAATAATAATAATTTCATGTCTGAAGAGAATTAAACAAAAGATGGGAAAATCTCAGAGCTTCAGAGTGAGATCAGGAGGTGTGGATGTTTGTGGTTGTGGAGGGGGTAGGGGCAGTGGTGGTGGTGGTGGTGGTGCGATTGCCACAAAATTAGTAGTTGAGCTTGGAACGTGTTCATGTACCATATTAACGCCGGCTCCACCTTCCACCTGCCGGAAGCTCCCGGGCCAAAACAGACCCATATTATCATCATCTTCCATGAACATTGGTGATCCAAAATAATCTTTCTCAAATTTTGCACCAGCTCTTAGGTTGGGAGCCCTCAGTGATGGTATGTGTCTTTGGTGCATGGCAGCATGAGCTTCAATACCGAGAGACCGAAAAGCAGAACCATGAAGAGGCAGTGATGCCAGGCTTGTATACCTCTCAGTGAACATCCCCATTCGCATCGCACGCTTCGCCATTGTCCTCTCCCTTTTATGTGCATTTTGATGGCCTCCCAATGCCTGAGAGCTGAAGAACTTCCTCCTACAGTAATTACAAGAGAACACCCTGGGTACTGCTGATCCTGAAGGCTGTGCTTCAGCTCCCACTTCACTGCTGGCATCACTCGTGCGCTTCAACTCGCCATCACCCGAGTTGAAGTTAAGTGACAAGTTGAGCGAAAAGGACACCAGATCAGTTTCAGGTTTTGTGAGATTTGTTAGACAGGAAGAAGTTGTGATGCTTTCCTTGGTAAGATCATGGGAGGTTTCTTGCAAGGATATATTGGAAGCTACTTGGCTACTGACATCCGAATGATTTTCGGGTTCCAAGTTCAAATTTGGCGTCATCATGTTTAGATAAATCTGCTAAGAGATAACTTCCCTTCCGGCAAGAACTCAAGACAGCAAATTCCTTAATTTGATCAGCTTACCATTTACTAATCAACCTACATAAACAACAACATGAATCACTTGCCGTGAAGTAGGAGATTTTTTAGGTATCAATTCATACACAAAAAAGACAAATATCTCAGGAGTTCATGTAAGCCTGTGATGATTCCAAATTCCAAAAGAGTAACTTAATTTGCAGGCATAAGTAAATGACAATAACACAATTCTTTTTCCTTTAGTGTGTGGCCTCCAGAACGTTTGATTAATGTCTGGATGTCTCTTACAATAATTTCAGCAGACAACACCAAAACTAGAGCAGAAAAATATGGTCTGAGATTGGTTGGGCATGTAGGATGTAAAAATGAAATAAAGGTGAGTGCTAAATAAAATATAAGAAAATGGAGTAAAAAAGCTAAATAAGATGTGACATAGTGTATTGGACGAAACAGAAAAGGATATAAGTTGGTGTATCATTTATTCTTCTTAAAGGTGTCAAAACAGAAAAGCATATTTCATGTGATTGACTCATTTCTATCATGCAACAACGACGAAGCCATATCACATTAGGTGGGGTTGGCTAGATGGATCGAACGACGCCAATATGCTCTATCAGTAACTGAATCTTTAGATATATTGTTAACTAAAAAAACTCATTTCTATCATGCATGTCAATAAAATGATAAAAATGGCCAGAAGCCACTGAATTGATTTTAACTACAAGAAAATAATATTGCTTCTACGTGCGTGTGCGTGTGTGTTTGTTACATCTTTCAAGTGCTTTTCTGAAGGAGTTTCTTTCTGATATTTCTCCACTATATTGTAGAGTCTAAGCTTTTTTACCATACAAATCATGAATGCAACTTTTAGACATGTAGCACACTAACAATCCTCCAATCCAATGTGGTATTCCAATAAGCTACAATATAGAATTATTTCTTCATATACCAGCTTAAGATATAACCCGATTTGAACCACTTGTGAGGGCTTTAAGTGGTTTACAAAAAGACTTAGGTTCCAATGGCAGTGTGTTTTTCAGTGAAAAATTATTATCTCATAAGCAGATAAATTCTGTTTACTGATATAATGTTCCTGATTTGCAAGTAAAAAATGTCCTTACAGTAAGTGCCAGGTCAGGACAAAACATGGATGTCAGCGGAACATATCTTCACCATACTAAGCCAACCTTATGAAAGCAATACTTGCATAGACAACAGGTTATTCAGTATGCTGCATGCCAAAAAATGTCAAAGATAAGGATCTTATGCCAGAGAAATGTAAGCTAAAAGTGACACTGATGTTGGAGCAAGAGAAGAACACAGATATTCAGTTGCTTCCATAAAAGAAAATTGATGAAGTACATGCACATCAAACAACAAAGAGTCATGTCAAGAGTCAGGCACTCAAGTTAAATGGGAAACTTCAATAGAATGCATGGACTTTTGAGATTTTCTGTCCCAGAAAGTCCGTGTTCATATCTATCTTAGTGTTTATAGATCCTAGATTCAAATCCACCAGCTGATATTCTCTCCACTAGACAACTGATGTGCCCTGGAGACTTAAGCAGCTATGATGAATGCAAAGTGCAGTATGCACAAGGAAAACAATGTAGTTGCTGACTTTTGTCTTTCAGGTAAGCTAGTGTAAATCATTGAATTATCACTAGAATTAAGGAAAGATTGGTAAAAAGTCCTTAATTGGAGATTTTATTGGTCAAAAGACCTAATATATATACATGGAAAGTAATGATACTCTGCTGGATTTCATATTTAGATGCTAATGGCCAATAAAAATTTTAAACCGGGACTTTTCACCGATTTCCCCTTGAATTATATTATCTGACTTTCCTAGAGAGATCTAAATTCTGTTAGTAAGAGATACCAATGGATCCTTATACTTGACAAGTATTTTTTTCTTACAATGTTTTTTCCTTATCCAAATTGGTAAGCTCAGGCAAACCCAATGAAGTTTTTTTCCTGTTTCAAGCTTTCATATTCAATTCTTAAGCTGAAAGGATAGGTCTTTAGGAGTAAATCATGGCAACATTGACAATGGAAAGCCCTCCCCTATGAATCTACGTTTCCCTTTATTCCCCTTCCCTTCAGTTATTGCAAAACTCCCACTTAAACAGAAAATTCTACCAAGTTTCCATGACAATGGAAATGAGAGCAGATAATCTAAAGCTCCATCCCTCTCATGGGAAGTAGATTTCCAAGAAAAAATTGTTGATAAGATACAGAGTTCACTTTCGAATGGGATCTTCTGATTAAATTCTAATGCTTTTCTAGTATATAGAAAATTTCTGCGGAAAAAGTTAAAAATTTCATATTCAAGAACAAACCTTTTCTAGCTTTCTTTTTTCAAGAGATAAAACTTTCTTGAGGAGAAAAACATCTTTTCTGCCAAAGGAAGAAATAAATTTAACTACAGTGAGATGAAAAGGCTCCAGGAATGAAATTTTGTCAAGGCACTACAGGATTCAAAAGAAGAAATTGAGGTAAATTTTCCAAATTTTATAACCAATATTATCCTCCACGCTAGAGTAATTAAACGATCCTGGCATCATATTACCTGTTCATTTGAGATAATTTCGTTCCTAAGCACATTTCAGATGACTCACCACCATAAAATCGTACAGGTAGTTAAAAACCAGCCAGCACTTGAAGGAAAGAACATAAAAATCTTCACTTAAGTTTGGTTTTGACCAGCTAGAAAGGAGAAAGAAGTTAGAGAACAGTAAGAAACATGAGCAGCTGAAATAACAAGAGAAGAAGCGAGGGAGAAATTAGAGAATTCCCCCTTTATATTAACTAGCTTGATCTAAACTTTGATGATCAACCACTAGTCACTAGCAGAATTCATCTTGTTAGCAGTTGAAGTTCCCAAAATTATCCATCAAAGCATCACAAAATCCTCAAAATCAAAGAAGAAAACTTCGCTTGCAAAGCTAAGTGAAGCATCTAAACTCAGAAAGAAAGAAGAATCTTAAGAGGGACGGAAGTATAGTGAAGAAGAAGCAGAAAACCTTAAAATGCATGGAAGAAATAGAGGGAAGCAAGAATCAAAAGCAAAAATCTTTAGGTGATGAGATGGGCCAAAGGAGAGTACTTACACAATATAGTACTGTACGATAGAAAAAAACTGCAGGCTGCTTCCTTTGAGTGAAGGGAAGAGTATCAGTATCGGTAAGAAGAGGGCTTTGTGTGTGTGAGTGTTGGCTCTTTTTTTAGTAAAACATCAACCATAAAGGGTGGGTGACAAAAAAAATAAAAGGAGATAAGATTACAGAGAGAGGGGTAGAGAGAGAAAGAGATGATGAAGAATAGAATTATGGGAAACCATATAAAGATAGAGAGAGAGAGAGAGAGAGAGATGGGGAAAGTCAGAGGAAAACATGTCCTACAATGGAACCACTTCTTTTGTCGAATTTGAGGTTTTATTTTGGAAGTGACATACAATTTGGAAGCTGATTTTGAGTGTGAATATGGGTAAGTGAGAGAAAAGGAAAAGAGGGAAAGGAAACAGAGAGACAAGAAAAGCAATGGGTGCTTTGTAGGAAGACCCACAATACAGCACAAGAAGACATATCCTCCCAATGCTCATTCTGCTTCCACCATAAAAAAAGAAAGGTCCCATTCTTCTTTTTTATTAGTTTAGAATAATTTTTTGTATAATGAGGCTCTCGCTGCGAGTGCAGAAGCAGATAAGAGAGGAGGATCTTTTTTTTTTCATTCTATTACTATTATTTATTATTATTATTACTATTACTATTACTACAATATGATTAAATCCAGCTAGTACTCTGATATTTCTACTCTTCCCATAACTCCCCCATCCCCACTTGTGCATTGTCTTTTTCTCCCTTCCTGCTTTTCTCGCCGATTGAAAAAGTATGCTAGATCATGTGCTTGATGACAATTGTCTAATGTGGAGATTGTGTTCGCGAAATAAACTGCTATAATTATAGCACATGTTGTTGCATGATATTTTTTTTATTAATTCATGTGAATCATTAGAAATCATATCAGTTTGTAAGTCATAGAAATCATATCATTTAGTAAGTTAGATAGATCATTATGTGACCAAACCATTGGTCACATGCTATTACTCCCTCTGTTCCTAGATATAACACTTATTCGATGAGGTGAATTTGTTGCTAAATATCATATATCTTTCTAATTCTTCTCACGTTTTTCTTAAATTATCTCTGTTGACGATACTCAATGGTAAACAGGCAAGAGATAGAGTGTAGGAATATAGATGGGTGGTTATGGTGTTACTGTTTTGGTAATCTCATATAACTTTAACTAGCTTAACTAACATCTTTAATCTAATCAAATTAAGTAAATATATCTTATATTTATGAGCAGAAGGAGTATTTTTTATCCTTTAATATAAGACCTAATGTGTAGTATGAAATTGCACTACAAACTATAACTTATATATTTAAGATCGGAAGCTATGATTTATATTAAAGATGGGAAGTTGTACTCGATCTTTTTCATAAACCCCTATACTAATTTCATGTAAACTTTTGGTAGCCCCAAATCGTAATCCCCAGTCATTCATCCACCACCCTTTGATTCCGGCTCATTCCATCTTCTCACCATTATTTCTTAATATCTCAATCACTCTCCCCAGTTGTCCAATGTTAGTTGCTTGTAGGTTTTGTGTTTTCTCCTTCTTCACTGGGTGAGTATGTAGTCCCTTGTAGGTGTTTTGTTTTCTCATTCACCGTCTCATCCTTTCCTTCGTCCACTGTTGCTGAGAAGACGATGATTTATCTGCTTGCGTGCATAGATCAGCTATTGAGAAAAGGAAGAAACCCCAAATGTATACCACATCACGCAGATCTACCATAGGGAAGGGAAATTATTCAATCCCACCGTGCTTAAGCCACCGTAGAAGAAAAAGTAGCTTCTCTTCAATTGTGCGTTTCATGTGATGACTTCCCAATTTTAATATAATTTTTGATACATTTTGTTGTAGTTGGGGAGTCATTAATAAAAATATTAAGAGATTTTGTTGGGGTTGATAGGATATTAATTTGAGAAATTATTTAGGGATTTCTTTTTAATATCATAATTTTAATTAAAAGAAAAAGAAAAAGAAAGTTGATTCTTGTTAAAGGAAAAGAGAAAAATAGGGGGGGGGGGAAAAACAATAAGTTCCGTATCTTCTTCATTATTATTATTATAAGGTAATTTTGGTTTTTACTTTTTATTATTCATTTTTGGCAGCACACAAAAACGCACAGTTTTGATGAATGGAATAAGGAAGACCTAATTGAATTATCTTCACAGCTACACGCAAGGAAAAGAGGCAAGTGGCGGCACCGTTTTATGAGATTGAATCAATCATCAACACACTGATGCGCACACATTAAAAAAGGAAGGTGATCAGTCCAGGAAGCAAGAGAAGAGCGGCGCACTGTTCAATCAATTCATCAACACACGCTGAACACGAACACGAAGGGGAGAGAGCTAGATGCCACTGCTTTCTTCATTATCGCGATACCAAAACACACATTGATGCATGAATCACTTTTAAAATGTAAACATGTTTGAAAGAGATTATCATCGATTTTTTCTTAAAATCTCCTCATACACTCTTTTGGATTTAAAAACATATCATTAAAACATTCATTTATAATAAAATTAAAGTAAACAAGTTTTAAAATAGTGGTTAATTTGACATTTGAATCAAAACTTTTCCGCATATTTATAATTTAATTTATTGAAAGACATCTACTACTCTTTGACTTCAACATCTTGAGGGAGATTTACTCTATGCTGGTGGAGTTTACTCTATATATTCCACCAAATAAATAAAATAAATAATTAACAACGTTCTTCCGTGGATGGAATACGTTTGTAAATTTTTATATTAAACTTTCAAAGAACAATTGCTATAAAATTATAATAAATACTATATACTATCTATTACAAGAATCTTTTGTCTTGTGGAAGCTAGAGGGGCCTACGGTTTGAAGTCTTATATAGACCTTCTGATAAAAAAAAAAGTCTTATATAGACCACTGTACAAAAGCATAACACTCCTTTAGTCTTTTAAATCACCTATTTTGAAAGGTGAGATTATTCCTAAATATAAGATATTTTTCTATTTTTTCTTAATTTTTTCATAAATTATCCCAACTGATACTTTTCAATTATAATAAGCAAGAGAATGAAGGAAGAAAGGGGAGGATGGGAATAAAAGTACATGATCAGGGTATTTTGGTAATCTTATGTGATTTTAATTAATTTAACTAACATCTTTAATCTAATCAAAATAGGTAATTAAATTTTATATTTAGAGTAGTTTTGATTATACCTATAATGGACTGTATTTTTTTTTTTTGGCCAACTTATAATGGACTGTATTATAGAGTGCATGCGTGGTAATTTTCATATTTGATATTTTATGGTACTCTTTTGTCAAGGTAAAAAAGGTAAGGCACAGTGTAGTGATAAAGCAATAATAATACTTTTTTTTTTTTTGCCAGAAATAATAATACTTTTTGAATAATGACACCAAAGTACGATATTGTTAGAGTCAAACACAACATAGTAATTGTACAGTCGTGCGAGAAAATGGATGGTGTGGTGCCGGAAGATTAATTTTCTCATAATGAAAATCAACACCTTGAAAATTTTATTGTGCATATGTATGAACAATTAAAAAAAAAAGGTTCTGAAATGGAGCATCTGTTTGGATAAGTTTTGATAAAGGGGAAACTTAAAAATCCATATAGATGTTTTAAAATGGAAGGGATGAAGGTGACAGTCTGAACAAGAAATAAAAACGGATCATTCCTGTTTGAAAAGATAGAGGAAGAGAACAAGGGGAAACAACTACTCCCACTGTTTGGTATTGACTCTCAAGTAAACTCACAATAATAAATTTCTCAATCAAATCCATAAATATTATATATAGCCCATATTAAATTACATAAAGTATTTGCAAAAACATGTGGATATGAAAAGATTTGCAAGAATATTTATGGAAAGTAAGTAAGAAATTAAAGGAACAGAGAGACGTCGTTTGGGCAGCATGTAAGGACACAACTCTATATATGGTCCCCATTTTAATTCAATCCCACTTCAAAAACTTTCATCTTTTTCTCACTTAAAAAAAAAGGACACACACACGTACAGAGACTACCTGCTGTGAGTTAGGCATTAATTTGTGGAAGAAGCTTTTGATTTGTTTATAGCGACAGATATATGCCTTTGCTTTTTGACTTTGATCGTTATAATAAGTCATGTACTGCGTTTTGGTGGCCTTGTTAACGGCCACAATAGCAGTCCCCATAGAATTTAATTAAGTTCACACTTGTCTCTGTGAATCTAGAATTTTTGACGAGTTAGGTCAGCTTTACGCTTAATTAATTACATAATTACCAAGTGTATTTTTTTGCCAGCAATTACCTAGTGTATTACACGCATTTTGAACAACATGGACCATTTGCTATAAATTTAATTTGTTTGTATATATGTCAACTTGACTTGCATATATCCTTTCGCATCATGTATCCCCTCCAAACCTTAAGGTATGATTTAATTAGAAAGTTTATGTTGGTCTTTAACATAAGACATATTTCTCATGTTGTCAATCTTTTTCTAATCCACCTATATTTTTACCTTTTCAATAATAATCAAGCAAAAGAGATATAAAAGGAATTAAAAAATTGATTAGGATGTTTTAAGAAAAAAATTATAATAACTAATTTAACTAACTCACTTAATATGATCAAATCAATAAAATAGGTTTTATATCAAGGACTAAAAATAGCAGTATACAAGGCTAGATAAGTTAGCAAGCATGCTTTAGGTATAAATGTAGCCAAAATATACATGAAAGTCGATGTGTGTGTATACAAACTCCAAAAACTAAACCACTATATATGTAAATGGGGTATACAATTTTGCTAAATTAAAGTCACTCCTTAGTTTCTATGGACTATTTCTCTAAATGTTTATCCATCTATTATATAATTTCATGGATGTTGGTAGTTTCTTTGGATGCCATCTGGCACATCTAATATTTTGACACATACTATCTCTTCTTTTGTGACATTTGGCATATAAACTAGGGTTAAAGGTCATAGTTGTCCCTGAAGTGTGTAAGATGTATAATATCTGCCTCTAAAATATTTTTTGGTCCAAATGTGCTCTTAAAGTATTGAAATAGATCAATTTCGCTCTTTACTGTTAAAAAACTCACGTTGATTATTAAATAGTGGATGTTGACAGTTAATATTTTAATGTTTAAAAGGTGAAATTGATCTATTTTCATACTTTGAAGGAACATTTGAACCCAAAAATACTTTAGGGGCAGATATGATACACATTGCACATTTCAGAGGTAACTATAACATTTAACCCTATAAACTATATAATTTGTCACCCTCGTCTCCACGTATTCCCACTTTTAGTGTACCGTTTCTTTTTTTTTTTTAACTGTAACAGTTTCTTTTTCTTTTTCTTTTTAATTGTCACAATTTCTTTTTCTCTGCCCCACGATCTCTCAACAATGACAGAAACCCTCTCTACACTTGCATTTGTTCAACACATGAAGTTTTATTTGAAGATGTAATCACTTTATATGCAATATTTTTTATTTTTTTTACTTATTATTCGAGACATGAATTATATTTCACTCATCTCTTTTAATTTTTAGGCTCTATATATCAATGATAATTATTATCCACATATTAATCTGTATGTTTTTTTAATTCATTTTTTGTTTACAACTGTGCATAGCACAGGATCCATACTAGCTGCTTAAAAATTAAACCATTTATTACGTTGTATTATTGCATTCAATAAATAATATATTAAAGATTATAAAAAAAGAATACACACACATTTGCAAATTACATGGATTTAGAAGTCTAGGTGGACTAGAAAATGTATTTAGTTCGTCTTTATCAACATATGATTCATTAAAAGAACATAAATAGGAAAAGTCGATCTGCCGATGCACTAAATTAAAGGGATCAACATCAAACAGGGACTGTCAAAGAGGTTCCTTTTGCGAGAACCCATAACCACTAAACATGCACTTCTCCTCGTCCATATGTAATACTCCCTCCGGTCCTAATTATAAGAGCCAGTTGACTTTTTTGGAAAAATTAAGGATGTAAAATACACCACTTTAAATTGTTTATATTTATTTTTTTTCCTCAAAACTAAGTTATTTTACTTATAAACTATCATATAATCTAATTACATGTCACATATATTAAGATTTAGGGGTCTAATTTGCTTCCTTAATCTCTCTAAAAAAAGTCAACTGGCTCTTATAATTAGGACCGGAGGGAGTATGTAATATGTAATATTATAATATCATAATCAATTTCATCCCAAAAGAACGACTTTAGAGCTCTTCTAGAACCACTTGTCTAGGAGTATTCTAAATTATTTGTATAAAAGTGCGCTCTTCTGTATTGCATTAAGTTTGAAGATAATTTGTGTGTATTTAATTTATAAACAGTTTAACTCTTTATTAATTTTGTACTTTACATGCTGATGGTCAATATGCAAAAATCATTATGAACCATATACCAGCTGTATTAATTTTTAAGGTTATGATGAATATATAATGCCAATTTTAGTTTTAGAATCCATATAATACATGAAGTTTAAAGGCAGCTAGTAGTTAGTTGATAATTAACAACTCATCACAATAAATAATGTCATTAAAAAAAATAGCACATATTTAATCTATGTTTATCTGTGGTTAAAAAACAAGTTTTATTTTACCAAGTGAGCTCAACTACGTTGATCATTCAATGTTACTAGGCAATATCAGTATATTTAAATACATATACACCGTGTTATTAATCTTGTGATGAGATCATGTTCGATAGCTTTCTTGTTCTCATTTTTGCCACTTTTCATTGAGCTGAAGATCATTTATTCAATAATTCTGGCCGTTTTTTTTTTTGCGTGTTCAAACCACTTTATTCAAATTTTTACTTGTCCCTTTAATAGTTACTACTCTGTTCCTTATTATAAGTCCAACTACCACAATTTTTTTATTCCAAAATATAAGTCCAATTTGGGATCAATTAATACTACTGTAACTATTTTACCCCTATGTTGGAAATAGGGAAGATAAGAGAGAAGGGTTACAATGCATAAAATATTATTTTAACATCTATTATTAAATAAGGGCAAAGTTAGAAAAATAAAATATATTTAATACTATAACTTCCATTCCTTGTTATGTGAAAAATAGTTAGGGTGAACTTATAATAAGGAACAAAGTGATACTGAGTAAACTCATCAATCCTAATTGATACTTTGTTTTTGTTTTTGTTTTTTTTTTTTGCCAGGGTAATTAATACTTTCACTTCATACAATTATTACACAATAAACACATCAATCCTAGTTAACACTTTCACGCGCCTTCCAATTTTTATCTTCCAAATAATTTCTAGCTAATTTGCCCCATGTTGAATTTGTAACACATGTGCTCTATCTTGTTCATTCCTACTTTAATTTCAAAATATGTGTTCACATCTTATAAGTTTAGAGTCAATTTCTTCTAACCACTCTTCAAATAATTGAGGCTTTACCTATCATCTAAAAAGAACATAAGATAATCAGGTCGAATTAATCACAACCAGGTCTCAAACATTCATCAAATTACATTGAAGCCCCTAGAGACCTGGGTGATATTAAATGGCTTGTTATTGACAACTCAATAGTTGTCAATATCAACTCCTTGAATTGTCAATGCAATGTAATTTTCCCAATGATATTTCTTTGGAATATGAATCTAGTTTATACAACAATTGGTGTGTTTGGATGGAATTCTGAAAAAATGACTTATATATAAGTCAAACTGAAAATAAGTCAAATTAAAAATAAGTCAGATTGTGTAATGAGATTTATGTTTGGATGGGCGGTTAAAAATATGACTTATAAGTCATAAATCATATTGTGTAATGAGATGTATGTTTGGATAGACTTTTGGAAAAATGATTTATGTTTATATTAATTGTGATTTGATGTGTAAAATAAGTCAGAATTGTAGGGTCCACCTCCGTAAGTGACTTATAAGTCATAAGTCATAAGTTGAAAAAAAAAAGAACTTATACTTATTTTGACTTATAAACTATAAGTTACTTATTTTTTATTTTTTATTTTTGCTTAAAGCCCCCGGTGTCCGGCCTCTTCGAGAACCGACTAATCCGGAGTGCGCCTTAGGGAAGACGACTTCCCAGGGTCGATCCCAAGACGGAAGGGAGGAAGTGGCTTTGCCTTTAACTATCCCTTTTCAACCGCTGGACTAAGCCCCTCTGGGCATAAGTTATTTATCTTTATAAGTTTAGCTAAACACCCCAATTTAAATTTTCACAAAATAAACCATTTTTTTTAAAAATAAGGACTTATTTTATTATTGATAACCAGCCAACCCACCCCCCCCCCCCCCCCCCAAAAAAAATATGTAACAATCCAAAGGGAACCCAGAGCAGTTGAATTGAGAAAGCTAAGAAGGGCACTGGTATTATTATTTTGGGAAGAGAGAAGTAGGGGATGCCGCTTTTGGAGTGTCAGTGAGTTAGGTTGTCCCTGTAACCCCCACAATATAATTTACCTTGCCCAATCTTATAATCCCTCCGTCTTAATATATAAGATTTTTTTAATCAAATTACGGGTTTCTAAAAAGTAAGTTAAAGTTAGTTAAAAACAATTAATATATTGAACATATACTCTTTTTTTTCAAAAGTGCCCTCATTTATGATGAGTGAGATTTTGAGAGTAAATATAAAAAAGATGAAAGAGAATAAGTGGGAGAAATTAATACATGGTCAAAATGGGAAAAATTGCATTTAATTCTCAAATAAAATCAAATAGAATCTTATAAAATGGGACAAATCATTTCAACAAAATAGATCTTATATAATGAGACTGAGGGAGTATATCGCTGTAACTTTGTAACTTAATCGGACACACATATATATCCCATATGACCATCACAATAGCTAAGTGACAAGTTAGATAGATGCATTAAGATTTTTTTTTTTTAATTCCGGTAGGGGAAAAAAGGGAAAGAAAGATAAAAGCTTGGTTATCCAGAAATTAAATATGTGTGTACATATTGTGTGTGTGAACTCAGAACGGTTTACATGTGATTGTTTTTAAACGAATGATTTTTGTAATAATCAATTTTTTTGAAAAAATAATAATTTAGATATTATATTTTTTTTTAGATTTTATACCCATTAAAATAATTTGTTTAGAAAGACATAGACTTTTAAAAAAGTTAAATTTAGACCCTACAAATAAGATCTAAATGTTCAAATCTAATTAGCCCTTGTTACTATAGCTTAGTAGGAAAACTTGTTTCTTATGCGTATTTGTTTAAAAGGTATGCATATAGGAAGAGGTTAAAGAGTAAAGTCTAATCAAAATAACAAGTATGGTTAAGTTGTGATGGTTGACAAGTGAGAGGAGGGTCCCGGTGTCGTTAATGAGAGTGCAAAAGTTGGGTTGCTCAAATAAATATAATAGATTCGATTACTGTATATATATACACATAGCTATAGAGCAAAACAGAGGTCTCTTTTTGTCACATCATGCAAAGTTAGGTAAGCAATTGAATCATGCCCCCTGCTCTTTGTTGTGTAATGCCACTGCATCCCCCTTAATATATAGAATATCTTTTTATAAGATCCTCCTAACATTAAGTTTAATTTGTCCTTAATGTTCTTCTCTCACTTATCATATTATATGTTTTATCGAGATTATGTATCTTAATTTGTTGTTTAATTTATGTGATGTGATCATAACTTTTTTAGTGGGTTGGATGCTTGTGATATGGAGTGATATATAGTGGGATGGATTGGGAAAAAATGGTTTTCATGATATAATTGATTGCTTTCAGGGCTTCGCCGTATGTATTGTGGGTTTATATCACCATCCACTACTTCAAGTCATCGATGATGACTAGTGCTGCTTTGTGATTATCATTATCATCCAATTAGCTCTCTCAAATTCCTTTCATGTCCATTTCATGCTTTTCTGCCTATCTCCTCTCTCTCACATTTCAACTTAACCATTTATTTAACAAGCAAGTGAATTTAACTTTTCACTCAAATCATGGATTTGAATAATAATGATAATAATAGTTTGCATCCATGTCTGCTATACAATGATGATGGCTTTTCTTACTCTCTAAAACATTATTGAGCAAAAATATTTTTCGGCAAGGAGCAAAACCTAATCCCTTTAGCAATGGGAAAGTATTGTTCTACAATAATGCGTAAGATTTTGGGTGTCCCTTGAATCTGATGGACTCACTAGAGTATATCCACATAAAATTGGAGAATTGATGTAAACTTCGATCACCTGAGAGTTGATTTTCTTCATCGCAGTACTTATGAAAAATGATTAATCAACCCGTATCCATATATCCCCGTATATATGGTTACGTTTGTTTAATATCTAATCCATTTATTAAGAGAAAACTACCGCTAAAAACTCATATTTTTCTATATTCACACAATATCTCCACTTAAATTAAGTATACGCTCTAATTCATTGAGGGCGGACTGGGTAAATGAAACAGGCATGAAATTGAATAGCAAGTGTGTGTGTGTGTGTGTGTGTGTGGATAGAGATAGAGGGAGGGATGTGGATATGATTGAAAAACACAAGAAGCTAAAGAATGAGCGGGTAATACTGTGGAATATGGGTTGAAATGAGAAGGGAAAAGACGTGCGTGCGTGGTGGAGTCATTGTCATGTAGGCATGTGTTTGGATATGAAGGCTCAGTTCCGAATTATAGTATAGTGTAATAGCTGCGCTTTTAATTCAACCTTAAACGTAGCTCATCGTATATGAATACATACAACATATATATATATATGACACACACATACACAACATGATTTGGATCATTTGGTGAATACAATCCATACATGTCTAATTGTGGCCAACAATATTTGGTATGGTGTGCTGGTGTGGGTCGATATGCCTCCCCACACACACATGTTCTTTGTTTTGTTTCTCTTCCCTTTCTTCTATCCACATCTTTCCCTTATCGCTCTCCACCATTTCACTTCATTTTTATTTTCTACTATTCACCTATCTTTTCTTCCTTTACATTTAAATGGTTGGCCACTTTCTGTGCTCTTTTTAGTGCCCCCTCCAAGGCCATAGTGTGTGGTGGTGGTGGATGGTGAAAACGTGGATACTATATATGGCATTGATTCTTTTTTTTTCTGTCTTTTGAATTAGTTTCGGTGTTGATCGTAATGATGAACACTAAAAGCTTATCACCATTGCGGATCGTTTATTTGGATGATTTAATATTAAATTTTCGTCTTTTATTTTTTAAAAAATATATTTTGTGTTCAGGATTCAAAATAAGGATAATATATTAGTTGTCAGTTTTAAAAAAATAATTTTTTATTTGAAAATCATTAGTTGAGAATCTTATATCTTTATCATTTAGAATTTAGATTCTAATTAAACTGTGCAGATCTTATCATAGTGATCAATTATTGGTGATTACCGTTGTGATGAGCACTGAAATTAATGACTTGATCCAAAAGATGTCGTTGATCCGCTGGCATAGGAAGCTCTTCAAGTGCCACTGCCCATTGGGCCTTACTTACGCCTTTTTGTAACATGCTTTTCTTATTATAATAAAATGGGCTTCAATGCAGTGTTTGAAACGCCCCCTACACGAAATTTAAGGCTGAGATCCAAATTTTCATCTGGGCTCACAGCAATGGAACAACAGGTTCAAAACAAAATACGGATACGCAAACAATAAACAATGCGAACTGTTGTTCCTTTCATTCAAAAGAAAAAAGAAAAAAACGCATGCCCTCACCAATCAGCTTCTAGTGCATTTTTTTTTTTATTTGGTAGTTGAACTTTCGGTAAATTTAATATTGATCCATGAACTTTAAAAAGAATTTGAAAAATCAGAGGCAAATAGTTATAAATGACGCAGAGTCGATGGACAAAAATCACCAATCTAAAATTTAAGGACCGAGATGTTCAAGGATTTCAATATATGATTTTAGAGTTCGTAACCAAAACCAAAATCAAAAGTTATAATAACCCTTTTACAAATGAAAATTGATTGTCAAATCTAAGACTAGCGACACTCCAGTAACACAAATTAGCACAATGCAGCTATTCACTACGATGTAGGATAAACTTTGTCCACACTTAAATTTATTTTTGGAAGATATAGCTGATATTTTTTTAAAAGGTATAACTCATATAATATATTTGATGCGAAATATTGGAAATATCTAAGATTTAATAAATATATATAGATATATCTTGCATCTAATATTTTATAGTTATTTTTTACCATAATTTCTTTTTTTTGTTTGTTAAAGTATAAAAATATTATCTTAAAAGAGTACATGATTTGTATCACTTACTCCATTCTTAAATGTTCGGCTTAGTTGACTCTTTTTTTTTTTTATAAATTAAGGACTAAATCAGCCAATTTATTATAATGTATTTTGTGTACTGTTAGATTTTATGTTAGTTTATAAGTTAAATAAACTGTTTAGAAAAAAACTTAGGCAAATCAATTTATAAGTGATTTATTTAGCTTTCTTAGCATTTTTCAAAAGTCAACTAGGTCTTATATTTAAGAACTCAGGAAGCATATCATATGATAAAAGTCTTATCCTTACCGTGTAAAAGAAGAAAATTAAGACCAAAGATGTTGTGGTTGAGTGGTATGATATCTTCTTGAGAAGTGGGAGATTGCTCGTTTGATCTTGATGGTAACCACATGTCGATAGTGCCTGCATGTTTAATTTAAAAAGGAAGAAAATTAGGGAAAACATAATACTATGATAAAAAAGGGAAAATTAATTATAGGTCCCATGTAAGAGACATAATTAAGAGCAGGTCATAAAATGTGATAATTAATTTGAAGTCTTTTAGGATCTGAGTAATATTATTTCTAAATGAGTGGATATCACATTAATTAATAAAGAATTCCCTCCCTCCACCCTATGCCTCTCTCTCTTCCTTGCCGATGTCTCCCCCCAACTTTCAACTCTCCCTCTCTCTCTCTGCATGGCGTCCCCTCCCTGCCGTCACTCTCCACCAACCCCAATCTCACCACGTATCTCTACTACACCGACGATGATGACACATACACCTACAACGGCCGTATATCTTGCTGAGACTATGAAGGCCATGTAAGAAACACATAGGAGATTTGAGAGAGAGGATGTGTATCTCTAAACACATATTGTTTATCGGTGCTCTCCACGCCAGCCGGGATGTAAGGGCGGCCATCCGAAACCGGGAGGTCGACCACAGAGGCGGCGCTATTTTGGAGGGATTCAGTTACAAATGGGCGGTTAGCTACAGTGGTCATGAAGAAGTTGAGAGTAGTGAGTGGCAGTGGGGGAGGGGACGCAGTGTAGAGAGATGGAGAGTTGAGAGTGGGACGAAATTTTTTTATTAGTTCACGTGAGACCAACTCCTTTAGAAAAAACATTACTCAAATTCCATGGGACTTCAAATTAACTACCACATTTCATAGGATATGCTCTTAATTAAGTATTTTACGTGGAACTTAGAATTAATTTCCCCTGACAAACATCATAGGGTGTGTTTTTATGGACTTATGGAAAGATGACTTATTTATAAGTCAGTTTGAAAATAAATCAGATTGTGTGATGACTTTTATGTTTGAATGAGCTGTTAAAAAATGACTTATAAGTCATTTGAACTTTTAAACATGTTTGGATGGACTTCTTGAAAAGTAAAGTTTAGATGAAAAATAAGTCAAAATTTGTGGGCCCCACCAAAATAAGTTCTTATTTTTAAAAATAAGTCACTTTTTTCAACTTGTGCTTATTTCCTCCATAAGTTCTTATTTTTTCCATAAGGACTTATTTTTATTAGTCCAACCAAACACATCAAATTAGGTTTTTTTTTTTTTTCATAATAAGTCCTTTTGATAGAAAATAAGGACTTATTTGGGGGGGAAAAGTCCAGCTAAACAAACCCATAATCAAATTTTCATATAGAAATTTAGGGGGGGAAAGAAAGGCAAAGAAAGAATAGCATAAATAGGTCATCATCATCACTTACTTAGGGGGCATTTGGCTGGGCTACCAATGGAAAAATAAGTCCTTATTTTTAGGAAAAATGATTTATTTTGTGAAAAGTTAAATTGGGGTGTTTGGTTGGACTTATAAAAATAAGTAAATTATAACTTATAAGTCAAAATAAGTATAAGTTCTACGACTTATGACTTATAACTTATAACTTATAAGTCACTTACGGAGGTGGACCCTACAATTCTGACTTATTTTACATATCAAATCACAATTAACCCAAACATAAATCACTTTTCCAAAAGTCAATCTAAACATACATCTCATTACACAATATAACTTATGACTTATAAGTCATATTTTTAACAGCCCATCCAAACATAAATCTTATTACACAATCTGACTTATTTTCAGTTTAACTTATATTTATATATAAGTAACTTTTCCAAGAAATCATCCAAAGAAAGCCTTACCCTTAGTATATTAAACATTCTAGAATCCAGAAAAAGCGGGCTTACGCGGGTACGATTCAAGATTTTCGATCTTTGACCCCACCTAGGTTAACGTTTCCATACACCAAAAAAAATTGCAGCCCTAGCTTCTCCTCCTGAGGCGCCGAGATCTGGTCTGAACCCTATTCCGATTATCAGACGAAGACGAAGACGAAGGGGGGGATTGTGAAGGAGGCTAGGGTTTGGATTGAATGGGGAAGAAGAAGAAGAGGGTTTCTTCCAAGGTTTGGTGTTACTATTGCGATCGCGAATTCGATGACGAGAAGATCTTGGTTCAGCATCAGAAGGCCAAGCACTTCAAATGCCATGTCTGCCACAAGAAGCTCTCCACTGCTGGCGGCATGGCCATTCATGTCCTCCAGGTTCACAAGGAAAGCGTCACCAAGTATGCTCTTATGTCTTTCTAACCCCTTTTTTTATTCCCCCTTTTGTCTGATTCGGATTCTCGTTTAGCTGTTTTCCGATCTGATTGTTCGTTTTGAGTCTTGATTCCCCCGTTTTAAAAGGACGAAGGGAGATTAGCGTAGTTCAATGTTTCCATGCGCCAGTCATGGAAAGCTGAATGTTGGATTGGGGAATTTAGGATTGTTTGAGTGGATGTAATCTAACCAAGTGTAATGTTATGGATCCACTGGGTTAATGAATTTTCATAGTGAATGCTCGGAAAACAGTTATCTTAGCTAGGTGAAGTTTTATAATGAAGGGAAATGTTCTACAATAATTGAAAATTCTTGATTTTTCAAATAAAAGAGTCTTAAACGCTGGAGTCTGGTTGTGGGCATGAGACACTGCGAATGTAACTCTTTAACAGATAAACCACATAGTTTTGGTTTCATGCCCAATTCACAGAGAATGATTCTCTTTTTAATTAAACTAACAATTCCATGCATATTCCTTCTCTGATCTTTCTTTCTCAAAGGGATTGAAACACCAAACTTCTGTATGAGGCATAAATACTATATGATTTATGCCCATTGCCAAATTACATGAACTTTATCTTGTTCCTGCAGTTGTGATGTTTCTAAGAGTCTTCCTATTCATGTTCTTTTTTCCTGTTCCGCTTGCTTTTTCAGGGTGCCCAATGCAAAACCTGGTAGAGAGTCAACAGATATTGAAATATATGGGATGCAAGGGATTCCACCAGACGTCTTGGCCGCCCATTATGGGGATGAAGGTAATCATTCATCCCTCTTTCTGTTTTTTTTTTCTCCCTTTCGAGTGAGGGCTCCAGAATCCACCCCCCCCCCCACCCCCCCCATATAGTTATTGTTTGATTGAGTGTTTTTTTGGGGGAAATGCAGTCGAATGATTAAGAGATGATAACTTAATTCAGTCAATGTTGAGTGGATACAGATGGCACACAACCAATGGATTTCAGTTAATGAACTAGTTTACATGGGTTTAATTCTGTCAGCTTGTGTAATGGTTATGTATCTGATTTGGGAATTGTCTCATAAAAGTTTTATTAAGGTTTTTCTAAAATGTGATTATTGGGGCATGTGTTTTATGCACAGTTTGTTTTTGGAGAAACCTAATTAGTTGAATGAGAGTGTCAATCAGAAATCAGATGGCGTATACTGCATTGAAGATTGGCAAGAGTATCCATGACAATTCTTCGTGCCTGTCAAATTGATTTTAGTTTGTTTAGATATGGTCTCTAACATGTCACCACATCTTCTGGCATGTGTTTTGATTGTTATTTTATTTTGTGTGAAAGCCAATTTGCGGAGAAAAATTGTCAGTGCAAAAGTATGACATATTTTGCATTGAAGGATGGCACAAACAATGTTCAGAAACTCTCTGTGCCTGTGTTTGAATAATAAAGTTTTCCCCTTTCTTCTGAACTTTTGGGTGAAAGCTAATTAGTAGAGGCAGAGTGTCAGTGAAAAGATACGATGTATTTCACATTGAAGATGGTCAATTGGGAAAACATTTTGTTCTTTCTTTCAGTTGTATTATTTATTTGATCGCCCCTCTTATCAGAAGTTCTGGTATAAAACATTAATTATGACCGTTCTCAATTATTTTGCATTCTTTTATAAAATTTTGAAATCCAAAATGCTTTATGCCTAGTTTACTATCCTTGTTGGGTTTTATTTTATCGTATACCTTATTTGTTGTAGAAGCACTTGTTACGAATGATATATGCAACATTTGTAGCAAGATTAGAATTCTTGAATTAGGCAAAACATTTAAAATTAAATTGCTTTTTCTGACAAAGTACTATTGAATGCAGATGATGAAGCTCCATCAAAAGCAGCCAAAGTGGATATCCCATCAAGTCAGCTTGTAGGTGGAGTTGTCCCACCATCATTAGGCATGGGATATCCTCCGCATTCAGCCTTGGGTGCTATGCCACCTATGTATGTTTAGTTAACTTATTGTATAACTTACTTCCCTGGTTTCGTTATTGTTTTATTTGGCATGTTTTGAAGAAAGTGATAGTCTATTCATTTTTCTTCAAGTGGCATAAAGATAATTAACTAATTATTTTATCTCCTGGTAATCAGTTATAATCCTGCGGTACCTATGCCTCCTGCCACTTGGCCAGTTCCACCTCGACCTCAGTCTTGGTATCCACAGCCTCCATCTGTTTCCATTCCTCCTCCTGCCCCATATGTACAGCAGCCATTATTTCCTGTTCAGAATGTTAGGCCACCTCTACCATCAACCACTTCTCCTGCCCTTCCAACCTCTCAAGTTGCTCCTCCTGGATTGCCTCCAACATCCACTCCAGTTTCACAACCGTTGTTTCCTGTTGTTGGAAATAACCATACCATGGCCCAAAGTTCAACATTTTCTGCCCCACCTCACTCTAGCGGTGTTCCATCTGCATTGCCTGCCAGTGTCCCTGCTGATGCTTATTCAAGTGCCAACACAGCTTTGGCAAATAGTTATCAGGCACTAGGGGTTCCAGGTACTCAAACAATCCATGAATATTTTATGTATTTAGTTTGTATCCCATCACTTTTTTTGTAATAAAAAAGTTGTTTCCAAGTGTCAATATTTTAAAGTTTCATATACAATCGCATGATCCCATATCAGTGGGTAACAGTCATAGGAGTAGATGTCCTAGTGTTTTATATGCTAACGCTTGGAAATCAATCACTCATATTGTATTATGATAGGCCTACATCACAAGTTGTTATCTCATTTTCTGATGCATGGCTTGAATTAGTCTCTTGCTTATAATTTTTATTTGTTATAACTCATGAATGGTGAGACATGCAATGCGTTTAAATTTGTTCACAACAAAGTGACTACTTGTTTGTTCCTATGATATGGTGAATACTGCTAATAGCTACTTATATTTAGTGTTACTTGTCCTGCTGGTTTAAACTTAACTCTGTACAGTATTATGATATGGTCAGAATTTCATGTCTGTTGTGAAGGAATAGATGGTAAAGTTTGCCTCAAAATTCCACTATAGTTCACACCCAAAAAAAAAAAATATCCCTATAGTTTGTCATTGAGCTGAGCGTACATGCTCTATTCATTTTTCTCACACTGTTACTGTAAGAAGGATATTATAACTTCGTTGGGCTGACTTTATGCATTGTAGTGATCTTAATTTGACTTTTTTAAATTACTGTAGGGGGGACATCAAGCAACTCGCATTCTTATGCTTCTGGTCCAAATACTGGTGGTCCTTCAATTGGACCACCCCCAGTAATTACAAACAAAGCTCCTGTAACTCAACCTGCTACTAATGAGGTCTATTTAGTTTGGGATGATGAGGCAATGTCCATGGTGCGTTATCTACTAGTGTAATATATTTGGTTAGTGTTGGAATATTATTGAACTTCTTGTTAAGTGATGTTATGTTACTTTGGTATCTGCAGGAGGAAAGAAGAATGTCCTTGCCAAAATACCAGGTGCATGATGAAACTAGCCAGGTAAGTCATACTACCTCTTTAATAGAAGGAGTTGCTTTCACATCTAACCAGATGGGTAGGCTTTATGCTTCTTGTTTTTAGATTCAGTTGTTTAAGCATTGTTTTCTGTTGATAGAGGTACATTCTATATGATATTTTATTGAATCCTCTTTCTAAAAAGAAGGTTGAATGACATTTTAATTTCCCCCCTTCATTTATTTCAACCTTAATAATAATGAATAGTGCATTCTGTTTTATTTTTAACTGCCACTTTGGCTTGCAAGCTATACCTCCTGAATTTGTGAGCATCAAAAGATTCAAGTACGTATTTTTTGCTAATTTCTCTTTGGTAGTCAATTATTGTGGTATAATATGTGAAGTATGCTGCAAACAATCAACTCCCGTCACCCTCCTTTTGTAGTACAAGAGTACGTATGAACAATTTTTAGGCTTGGTTTTACTATTGTTATTCCTTCTCCCTTGTGCTTAATTTCCAAGAATTGGGTTTGGGGATGAATAAGATCTTACACACCTGATTTTCGCTCATCCGTAGCATCATTACAATTTATTTTATGGAACAAGTGAATTCAGACTTGGCCAGGTCAGCTTCTTTCGCAGAGTTTGGAATCTCTTGCATAGGCCCAGGCTGTTAAATATTTGACTTTTGTTGTAGTCATTAGCAGTCTCTGGGTATGTATCTGCTGATCATTCTTGTGGTTATTTTTTTCAGATGAGCTCCATTGATGCGGCCATAGACAAGAGGATACTTGAAAGCAGGCTAGCAGGTCGAATGGCTTTTTAGGGCAAATTGAGCCATGCGTTGTCAAATTTGTCCTCTGTTGATGGCGGTTAGAATTTTTAGAGATTTTTGGTCCCAAGATTCTGATGCAGTTTCATCATTCTTTGCATGGAGTTTTCTAGGGACCAACTTAGTGGTGCTATTCTTGGGCAGAAAAATGATGTGGACGCTCTTTAAGTTCTAGGGAGGGGTGGGATTGGTTGAAAGGTAAAGTGGGATCTCATAGGAAGTTGCAAAACTGCCTTTTTCTAGGCATAGAAAAATGATAAGTTGTAGGACAAATGGCTACAAATGTGGTATAATGGAGAGTTTGGAAATGTCATTTATTTGTTTTAAGTGGTTTCGTTAGTTTGTATGTGGCTGTACCTGGGCAACATGATTATCAAATTGAAAATGTACGATTCTTGGATACCACTGTTTTGCATCCTTTCTCCTTGATCTCAATATTATCGTTTTTTTTCCCCCTTTTTTGGAGGGGAAAAGGCAATTTGCGTGAGAATTGATGTTACATGTGGGATCATACCAGTGATCTTTCACCTATTAGAGTTTTTGTGCTGTTAGGATGCAAGGTCATTGACTCTTGGTGCCCCCATTTTATCAACTTTTGTTAATCCTGTTAAAAGATGGGATGAGGTTGATGGATGTTGGCCAAACTATAAGCTAGAAAACCCAAGTTTTTGGACCAACTTTCTAGCCAAACTGAAGTTTTTTTACTATACCCGCCCTTGTGAATAGGCATTCCTTTAACTTGTATTTTCTAGTATTTTTTTAGCCCAAGGGTAATAAATGGTCGGTCGGTCGGTCGGTCGGTCCAATTTATTTTGGATTAATTTTTACCGCAGTTGGATATAAGCGCTTGGTGGCTGCCAGACACTTTTCTTCCTCTTCTTTTGTTATCCCAATTCAAATTCGGATTATTCAAATACCATCTAATTGGATAATTTTTTTTAATTAAAACATCAAAACAGTCTAATCAAACTAAAGCATTGACTGCCTAAGATATTTTTTTTGGCTACAATAATTATGATTTTATTTATATTGAGTTATTGACATTGATGTTAACATAATATCATAAAACATGATGACATTTTTTTTATAACAAAAGTTAAGATGAGTTGGGTCGGGATGACTTACCAGAATCAGGGTAGGTTTCTAGATTCAAAGAACGTTTGTAGAGGTATTTACAGATCATCCATTAATAATGTCCTCACATTTGCGTAATTCGAATCCACAACTTTATGGTTATGCACCAACCTCTTTACCAAAAGGATCAACCTTTATTGGCTAAAATATGATGACATTTTAGAATAAGATGATTCTATCTATGCTTTTGTTATTAGATCCATCAATAAAAATTCAATAATATTGTAAAAAAAAAAAAGTAATGCTCATAATCTTTATAAGAAAAATATTACTGATTATATAAATTTTATGTTAAATATATAAATATGAATATGAAATATAATTTTGACGAGGAATCGAAATATAAAACTGAAAGAAACGTTAAACTATTATATGTATTTTAAACTAATACGATTAGTTCGGAATGGGATTACTAGATTTTGCTCTAGCATAATCTCCCCAGTTTTATAAAACAAACATACATTAGGACGTGCAAGCTTAGGTGGGTCAGCTACTTTGTTTTATGAAGTAACCAAGACTGCCGCTGTAAGCCTGTAACAAATATGAGAAAATGGAGACTCACTTTGGCTGTAACCCTTAACCCCTAAAAAAACCCAAAGGCATAAGCTTTTTCAGCAGAAGACCCCAAAACCAGCCTCTGAGGCTTGTTCCTCCATGTTTTCTCTATAGGGGCCGCCATGAAAGCTTTGAGATCGCTGAGAATACTCAGGACTCTCTCTTCTTCTCCACACAACAATCTCTGCCCTTTTAACCCTTCATTTCTCCGCAGGTTTTACTCTGCTGAACCAGAACAAGAGGACGTGACTCAACCAATAAGTTACCCAGAGTCGGGAAATGATTCAGATTCAGTTTTTGATAGTTCCCATTACGAAATTCCCAATCTTTCGGACTCCACTGTTCACGCCCAACAACAACCCATCTGGGATCAAAAGTACAGGGCCAAAGCTGATGAATTGATCTTCGGAAAAGAAATCCCTCAAGGAAATTTGAGGTTCAAGGAGGAGGAGGAGGAGGATGAGGAGAATAGGAGGAGAGTGTTGGCCAAGGCTTTACTTGAGGCATCACTGGAGAAAGGGGATAGCGAGAATGAGGATGAAAGTGTGGTGAAGGAGGAGGACCAGAAATCATTGGCTGTTGGAATAATCGGTGCCCCCAATGCTGGAAAGTCTGCACTCACTAATTTTATGGTTGGTTCTCTTTTGATGAAATCATTTTCTTAGGGTGTCTTACTTTCGCTTGGTTGAGTGTGGAAGAAATTGGTTTCATTTTCTTCCTTTATATTTTCATTTTTATTTCAATTTCAATATTTTCATCGTATAAAATTATACCGCTAAAGATTGATGTTGTGGGGGAAAAATCATGGACTCTGGATGAGCTAATTGATGGTTACAAGCATAATTTGTTCCATAGTAATGTTACTTTTTTCCGTCTTAAATTAAAAGAGAAACTCATGCTTTTAACTCTTAAACATTTACGATAGATGAGTTTTTGTATTCGATTAGTGCCATAGCATGCCATCTCTTAATAGTTCATTTGAACTGATATATTATTGTTAAAAGGCCGGTGTTTTTAGTTTTTGCCCCAGATAAGTTAGTCTGTACAATAGATTGTGATATATAATTCATAAACTAAATTTGAAGTAGTACATTACATTGAAGTAATTGATATATGTTAGGGTGCATTCAGAAAAGTCTCTTCCATATCCTCTGTTGCTATCAACATTATTGGATGATTTATTTTTTTAATGTTATATCCTTGCTCTTTTGTCATAGGCTGGTACAAAGGTAGCAGCTGTTTCACGGAAGACAAACACCACAACTCATGAAGTGGTAGGAGTGATGACAAAAGGAGACACCCAAATTGTGAGTAACTTTTTTTTTTTTGTTATCTAGCATTTAATTCAATTTTTAAATTGAATTTGAACCACCCATATTTACAAAAAATCTCTATGCAGTGTTTTTTCGATACACCAGGGATCACATTAACTTGCAAAGGATATCCTCATAGGGATGTCAAAAATCGTGTTGAAAGTGCTTGGAGTTCAATCAATTTGTATGAAGTGCTCCTGGTTGTTTTTGATGTCCATAGACATCTTACCAGGTTAGTCCATTAATATTTCTAAGTGGGCACCGTGGAAGTAATCTTACTCTTCACTTCGATGTAACTCATTTATTGTTCTGTGTTAGAATTTGAAAACCTATTCTTCTTTTATTTATCTGATCAAACATGTCTGTCTAGAGATGGGGATTAAGCTGGGAGTTTAAATGTTCAAGGCTTTGTGTATGAAGGAAGTCTCGTGGATTCTGAATTTTTCAATATAGTCAGTACTGTGACATGTTGGCATGCAAATAGTTCATGATTTTACTCCTTGTGTAGATAATTGCTTGTGTATCATCTAGACACTGGAGAACTTGTGAAGATAGTTACTTTGGTAAATTAAATATATGTAAACTGAATCCTATATCATTATGTGCATGTTGCACTCCTTATAGCTCAACCACATGACAAGTCATTTTAACTTATATTTATTTTCATTTTCATCTCAGTCACTTATGTCTTTTTTAACATTCAATCAATATAGACCTGATGCAAGGGTCATACAATTAATTAAGCGTATGGGAGTTCGAACTCACCCCAATCAGAAACGAGTTTTATGTATGAACAAGATTGACTTAGTTAAGAAAAAGAAAGACTTGATGAAGGTTTCAGAAGAATTCAAACTTCCCGGATATGAAAGGTATGATTTTTTTCTAAAGAGACTGGATAACATGCCAATTTGCTGTTAAATTTTAACCTTTTTGTGGATCATCTATAGGGCCTAAAGCTGATGATCTTTTGTTATTATTGTTTAGGTTTTTCATGATATCAGGACTGAAAGGGTATGGAGTAAAAGATTTGTCACAATACTTGATGGAGCAGGCATGTATCTTTTCTAGTTATGCTCTCTATATTGCCAAATGACTTTGTTGTTCCTCTGAACTGGAATGTGTTATTGGGTTCCATAAAACATTAGTCCTAAGCAACAATTCGCTTTATAAACAAATATTGTTGTTCTTGAGTTTTAGAGTTTGAGTCTCTTGCATTTATTGAGCAATAAATGATTTCTAGCCTCATTTTGTATAATAGTCTACATACTATATGGTGTATGCCTATTTGTAAATGGTGTGGAAACAGAAAGAGTATTGTCGCTCTTACTCAATGCTGCACTTTGATCATGCATGAAACGTAGATAAGATTGCTTCTCTTTTGCTTTTATCATGAATCTAATATTTGATGCTGACTGCTGTGAATGAAAACTTAAATGGGGCATTGTATGTCATCTGACACTGATTTCATACCTAACAGAATATGTCGTGTATAAATGTATATTTAAATTAGTATGTTTATGAGGGACTTATACATTTCTAGAACCATTTTTAAATATATTTTTGGGGTGACAGAAACATCTTATCAAATAGCAGAGGGGAAATGAAATATCAGTGGTTCTTATGCTGGCATACCAGTGTGCTATGGACTTAGGTTATCAACTATTTTTTGGATCAGGAAAAACGAGATCTTCATGGCAATCTTATATCTTTACCGGTGGATATTTTTTTTAATTAAAAAAATAAAATAGAAGGATTTACTGATGAAACTACTTCCTTTTAGACCTAGTGAACAATGTATCTTTCTTATATTTCTCCTGGATTCACATGTTAGACATTTGAAGACCTAAGTCTGGATTTTGAATTGCTTCTAATGCTTAGGCAGTTCAACGACCATGGGAAGAAGATCCATTTGTGATGAGCGAAGAAGTTATGAAGATGATAGCCGTGGAAGTTGTGCGTGAAAGGTTGTTGGACCATATACATCAGGTGGCAGTTCAATTCAATCTTAATTTATGGATAGAATCAGACAGAAGTATATCGTATGATCAGATTGTTAATTTACGATTTTGATGATGGATCACAACTGTTGCAATGCAGGAAATTCCATATGAAATTGAACATCGTTTGGTTGATTGGAAGGAATTACGAGATGGCTCCCTTAGAGTTGAGCAGCATTTCATAACGACCAAATTAAGCCAACGCAAGATTCTTGTGGGAAAGAATGGCTCCAAAATTGGGTATCTCCTATTCTAAGTCTTCATTTTTATATTTTTGTAGATTTATGTAACTAGTTGGTTTTTAAAATAGGTCCTCCGCTGTAGTGCTGTAAGAGAGACAATGACAAACGAGTGGGAGTGTAGATGGCCCATTCCATCCTATTACACATTCTACTCTCTCTCTATAATCATTGTGGTTAAAATTGCAAACTTGTGATTGTTTGGGGTTTGTTTGATGCAGGAGGATAGGAATTGAAGCTAATGAAGAGCTAAGGTCCATTTTCAAGAAGCAGGTGCATCTAATTCTGCAGGTCAAGCTTAAACAGTGACAAAAGACAAATTGGATTTGATGTTTAAGAGTGCAACTCTCCCTCCACTCCACACCATGATCAAGTATACAAAAATGCCAGCGTGGGTTTGAATCTTACCGAACGCCATGATTGAAGTGATCATAAAGAACAGCATCATGGTTATGGAGAACAGGATAAAAAATGGCCCCCGCAAATGGTGATCATGAACCCAAAACTTCCTACTTGTAGTAACAAAATTCATTTGGTTGTAACTGTAAGCACGTATGAGTGTTAGAAAATACAAATAGACGACCATATCTTGTTTCGTCGTTTCGGAATATAAATTTCTCACATATCTTATGTACAGCAATTTTGATGATGAATTCCATCTTAGGCTTTTCTGAAGTTTCCCCCTTGCCACTCTTGTAATGTAGGGTAGCTTCTTATCAATTTATTCCGCACGATACTAATACCTTATTCATCTCTCCATGTTCATATGGGCATGAATGATTGTCAACTTATTGTCTTGTTCTTTATTTATAACATTGGAAACTCTTTTACCAGATATTCGGGTAACTAACTAATTATAACTAATTAAGTTCAGAGTCTGTGGCCATTCTTTCCAATTAAAGTGTTTACTTCTAGACTTGAATTTGACAATTGGTTTAAACTAATAGACCAACTTTGTATTGGTATTCCTGTCTTGTCCTATGTTTCTTTTAAGATTAATAACTTGGCTGTAGAAATAAATATGTGGAAGAGTTTTATCTCCCTAGTCTGGAAATTTTTTTATGTATACTCCATTAGTTCTTAAATATAAGAGACTTATTTAACTAATTTGATTGGACTAAAAGTGTTGAGTAAATTAGTTAAAATCACATGATATTACCAAAACACCATAATCACATATCTTTATCCCCAATCTCTCATGTTTATAGCATTATTAGGAATAATTTATGAAAAAATTAAGGAAAAATAGAAATAGTTGTCATATTTACCATGCTTACCTATCCCAATATTCGAATATGCAAGTGTTGGAATCAGTAATACGCACCAAAACCATGATGAGTAAAGCTTTTTATTTTAGGCTATAGAGTAAAGCATATGAATTACTCTCACGTAAATGCAATAGCCAAAATTGAAGCTCAACAAATCAGTCAAAATACTGTTCCACATAAACGTGAATGAATGAATGAATGAACTCAGTTGCGCATGGAAGGAGGCAAAACAACATCATAACAAATGCGCGCCAAATGGAGGCAATCCAGCCAGTGAAAGATCTCAGCATTAGGATCACTCTCAATCACAACATCAGACACAGTGATCTGCACAACGCCTCTGAAGCTTGTGATCTGGCCTCGCACTCTCGCCACCTTCCCCAGCCTCACGAGATCGGCGAATCCTTTGGCGGAGGCGGCGATTAGGTCAACATCGGGTGAGGAAGGGAAGGAGAGATGGTTGAGCCAGAGGATGCAATGGACGCAGCCTGTGCCGTCGTCGAGAGTGAATCTCAGGAATCTCTCAGGCTTCAATTCGCGGGAGGTGACTGTGCCGACGGATTCAGCGCGAGAGAGAAGGATGCCTCTGCGAGAGAACGAAGAAGAGGAAGAGGAAGAGGAAATTTGGGTGAGAGAGAGGAGATCGAAGGCGAGAAGCTTGACATGAGTGTTGAACAATGCAACCGCCATTGCAGAAGATCGATCCCTTTGAAACTTTATGGGCTTAGTTCGGCCTAGAACCATCCCTTTCTCTTATCTCAGCCCTTAATTTAATCTAACAACAGCCTATAATAAATCACTTTCCCACAACTCGATTTGTTTGCTAGGTTATTTTATTCTTTTATTGCGTCAAAGAACTTGAATGAAAACCAAGCTTTTTCTCTCCAACGGGCTGCACTCTGAAGAGAGACAAAGATATGTGGCCTTCTCCAACACAAAAACAACAAATGATTTCCAATTCAATACTCAAAAAAGGAGGCACAAAATTATCTGATATAATGACCGGAACAATGATAGAATAAAAATAGCCTCCACCACTCTTGGACTATTCACTTCATAACCTCTAGCACCTATGCAGTACTTGCTGCTCTTCATGTAGTGGATGTAGTCCTTGTTACCCATTGACTTGGCCAATTTTCCAAATATTTTCATGTCATGATCTTTGTGCTCCCCTTGCTTCAACAGAATTGGCCTAACATACCCTGCATCCTCCCTGCAAAGAAGGCCAGATTAGGTCTCTTGGAAACTTGAAATCCTCCGAGGTCTTTGGTTGGGATTCGTGAAAGTCGTCATCTCCAGAGGGGTGAACGGACGCCGCTATAACACAGATCGAGTGGAAGGATGCAGAAATTGAAGGATTGATATTCCTATTGATTCCCAGAAACTGAAGGTTGCAGTTGTAAGCGATGAAATCAGTGTTGAGACGTAGCGGTGGGAAAGTGATTTATTATGGGCCGTTAGATTAAATTAAGAGCTGAGATTGGGGAAAGGGAGGAAAATGGAGAGCAGGAGAAAGGGAGAGGTTCCGAGCCGGGCTTAGTTGGGCCTATCCAGGCCTCCTTAGCCTTTATTACTGTCTTTTTGGTGATATTTCCCTTAGCATGTTGTAATGACTAAGGATTTGTTTGAATTGGTATTCAAAAAGCATAGCTGTGATACTTAATCTCGTATGACTCGTATGATGAAGATCACATTAGAAAAAATAGTTTATATTGTCAATCCAAACATGCACTATATCCGCTAGAAACTTCTCAATTGAAATTCTGCCCATTTAGGTTCATTGAGATAATACTACTTCGTTCCAAGTATGCACTATATCTTTTGAAAAACCTTGTCATTCTTTTTTTACTCCAAACAGAAAGTGCAATTTTTTTGGAGTATAATTTTCTTAATTCACTCATTTTATAATCTAAGGAATACATTTACCATTATGGCTGATGTGGCTTCTTTAATTTGGATTGATTTGGGATGAATGCACTATGAATTTGAAATATGTTTAAGATGAAATTCCTTTTTTCAGAAAGCTTGGCACGAATGACTTCTCGATTAGAGGAAAATTAAAAGTGAACATGTGAACATATGTGCAAGCACATCATCCCTATATTTGGAACAAGTATTTTATTCATTAGGTCGAATCATCAAACAAATCCAAGTGAATGGGAAACCGTCCATCTCAAAACTGTGGTTTTTTTTACAACGGGATCTAAGCAATTGAAGATAGTTTTGTTTTGGTAATTATCTTCCCACATATAAAACCCAAAAAGAAAAAAAATCATTTGAACATAGGAGTTTCCACCGTTTAATTATAAATGTTAGCCCATAAATCATGCCCAAATACAAGCTCTTTATGTTTTTTAAATTAATAAATAAACACACTATTTCATTGTCATCTGATGAAAAACAAAAGACACCTAGACAAAAGGAAACAATTATAACTTTACGTACAGATATATTAATTAATAGTCCATTCCAACTAAGCTATATGGACTTTGTATCTAGAAGAGTTTGGATTCAAACATACTAACAACCCCCCCCCCCCCAAATGTACATCTCAAAAAATGGTTCCACTTCAATTGTAAAAGGTTGCATGATCTAAAATGCACTATTTATTTCTAAATTTTGTCAATCTTTTAAACTACTCTCATTGACACTACTTAAACAAAGTTAGAAATTAAGAGGAAAATTAAAGAAGATGGTTAAGATATTTTAGAAAATATACGTTATATTATCTAACTTAACAAATATATTTAATTTAACTAAATTGGATAAGTAAATATACAATTAGCACAAGAGGGTATCACAACAACATTGGAATATAAAATGTCCATTAAAATTTTAGATTTAACTTGATATCGTCATGAACACTTGCAATTTTAGGCATAAAATGCACTCCTTGCAAGCCTTAATATAGGAACTACTCGAGGAGTTTGTCTTCATCATTAAGGGTTAAAGGTCATAGTTGCCCCTGAAATATGTAAGGTGTATCATATATGTCCCTGAAACATTTTTGGGTCTAAATGTGCCATCGAAATATGAAAATTGATCAATTTCGCCATATAAATGTTAAAATATTAAGGGTTAAATGTCACATCTGCCCTAGAAGTGTGCACGGTGGATCACATCTGCCCCGGATGTATTTTTTGGTCCAATTTTGCCCCAAAAGTGTGCAAAGTATATTATATTTGCCCTTTATCATTAAAAAAACTCACGTTAACTGTTAAATAATTGACTTTGACCATCAATATTTTAACGATAAAGGGAAAATATGATACATTTTCACACTTCCAAGGTAAAATTAGACCAAAAAATACTTCCGGGGTAGATGTGATCCATCGTGCAAACTTTCGGGGTAAATATGACATTTAACCCAAATATTAACGGTTAACGTCTACTATTTAACAGTCAACGTGAGTTTTTTAATGGTTAAGGGCGAAATTGATCCATTTTTATACTTCGAGTGCACATTTGGACCCAAAAATACTTCAAGAGCAGATATGATACACCTTACCCACTTCAGGGGCAACTATGATCTTTAACCCTTATCCTAAATATATGACATATTTAATATTTTGCCAATTTTTTTTTTTTGAAATTGCCCCATTTAATGTTCCCTTAATAATAATCAATTAATATGAGTGAAAGAATTAAGAGAGATTGTTAGAGTGTTTTAGAAAAATCATATCGTACTAACTAACTTTACTAATATCTTTATCATTAATTTTATCAAATTAAATAAATATATTCTATATTTAAAATACGATGGAGTAATTGTGAAATAATAATATGTAATAAAGAAAAGAAGAGAGAAAGTGAGGAGGTAAGGGCAATAATAATGATGATAAAAGAGGGTGGTGGCTGGTGGGGGTTAGCGATGCCATCGAAAGCACACAACAAGCACTGTAAGATGCTTCTCAACACGTACAAAAGATTCTCAGATTCAACCCTAATTCTTGGATTTTCAAATTATAAAAAAATATTTTTATTACTCAAATATCATTGATATATGTAGAAAAACTTGAAAGACTGTAAACTTTTGCATATATAGAGTCTAACAGATTTTTTTTTTAAAAAAAAGAAAGAAATAATTTGATGGAGTCCAAGTTAGAAATAATTTATCGAAATATATAAATATATATTTCTGAGTGCTGTCTACAATCATGTCCATATATACAAGTAGTAACAACAATAATTACAAAGTGGAGCAAAAGGTGAAAAGGGCCCCCTTTTAGCTTTCCTCCCTTTTATATATGTGTACGCAGCAATAATTTGTTCTCTTCTACAGTCTTTTTTAATTGATTGTATGTGGCAGAAATTTTGACTACATTGTTTTCTTGTCTGTAATGGTGTAACATTTGTTACTTCAACTTTATCCTAATTACTTAAAAAATTAATTTACGCCTGTAGACGTTTTCTTTTAGTTTTTTGGGAAATTAATAATGATCTGGGCTTTTTTTAAAAAACTACTATTTGACATTTACGTACATATGTTTAAAGTGCTTATGCTGGAAACAATTTATAGTCTAAAAGCAAATTTTCAAGTGAATCTGAAAAAAGAAGGAAAAAAGTAATCGTGGCTAATCACTGGTTTTATTAAGATAATATTTAAAAATGACTACATCAGTACGATCATGATGATAACTTTTATGATTATTCAAAGGCTTGAAGGCAGAGTTAAATTTAATGGAAAATATACATGTATAGAGATGAAAACCTATTTTTGGCCCTTTTTCACCTTATCTTTTTCTTGTAATATTTCTATTTTAAGTCAAGCAATACGTCGCAATGATATTAGGTTTATCAAGAGTGTATTTGGATGAATTTATGAAAAAGTGATTTATATATAAGTTAGATTGAAAATGAGTCAAATTGAAAATGAGTCATATTGTGTAATGAGATTTATGTTTGGGTCAGCTGTGAAAAAATAACTTATAAGTGACTTATTTTCTATAAGTCAGATTGTGTATGTTTTGGTAAGTTGTGATTAGATGTGAAAAATAAGTCAGAATTTGTGGGGCCCCACTTTATAAGTGACTTATAAGTCAGAAATAAGCTGTTTTAAACAGCTTATACTTATCTTGACTATTAAATTATAAATTACTTATAAGTCAGATTAACAATAAGCCGAAACAAACATGCAAAATAAGTTACCAACAAAATAAATTACTTTTACCCCAAAATAAACACTTATTTTTTTGTTTTAAGTTGAGCCAAATATGACTAATTAAGCTCTTTACACTTTAGTTATTAGAAAAGTAGATACTAACATCTACCATGAGGTTACAAGCATAATTAAATCTATAAATTTTCACCCAAGGAATTAAACCATCGGTCAGAAGTCAAAAATAATTATTCCGGATAACATGTCACCCTCGCACTTCAAAAATTTAGAGGATAATTATTCTTGGAATAACAAATATAAAAAAGAAATAAATCCAATTAAGAAAATCTGATTCGAATGGATACATAATCTTTAAAAATATTCTAAACAATCTTCATATGTAACATCACCCCAAAGACTCCTTTCTTTTTATATCTGCATATCACGACGACAGCTTTCACTCATATTTATATATAAGGTTCATACAAGTTTCATCCTTCAACTTTCAGTCAATTTTAGTTTTGATCTTTAAACTTTAAAATAGGTGGTTTTGGTCCTTAAACTTTTGGTCAATTTTGGTCTTGATCCCTGAACTTTAAAACCGGTGGTTTTGATCCTTGAACTTTCGGTAAATTTTGGTCTTGATCCTTGACCTTTTAGTCAATTTTGGTTTTAGTCCCAGAATTTAAAAAAAAAACTTGAAAAATCAAGGATCAATGGTTATAAATAGCACAGAGTTGAGGGACCAAAAACAAAAATCTAAAGTTCAGGGAGCAAAATAAAAATTGACTAAAAGTTCAAAGACTAAAACCACCGATGGTAAAGTTCAGAGACCAAAAGCAAAATTGACTGAAAATTCAATGATCAAAAGTTGTATTAGCTCTTATATATACTCCCTTCGGTCCTCATTATAAGATTACTTTGACTTTTTTGGAGGAAATTAAGGATACAAAATTAATCACTTTAAATTGTCTATAGTTATCTTTTTTCTTCAAAATTAATTTATTCTACTTATAAACTAACATATAATCTAATTACATATAACATATGTTATAATTTAGTGATCTAATTTACTTCCTTAACTTCCAAAAAAAAAGTCAAAGTGATCTTATATTTAGGACAAGAGGAGTATATAGCATGTTTCACTCTCTCTGTGATTGAACCATTTCCATTATATTTATGTTGTCTGTCCACAACTAATATAAAGTTTCTTGTATTTTCTCCCATTTTCTGTTACGGCACTTTGAAGGTCTCTTCTTCGAGCAAGAAAACTAAAAGAAAATAGAACGTATAAAATAACGAGTAAAAGTGAAGAAGGAGAAGAATCCTATGTGTATGTACCGTCTCTCTATAGTCTATATGATTGATTAATTGGGGAAAAAATATAATATATTGATTATTGAGAGATGAATTGCGGGGGTCATATTTGCTTTTTGTTGGGTTTGACTCCGAAAAAAGCAAGAGGACTTGGCTTTGGAGAGGATTCAATTATTTGAATCTTTATTTGTTTGTTTGTTTGCCTTTTTTTAATGATAAGAATATGGCTCTATTGGAACTTGGAAGGTCAAGTAATCAGTCTCCTCATTTCGATCATCATTTGGTTTAGTGGTGTGCCTTTTTCTTTCTTTCTTTTTATTTTTTTTGGGGGGGGGGGGGGGGGGACAATTAGCTAACTAGGCCTAGGTGTACCTCGCCAATTTTTTAAATTTTCTTTGGTGTGAGTGGCATGTGGTTTTGATGCCGCAATTGACGTATAAGTTCATATATATACTCCAATGAACATATCTTGTTTTGGTGACTTTATGGTACGTAATCTCTGTTTTTCAATTTTTTTATAGACATCTAACATTATTGTCCCTATGGTACTTGATTATTACAACATGCCTCAATTGATGTTGCTTGTTCAACAACATTTCCTTCTGCCTTTGGACGTTACAACATTAACTGTTTTATTTATAATCGCTTTGTTATTTGTTATATACAAGAGACTGAAAGAGGGATTTCAATAAACCTAATTTTGTTTGGTATGGACCAAAAAAAGAAAGGGAGGGATGATTATGGTTGACTTGTTTGGTGTACATGGGGAGAGCTAAAAATATTCAAAAAGACGTCATTGCCCTTTCTAGTTGGACTAAAAAATTACAATTTTCATTCTTATACACATATCAAAAATCAGTGGATTATTAGCTAAATTAGCGAAGAAATTCATCATAAAATATACCATAATTAAATAACTAGTGACGAACTTCCTGATTTATATATTGATTGAATTAAGCCTTTATGATGAAATAATGTCATCAGATTTTGTCACTAATTCACCAATTTTTTTTTTGTAATTTATAATTCCATTCTAAAAAAATATATATTAATTGTAACAGAATACATTCATACACACATTACAAATTAAAAAACGATGGGACGTTAAAAAGAAGAGTTGGGAGCGGCGTGGAGATCAAAGAAGAATGGGCAAGTTGACACCTTTTTACGTATGTTTTTAAGGACTTTCTATGTCAGTATTAGGAGGAACATAATTTCAAGTGATTTAGTAAGTTTCTTATTTACGTCCATGAAATAAATGTAGAGAAGAGAATCTATTCTATATTCGAGAAAATATATGTGTGCGTATGATCTGTACTTATGTCGTTTGGTACTTTGGTGGAGAGTGTAATGGAATGGATCGGAGAATCTTAGGAAACTAAGCTTGTGAGCGTGGGGTTTGAAATTTGCATTATTATTGTAAATAAAGGTTTAATTTACCATTAAACATTTGGATCAATTAACTATAGGTTGTTTCACCTTAACCAGTGGTCTCGGGTTCGGACTCTTGGTATGCAGCTGCTATAATTACTTTCGAGGCAGCGAGGTTTGACGAATAACTAAAAAAATGTTTAATTAATTAACGAATAATTGTGAGTTATTCAATTTGACTCACACACATATGTATAATTAAGCTGTCTGCACATACACACACCTCCGTGTGATGGTAGGCTTTCAGAATAATTGACAAGTGTTCGTCTCCTCTTATTTTGGCCATGTAATTTGTTTATTTTAAGTAAAGTGGTAGCTACTAACAACGATATTATAACTGAGATTAAACTTGCAATCTCTCGTTTATCGGAAAGATATCGTACTATTAGGTATGGTCTATCTCATTAATTTTCCTAAAGAATATAACTAATTCCATCAATTATAATACCCAAGTTCTTATCTGAGGCTACTCAAATAATTATAGGCATATGTAATTTGCAGCGACAATATGTAACTGATTGAAAATTATTGTCGTGTGTATTCATGATTCCATTGTTTTAAGGTTACACACTCAAGGTTACGTTGTCATCATCAAGGTTGTCAAACACGTGAGTTTAAGTAAACTCGTGAGGAGAATGTAAAATCGGATCGTAAACTCGAATCGTAGACTCGTAAGAGTTTACCTTTATTAATAAATACGTGTTTTCAGTATATAATTAAATAAGAAATACAAAAATAATAATAATTTGACTTGAAGATATTTAAATATAAATAGTTGATATTAAATATATCAACATTCATACTTTATCTCACTCAATAAAGAAATTTCTATGAAATTTATATATTAATTCATTGAATATGGTTAACTAAAAGTAATAAACATGATATTTATAGTAAGTTAACACAAATTTCTATAAGGTAAAAACGTACAAACGGTGAATTCGGCATGTAAACTCGTGAGTTTTTACCGAGTTTACACCCAGTACAAATTTAAGTGACTCGTGACACGTTTTGGTTAGGTAGAGCCGTAAAAACGGTAAAATCGGAGTGTCAACTCGCGAGTTTGACAACAATGGTCATCATTTTATGTACAGTTCTTCAAGTTTTGGCACGTTTCCTCTTTTACTAAAAAATAAGAAAAATAATGGAAAACTTTGGGCTTGTTTGGCTGGACTTATTCCAGCCAAATAAGTCCTTATTTTCAAGGATAAGTACTTATTTTTAAAAAAGTTGTTTTGAGTATGTTTGTCTCGACTTATAAAAATAAGTAACTTATAACTTATAAGTCAAAATAAGTATAAGTTCTTTTTTTCAACTTATGACTTATGACTTATAAGTCACTTTTTTGGTGGACCCCACAATTCTAACTTATTTTACACATCAAATCACAACTAACCCAAACATAAATCACTTTTTCAAAAGTCCATCCAAACATACATCTCATTACACAATATGACTTATAACTTATAAGTCACTTTTTTTAACAGCTCATCCAAACATAAATCTCATTACACAATCTGACTTATTTTCAGTTTAACTTATCTATAAGTCACTTTTTCAGAAGTCCATCCAAACATACCCTCTCTCTGCCTGCCAAAAATTAGACGTACGTTGACAGATTTAGTGGAGATAAACCAATGGAATTGATTGTAGATAGCATATATATTTACATGAAGCAGGTTATATATATTCTCGACGTGATGAAAGATGCCTCAGCGTGTGATGAAGGATATATGTGCCCAAATTAAACTAAAACTGGAATAATATACATGTTAAAGTCTCCCAAGACTGATTTCATTCAAGATTTGATTATGACCCATGAATCAAACAAAGCCCTTATTTTGAAAACCAGGTTCAATATATCATATTTATAGTCCGGTTGGTTGGATTATAGTAAAACCTTGTTGAGCCGGTTTAATTAGATCAAAGCTAGTCTGTCATTAAACCAGAACTTAGTAGTTTTTAAAAAATTAGATATCATTTCGCAAAACAAACACACACACAAAAGAATAAAAAAATACCCTTTAAGAAAGCCTAATAGATTTTCAGAGTATTTGCATTTATACAGTGTCATTTTATTAGAAACTTTGTATGATATTACGCTGATATATGATACTTCCTCCAGCTTTTTGCCCTAAATGTAAGATATATTTCTAATATTTGTCAATTTTTTTTTTCAAAAAAATTACCTCTATTGATACTTTAATTTCTCAACAATAATCAAGTAAGAGAAAAATAAAGGGAATAATGGAAAATAATTAGGATGTTTTAGAATAAAACATATTATGTTAGCTAACTTAACAAACATCCTTAATATAATCAAATTAGGTAAATATGTCATATATCTAGGACCAAATGAACAATTAAACTTATCATGAATTTATTTTTATGTGAATTATTATATTTGAATATAATTAGTTTTTATTACATTTGTATTTGCTTGTTACTTCCTTTCAATTGAACCGAAAATTTGATCTATATAAAAATTCAGACTTGATTGGCCTTTTCAATTTGAGATTGGATATACTTCTTTCTTTCGTTCTTAAATATAAGACCATGTTTTTTGTGTGGAGAAATTATGGAAGGTAAATAAGCCAGTTAATTATAAGGTATTTTGTGTACTATTAGATTATATGTTAACTTATAAGTCAAATAAACTAGTTTAAAGAAAAAAATTAAACAAATCAATCTATGCATAACTTATTAAGCTTTTTTTGGGATTTACAAAACAATTAACTAGGTCTTACATAAATGGAGTGAGTAATTAATACTTCCGCATGAACACCCTAACTTGCATGCTTCTCTATCGTTTATTTACTTATTTTTTGGGTCAAATGTTTATTGACATATTGACCGCATAGATTTTAGGGAAAATTAATTATAAGTCTAATGTAAAGAATTTAATTAATCTCATGTCTCACATAATTAATCTCAAATCCCAAAAAATCGTTATCGCCTGGTCATAAGTTGTTATGGTTAAGATTGTTACTAACCAGGAGTTTAAAAGTTGTGATCGGTTGGGTCTAAATTGTTATCGTCACGCCAACAGTTGTTATGGTCACGCAAAAAAGTTGTTATCGTATGCTCAAAAATTACTACTGACAATTTTAAACCAGACAATAACAACTCATAACTTTATGGAAGGGACCTCGGATTAATTATGTGTTTTATGGGACTTCATCTTAATTAATTAAGTTCCTTACATGGAGGATCGGGATCTGTAATTAATTTTTCTAGAATTTATGCAGATAATCGCAGACAATATAAAGTGATTGAATTTATCAACCACTTATATGTGTGTGTATATAAAAGAAAAGTCTTTTTTGTGCTTAGTCATGACCACTCAAGTTGGGATAAAATTTAGGCCATAATTATTACCGCAGAGAATATGTAGCATCCTATGGCATTTCATTTACCGATCACTTTTTAGGTGATGTTATCTACTTGTGAGATCTCTCGAGGATCATATGAGTGGACATATATATTCGAATAATAAAATATAAAAATTTGATCTGAGTATATTTGATATGCATTGACAATTTGACATATTACCTTTCTGACATTTATGAAAACATGACGATGTACATTTTCAGCCCAACTAGTGCTTCGTCTAATATTGTTAGGCACATATTTATGCGCTAATCATGATCATCTTCTGAAGATTTAACTTAGATTGTGTTGGCAAAAAATAAACCTTATAGATTGTGGGGGGTAAACTTGCTATGGACTTAAATAAATTAGACACCCTTTTCTTTTCTTATGATTAATTAGACACTGAACAAAAATATCGAAGCGTGAGGAATGATATTTTTTTTTTTTTTCATAACTCTTTGGCTCAATTGTGTCATGATCTTTTTTGGGGTCTTTTTTATGAGACACACAAGTAACCAACTAATTTGAATTGAGGTTATTATTAAGATGCATCTCTTCAGTAGTGTTTTTTAACAAAGTAGTATTCAAACTCAATTACTCCACTAAGTGATCCAACCACATAAACTTTTGTATGAATTTGGCATGTCCCATCACTTTAAATCTAACCAATCACATGCATACGTCTCAGATATATTTTAATATATAGAATTTTAATCTAATATCACACTATGGATGGAGGCTTTGTTTTTTCCTACACACAAGTATCAAGTCAAATTAAAAATTTCCACACCACATTAAAATATTTATAAGGTGTTTGTTTGTAATTAATCCAACCACAACCACAAGTAATGTGACAAACCCACTCATGTTAGCAATTCTCGTTAAACTAGTTTACTAAGTACCCTCATGTGAGTAAGTTTTTAATGTAAAAGGGTTTTTGTGGTATTTCAAATGCTAACACATGGCCAACACGCTCAACGGATAAATCTCTAATTCCTAATTTTTTTCTCCTTTAATTGTTACCATATCCCAGATGAATATTGCTCCAAATTTCACCGCTGATGAGCATTTCTGATACTTTATTTATTTTACATGGCCACCACAAAAATTTGCTACTTTTTTAAGCAACATTGTCCCCAACATGACATTAGATTCCATCCATCGTATTCAGCCATCTTCTTCCTCTTCTGTCGGATCTCAGCCTAATCGTGGTTTTATAATTTGTTTTTTCTTGAATTACTTTAATTAATTACATTTGATGGTCAATCGTGTTATAAACTTTATGTCAACTTACACATAATCATCTTCATGCAACACAGGCAGCCGGTCTGATAATGCGTCTTGGAAACAATGACATTTCATTTATTTTTTCACAAAAATAGGAAGTGCTTCTTATTGTATCTTTTTCTTGTAATTAGTTATTTGTATTATTTTTTAATTGAGTTCTTATCGTTTTCTTAATTAGAGGTAGTAGTACTTATACTCTTGATTTTTTATTTTGTGAGAAATATGTTGTTGGTACTAACGATGTGTATCTCATTCAAATTGATTAAATTTATCTTGCATTTAAATAAAATAAAAAAATTTATTGGCTTACACACTATATAGGCCATTAATATGAGTTCCAGTTAACTAGTTTAAAAATATTAATTTGAATAAATAAATCATTTTAAAGTATTTATATTTATCATTTTTTCTAAGTTAAATGTTAATAACTTATAAAAATATAGTAGAATGACACACATAAATAATTTATTTAACTTCATTAATCTCCCCAAATTAATTAATTAAATTTTATATTAAGGAGTATAATAGTATATATAATACAACGAGATATATATAAACATAATGGCTCTTTATGTTAATTATAAATAAGTTCTATCCTTACATTGTATTTTTTTAAAAACCTTCTCTTCTTGTATTGATAAATTACATGTTCATATCTTCATAATTAATACAATGCGAGTATATTGATTGCATGAAAAAATATATTATACCATAAATAAAAAATATTATGATTGTATCAACTAATACATACCACCCTGTTTCTTATTATAAGTTCACCTTAATTACTTTTCACATACCAAGGAGTAGAAGTTATAGCATTGAATATGATATATATTTTTTTAACTCTGCCCTTATTTAGAATAGGTATTAAAGTAATATTTATGCATTATAAACATTCTCTCTCATCTTCCCTATTTCCAATACAAGGGCAAAATAGTCATTATAGCATTAATTGACTCTAAAGTGGACTTATATTTTGGAACAAAAAATTCATGATGGCTAGACTTATACTCCCTCTGGTCCTTATTATAAGGCACCAACTAACAAAATTTTTGGTCCTTATTATAAGGCACCAACCGCCGCATTAATTACATTTTTCCTACTTTACCCTTGTCATTAATGAATGTTCATAGTTTAAAATGTTAAGTTGTATCATTTAATGAAGGGTGAAGTTGGAAAACATGGTCAATTAAGCCTAGATTTAAGGACCCAACTACCATTCCTTGGTTTGTGAGAATTGGTAGTTGGTGCCTTATAATAAGGACCAGAGGGAGTAATAAAGAACAGAGTAGTATAACTAATAAATTATAACCGCTCAACTAAAAAGATAAAACCATGACATTTACAAGTCACATAGTAGTATAAAAAATGGCAAGTTAATTTTTTTTTCTTGTTTCAATGACAGCATGTTCAATGCGATGGAATCAGTAATATAAAATTATGAGCTGAATTAATTGGTAAGGGATCCACATGGGTTGATTAATGGATATGTTATAAATTAAAAACAAACTAAATATGACTTAGACTCACATGCAACACACATTATGGGGAGGACAAGTCATTACTCAACCGCAATATTCTTTTGTGACCCATTCTAACATTTTTGGGTCAAATCTGCGGATGAAAATGGTGATGTTCGAATAGAATATAGTAAATAAATTAAATTAAGTCTAATTCAAATTTATAACTTAGGCATATAGTTTAGCAAACGTATAATTTTTTTTTTGGGGGGGGGGGTGCTTGATTTGGCTCCGTCCATATTGGTATTAACATGATTATGTGTGTGTGTGATTGACTTACTTCATTGAGAAAGAACTCTTTATGACCAATTTATAATGTAATTTGTGAAACATTGATTGAAACAGATAAAATACGAAGTTCTTAAACAAAATGACAAATATAATGGAAATGGAAATTATTCTCGCATTTTAACTGTGAACGTGAAGCACTTGTTCACTGCAGAAAGTTGACCTGGAATTCCATGGGCAAGTACCATCGTACCCCATATTCACGGGCCACTAATATTTTCATTTCACTATTTTTTTTTATTTCTAAAGATATGAATGAAATTATGAATACACTAAACCATCAAAATTTCTTACCAAAAAAAAAAAACCATAAAATTTAATTTTCCATAACATTTTTTCCAATATTGTTACGACCAATGATAAGAGAAAAATGTAGTTTTTCAAAAACAATCTTATAAAGTTACAAAATATTACTCACTATTATTTTGTAGTTTTATTTTCATTTATATTTATTTCATGAGGAGAGAGGATGTGAAAAAATAATTATACATTTATTAATGGAAAGATATTTTGTGAAAATTTATATTTGGATGCAATATAAGTTATTTAATATATTGTTTTTTTGAATTTGAAAGCATGATTTTTTTTTTGAATTTGAAAGCGTGATTTTAAACATAGAGTATAGTGGAGTATGGTAGTTTCTTCTTGGCTGAAACAGTTGGTCATGAAAAAAACAGATAATAACCCGCGCCACAATAACATGTAATAACCGGCGCAACATTAATTGTAATCAATCAAGATTAAAGTCAGTTTAATTAACGTCATTACCTGTTAGAGTTACTAATGTCTGTTTTTTACTTTTAAGGAAAAGATATTTTTACATGAAAGTATTAAAGGATAAAATGTTAGAGTTGATTTCGAAAGTAATTAGTGTTCTTCTTCTGGATCTACATGTAATTTTCTAATTTTTTTTGTCAATAAATGTAATATTCTATCTATTCTTCTGCCCGGAAATTAAAACCAATTTCATTTTATCTTTATAACTTTTTTAAAACCAATTAATCCAAGATTTTTGTCAAAAGTTATAAGTTAATTAGGTCTTTTGAACATAAAAAAAAAGGAAGGTTAATTCGGTCTAATAAGAGAGGTTAACTAATATAACTAACTAATGGAAAAGAAAACAAAAGAAAAACTAAATTAACTGTTTGAACAGTGATCTTGTGGGGGCATTTACAAGGGCTTCACATGGCATTAATTAAGAAAACAATTAGTTTATACAAACAGTACAACAAAAGCATAGCATGCCAACTGATCTACCATAGGACTGTCTAAGTTATTGATTACTGCATTAATTAAAAAGTGGGGGATGGATTAATTAGTATCTCTTTGAGCAGGTATTAATGGAATTCCAGCAATAAAAATGGCTCTTTTGGTAATTCAGGCGGGAATAAGATCTGCGCCTTGTCGCCATGTCACTATCGGAGAGATTTGTGATGGCGATATTCAGTTTTTCAATTTCCTCCCTCTCTCTTCCCCACACTACTGCTCTGCTCCAAACCTCTGAGTCTTCATTTTAGTCAGAGAGAGAGAGAGAGAGACCCAGGTGAGAAAAATGATTCAGGTTGCACACTAGTGGGACATTTGGTAGATTCATAATAAAGATCGTTTTTTTATCAGTCTTGAGAAGTCAGTGAAAGTTTTAGAGAGAGGGAGAGGGAGACCCATTATTTGTTTTTCTGTTTTTTCTTCTTCTTCATAACCCTTTTCTTTGAATGTCTGGGAATCTATAAGCTGAATTTGAGCTCTGAAAATGGAGGATTTCTAAGAGGAGACAGTGTTGGTGTGAATGCATTAGTATTTTATTGCAAACAAGGCGCCGCAGAGAGGGAAAGGGAGAGGGAGAGATTGACGCATATGTGAGAGAGAGAGAGAGAGAGAGAGAGAGTAGGCTGCTACTCTGGTTTTGTGATGTAGGAGGGAGACAAGAGCGTATCACAGAAAATCCTAAAAATTTGATTTACTTTCTCTATCTGCTTAAAATAAAGCAAGAAACAGGAAAGCATAGCATAAAAAATTCAGTTTTGTACAGCGAGAGAGAGAGAGAGAGAGAGCCTCTCGGATCAAGGACAAACCAAACCGGTTGGTTCATATTGTTCATTGTACCCTCACCTCTTTTCTGCACAGGTAAAAACATTGTTTCTCTCAACGCCTCTCCTTTGCTCTCTCCTTCTCTCTCTGTGTTCGTGTATTGAGTGAGTGCTTCGCTGGTGTTTGTGTTTTTTTAGGCCAATCCATGGGGTTTTGATTATTATATGGGAAGAAACTAGAAAGAGGGTGAACGTGGCTGTTCTTTGTATTCGAGCCAACCAAAACCAATCTCACGCTTGCACAGCATGATTAGTATTCTCCCTAGTTTTTTAATCTTGACCCTTTACTCTCATAAAGTCTAATAACAAGCCAATATCTGGGTATAGGTGGCTCTTTGAAATTTGAGCTGTTTTCCATCTTTTGAGACCCATGCTTGTCTCTCTGAGCTATGAGGATTTATTTCTTTTAAATTGTGGCTCTCTCTTCTGAGATGTCTTTCTTTACTTTCTTTGCCAATATTGAAATGCGCTTAGCTTCTTAGGATAATTTGTGCAAATCCTTCATCATGCTTGGTGTGCCTGTGCTTCTCCTTTCGTAGGTTTGAAATTTTGAATCACGCAAATCAATGCTGTAATGATGCTTTACTTTGAGTTCTGGTCCTTAACTTTTTCTCTTCCACCACCAGAGAAAAGTGTCTGAGATTTTGCAAGTAGTATGAAAACTTTGCCCCTATAAAAGCACTAACCGGTTTTCTTGGTCCTTCTTTAAAATTAGAGATGAAGAGTACAAAAGGGGGATTGGTAAACTAAGCATTGAAGGTTTGTGGCTGATGGGTATCAAGATGCAGAGTCAGCACCAGCACCACCCTGTGGCTTTGAAGTTCCATGAGCAAACAGGCAGTAAAACAAAATACACTTTCATTCAGGCTAAAAGAGCTTGGCTCCCAAAGTTTTTGCTGCTGTGGATCATGTTGATGATGGTATTCAGTGGCTCCATCTATAATAGTATGGATGATGATAATAAAGTTAGGAGGAGGGAGGTTCTGGGTAGCCTCTGTGAGCAAAGAGCTAGGATGTTGCAAGATCAATTTAGTGTTAGTGTAAACCATGTCCATGCCCTAGCTATTCTGGTTTCAACCTTCCACTACTACAGAAACCCATCAGCAATTGATCAGGTATGTGCTTGATTACGACTAGAATTTTCTGTTTTGATTTGTGACTAGAGAAGTATTCAAAATCTATTCATGGTTGGTACTTGATTATTTTTTGTTTCCTATTGTTGATTACTTCTCCTTGCCCAAAAAATATCAGGAAACCTTTGCGGAGTATACTGCCAGAACAGCATTTGAGCGGCCATTACTGAATGGGGTGGCCTATGCACAGCGGGTCGTTCATTCTGAAAGAGAAAACTTTGAGAGGCAACATGGATGGGGGATAAAGACTATGGAAAGAGAGCCTTCCCCGGTTCGAGATGAGTATGCACCAGTAATATTTGCCCAAGAAACTATCTCTTATCTTAAGTCTCTTGATATGATGTCAGGGGAGGTAAACCACAACATTTGTGAGGTGTGGATATGTCTCATGATTTTCTGTGCAACTCCCTTGAAAATTGTGTTTGGCTTGGTGCAGGAGGACCGAGAAAACATTCAGAGGGCTAGGGCAACTGGGAAAGCTGTGCTGACTAGCCCATTTAGGCTGTTGGGTTCTCATCATCTTGGTGTGGTGTTGACTTTCCCTGTTTACAAATCCAAGCTCTCCCCAGAGCCAACTATGAAAGAGCGCATAGAGGCAACTGCAGGGTAAGTCCTCATATCACTTTATACGCATGTTGGGTTTGTTCAGAGGACCTTTCTTTCTTAAGCTTTTTTGGATGGTTTCGCTGGCTATAATGCATCATAATCTTTAGTTTCACAGGCTATCTACGTTTCTTACATTCATAGGCTTTTTTGTCATCCATTTGTGAGAAGAGAATTATGCCCATTGGATTTTATTGAATCAATGGCTGAGATTATTTTCTGCTCATAATATGTGTTCCTCTATAAACTCATATAACTCCATTGATGTGAATGCGAGCAGGGTATTGTTATATAGCTGCTTAAAAACCTTATGTTGTTGCATCAAGAACGTATTTTCCATTGACATTGGATGGTTCCTCTGCCACCTTGTCTAGATATAATGGTCGACATAGGGATGAGTTATCAGTATTGTTCTCATATAATATGTCTAATAGTTATATGATGTCAAGTGTCAACAGTTGCTAAAACACCTATAGCCATTGTATCACTTGGAATTCTACTTGTTGGAAATAGTCTCAAAAGGGTTTAACTTTATTCATAGACTTAATCATATATTTATACAAGAGGATAGAATAATCTAGAACAATTACCTAAAATAATATCTAAATTAATATTCCTAATATCCCAATTAATACCCCTAATTAATAGTGATTGACAGAATAATATTCCCTAATCTGTTATAGCAATATTTCCTAATTATTAAATATTTCCTAATACTCTAACACTCCCACTCAAGTTGGAGCATAGATCTTAATCATGCCCAACTTGTTACAAAGATAATCAACCCAAACAACAAAGAAAATCTAACACTCCCCATGAGCAACAAAACCATGCACTTGACGCAACGACCAGATCTGAAATCTGAATCCCGAAACGGCTCAACAAAGAGCAACCCAATTCACGTCACAAATGCACCAAACCAAAGCTCGCCATAAACCCAAGAAAATGAAACCCGAACGCAATTACCACTAGGATTCGCTGGAAATGGGATGACAACTCCAAAATATAAAATTCAACCAAATGTCACACAAATGACATTCAAACCAAAAAGTTATGTAAGAGAATTAGCAGCCGCATCAAGGACTCTAATTCAAACAGCCACACAAGGGGCTCAAATGCCAACAACCATACTAGAGGCTTAAATCCAAATGGCCACGCCAGAGCCACAACAAACGAACACATCAAGGGGCTCTGATATCATGTTGGAAATAGTCTCAAAAGGGTTCAACTTTATTCATAGACTTAATCATATATTTATACAAGAGGATAGAATAATCTAGAACAATTACCTGAAATAATATCTAAATTAATATTCCTAATATCCCAATTAATACCCCTAATTAATAGTGATTGACAGAATAATATACCCTAATCTGTTATAGCAATATTTCCTAATTATTAAATATTTCCTAATACTCTAACACTACTCACGAACAAAAACTGTGAGAAGTATTGTAGCCTCTATAATCCACCAGATCTGCAACAATCCCTGCCACTTTATAATTTCCTTTGAACAGCCAGTCTTGTTTCCACCTACACCACCTTTGGCAGAATAATTATCAGTGAGTTTGATGCAAACAGTTGCTGCTGTCACTAAGAATTTTGTATGGTTGAATTCATTTATTTGTCCTCATTGGTTTGACTTTTCAGTGGCAAGTGTTTAAGGGAACTTTGGGGTGACATATTCTGGTCTTGTGTAACCGGCTAATTATTAAACAAAGTTTGTTAGCTATGGTTTATGAGTTAGCTTTGTGTTTACTGTAAGCTTATGATGACTTGATCTATAGATGAACTTTTTATTGCAAGCAGATATGTTGGAGGATCCTTTGATGTTGAATCCCTTGTGGAGAATTTACTTGGGCAGCTGGCTGGAAACCAAGCAATTTTGGTGCATGTGTATGATATCACGAACTCTACTTACCCGCTAATCATGTATGGCAACCAAAATGAAGAAGGTGATAAGTCTCTTGTACATAAAAGCAAGCTTGATTTTGGAGATCCTTACAGGAAACATCAGATGATATGTAGGTAGGTTTATCTGTCCTCAGATAATCTTTTGTGACTTTTTGTGCTCCGCCAAATAGATGTCTTTAATTTCTTATGTCATCAGATGCTTATCGTAGTATTATTGAACAGGTATCATCAGAAGGCACCAACACCTTGGACGGCGCTTACCACATCATTTTTATTCTTTGTGATTGGTTTATTAGTGGGGTACATTTTATATGGTGCTGCAATTCATATTGTCAAAGTTGAGGATGATTTCCATGAGATGGAGGAACTGAAAGTTCGAGCTGAAGCTGCTGATGTTGCCAAATCCCAGGTAGTGTTCTTGCTACTTCGTTAGCATAATTCATAATAATTTCCAAGGACTATTTTGTGGTGTCAATATCTGACTTGTTTTCATTTTGATTTCAGTTTTTAGCAACCGTTTCTCATGAAATTAGAACGCCAATGAATGGCATCCTAGGTGACCACAAGATTTCTCTTACCTCTATATTATAAAGTAGTTTGCACTTCTGTTACTTGCACTGTATCATCAGTTGTGTAATTTTTAAACTTCATAATGTTGTGTAGGAATGCTTGGCCTGCTTCTAGATACGGAATTGAGTTCAACTCAACGAGATTATGCTCAGACTGCTCAAGCATGCGGAAAAGCACTGATAGCTTTAATAAATGAGGTGCTTGACCGAGCTAAAATTGAAGCTGGCAAGTTAGAGCTGGAAGCAGTTCCTTTTGACTTGCGATCCATACTCGATGATGTCCTTTCTTTATTCTCTGAGAAGTCTAGACACAAAGGTTTAGAGGTACGTCATATTGTTGTTGACGTAGTGTGGTGGCTTGAAGATCATATTTCATTCTCCAATTTGCATAATTTTATTTTATATATTTCTTTTTTCTTTAGTCAACTTACATAGTTCTCTCTTCTTTGTTTCATCTTTCTGGGCCTGATGTCGCTGGATGCTGTTGTTCCCAACCTTAAATATTTTTGATTGGGGAAATAAAGTTAGCAGTCTTTGTTTCTGATAAAGTTCCAGACATTGTTATGGGAGATCCCGGGAGATTCAGACAAATAATAACCAATTTAGTAGGCAACTCTGTCAAAGTAAGTGATATTTTCGAAGTTCATTTGTCTGACACTCTGCATTTACATTTTTTATTTACTATTTGAAGCTGTGTGGACGAAATATCTTTGAAACTGTTTAAAACCTCAGCTCAAACTATTAACAAAGCTGTCCCCCACCCTCTTTTAATAGTCCCACAACAGAGGAGGAAATGTTTAAAGTCTTTTTCCCCTTTCTGCAGCCATTGCTGTGTTCACAAATTTCAATGCACTTCTTGATGACAAATCTAACCTAAGAATTTTGCAGTTCACTGAACGAGGGCACATATTTGTCAAGGTTCATCTTGCTGAAAATATAACTGCTGCAATGAATGGAAAAACTGAGGCACATCTTAATGGAGGATCGGATGACGTTGTGCATATGGCTTGTGGTTATCAGTCCAAAACTCTTAGTGGGTGTGAAGCAGCTGATGAAAGGAACTGTTGGGATAATTTTAAGCATCTAATTGCTGATGAAGAATTTTGCTTTGATGCATCAAGTAAAAAGATGACCACTATTCAAGTTTCTGAGCAAGTTACTCTGATGGTCTGTGTAGAGGATACTGGTATTGGGATTCCCTTTTCTGCTCAGGATAGGATTTTCATGCCTTTTGTGCAGGCAGACAGCTCAACCTCTCGAAACTACGGGGGCACTGGTATTGGATTAAGCATCAGTAAGTGTTTGGTTGAATTAATGGGTGGTCAAATAAACTTCATAAGCCGACCACAGGTCGGAAGCACATTTTCCTTCACTGCAATTTTTGGTACATATAAGAAAAATTCAGTCAGTGACGTGAAGAAACATAATGTGGAAGATCTACCTTCTAGTTTTAGAGGACTGAAAGCCATAGTGGTTGATGGAAAACCTGTTAGAGCTGCTGTGACTCGATACCATCTGAAGAGGCTTGGGATAGTAGCTAAGGTTGCTAATAACATTAACAAGGCAGTTGCTTTATGTGGGACAAACGGTTCATTGACATCTGGGTAATTTCGCATCATCCTTTCCTTTAAAGTTTAAACTATTCTTTTAGATTGGGTTTTCAAACTGCATGAAACTGAGAAGCTTTTCTTTTGTTTGAAAACATTAATCTGGCGGCTGTATAATGAGCTAGTGTCCCTGCAGATTTCGTTACTTATGTATAAACAAAGCTAATATGGCTTATTCACGTGTTCCTAAAATATTAAGCGAGCCTATGATTTCTGCCTCTTCTGTCCAGTTATGCAATCAAGAAATGAAACTTTAGGTGTTCTGCGGACGGACATCTATTTGAACACAAATCTTGCCAGTTAATTTTCTTCTTTTGGGACACCTATTTCTTAATGCTTTTGTTTATTTTAGATATAGATTTTCAAACGTCTGTTTATATTAAAGAAATGTCTGTTGGGGAATAACGACTAATATTTCAATATTCGAAGTATGCCAGTTGAAGGAGCTATGCTATCAGGTTACCTCTCGTTTGAGTCTTGCTATTTTGTTCATTCACTGAGTAGATTTAATTGAATATGGCAGAAAGTTCCAGCCAGATATAATTTTGGTTGAGAAGGACTTGTGGATATCTGTAGAAGATGGAAGCTTCAATGTTTGGCAACGAGACTGGAAACAGAACGGGCATACAATTAAGTTGCCCAAATTGATCCTTCTTGCAACCAACATTAGTAATGCCGAGTTTGATAAAGCTAAGGCTGCCGGTTTTGCTGATACTGTGATCATGAAGCCTCTGAGAGCTAGTATGGTAGCTGCTTGTCTTCAGCAAGTTCTTGGTGTGGGGAAGAAGAGACAGCCTAACGGTGGTTCCACTTTTCTTCGAGGCCTTCTTTGTGGAAAGAAAATTTTGGTGGTTGATGACAATGCAGTGAACAGAAGGGTTGCTGCAGGTGCGTTGAAAAAGTTTGGAGCTGATGTGAAGTGTGTCGAAAGCGGCAAAGCGGCACTTGAAATGCTTCAATTGCCTCACAGTTTTGACGCCTGCTTCATGGACATCCAAATGCCAGAAATGGATGGGTATGTAATTATGGAAATGCTTTCATTTATTTATTCGCTCTTTTAAAATATGATACTATTTGAAATGGTGGCTCTACAATTTTATACATAACTAGGTAGATAATATCAAGGGTTAATATAATGTTTGGTCCTTATAGTTTGCACCAACTTTGGTTTTGGTTCCTGTAGTTTCAAACGATGGGTTTTGGTCCCCTAAAGTTTCTTTCAATCTAAACTGTTAGCCCTTGTAATTTAATAAGGACCTTAACGGTGTTAGATATGAAGATGTGGCATTAACACCGTTAATTATGATGATGTGGCGTAATGACTGGGCTAGCTGACTATGTATCTTAATAAAATTAAAAAAAAAAAAAAAAAGACTAGCTTCTAGCATTGTTCACCATCTCCTTCACCAAAGAGAGAGCCAGGGCTGGAAGATGATGAATCTCCAGTGATGCAAAAATGGCCCCTGCCAGCCCCTTCCAGTAGATGATGAATCTTCAGGGACCAAAACCAAAATTGGTGCAAACTATAAGAGGACTAAATATTATATTAACACTGATATCAAATACGTAAGCTATATTATTGTTAACCTTTTTGTTGAAGCATTAATCCTGAGAGAATCTGTCCTTCAGTGGCAATCGACAATATGTAGGATTAGGCTATACCCACACTTAAGAAAGTTGGAAGTATTTTCTGCATATTTGACAAGAACATCTTATACCGCAAAATGCATCACCTAATATTTTGAGATTTGCAGGTTTGAAGCAACACGACGAATCCGGCTGATGGAATGTAATGCGAATGAGCAGGCAAATGGTGAATCTGATGAGGGAAATGCCTCTAAAAGGGAGTGGCATTTGCCAATATTAGCCATGACAGCTGATGTAATTCATGCTACCTATGATGAGTGCCTGAAATGTGGTATGGATGGATACGTGTCAAAGCCATTTGAGGAAGAGAATCTCTATCAGGAAGTTGCAAAGTTCTTCAAATCCAAGCCTATCGCAGACTCATGACACCCAGAGCAAAAGAAAAGGGAAAACCAAGTTGGAAACATATGAAGAGCTGAGTTTTGCCGCCAGCATTGTCCGGGTTTTGCCGGCTAGTTGTGCTTTAATGCATATCACAACACTTAGGCGAACCAGCTTTGCTTACTATGAAAAACCAGCAGCATAAGTGAGACATGATTAGAATTGGAGCAAATGTATACCTCATAGCCCTACATTATGATTCCCACCTGTGTACAGTCTTTCAGGAGGGGATGGGCGGGCAATGATGTAAATTCTATTAAATTTTATTGTGCATCCCACTACATATTACTTTCCTTGTTCACACGGGTTTTTTCCTTAAGTTTTGGCCAGCAAGGTTTTTGAATCTGTAAAATTGTCTGCTGCAATATTCAATCACTACGTTCAAAAGAAATGTCTGTCTATGAAAACCTCATTTATTTTTCTGAGGGGAAAAGCAACTTAGGGGTATATTCAAATCTAGTTGATGCATAATGATGTCTAATCAATACCAATTAAAAAACATTATTCTGATTGGGAGAGTCGGGTGGAGTATGAGCAAAGATTTGGGATTCAAATGTTTGAATTAGAAACAGTGAAATTAAATATTTTAGTATCTCTCTTTTCTCATACCCCATGGGTACACGCTTTAACTTCTAAGAAGTGCAGTCAATGAAGTAGGAAAAAGGGTCGTAAAGTGTGTCAAAAAGTGAGATAAGTGGCTACTAAATGATCGGTCATTTAGTTCAACTACTTGGATATCTTGACCACACTCTCCCTACAATTTTACTCCCTCCATTTCTAAATATAAGATTCTTTAGATTTTTTAAATTTTTTTGAAAAAATTAAATAAGTTACTTATAAATCGATTTGCCTAAATTTTTTGCCTAACATTGGCCCTAGTGTGATGAAAATTCTCGTAACGTAACGTTGCCAACAAACGTTGATACAATTACGAAGAATTCGGCTTGTAGCCCATAAGGCTAATAGTTCAAATCTAGTTGATGGCATGAGAACCTTGCTGATAGACATCTATAAACGCTATTCGAGTCTAAAAGTATGCACTGGTCATATTAAGTTTTGCTCCTAAATTTTTAAGAACGTTGTAACTCAAATAGTAGTCAGAACCTGACTCAGAGCCCACACACCCACTTTTCCTGATGTTCATTCTAGTGCTAACTGGTGAAATAAATTCTCAAAACTTCAATCAAGTTCACAGCTTTTGGTTGGCCAACCTGCCCTGACATTTTGATCATTGATGCCTACACTTCAATATGTTCTAGAACCGTGGAGTTATATAGGTCATACATATCTGCTCTTTGCAATAAGAGTTTATAAATTACTTTGTATAAATTTATAGATTATAGATTTTAGTTGGAATTATTTAAAGGAAAAATGTCAATTAACCCCCCCCCCCCAAATAGTAAATTAACATCATAAAATTCTGAGACTTCACTTGCCCATTGTCCCTATGGGGCAAAGTGAAATTAAACCGAAACGTCCTTATTGAATTTTGTAATTATAATCTAAGACACATGTGAGGAATTTTCAATACATTTTTGTTTCTTTCCAATATGATGAGTATTTCTAAATCTAAAAAATCATGGAATCCAACATTAAAGTGTCCAACATTTTACAACTGGATTTCCAAGACATATGAAGAATTTTCAAGACGTTTGTACTACTTTCCAACATTAACGTGAGTATTTCCAAGTCTCAAAAATCATGAAATCCAACATTTCACAACTGGATTTTCAAAACACGTTTGGAGAATTTTTAAGACACATATGGGGAATTTTCAAGATATTTGTGCTTCTTTCAATAAAGACATTTTGGTCTTTTAACTAAAACATTTAATTTCATTTTTTCCGCAAGAGCAAAGTGAAGTTTCAAATTTTTTTTTTGGATCTGAGGTTAATTTGCTATTTTGGGGTTAATTGAAATTTTCCCTTATTTAAATGTTAATTTTTAAATGAATTTTTAGAATTACTCTTTAACAAGTTAAAAGAATGATGAATTTTGATGGCAAAAAAAACGATGAATTTTCCCACTCTAAGATGCCTAGTGATTTTTCTTTGTCATCCTCCATCTACTAAAAAAAGGAATTCATACAGTCATTATGATTCACAAGGTGAAACTCCCAACCTCTTAAACTAATAATTAAGAACTAGATTTTTCTCCTCCGTGCGATGCACGGAAGTTAAAATTAAAAATGAAATAAACTAAAGAATATAATTTTTTTGAGTAACTATTTTATACCATGTTGCCTAATTTACTGACATATTTAAGCACATTAATTATTTTGTAAATTTCATAAGAAAAATTAATAGTGTTGATTTTAAATCATATATATATATGTTTTAATTGTTGCCTAAAATAGTGACTTATCTAAAGATAATAATTAATTTGTATATCTGAAAAGTCAAATATTGCATATTAGAAATTAATACATATAAATAGATTTTTCTATAAACAATATTACATTAAGAGGTATGTATGTGATAAAAAAAGAATTAATATAGAATACCTTCTTAAAAGTAGATATATATGTTTTTAATCATTGCTCAATACTATTAAATAACTTCCATACATTTATGTATTTAATCATTATTACTTTGCTCAATTTTAAATAACTTTCAAAATTAAAAAAGTACATTTCCATAAGTAGAAATATATGATGAGTAATGATTAATTATTGGCAATGAAATTTAAAATTAAGAATAAAACTTCCATTATGACTTTGATTATGTGAACATGTGGACCAATAATTGAGTTAAGTGAAGATGATGTCATTGGACATGTGGACCAATAGGATTGTTGCTATGAGCTTTCAAGAAATATATAGATAGATGTAATTGGTGTCAACTAAGCCAAACAATTCCGATTTCGGAGCCGAAGTTGATTTATTTAAACACGTGAGTATTTATTGGACTTTTGAAAAATTCTGCACTGACGGTTAGAAGAAAGGGTCGTGCAAGTAAAACTAAAGGGTTAAAGGGCATTTTGACCCTGAAAGTTTTCACGTTTGGGCAATGAGCACTAGCAAGTTTTTGAGGGGCCAAGTGTGTTATGGAAGTTTAAAAAGAGGGGCAATTTGAACCTTCTGTAACTAACCTTAACGGTCGACATCATTGACCAAATAATGATGAGTTGGCTCTGCCACATGTCATCCATCTCATGCCACATCACTTTTCTTAAGCATCATATTTTTTAAATGAATTTTTTTTTAAAAAAAACCTCCTCTCTCTTCTCTCTTCTTTTCAGTCAGAAATTACATCCTTCTTCGTCTTCTTCATCTTCTTCCTCTTTTTCTTTATTTTTTTTTTGAGAATAGAAGGCAAGCTAAAAAGCTTGAATAGAGTCAGAATCAAAAAATTCTCTCCAGCAGCGTCTCCTTGGTCAACCAAAACAGGACTATATTCCTGACCATTGAGGTTTTCCAATTGAAGCTTCATGTACCCTGGAGGTGGTGTCGTCAACAAAATCATCTCTAGCGTGTCCTGGTGACCATTCCTTGCTAAGAAATCTGCACACTTGATGGTGTTCCTGCTCGTATAACTCACTTCTGCCTGCCCAGATTTCAAAGCCAGGTCCCTCACCTTACATACTAGGTGATATAACGGATGATCCTCTGTGCATCCCCTCATAAGCAGATTCAACGCATCCAAAGAGTCCGAAAACAATCTGAAGTCGCCAAATTTTAGCCTTGTAATTAACTCGAACCCATGCTTGATAGCTAACAATTCGGCTTCTGTAACTGAACATGTGTCTAATTTCTTTTGAAATTCGATGATCCATTCTCCTCGATGATTGCTAATAACTCCACCACATGATGTTGAATGATTCTCCAGCACCGAAGCGTCAACATCAATTTTGACTACCCCTGGTGGTGGTGGTGTCCATAGTTGCTCTTGCCGCCCACTGAACTTGAAAACTTGATGACTGTACTCAATATTTGTATTGGTCTCCATAAGTTGGTAACAGCAAAGTTGAAACAAATCTCTAGTGTTGGTCTTGATGCCTTGAAAAATAAACCTGCATCGTGAGGTCCAAAGTACCCAACAGACCAAACTGAAGATTCTAGTCCATTGGTGGTTCTGAAATGTAGCTTTTCCTAGACTTCGCCTTGAATTCCAGTTTAACCATTCCTGCAAATTACCCAAAAAGAAACTAGAATAATGATTAGAACATAAAAATAATTTCCATAACTCCCTTACTCTCTTACAATCTCTCAAAATATGTAATATACTCTCCTCACTCTGACAATTAAATGGGCAATCACTCCTCTCAGCTAATTCATATTTGGCTCTTTGTAGGTTTGTCATCAATCTCCCATGAGAAATTTGCCACATGAAAAACTTCACTTTTTCTGGGACCTGCCATTTCCACAATTCCTGCCATAAATTCGATTCAGGTCTGCCATCCACTTTAGTTAAAAACGCATATATCAACTTGACTGAAAACCCCCCATCACTTGCAGGTCTCCATATGTAACAATCAGGTTGGGTTTCGGTAGGGGTTTTCACCTTTAACAAGACTTCAATCACCATATCAGGGAGATAATTCCTCCAACACTCAGTCTTCCATCGCCCATCATCCGACACATAATCCACAACCCGGTCTGCAGCATTAAGACCAAAGTTCAAAGTAATGTACGAGATAAGGGGTTCATCCAGAGGAGCCCACTTATCCCACCAAAATCCAGTTTCCAACCCATTATTTATTTTTCTTCCTAACCCTTTCAAGAAAATGTCCCATACACCCAATATAGCACTCCACGTACGAGATGCCGATCTCTTCTTTTTAACTATTGGCATGGCAGCTTCACCATACTTGTACTTAGAACGTAAGCACTTAACCCACAAAGCCTCTCGTTTTGTTACAAGGCTCCAACATAGTTTAAGAATGAAGGCTTTATTTTGTGTGGTAAGGTCCTTTAGTTCTAGTCCACCCCTCTGCTTATCCCGAAAGATCTTGTCCCATGATATAAGATGCATTTTCCTTGCTTCTGCATCTTGGGACCACAGGAATTTATGGCTAATCTTTTCAAGCTCCTGGATGACCCCTTTAGGGATCATAAGGGATTATATTTGATAACTAGGAAAAGTTGCCAGCACATCTTTTATAAGAACTGAACGTCCTACCATACTGAGATGCCGACTTTTCCATAACGACAATCGCTTCTGGGTCTTCTGAATAATTGGTTGAAAAATATCATTTGACACTTTCCAATGAATAAGAGGGACACCCAAGTATTTCTCCAAATCTGCTGTTAAACCAATACCAAGGGTTTGGCTAAGTTCCAACCCATGGTGCAAATGCACATTTCTGGAGTAGAACATCTTGGACTTCTACAAGTTGATTTATGACCCAATACTCCGCAAAAACTTGCCATTACCTTCTTTATTTATTACATCTGTGCTATTAAAGCCTCTGAGAAAAGGATTAGGTCATCCGCAAAGAACAAGTACGAGATGAAAGGTCCTTTGCTAGAAAATTTCAGCGGTTTCCACCTTTTAGCATCACATTCAACCTTTATTAAATGACTAAGACTTTCCATACATAATACAAAAATGTACGGACTTAGTGGATCACCTTGCCTTAATCTTGTTGACGGTGCAAATTTTGGTCCTTCATTCCTATTCTATAACGCTGACATAGTAGTAGAACTAATACACTCCATGATGAGATTCACCATATGCTCCTTAAGTTTTAGCCAATGTAGAGTGTCTTTGATGAAACCCCATTGCAACATATCCTTTCCTTCTACCCCTTTTTCGCATGGTATGCATTGCCTCCTGAATAATAATTATGTTATCACAACTTGATCTATTTACAATAAAGCTGCATTGCTCTTGACTCACCAATTTCCCCATCACCTATTTCAATCTATCTGCAATCAACGTTGTAATGATCTTTAGACTTACATTGCACAAAGAGAATGGCCGCATATCTCTGAGAGTTTCTAGGTATTCTGTTTTTGGTATAAAGACCAATCCAGTCTGATTAACCTCTGACACCTTTTGAGGATGCCGAAATATTTCTTCAACCAATGAGCAAATCTTGTCACCTACTACTTGCCATTGTGTATGGAAAAAATGAGCTTGAATACCATCTGGACCTGGGGCCTTAAAAGCCCCAATGGCAAAGGCTACATTCTTGATTTCTACCCGGTTAACCAGTGTTAATATTCAATTAATTTCCTCTGGGCTGAGATCTGGAAAGTTTGCTATAAAGCCTCTTGCATCTGCTACATCTGGTTTCTGAGAATACAAACTTTTATAGAAATTGCTTGCCATACGTTTTAATTCTTCTTGGTCATCAATCCACATATCATTCTTATTCTTTATTCTCACAATCCTTTGCTTCTGTCTTCTCATCATCGTGGAAGCATGAAAATAACTGGTGTTTTTATCCCCCCCATTTAAGCCACTTACACCTGGATCTTTGAAACCAAATTAATTCTTCTTGATTGAAAACTTTCAAATATTCCTTCCATAGCTTGCTCTTTAAGCGCTTTAAACCTGTAGCCTGGCTCTGCAAGTTCCTCCTTTTAATTCCTTCCAACCTACTAATCAACTCCCTTTTCTTCTTCCTTAAATCTCCCACATGTTCTTCATTCCATTCAATCGCTTTCATCTGGAATTCCTCCAAACCTTCTAACCAATTTTTATTATCCCAAGAATCCATGGCGCATTTTTGAAAACCTTCTCCAAGCTCCAGGCTGCCTGATGGCTAAATTTCTTTCTTGGAGAAGTTTTGTTGCTTCCTAGAGGCTCAGTATCAACCACTACTACTTTATGATCCGAATTAAAATTCAACTCATGTCTCACCCTTGTCCCCAGGAATTTGCAGCTCCATACTCTGTTATTGAACACCCAATCAATCCTTTCTTGCAGATCCTGTCTTTCCCACCTGAACCATTCCCCTTGGATGCTAGTAATTGCTAACCCCGCATCAGTAATACAATCATTAAACTGCTGCATTGATATCTTATTCGGTTTAGCCCCTCCCATTTTATCTCCTGGTGATAGATAAGAATTAAAATCTCTCATTACCAGCCATGGCTCATGGGAATTTAAAGCAATAGTTCGTAACATGTCCCAAAGACCAACTCTACCAGCTGCCTGCGTCTCACCATAGACCACTGATAATACAAAGCCAAAATTACTCCGAGTGTCTATTTCTCTACAATGGAGTATTTGTGTGATGGAAGCTAAATAGTCAACTTTAAACTCATTGTCATTCCACAACATCCAAATTCCTCCCGCAAAACCACTAGCTTCAACTCTAATCCAATTACTGAACCCCAATCTTCTAGTTACCCTATCAGCATGGGTATTACTGATTCTAGGTTCAATAAGACATAAAATATCTATCTTATATTTATAAATAATATCTCTAATAATAAAGTGGAAATCACGGCTACCTGCTCCCCGACAATTCCATGAAGCAATTTTCATAGATAACCAGTAAATACTGATGACAATAATCAGATAAAATCATAACATCATCTTACTATATTTGATTTCCTCCTTCCGCTCCCAACGCAGCCTCCTGTTGAGTCTCCTCGACCACAGAAACTTGGTCTTCCATAACATCGGTTGCATCATCAAACTATGGCTCACTCGGATAAGGAGGCTTTAGTATTTGTTGGTTTTGCTCTTCTGACGCCAAGCTTGGGTTTAACATCCCCTTATATGGAGGTTCCAACTCTTTCCCACTACCATGTTGCTGCTGCTCTGACATATCATTAGTAATATGCTTTTGGATTTTATCTTTCTCTGGCCCAATCTCCGCCACACAGCCTTGCACAACTACATGCAGCTTTTTAGACTTGGAAGTTGATTTTTTATTTTCTTTATAAGTATGGCCCACTAATGCACCCTCCTCTTGTGTCCTCTTCCCCTCTACTTGCTGATTCGGCCCAACATACTGAGAAGGCCCATTTTCTGGATTGTAGTTTTCTTTACCCACAGCCATATATGTTGCTTTATTTTTATTTTTAGTCTGCTCATTAGATCCTTTATTTCAACTCATGTCACCCATCAACTCAGATAGAGCTGTGTCACTTCTCCTTTTTTCAACCACAATCAACTTTTTTCCAATCTTATCATAGTACAAGATTCCTGCTTGGTTAGCCAATTTTTCTTCTTTGCCTCTGTATTCCTCATCTCCAACATCTTCGAAAATCGCAAATCTGGAGCCTTGGCCAAAAGTAGATTTTTTTGTACGGTTGTCATATCTCACTGTCACTCCCTGCTGGTTCTCCATTTCTTTCCTCAAAAATCGAGATTGCTTTGCCCTTGAGACAATCATCCATTCCCCAAATTTCTCTGACTTATCTGAGCTTTTCCAGTAGATTTTCTCCGGCAAATGAATTTTTTTTTCTAGATTCATCCGTCCCATCTTAGTCGGATTTGTTCTTGGTGAGCTCGTACATGGCTTCCATGGGCATGCTTCCCTCCTATGGCCAAATCTTCCACATTCGAAACAAATTAATCCTAACCCCTTATATTCCACATTAAACACAGCATCTGCAAAAATAACTTTTGGAACCAGTGGTTGCTGCAAGTTCAACTCTACACAAAATCTTGCAAATTTCCCCCTCTCCACCTTTGCATCTCTAGAATTGAAATCATCCAGCGTCTTCAAGTCTACCTTCAGTGTTCTGCCAATCCAATCTCCCAACCTGGAAATGAAGTGACTATTATAGCAATGAATAGGTATATCTTGCACTCTTACCTAAGTCACCACATGCCCTAGTGGATTCTTGTAAGGATTGAAATAGGGAGTCTATCTTTGCACTAGAACACAATGCTGATTTACCAGCCATGGACCTTCACCGAGTACTTTTCTATAATGACACCTCCACAAAACATTATCTAGAAACCTAACAATGAAATAGTTATTAGGTAGGTCAATCAAATCAAAGCTCGGGAAACCCCATAATCTTTTGAAATAATCTTTCAACCAATACAGATTAAATCTTCTACCTAGGTGACTTATCGGCCATTTGTGGTCATTACCGTAAGCGTATGGGTCGTCAAATTAAAATGTAGTATATGAAAAAGTGTCATTCCACAAGTATTGAGAGTTGAGCAAGTTAACTAGTGTTAATTGCATAATTAATTAGAAATGAGTAAGAAATGATTTGAGATTGATTTTAAAATGAAAGATTAACTGCAAAATGTTATAAAATAGGAAGATGAATTAAAACACACTTGTCAAGATAGATAAAAGCCTAGGGATACTTATCCCCATTTCACTTCTTGAACTAGTAAAATCCTTCCTTTTTAGCAAATTAAATGAATCAATGTGTGTGTCCAAGGTTCAATTTCATTTGAAGAAGCTTTCTCAAGTCAAAATCAAATTTCTACTTGTATTAATTGCACAATCTCTTGTCACAATTAATACAAGTCATAAATGCCCAACAAACCTCTTATAGACAATGTTAGTTTAGTAATTATATCTCTACATTATCAACTAACCATCCATTTAAAACCTTAAACTTCAAGCCCAACATATTTTCATCCAAGTTCTAAAATAAAATACACTTTCTCAAGCAATACTTTATTTAACAAGGCAAGTGGTGATCAAACACTTGTATAATAAAAGCAAGATGAAAATACACACATATACATTCATTCATTGCATCAAAGAAAGGAAATACAAGGTTCAATCCATGAAATGGTTCAGAGTAACCCTAGAAAAAGGTTTTAGCTACACATAAATGTATCTAAACCAAAAACAAAACAAGAACAAGAACAAGAGTTCATGGTACATAGAAGAAGAGAAGAAGGAAGAAGAAAGGAAACCAAGAATTGTGACACTTGAATCTTCTCCAAGCCCTTCCAAGATTCCTAGCACTTCCCACTATTTCTTCAAGCTCCAAGTCTCTCCAAAATATGCCCAAAGTGTGTTATGTCCGTGTCTCTTCAAAACCCTAAGTTTTATCCACTTCTGTTAGCTTAATTTTAAGTAAAACGCGCAGCAGAAAGGTTCCGCTCGCCGTGGCGAGGTCACGGTGAGGAAGCAAGTAGAATGGCAGAATGGTCAGGTCCTGGCCCGGCGAGCCCACAGCAAGCTCCCCTATTTTCTGGTTTTTCTGCCTCTGTTCCTATGTTCTTCTGGTTTCTTCTTAGCTTCTCCACTTGTCCACCTCTTCCTACACAATAGAAAGAAAGAGGGTTGATGAGTTCCACAATTAACTCAAGTTTATATTCATTAAGCTCCACATTTCATTCACATTTAGAATTCCTCTTTTCTTTCTTTCTTTCTATTGACTTTTAGTTTCTTTCAACCTTTTATTCACAAAATCATTTACAAGATTGAGAAAAAATGTGATGAAATGAATGAAATGTAGGAGTTTATCACCAAGACTATGAGAATAAGTGAATGATTACAAGGCTCACACCACTCATTAAACTCATCCTCAGTAACTGGAATAGCAGGGTACACTTCCATGAGTTTCTTAACATTCCTTTTCTCCGATCGAAGCCGAAGCCTGCGAAAGAATAATAATAAAGAACTTGCTCAGTTTCGAACTTGCTCATCATATTTTTGGGTAATAAAGAAGAAGAGGAAGATCTTAGAAGAATCGGTTTTTGAAACAAATTTGAAATGGATTTTCTTTTGATGTTTCTGATCTGATTCTTTAGATTTAGCAAAATTATTTTTGAGTTTTGAACTATGTTGGATTTCAAACATCTAATTAATTTTTCTGAGTTAAATGTATGAGGAGATTTTTATAAAGTTTGCATTTTGTGATACTTGAAATGTTGGTGGTTTGTCATTGCACTAAGACCAAAGAAGGTTGAGACAATACAGCGTATATATTGTGTTTATACATGTATGTTTGTGCAAAGAAAAGGAGATATGGGGAATCAATCTGTGTAAAATTTCATGTTTCATTACACAGTGCGGTGGAAGAGGAGGTTGTGAGATTTATGAAGGTAATATTGGATGATAAAGAAGAAGAGAAAGAAGAAGACAAAGGAGAAGGGAATAATTTCTGGAATAAGAGAAGAGAGAGAAGAGAGAGGAGGTTTTTTTTTAAAAAAAAAGAAAAATAAAATTCATTTCAAAATATGATGCTTAAAAAAAAGTGACATGGCATGGGATGGATGCCACGTAGCAGAGCCAACTCATCATTTTTTGGTCAAAAATGTTGACCGTTAAAGTTATTTAACGGAGGGTTTAAATTGCCCCTTTTTTAAACTTCTAAGCCACGATTACCTCCTCGAAAATTTTCTGGTGTCCAGTGCCCAATCACAAAACCTTCTAGAACCAAAATGCCCTTTAACACTAAACTAAATGGAGTAGGGAATAAGCAACATGCATGATCCAGATTCTTGAAATCAGACGTAAGACTCATTACAAAGGCATGCCTTTTGTTAGACAAACACAAGTGCCACTTGCTATAAATATTCTACCACTATATTCTTTATTATAAGTCCAATTTAACTACTTCTCATATACAAAACGGTGGAAGTTACAACATTAAATATGTCTTATTTTTTTAAAAAAAATCCAACTTTTCCCTTATTTAATAATATATGTTAAAATAATATTTTATGCATTATAAACCTTCTCTTTCATTTTCCCTATTTTCAACATAGGGCTAAAATAGTCATTGTAGTATTAATTGATCCCAAAATGGACTTATATTTAGGAAGAAAAAATTTGTAGTAGTTGGGCTTATAATAAGGAACAGAGTGGTATAATCCACTGCCTTTTATTGCTTTCTTTCACGAAACACTTCGTCCCCATAAATGTCAGTATTATGTCGATGATTTTACTATGGGTAAAGGTGCAATTTTACCAAAGAAGTTTCTGCAAAAGAGCGTCTAGCAGAAAAATGTAGTGGATGGTGCTTAAATACACAGTATCTTTTAAAAATGGTGCAAATCTAACAATATCGTTAATTATCTATACAGAAGTTTATGACGTCGTTTGGATGATAATTAACGGCATTGTTGTATTTACACCATTTTTAAAAGATAATGTGCATTTAAGAACCATCCAATACATTTTTATGCTAGGAGCTCATCTGCTGAAACTTCTTTGTCAAAATTGCACCTTTGCCCTTTTATTATTGGGTAAATTAATTACAGGTCCCATGTAAGGAACTTAATTAAGTTGAAGGCACACGAAATCACGTAATTAATCTGAAGTCCATGCTAGGAAGTCATGAAGGTCAAACCAAAAGTTGTTATCGTCAAGCAAAATAGTTGCTATCGTTTGGTTAAACGGTATTTGACGATTACAACTTTTAAACTCTTTGTCAATAAAAATTTTTCACTTGACGATAATAACTTTTGATCAACTGATAACAACTTCGTAGGACCTAAGATTAACTACGTGATTTCGTGGAATCTCATTTTAATTAAGTTCCTTATATGGGACCTGTAATTAATTTTCCGTTTTGTTATTTCTTTCACAACCTATTGCAATTGAATGAATTGATTTTCAATCACGGTTATTATTGATGAAGTATTAAATACGATATAATTAAATTATTCCTTATTCATAAACATTTTAATCTATAATATCAGTCCAGTAGTTAATGGTATTATAATTTCACTTTTAAAACAGAAAAAAAAACTCACTTTTCTAGAATTTCGAATGGAAAACTAGATTTAATTAGGGGTGTTCATGGGATGAGATGGGAACGGGAAGACCCTATCCCGTCCCGTCCCGTCAAAAGGCATATGGGATGGATTTCTCATCCCATGTCCCGTCCCGTCCCGTAGTTATCCCGTCCCATCTTCTCATCCCATGTCCCGTCCCGTCCCGTAGTTATCCCGTCCCATTCGGGGATGGGAGGGGACAGGGGACGGGACGGGACGGGACGGGAATTTTCCGTTTGTTTTTTTTTTCAAATAAAAATAAAATGCCATTTTCACATGAAACTATGAGTCCAATATTGCACCAAAAAATTTGACCGCAGGCTTTTACAAAATACTCACTCCGATCCTAAATATAAAACCACTTTGACTTTTTTTGTGGAAGTTAAGGAAGCAAATTAGACCACTAAATTATAACATATGTCACATGAAATTAGATTATAGGTTAGTTTATAAGTAGAATAAATTAGTTTTTAGGAAAAAAGATTTTTTTGGGACTGAAATTACTTTTTTTTTGGACTGAAAAAAAAGTCAAAAAAGTCAAAGTGGTCTTATAATTAGGACCGGAGGGAGTACTATTGTTCTAACAATTTTTTGTCTTAATAACATAATAAACCATAATCAAATTCAACATATAATAATAAAAACACATCTAAATTAAGTCTAAAAGAACTTTCATATTAATACATAAATTTTAAATTAAAAACATGTCTTCAAGATTTTAATAAGATCCACATTTCACATGAGGCTTTGTTGTCTCCACATTATTCCTCCCATTCCTTTGCCACGAATTTGATGCAAAAAAAAATGCATGTTATTATTCACATGAAAGGCGTGATAATTTGAATGTACAGAGAACAAGTATTTTGATGCAAATGAAGATGGGCTATGTAATATGGACACATAAGTTTTTTGGGCTATATACATTCCAAAATTAGCTTTTGGTGAGGGTACTGATGTAAACAAAAAAAAATTGTTGTGCTACACTCGTAAGTATGGACATGCTGGGCTATGTAAAATTTACAAAAAAAAATATATAATACTAACGGGAAGGGAATGGGACGACCACATCCCATCCCGTTCCTGTCCCGCAACAAAAAATTTATCCCGTCCCGAAAATTTTCAGGACGGAATTTCCCATCCCAAAACAAGTGGGATCGGGACGGGATGAGCGGGACGGTAAATTTTTGAACACCCCTAGATTTAATAATGTTAAAATATAAAGTTTTTATTTATTTTACTTTTTAAAAAATTTATTGATTATTCTATTAATTACAAACAAATGCCCAGAATTTTCCAGGCCTTTTCAAACCTTTTTTTTATCAAAAAGTTGTTCTAGACTCCTCAAAACTAGTCTTAATAAATGATTGAAGCACCAACCCTAAAAGGGCATCATCCACGTTAATAAATTCTTTCATGAAGTCGAGTGGTGATAAATTGTAAATCACTTCAGCAAAAATTTTCAATATATGATTGAAGCACTGAACCCAAAAGGGCATGTTGCCGCCATTGTTTTAGAAAAATAACAAAGGTTAATTTTCTTTATTTGAGTTGTTATTAGTCGTAAAGAAGTCTGATGAGCACAGTTTGAGAAAGGTGTCCATTTTTTTGGACTGAAAGAAAGGTGTCATTTCGAGACATCCTTTTGGCGTATTTCAACATCCCAAACACATTGCTCAGTTATCTAACCATGGTATAAAAATATAATTAGCAAATGTATATATACACACACACAGAGAGAACGAGTTCCATTAAAAAAATGATACAATACCGAGTAATGAATGGATTATGTAAACTTGATCAATTACATGTCATATGTGTTTTTATTTCACATTGTAGATTATAAAAACACTAAATTATAGTTATCCAATTAATTCTATAATGAAAAATTACACGCCATTTACCTGTCTAATGTCCTTGTTAAAATGCATGAAAAATATTAAGAGTATAAAAGAGTTGGATGGTTATTGTTCATAATTTTATAACAAATTGACTTTTTTATAGGTTAATGTAATATATTTCTCAAATTCGTAGTATAATATTGATCTAACCGCCATATGTAAACAAAACAGTAATTAAAATAAAGTTATGTAAAAAAACCAGTTTTTTTTTTTTTTTGACTGAAAATGATACTTTCTATTAACGAAATACTGAAACAAGTTCAGGGATACAAAGGAAGAGAACAAAGTGATAAGGAAATAAAACATGAAAAAGCAACAAGAAATAACCAAGAATCAGCCAAAACCCGATCTCAAGAGCACGGGAGAAGAAGATACAAGGTCCCCATTCTGTTCCTGGATATCCAAAGTTAAAAGATTAGACAAAAAAAGTGGTGGTTCATGAACCCACCCGATCAGGCTCACTTCTTTACAAGCTTTAGCTGCAAAGTGGTCAGCTGCACAGCTTCCCTCTCCAGGAGTGAAAGAAACCGAATATCCAACTTGGGAAGCTATGAGATGAAGGATTTCCTGTATAATTCTTCTACAACGGCATTCATAAGAGTCTAATAATTTCTTGTCAACACTTTGTTTCAACAAGAGGCAATCTGTTTCAAACATGACTTTGTCATATCTCAAATCAATGGCTATTAGCAAAGCACGTTTAAGAGCCAAAGCTTCAGTCATAAAAGCTGAAATAGATTTCAGTTTATCTATGAATCCCCACTGAAAAAAACCTTAATCATTCAAGCATACCAGTCCAATGCCAGCTTTATTGTCGGAGCTATGAAAGGAGCCATTTAGATTTATTTTCAACACATCGGGTGGTGGCTTGGCCTAGCGCTGCTTATCCTTTGCATGGAGCAAGTTAGTTGTGCTGTCATGGTAACGAGCTGAGTTAGCACGCCATAATTCCTCATTAGCACTGGATGCCGCTTTAATTACTGCCAGGGATCTGGATTCATGTGATTGAAGACTTTGCCATTCCTTTGTTTCCAAATGTGCCATAAGAGCCAACATACCTGTGAAATTTCCTTCTTAGAAAGCTGATTCGGCCCTTTAAATAAATTCAACCACCAAGTAGTGAAATTATTAGTGTTGAAGGCATCAATTCTTACACCTAAATTGCAGCCAAACCAAATACACCTAGTCCAAGGACACTTAAAGAAGAGATGCTCTAAGGTTTCCAGTGAAGTAATGCATACTGGACAGCTTTGAGAAGTGGTTCGTCTTCTGTGAAATAGTGCTTCATTTGTTGCAATTGAATCAGAGAGAAGACGCCAAGGAAATTGCTGGACATGTGGCACAGTTTGAAACTTCCAAATGTTTCGCTGATTCGCCTCCATGATAGCGAGGAAGAAGCTTTATCGTGAATTTTCGTGGAATCACATTTATTATTAATATACCAAGTTCGCACCGAGTATGCTCCATTCCTCGACTGGGTCCAGATGATTTTGTCCGAAAATGTGTCACCAGTCAGCGCTGTGGGTAATGGGATTTCCAAAATTTCGTTGATAATATTTTGGCGACAAGAGATGTTAAACCGGGGTAAGCTACCACTGTCCCTTGTGAATTAGATCAGATACACGGCCTTCCTTGATTATTGCCTCATCTCTATCAGTGAGTTTAGGGAGAGATTTGGAGTTTGGAAGCCAAGGGTCGCCCCAAATACGAATAGAAGACCCATCCCCTATGTCCCACAATAAATCTTTTTTTAAGAGGTCCCTTCCAGTAAGAATACTTGCCCAACACCAAGAGGCTTTATAGCCCATTTTTGCATCAATAAATTCATCTTTTAGGTCCCGTTTGGTTGGATGGAATTGAAGCTGGAGAAGTGGAAGTGGAAGTGGAATTAATATTTTATGGTGTTTGGTACATGAGAACTGGGTTCCTCGTGGAACTCAGTTCCATCAAAAACACTGGAACTCAGTTCCATGCCTCACCCAATGGAACTCACTTCCACTTTCCTGGGAACCAATCTCTGACCATTTTAACCCGAGGAAGCAAGGAGCAGGCGAGGAAGGCGTTCGCTCCGGCAAGGATGATAGAAGACTACGAAGACATGAACAAGGACGGGGAATGAAGGCGGCGACTCCGTCAGGTAGTGTATACGACTCTGCCGTCTTCTCCTTGCAGCGTGACTCCGGCGACGTCTCCCTCCAACATCAAGCACCACCCATCCAGTCACGAATGATGTAGATTTTCCTTTGACATGTTTGTGGACTTTGCCTCCAAAATCTGGGTTCCCAATTTCTATTTGCCTCCAACATAGGGTTTGCGATTTTGATTTTCCTCCAACGTCTAGATTTGCAATTTTGATTTGCCTCCAAAATATGGGTTTGAGATTTTTGATTTGCTTACACCATATGGGTTTGCAATTTTGATCTGCCTCTAGTGTATGGGTTCAAGCTTATTGTTGATTTTTGTCATCGATTTTATTGCTCTTATCCTGTTTTTGTTTGATCTATGATTTCATTTCTATTCAAAGGAGATTGTTTTCAGTTTTTTCCATTTGTACCCACTTCTTATTTCTTGTTAAGGACATCCAGCGCTGTGTATTTTTGGCGACAATGAGGTATATGGGTTTTTGATTTTGGATTTGTATCCACTTCTTGTTCTTGACTGATGATGTTCCAGCGTGATGTGTTTCTCGCGGAGATGAAGTTCAGATGAGGGTGGAGAAAGATATGGACATAGGGGAAGATTTTTTTTTTGGTCCAGGGGCAATTTGGTATTTTTATATTTTTAATATATATTTTAATTAAAAATATATCCCACTTCCATCGATCTACCAAACATGTTTTAAAACTCATTTCCACTTCTAGTTCCACTTCTATTTCTACTTCCAGTTCCAGTTCCACTTCCTTAAAAAACTCTTCCATTGTACCAAACGAGCCATTAGGAAGTAAATGCTTTTTAGGACTTTCACCCAAAGGGCTTGTGGATTGTTCAAAACACGCCAAGCGGATTTAGCAAGAAGGGCATCATTCATGGTAGAAAAATCTCAAAAACCCATACCTCCATGTTCCTTAGGGGTAGTTAGATAGTCCCAAGATTTCCAATGTAAGCCTCCTCTATCAGCAGTTCAATCCCACCAAAAATTTGAGATAAGGCTATTGAGTTCCTTGCACGTTTTAGTAGGAAATTTAAAGCAGTTAATAGGATAGATGGGAATAGCATTCACAACAGCTTTAATCATCACTTCCTGTCCAGCATAAGAAAGTGTCCTATGAGTCCACCCTTACACCTTGGTTCTTACTCTTTCTCTGATATAGGATAGCGCTTGATTTTTGGATTTCCCCCACATGCTAGGGATACCCAAATACTTTCCTTGATCAGTTGCAGCTGGGATCCCAAGAATTTGCCCCACCATGCTTTTAACTTTAGGTGTACAATTGGCAAAGAAAACAATACTAGATTTTTCCAAATTTGCTACCTGTCCTGACGCATCACAATACTATCTTAGGAGCTTTGCCAGGTTTATGCAATTTGTTCTGTTACCGTACATGAAGAATAAGGCATCATCAGCAAAGAAACTGTGAGAGAGTTCAGGACAACTAATGCTCAGCTTAATTTTCTTGATGAAGTGATTCTGAATGTTCTTATGGATCATTGTGGATAAGACTTGCGCCGTGAGAATGAATAGGTATGGAGAGAGTAGATTTCCTTGTCGTAGGCCTCGACCTGGACAAAAGAAATCAATCTTGTCTCCTGAAACACATAAATTCAAACGCACAGATTTTATACACCTCATAACAAGAGAAACCCAATCAGCACAAAATCCAAATCTAAGAAGGGTCATTTTAAGAAAGTCACATTCAACTCTATCATACGCCTTACTCGTATCCATTTTGAGAACAAATTCATATTTAGAGCCTAATTTTTTCCTGCGAAGATAATGGTAAACTTCATGGGCTATAATGATATTATCATGAATTAGTCTACCACAGATAAATGCACTTTGGTTCTGAGAGATACATACAACCAATAATGGTCTCATATGGAGGGTTAGGATTTTAGAAATAATTTTATATAAAAAATTGCATAATCCTGTCGGTCGGTCGAAAATGAGAGACATGCTTAGGCTTATCAATCTTAGGAATTAGCACCACATTAGTATCATTAACCTCTGATAAATTAGATTTGCCATCAAAAAATTCAAATACCATACCACAAACCTGCTCCCTAATTTCAGACCAAGCTGATTGGTAGAATTTACGTGAAAAACCATCGGGTCTTAGGGCTTTAGTACCACCCAAGATGAAAGCTGCAGAACAGACTTCTTCGGCTGTGGCTAGTTTCATAAGCTGCTTGTTCATTTGTTGATTAATTCGAGGATCAATGTAGCTTAAGACTTCTTCCAAATTTCTGTCGCCAGAGGGACAGAAGAGCTTTTGATAAAACTGAGAGATATTGCAATTAATGTCATCTTGCTCAGTCAACCATCGATTATCATCATCCTTGATGCAGAGGATGCTATTTGTTTTCCTGCGTTTAATGGTGGAAATATGAAAGAACTTTGAATTACGGTCCCCTACTTGCAGCCATTGGATCCTTGAGCGTTGCCACCAATACTCCTCCTCTCGATCAAAAGCATCTTCTAGATCAGCCTTTAAGCGCTCAACTTTTTGCTTTGATTCTACCGATATGTTACTTTGTAGCAATGTAGAGATTTTTGTTGAGAGTTTTGCAACTAACTTTTGTGTATTAGGGAATTCTTTCCGACTCCACCTGGATAATTCATTCTTACAAGCAACAAGAGGGGTTAAAAAATTAACAAGAGAAGATATATCATTTACCTCAGTAAGATGTCATCCCCGTCTCATGACTTGAAGGAAATTCCTATGGTCTACCCATTTTGATTTTAAAAGCTTTTCGGTGCTGCACCTTTTTGTAGCATACATTAACCAAAAGAAGATGGTGATCAAAGCCTGTAAGATCGATGTGAAAAACTTCCAAATTTGGGAAGGTCTCACATAAGATTGTGTTCCCCAAAGCTCTATCTATTCGTTCTCTAATAGTCGCTTGGTCCTCTCTATTATGACGCCACGTATATCGCTAATCGTTAAAACCCAATCTATGAGAGCACAATTAGAGATTAAATAATTTTCCTCATAGCTCTGGGTTTTCCTCCTGATTTTTTCGCAAGTGAAACAGTATCATTAAAGTCACCTATACACAACTAGGATTGGTTAATAGAATGAGAGATGCAAGTAAGTTCTTCCTAGCATAACTTCCTGTCCTTTTCATTTGGAGGGTCATACACATAAGTGATATAGGCTAGAGTATCAAATGATGCTGCTGAAACACTAGTGTGAATAATGTTAGATGAGGAGAAAAGAATATTTATTTTCACTTTATCAGTCTACCACAGTGAAAGATCACCACTCAAACCAATAGGACCTACTAACCAACTATGCAAAATTGCACTTATTTCTAATTTTTAAAACATAAGGATTTTTTTGTTTGGTTTCCACTAAGAAATCAATATGGGGTTTATTTTTAAAACTTTCATCTTTAAGATTTTTAACTGTAAAGGGAACCCCAAAACCTTGACAGTTCCATGACAAAACATTCATTGTGAACCGGTGGTTTGTCCCATCCAACCATCAACATTTTGAGAAGGTGAACAAGATTTAGGTTGAGAGTTACCTCCATTGAATATGAACCACTCTTGAGGGAAATTAATTTTATAATTGCTTTGGGAATCACTGACCTTATCGCTGCACAAACCTACCCCATTGTTCCTGAGCCTCTGTTTGAGCTAACGTACTGATCTGCAGGGAGTACAACCACTTCCTAATTTTTTCTTTTTCTCATTGAGCTAGATGACTCATCCTAGAAATTTAGGCACTTTCTTCCTTTCAGTTCAATGAGAAATAATTCCTCTGACCTAGGTCTTTTTATGGAAATACCATAAAGGCCCTGAGTAATCCCAGACATAGGCAAGAGAGAGCCATATGGGACAACGGCTTTAGACAGGTCCATTAGGCTATCTATATGCAATTGTATAATCTAAGCCTTATCAAAATGGGCCATCTGAGGTGAAGTGCGTTTTTGAGGGGCTGGGCCTAGATTGGGTTCAGTAAGTTCATTGATTTGGATTTTAGAAGTCTCTCTCCTTTTTCCCACCATTATGACATGATGGCCTTTAGGATGGGGAGAAGGTTTCCCGATTACAATAGCTGATTTCCTAATTTCAGCAGCATCAGCGTTGAAGTCCCTGGATCTCTCATCATAATTGCAATCAATCACTCGACTGTTGTCATGCGTTGACAGCTCGCATTTTTTGTTTGATCCCTTCTCGTCAGATTTGTATCCTGTAGGCGCCGAATCAGCTGCACAATTAAGAGAGTTAATGACATTAATAATTTTAGAATTCTTACCAGATTTTCTCCCTTCATCCCTGTGATGACCGTTTGATGAGGTAGTCGGCGCCGCCGTGCTCAGCCTTTTTGCCTCCACCTAATCGAGCTTATGAACTACAAGAATGTCTTCGAGAGTTTTGACGTGGGGTGTTCTAAGCCAATTGCCAAATGGTGCATTGTCTTCCTCCTCACCTTCCACCACCTCGGTGACATATTTGCAACTTTTATCATCATGTCCAATTCTGCCACATTTGTAACAAAAATTTTGGAGACCTTCATATTTAATTGAAACCCATGCTGGATCTTTTTCTTCTCTTGGTACCCAGAAGCCCGGTTCCAGAGGATTATTCGTGTTGATGAGACATCGAACCCGTATGAAACTTCTTGATAGATTACCATTGGAGTTAGGATTCTCATACATCAAAACTTCTCCCACTTCTTCACCTAGAATGATTGCATTGTCATTATCAAAAGCCTCAAAAGGTAATCTCTGAAATTGAACCCAAGGGCAACGAGTTAAATTTTACTTCATTTAGGACCATAAAGTTTTCCTATAATTGAATGCTGAGCTGGAAACCTTGAATCGACCAAGGTCGCCCTTTAAGAATATGCAAATAATCATCCTCCCTGTCAAATCTAAACAGGAAAACTGGCTTGATGTTGTCCAATTCATGAATTTCTAGCCCTTCTTTTTCAAGATTCCACCCGTTACGAATCATCGATACGACAATAGCCTTGTTGAAATTTTTCCCTGTAAGGAGTTTACCCACTAAGGCACCACCCTTTTTCTTATTACCAGTATCAAGATTAAGGATCACCTTCTTGCCCTTCTTTTCCTTGCTGCTTAGCCCTAACTCCATGAAGGTACTAGGAGCACAAGTAACACAGTAGCACGGTAGAAAAGAAGAAGGAGAAGCAAAGGAGAAACGCAGTGAAATTGATTCACAGAAAGGAATCACACCAACTCTCACAGAGGAGAGGGACGAGAGCTCTCACAGGGGAGAGGGATAAAAAAAAACCAGTATAGTATTACATAAAATAACTACATTATAATGACAGTAAATATTACAATCATTCCCTTTACAACTATAGCCCACATACTAATTATCAGCTTTTTAAAAGTCACTCCCTCCGTCAATATATTTCATTAGTCTAAATTTTATATGGGTTTGTCCTTATCTATAAGAGTTTATTTAGATTTATCATAGCATTTATTGCCTTTTTTTTATTTTACTTATTATTATTCTTTATTTATGCATTATTTTTTATACTCATTTCTATAATTATTATTACATTTATCATTTTGTTTATATACCCCCATCATAAATAAGGGTAATCTTAAGTAAACAAAATTTTTTGAATATATTTATCATTTTCAACTATTTTCTTAATCTGTATTATTTTATCATTTGAGATCTTATATTTAGGAATAAGCTTCCATACAAATATAAGTGTATAAGTTTATGTACCATAAATATTGTAATGTGATGTCATAGGGCACGTTAGTTTTTTGTATTAATATTTTGGCTCAGTGACTTTGTGACTTTTATTATTTCTAAATGCCAAAAATACCATAAATACACGGTTTGTATACTATGCCTCTTGAATGATTAATATTACGCATTTAGGCTGCCATAAAAACATAAGTTAATGTACCATAAAAATTCTAGATTTTTAATAAGCATTTAAGGTGGTTTATAAGCCCCCTGTAGAGGCCATAGTGTGGACAAACTTCGAATTAAATCAAAGCTCGGGCATCATGAGCTGTGAATATTCTGTTTCAAGAAGATGAATGTGGTTTCACGCGTAAAAAATATTATTATTGAATAGTGATTTTAATATAACTTTAAATGATGGGTTTTCATTCTTGTGATTTAATAATAACCTGATCTAAATGTAAGGACTAAAACTAAAACTCCTATAAATTGAAAAAAGAATCAAAACTTGTCAAAGGCATAATTTTGATACAAGTCATGTATTTTTTAGCAAGTTTTTGTTTCAAAATTATAATGATCAAAATTAAAATTTAATCAATTTGTGAGGACTCATAATAATATTGACCTGGCATTTTTTTCACTAAAAAAACTACAAAAGATGGGATTTGTATTCTCCACATTGATCTCACCCAAATAAATTCTCCGTGTTTATTTTAATTTTCTTCCCTTTTGGGCATTTCAATTTAGAAAATTCTTTATTGGTATTCTATTTAAAGCACACAAATTCCCGGTGAAAAACGCCCATATGAATTGCTTGACAAGGTAAATTGACATTTCCAATGCAAGACAGTTGGTCACAGTTCATTGAAAAATTTAAATCTGGTCTTACGAAGTTGACTTCTACTGAGGTCAGTCATACATACACTCATGCTAATACCCTCCCTCCGTGTTTGTGACAACAGTTAATCAATTATTTTATTTTACCCATACTAATAAAATATATTTAAATCATTTATTATTGATAAGTTTAATATATTTTTCTATTTATACTCTTACTAATTTATTATACAAAATTTATCTCCCCTCCTTATATTTACTAATTTTTAAGGGTAGAAATAAAAAATATGCATTTATTACTTTGACTTTTGTATGTTACCTCTTATATTTTGGATAAAAAAAAATTGTCATGTTATCTCTTATAATAAAGACAGGAGGGATTAATACCACAACTATCGTTAATTTTTTTTGGTCAAATTCATATAATTGTTTCCCTACATTTTCAGCCATATACGATCATTACGTTAAATATCCGTAAAACTTAAATAATAAACCCTGAACATAAAGTTTGTTCAGACTTCAGACTATTCTCGATTATTAACTTCAATACCTACTTAAGCGTTGTTTATGAGGGTTAAGGACATATAATCTATGCAAATTTTAAGTTGTACACAGATAATTCCACTAGATGTGAGCAATGCGTGGATATATAAATAATAAACAAAAATAATAATATGGTATAAAGGTTTATGAACGTTCATTATAAGATTTTATTTATTTAGTTTCTTGCCATTGTAAGATTTTACTCCATTCGTTTCTAAATATAGGATCCAATTGGCTGTTTTGAAAAATCTTAAAAAAGTTAAATAAATTATTTATAAATTGATCTTACAGAATTTTTTCTCTAAACTAGTTTATTTGATTTATAAGTTAATATATAATCTAATAATACAGAAAATACGTTACGATTGAGTGGTTCATTTATCTTCTTTAATTTCTCAAAAAAAAAAAGGTTAAATGAGTTTTATATTTACGAATGAAGAAAGTATAAGTTAGGAAAATAATCTATATACTCCATAATACAAAGTAAAAAAGAGATTATCTACAACTTAAAGTCACACACATATATATGGTGATGTGATATTATTATAAATAACCTTTTATTTTTACAATAAAAAATCATTTCATAGAAGAAAGTTAAGATTATGATATATTTAATTTTATCGGCCTATAAGAAAGTTTTCATAGCCCATTGGTCACTTCTATCTGTTTACGTTGCCCAAAAAAATCAGTTCTATCAACAATAATGAAAGAAAAATAATAAAAGATAAAAATATAAAAAAGATTCCTTAAGCAAAGGTCTAAAAAGTAAAAATAGACACATAAAAAAAAAAGACACATATTTGTACATAGTGGAAAGAAAAAGTTGTTACTTTTTTTGTTTTGCACTTATCATAGAACCCAACAAAAAAGTTTATTTTTTTTAACTGAGAAAAATTGAAGATAAAGTCGAATCAACCAAACTTTGGAATTAAATTAAAATGTAATTAATAATTAATGAATTCATATCTCACAGTGCATGTACACACAATAACAACGCAGCTTATTACACAAGACACGCACAACCTAGTCACCTACGTTACGTACAGTTTTCTTTGCCTCTGCAGACTTTTTTTTATAACGAAAGCAAATTAATTTTTTAAATTTTTTGCGACAACAAGCCATCGATTCTTCTTAAAACATCCTTTGTATGCGGGCCCCACACGCCATCAACTCACGATTATTTCTCTCTCTGTCCACCAAAGGATTCAGTTTTAATTCCTTACTCCTTCCTCTGCTTCCTCTATTTCCGATTTTCCGCCGCCTGTTCTTCTTCTACTTTGTTTTATTCACTCCCCCAAGAAGAAAAGTCGGTTCCTTTTCACTCCCCCCCCCCCCCAAAAAAAAAAAAATCCTTCCTTTTCTTTGTGGGTTGAATGTTGTGATTAGCGTGTGTCTGTCTTTCTTCCATCCCCATTGAATTCCTCTGTTTTTCTTCGCTTCCCACCATAGCTGAATTCTTCTGTTCATCCTTTCAGTTTCCTTGCAATTTCTAGGTTGGCTTAAACAGAAATCATGAAACTTGTTAAACCGTTCAAAAATCACTTGTAAGTTTGCAGGACGGCTCTGTTTCTCTGTTTTCTCGAACTTTCTAGGCTGATTTTACCGGAAAAGGCAAAAAAAAAAAAAAATGGAGAAACCCCATTTAAGTTTCTGGGTTTCTTTCTTACACCGTTTCCTTTTGATTCTTTCCATGGTCTTGTTTGCTAAGTCTCAGGACTCATCAGTTATGACCATTCTCAAGAACTCTATCGACGGGACGGGTTCTCTCAAATGGTCCGACCCGGATTTCTGCAATTGGGATCACATTCAATGCAGTTCTTCAAAACGGGTCACTGCGATTCAGATTGGGAACTTGAACCTGCAAGGCTCACTGCCAAAGGAGCTTTCTCAGCTCACTGAATTACAGCGTTTTGAGTGCCAATCAAACAGTCTCTCAGGGGCATTTCCGTCATTACCCAGTTCTCTACAACGCCTCTACATTTCGGACAATGGTTTCACCTCTATGCCTCCTGATTTCTTCAAGGACAAGTCGTTGTTGGAAGAAATAAGAATGGACAATAACCCCTTTTCTCCATGGCGAATTCCAGATACAATCAAGGATTGTGTGGCATTACAGACATTCTCCGCGATGAATGCTTCTTTTGTCGGAGAAATTCCTGATTTTTTCGGCAAAGATGGTCCTTTACCAGGTTTGACTAAATTGAATCTGTGTTTTAACCGACTTGTAGGTGGGTTGCCTTTGAGCCTCTCTGGAAGTTCAATTGAGTTACTTTGGGTGAATGGACAGAAGAGTAATTCTAAACTTAATGGCACACTTGCTGTTTTACAGAACATGACTTCATTGAAGCAAATCTGGGTTCATGGTAATTCATTCACTGGTCCTATCCCTGACTTGTCCCACCATGATCAGTTGTGGGATGTGAGTTTGAGGGACAACCAGTTAACTGGTGTGGTTCCTTCTTCTCTTATGGCTCTTCCTAGTTTGCAAGTTGTGAATTTAACTAATAACTATCTTCAAGGACCCATGCCTGCGTTTAAACCAGGAGTGCGTGTGGATATAGATGGAATAAATCAGTTTTGCACGACCAAACCTGGTCAGCCATGTAGTTCTTTGGTGAATGCTTTATTGTCTGTGGTTGAACCTATGGGTTATCCCTTGAAGTTTGCTCAAAGTTGGAAGGGAAATGATCCTTGTGCTGGGAACTGGATGGGGATTGTTTGCTCAGGTGGAAATATTACGGCTGTGAATTTTCAGAACATGGGTCTTTCTGGGACTATTTCTCCCACGTTTTCCAGCCTCACATCTGTGAAAAGGTTGCTTCTTGCAAACAATAATCTCACTAGTACTATACCTAAGGAGCTTACAAGTATGCCTGTTTTGGAAGAGCTGGATATTTCAAATAATCATATATATGGTGTGTTGCCAGCATTTCGGAATGGTGTGATTGTTAAATCGAATGGGAATCCTGATATTGGTAAGGATAAGCCTTCTGCTCCACCTGGACCTGACTCTGGTAATACTCCAAGTAGCGGTAAGAAACATCGTTCAACGGTCATTGTTGTCGTTGTTGTGGTGGGGCTTGTTGTTTTACTTGGTGTGGTAGTTTGGGGACTCGTTTGGTTTAACAGAAAAAGGAGGCATTCAAGGAAAACTCAAGGTCAGAATGGCGTAGTGGTACATCCTCAGCATTCTGGAGACAGAAATCACTTGAAAATCAGTGTTGTAGGTGGTGATAGAGGAAGAACTAATGAACAGATTACCAGTACTGGTGATAATGCAGCTAGTGATGTTCGTGTGGTGGAAGCTGGTGGTATGGTAATTTCAATTCAAGTTTTGAGAGAAGCTACCAACAATTTCAGTAGAGAGAACATACTGGGGAGGGGTGGTTTTGGGACTGTGTACTTGGGAGAATTGCATGACGGCACAAAGATCGCGGTGAAGAGAATGGAATCCGGAGTGGAGGGTGAGAAAGGGCTGAGTGAATTCAGAGCTGAAATCGCTGTACTCACTAAGGTTCGTCATAAGCATCTGGTTGCTCTCATGGGGTATTGCTTGGATGGGAATGAGAGGCTTCTTGTGTATGAGTATATGCCTCAGGGGACTCTAAGTAGGCATTTATTCAACTGGAAAGATGAAGGGTTAAAGCCATTGGAATGGACAAGAAGACTTATCATTGCCTTGGATGTTGCTAGAGGAGTTGAGTATCTTCACGGTTTAGCCCAACAGATTTTCATTCATAGGGATCTCAAACCATCAAACATCCTGCTCGGCGATGATATGCGAGCCAAAGTGTCTGACTTTGGATTGGTTCGTCTCGCTCCCGAAGGAAAAGCCTCATTTGAAACCAGACTTGCTGGAACCTTTGGCTATTTGGCACCTGAATATGCAGGTATGTTGTCAACTTTGATTCCTCACCATGCAAATAGTAAATAATGGATGATTCTAATTGAACAAACTAATTGGTTGCAAATCTGACGCAAATGTGACGTTTCACAACTTTATTTTCTTAACTAGAAACACCTGCATTGGGAAACGGAGAAGACTAGCCTCATTCTTTTAATCTTGCTTCTGAATTAATGGTGGATATGTATGTTTTAGTCCACTAAAAAAGCTGTTATAAGAATATGCATTGCTATTGAAAGTGTGTGACATGATCTCATATTGTTGTTTATGCCTTGCTAGCTACGGTTTGTGCATGGATTATAAAAACAAGTCACTTGAACAATGAGTACATATGTTGCTTCTTTTCACCTAATAATAAGAAAGTGAGATGTGATTTTTTTTCTTCTCATGAAATTATTGGGGCAGTGACCGGGCGAGTAACGACGAAGGTGGATGTTTATAGTTTTGGAGTGATTCTTATGGAGATAATAAGTGGGAGGAAAGCACTTGATGATAGTCAAACTGAAGAGAATGTCCACTTAGTCACATGGTTTCGAAGAATGATGCTGAACAAGGACATGTTCCGAAAGGCCATTGATCCTGAAATAGATGTCAATGAAGAAACTCTTCCTAGCATCAGCACGGTTGCTGAGCTGGCAGGCCATTGCTGCGCAAGGGAGCCACATCAAAGGCCGGACATGGGGCACGCCGTGAACGTGCTGGCGCCTCTTGTGGAAGTGTGGAAGCCTACAGAAACAAGTTCTTGTGATGACATTGGTGGGATTGATCTTGATATGGACCTACCTCAAGCTCTTAAGAAATGGCAGGCTTTTGAAGGAATGAGTTATACAACCACCAACATGCCCATGGATGCTACTACTTCTGCATCTTTGATTTCTAGTGCAGATAGTACACAGTCAAGCATACCCCCAAGGCCATTTGGACTTGGAGCTTCTTTCACTTCTTCTGATGGAAGATGAACAAGTTAGATTAGACATTTCCTGGCGGGTGTATTGCATACCCTCCTCTTCAACCCCCAAAAACTAGCCTGGAGCCTTCAAGGCTTATAATTTTATGTTTTTAGGATTAAGCCAAAAAAAAAAAAAAAAAAAACCTTACTTCTAACTTGTTCAGGGGTTCTGCTGGCATCCGAGAAATGTAGAGATGGTGTATAAAGATTTTATCTTTGGCTATTTTCGTATGGGTTGTGTTCGGAAATTTTCAGAGGTTTAATTTTGCATTTAAAGGCCCAAAAAGTAGTATGTTAAATTAGTGTTTTAAAATGGTTCCATGGTTTTGGAATATTTTTTTAATAGTTATATTATGTAAGGGCTAGTTTGTACTATGTAATATGTATAACGTTTTTAGAAGTGATTCTTACTTTATATGACTTTTTAGTTTTTAAATGTACTACCTGTTTTTATAAAGAAAATTATTTTGACAAATGAAAGCCAGGAATATAGTCCCCAGACAGTGGCTGAGAATGTGTTTGTCAGATGAAGGTTGTATGTGTTGACTGATGCAGTCATGAAAGATGGACACGTGGTGGGGGGGAGTGATTGGTGGTGTTTTGGTAGAGTCAGTCATAATAAATATTGGGAATAAACTGAGAAATGAAAAAGATGTTTTTTTGCCAGCTGGGCGCCTTCACTCCGCAGGATTTATATTCCTCTTTTTATTTATTATTTATTATTTATTATTTATTATTTATTATTATTCACTTCCTGTCCAATCCAAGGTGGGCTTTGCAATGGCACTTATTCCCCACGTCACTCCACAGATTCTGTTTAATACGTTCTGATTGCATTCATATCCCATAAGGTTTGCTGACTTTATATTTACGCTTTTTAAATGCTTTTTTTTTTTCTCAAGTTATCCTCAGTTCAATAGGTTAAAGACTAAACCTCTGCGGATCTAAACTTTATTTAAGGGTCTGTCGCTGGCCAATGGGTTGTTACATACACAAATTATCAAGAACAAAACTAATTACTAGTTAATAAGTTGCTCGGTTACCTGATAATAGAATCCAAAAAAGGCACTGATTACTAGTTAATATGTATATATATAAAAGAACAAAACTAATTTTTATATTCGTGTCACTTCAACTTTAACTAATAAATAGCCTATTTGATGTTAACAAAAGGAATATCGCATCAAATCTCAATCAAAAAAATTATAACTAAAATATCTCATAAGAGCCTATATGAGTTTTCCACATTTTGCAATGTTTGTAAACCAGATTCTTTTGATTCCAAGTAATAATTTAATATACTCCCCCCTTCTAAATTTAGGATCTATTTAACTAATTTTATTAAATTATATATGTTAGTTAAATTAGTTAGTATGATGTATTAACTCCCCAATTGTATTCTCTTATTCTCTCCCTCATCTCTTACTTAATTATTGATTGAAGAGTACCGATAGGAATAATTTGAGAAAAATTTGTCAAAAATCGGAATTGGTCTTGAAAATAATTATTTCTTCATAATGCTAAAAAGATATTTTTTTTAATATGATATAATATGATACCGGAATTGGTCTTAAAAATAGTAAGAAATCTAGAAATTCGTATCGGACAAAAAAAGTTGTCTAAACCTTATAATTAGGACCAAAACCAACTCACTAACTATGTTATATATTTGCTGGAGGAAGTAATTTTTTGGGTTACATCAATTAATATACTTTGGTGATTTGAAATCTTCACATTACACATTTTTCATGGGCTCGACAAGGACCAGCCCATGAACCTACTTGGGGTCCATTTTTAATTTGTTTTTGCCCTTACTAGACCTTACGAGTTAAATATCCATTCACATCACTATTTTGCTGGGCCTCTTGGACTTTGACTGTCAATATTTCTTGCTCTCCCTACTTGTATGGGGAACTAACTATTTTCATATCCTCCCACTCAGCACCCACCAATCAGGACCCAAAATCATGTGATAGTCACAAGGAAAAAAACTGTGTGACAGTCAAGTTGGTAGAGTCGGTTTATAATCTATAACGTCATGAGTTCATTGACTAATTTGTAAGCACATCTATGGGCTCATTTGGTATACTGTAATTGATTTTGATGGAAATGGAGGTGGATATGGGTATTGATATGGAATTTCAAAATATGTTTAGTATGTCTTGGGAATGAGATCTAACTTTCTTATAAAAAGACTAAAATGTCCTTCTAATTAAAAAACTTAGAAAATCTTCCCCAGTATAACAACAACCCATCTTCCTCAACTTCCAAAAATTCAACATGAGCAGATCGATTTCAAACACCATCAGCCACCAAAATTGCAGCCACCTTTTTTGGAAATACTCCTATCAAGCAAGATCTAGAAAATATTTATCGAGATGAATTTAGAGGGTGGTGAAATAAGCCGGGAAAGTGTAAAAAAAAAAAACATACACAGATTTACAGCCACCGTTTTTAAGGCAAGATTTCATATTTATAGTCAAGAACAATCCACCATTTTTTAGGCAAGATTTTAGATCTACGGTCAAGCAAAAAACCACCAAGCAAAAGAGGAACTTCAAGCACAAGCACAACCCATCCACCTTCACCCCAACCACCACCAGCCAAAAGAGGGAAAAAAGAAGAAGAGCAGTTGCCATGACAGCGACGCCATAACTACCACCGTTGGCTTCGTCATCTCGCCGCCTTTATTAGCCTCCATCTCCAGCTCTGTCAGAGAGCTTTTCTCGCCTATTATCAACTCCAACTCACCACAATCATCCTCCGTCATCACAGAGTCACCAACACCGTTGACGGAGACAGGGATGATTGCATCCCTCTTATTTGAGGTCGCCGTCGGTGGGTTTAAGGTCACCGATGGTGGTGGTTAGGAGAAGGTAAAGTCGATAGTGGTGAGGGTTTCAGGAGGGTAATGGATGGAAACTAGGATATGGAATTATAAATATGAGATTTTTTTTGTAGAAGCCTGATGATGGAATTGGACTCATTTGGAATCCACATTGAGATCAATTCTAAGGCCCTAGAATTGTACCAAACACACAATCTTATGGAGTCTAATTCAATTTCCAATTCCACATCCCCCAATTCCATCATACCAAACAGACTTTATAAGTAATCATTGAACAAAGAAGCAACCTTGAAACTCCTCTCACTTAAACTTTTCGATGCTGCAAAAACCAAAAACTTCTCAACATAAACTTTTCAATGCTGAAAAAACCAAAAACTTCTTAATATGAGCTCACACCATCAAAAGGAATATTGAATAATAGTAACAACATTAAATGCTACAATACACGGTAAAATAGTTCTCTATGAACACACATTTAGAATGTTAATTTGGCAAAGAGACATTGTTTTTTAAAGGGCGAAGGTAAAATTTTGATAACAAAGTTTTGTGTTAGGAGCGTCTGGTACCAGAAAGATTTTCGATGAGCAAAAATACACATAACTAAAAAGTAACGAAAATTTAAGTGTGCTAGAACTTGTGATGAAATTGCTCCGGTTTATGAGGGTTTATGCGCATCTTTCTATTTAAAAAATTTCATTGTGCCCGATGCTCCTAACATAAAAAATTGTTGTTAAAATTGCCCTTTCCACTTTTTTAAAAGAACCATTTACAATTAATGTAGGACCCACAAACTTAAAAGCAACAAAAGTTTAATGGTGTTAATGTTTGTGTTAAAATTGCTCAATTTTATAAAGTATACGTTTATTGTTGCTCATCGAAAAAATTTATGATGCCAGACGCTCATGATAAGAAACTTTGTTGTTAAAATTGCATATTCACCTTTCTTAAAAGGTCGAGAGATTGTATTTAAAGATGACCTGTGGCTGAATATAGGACTATAGCGGTATTAATCAATAATGAGCTTTTGAGGATTCAAATTCATGAGTGAGCACATTTTATTACAGCTAGTGTTATAATAGGTCACAGTAGCTTCAAATATACAGTCATTTATATCACTACAAAAAAACCGCCATTAACTATATGACCTTCCAATTTCCCGCGGTTTCTCCAACACAAACGCCACTAATGTGACGTCACTAAGTTTTCCGCCAAATAGCGCCACTTTAGTGGCAATTTTGTGGGACTAACTGCCACTAAAACACGCTACTATCTTTGATATTGGTCAAACAGATAGATTTAGTCGTAGTTTCTTATTAAAACCGCTACTAATGTGTAATTAGTGGCGTTTTTAGTTTTCAGCTATTAAATGAACTGCCAGTAAACCCTGCTTTTTTTGTAGTATATGAATATATTGTTTTTATATTTCGAATTTCGAATACTATAATACATGGATTGAATCACTGGTGAGGATTAATTTACATTTACAATCCCATATATAAGAAAACTCTTCCTTTTAGCCGTCCCTTTCATGGCTTATCATTCGGCTCCTCTCACGATTTCCTGTTCATCCTAGCCGGATCTATTTTTTTAATATATATGTATGTGCAATGGGCATAGTGAAAGCCGTTTGCTCTCTTACTGCTTCCCCAAGTAATGCTCATCATTATTCAAAATGCCTTTATGTTAATATGTTCTTGCCAAAAACCAATATTGTCCTTTTCTTTCTTGTCAGTCAGAATCACACCTGCTCTCTGCCATGATCTTCTCCATTTTCTCACTTCACTCTTCCATTTCATTTCAAATCCTTTCCACGAAGCAGATAAACCTCCTTCCAGGCCATAACCTCTCTCTTTTACCATTTGAATTTTGAATTTGTCCATTGTTTTCCCTTCTCTCACCTTTTTCCGTATCTCAAACCAACCCCCGAAAATGTTATCCCTCTTACCATCTTTAAACTTCTTCTCTCACCGCAGCTCGAAAAATCCCCCTCACAGTTTCCACTTGAAACTCCGCATGCAGACCATTGTAGAGAGGGCATGGGAGCTTTTGCCTATACATTTTTCTGATCTCATGACCGTCTCTGATTTTGCGTAAGGCAGTCCTTGTGAGCTTGGTGTTGTTGGTATGTTATAATCATATTATTTTTCCATTGATCTTCGGTATCTCATTTTCTATGTGATCCGTTTTTTAAGTGCAACAATGTGATGTTAGATATTTGTGGAACCTTGATGATATTTTATGAGACTGGTATAGATGATGCTAAAGCTATTTATTGTAAGCGGGTTTTCATAATTTTAGAGAATAATGAACTTTCATCTGTCTGGTGAGTTTTCCACTTCAATTTAATCTTTTGTGCTTTGTTAGTATAGTAGTGTGTTTGTGTGTGTGTTACTTATTATTTCCAGCTTCCCAAACCTATTTTTGTCTCAGTTTTAGGCTCTATCATGTTGTCAGTGCTGTTCTTAATGATTCCGCCCTACAGACCATGCCATTTCATCCAATATTGCCACTGGAGTTTATTATTGTTGATGTCGGATCTGCTTCTGCTATTATCTGTGGATGAAGCATGACCCTTAACACTGTGTGTATGATTTTCATGTACGCTCCATTCCACATATCATGAAGCACTAACGGCCTTGGGTCCCCGTTCCTAGCATTTAACCAACAGGTGTACATGCAGTAGTTACGCACCATAGTCTGAATAATATATGCATGATTCACACACATTGAGTAATCCTCACCTTATTCTGATATATTCTGTTCCTCTGTCTTTCCACCCACGAAGGAACGATCGTAACTGTTCCCCCAAGAGTTCTCCTGGTGCAGTCACCGTATATTGGATATTTTTTTCCTTGAACCACCCAGACAATGGTCTACTAATTGAGATATTTTCCACATAAATCTACAGCAATTTATAACCAGGTCACTTCTATTCATCCATTTTCTTCCCACCAATTTGGCACACCCATTTTTAATTTTCCTGCTTTCAATTTCCCTTTTATTGGTTCTTCTCCTGTCATGTGAACGCTTAGATTTGAAATGATGAATCCCAAGGCCCAAAGTTCTTGCTATTGCATATAGGGTTATATTCAAGATGCTCTTAATCTGTAACATTCAGATTTTAGGCAATAGATAGGCTTTTGACCTAAAGCCCTGTGTTTTCACCTAAGAAGAAATGCTTTGGTTCCTTTGTGCATCGTCTCTTCTAACCGCCACCATATGTGGTATGTAGGTCTTTTTTTTTTTTTTTGATAAATGTGGTATGTAGTTTTTCAATGCATAAAGTTGCGTTGTCTTTTAATGTCATACTGCGATGGGGAGATGTGCACTGTTAAATTGTGTAACCCTGCATTCTGTTAAATGTATGTTTTCTTAATGGCGAATATGTTGCCTCTCGCTTCTCCCACTCTCACATTCTTCCTATTTTTTTTATTACAGTAGACATGTAGTAATAAATCATTTCTATATTTATTTTGCCTTCCGGTTCATTGGCAAGTCAGCAGCTAACATGAATCTTAAAGACATGATAAGTTTGATGATTCTAAAACCTGATGAGAATTAGTTTATTTGTCTACAACATTATATGTCCTTTGAATTGTAATTCTTTTAAATGTTCTGTGTTCTTTTATTGTGAGGATATGATCTGTATCCTAATTGGATTATCTATTTCTCTGAAAGGTTCCTTCACATTTACTTGCACCTCTCAGCCATACATACAGTGTTCTAGGCCTGTGCTTTTTGTCGTCATTGAGGTTTGCCTTATTTTAATTGTTCTACATCCTATTACAAAAGTTAGCCCTGTTAACTTTCCCATTCTTTTTTGTTTGCTTTGTTTAAATCAGATAGCATCCCACCCTATCTTTTGTCACTGTTAACTATATATCAATGCCCCAACCAAGTCGCCTTTCTCTTTTGTTTGTTCTTCAAACTCCGGTTTCCCACCATAATTAACGATTGCAGTTGTTCTTTTTGATGCCAACTATCATGCTCACCAAGGAATTGTATGCGTTACCTTACCCTATCTTTCACCACAGGTGACCTTAACTTGCCATTTAAGAAATGCTATCAATGAGTTTTGTCTTATCTTAAATATTTTTCTGTATATTACATTGGTTAAGCCTGTCAACTTTCCAAATAATTGTTCTCTGCAATTTCTCACAATTTTATGTTCAGATTCTTCTATACATTTTGGTACATTCTATTTACTTCGTCAAAATATGAATACTATATGCTATCTACCCTACTTGCATTCCAAGGAGTCAATGGTGATGGCATTCTGTTTTATTTGCTCTTCAAACACACCATGCAGACCATGCAAGTTGCTTTGGATATATCCGTTGATGAGATACTATTCAAAGGTAGCAAGCAAGAGAAAAAGTTAGTTCATTTGTAGGCTGTCAGTGCAATCTTCAATGTGGCTTTAATTTGTTGCTTTTCTTATCGTGTATTAGTTATTGTCCTCATGGATGTCGTAGTGCTGAAGTTGTTATCCTTCTATTATGGTTATTTTTTACTCCTTAATCATGTTGGTGCAGTGAAGTTGTATGTAATCCTTGCATTTCTAATATAAGTTATGGTTTTATGTTTAGAAATGTCCATTTAACCTGTTTTTCAATTTTCCTTCGTTTTGGTCAGGTTATCTTTTGTGTTGGCCACTCATATTGAAGATAAAATTTCTGTTTAAACCACGAAATATTGCTGTGTTCATGAAGATGTAGTGCATGAATAGGCTGATTTGTCTCTCAACTTTTTAACTCCATGTTTATTCTAAACATTTCAAGTCGATGGGTTCCAAATAAAAATCCAAAATTCACACTTTCACAAACCAAACTCAAGCACATGTAATCTTCTTTCTCATCATTTCTCGTCAGACATAAATTTACGGTTTTACTAACCACATCGGAAAAAGAAACACCATACTAATAGGAATAAATGAAGGGTTTAGATAAAGGGTGTTACAAATGTTCTCTCAAGCTTTTTTATTTGTAATAAAATGTTGTATTGCGGATATGATTTTACTTTTTGTTATCACATTAATTTCTTTTTTATATATATAATTTAATGAATTGTGGTTTATATTTAAGGAATACGTGACTTTTCAGTTGTAAGTACATGCTAAATAATCTACATATTTATTTGAGTAAGAGCATGTAAAGGATACACTAATGGTGCAGTGATTTCATGAATTGTCTATGATTCTAAGATATTTAATTGACGTGGAATGTGACTTTTCTTTAAGATCTTAACTGAAATAACTATAGATTTTCAAGCTTCCATCCCATTGCTCTAGCGATAAAGCACATGTTTTATCCTTATTACTTCATATTTTAATTTACATGCAAAATAATGTGATCTATATTTCTCAAGAATATAGGAATTCATTGTAGTCATTTGTCAAAAAGTGAAAATCTAAAATTTATTGGAATAAACTCACTCTCCTTGTATAACTCAAGATGGGGTATAGGTTAACATAGTTAAAATATACTACAATTTCACTTATAGGAGGTAACGTTATATTTACGAAATTGTTATCATTTAACATATTTTGCCTCTGATTTCTTTTTTTAAAATCTAAAAATATTACTTCTTAGGCATGTAATTGTATGCATACTTAATTATGCCCTTACATTTCTTTATTTTATGTAAATAACATATTTTTCAAAGTCAATGCACCCATAAAATCAGTATTCTAGTACAACATAGGGATTGCACAAGTTCGGTTAATTTTCTTAAAAAAAAATGTTTGCTGCAAATGAGGATTATCAAAATAAGGCTTTAACTTTTCTATGAAATGCAAGATAAGCTTATATTTCAACTAAAAAAAAAGGCACGTTCTAAAAATCACAAACTAAAGTAAGCCTGCATTTCAAAGATTTTAGGATGAATTATGCTTTATTTTATGAGCTTCTCTCCCCTACAATGTTTGAGTTATTTTTTTAATTAAAATTTCACGGATAAAAAGTAATGATCTTTTTACGAAGTTGTAATCTTTTAACACATTTTGCTTTTGATTCCTTTTCTAATCTGTAAAAATATTTGTTAATGCATACTTAATAAGATAACATGTATTGACGTGGCAAACCAATTTGTAAAGTCTAGAGATTAGGACATTGTTTGCGAGTCTTTTGATGACATAGACAGCTTTGATGATTTATGTAACATTGAATTCCTAAACGCAATCAATTTTTCTGGTTTACCCCCACACAAATTGGTTCTTAAATTTGGTGCTCCTATTATGCTTCTTAAAAACATTGATCAAGCATCTGGTCTTTGTAATGGGACTAGACTTTGTGTTACTGATCTTGACAAGACCGTTATTGGAGGTGTTACACTTAATAGATCTCACCCAAATGAGAAAGTCTAATCTCTAGGATGGATACGAACCCTTCTAAAATTCGTTAGCTATTTAGAATGTAACAAAGGCAATTCCCAATATCAATTTCATTCACAATAATTATAAACAAGAGCTAAGGACAACCACTCAGACACGTGGGTCTGTTTCTATCTAAGCCCCGTATTCATACATGGCCAGCTATATGTTGCATTTTAAAGAGTCAAGAGTATGAATGGTTTGAAGATCGTTCTATCTAATGACCAAAATGGACCAACAAACAAAACCATGAATGTTGTCTATAAGGAAATGTTTAGGAATGTTAGTATGTAGCTCAATTTATGCTCCTGTTGAACAACTGTATATTATATTGTTGCATTTCGTACCCCTATCATGTTATATAGATATTGTGTATATTGTATCATTTTCCCAAACTTATAGTGTCTTCAGCGGGTTATTAATTTTTTCAAGTTCCATCTCTCCGTGCAACGCACGGGGCAGCATATGCTCGTTGGACTATATTTACCACTGGACTTGATAGCCAAGTTATGAACAGTGAGAAATGTACACATCATGTTATCTCTTGGCATAATGCATTCTTTTTTCTTTCTGTCAGAAATAGAAATTCCATTGAAGATATAATGAAAACATCCAATTATCAGTCTGTAAAGGCAAAGAAAATAAAAGCAATAAAACAACAAAGAAATAGGAGATCAAAAAACAACAAGAAACAACTCTCATCTATTGTCCCAATTTCTGTCATAGTCCTCAGCTATCAACTATTGCAACGGTCATGGAGGTCTTAAAGTCCAATTAGAGATACGACCATTTCAACGAAGCTTTGGCAATCCAATCGGCAATCAAATTCACTTCCCTTCCGGAGGCATCCACTTCACATTCTTTTCAGCTACACTTTGTCTTGTAGAAGCAAAGGCGGAAAGATTTTGTATCCATCCATTCGCCTCCCACAAATCCTGGATCTTGCCATAATGCATTATGCTGAATAGACTAATTATTTCTTATTCATTGATATACTGAAAATAGTATCTATAAATAATATACTAATGTTCATGCAGAGCTCTGGATCTACCAGCTCCTCATTATCTTTGTATTTTTTTTATACTGAAGCTATCTTTTAAGTTTTGACACTTACAAGTTACAACTAATACTAATTTTAGTTGGCAAAAGAAAATTGATAATATTAATTTTTCTGAAATAGTAATTTCAGTATGAACGTTACTGTAATGTATATCACCAACAAGAATCACAATTCAGTCAAAAAGAAAAAAACAATAATCACAATTGACAATTCACACTTGTTAAAGTAGCGCATGGCAAGGGTAAAAAAATCAATCAATTATCCATTGCAGCAGACAGAAAACAAATATTCATTCTATCAAAAAAAAAAAAGAAAGAATGAAAGAAAGAAAAAGAAAAAGAAAACAAATATTCACAGCTACAACAAAATTAGGGACAATTGTATTGATGTCCAAATAAGGGAATTAATATAATACAAGTACCAACGGGTTGTAAATTGTATTTTTCACATAACTTTTTAACTTGTCAATGTTGTAATTAACGAGAAATTCTTAGGCGAATCCGATTGACTACATTATTCGTAGTATGACAAATCACAAATAAACACTTTAAATCTAATGTGAAAAATTTAATTTGATTGAGCACCCTAAAGAAATTGGGCTAGGTTTCTCGAAAAGCTGTCTTCTCTCAGGTCAGCAGTATTATACTTTTAGTTGACTACTCTATGATAGACTTCCGTGTATCAACTTGGGCTCTGTTCATTAGTCTATGCTCTGATCTATAAAGTAATAACGAGTTGGACCTCCCGTGCGTTGCACGGGTGATCTTCTTTCAAGTAATTTTCAAACAATCCATGATCTTCCCCACAGAAACAATTAATTATTTCATCTATAAAGTAATAATTGAAAATTGGTGTCTCTTTCCTTTCAATCGATAACTTCATGCCTCAATCCACTGTTTCGTTCCTATACCTCCCCATCAATTGGTTAACGGATACAAATATTTTTTGAGGTCAGCGATAGACCTAAGATGTTTGGTTGTAACTAATCGAACCACAAATCACATTCACTTAAAAATATTTATAGTCATTAACAACTAATTGACACTTATATGTACATATATTTATATTTATATATATGATGTAAATTCTGTTGCACGGAACTCAATTACTCAACCCAATTCTCCCAACAAATTATTCACACTAGTTTATTCTCTCTTTTCTTTCTTTCTTTCTTTTTTTTTTTTTAAAAAAAAACTCCCCGAGGCCTCAAAGCTCAAACCCCTCCGTTCACAGTGACAACCCTAATTTTCTACGTTTACGACTCCTCACTGTTATCCATGGAACCTCCAGTAGCCTGGACACTGCTTCTTCTCTCATCTCGAGTCTAATCTCCGATTCATATCCATACCGCAAGCTCAATCACTTCATTACAGTTACAGGTTTTGTTATAACTATCCTCACAAAATGGCCCTTCCACCCGTAGAGCGTATCTACGTAACAGACGACTGTGTTCGTGAATGGAAGAGTGGTAACCCCTCTCTCAAGGTCTCCGAACCCGTCCCCTTGCTTCGCTTCCTCTATGAGCTTTCCTGGACTATGGTGGGTGATTTCTCTAACTTGTACTACGAATTATGCATATTTTCACGTCTGTGTTTATATTTAAAATGATAAATTTGGGAGGTGTTTGAGGAAGCACTATTTCTTCAATTTTGGGATTGAAGGCTGTTTTTTTAATTGGTTCTTGGTTGCTGTCAGGTTCGGGGTGAATTGCCGTTTCAGAAGTGTAAAGTAGCATTGGACTCTGTCATCTTCTCGGATAAATCTTCGGCCGAAAAAGTAGCTTCAAATTTCGCGGATATAGTAACCCAAATGGCACAGGACGTGAGTTACTGCTCCCTTGTATTTTTTTTTCCTATTGAGCAATGTTCTTTTCTCTCTGTCTCCAGTCCTACGTTAATTTATTGTTTATGCCTCAAATCTATCTTGCTTCTTCCCTGGTTCCTGAAAGAATTACTCTGATTCTTTGTAACATAAAAGTGCTTCTTTGCAACTGGAACATAACAGTTAGATTATTATGTAATACGGAGTACTAATTTTGATAAAAGAGCTGTTTTACACACAAGCAGAAAGTCAAAGCAATGACAAACGGGTTCTAAATTTCTGAAGCATCTTATGTTTGAATATACAGCCCTTTTATTTCCTTTTACTTGAATGATCATATTAATTACACCGCAAGCTAACAACTGCAATGCTATTATAAATAATAACGCAAGCGTTATTCTTTTATTCTTTACATGCGTTAGAGCTAGTGGAGATTGAGTAGTGTGTGGTCGCTATGCTACTGTGTAGTTTTTGGGCTCAGGGCCTGTCTCCTCTGCGGTAGCTCTGGCCCCATCTCCTCAAGCATTGCTCCTCTCATCCTTTAACAATAGTGTTAGCTGCTTCTTTAGCTAATGTTCTACCGCTTTAGTCTTTATCTGTTAATGACCTGGGCTCTTGTCTAGTGACTTTCTCGTGGCTTTTTTGCCACTTCAATAGTTCTCCTATGGTCCTACCAATTTTCCCTGTGAAGTATAATGACCTTTCTGTGGGTTCTTCATCCATTCCCTCCAGCTGCTTATAATTCCTGACTCTCATCCCACTCTGCATTATGAGTGATTCTTTTTATCATGTTTCGCCACTGCAACCCTCCTAACTGTGCATTTCGTCATTGGTGCTTTTATAAGCTTCAGTCTTCTAAAATGGGGATCGGGTATTATCAAAGGCCTGTCAGTTTATTCCCTAGTCACGATTGGTTGTATCAGAAGCTACCCAAAATTAACTCCATCTTAACTGCAATTATAAACAGACGTAATACTAGCCTCCTTCAGGAGTATTGCTAGATGGAGCTTACCAAATAAAAGTTCTGATAGTGGTTTGAAGATACCAAAGATTTAGTTATAGAGCACAATGATTTTGAGCGATCCATGTGGCCAATTCCACCGAGTAGGATATGGCTTTGTTGTTGTTGTTTGCTTTGGAGATACCACTGTAGGCTGTTGTACCACAGCAACAATGAAATGACTCCCCCCACTAACCCCTTTTCTGCAAATGACTTGATAATTTGTTGGATGCTTGAGTTTTCTCACTAGTGGGATTAGTCTTGTTGTTGTTGATGTTGCTGCTGCTTGATTGCTCCCTCCCCTTGGAAATTTATAGCTGGTTGTTGATATTTGATACAGAATTGTAATTCTGTATGTGAAAGAAAGAGGGAAATAGAGAAGAGTCGAGGAATCAAGAACAAGAAATGTAGCAGAGAGGGGTAAGAGAAGAAGAAACAGAGAACTAGAGAGAGAAAAGCCACTAGGCCATCACATTATGCCAAACAAAACAAATCACAATCTGAATACAATTGATAAGCTACCTATTTATAGCCTATATTCTCAAATACTTCTAACACTCTAACGGCTATTTAGCCTAACCAACCAACTCACTAACTAACTCTTTTATTATTATTACATAACAATACCCCATTCCCAAAGAGATCCTTGCCCTCAAGGATCAAGTAAAAGCAAAAACACAACCCTAAAATCAAACTAAAAACATAGTCTAAACTTCTGAAAAATAAAACTTTTTGCAGCTTAGTGAAGAAATCTGGGACTTGAATACTGCTGCACACTTCTGCTCTTTTCTGATCAGAGAGTAAAATCCTCCAACAAGCATGTTAGTTAATTCTCCCTTGTACCATATTTGCAGCAGAATTTTTGTAGGAGAAAAATTAACATGGAAAAATAATACTTGCAGCAATCCATAACTGTGCATATCCCCAATTTTAAAAAGACCCACTGTAAGTGTATTGGACTTTCCTTACTAAGGCCATTTACAAAGCCCATTTGTGCATCGAAAATCAGAAACCCAATTGCAACTTCAAAGTAATTCTGATTCATAGAAAATATGGGAGCCAGCTGTAACCCATGTGCTGTAGAAACCAGATTTATAGACCAGCCTTTTGCCCCTTGGATTTTATCTTAAGTCAAGTACATGACACACTGTACTAAACTTGACCCTGAAAGCATTTTAATGAGGCATCCTTTAAACCAGGACAAGCTCACGGTTAAAGATGGGGATTGATGGCAGAACAGAGCTCTCTCAATTGACCAGTGGATACATGTATGAAATATGGGTAAATACCCAATTAAACTGAAGGATAAATGCCTTGCACACCTACCTTCACGTGTGCAAAAATCCCAATAGCTCCCTTGAAGCTTAGGAAAAATGCAAGGCAGCTGTAAGTATGACTTTTCAAAATGCACACTATCTAGCCACGTGCACCCTTCAACACACTCTTTAACATGCCACGCCCTTTCTTCCTCATTCTTCTCAGAAATAGATTCACATTCACTTATCCCATCTTGCGAGAGTTCACTAAAGAAAGAAAAACTCTGAAGAGGCGTCGGTGATGAAGAACCCAGTTCCTCATCTCCGTTAGTATTCAGGCCTCCGCTACTTACTTGCTCCGCCATTCCTTCACTCTGTTTTGGGAAGTATTCATCAACTTGCAGAAACTCAAGAACTTGCTTCGAGGTTGAGGAAGCAGTGAACAACGGACTTGAAGACCCAGGCATCTCGAACCCAACTTCATTCAAAGTGAACTTCATTTCGTTTAGCCGGTCTGTCTCTTGCTTAGTTGGATGCTTTAAATCTTTAATTTCTTTTGCCAATATCATCATTGGTTTCTTGCGTCCTGCTTCTTGCATTTCTGGGAATTTTTCTTGGGACTCACTCGTGGCTAGAAGAGATGTTTTCTTCTTGCTCTTCCACTGCAAGATTAATTCTTGCATTCTTGCCAATATCGTAGTTCGGAAGTAGGAAGAATGAAGAAATAGAAGAATGAGAGGGTTTAAAGAAGGCAGAAACAGAGGAATTAGAGAAGAAGAAATCAGGGAACAGGGTCAGAGAGAGAAAACGAATCTGTATTTCCAAAACAATGCAAAATCTGATCACTTACAAGTCATAGGGGTATTTATATATGAGACCCTACTATCTCCCATTAGTCAGCGTGTTAGATGGCAATTAGCACTAAGTCTAACTCTACCCTCTAACTGACTAACTAACTAACTAACTAACAGTTACAATTCCAATTATTATTTACACATCAATACCCCCCTCCCAAACAAAATCCTTGCCCTCAAGGATTATCAACAATAAAAGAGGGAAATTGCTGCTGTAACTTGAACAATGGCACCCATGATGCTTCCTCATCGGGTAATCCCTTCCACTGAACTAACACTTCAGAAACCAACCTCTTCCTCCTCCTCACATTCCTTCTATTCAGGACCTTCTCCGGTTCCATAGTAGGAGGTAGCTCAGGAAAATCTGTTGGTGGATGTCTCGACTTCACAGAGGGATTAGGACATAGCTTCAATAGTGACACATGAAATGTTGGATGCACTCTAGAATCAGGAGGTAGCTGCAACTTATAAGCTACTGCACCTATTTTCTCCAAAATCTGATATGGACCATAATACCTTGGTGCCAATTTCTGTGAACCCCTTGCTGCCACTGAAATCTGCCTATAGGGTTGCAATTTAAGGAAAACCCATTGTCCCACCACAAATTCACGATCAGACCTATGAGAGTCAGCCCTTTGCTTCATAATATTGGCTGCCCTATGCAAATGGTGTTTCAAGATAGCCAATATCTGCTCCCTAGCGCTGAAACTCCTATCAACAGCCTCCAAAACAGAATTATGTGGCAAATAAGGGCTATGTACAGGAGGTTTTTGCCCATATAAGATTTCATACGGAGTAGCTTGAGTTGATGTGTGAAAAGTGGTATTATACCACCACTCTGCTTGTGAAATCCACCTACTCCACTCCTTTGGTTTTTCCCAACAAACACAACGCAAATAGGTCTCAAGACAGCGATTTACCACTTCGGACTGACCATCCGTTTGAGGGTGGTATGCTGAAGATAGCTTTTGCTCTACCTTCAAAACTCTCAAAAACTCCTTCCAAAAATTACTAATGAAAGGAGGATCACGATCACTGATTATTTCACTTGGAGCACCATGCAATTTATAGACATTATCCAGAAAAACTTGGGCTAGAGTAGCAGCTGTATAAGGATGTGCAAGAGCCAAAAAATGGGCATGCTTGCTTAATCTATCCACAATAACCCAAATCACTTCCTTCCCATTTGACTTCGGCAAGCCCTCAATGAAGTCCATTGTAATAGACTCCCATATCCTACTTGCAATAGGAAGAGGCTGCAATAATCCCGGAGATGCCACTGCCTCATACTTACACCTGGCACATGTGTCACACTTTCACAAAATCAGTAACATCATGAATCAGATGTTTCCACCAAAATAAGGATTTTATCCTTTGATATGTGGCTTGAATCCCTGAATGCCCCCCTTGTGAGCTTGAATGCAACCACTCAAGAATCTGTCTCCTAAGGGCATCATCTTTCCCAATAACCAGCTTTCCCTTCCTTCTTAAAAGGTCTCCATCCCAAGAAAAATGGCTCCACTGACCACCAGCATTTTGTACCTTAGGAATTAGCAAGGAGAGATAATCATCTTGCGCCCAACTACCCTTAATTTTCCGCAATAATTCAGGCGAAGAAGTGTCCAAAACCATGTGCATAAGCTGCTGTTTGGTCACTCTGGAAAGCGCATCAGCAACAGAATTTTCTTGCCCTTTCTTGTATTGAATCTCATAGTCAAATCCCGCCAACTTTGCCACCCAAAACATCTGAAATGGGGTATTTAACTTCTGACCCAGCAGATATTTAAGGGATTTCTGATCAGTCCGTATCACAAATCGGTCTCTTTCAAGGTATTGACGCCACTGTAAAATAGCATGCACCACTGCCATCAATTCTTTTTCATAAATCGACAATAATTGATGCTTTGGTGACAATCCTTTGCTGAAATAAGCAAGAGGCTGGCCTTGTTGCATTAACACAGCTCCAATTCCCACCCCACAAGCATCGGCTTCAACTACAAATTGTTTGTTAAAGTCTGGAAGTGCCAACACAGGAGCTGATGTGAGAGCCTTTTTGAGTTGATTAAAGGCTTCAGTTGCTTCCTCCGACCAGCCAAAAGCATTCTTTTTCGATAATTGTGTTAGGGGTCTTGCTAACACTCCATACCCCTTAATGAATCTTCTATAGTACCCTGCAAGCCCGAGGAATGCCCTCAATTGCTTTATAGAAGTTGGTTCTGGCCAATCAGCCACTGTTTGTTTCTTTGTGGGATTTGTAGCTACCGTACCATTGCCAATAATATGGCCTAAGTACTCCACCTTATTTGCTGCAAAAGTACACTTTGATACCTTCACAAAAAACTGATTAGTGCGTAAGATGTGCAACACTTGTTCTAAATGTGTTGCATGTTCAGCAAGAGATGCACTATAAACAAGTATGTCATCAAAAAATACAAGCACAAATTTCCGTAGAAATAACCTGAAGATGTCGTTCATGGCTCCCTGGAAGGTGGCTGGGGCATTGGTTAAGCCGAACGGCATAACTAGCCACTCGTAGTGGCCCGAATGTGATCTGAAAGCTGTCTTATACACATCCTCAGGTTCCATTCTGATCTGGTGGTATCCTGATTTTAAATCAAGCTTAGTGAACCAACAAGCCTTGCTCAACTCTTCGAACAACTCCTCGACTAAGGGAATTGGATACCTATTCTTAACGGTACGTTTATTTAATTCCCGATAGTCGATACACATCCTCCATGTCCCGTCCTTCTTTTTCACTAGGACAATAGGTGCCGAAAAGGGAGAAGAACTCTCCTGAATGACCCCTGACTGCTGTAACTCACCAATCAACTTCTCAATGGTGTCCTTTTGTGCAGCTGGATACCTGTATGGTCTAAGACTAATCGGGTTTGTACCCTCCTGTAACACAATAGGGTGATTGTGCCCTTCTCTCAAAGGAGGCAGACCTGAAGGCTCTCCAAAAACATCCTGGAACCTGAGCAAAGCTTCCTGAATCTCCTTAGGAGTGTCCTGATTTGCCTCACTTAACAGGAGACATGGAATATCTTCACCCTTAGCCTTCACTACCTGCAATAGGAACATTTGTAATGGCTGTATTTGATGTTGATCAAGTTTTTCTGGGTGTGAAAGGAACCATTTATTTGGGGAATTAGCCTGTAATTTTCTCAGTTCCCCTTCATGCCAAAAATACATGGATAAATCCTCATAATCCCAAAAGGCATTTTTAATACTCTTTAACCATTTCATTCCCAATACTAAGTCATAAGTTTTTAAATCAAGGATACGCAGATCAAAAACAAATTCCAGCCCCTGCATCTTCCATTTAAATCCCTTCCAAATACCATGAACCGTTAATTGCCGGCCTCCCGGTACTTCTACATCTATGTATACGCCATCATCACCCTTCCATCCCAATTTCTTGGCCATCTGCAGGTCCAAAAAATCATGGGTGCTGCCATTATCTATAAGAATTTGGATAGGGCGTTTACCCACATAACCATGGACACGCATAGAATTGGCCCCATCCACCCCTTCAATAGCGTGTAAGGAGAGGTGGGGTTTTAGCTCTGCATCATCCCCTTCAACCTCATTAATTGCAGGTGCGACCTCTTCCACATCCTCCTCAATTTCAATATAATGAAGCTGCAGCTTGGATCTTTGTGGGCACTTGTGGTCGCGCGTGAACCTTTCGTGACAGTAAAAACAAAGGTTCTTGGCTCTATGTTCAGCTTCTTCCTCTGGAGTAAGAGCCTTATGAAATTTATTCTGGTTTCTTGGAAAATTCTGGGTGGGTTTTCCACTGAAATTTGTTGATTTTTCTCCTACCAGAGCCTGTTTATAAGAATTTGCCGATGTGGCAGCCGTAGATGCAGACGCGTGGGGAGTAGTAGACATGTGTTTCGAATTTCGGTCAGACACATTCTTGAAATTACCTTTCAGGGCAATCAATTCTTGCATACGTGACAGTCTTCTAGCCTCGGTCAAGGTATGGGGGTTGAACATCCTAACGGGCTCACCAATTTCAGGCTTTAAAGCGCCCACGTAAGCATCAACCAAATACTCCTCAGGTAAATCTATTTTTGCTGTGATCAAGTCGAATTCAGCGTTAAACTCTGCCAGAGTCCCTGTCTGTCTTAAGTGGGTGAGATCGGCCATCGGCGTTTCAAACGGAGGCCCAAAGGTTTCTTGTAGAAGCTTAACATACTCCTCCCACGGCGGTAATCGACCACCCAGTCGTCGTTCCAGGGCCTGATGCCATTGGAAGGTTTTTTCGTCAAGATGTATTGAAGCGATCTTGACTTTATTACCATCTGGTGTCTCGTCCAACTCGAAATAGCGGTCACACTTCAGAATCCACGTGACGATGTCATCACCCATAAATTTTGGGAAGTCGAGCTTCGTAAATTGAGTGGGTTTTTGGTAGTTCAAGCGCCGATCAGCGTTCCGTCCGTGCGGCGGGGCCAGATTTTGAAAGTCTCTTCGAAGATTATCGAGGCCTTGGGTCACCCCAACCACCATATCGTGTAACTGTTCTACTGCCGCTAGCCACTGTTCTATCATCGGAGGAGGTTCGCCGGCCATTCTTGAAGATTCGAAGTCGTTCTTGCGTCTTCTTGAATTTTTATATTTCTCTGCGTGGTCCGAGGAACGTGAAGCTCTGATACCACTGATGCAATATCGTAGTTCGGAAGTAGGAAGAATGAAGAAATAGAAGAATGAGAGGGTTTAAAGAAGGCAGAAACAGAGGAATTAGAGAAGAAGAAATCAGGGAACAGGGTCAGAGAGAGAAAACGAATCTGTATTTCCAAAACAATGCAAAATCTGATCACTTACAAGTCATAGGGGTATTTATATATGAGACCCTACTATCTCCCATTAGTCAGCGTGTTAGATGGCAATTAGCACTAAGTCTAACTCTACCCTCTAACTGACTAACTAACTAACTAACTAACAGTTACAATTCCAATTATTATTTACACATCTACAGAATTGTAATTCTGTATGTGAAAGAAAGAGGGAAATAGAGAAGAATAGAGGAATCAAGAACAAGAAATGTAGCAGAGAGGGGTAAGAGAAGAAGAAACAGAGAACTAGAGAGAGAAAAGCCACTAGGCCATCACATTATGCCAAACAAAACAAATCACAATCTGAATACAATTGATAAGCTACCTATTTATAGCCTATATTCTCAAATACTTCTAACACTCTAACGGCTATTTAGCCTAACCAACCAACTCACTAACTAACTCTTTTATTATTATTACATAACAATATTATTGTTATTTTGGGTAAGGGAGACATGAATTATGAATTAGTTTTAATGGCTTGATTGATGATGATTCTATTAATATCTTGTTGCTCAGTACACTTAAATAAACATGCCCATTCTCTTGATTACAGCATACAATGTCTGGGGAGTATCGCACCCGTCTCGTTAAACTGGTCAGTACTTGATTTGATCTTGTGTTGCTCTAAACTAAATGTCTTTCATCTAAAGAACAAAGGTTAGATGCATGCAACACCCCAAAGTATTTTTTCAGGTGAATCCAATGCCCTAAAATATTTAGTGGTGCACCCATCACCCTAAAGTAATTTTTAGATTCATTCATCACCCTAAAGCATTTTTTATAACTTGGTGTTAGATGCACCAAAAACTATTTTAAGGTTTCGGATAAACTTAAAAAAAATACTTCATGGTGGTGGATGTGTCAAAAAAAATACCTTTATGTGTTGGATGCACTATAAAAAAAATACTTCAGAGTTCTTCTCTTGTTTGATTACCTTTCTCGCTATGTATAAGACCGAATCCATTCGATTTTTCTGTTATATAATATACACCACAAAGTACTTAATAATATGGGATGCACCTGAGAAAATATTCAGGTGCTGGATGCACCTTAACCCAATAAACAAAGGTGTTCCCTTGCTGGGTTTTTGTAGGCTCTTGAATGACCCTCATTTAATTATTTCATAAAGTTAAAAAGCGGGGGCTTCTTATATCTTGGAAGTTGAATATAATTTACTTACATTACCTTTTCTGTAATGCTTATCATTCACTGTTTTAGGCAAGATGGCTTGTGGAATCTGAAGTGGTCCCAATTAGGCTGCTCCAGGAACGTTGTGAGGTGTGCTTTTCATTTGTTGCCCGTTTCTAACAACTCCACTTTCCTGTCTATTTTGAGGCTTCTGGTGATATGTTGAGGTGTCTCACTAATGTTTAATTCTTTTTGGGAGAATTAGTAAGCTGATGTATTAACAATATTTGCTTGCATGCGTTTGTAGGAAGAGTTTTTAGGGGAGGCTGAATTGATCAAAATAAAGGCTCAGGATTTGAAGGGAAAAGCGGTGAGTAAATGGTTTTAAGAAATGTTATGGTATATGATAAATGGCTTAGGTGCTAGCTATATGCTCTTATTATGTGCCTAGATACATTATACTTGTTAGTGGCATAACATCAATGAGGTTATAACTTATCCATCTATCACTGTTAAAAGTTTTACACATGTACAAATGCTGCAGGCTTGAATTGAGTCCTTTTTTTATTTCATGTTTGCATCTTACCTTTTCTTTCCTTGAATCGGCTGACTGTTGCTTATCTTTTGTGGACCCATGTTTTTCTCCCTTGAGTACTCTTGGCCGGAAAGTATAATATCACCCCTCCAGTCCTTAACGTAAGACCTTTTTATCGAATTTCAGTAGATTAAGGAAGCGAAGTAAATTACTTATTTATATTATGTGACATGATCTCTTTAAAATACTTAAATGTAACATTAGGCTATATATCCGTTTATAATGTAGGTAAATTAGTTTAAAAGAAAATGATAAATACTGGAAATAAAATGAAAAAAAGGTCTTGCATTTAATACCAAAATATACTTTTAAACTAGGCCCTACATTGAGGACCTGAGGAGTATAACTTATTTTAATTTTTGATTGCTAAGCATATTCTCTCTTGGCCCTATTCTTGCTCGCATCTAATATACAGACCTCTATATCAGCTTGAATGAAATCCGGTTAATCTTATGCATATGATTTTTTGTGCTGTTGATTTCAGGTCAGAGTTAATACACGGCTTCTTTATCAGCAGACCAAATTCAATCTTCTTAGAGAAGAGAGTGAAGGCTATGCAAAACTGGTATGAGCTCTGGGTTTTGGCTTTTATGAATTTTTTTTCTTGATTACATTTGATATGCATCACTGGTTACATATTGTTTGCATTACTTGAGGTTCTGACTTAAGAGCACTGCACTGTTTTTTTTTCTTGCCTCTTCTTATCTAGGTCTGTTAAGGTCACCTTTAACCTGGGTTATCCTTAAAATAAATTACCTCATCCATACAAAATACTTCTACTCAGGATTGTAAGTGTGCCAATGTTTGATTTTTGACCGATTATGGCCTAGAAAAATTATAAACTTGGTTGTGCAGAACTATGATCACAATGGCTGGAATGGAATGCTTGAGTCTCCAGTCTGAAGTTTCTTTCGTAATATCAATGGCTGCCCCTTATGGATTTAGAAAGATATTGGAATACTTTCCTTAGAATTGTTCCTGGTCCTGAAAATTTTTTTGGACTACCAGGGTTGGTATTGTGGGAACCAAAGAGCCAGTTGATTCGATGACTGACCAAATATGTTAAATCATGACTCTCATGAATAAGACATCAGCAACTGCTATATGTCTACACTAGCTATTGGAAGGGAAGCAATGGTTCCTTTCTGTGATGGGTGGTTTTGTAGTGTAGTTTTATTTTCACTGCGAAATGTTTGAATTTCTATTTCATTGATGCACATGACATCGCTAGCATGGATGCTTTCAGCTTTGTGGTTTTTATTGCAAAAAGGTTTGTTTTTTTGGAGTTTTATTTTACCTATTTCACAATTGGATTGGGATATAATAAGTGGACAAAGGAAAAATCAATTTTCAAATTCTATTTTTGGATGTTGGACATATTTGTGTTTCAAATCTTGATATATCCAGATATGATACTATTGTATGTTGCATCATATTTCTATAAATTCTACAGGTTACCCTTCTTTGCCGGGACACTGAAGCTCCAACCCCAAAAGCAGCTGCAACTACTATTGGCATTATTAAGGTTTTAATGATTTTCAAGTGCCTTTACCATGCCTATATACTTTATCAGTTTATGGTCAAATTTGCTGATTTTGTTGACCTCTGCAGTCCTTAATTGGCCATTTTGATCTGGACCCAAACCGTGTTTTTGATATTGTGAGTTGCTTCACTTCTTTTCTCTTTAAATATGCACTATTGTCCATGTTCTTTTGTTTTCGTTAATACTCTGAATGGTTTGATGACCAAGTTACTCATGGCCCCTTTTAAATTACTCTATTCAGGTTCTTGAGTGTTTCGAACTTCAGCCTGATAACAATGTCTTCTTAGAGTTGATTCCTATATTTCCTAAGGTGGACAGCATCAACCTAGTTTCATTCCTTTGTTCATTATGTGATGATGAATCTGAATATATTTATGTTTTTATGTCTTTTATGCAGTCTCATGCTTCACAGATTCTTGGATTTAAATTTCAATACTACCAGCGAATGGAAGTCAGCAGTCCTGTACCTTTTGGGCTCTATAGACTGACAGCCTTGCTGGTGAAGCAAGAATTTATTGATCTTGATAGCATGTAAGGTTTTCTACGTATTGAGAGCCTAGTGTTGTGTTGATATGTAATAGTAGTCCAGTGTCTGAGGGAATACTTTATTCTGCAATCTATGGTAATAATCTTAAATTATATTTGTAATATACCATTTGTTTGACTGATAAACAACAAAATCACTCTTTCTTGTCTGAGTTTTACTATCAACTTATTGGTCCAAAATGGAGAATGGAACATGCATTACATACTTGTAGAAAAATTTATGTTGTATTTTTGATTTAGATCTTGGACTGTGTGGACTGCCTGCCCCAAAATATTTTGGCTTGGTAGGCATGTTTGGAGTTTAAGTTTATTGGATAGTACTTCCTACTTACCAATTGTATCCTTAGGCTGTGGTTAGGGAAGCATATATTGAGTTTAAGTTAATTGGTCAGTACTTCCTTCTCACCATTATTATCCAAGGCCTTGGTTGGTATGAAGAATGGAATGAATTAAAGTAAATTTATGGTAAATGTTGACACTTATAGCCTTACTTTTTTTTATAAAAATATATTTAACATGGAAAAAATGATCTGACTTTTGCTTGGCAACTTGCAGCTAGTTATTTTGATTTAAATCTAAAGAATTGCTTCTTTTACTTTGCAATTTGCAGCTAGTTATTTCTCGTAATTTTAGGACCTGACTTTTATATTTGTTACAGATATGCCCACCTACTTCCCAAGGATTACGAAGCATTTGAGCATTATAATATATTTTCTTCCAAGCGCCTTGATGAGGTATTATGGTCTAACAGTTTCCTGAGGACATTCTTATCTTATTATGCAGGAATGATTGCAACACTTTTATGCTTGATAGTTAGGCATATAGTACTGTGGTGTGTTGTGTAGTGGCTTATTATTTTCATTTCTTAGGCAGTCTTGTTAAAGGTTAGTGGTAGATTGAAGACTTGGGAACCCACCTGTTGGTGATGGCATGGTGGGAGGCGGTGTTTTGGGCTGGAGTGTTGTGAGGGAGCCATTTCCTAGCATCTCAAAAATTAGTTATCTAATGTGAACATGACTTAAGGAATTGATATAACATTAAATATGGCATGAATAAATCATTGTTGAAAATGGGGTTCTTGTTGAATTGCTAACAGTTCAAGAACAGATTTTTTTTTTTCTTTTTGAAAAAATTATTTAGAGTTGATATTTTTCATTTACTATCATTAGTGGACCGATAAGCTGTCTCAGTCAATGGCGAGGCCATGAAGCGAAATTGTGTTTAGCTAAGTTGGTGTTTGGCTTAGCTTATTTTAAGTGATTTTAGGGTGGGTTTCCAAGAGCTGGGGAAACGGGCTGGCCCTTGACAGATCAGGATGGAAAGAATTTAGTTTTATTAGATTTGAACAAATTTAATTGAATCCTTACCCTGTGTGGACAGTTGTTATTTGAGGTATGAGTGATAAAACTGATTTTATATGATTAATACTATCTTTTTTTTTACTAGTTCTATCGTTTATTCTTTTCGTATGCAATATAGGCTTGTCGGATTTTTGAAGAGGTTAACAATCTTATCACAGGCTAACAAAATTGGAAGAATAAACCTTGCTGCTACTGGAAAGGATCTAATGGATGATGAGAAACCGGGGGATGTCACTATAGACCTCTTTGCTGCCTTAGACATGGAAACTGAGGCAGTTAATGAACGAATACCAGAGCTTGAAAAGAACCAAACTTTGGGCTTGCTTACCGGCTTTCTTTCAGTGGATGACTGGTATATCTGTAGTTCTAGTTGTAGAATGTCTGTTCTATTGCCTTTGACATGCTTTTTTTGGCTTTGCTGAATGGCACATTTTACGTTTCACTAAAAAAAAAAATCAGATGGTTGTCTACTTTTAGCTATTGTATGAAAGCAGAATGATGGGTTTTAATCTCCTGGCAGTTTGGTTGGAAGAAATGTGATAGCAGTGATAATGATGGAATTAGCTCGTTTTTTACTGGATATTTTTGCCAATCTTCTGTATACTCAAAGGCATATTTGTATCTGGCCAAAAAGGTGTACTTGTAGAGCATTATAAGGATCTTATGCTACTGTATTGGCTATAATTTCTAAATGTATATTGATAATGACTGTCAGTAATTTCTGTGATGATGTGATAAGTGATTGAACTCGATATTCTTTAAATTTGTGTGGAATAACGGGTTTAGGTCTTTGATAATCTGATTCATGGATGACCTACAACTTTCTCTCTTGAATTGTACTCTTGATAGACTTTTCTGTTAGAAAAATATTCATTGATAGGGTCTTTGCTTTATATTGCTTTTGTGTTCACAGGTATCATGCACAAATCCTTTTTGATCGTCTCTCACCGCTCAATCCAGTGGAACATACTCAAATATGTGACTGTTTGTTTAGGTAAAGGTTTTGTATAGTCTTTTGCGCTCTGTTCCTCTAATGCCATCATAAGCACAGATAACAAGTACATTTTGTTGAATTACCTCTAATGTCAGGAGCTTGCTCAATAAAATTAATTTATTATGTATGTCTTTTCTGATCAAGCATTTACTATGCTTTAAATTACAAGTTTCTTTGGAGCTTAAATGATTCTGCTTCCCCCTTTTTTGTTCTCTTTAATATTTTTGTGTTCCTACAGGCTCATAGAGGAATCAATTTCTCCAGTATATAAAGCTGTTCATCAAGCACATATTCAAAACTCTGGATCTTCTTTGGGAGGAAGCAGTGATGCTATGGATGTAGAAAACTCTTCCGGGCGTGCTACTTTTATTGATCTTCCAAAGGAACTTTTTCAGATGCTTGCTTGTGTTGGACCTTATCTCTTCCGCAATGCAATATTGCTGCAGAAGGTGCATTGCATTGTTCTTGTTATTCTGATTACTTTATCGTTGTTAATGATTTGATTACTTCATGATCTTCTATAAATGGCTTATGCTGAGTCTAATTTCTCTCTTTTCCCTTGTAACTATGAGTAGGTTTGTAGGGTATTGAGAGGTTATTACATTTCTGCTCTTCAGCTGGGAAGTGGTGGTGAAGTGCAAAATTCTGAACCTAATGTTAACAGAAATCCTCGACTACACCTTAAAGAAGCAAGGTTAAGGGTGGAAGAGGCTTTAGGAACATGTCTCCTGCCTTCTCTGCAGTTGATTCCTGCTAATCCAGCAGTTGGGCAGGAAATTTGGGAACTTATGAGTCTTCTTCCTTATGAGGTTTGCCTTTATGTCATTTTATTTTTGGTTTCATGATGTCTTTTAACCCATGATCAAATAACTTGGTTATTGAATCTTATATGTTTAGGCTCGATATCGTTTATATGGTGAATGGGAAAAAGATGATGAGCGCAATCCTATGCTCTTGGGTGCTAGACAAACTGCCAAGGTTGGCAATATTCTTTTAACTAACTACTCTGGCTTTTGGAAGTTTGGTTCTCTTTTAGCTTCATTCTTTATGATTTTTTCCCTGTCAGTTGGATACAAGAAGGATTTTGAAACGGCTAGCAAAAGAAAATTTGAAGCAACTTGGTCGGATGGTTGCAAAATTAGCTCATGCCAATCCTATGACTGTACTTCGAACAATTGTTAATCAGGTGGTGATTTTTCATGTTGAATTCTGTGGGGGGATCTGGCTATTATAAATATTATTCATTCTAGTCTGTTAATTTTTTTCAAATTTTCTGAATTCAGATTGAGGCTTACAGAGACATGATTACTCCTGTAGTGGATGCATTCAAGTATCTGACTCAGGTTTGAATAATTTGTGTACTCGCAGTCTGATTTCATTGTGGCCGTTTTTCTATTGGTGCCACCTCTGAATCATGGCAACGAATGTCTGGCAATTTACTTTTTCTATCTTAGAGATGTGTTTTTCATCTTTTTCTGTGCTCTTGAGGGGTCTTGGATGTTTCATTTTTGTACTCATGATTGTTGTATTTTGTGTTGTGATTGGGAGTGTATGTGAATCTTCAACTGTTGCCAATTTCGATAACTTGAGTCATTGTTGGGGTATATTTTTTGCTGTGCAACTCCTGTGTCAGGATTAGATTCTTCTGCAGTAGAAGTATGTTGGGTCATCATGGCTGCGTAAGTGAAAGGATTAGGAGTTGTAAAGTTGGCTAGAGAAATAGTAGGCAGATGGCCATTAGATTTAGTTGAAGAATATTCAGTCTATAAATAGAATTAGTTGAAGAATATTCAGCCTATAGATAGATGTACACTTACCTTGTTCAGTTTGCGTCGTCTGTTCCGGTCTCTCTCGATTTCACTTTCTGTTCTACTCTCCTCCTAACTCTCTTCTTTCTTTCTCTTCCGCCTACAAATATCTACCATTGTACTTCTTTTTTCTTTGGCACTCCCAATTTTTTGCTTTTAAAGCTTTTTTAGTGCATTTTGTTAGATTGAATTTGAATCTAACTGTGCTATTTTTATTTGACAGCTTGAGTATGATATATTGGAATATGTTGTGATTGAACGCCTGGCACTTGGAGGACGTGATAAGCTAAAGGATGATGGTCTTAATCTGTCAGATTGGCTTCAGTCGTTAGCTTCATTTTGGGGCCACCTGTATGTATATGTTTTATTTTCATCTCCATACTCTCTGGATGATCAAGCGATGAGGGTTGGTTTATCTTTTTCTTGAGAATTGTTGATGAGTAAATTATAGAAGTTTTGGTTATAATCCAGCGTTTGCATTTGGGAATGACCGAAAGAATGGTGGGTGATCCTTTTATGCCCACTTAATGTTTATTTCAATGATTGGTCAAACAACTAATCGAGGATTGTCTTTTTACTGTGTTGCCTGCTTTTCCATGTCTTGTTTGATATTTCTGTGTTACCCGTTTTCTTGCAAATAATTTTAATTTTGACTATTTTATTCTTGTGTGAATTTAATTGTTTATCAAGCATTTTTATGCCTTCACCCCACCGTATAGAATTTACATTTAGATACAGACGGGGTGCCTTGTATCGAATTCCAGGTTGCAGATAAACCTTAGCTCATGCAGTATTACTGGATATTGCAGCTTTGTGTCCTTGACTGGTGAGGTCAGATCAATCTAAACCAGTTGCCAGGCATGCTCTGACTGCTGTTTGATTATGGTTATTGGGATTTTGTGGCACCCTTTTTGGAATGGAAATTTGATATTCATTGAAAGGGTGTGCTATTCAGTGTCATCCTTTTGAAGTCAAACTGTTAGCGTCTGTAAGGAAGATTAGAAAGATGGGAAGTTCTGTAAAGATATACGAGTGACTTTTCAGATGCAATTGCGTCAACATGTCTAACGGCAAATTGTTGGGCCTTAGTAAGGTTTTTTATTTAATTAATTAAGTTGGACCTTGGTCTTCCTTGTGTAGCGTTGGAAATTCTGTGCCTTTTGAAGACACTAGTTAATGAAGGCAAATGCTGTTAGATTGAATATTTAGCAAATGCATGCACGTCAGTTGGAAGTAATCCAGATTCTTGAGGTGTGTGGGATGATCTGTGGTGTATATTTAGGATCTAAAAGTTTCCATGATTTATGGTCATCTGTAAACTTAATGATGAAATGACTGGCCTTAGTATTTTGCGGAGTGGTCTGGTTCCGTAGAGAGACTGAGCCTAATTACAAGCTGGAGGTTAGCCATTCTGTATATGCATATTTTGCGCTGAACCTAAAGAAGTTAGGGTGTGGAATTCTTAAGCTGTTGCTCTGGTGGAGAGGGAAGAGCCTGAATTACTGACCTTGGATGGTTTCTCTGTGATGATTATAATATATTCTGAATTCTTATTATTAGCAAGAGCTGTGCTCCTTTTGTTGCATATGAGTGCTGGGTCTTGTCACTTTTGTGTTGGACTAATACTAGGTAGGTTTGGATTTATCTGATGGGAGTTCAAGTGGTCGTAGCTTTCTTGAAAGTGGCATAATCAATATTAGCTATTGCTATCTTCTCTCAATGCTGATGGGAACTTCAATATACCGTAGAGTTCTATCTTTAACTTTTTCTGAAGCCGTTTACTGCCTATGTATACAAACAGACATAGCGGAAATAATGTTAGATAATATACACGTTCTTCAAACACAGAAGATGCTGTCAAAGAACAACTTTTCATTTGGTCATATCATCAGTAGGTTGTCTGATGATTGATCAACAGTGATTCAGGATAAGGTGGTTGATATTTGCTTTGTCTTTGTAGCTGTCATGACTCTGCCTTCTGATGCAGTGATAGTGTGGAATTTTTCATACTAAGCATTGCTACTTTGATATATACTCCAAAAGGAAAGAATGATATATTTATGGGCTGCGTTATATATGCTGAAGATAACTGTTAAAATTCTGAACAACTTTGGAGGCTGTTACTCCTCACAGAATATCTTTTTGCATAAGAGGAATGTGGAGTGGAATATCCGGAGCAGTTTGGTTTGATTTTCTTCTCTTCATCTCCCTCCATACATTTCCTTTCTCTTGATGCATATAGTAATTGGTTGAGAGTAATAATATACAATAGAACGAGGTGTGCTGATACCTTGTACTTTCTGACTTTTATTTTGGGTTGGCTTGTGTAAATGTTGAATGGGTTTATTGGGTACCTCGATTGAACAGGTTCTTCAGTATTTTCTGGGAACATGTTAGTATCTTGGTTCTTTTGATGAATGGTCTGTTATACAGAATCTGCCAAACATTAAATACGGATGCATATATGATATTGCAGAAGCTTTATGCTTCCGTTGTGTAACTTTATTGTTGAAATAATTCACGTTTGTTATTCACGAATCCGAAGAGCATTTATCTCCAGTTAACTGTCTGAGTTCATGTGCTATTCTTGTACTCCATTAGCTTTTATTGGGAACAAAGTTTTAAATTCAACTTACCTGTCCCCATGATTTTTTAATCATCATACACTTACTCCGTACCCTTGACTCGAATTACTGCAAATAACTAGTTTGGAATTTGTTAGTGTTTCCTGTGTTACTATATTAGTACTAAATTTGTACAAGGATAGTACAAGTCTACGACTAGTATAAGCCTAACCTAGTAATTGTTGGTGCACTTTTTTTTTTTAATACAGGTTGTCATACTATTTTTTATGCTCTCTGTCGGTTTGAACATCAAATTAAAAGAAGACCAAAATCTACGTGTAGACAACTATATATTGATTCCGACTTTTTTTTTATGTTAAAACTCTTAATTTCCATTCAATAATTAGAAAATGATGCAGGAATGACTATAAAAACTGTGTGAATGACTATAATGCATGTAGTGTAAAAAATCTAAAATTTGCGATTTTCTGGTACAGAGTATTCATTTTTTAAGTTGTTCAAATACAAATAACTGAGAAAATGATAAATATATTTTTAATTCAAAAATATTTTTGATACCATGGATGTCTTAAAAGGTGACTTCAAACTTCTCTCTGGAGAAAAAATTGTCATCCATTCCATACGGCTGTGGAAGGCAGATTCTATTGAAGGCTGGAAACTTATTTCGCTTAACACCTATGTATCAAACAAGCTTCTTATGCTTTCCAGTTGCGATTCATTCACGAAGCTTTTCTTATCTACCAAACAGCTAAAATATTTTTATAATTGTTGTGGGCTGCTCATTTAGTTTTGATTGATTTTTCCCTCGTTGTTTGACATCACGTTTTCTCTTCTATTTAGACATGGTTCAAGTTTTTTTTATTCTTTAACTGTTTGATTTTTCGTAATAATTATTGGGATGTGTCTTTTTATATTTATGTTTTTATTATTGATATCGTTATTTGTTATTAGTACCTTCATTTTTAATTTTTTGGTGGCGAATGAAGTGGGAAATATGTGGATATGATTGTTACTTCAAAAAGTCACAATTTCATGAAATGCCTAATTGACCTTTCTGATGATTTGTGTGCTGTAGGTGTAAGAAGTATCCGTCAATGGAATTGCGTGGCCTTTTCCAGTATCTTGTGAATCAGTTGAAGAAAGGTCAAGGAATTGAGCTTCTTGTTCTGCAGGTTTGTTGTTACATTCTTTTTAAAATATATTGTTGATATTGATATTGATTGTTATATTATTATAGTCGGTTTATATTAAAAAAATATATAATGTATGTTAAATTCATGAGCCGTGCTTTGAATTACTTTTTGAATGGCTTTCTCAGGAGCTTATCCAACAAATGGCAAATGTCCAGTATACTGAAAACTTGACTGAAGAACAGCTGGATGCCATGGCTGGGAGTGATACTCTCAGATATCAAGCTACTTCTTTTGGAATAACTCGAAATAACAAGGTACATATTGTACAGCTTAGTAGTATTCAATAAATTCAGTGACTCATGAATTTCATATGAGGAGCCATGGACAACCTACATATCTATCTTAATAATATTTTTACCCTCAAGCCACAACAACTTGGCTTTATAATAAAATATTCTCTGGAAGATAATGTATGAACCATTTTGTTGTCAATGCAATGTTTGACCCACCAAAGTTCCTTTTCCTAAGGGTCTCTTTGGGCCTATAGCAAATGGCCTAACTAACAAGACAGTGTATATGCTTTTTCTGCTTACTGGATCAGTAGAAGTTTTTCATTTTTATGGATACCATATTTATTGCCACTCTTCCCTGTAAAGAAAATGCATGGCGTACTATGTAGCAGGTTGAGAATTAAAGGATGGATTTCTTGGTTTCACCTTAATTTGCTGAATCACGCCCCCCCTCCCCCCAAAAAAAAAAATATATATTGTGTTAAAGGTGATATCAAATTGCCAATGCAGGCATTGATCAAGTCAACTAGCAGACTGAAAGATGCATTACTTCCAAAAGACGAACCAAAGTTGGCGGTCCCCCTCCTATTGCTTATTGCTCAACACCGTTCATTGTAAGCCATTCATCTAATGAGTGCTAGATTTTTTGCTCAATATCATTCCCCTCAGTTTATTGTTCCTTGCAGGGTTGTCATCAATGCAGAGGCACAATACATTAAGATGGTTAGTGAGCAGTTTGATAGATGTCATGGAACACTTCTTCAATATGTGGAGTTTCTTTGCAGTGCAGTGACACCAGCATCGCTTTATGCTAGTCTTATCCCTTCTCTTGATGAAATAGTCCACCTGTACCACCTGGATCCAGAGGTTCGTGTGGACTTTGGTTGCATGTTTTATATATTTTCTACTTGTTCTCATTAAAATTGCTGCTCGGTTGTTTCATTATTCCCATTCTTGTGTGCCCCTGAGAGGTAGTATTTGTAGCATATCATTCTTTGCTTGAACTTTCATTCAAGGCTTTTTTCCTTTTGCCCCATGTAGGTTGCTTTCTTGATATATCGTCCTGTGATGAGGCTTTTTAAGTGTCAGAGGAGTCCTGATATATGTTGGCCTCTAGATGACAGAAATACTGAAGCCGATGCTTCTACGAATTCTGAGACTGATCCTGTAGACCACACTTGCAGTATGGTTTTGGATCTTGGCTCAGCTCAGAAGGCTGTAAGGTTATAATCCCAACCTTTTGTTTTGTATTTTTCTTAAAGTTCCCCCCATACTTTCTGCTTCATTTTTAAATTGTTAAACCAATATCTCAATGCAATTTATTTTCTGTTGTTAAATTTTCATTGATATTCTAGTTTAGTCTAATCAAATTATGACATTTGAACTTTATGGAATAGAAGGTACTGTGCTAAATGTTATATCTTTTGGGTTGGTATGAACTGCTTTGTACATGTATGCAGGTGGTCAGATCTTCTTGATACTGTTAAAACCATGTTGCCTTCAAAAGCATGGAATAGCCTATCCCCTGATCTTTATGCTACCTTTTGGGGTCTCACATTATATGATTTATATGTTCCGAAAAATCGTTATGAGTCAGAAATTGCCAAGCTGCATGCTAATCTTAAATCTTTGGAGGAACTTTCTGACAATTCAAGCTCAGCAATCACTAAGAGGAAAAAGGAAAAGGAAAGGATCCAAGAGTCCCTTGATCGTTTGAGTAGTGAACTCCATAAGCATGAAGAGAATGTTGCATCTGTTCGCAGAAGGCTCTCTCATGAAAAGGACAAGTGGTTGAGTTCCTGTCCTGACACCTTGAAGATCAATATGGAGTTTCTTCAGAGATGTATTTTTCCACGCTGCACTTTCAGTATGCCAGATGCTGTCTATTGTGCTATGTTTGTGCATACACTTCATTCTCTTGGAACTCCATATTTTAATACCGTCAACCACATAGATGTTCTGATATGTAAGACCCTACAACCAATGATTTGCTGCTGCACAGAATATGAGGCAGGTAGGCTTGGCAGGTTTCTGTATGAGACATTGAAGATTGCTTACTATTGGAAGGTAATTAGTTTATTGTTTTTGGTTTACTTTCAGTAAGTTTTCATTTTTATCGTGTTGGTAAGTTTCAGTGGTTTTATTTTTACTTTTAATTCATATTGGCTGATATTTTCCTATTGTATCCTTCTGCAGCGTGATGAAGCAATATATGAACGTGAATGTGGAAATATGCCTGGCTTTGCTGTTTACTATAGGTATCCAAACAGCCAGCGAGTTACATATGGGCAATTCATCAAGGTAAGTTTACTCATTTCCAACTGCTCTGTATTGTGTCCTAGCCTTTGTGGTGCATATCCAATCTGTGCTGTCTTTACTTTCATTGTGGATTTTTGGTGACATTTAATCTTTCTGACATTCAAGCAAAATCATGCTTGCCTGGAATTGGGTTCAATTTCAGCTTATTTATGGCATATGTGCTGCTGAAATCAATGTTTCTTTACCACTCATTCTTTTTTGTTATTTCCTTGTTGAGGTGCTGTAGTTTGATTTATGTAGGTATTGAATAATTTGGCCATCTGACCTAGGATTATGACATCATAATTCAGTTGAAATATTTATGGACATTATTTGTTGTTATATATTGTAATTTTTAGCAATAACTGAAAATGGTTATTGAATTGGTTGGGGATTGTCTGATATATATTTAGCACAAATATCTCATTCCTTGTCGAAATGATTTTTTTTGCTTATAACTTGACGGTGTATGAAGTATGAAAACTTGCGCAAATTTGTATGAGCCCTGATACATTTGTTGTTGCAGAAGGCTGGGTTTTTTAAAACTTTGTTATGTCTTTAAATCTCTTTTGTTTTTAACTTCTATCTGATTTCACAGCTCATAGTGGTTTTATTTGTGTTGCTATATGTGGGATGACCCATTTGAAATTTGCTTTTTGGCTAATAGGTACATTGGAAATGGAGCCAGAGAATCACAAGGTTACTCATTCAGTGTCTAGAATCTAGTGAGTACATGGAGATTAGAAATGCTCTCATAATGTTGACAAAAATTTCTAGTGTTTTCCCTGTTACAAGGAAGAGTGGGATTAACCTTGAGAAACGGGTAATTTTTTTTTTTCCAATTATATGTTGCTTATATTTAGAACATTATTGCATTTTTTACTTAGTGGGTCATCAATGCAGGTAGCTAAGATCAAAAGTGACGAAAGGGAAGATCTTAAGGTGTTGGCAACTGGGGTTGCTGCAGCATTAGCAGCTCGAAAGGTATGGTGTTAATTTGACTATCAGCTTAGAGTTGTCAAGTTCTATACTATATGTTTTATCATTATTTTTTAATTTTGCAGCCTTCTTGGGTCACTGATGAAGAGTTTGGAATGGGTTATCTTGAGTTGAAACCAGCACCATCTGTGACTTCTAAATCTACCCCAGGTATTTCGGCAGCCGTACAAAGTGGGACTGGTCTAACTGTTTCTCAAATGGAATCTTCCAATGGAAAACATTCGGACTCCGGAAATACTGTCAAGGAACAACCAAATAGAACAAAACCATCAGAGGGTAAGTCAGATAGAACTGAAAGCATTCCAGCCCCTAAATCTGATTTTGTTCAAGTGAAACTCAAGGGTAGTTCATTGGTGAATGGACTAGATGCTCAGTCATCCTTGCCTTCTGCTGGACATTCTGGAACCTCAAGAGCTGTGGAAAACCAAAAGCAATTAGATGAATCCACAAATAGAACATTGGATGAAAACGTGACTAGAGTGGCTGAGGTATCTTTTAATTTTTAAGCTGTTCAGTTAGCCACTTTTATATGTACACTAGCTTTTGTATATGATCCGGTGTTGTCACTTACTTTCATCATGAGAGGCAATTTTTGATAATCCATCGTTGGAGGATTTTTTGTGATATCTGGGTTATTATTTGATTTTACTTTTGACAGTCAAGAACATCAACAAAACGTTCCGTGCCTGCTGGCCCACTTTTGAAGTCCTCAAAACAAGATCCTTTGAAAGAAGACGGCAGATCCGGAAAATCCATTTCTCGAACTTCTGGTTCCTTTAGTGCTGACAAGGATCTACAAAGTCATGCATCAGATGGAAGACATGCTGGAACTACCAATTCTTCTTTGATGAATGTTAATGGTAGTTCAGCTCCTGCTAAAAGTTCAGCTCCATCAGCAAGAATTTCATTAGATTCTAGTGGTAGTGAATTAAGAGCAGATGTTGGAGCTGTCAAGTCTTCTGATATGAGGGCTTCTATGGTGAAGGATGATGGGATTGATGTTTCTGACTTGGCAAAAGGACCCTCATCTCGTGTAGCCCATTCTCCAAGGCGTGACAACTTAGCCATTGCTTCGAAATCTGGTGATAAGGTTCAGAAGAGAGCTAGTTCTGCCGAGGAACCTGACAAACTAGTTAAGCGTCGGAAAGGGGATTCAGAAGCAAGAGATTTAGAGAGTGAAGCTCGATTTTCTGAAAGAGAGAGGTTGATAGATCTTCGATTGTCTGATGACAAATCAGGGCCTGATGAACTTAGTGTCTATAGGGCAGGTGATAAGCAAGTGGATAGGACAAAGGACAAAGGCAATGAGAGATATGAAAGGGATCACAGGGAAAGATTAGACCGCTTGGATAAGTCACGTGGTGATGAGTTTATAGCTGATAAATCTAAGGATAGGTCATTAGAGAGATATAGTAGAGAAAGGTCTATTGAAAGAATGCAAGAGAGGAGTAATGAAAGGAGTTTCAATAAACTGCCTGAGAAGGCTAAGGATGACAGAAGTAAAGTGCAGTATGGTGATGCAACTTCAGAAAAATCTCATTCAGATGATCGCTTCCATGGGCAAAGCTTGCCTCCACCACCACCCCTACCACCAAATATGGTTCCTCAGTCTGTTAGTGCTGGCAGGCGTGATGAGGATGCTGATAGGAGGTATGGAGCTACAAGGCACTCTCAGAGACTTTCTCCGAGGCATGAAGAAAAGGAAAGGAGACGGTCTGAAGAAAATTACTTAGTTTCACAGGATGATGCCAAACGTAGAAAAGATGATGATTTCCGAGATAGGAAGCGGGAAGAACGGGATGTATTGTCACTTAAGGTATGAATCAGTCATGTTCGCTAGTATCTACCTCGATAAGATCTACAACTATAAGTATATGCATTTAGTGGTTAGAAGACTTTTAGATTACTATATGATGTCCTATAATTCAATTTCCTTGGTCATGCTTTATAGGATGTGATATTTTCCGTGTCTATTTAAGATTCGGTTCCATTTATTCTATATGGTGAATATAAGAAAAGGATGTGATTTGATTATTTCAATTTACACGCTCCTTGATTAGTAAGGTTTCTTTATCTCTACATTGTTGGTTAAGTTGCTTCACTGATTGAAATTAATTGGAAGTTTTGATGGGCGCCCAGACTTTCTGGTATACTGTGATTGTCTAGATAAACATTTCTGCTTTCTCTAGGTCAAACATTTGTTAGATGGTTGTAACTTGCGTCTGCTTTGTCATGTATCTTTCAGAGGGTTTCTTATGGGTCTTTCCTGTTTGTCCTTTTCTAATGTAGGTTTTCCGTTTATTAAAAAAGGGTGCATAGATTTATGATGCTTGAACTGTCAGATAGCGGATTTTTTATGGTTTTTTATCACGGCTGTCTTTCTATTTTTTATATGGCTGTTTTTGTCCTGCTTGTAATAGTTTCTCAAATATTTTACTTTCGTCTATATTGTAGCACCACCAAGATACTCTTGTATAGTTGTTTGATAAAAACTGACATAACTAAATGCTGCAACTTCCTCTGTTTTCTTTTTTGAAGGAAGAGAGGGAAAGAGATAGGGAAAGGGAAAGAGAGAAAACGAACATTCTGAAGGAAGAGTTGGATCTAACATCTGCATCCAAGAGACGTAAACTTAAGAGAGAGTATATACCTGCAGGTGAACCAGGTGAGTTCTCACCTGTGGCCCCTCCACCACCTCCTGCTGGTATGGGTATGTCACAACCATATGATGGGAGAGACCGGGTAGAGCGAAAGGGGCCTGCAATGCAGCATGCAAGTTATATGGATGAGCCAGGCCTCAGGATTCATGGCAAGGAGGTGGCTAGCAAGATGAACCGCCGTGATTCAGAACCGTATCCTTGAGTCTGATTTTATTTGCATCGAGCATATGGTCATGTTATTTATTTATTCTTCATTTCAAGAATGCATGGGTTGGTCCTTCAAGAACTGGGTTGTGAGATTTAACATGCATGTTTCATCTGCATTCTAAAGGTAAATTCATTTTCTTTTTCCTTGCTGTTACTTCATATTTCATTGGAGAAAGCTTTTGGTCATAAAAAAATTGGAGGAAGCTGGTATAATTGAAATACTGATGCTTGTGTGTGGTGTTATTGCTAATGACAATGCATATTGACAAAAAAAAATTTCTAGTTTGAGTCCTTTACTGTCAATATAGCTTGTATGACCGAGAATGGGATGACGAGAAGAGACAGAGACCGGATCAAAAGCGACGGCATAGGAAGTAATATTCCGAGAAAAGGTGGGGAGATGGAAGATTTCTTACTGAGCTCCTGGAAAGTTGTTCATTTCTTGCGGCTTTAATTTTGATTTGATGAAAGAGAATACGCATAGGTGGTGGGTTCACATCCCTTTTATGTTAATACCCACCCTTGTTTACTTCTAACTTGTACCTATTTTACGGCTCTTAGGAAAGTCCGCGAGGGGGAACTATGAATATTGAATTGACTACTACACTTGTATATAACTTTGTATATTATGGGCATTCATTGATCCAATGTTCTTGCCAATGATGTGTTTTACCTGAGGGGTTCACGAGTTCATACCGTGGTAGTATCCCCGTCTTATATTCTTTGTTTGGTGAAATATAGGTCCCACAAAAGAGACAAGATTAAGGAAAAGTCCCACAAAATGTTCAAATTAAAGTGAGGTCTTAGGGACCTAGATTGTATTAAATCCCAAAATAAAATTACCCATTTGCCCCTTTTTTATTAAAAGAAGCAAAGTTAGAAATGGTTGTTCATTCCCTTCGCAGCACGAGAAACCTAGCCACAAAACCCGTCCAAGAAAACCATTAATTGTCGGGTTGGCTTTGACTGTTATCGTCACCTTCTAGCTTTGTCAGCCATCTTCACTACTGATCTTCATTCCGAGCCACCGTGCCGAGATTCGAACATTTCGATCCATCATCGGTTTTTTTTTTTCCGCCGTTTGCATAGATCATCAAACATCTTGAACCATCCCGTGTGTTGCTCAGCGTCACCGGAGATTTGGGTTTTTTCCCTGCAGTCGAGTTTGCTCAAGTATGATTTGCTTTTTTTTTTCCTGAATAATATAGTGTTGAGATTCACTTGGCCCAAGCCCGGGTAAAGGAGGAGGGTTGTGTTAGGCCCCGACAGCCAGCGTAAAAACCCCGTCGAATCTCATGAACATGGATCAACGAAGAAATTGTGTAAATGTTAGGTCGTTGCCCGTAAGCAACGCGCTGTATGACTCGAGTACAGTGAGAAGAGAGCGAGAGCCGCTGCATCCTAGCCTGAATGCAGTGTTAAGAGAGCAAGGGCTAAAGGATAGGTCGTTGCCTGGTTGTAACGCGCTGTATGGCTCGAGTACAGTGATAAGAGAGCAAGAACCGCTGCATCCTCGCCCGAATGCAGTGTTAAATGAGCAAGGGTTACCGCACTCTAATGGACGGAGGCGGCTAAAGAAGCTAGTTCATGAGAGTAAGATCAGATTTGATTCTTGGAATATTGGGACGCTGAATGGGAAGCTTTTTGAGGTTGCACAAGTTATGAAGGATCGTAAGATTAATATATTATGCTTACAAGAAACCAGATGGGCTGGAGAGAGATCTAAAGAAATCGGAGTTAATGATTCTAAACTCTGGTACACAGGAAAGGTAAATGGGAGGAATGGTGTTGGTATTATTGCAGATAAAGAGTGGCGGAAGAATGTAGTGGAAGTTAAGCGGATTGAGGACCGAATCATATCTGTGAGAGTAATTGTGGGAAATGATACAATAAATGTTATTAGTGCATATGCACCCCAAGTAGGCGCAGAAGCACATCTTAAGGAGAAGTTTTGGGCAGATATTGAAGGGTTGATTCAAGGTATACCGGCAACCGAGAAAATTTTTATTGGAGGGGATCTTAATGGACATGTTGGGAAAAAGGCGGGATCATATGCAAGGGCGCATGGTGGTTTTGGTTATGGGGAGTTAAATAATGAAGGACAAACAATTATCGATTTTTCCTTAGCATACAATCTTAAGATCGTTAACACATGCTTTAAGAAGCGGGAAGAACATTTAATTACATATAAAAGTGGAACTCACAAGTCACAAATTGATTTCTTTTTGGTAAGAAACCCTGATAGAAGGTTATGTACTAATTGCAAAGTGATTCCTGGGCATGGGGAGATCGCTCAACATAGACTTCTAGTTCTTGATGTGAGAATTAAATGTGTAAGACAAAGGTGCCGGGCAGTTTTGAACCGAAAGATCAAGTGGTGGCAGTTAAAGGGGGAGAAGCGAGAGATTTTTAAGAGAAACCTATTGGATGAAGGGGTATGGGAGCCACAAGGAAATGCTAACAGCATGTGGAAGAATATGGCTACGAAGATTGAAATGGTTGCTAAAGCTACTTCAGGAGAATCAAAAGGTTTTGGACCACGAGATAAGGAGACTTGGTGGTGGGACAAGGATGTCCAAGAAAAGGTGCGGAATAAAAAGAATTGTTTTAAGGCTATACACTTGTGTAATAATATTGAAAATTGGGAAAAGTACCGCTTAGCTAAAAAGGAGACTAAGAAGGCAGTGAGTGAAGCTCGTGCTAAAGCATACGAGGGGTTTTACAAGGAGTTAGGGACAAAGGCTGGGGAACAAAAGATTTACAAGATCGCAAAGAGTAGGGAGAGGAATTCAAGAGATTTGGATCAAGTAAGGTGTATAAAGGATGAAGAAGGTAAAGTTTTGATTACTGATGAAGATATTAAGAATAGATGGGAGGCCTACTTTTCTAAGTTATTCAATGATGGAGGTGAAGGTCTATCTTGTGAGTTGGGGGATTTGACAATTAGTGAAGATGGACTTAATAGGTCATTTTATCGTAGAATTAGAGTGTGGGAGGTTAGAGAAGCTCTTAAGAAAATGGAAAATGGTAAAGCAGTTGGACCTGATGGTATACCGATTGAAGTTTGGAAATGTTTAGGGGAAGAGGGTGTGTTATGGTTATCTGAATTGTTTAACGAGATTTTACGGTCTAAGAAGATGCCTGATGATTGGAGAAAAAGTACTTTAGTCCCGATTTATAAAAACAAAGGCGATATACAAAATTGTGCAAATTATAGGGGAATTAAACTTATGAGTCATACAATGAAACTATGGGAAAAGGTGATTGAGCATAGGTTAAGACTAGAAACTAGTATTTCTGAGAGACAGTTTGGGTTCATGCCAGGGAGATCCACAACGGAGGCGATATATATATTAAGAGGGATAATGGAAAAGTATCGAAGTAGAAAAAGAGACTTACATATGGTTTTTATTGACTTAGAAAAGGCGTATGATCACGTGCCGAGAGATTTACTTTGGAAAGCCTTGGAAAAGAAAGGAGTATGTGTTGCTCATATTAAAGTTATACAGGATATGTATGATGGGGTGTTGACTAAGGTTAGAACGCCAGGAGGTGAGGCAAAAGACTTCCCTATAAGAATTGGCCTACATCAGGGATCAGCTTTGAGCCCATATTTGTTTAATTTAGTAGTAGATGCTCTAACTGAGCCTATAGAAGAAGCGGTCCCTAAGTGCATGCTTTTTGCTGATGATATAGTCCTTCTGGCCGAATCAAGAGAGGAGATTAATGATAAATTAGAAATATGGAGAAACACGCTAGAGTCGAAGGGTTTCCGTTTAAGTAGGAGTAAGACAGAATATATGCATTGCAATTTTGCAAATAGACAACTTAGAGGTGATTTGGAGGTTAAACTAGGAGAGCAAACAATCCCTCAAGTAACGAAGTTTAGGTATTTGGGATCAATTATAAGACAAGATGGTGAGATTGATGACGATGTCAATCATAGAATTCAAGCTGGGTGGTGTAAATGGAGGAAAGCTACTGGAGTTCTCTGCGATAGAAAAGTACCCCATAAGGTAAAAGGGAAGTTTTATCGCACTGCTATAAGACCAGCAGTATTATATGGTAGTGGATGTTGGGCTTTGAAGGGTCAGCATGAACATAAGATGGGGGTAGCTGAAATGAGGATGTTGAGATGGATGTGTGGTCACACAAGAAAGGATAAGATTCGGAATGATCATATACGCGAACGAGTTGGAGTGGCACCTATCAGTGAGAAAATGGTAGAAAATTGTTTGAGGTGGTTTGGACATGTACAAAGGAGGCCATTAGATGCGTCAGTGAGGAGGGTTGATCAAATAGTCTGGAGTCCGATTAAGAGAGGAAGAGGGAGACCGAGGCTTACACTTAATGAAGTTGTAGAGCGCGATCTTTTAATAAATAATATATCTAAAGATTTGGTTACCGATAGAGCACAATGGCGTCGTGCGATCCATGTAGCCGACCCCACTTAATGGGATAAGGCTTTGTTGTTGTTGTTGTTGTTGTTGAGATTCACTTGGCATTTTGATTAAAGATAGATTAAGCTAATTAATAATGGTTATAATGTGTGTTGAATGAGCCTGAGGAAGTAAATGACGTCGCAATAGTATGTCCTCCAAATTTAATTTTGTGGGTCTTTGTTTAACGTATGTGCTCCGGCCTGAAATTCACCGTCTTTGAAATTTTAGTTTCTACGATATGATCATTCTTCTTGTCACCGTGAAAGAAACAGTTTTTGAAATCTACTGTGTACTACACCATGAATGTTCAAAGCCCTTTTCTTTCTTCATTTCTTAGCTACTTTTATTACTTATAATCAGTAGAAGGTCCCTTTTTTGAACTTTTTTGTCTTGATTTATTTAATTTGAAAATAATCAAGATGGAAAGCACACTTCGTCGTTCCACGTTGAACAAAATTTCTCAAAGAGACAATGGTAGGCATATTTTTCTTTATTTGATTTATAATCATAAATGTTATTTCTTTTCCCAGAATATGAAGTCAGATGTAAAGTCCATCTGTGTATGCTTGAGGAATTGATCATTGATTTTTTTTTAGATTTGTCTTAATCTGCCATTATACTTTTTCAATAAAATCTTGCAAAGCAATGAGTTCAAAATTTGTTTACTGTCAGTTTCAGATTAATTTTATTGGGAATGTTTTGACCATTCTTTTTTCATGTTAAAACAGTGGAAGAATATGTGTTTAGTATTTACACAGTTCTAGTACATAAGTGAAAGTGTAATGTAGTTAACATCTATCTCATTTAGGTGATTGTTTTCATCTGTCGTAGAGAGGGATTTTAGTCAAATTTATTTTTATATCTATTTTGTTCTCAATTCTTGGTGATGGTTTTGATTTGTTATACAGATTTTTTGTGAAATTTGTTTTTATATCCAGTTCCTTATCTTATAATATGGATAGTTGACAAGCATATGCACTAAGTAATGTTTGTGATTTAAGTTTATTATCATTTTTGTCACCTCTTTGTTAGAATGTGTTGGATGCTTAAGTATGCTACTTTCCTTGCATGAATTCTTGTGATGTCAATATGCTATCATGATTACTGGTTTGCAATGGTTCGGAGTGTGATGGAGGGTGCATGATGCCAAAGTACTCCAAAGATGATATCCATGACATCAAGGTTGAGTGCCCTTAGTGGCTCATCATATACAAGAACAACTTACATAGTTATAATGTCATCTCTAGGGTAGAAGACAAACTCCCAACGAGGAAGAAGAAGAAATGGATGTTGAGCTTCAGAGTGACAATGTATTTAGTCATAATAGCTGTTGAGTTTCATAGTGGTATTGTATTTTGGACGTGTTACAATGGTATGAGCCTGGTTCACAAGTTGTATAAATTATTGGTAGTAACAATTTATGGTCATATTTTAACAAGTTTTTTGGCATGTGTAACAACTTTTAAACCTCACAACTCACAAGTATTGTAAATTATTAATGTGGTATTTTAACACATGTATAACAAAATGCAATTGTCTTCATGACAATTTTAGGGTTGTCCGTAATAACATGTTAGCCTTGCGTAACAAGTTAATGGGCACAGGTCACAAGGTGTAAAAATTTTAAGTAGTAACAACTTTTAAGCCGTTCGTAACAATGTCTTGGCCTTGCGTAACAAGTTAATGAGCACAACTCATAATCTTGTAATTTGTTTAATGTTGTATTTTAGCACAAGTATAAAAAAATGGAACTGTCTTCGTGACAACTTTTACGCTGCCCGTAATAACTTCTTTGCCTTGCATGACAAGTTAATGAGCACCAAAGTAGTAACAACTTTTGGACCCTTCGTAACAACATTTTGGCCTTGCGTAACGGTCTGTAACACTTGTGAATGCTGGTCAGTTAGTTTTTACCCATTGCTCAAAACGTTGTAACAATCTGGCCTAAAATTGTTTCTGATTGTGTCATTTTCTTGTACCTTTGTTCCCAATTACCTCATTTTAATTGTTTTTAACACTAGTGAATGCTGGTCAGTCAGTTGTTAGACATGGCCAAAAACTTGTTACTGCTTAACCAATAGTTGTTACTGACTAACAATTTATAACACTTGTGAATGATGCTCATAGAGTTGTTAGCCATTGCTCAAAACGTCGTAATAACTATCTGGACTAAAGTTATTATAACGATTGTGTCATTTTCTTATACCTTTGTTCCCAATTACCTCATTTAAACAGTTCTTAACACTTATAAATACTAGTCATTTAGTTGTTACACATGGCCAAAAAAGTTGTTATCGGCTAACAATTTATAACACTTGTGAATGATGCTCATAGAGTTGTTAGCCATTGCTCAAAAAGTCGTAACTATCTGAACTAAAGTTATTATAACGATTGTGTCATTTTCTTGTACCTTTGTTCCCAATTACCTCATTTTAACAGTTCTTAACACTTATAAATACTGGTCATTTAGTTGTTATACATGGCCAAAAACTCGTTACCGCTTGTCCAAAAGTTACAAGTGGCCAACAATTTATAACACTTGTGAATTATGCTCATAAAGTTGTTGCACATTGCTCAAAACATTGTAACTGTCTGGACTAAAGTTGTATGAAATATATAGAATAAACAGTAATGATGAAGTTTCAGTGAGCCAAACAATAATGTCATTTAACACAACTTTAATAGCTAAACACATAAATCTTTGAAACTCAACAAATATTTTTCTTCTTCTTCATTGGGACGTTGCTATCTAATCTAGAAAAGAATTCGTTGCTATGTAGCAGTGTTTTAAAAGCCGGACCGGATGTCGAGCCGAAAATGCTAGTGAGTCATGGTTCAAACGGTTGGATCGGTTTAATCGTTGGTATAATAATTAAGTTAAAAAAATAATGCTAAATACACAATTACTTATATAATGAAAATGTGTAAGAAATAAAATATAAAATTACTAAATCTTTTTTAAATAATATATTTCCAAATACATACATACATACACAAATTCAAATTTATACTATAGTATTAACATTTTGTATTTCAAAAAAAAAATATCAGTTTATGTAAATAAAGTTTATATAACATAAAATCTATATAAGGAAGAAAAAACAGAGAAAATGATATAAAAAATAGGCAAAAAAAAAGTCCTTTGCTGTCAGTCTTCACGTGTTACTGAGCAAAAGAAAGGTAAATTAAAAAGTTACTTCCTCCTTCCCAATGTACTATGTGCCTTCTCTTCCTCTTCCCACTTAGCCGCCGTGAAATACTCAACTCCACCGCTTTCTTCTTTAACGCCAATAGATTTTGGAGAAAAGAAGTGAAATCTGCTTTCAAATGCCATGGATGATGAAAACTGCTGCAATTCAAGGAGAAAAGATATAAAAGAAAACGTGGTTGGTGTGGTTTATTTCGCATTATTTTTTCACTTTTCTCTTTCATTTTCGCTAATATCTCCTCCCTTCTTTTCTTCATGCTTATTCTTCCTGTGAGTGTGGGATGGGAGGATAAGGGAATGATTTTTTCTAAGAAGCTTTTAGATCCATCCGGTTCTCTTGAAACTGTTTCGGGTTCCGGCTCAAACACCGGTTGAAGGCGGATCAAAACGGCTTGACACCTCAGATGGTCCAAACCTGTGAAATGAGCCGGCAAAGGGAACGGGCAACGGTCAGATCGGTCCAACCGTCTGGTCTGGCTCAACTTTCAGCACCTTGCTATGTAGGTTGTCCTTATGTGTAGTGAGCCACCATAAGTATTCAACCTTCACGTCATGGATGTCATTATTGGAGTACTTTGACATTGTATACCCTTCATCATATTCAGATGCATCTCACACTTGTAACTTTGATAGCACATGGACACTACAAGAATCCTTTCAAGAAAAGTTTCAATAAACACATCCCACATTGATTGTTTTGGAGGTTCTTTTGCCTTGGTTAACAATGGTTATGCATGATAGCTAATTAATCTCATTCTTCCTATTAGATAGACCTTAATAAAGTCTCTCCAACCTAAAAAGGGAATGAAGTTAAGATACTTCACTTGAAGCAGCCATTAATGCTACAAACAAGATTGTTCCACCTTTTATATTAATAAAATCATATCTGAGAAATTTCTTCTCAGGTTAACCTTATGGGATAAATTTGCTTCTTGCATAGTACTGCTGCCTCTAAATCAAGTGTTCAAGAACCCTTGCCACCTTCATTTAATATAAATTTCATCATTTCACAGTTCAAAACCAAAGGGCTATATGTGAGGGGCCATGTTTCTGTGTCCTAATTGGAGAAGCATTTGAAAGAATCACAGTCAGAATTATCTTTTCAATTCTTACATGTATAGAATAACTATCAACAATTTGTTTGCATAATCATTAGCGATTACATGAAACTTGCCTGAAAAGCCGTACAAAAAAGAAACGGACCAAGAAAATGAAAATGAAATCTCAACGCAAACCGGCCTTTGTACTCCACATTTTTGGTTTGGCAGAAGCCTATCGGAATAATCTAGAAATTCACTCAGCTACTAGGTAGAAATTCAATAAATAAACCAAAAATGTAAAGTAACATGGAATTCGAAAAATGAAAAAGAACCGAAATATCAATTGACCTCACCAACTTCCTGAGCAGCTTTAACTGCAGACGCAAGAAATTCAGCGAGCAAATATGAAGCAGAACCAAAATGTCGAGCCCTAACCCCCTTTACTCTATTTTGAACTAGAAGGGCAAAAAAAGTAATTTGATTTTGGAACTTAATATAAACTAGGTTCCTAGGGACCTCACTTTAATTTAACATTTTGTGGGAACTCTCCTTAATTATGTATTTTCTGTGGGGCCCCAAATTAATTTTCCCAAATATCTATTGAGTCTTCACAATTCAAGCAACAATTTCTCACATGAGAGGACCGGATCACCCATTTTGTAGTCAATTTGCTGCCCGTATGGCAAATTTCAGTTAGTATTCATAAGTGAAGCTCTAAATATGAAAAAGGATTTGGTATTAAACTTTGTACAGAATTTGCCGCCCATATTTGAAATGTTTATAAATGACTGAAACAAATTTGCTGCCCGTATGGCAAATTTCAGTTAGTATTCATAAGTGAAGCTCTAAATATGAAAAAGGATTTGGTATTAAACTTTGTACAGAATTTGCTGCCCATATTTGAAATGTTTATAAATGACTGAAACAAAAGGCAGAGAGATTCAGTGCAAAAAAAAAAAAGGCAGAGAGATTCACACCGCATGAGGATCAAGAGTGCTCTGATCTTATTCTTTATTATTTGCTTCATAGCCTGAAGGGCTGCAAGGCAGAATCCCCATCAAGGCCCTTCGAGAAATGATGTGACACAATTTCTTTGATACTTGTGTCCTGGTATATTGGTTTGTTTTCTTCCGATAGCAATTCCTTAATTGGACCATAAACCTTTGAGTTATCTTCATCTATGTCATCATAATTTATAAAGAAGCTTGCTATGGAAATTCTTGGGCCTCTTTGGCTTGCCAACACCCTATGAAAAACACTGATGAATCTGTCGTTTGTGATAAGCTGTATCATCAACAGACAACAATGATACTAATTTGTGAAATTCATTCAGATTGATCCAATGACGAAAATATTTGGGGCAGTAGTAGAAAAACTTATACTAGCATAATCACCATTCTTAATCCTGTTTCAGATAGATGAATTTTCATCTATACTAATGAAATTCCCCTCCGGCTTTTAATGTATGACCTAATTGGGGAGTTGATCTTAATAATAAATGTAAGACTTCTCATATTTATCAATCTTTTTGAAAAGTACCCTTTTTATTCTCCCTCAACAACAATCAAGTAAAAGATGATGGAATTAAGGAAGATGATTAATGTGTTTTTTTTAGAACACATTATATTAACTAATTTTACTTACTTCCTTTATCTAATCAAATTAATGAGATATATGGACCTTGAAGCTTTTAATGAGAAATGACTGAACATAGAGAGTAGACACCTAATATGCACCACAACTATGGCTTCTTTCATTTTTTGCATGATTATGTAGAATCTTGTTAAAGCATTGCCATACTGACCTGTAAAAGGTCTCCAATGTTAATAACAAGAGCTCCATGCACAGGAGGAACATCAACCCATTGATTCTCATGAAGAACTTGAAGACCACCTAACTGGTCTTGAAGAAGTATTGTGATAAAGTCCGTATCAGTATGCTTGGTAGTGCCTAGAGTCAATTCAGGCTCTGGGCATGGTGGATAATAGTGACCAAGAAGAAAAGTTCCTTCAACACAACCAAATTCTTTGAGGTAAGAAGGATCAAGACCAAGAGCCTCTGATAATAATTCAAAGATTGAATGACCAAATTCCCTTATTTTCTTTGAATATTCAATCGCAATGTCCCTGAAAGCACATGATCATTTCATAAGGGATTGGAAAAGAATCAACTTTAAAGGGTAAAAAAACAAGTAGCTGGTCTTAATGTGTTTTAAGTGTATGGCAAATATGAATGTTTAGAACATTACAATGGCTTCTAAATCAAAGTATAAGTATAATGCGCTTTCAACAAAAAATTGACTCTGTAAACATTCACTTGATTAATTGTCAAACAAAACAAAATATAAACAGACATACCCCCATAATAATCATTCTAGAACCCCATGAGAACCACCCTTATAAAACTATTGTAAAATCTAAGAGTATGCAGGATTAATACCAAAAATTTGTATCACCACAGTACCTGCAAATTTCTGGTAGATCTTCTGGTTTTGCTGGTTTGGGAGCCACAAGGAATCCGAGTGTATCTCTCCAGTTAGCAGGATTATTTGAGAACAGGCTAACATTAGAATAGTAATTGAATTTTTTCTTCTTTTCTCGTGTGTAAAATTGCTTCCTTGTCTCAGAATCTTGTTCATGAAACCTACGAATCCCATTGATCATCTCATCCAAAACATCATTTGGAATCCCATGATTAATCACCTGGAAAAAACCCCACTTCTGGCAAGCACTCCCAATTTTCTCAACTGCTTCAATGTGTAGAGCTGAATTGCTGTGTATGCCTTTGAGGTCTATGATGGGGATTGTGAAGTTTGAATCTTTTTTTGATCTCTCTGTGAGATTCAACTCACCAGAATAAAACATTCGTGGGATCTTGGTAACTCCAGATTCTACAAGACCATTAACTCCGGCTTTTGATTCATCAAATGCTTTAACTTCAGCATTCCTGTCATAATTTGAATCAGAATCTGCCATGCTTGGAAAAAGAAAGTAATGGAGAAACCAGTTGTGACTGCTTTCTTTGTTTCCCAATGATCCGATGGTATATAATAGGTTCTTGACTCACAAATTTTAGTTGTTCAAACAAGATAAGAAGCACGTTTTGCTGACTGGGTCTGATTTTTTGAACGATGAGACAATGGTCCCATGTTAATTAATGAGTGGATGTAAATAATGAAGTTGTGGAATTCACAGGCATGGAAGTTTTTTATTCTTTCCACGTTGGTTATACTTTGAACTTGGGGCAAACACGTTCGCTTCATTGTCTGATTAAGACAGAAAGCAATGTCATATTCACTTGGAATTTTCTTTTAAAAAAATGGCAACCTATTTTGAAGAATAGGATGCTCCACAAATGATTCATTTTTTTTTTGGACTGAACACAAATAATTCATTTTCACTGTCCCACATGCAGTGGTTACAAGATAAACTTACAGGTCTAGAGAGTATTTTTCATTAAAGTAAATAATCTCTCGTTTTCCTTTCAAGTTTCAACTGTTCAATAATCTCTTGATGAAGAAAGTACGGAGGCATTTCGATTTTTAACAGTCTCTGAAGTGATCCAAATTTTAATCCTTACTGACACCAACTAGTTGATGTTTTGTACACAACTTTCATGCCGTGGTAGTATCCCCGCCTTCTATTCTTTGTTTGGTGAAATATCTATTGAATCGTCACAATTTAAGCAACAATTTCTCACGTCATGAGAGGATCTGGATTCACCCATTTTGGAGTCGATTTGCTGCGTGGCAAATTTCATTGGGAAAATTTCATTTTACCCCCATAATAAGGAATTAATTTCAGATTCCCCCCAAAACATTCTGAAATTTCATTGCACCCCCAAGGGACTAAAGTGAAATTAAATGTTTCAGCTAAAAGACCAAAATGTCCTTATTGAAAGAAGTACAAACGTTTTGGAAATTTCTCATATGTGTCTTGGAAATTCTCCATATGTGTCTTGGAAATATAGTTGTAAAATTTTGGATGTTTTAGTTTTGGATTCCATGATTTTTGAGACTTAAAAATACTCACATTGATGTTGAAAATAAGTACAAATGTTTTAAAAAGTTCCCTCATATACGTCTTGAAAATTTCCCATAAATGTCTTGGAAATTCTTCATATGTGTCTTGGAAATCCAGTACAAAATTCAATAAGGACATTTTGGTCTTTTAGCTAAAACATTTAATTTCACTTTAGTCCCTTGGGGGTGCAGTGAAATTTCAGAATGTTTAGGGGGAAATCTGAGATTAATTTCTTATTAGAGGGGTAAACTGAAATTTTCCCAATTTCATTTAGTATGATGGAGTCAGTCAGAATGTCAGTAACAATATGCTTATTGTTCATATTTTAACCTGTTTTGTTTAAGTAATCAGTTTAAATCCCATTACCATTTTTATATGCCCAAGTGATAAATTGAATACCAAGTATTATAAGTCAAGCTCAAAAAAAAAAAAAAAAAAAAAAGACAGAAGGAGACTTGAAGTACTTTTGGTGTCGATTACGAGGAGGCCAGTGGAGATGGAAAAGAAGTATTCAGATTATATTTTGCACTCCGAGACAACTAACGGAGCTTCAATTTACAGTGGAACATATTTTTGAATAATAATTTTTCGACAGATTTAGTAATTTAGTAATATGTATATCTAGGAGGTAGGTGTATTCTTAAATATAAGATTTCATCTTAATTTATTTCAAATTTTCTATAAATTACCTTTATTAATGCTCCTAAGTGATAAGCAAGTAAAATGATGAGGGTAGGAATATCTTGTTTGAATATTTTGGTAATATTATATGATTTTAAGTAATTAAATTAACTTTTTTAAGCTAATTAAATTAGATAATTAGATGTTGTTAATGTTATGCAGCTGTGTTTGAAATTGACATGGTAATAATAGGAGGGTAAAAATGAAGATATTTATATATTTACAGAGCCCTGTGGAAAGTGGCGACATAGAAACAAGACAAAAAGAGGCTCAAAAGCCAGTCAAGTTGCCCATAGAAGACGATGAAGAAAATAATGCATCAAGTACCCATTCAAAGTCAATCCTTCTCCTTCATGGTCAGTCAACAAACATAGAGCCGCCTCCCCATCCTCCACCACCTTCATTCATTCTAATACTCTCCCATCTCCCTCTCTCCCTCTCCAAATCCAAAACCATCCATGGCTCCCAACTTTCTCTTCCTCCTCTGTTTCTTCCTCTCCTTAATTCATTTCTCCATTTCCCAGAATCCCCTCAATTTCACTTCCTTCAATGCCTCCAACTCCCCATGGCTTCCAAACCAGAATCGCACCCTTCTCTCCCAAAACTCCGTTTTCTCTGCCGGCTTCTTCCCCATTTCCCCAGATCATTACACCTTCTCCGTTTGGTTCACCAACGTCCCTCTCAACGCCGACCCCATCGTCTGGTCTGCAAACTCCGGTTCTCCTGTCACCAGCAACGCTTCCCTCAACATCACCTCCCAAGGTGAGCTTTTTCTCAATAACACCCTCCTAGCAAACGCTTCTTCCGATTCCACATCGCTTGTTCTCACTCTCAGTAACCTAGGCAACTTGAGTTTTGGTGCTTGGAATAGCTTTGCCCACCCAACAGATACGATCCTCCCGAACCAAGCTATCTCAGGAATCGAGCTTCGTTCCCAAAATGGCAACTTTAAGTTTGTCAACTCCACAAATCTCATTTCCATTTCCACCAATCTGAATCTCAATTCCTCTCTGGCTACTTACTACACAACCCCAAAACCGTTGGTGAGCATGGACGACCTTGGCAAGATGACTATGGAAAGTGGGGCTTTTCTTACAAGCGATTACGGCGAAAATCAGTACCGGAAAATCGTTCTTGGAAATGATGGCAACCTCAAAATCTACAGTTTCAACCCTTCTCAAAGAAGCCCTTCTTCTTGGGTGGAGGTTTGGTTGGCCATTTGGGAGCCTTGTAAAATCAAAGGCAAATGTGGTCCTAATGCTATATGCTTGCCTTTGACTGGTATCAATGATTCCACCTCATGTACTTGCCCACCTGGGTTCAGCCAAAATCAAGGATGGCCTCAACAAGGTTGTGCTAGGAAAACCAATCTCACCAACAACATCAAATTCCTAAGGCTGGATTATGTCAACTACACCAGCAACAACATGAGAAACATTGAGGCTAAAAACTTCACAATTTGTGAATCTGATTGCAGATCAAGCCCACAATGTCTAGGGTTTGGCTACAAATATGACGGAACTGGTTTTTGTTCTTTGGTTTTGGATCAACTCCTGTATGGATTTTGGTCTCCCGGTACTGAAGCTTCTTTATTTCTTAAAGTAGACAAATCTGAAACAGAAACCTCAAATTTCACTGGTATGACTGAAATCTTACAAACATCATGCCCTGTTAGAATCAGTCTCCCATTACCACCAAAAGATTCAAACTCCACAGCTAGAAACATAGCCATAATCTGTACTCTCTTCGCAGCTGAGCTAATTTCTGGTATCGCTTTCTTCTGGTCTTTCCTCAAGAGATACATCAAATACAGAGACATGGCTACAACTTTAGGTCTCGAATTCCTTCCTGCCGGTGGCCCTAAACGATTCTCCCATGCCGAGCTCAAAGTCGCCACCAAAAACTTCTCCAACCTCATCGGAAGAGGCGGATTCGGCGATGTTTACAAAGGTGAGTTAACGGATCATCGAATCGTCGCCGTCAAATGCCTCAAAAATGTCGCCGGCGGCGACGCTGAATTCTGGGCAGAGGTCACAATCATCGCCAGAATGCATCATCTCAACTTGGTACGATTGTGGGGATTTTGTGCAGAGAAAGGTCAACGAATCTTGGTTTACGAGTATATTCCTGGTGGATCATTGGACAAATATCTGTTTCGTCGGAATCATCGGGTCGGGTCTAAAGAGTCGGATTCGGGCTCGGATCCGAAGCATGACCCGACTCAAAAGCCCATCCTTGATTGGAATGTTAGGTATAGGATAGCACTTGGGGTGGCAAGGGCTATAGCTTACTTGCATGAGGAGTGTTTGGAGTGGGTTTTGCATTGTGATATTAAGCCGGAGAATATCCTGTTGGGGGATGACTTCTGCCCGAAGATATCGGATTTTGGGCTGGCGAAGCTGAGGAAGAAGGAGGATATGGTGACCATGTCGAGGAGGAGGGGGACGCCGGGTTATATGGCTCCGGAATGGATAACGACGGATCCGATCACATCGAAGGCGGATGTTTACAGTTTTGGGATGGTTTTGTTGGAGTTGGTGAGTGGGGTTAGGAATTTTGAGATTCAAGGGTCGTTGTTGAATAGTGAGGAGTGGTATTTTCCTGGGTGGGCTTTTGATAAGATGTTTAAGGAGATGAGGCCTGAGGATATTCTGGACCGTGAGATTAGGCAGTTGTATGATAGTAGGGCCCATTTTAATATGATCAATAGGATGGTGAAGACGGCCATGTGGTGCCTTCAAGACAGGCCCGAGATGAGGCCCACTATGGGGAAAGTTGCTAAGATGTTGGAAGGCACTGTGGAGATTATTGAGCCCAAGAAGCCCACTGTCTTTTTCCTTGGAGATGAATAGCCTAGCTTTGCTTTTTTCTTTATTGTGTAGTTCCTTTTTCCTTTTGTCTTTTGTAGAATAAAATCTGGGTGGCAACTGGCATGCTTCTTGCATACACTGTTGTCGATCCAATTCTTCTGTAAAATGAATTGATACATTGATGAAGAAAAATCATATGTATGTTTAGCTTTCATGAATGAAGCTCTAGCTGAAAAATGTTTGTTATCAAAGTTTGTGCAGGACTTGCTTCCTAGATTGGAAATATTGGTAAATGACTGAAACAAAAGGCAAACATTATGCTTCCTCCTGTCCTTTTTATAAGTAATCAATAACTACTTATTATAAAAATAAGGAAAATATTAGAGATAGAGATGAGGGAGATGAAGAAAGACAATGGAGAAAATTAGGGAGAAAGTGGCAGACTTCTTATTATTACTTTCAAACTTACATCATTTGCTACATGCCTTCTATTTATAGGCCACAATTCCTTAAATTCCTTTTGCAAGAGTTACAAAAAAGAAAAAAATTCACATAATGGTGAAATACATGACAATGGGAGGTTATTATATATATTAATTATAAGAAACTCCTAATATGTCATTCATTTGTAAGTTATATAGTTTTAAGTGGAGAATTTCAAATGACACTCTTTAAAGATTATGGACATCAACAATATTGTAATATATTTATAACACTACTGAAGTTATGTATGTTAGTTAAAAGTAATAAGTGTATACAAGATGCGTTTTCCTAATAAGTGAATACAAGATGTATTTTCCCCAATTTTACTCTTATTCATGAAGATGACAAATGGGAGAGATATTGAATGGGACAAGAGACGAGAGACATGCGATTCATTGCAGGTAAATTGAAAAAAAAGTGCGTTAAATTTATAGACAAACACATACACAAATTATTACTTATAGTTATATATATCAAGGACCAACCTTATACAAGAGAATGTTACATATAGATAATACCGGAGGAAATACAACATAAATCGTAGTGCATGAGGATCAAGAGTACTTTGATCTTATCCTTTACAATTGCTTCATAATCTGAAGGGCTTCAAGGCAGGGGCCTTGTTAATAACCCTTGAGAAATGATGTGTAAAAACTTCTTTCACACTTGCGTCCCTATATAATGGTTCACTTTCTTCCGATATCAATTCCTTGATTGGACCATACACCTTTGAGATACCTTCAGATGTGTCATCATAATTTATAAAGCAACTTGCTGTTCGCCATAAATTGCTACCGCAAGTGCACGAGTCAAGTTTTAGTAGTATAGTTCAAGAAAGGGTTGTCGTTCCACTAGGACCACGTTAAAAGCGAGTTCATTAGGTTCATTATATTCCAAATTAGCAATGGGCAATATACAAATGATTAAATAAAGTTAAAATGACTAAATAAAAGGTAATTGTAAAATAGAACACTTGAAACGAAATTTAACACAATGAGAAAAGTCTAGGCCTATTTATCTACTTGCATTTCATGACACCTAATTTCCCCTTTCCTAATGCCAATTTATGCCTATTATGTTATTGCTTGAAGTCTCTTGTGTTCAAATAGCTCTCTCAAGCCTATTCAAACCTTAATTGGTATTAACTTGCATAATCTCTTACTACATGCTATTACCAATTAGTCTCTTTAATCACCCAACCTCAATTTTCACAAAACTTGGTTAGTGAATATCTCTATCTCACTAACACACTTCCAATTAGTTAAAATTGCAAGACAAGCTTGGTTTTAGCCTAGTTCTTTTCCCAATTAATGCTCTCTCAAGCCACTAATTAAGCAACAATCCAAATGTTGGCCACCATTTAGAAAACCATAGGCTCAAGCTAAAACCATAACATAACATTCATTAATTTAGCAATAGGAAAGAAAATCATAGATATCAATCCATACAAGCTTCAAAATAGACCTAGAATATGAGTTTAGCTACTCATAACACAAGAAGTATCAACAATCATCTTCAAATACATCACAATGCTCAGAAATAAGCAAGAGAAATGAAGAAGAGAAAAGAGAAGAAGAGAAGCAAACACAAGAAATTTCTTCTTCAAGCTCAAAGAATCCACTTCTCCCAAGCTCCCAAATCTTTCTCCAAGCTTTCTCTAGCTCCTTCTTGGTGTTTTTCAGCTCCCAACTCGTGCCCAAAGTGTTCTCTCTTGCAAATTCGGCCAACCCTAGCTTTTATCCCCTTCTTTTTGTGTGTTTCAGACCCAAAACGCGCAGCAGAACTGACGCGTCTTCGCTGCAGCGAGAAGATGTTCTCGCTGCAGCCAAGCAAACAGAGAGGAAGGGGAATTTGAAGAGATTTCTCGCTGCAGCGAGAAGATGTTCTCGCTGCAGCCAGGTAGGCAGAGAAGGGGACCCAATTTTTGCCACGTTTTCGCTGCAGCTAGCAAGTGTTGTTGCTGCAGCCAGAAGCTCAGTCATGCCAATTTTGTTTTGTTATCCTTGCTTCCCTTTTTCTTCACTCTTAATTTCTTCTTCTTTTTCCTACAAAATAGAGAGGGAAATCATCAATTCTTCTCAATCTTAAGGTGACAGGAGTTCACACATTTTCACATAATGTTCTTCCTTACAAGCATATTATCAGGCATATATGAGCTCAAAACATGTGAAAAATGTGCGAAATGTGTAAAATTTCTAAAGGTTAACACCCCCAAACTTGAACTTTTGCTTGTCCTCAAGCAAAGCTGAACAACATAATTTATGCAATTGCATTTGAGTCCTCAGAATGTTCTTGTTAATGCAAATAGCAGAAATGACCAATTCACATGCGACTTATCATGCTTCACAATATTGAAATGCACTTTAATGAATTCCTTAAAATTGTATCATTTAGAGTCCAAAATTGAGAATGATTTGAAAACTCTGATTTTCAGAAATTAGCAAGAATTTGAATCACATACACATATTCAATTAGACCCACTCATCCACATCTTCTCAATTTCTCCCCTTAGCTTGCTCATCACAAAGACTCAGAAGCTACTTTTCCTTGTTGCTCATTTGAGTTCTTTTCAATCTCCCCCAAACTTAGAATTTGTACCATTCATAACTTCTTGGGGCATGAATACTTTCCCTTTTTGTTTTTGTTTTTGTTTTTTTTTATTATTATTATTATATTTTTTTTATCTTGAGCTGTTGTAATTAACCTTTTTACGCGACCTTGCACATGGGTGGTGCAACACCGGTTACTCAGTTATTCCAACAATCGCATCAAGAGGCTTTTGCCCAACTCATAACCCTTCTTAACTTAACCGTTTGACGCGAGTGCCAACATTGGTAAATGAAGTGCCCCCGGTTACTAAGTTAAGTCTTTAGGCCAGCGGAGTTGTTACAATTTCTTCATTAGTACTTTGAAATCCCATGACAATCTACTAAGGTTTGAAACTTTACAAAGACGCCTTTGAATAGATGTAATTACAAACGTGTATGTAAAACAAATTGCCACTTATTCCTTACTAAAAAGAATTCTCAAATCTTTCTTGATTTTACCCATGCTTCATTTTTTTTTTCAAAAAGTTCCTGAAATTCACAAAGTGCCAAACCAATATCAAGATTCATTCTAAATTACTTGTGAACTAAATTTTCTACCATTTTGAATGTTGAACAATTTAATTCTAATCATTGGACTCTATGCAATCATTAAGGTCAAGCTTCACACAATACAAATAAAATTTCAAGTTTGTGAAATTTTGCACATTTCAAAGCGGAGGAGCTTTCAAAAGAAAATTTTCAAAAAGTTTGCTCCTCTCCCCCAAACTTAAATGGGACAATGTCCTCATTGTCATTGGACCATCAGTAGTCCAGGTAATTTCCTGTGCAAAACATAAGTAGGCAAACAAGAAGTAAAGCCATCAGTAGCTCTAGCAGATGCAACACACACGAGTCAAATATGCAGAGATATAGCAAAATAAAACAGAAGGCCAGCAGTAGCCTTAAGAAGTGTCACTAAGCACCAAGAATCCAGGAAAACAAGTAAAACATCAAAAGGAACCATCAGTAGTTCCTACAGCTAAACAAAAGGCCAAAAGGTCACCAAGTTACCAAAAGATCAGTTAGCAAAAGCTATCAAAAGTAAAGTCAAACTAAACAAAGTCAGATCACAAGCAGACAACACAAAAAGTCAAGCATCATCAATAAAATCATCATCAGCAGCTGCTCCTGAAGTACTTGCACCAGGGTCCTCAATCATGTAAGCAGTATCCTCATCCGGCTCAGAAAAATCATCCTCCTCAGGCTCATACTCCTCCTTCTCAGTCTCTTCACTCTCGGTGCCCTCAGGTACTTGTATGGGAACATTCAGATGCTCAGCCATCTGTATCAGTATGGAATGGTCCATGGCTTACCGCCTGGCTAATCGGACATGAGCTCGGTGCATTTTCTCCTGAGATAGCTGTAACCCGTCAACAGATTTCTGGAGATCCTGGAGTCGAGAGTGTAATGTGGGATTGGCGGCCCCAGGTGTGGGAGGACCAACATGTGTGGTCAGCTGAGAGTACTTGAAGGGCCCCTTGGCATCAAAATGGGGATCTGATTCCTCTTCAGGCACGCCAGCCTTCAAGATGAGATCAGAAATAAAGTGTGGAAACAGAAGGCTCCGCGAAGTTGCTTGGGTGGCTTTTGTCAAAGCGGTATACATGATGGACGCCACATCCACAGGCTGCTCTTTTTTTAAGAGATAGACAAGCAAACACAAGTAGGAGGGTATCTACTTTTGACTACCCGTGCGCTTGCGGATATGCCAAACCTCGGATAAGTCAATGGCGCCGCTGCCGGGGACTAATGGCAAAAGCTTATGTGTTTAATTGTTGCAATTGTGGAATCATTTACTGTTGAGTTTTTATTTTTCATTTTCTTTACATTTTGTTTTGTCTTGTTTTGTTTGTCTTAACTAGTTTAGTTAATTTTGTTGGTGTTGTGATTTTGTTTTTTCTTAAGTTGCTTAATTTGAAACTTTGTCATGGATTATCCTTGGTGGACCTATGAGACTAATGGTGGATTTGAGCATGAAAATGATTATACCAATTCCTATGATGACTCTTTTTCATATGAAACTCCATGTGAGTACATTAGTTGCAATTATTGTGGATATAATCATTTTAGTGAGCAATATCCCCATGTCTCAACCTTGGATTATGTGGAGGATGATTTTGCTAAGGTTCAAACTCATGTCTATGATGATAATTTTAGCCTTAGGCAAAATCATGAACCATCATTGTTTTGGGATCCTAATTGTTCTCTTTCTCCATGTGCATCACATTTTGAGTCATCATCCACTTTTCATGTAGATGAAGTTAACCCAATTCATAAGGAAAAACCCACAATAGAGGATATGCTTCAACGTATTCTAGATAATGATAATGAAATCAGTGCTAGGCAAGAAAAGAATACATTAGCTCTTCAAAAGTTAGCACTCCAAATGAATGAAATTGCTTCTAACCTTGAGGCATTGAAACAAAAGGGTGTTTTTTTTATTTATCAAATGATGCTTCAATGGAAAAGGAAATTTCAAGGGAAAATTTGAACATGGAGAGTGAGGAGTTGTTGCCAATGGCACGTGATATTCTTGGGGGTGAGTGTGAGTTGGAAATCAATGAGGGAGAGAACAATACTGAAAATTTAGTTGAAGTTTCAATTTTGAAGCTTGATACTTGTTGTCTTGAACAAGAGAATGGAGAGGAAATCCCAACAATTTATGATATTGATCCTCCTATGGATGCTTTGACTCTTACTGATGAGAGTCAAGTAGATTTTATTGGCTTTTCAAACTATTTAGGGGGCATGGATAACAATTGTGAAAAAGTTAAGTTAGAGCCTTTTATTAGTTTGGTTAAGCTATGCATTCCAGAGTCATTTTTTATTGAGGAGGTGCATGTTTCTTGTCTTAATGAACTCTCATGTTTGTTAAAGTCTTTTTGCCACAAGAGAAATGAAGACAAGACGATTGTAATTTTTGATACTTATGATTAGTAATTACTCTTGCAAAGTCTGGCTGAAGACTATAAACTTAGCGCTTCTTGGGAGGCAACCCAAGTATTTGATATTATGTGTTTGTTTTGATTTTGTAGGACTTTTATAGCCTCGAATGATGCGTCCAATTTTGATAACAAAGACCATGAGCAATGAATAGTGCAAATCAAGAAGAGGAAGGGGAGTATTCTTCTACTTTTCATTGGTTTTATTCATCTGAATATCATTGTTGTGAATGAGTGCTGATTCTAGTTGATATTTGCATATGATTAATATTTAAAATTGACTATCGTGGCATTTGTTTATGTTGATTGGTTGGTGAATCTGTTGAACTTAAAAAGATTTTTTCATCTCTACACTTGTTTGTGGATGCTTTCTTATTTTCCATCACTTTTTATGTTACATATTCACATTGAGGACAATGTGACATTTAAGTGTGGGGGTAACAACACCATTGATTTTGTATGACTTGTCCTTGAGTTTTTGGTTTTGTTTTAAGGTTTTGCAAAAAGTTTTAAAATTTCATTTTTTTTTCTAGACATAAATTTCTTAGAAAACAAAAAAAAATTGGTTTTTAAATTTCATACAAAATTAAAAAGAAAAGAGTTTTCAATTTTTTTTTTTTGGAAGTTTGTATTTTACTTGTAAACATTGTCAAAGTTGATTTAATTTGAACTTGAAAGAATTGAGTTTAACTAAAATTTGATTCTATCTTCTTGGGATGTTTGTAAATATGCAAGTAATTTGGCTTAGGTAATTGACTATAGCATGTCATAGAACCAGTGAGTTATTTGAGCCTAAATGTCATTTCTTTCAAGAGGGAGTATACTTATTGTTATTTCATCTCTAGAACTTGTCTTGAATCTCTTTTGAGGCTTAAAATCTTTTTTTGCATGCACAAAAATGATTGAGGCATTCATTTCATAGCTAGTTTGGCCAAATGCCCATCCTTATTGCATTGATCATTTGCTTTACCCATTTGAGCCTAAATATTAAAAAAAAAAAGTTGCATGGATTGGATTGAATAGCCCTTTGTTTAAGATAATGCAATTTTTCTTTCACCTCGTTTAATACTTGGGTTATTGCTAAGAGATGCTTTTAGAAAGAATGAAAGAATATGAAAAAAAATATATATAATAATGCTACGTCAGTTTGTATGAAGAGTGAAAAGAAAAAAAAAAATAGAAACAACAAAAAAAAATGTTGCTGCAAAAGGCAAAAAAAAAAAAAAACAATTACAGAGTTATGAAAAAAAAAGGAAAAAGAAAAAGAAGAAGGAATAAAAATATGAGCACTCATGATTTCTCTAAAATTTGTATTCTTTTGTTCTTCATGTTGTTAAAATGCTTAGCACTAATCCAAGTATCCCTCCATATTCATTGTCATTTCATTATCTTTCCTTATTCATCATAGCCCTTGAAAAGTCCTTTTGATTTGTGAATGTAATGAGATTAAAAAGTAGAGATTGAGATGACAGACAAGCTTATGATAGATGAGTTTCAATGGGTGAAATGGTGTGAAACACAAGCCCTTAATTATTTTGAGAGAAGAATGTAAACACTTAACTTGTGAGGGGCATCTTATTGTTATTTATCTTTGTCAAGTTACTTGCCTTGTCACTTGCATTTTTGGAAGATAGAAAAGATACTTGTGAAGACTTGATTCTTGAAAAATTGAATTGATTTAACTTTGTAATGTTTGCATTAAAATCTTGCTTCCATATTTTCCTTTAGTTGCTTTAGAATTTAAAATCTTGAGGACAAGATTTGATGTAAGTGTGGGGGTGTGATGACTCCCTAATTTTAATTAGATTTGATATATACTTTGATATATTTGGGAGTCATTAATTCAAAAATTGAGGGATTTTCTTGAGATTTTGGTTAGATATCAATTTGATGCATTATTTGGGGGATTTCATTAGAAATATCATAGCTTTAATTTAAAATAAAAATATTAGATATTTGGTAAAATGATAGCTAAAAAGAAAAAAAGAATGAAACTTAAAAAGAAAATGAAAGTTTCGGTGCCCAGTAACATTATTTTGGTTCTTATTAATATTAATATGTTTATTTGCTTTGTTTTGCAGCCACGTGAAGCAAGATGCAGCATTTTGGGGATTAGATTGATTTAACTAAAAGGAAAGGAAAAGAAACACTTGAGGTGAGAAGCAAAACGGCACCGCTTGTGAATTGAGTGAAAAAAAATGAACCTAGAGGAAAGGGGGATAAAACGTGTGAAGGGATTACAGAGGGGCGGCCACTGTTCAGCTTCTTCACCCACATCATCTCCTTCAACTTCGAGAGCGTGAGAGCGAGAGGGGACGAGAAGGAGAAAGAGGCCTGGGCTCAGCTAATCATCTCCACGGGAGGACGAGAGGACTGTGGAGGTGGTTGATTTAGGACCATTGACACTATCTTGGCCAGAGCTCATGCATGAAGGAAAGGAAGGAGAGGAAGAAGGGCATTTGTTGGGGAGTTCTCTAAACAATCTCTTGTTACTTTTCTTCTTATTTCTAATTTTATTGTCTGGATCTGGATTCTGTAGTTGCTGATGGGATGATTTTTATGATTTTAATTTTAGTATGAGTAGCTAGCTTTTGTATTAGGATTATTTTGAAGTTTTATATGGATTGATGCTTGAACTCTTTCTCTCTTGATAATTGATGATTATTAGGTTGTGGATTTAACTTGAGCTTTATTTTTTTCCTAAGTGGTGGCCAACACTTAGCTTGTTTTCCTAATTAGTGGCTTGAAAGAGCATTAATTAGCAAAGAACTAGGTTGAATTCAAGTTTGTCTTAAAATTCCAAATTGGGATTGAGAGTTTGTTAATGAGATAGAGATATTCATTAACCAAGTTTTGTAAAATTGAAGTGGGATGTTTATAGAGACCAATTAACATAATATGTAGTAAGAAATTATGCATATTAGAGTTAATTAAGGTTTGGATAAGCTTGAGAGAGTTATTCAAATGGATATGACTTCAAACATCAACTTAGTGTTCATTAATTGTCATTAGAGGAAGGTCAATCAAGCATCATGAAATACAAAGTGGATAAATAATCCTAGACATCTTTTGTTTTGACTTAAAGTTCAATTTAATTTTTGTCAAGTTATTTTCATTTTAGGTACTTTTGAAATTCAAAATACAAAAATTCTCACTCAACCCAATTGATAATATAATTGCGATAATTAATCCACTTTTGCCTTAGTCCCTGTTGGAACGACAACCTTTTCTATACTACTTTTGACGACCCGTGCGCTTGCGGATATGCCAAACCTCGGACAAGTCAATGGCGTCGTTGCCGGGGACTAATGGCAAAAGCTTATGTGTTTAATTGTTGCAATTGTGGAATCATTTACTGTTGAGTTTTTATTTTTCATTTTCTTTACATTTTGTTTTGTCTTGAATTCAACCTAGTTCTTTGCTAATTAATGCTCTCTCAAGCCACTAATTAGGAAAACAAGCTAAGTGTTGGCCACCACTTAGGAAAAAAAATAAAGCTCAAGTTAAATCCACAACCTAATAATCATCAATTATCAAGAGAGAAAGAGTTCAAGCATCAATCCATATAAAACTTCAAAATAATCCTAATACAAAAGCTAGCTACTCATACTAAAATTAAAATCATAAAAATCATCCCATCAGCAACTACAGAATCCAGATCCAGACAATAAAATTAGAAATAAGAAGAAAAGTAACAAGAGATTGTTTAGAGAACTCCCCAACAAATGCCCTTCTTCCTCTCCTTCCTTTCCTTCATGCATGAGCTCTGGCCAAGATAGTGTCAATGGTCCTAAATCAACCACCTCCACAGTCCTCTCGTCCTCCCGTGGAGATGATTAGCTGAGCCCAGGCCTCTTTCTCCTTCTCGTCCCCTCTCGCTCTCACGCTCTCGAAGTTGAAGGAGATGATGTGGGTGAAGAAGCTGAACAGTGGCCGCCCCTCTGTAATCCCTTCACGCGTTTTATCCCCCTTTCCTCTAGGTTCATTTTTTTTCACTCAATTCACAAGCGGTGCCGTTTTGCTTCTCACCTCAAGTGTTTCTTTTCCTTTCCTTTTAGTTAAATCAATCTAATCCCCAAAATGCTGCATCTTGCTTCACGTGGCTGCAAAACAAAGCAAATAAACATATTAATATTAATAAGAACCAAAATAATGTTACTGGGCACCGAAACTTTCATTTTCTTTTTAAGTTTCATTCTTTTTTTCTTTTTAGCTATCATTTTACCAAATATCTAATATTTTTATTTTAAATTAAAGCTATGATATTTCTAATGAAATCCCCCAAATAATGAATCAAATTGATATCTAACCAAAATCTCAAGAAAATCCCTCAATTTTTGAATTAATGACTCCCAAATATATCAAAGTATATATCAAATCTAATTAAAATTAGGGAGTCATCACTTGCTATGGAAATCCTTGGGCCAGCTTGGTTTGCCAACACCCTATGAAGAACACGGATGAATCTGTCGTTGGTAATAAGCTGCATCATTAACAATAATACTGATTAGTACAATTCATGCAAATTTTTCCAATGAACAAGTCAATGATCTTAGTTTCTTCACAAGTTTGTTTGAATGGTGAATTTTCATTTATACTGAAAAAAATATATGAACTTCAAAGTTCAAGGCTTTGATGTGAGAAATGTTAAAGTACAGAGCTTTCACACTATGTGCACAAGCAAAGTTTCTTCTATTTTTAGGAGAATTATGGTTAAAACCATTGGCATACTGACTTATAAAAGATCTCCTATGTTAACAACAAGAGCTCCATGAATCGAAGGAACATCAATCCATTGATTATCATGAAGGACTTGAAGACCACCTAACTGGTCTTGAAGAAGTATTGTTATGAATGTGGCTTATAGTACCCAAAGTCGATTCAGGCTCTGGACATGGTAGATAATAGTGGCCAAGAACAAAAGTTCCATCAGTACAAGCCAATTCTTTGAGGTATGAAGGATTAAGGCCAAGAGCAAGTAACTCAAAGATTGTATGACTCAATTCCCTTATTTTCTTTGAATATTCAATAGCAATGTCCCTGGAAGCACATGATTATTTAATCAATGGTATGAAATTGGACAACACAAGAATAACCCATGAGAAACAAACCTTGTAAAACTACCATTAAATCTAAGACTGTGCAGTATTAATACCAAAACATGTATAACCACTTTACCTGCAGGCTTCGGGTATATCTTCTGGTTTTGCTGGATTGGGAGCCGCAAAGAATCCAAGTGTATCCCTCCAGTTAGCAGGGATTATTTGTGAACAGGTTTACATTGGAATAGTAATTGATTTTTTTCTTCTTATCTCGTGAGTAAAATTGCTTCCTCACCTCAGAATCTTGTTCATGAAACCTACGAATTCCATTGATTATCTCATCCAATACACTATTTGGAATCCCATGATTGATTACCTGGAAAAAACCACACTTCTGGCTTGCACTTCCAATTTTCTTAACTGCTTCAATGCGTAGAGCTGAATTACTGTGTATGCCTACGAGGTCAATGATGGGGATAGTGAAGTTTGAATCTTTTTCTGATCTCCCTATCAACACACCAGAATAAAACATGCGTGGGATCTTGGTGACTCCAGATTCTAAAAGACCTTTAACTCCAGTTTTTGATTCTTCAATTGCTTGAACTTCAGCTTTCCTGTCATAATTGGAATCAGCTGAGCTTGTGATCGCATGCTTGGCAAAAGAGTTATGGTATAGAGATTCCTCTACTGACGACTTTCGTTGTTCGCAGTCAGCCTTTGGGATATAATTGGGTTTATGATGAGAAGCATATTTTGCTGACCGAACCGTTTTTTTTTTTTTTTTTTTGTGGATGAGACAAATGATCAATTGTTAAATATATATTAATTAATAAATAAATCAAAAAATAGTGGAATTCGATGGCATGGCATGATGACAGCATCTTTAGGTCGGCCAAAAAAAATATCACGGCAGTTTCCTAGTCAGCTCTTCATAAACTCTTTAAAGTTGTAGCAGATAAGAAGTTCGGCAATATTTCATTAACTTTGAAGTCTGTTTTTAAGAGAAATTAAAAAAAGTGGCAACCAATTTTGAAGAATGGGATAATCAGAAAATAAATATATGCGTGATAAGTTCAGCTTTTGAGAGATATATAAAGGAGTCTTTGATATAACAGTTATAGTATGAAAACCATGAGAATCAAGAGTGTGTATAATACATAGCAAGAAGGATTGTGAAGAAGAGTTTTCATAAAGGCCCATTGAGATATTATTCACCCAACAATCTGTATTATTAGCGCCCTTATAGGTAGGTGGGTTTTCTTCTGATAATAATTCCTTTATTGAGGCCATACCTTTGCGGTACTTTCAGTTGTTTAATTAAGATTTATAAAGAAGCTTACTATAGAAGTTCTTAGGCATATGCAAAGACCTGAAATACACTGATGAGCCTGCCATTTTTTATAATCTTAAAAATGAACAGGGACAATGATAAAAATTAATTTGTATAATCCTAAATCCTTACAGATTGTTCTGGTAAAAATTCATGCCAGTGATTCTCATATCATTCATTACCTTCTTACCAATAGTTTTCATTTTCTAAAATAATTTGTTCACATCAAAAGCAAAGTAGAACAGAATTCTTGGCATGCTTATGTCAGAAGTTAATGCAAAATATACAGATACGGTTCATGAACCTTGATTATGAGTGTACTTCAGCTTTCTTGTCATATGTGGAACTAAAGTCTGCTTCTAAATGACTTCACTTCAGACTTTACAGGGAAAACAAACCAACCAGGAAAAAAGAAAGTAATGATGAAAATAGTTGCAATTCTTTATTGGAACCACATAAATCATCTGGGAATAAGTAGGCTTTTTCTCATCAGAATGCAATTGTGCCCACAGAATTCAATAATGACAATAAAAAAATTGAGCTTACAGTTTCTGACTTTTGAAGGGTAAGGCACCCAATAATAAATAAAAGAAAATATTCTATTCAAAGGGAAAGGCAGTTTCCTGTTTTTTCTCTCTCTTAGTTTTCTATTGATCTGGATTGAGGTAAAAGAAAATCTACGTTATACTAGAGAATCACATGCTATTGGACTTTATTAGATTCAAATATATAAGAGGCTACATTTTAGATTGGATGCGCAACAAAAAATAAATAGTCATCAAATGCTGGATTACTGGAGATTGAAGAGAGAGTTCTCCAAATAACTTCATTGCATGTCACTTTGAACTATATGAGGATTGAAGATATAATCAATTTACTTAATTTCCATGGCTGTGTGGACAGATAAATAATAAATCTCACATAATTAAGCAATATGCAAACATGATTGTCCTATGTTAAAATTCATCTAGATGTGAATTGATAAAGGCAAATTCAGTGGAAATATCTAGCATTCACAAGTGAAGCTCTAGCTATGAAGAATGATTTGGGATTACAAATTGTACAGGACTTGCTGCCCAGATTTGAAATGTTTATAAATGACTGAAACAAAAGGCAGAATGATAGAAATAATAAGGCATAGAATACAGTGCATGGGGATGCTTTAATCTTATTCTTTATAATTGCTTCATAACTTGAAGAGCTGCAAGGCAGAATCCCCATCAAGACCCTTTGAGAAATGACGAGACAAAAATTCTTGGGAAAATTAATCTTCTGGTTCTTATAGTTTTGACACAATTGTAACTTGGTCCCTATACTTTGACTTGGTGCAACTTAGTCCTTATAGTTTTAACTAGGTTGTAACTCTGTCATTATTATTATTATTATAAAGAAGCTTGCTGGTACATTGGTTAGTTTTATTTTGAAAGCAATTCTTTAATTGGAGCGTAAATTGGTTAGTTTTCTTCCAAGAGCAATTCTTTAACTGGAGCGTAAACCTTTGACTTTGAGCTATCTTTATCCATGTCATCATTATTTATAAAGAAGCTTGCTATGAAAATTCTTGGCCCTGTTTGGTTTGCCAACACCCTATGAAAAACACTGATAAATCTGTCGTTTATGATAAGCTGCACCATCAACAAAACAGTAATGAAACTAATTAGTGAAATCCTTTCAAATTGATCCAATGGCGTAGATCTTTGGTGCAGTAGCAGAAAAGCTTTTAAGAGCATAATTACCACTCTAAATGCTGCCTCACAAAGGTGAATTTTCACCTATACTAATGAAATACCTCCTCCAGTCCTTTAATCTAATTGAGGAGCTAATCTTGGTCATAAATGTAAAACCTATCTATCACATTTATCAATCTTTTTGAAAAATATCCTATTTATGCTCTCTCAACAACAATCAAGTAAAAGAGAGAGATTGAAGAAATATAGAAAGATGATTAAGGTGTTTTAAAGAAAAAACATATCACATTAACTAACTTAACTATCTTACTTTCAAGGTAGGGTCCCCATTAAAGACCCTTGAGAAATGATGTGTCAAAAATTCTTTCACACTTTCTTCCTATATCAATTCCTTGATTGGACCATAAACCTTTGAGATGCCTTCAGATGTGTTATCATAATTTATAAAGCAACTTGCTATGGAAATCCTTGGGCTAGCTTGGTTTGCCAACACTCTATGAAAAACACTGATGAATCTATCATTGGTAATAAGCTGCATCATTAACAATAATACTGATTAGTACAATTCATGCAAATTGTTCCAATAACATCTTAGTTTCTTCACATGTTTAAATAGTGAATTTTCATTTATACTAAATAAAGATATATGAACTTCAAAGTTCAAAGTTTTGATGTGAGAAAAGCAAAAACACACAGCTTTCATACTATATGCTCAAGCACGGTTTCTTTTATTTTCAGCGGAAAATATCTCCAATGTTAACAACAAGAGCTCCATGAACCGGAGGAACATCACTTGAGCTTGGGACCACCATACTTGGAAAAAGAAAGTTAAGCTATGAAAAAACCTGTTGTGACCACTTTGTTCCAAAGTCAATCTATGAGATATAACGGGTTTTAAGATGAGAAACATATTTTGCTGACTCGTTCTGTTCTTCTTCTTCTTCTTCCTTTTTTTGGAGGATGAGACAAATGGTAAACTGTTAATTATATATTAGTCAATAAATACATAATAAAATAGTTGAATTCAATGGCATGGCATGATGGCAGCATCTTCAGGTCGGCCAAACATGGCAGTTTACTAGTCTTTTCACCTTGGTTTTCCTTTGGACTTTGGGATGAAGCGTGCTGTTTGTTGTAGCAGATAAGAAGTTCTGCATTGCTTCATTTACTTTGATGTCTGTTTTTAAGAATGGGATAATCAGAAAATAAATATTGCGTGATAAGTTCAATTTTTGAGAGAGAGATATATATATATATATATAAAGGAGGCTTTAAGACACATAAGAATCCATTTCAGAACTTAAAATCCAAGAGATACAATATCAGTTATGGTATGAAATCCATGATAATCAAGAGTGTGTATAGATATAGCATGAAAGAATGTAAAGAAGAGTTTCCATCAATGCCCTTTGAGATATTATTTATCCAAAAATCTTTATTCGTTGCGCCCTTATAGATAGGTGGGTTTTCTTCTAATAATAACTAGATGGTGCTACCCCGCGCACTGCGCGGGGAGATTGTGAATATGACATTAATTTTCATTGTTTAACTCAAAAGTATTTGCATTGTTAACGAACTATTCATAAGTTAATAACATCAAGTACAAATTACAGATAATCAATCCATAAAGCTCTTAGGCTTTTTCCCATTTTGTCTTTAAAAAGATGGGTTTTTTTTTTCTTCTAGATTTTGTCATGTGCTATCATTCATTGTTCCAGGGATAAGCCTGAAGTTTTTAGACATCTGTTCTTGGGTTTACCAACAATAAAAAGATCGTCCATGGGACATCATTTATTCTTAAACAACTCTCTTATATTGTTAATAGATAATAGTTTGTAATAATGTAAATTACATGAAAGTGGAATAGATGGACTGAAATATCATTAGTAAACAACAATAGACAGAATCCCTTTTTTGATTGATGACGATGAACATCATTGATCCGTTCTCTAAACAACTATCACTTGAATCTTCATTTTCATGGAATACTATTTAGTGGCCTCCACCTACAATCTCGCCTTGGTAGACTCCACCTCCGAAAAGTCTGGGTTAAATAACAACCTACATGCATCAGCCACAGAATTCAGAACTGGATACCCTAATATTAAGATGAAATATGAAGGAGGTGAATTAGTAATCGTATCCTCAACTGGAAAAATTAACTGCATGTTTCAAATATAGTTGAGAGAAGCAAACCCACTGAAGTAGGAGGTCCGCCACGAACATGCTGGATCAAGACAAAGGTTTTTCCATTACGACTGACTGGAACGGAAAAAAACATTGAAATTACAAAATGAAGCTACCTGAACATCATAAAAGACGACATCAACGGAAGTAACCTGCTTTAGAATGCTTGGAGGATCACGCCAAGGGAACAGAGATTCTCTTATAATCACACTATCAACACGGACGCAGACGTACTGGATGAAATGGTAGGTTGTTTGTTTTGTAACGAATGGATCAGGTGAGCAGGGATCTGAATAGGACCAGCAAGTTATATAGGAATGGATGGGAGATACCGGCTTGGCGGGAACTTGTTCAATTCAATTTAAAGTTGAGTTGTCAACATCCAAGCAAATAAAGACAAAAAAGCATTACGCATTAAAAGAGGTAAAGCTTCGTAGGAGTTTAATGGGCCGCTTATGATAGTGCATGCATGCTCTGGTTTTGGTCACTGATAAGAAGAAAAAACAGGTTGGCTTCATATGGAGACAAAAAAGCGGGGAACCAATCAAATCGCTAGAAACCCTTGTGAACAGTAACCTGGTGGAGTAGGTTTAATATTTTAAGTTGATGATTCATTCAATTGGACCACAAACCTTCGCTGTACTTTCAATTGTTTATCAAGATTTAGAAAGAAGCTTGCTGTGGAAATTCTTGGTCATATGCAAAGACCCTATGAAACACACTGATAAGCCTTCCATTATTTTAATCTTAAAAATGAACGAGGACACTGACAAACATTTATATATATATATATAATCCTAAATACTTGCGAATTGTTCTGGTAAAGAAACATGCAATTGATCTACTGTTGAGGAAATTAAGCTTTTTCATCTCAGAAAAGAAGTTATCATTTCTAATATCATTCATTGATCTCTTACTAATAATTTTCATTATCTAGAATTATTTGTTCACATCAAAAGCAAAGTACAACAGAATTCCCTAGCATGTTTATGCCAGAAGTTAATGCAAAATATTGTATATACAGTGCATGAATCTTGGCTTTTATGTTCTTCGGCTTTCCTGTCATATGTGGAACTAGAAGATGCTTCTAAATGATTTCACTCCAGCTTTTGAGCACTTTACTAGGAAAACAAAGTAATGAATAAAATAGTTGCAATTCTTTATTGGGACCGCAAGCATCCTCTGGGAATAAATAGGCTTTTTCTCATCAGAATGCAATTGTGCCCACAGAATTCAATAATCCCAACCAAAAAAAAAAAAATTAAGCTTACAGTTTCTGACTTAAGAAGGATAAGGCACCCAATAATAAATAAAAGAAAATATTCTATTCAAAGGGAAAGGCAGTTCCTATTTTTTCTATCTTAGTTTTCGATTGATCTGAATTGAGGTAAAAGAAAATCTACATTATACTAGTGAATCATATTTCATTAAACTTTTATAGATTCAAATACACAAGAGCTGCAAATTAGATTGGATACGCGACAACAAATAAATAGTCATCAAATGCTGGATTGCTGGAAGATTCTGTAAGGGCAGGGTTCAGATTGAAGAGAAAGTTCTTCAAATAATTTATTGCATGTCACTTTCAACTATATGAGGATTGAAGATATAATCAATTTACTTACTAATTTATATAGCAGTGCACAAATCAATAATAATAAATCTAACATAATTACGTAATATGCAAACATGATTGTCCTCTTGTCAAAATTCATCTAGGTGTGAACTGAGTAAGGCAAATTCAGATAGTAATATTTAGTGTTCATAAGTGAAGCTCTAGATAAGAAAAGGATTTGGTGCCCAGAATTGAAATGTTTATAAATGACTGAAACAAAAGGCAGAAAGATAATTATAATACAGCATAAATCACAGTGCATGAGGATCAGGAGTGCTTTAATCTTATTCTTTATAATTGCTTCATAACTTGAAGGGCTGCAAGGCAGAATCACCATCAAGGCCCTTTGAAAAATGATGTGTCAAAAGTTCTTTTATACTTGTGTCCTGGTACATTGGTTTGTTTTCTTCCGAGAGCAATTCCTTAATTGGACCGTAAACCTTTGACTTTGAGCTATCTTCATCCATGTCATCATAATTTATAAAGAAGCTTGCTATGGAAATCCTTGGGCCTATTTGGCTTGACAACACCCTATGAAAAACACTGATGAATTTGTCGTTTGTGATAAGCTGCACCATCGACAAACAACAATGATACTAATTAGAGAAATTCATTCAAATTGATCCAATGACGTAAATTTTGGTGCAGTAGCAGCAAAACTTTTAAGAGCATAATACCATTCTAAATGCTGCCTCACATAGGTGAGTTTTCATCTATACTAATGAAATACCCCCCTCCAGTCTTTAATGTATGGCCTAATTGAGGAGTTGATCTTGGTCCTAAATGTAAGACATATTTATCATATTTATCAATCTTTTCAAAGACTACCCCGATCAATGCTCCCTCAACAACAATCAAGTAAAAAAGAGATGGAGGGAATTATGGAAGATGATTTAGATGTTTTAAAAACATGTCATATTAATTTACTTAACTAACTTCCTTAATCGAATCAAATTAGTGAAATATATGCCTCAAAGCTTTGAATGGGAAATGATAGAATATAGAGAGCAGACATCCTAATATGCACCACAAGTATGGTTTCTTTCATGTCTACATGATTATGCATATTCTGGTTAAAGTATTGCGATGATGACCTGTAGAAGATCTCCAATGTTAATAACAAGAGCTCCATGAACAGGAGGAACATCGACCCATTGATTCTCATGAAGGACCTGAAGACCACCTAACCGGTCTTGAAGAAGTATTGTCATGAAGTCAGCATCAGTGTGCTTGGTAGCGCCCAGAGTCAATTCAGGCTCTGGACATGGTGGATAATAGTGACCAAGAAGAAAAGTTCCTTCAGCACAACCAAATTCTTTGAGGTAAGAAGGATTAAGACCAAGAGCCTCTGATAATAATTCAAAGATTAAATGACCCAATTCCCTTATTTTCTTTGAATATTCAATCACAATATCCCTGAAAGTACATGATCATTTCATCAGGGATTGGAAAAGGATCAACTTTAAATGGTAAAAAAAACAAGTGGCTGATCTTAATGTCTTTTAAGTGTATAGCAAATATGAATGTTAAGAACATTACAATGGCTTCTAAAGAATAATTCAATGTATAAGTATAATAGACATTCAACAAAAAAAATTGAATGTCTAAACATTCACTTGATTAATTTGTCAAACAATACAAAATATAAACAGTGACATATCCCCATAATAATCATTCTAGGACCCCATGAAAACCACCCTTATAAAACTACTATAAAATCTAAGAATATGCAGGATTGATACCAAAAACCACAGTACCTGCAAATTTCTGGTATATCTTCTGGTTGTGCTGGATTGGGAGCCACAAGGTATCCAAGAGTATCTCTCCAGTTAACAGGATTATTTGAGAACAGGCTAGCATTAGAAAAGTATTTGAATTTTTTCTTCTTTTCTCGTGTGTAAAATTGCTTCTTTGTCTCAGAATCTTGTTCATGAAACCTACGAACTCCATTGATCATCTCATCCAAAACATGATTTGGAATCCCATGATTAATTACCTGGAAAAAACCCCACTTCTGGCAAGCAATCCCAATTTTCTCAACTGCTTCAATGTGTAGAGCTGAATTGTTGTGTATGCCTGCAAGGTCTACAATGGGGATAGTGAAGTTTGGATCCTTTTCTGATCTCTCTATGAGATTCAACTCACCAGAATAAAACATGCGTGGGATCTTGGTGACTCCAGATTCTAAAAGACCTTTAACTCCAGTTTTCGATTCATCAAATGCTTTCACTTCAGCTTTCCTGTCATAATTTGAATCAGAAGCTGCCATGCTTGAAAAAAAAGTAATGGAGAAACCAGTTGTGACTGGTTTCTTTGTTCCCCAATGAGCCTATGGTATATAGGAGGTTCTTGATCCACAAATTTTAGTAGTTCAAACGAGATAAGAAGCACGTTTTGCTGACTTGGTCTGAATTTGTTTGAAGGATGAGACAAATGGTTCATGTTAATGAATGAATATAAATAATGAAGTTGTGGAATTCAATGGCATCGAAGTTTCCTATTCTTTTCACGTTGGTTTTAGTTTGAACTTGGGACAAGCATGTTTACTTCATTGTCTGATTAAGACAGAAAACAAGTCATGTCTTCTCAAAGTTTGAAAAGTTCAAGGGTTCAAGCAGATACCCGCATTATTTCATTCACTTTGAGTTGACGTGATAAATTGCTCAGATGATAAACTAATTTTCTATAACTTTCTTACTAATTTGGGATTCAGACAATTACTTTTTTTCTGGCTAGAGAAATAACTAGTGAAAAAGGCATAAACAACCTAGAAAATAGCAGCAGGGTTAAGGGTCAAAAATATACATTTAATTTTGTCAAAAGTTGGTCCAGTACTTAATGCTTTTTTTTGGACCAAAAGTCTGAACTTCCAAATTATGATCAAAAGTCACACTTATCATTAAATTAGGGTCAACAATACACATATGATTTTGTCAAAAAGTTCGTCTAGCATCAAGTGCTTCCTTTTGGACCATGATTCTATGTGTGACTTTTGATCATAATTTGGAAGTTCAGAGTTACTTCTAGTAAAAAAAAAACAATTGATGTTGGAAGAACTTTTGACAAAATTATTTTTCACCATTAACTCAAAATACTAAATCCCAAAAGGGAAAATTCCAGAAAAAGACCCTCGAATTACCAAAAGGACACTTCAGTACAACGAATTTCGGAAAGGACGAGTAAGTACAAATCCGTACAGTGACTGAATTGTCCTTTAACAAATTTAAAGGAAAAGTCCAAAATGCCCCTAGTTCAATTATTTTTTTTAATAATTGCCCACCGCCAACACTGGTGGTGCGGCGGGCCCCACCCCCTCCACGTGGCAGCCCCACACCACACCACGTGGCGCGCTTAGTTTATGAGCTTAGTTTTTTGTTTCTTGAAAAAGACAGATAAAGACCTTAGAAAATACTAAGTCCAAGAGAGGTGCTCCCAATAGGCCAATATCATTTTAGTCCAAAAAAAAAAAAATAGGCCAATATCATTAATATTAGAAATGGAACCAGATCCCAAAACGAGATTTTGAAAGGAAAAATTCCAGAAAAAAACCCTCGAATTACCAAAAGGACACTTCGGTACAACGAATTTCGGAAAGGACGAGTCAGTACAAATCCGTACAGTGACTGAATTGTCCTTTAACAAATTTAAAGGAAAAGTCCAAAATGCCCCTGGTTCAATTATTTTTTTTTTAATAATTGCCCACCAGCCACCACCTGCGGTGGGGCCCGCCACCGCCGGCCGGTAGGCCTTCGGCGGGTGGTGGCCTCGCGCCACATGACGGGGGGCCCACCTCCTCCACATGGCAGCCCCACACCATGCCACGTGGCGCGCTGTGGGGCTGCCACGTGGCGTGTGTCCCTTGTAAAAATGGGACACAAAATGTGGCCACCAAGCCCCCTTATGATATATATTATAAAAGTAATATATATACTATATTTCATTCTTTTTTAATATTTTCCCAGAAACGTTAAAGGGGTTCCCAACTTCGCATAAAGGAATCCCAACTTTTGTTAAGGGATTACCAACATGTACATTACCATTTACCAACTTCCAAAATACTTCACCAACTCTTCCTCCTTGTCACTAGAACCATTTAAGGGATTCTTAACTTCGCATAAGGGATTCCCAATTTCTGTTAAGAGATTCCCAACTTCTCATAAAGGATTACCAACATGTACATTACCATTTACCAACTTTCAAAATACTCCATCAACTCTTCCTCCTTGTCACCAGAACCGTTTAAGGGATTCCCAACTTAGCATAAGGGATTCCCAACTTTTGTTAAGGGATTCCCAACTTCTGTTAAGGGATTCCCAACATGTACATTTCCATTTACCAACTTCCAAAATACTTCACCAACTCTTCCTCCTTGTTACCAGAATCGTTCAAGGGATTCCCAACTTCTCATAAGGGAATCCCAACTTCTGTTAATGGATCTCAACATGTACATTACCATTTATTAACTTCCAAAATATTTCACCAAATCTTCTTACTTGTTACCAGAAACGTTCAAGGGATTCCCAATTTCGCATAAGAGATTCCCAACTTTTGTTAAGGGATTCCCAACTTCGCATAAGGGAATCCCAACTTTTGGTAAATGGTAATGTACATGTTGGGATTCCCTTAACAGAAGTTGGGATTCCCTTATGAGAAGTTGGGAATCCCTTGAACGATTCTGGTAACAAGGAGGAAGAGTTGGTGAAGTATTTTGGAAGTTGGTAAATGGTAATGTACATGTTGGGAATCCCTTAACAGAAGTTGGGATTCCCTTATGAGAAGTTGGGAATCCCTTGAACGTTTCCGGTAACAAGGAGGAAGAGTTGGTGAAGTATTTTAGAAGTTGGTAAATGGTAATGTACATGTTGGGAATCCCTTAACAGAAGTTGGGATTCCCTTATGAGAAGTTGGGAATCCCTTGAACGTTTCTGGGAAAATATTAAAAAAGAATGAAATATAGTATATATATTACTTTTGTAATATATATCATAAGGGGGCTTGGTGGCCATATTTTGTGTCCCATTTTTACAAGGGACACACGCCACGTGGCAGCCCCACAGCGCGCCACGTGGCGTGGTGTGGGGCTGCCATGTGGAGGAGGTGGGCCCCCCGTCATGTGGCGCGAGGCCACCACCCGCCGAAGGCCCACCGGCCGGCGGTGGCGGGCCCCACCGCAGGTGGTGGCTGGTGGGCAATTATTAAAAAAAAAATAATTGAACCAGGGACATTTTGGACTTTTCCTTTAAATTTGTTAAAGGACAATTCAGTCACTGTACGGATTTGTACTGACTCGTCCTTTCCGAAATTCGTTGTACCGAAGTGTCCTTTTGGTAATTCGAGGGTTTTTTTCTGGAATTTTTCCTTTCAAAATCTCGTTTTGGGATCTGGTTCCATTTCTAATATTAATGATATTGGCCTATTTTTTTTTTTTTTTTGGACTAAAATGATATTGGCCTATTGGGAGCACCTCTCTTGGACTTAGTATTTTCTAAGGTCTTTATCTGTCTTTTTCAAGAAACAAAAAACTAAGCTCATAAAGATGAAATTTCAATTACATTGAAAAATGCTAATTCCGCCTTTTCTTTTATTAGCCTCCTTTTTCTATTGTGATTTCTTGACTTTCCTACATGCAGAGGACAGGAGGGAATATCATCAAACTTTTAAAAATTCATATAGATAAGAATCTACATATTGGATTGGATACGCAACTACAAACAAATAGTATTGGGAAAACAAACCAACCGGGAAAAAAGAAAGTAATGAAGAAACTAGTTGCAATTCTTTACCGGGACAACAATCATCCTCTGGGAATTAATGGGTTTTTTCTCATCAGAATGCAACTGTACCCACAGATTAATAATCCCAACAAAAAAATTAAGCTTACAGTGTCTAACTTTTGAAGGATAAGGCACGCAATAATAAATAAAAGAAAGTATTCTATTCAAAGACAAAGGCAATTTCCATTTTTTCTATCTTAGTTTTCGATTGATCTGAATTGAGGTAAAAGAAAATCTACATTATACTAGTGAATCATATGTCATTAAACTTTTATAGATTCAAATACACAAGAGCTGCAAATTAGATTGGATACGCAACAACAAATAAATAGTCATCAAATGCTGGATTGCTGGAAGATGCTGTAACGGCAGGCTTCAGATTGAAGAGAAAGTTCTCCAAATAACTATATTGCAAGTCACTTTCAACTTTATGAGGATTGAAGATATAATCAATTTACTTATCAATCTATATAGCAGTGTACAAATCAATAATAATAAACCTCACATAATTACGCAATATGCAAGCATGACCGGTCTCTGTCAAAGTTCATCTAGATGTGAACTAATTAAGGCAAATTCAGATGGTAATATTTAGCATTCATAAGCGAAATTCTAGCTATGAAAAATGATTTGGGATTAAAATTTGTACAGGATTTGCTGCAGAGTTGAAATGTTTATAAATGACTGAAACAAAAGGCAGAAAGATAATTTATAATACAGCATAAATCACACATCATGTGCTTTAATCTTATTCTTTATAATTACTTCATAAACTGAAGGGCTGCAAGGCAGAATCCCCATCAAGGCCCTTTGAAAAATGATGTGCCAAAATTTTTTTTATACTTGTGTCCTGGTACATTGGTTTGTTTTCTTCCAAGTAATTCATTAATTGGACCGTAAGCCTTTGACTTTGAGCTATCTTCATCCATGTCATCGTTATTTATAAAGAAACTTGCTATGAAAATTCTTGAGCCAGTTTGGCTTGCTAACACCATATGAAAAATACTGACGAACAAAAACGACGATACTAATTAGTGAAATCCTTTCAAATTGATCCAATGAAGCAGATATTTAATTTGGGGCAGTAGCAGAAAAACTTGTAAGGGCATAATCACCATTCTAAATGCTGCCTCACATAGGTGAATTTTCAATTATACTAATGAAATACCCTCCCTGGTCTTTCATGTATGACCTAATTGGGGAGTTGATTTTAGTCACAAATGTAATACCTATTTCTCATACTCCATCAGGTCCATATTATAAGAGGTAATCAACAATTTTACACAAACCAAGAAAACATAGAGGAGTAATTTATTATGGGTAAAATTAATGTGATTTTCTAATTTTTCCCTTATACCATTATTATACATCAACTCTCTCTTCCCTCTTTACATTTAGTATACAAGGGTAAAAATGGAAATCAAGCATTTATTATCTTAACTTTCACATGTTACCTCTTATAATATGGACTAAAAAATTTCTCATGTAACATCTTATTTAATGGACCGGAGGAAGTATTTATTAATCTTTTTGAATAGTACCCTATTTATACTCCCTCAGTAACAATTAATTAAAAGAGAGAGATGGAGGGAATTAAGGAAGATGATTAAGGTGTTTTAGAAAAAAAAAACATGTCATATTAATTAACTTAGCTAACTTCTTTAATCTAATCAAATTCGTGAAATATATTAACATCAAAGCTTTGAATGAGAAATGACAAAACATAGAGAGCATACATCCTAAAATGCACCACAAGTTTAGTTTCTTTCATTTTTTGCATGATTATGTAGATTCTGGCTAAAGCATTGCAATGCTGACTTGTAGAAGATCTCCAATGTTAATAACCAGAGCTCTATACACAGGAGTTCACATAAAGGACTTGAAGACCATCTAACTAGTCTTAAAGAAGTATTGTGATGAAGTCAGCATCAGTGCGCTTGGTAGCGCCTAGAGTTAATTCAGGCTCTGGGCAGGGTGGATAATAGTGACCAAGAAGAATAGGTCCTTCAACACAACCAAATTCTTTGAGGTAAGAAGGATTAAGACCAAGAGCCTCTGATAATAACTCAAAGATTGTTTGACCCAATTCCCTTATTTTCTTTGAATATTCAATAGTAATGTCCCTGGAAGCACTTGATCATTTCATGAGGGATAAGAAAAGGATTAGCTTTAAAGGGTCAAAAACACAAGTGGCTGATCTTAATGTGTTTTAAGTGCATAGAAAATATGAATATTAAGAACATTACAATGGCTTCTAAAGAATAGTTCAAAGTATAAGTATAATAGACTTCCAACAAAAAATTGATTATCGTTTATTCACTAGATGAATTGTCAAGTATAAGTTATCAACAGGAACATAACACATATAAATCATTCTAGAATAGTAGAACCCCATGAGAAACCACCCTTATAAAACCATTGCAACATCCAAGAATATGCAGGACTAATACCAAAAATTTATATAACCACAACACCTACAAATTTTTGGTACATCTTCTGGTTTTGCTGAATTGGGAGCCTTAAGGAATTCTAGCGTATCTCTCCAGTTAGCATGATCATTTGAGAACAGGCTAGCATTAGAAAACTATCTGACTTTTTTCTTCTTTTCTCATGTGTAGAATTGCTCCCTCACCCCAGAATCTTGTTAATGAAACCTACGAATCCCATTGATCATCTCATCCAAAACATTATTTGGAATCCCATGGTTATTAACTTGGAAAAAACCTCCCACATCTGGCATGAACTTCCAATTTCTCAACTGCTTCAATGTGTAGAGCTGAATTATTGTGTATGCCTTTGAGGTTAACGATGGGAATAGTGAATTTTGAATATTTTTCTTATCTCTCTGTGAGATTCAACTCACCAGAATAAAACATGCGTGGGATCTTGGTGACTCCAGAATAAAACATAACTTCGCAATATGCTAACATGACTGTCCTCTGTCAAAATTCATCTAGGTGTGAACTGATTAAGGCAAATTCAGATGGTAGTATTTAGTATTCATAAGTGAAGCTCTAGATATAAAAAAGGATTTGGTATTACAATTTGTAAAGGATTTGCTACCCAGATTTGAAATGTTTATAAATGACTGAAACAAAAGGCAGAAAGATAATTATAATACAGCATAAATCACACCGCTTAAGGATCAAGAGTGCTTTGATCTTATTCTTTATTATTTGCTTCATAGGCAAGGCAGAATCCCCATCAAGGACCTTGAGAAATGATGGCTTCCGATAGCAACTCCTTAATTGGAAAGTAAACCTTTGACTTTGAGCTACCTTCATTCATGTCATCATAATTTATATAGAAGCTTGTTATAGAGATCCTTAGGCCTGTTTGGCTTGCCAACACCCTACGAAAAACACTAATGAGTCTGTCGTTTGTGATAAGCTGCACCATCAATAAACAACAATGATACTAATTAGTGAAAATCATTCCATTGATCCAATAACGTATATATTCGTTGCAATAGCAGAAAAAATTCTAAGAGCATAATCATCATTCCAAATGCTGCCTCACATAGTTGAATTTTCATCCATAAAAATAAAATACCTCCTCGAGTACTTATTTCTTAATATATGAAACTCAAAGCTTTGAATGAGAAATGGCAAAACATAGAGAGCAGACATCCTAATATGCACCACAAGTTTGGTTTCTTTCATTTTCTGCATGATTACGCAGATTCTGGTTAAAGCATTGTAATGCTGACCTATAGAAGATCTCCAATGTTAATAACAAGAGCTCCATGCATAGAAGGAACATCAACCCATTGATTCTTTTGAAGGATCTGAAGGCCGTTTAACTGATCTTGAAAAAGTATTGTCCAGTCCTTAAGTCAGCATCAGTGAGCTTGGTTTGCCCATAGTCAATTCAGGCTTTGGACATGGTGGATAATAGTGACCATTAAGAAAAGTTCCTTCATCACAACCAAATTCTTTGAGGTAAGAAGGATTAAGACCAAGAGCCTCTGATAATAATTCAAAGATTAAATGACCCAATTCCTTTTTTTTTTAATATTCAATCGCAATGTCCCTGAAAGAACATGATCATTTCATCATGTATTGGAGAAGGACCAACTTTAAAGGGTAAAAATACAAGCGGCTATACTTAATGTGTTTTAACTTTTAAGTATATAGCAAATATGAATATAATGTTAAGAACATTACAATGGATTCTAAAGAATAATTCAAAGTATAATTATAATAGACTTTCAACTAAACATTCACTTGATTAATTGTCAAACAATGCAAAATATAAACAGTGACGAACCCCCTAATAATCATTCTAGAACCCCATGAGAACCACCCTTAAAAAACTACTGTAAAATCTAAGAATATGCAGGACTGATACCGAAAATCTGTATCGCCACAGAACCTGCAAATTTCTGGTATATCTACTGGTTTTGCTGGATTGGGAGCCACAAGGAATCCGAGTGTATCTCTCCAGTTAGTTAGATTTTTTGAGAACAGGCTAGCATTAGAAAAGTAATTGAATTTTTTTCTTTTCTCGTGTGTACAATTGCTTCCTTGTCTTAGAATCTTGTTCATGAAACCTACAAAACCCATTAATCATCTCATCCAAAACATAATTTGGAATCCCATGATTAATTACCTGGAAACACCCCTAATTCTGGCATGCACTTCCAAATTTCTCAACTGATTCAATGTGTAGAGCTGAATTGTTGTGTATGCTTGCAAGGTCATGGGGATGGTAAAGTTTGAATCTTTTTCTGATCTCTCTGTGAGATTCAACCCACCAGAATAAAGCATGCGTGGGATCTTGGTGACTTAAGATTCTAAAAGGCCTTTAACTCCAGTTTTTGATTCATCAAATGCTTTAACTTCAGTTTTCCTGTCATAATTTGAAGCAGAAGCTACCATGCTTGGGAAAAAAAAATGTAATGGAGAAACCAGTTGTGACTGCTTTCTTTGTTCCCTAATGAGTCTATGGTATATAGTAGGTTCTTGACTCACAAATTTTAGTAGTTCAAACAAGATATGTAGCAGGTTTTTTGGATCGGGTCTGATTTTTCGAAGGATGAGACAAATGGTCCTATGTTAATGAATTAATATAAATAATGAAGTTGTGGAATTCGATGGCATGAAAGTTTCTTATTCTTTTCACGTTGGTTTTACTTTGAACTTGGGATAGGCACGTTTGATTCATTGTCTGATTAAGACAGAAAGCAATAACAAGACACGTGTCTTCTTAAACTTTTTAAAGTTCAAGCAGATAAGAAATTCCGCATTGTTTCATTCACTTGGAATTTTCTTTATAAAAAAATGGCAATCTATTTTGAGTAATTTAGTTTCACTGTCCCACATGCAAATGTTACAAGATACATATCCAGAAAGTAATTTGTATTTAAGTAAATAATCTCTCGTTTTCCTTTCAACAGTTCTATAATCTCTTGATGAAGAAAGTACCCGGGCATTTCAATTTTGAATGGTCTCAGAAGTGATCAAAATTTCAATCCTTACTCACACCAATTGGTTTTTGTACACAACTTTCATCCTATAGGAATGCATTTCAGAAATATGAGATACAATTTAATCCAAAGTTCAAATCCAGGAGTAAAAAAGAGGACATGGATCGGTTTCCTCTTGTTTTTAATTCTTGTTCCGTAATTGCTTCATTACTTGAAGGTCAATCATTACAGGGCCTTATATAGAGAGGGCATTCCTCGCATTCCTCGTGGCAAACATCCTTCATTATTTATCTCACCATTCACATCAATTTTAAGCAACAAGACGTATATCCCTGTGCTTTGCATGGGATTCTTGTTTTTACATAGCAATATTGTTCCGCCTTCAATTGTGTGAATACATATTGCGAATAAAACTTGTTGAATGGAATGGATGCATGACAACTATATGGATTGTATTTGGTGATTATCTTATAGTGACATATTTGGATGTGTGCACTTATTCCGATACGTTAGCACGCTTTTGATGACATAGATTAAGTTGTTTATTCTTGGCTAGCAAGACGATGTCATTTTAGGTTTTTTTTTTGGAATAATAATACCCCCTATATCTGCATAGTTGGAGTGAATCTTTAAGTGATCATTATAATTTGTAACCCATATGTATCCTACAATATGTTAATAGTAAAAACTTTGATGCAACGAAAGGAAAATTGGTCATGCAAAGTAGTAATATTTAATATAAGGAATATTTTTTCATTTACCCCTTTGTTATTAGTGATATTGTTTTAATTGTTTTTCATTTACTTATGTAATATTGGTGATATTGATAATCGCTCATGATCTAATATTTAGAAAATAAAAATCATTTATGAATGCCTGAAATAAAGATAATTATGAAAATAAATTAATTTTATGGTAACATTAATTTGATTGGTAGAGGGATATATAATTCCAATAATTAAGGAATTTGTTCAATTTTTATCATTTACCTATATAATCATATAAATATTTTTCCCTAACCAATCTCATTGAAATAATATTATTAGTTTTAATTGTTCATGAAATATTTCCAACATGATTTAAGTCACTTATTTGTTGCCTAAATAATTATCATTTTGAAAACTATAGTTTTCAATATTTACGTAAAAGGGGAATTTGGAGAGGTTGAATAAAGCTTTTGGAGGCGAAGGCGAAGGCGAAGTCGCCAAGATAAATTGGAAGAGGTTGAAAGGGCATATTATACCTTTATTATGTCATTAATCTTTCATTATAATTATAATATAACAGAATTATACGAGTTGATTGGTCTTTTTAGGAGCCTTTACCACAATAATTTAGAAGGCCGGATTGATTACATTTTTTAAATGGAAATTAATTAATTTTAAAAGAATTACATCATAATCACAATATTTTGAAAGATATATTGAATGGATAGAAGATCCTCTTCTAATAAGGAGTTTCTTGATAATAAATATCCAATAACATGATATTTAAAATTGAATTGTGCTATTGAGTAGTTAAATTTATAAATAATAATTTTTTTTTCAATTTGAAGATGTTGACCTTTTCCATTTTATATCAATAAAAATTTGAGCAATGAATAAATTTTTATAAATTATAAATATATAAAAATCATTAGATAATTACAATCATATTATTAATCATCAATCCATATGATACAATTACATTTATAATTTAAAATTTGTTTATTGACCTTGATAAGACCATTAATTATATACAGGTCTCCAGATTTTATTCGATACCAATAAGGTCACTATTATCAATTAAAATTTATATTTAAAATTGAATTGTGTTATTGAGAAGTAAATTTACAGATAAAAAAGAAGAAGTTAAATTTATAAATATTAATTTTTTGTATATGTTGATTTGAATGAATAGAATAGACTATAATAGTTTTATTTTCTCATGATATTATGTTATTATCTTTATAATCTTCTAAGAATACGTTATTACTATTTTGTTTTGCTTAGAATAAAATAGCGATAATTAAATTTTAATATTATTTCCCAATATTCGATACTTTTGAAAATCTAAATATAAAATTACTAAAATCACTATTACTAATCACGAATCCATCAAACATTAATTCTATTCCAACGCGAAATTAGCAATAGTAATAAAAGAAAGGATAGGCATCATTACATCTTATATTGTGCAAAGGAACCAATAAGTTTTGATTTCACAAATATTAGCTTAAGAGAAATTTATATCACTGAATAAATTAAGGCTCGATAGACAATAGGGTTATTCATATTTGTATGGTTACTGAATTTCTTTTTGAAATCAATAAAAAACATAATCCAAAGAATTCAAAAAGAACAAACTCAAACTAAGAGAAGGATATTGAAAGAAGATTTCACGAAAGAAAACAAAAGAAGGAATAAAAAGAGATTTATTTATATAAAATATAAATATTGATGACATTAATTTGCATTACTGCGAAAAAAATAGAAAAGAAAAAGGAAGGATTATAGAAAAAGAAGAATAAATCCTTAGCCACACAAATCTTCATATCCGTCTACATCGTCTTCTTCATTTCCTTCTTATACAACCCCATTTCCTCCCCGAAGGTAGTAGTTCTCCTGAATTTGATAAGACCTCAAAGTTTGCAAAACGTCAAACTTTGCCCTCTTCTGGAAAGGACATATAGCGATTAATCAAATTCTTTTGAATCACAAATGCCTCAATTTTAGATCACTGAAAAAGGGAAATTAAACTATAATTAGTAAATTATATTTGAGAGGTGAACTACAACTTAGTTTGCAAAATAACTAAATTTTTTCGAAGAAATATAACTATACTTATTGCTCTAAAATAATTACAAACATTTTCATAAACCAAAATCATGCCTATCTTCCATATCAAATGCGGGGAGCTTTTCTCCGAACAACCCACTTTCTAAGCACACAGGCAACAATCACCCATGTATCTTTGTCATCATTGACATCAATCCCCAATCATATCATGACGAGTGTTAGACATTTTGACTTCAAATCAAGAATCAAGAATGGAGATTGAGAATTGAGAATTAGAATCAGAAATTAGCAAGGAAGAAGCCAAGGGAATGGGATTTGATAGCTTTTGCGTGCACAAATATTTATAACCAATACCATGAAGGAAGCAGTAAAGGGAAGGGGAATGGATTCTGCCATTAGGAAGGGGAAGCATTTATCTGCAAGAAGAATTGGAAAGGGTTGGCTGGAACGTTCAGAAGAGAAAGGGAAAATGGAAAGAGGAATTAGAAGAGGTTAAAGGATAATCATTATGGCTGGTTTGATTACATACACTAATTATTAATTTTATTTATTAATTTTAATTCTTCATCAAAAATTAACATTAGCAATCTCACATGAATGTTAGCTACCTCACCATAAACTAATAAAATGAAAGGCAATAAAGCAAATTAAGACCATTATTAACCTTATTTAATAACATTATTAACATTAGCAATCATCTCATATTCCACCGAATCAAATAAATGTGGGATTAATAACGTTATTTAATTTTAAAAAGTAACGGTTGGAATGGAAACAAATATATGATTAATAACATATTCTCCAAAATATTAGCATTAATTTTGGTCAGCATTAATTTTACGGGGATTAACAGTTAACATATTTTAAAAAAACTTAACGTCATCCAAGGCATTTGTTAACGGAATCTATATTCCTCTAAACGTCGTCTCTACAACATTTAGAGGATATATGATTATTAGTATTTATCTCAACTTTATGTTATTTTCTCTTATTCTCTGTCTTTTTGTCTTCTTCATTCTTTGTCTTCATTCCTGAAAATTGTCCGCAGGTGTTCATTGGCTAAGGGCATGTTTGGATGCCACTTCTGGCACCCAGAAGTGGATCCTAGAAGTAAAAGCAAAATTTCAAGAATTAAACATGTTTGATTTGCCTTATTTTCAGAATGACTTTTGGTCCAAAATGACTTCTGCAACGTGAAAAGTCAGAAGTTAAAAAAAGTTACTTCTGGCTTCTGACTTCTGACTTCTGGTGGGTCCCACACCTTTTGTTATGTATTATTTAATAAAGTGGGTAGGAAAATTAGACTGTTAGACCCCTAAAATTCTCAAATAAGATAATTTCTTTTAATATAAAATTTTCTTTTTATCTCCAAAAATTTACCATAACAATTTCTAACTACTTTCTCCCACAATATACTCCATTGAGCGAAAAATATTATTTTTTAAAATTATTTTCCTGAAGATAAGGGAGAAACTAAGCCTTTAATAAGAATATATGCATATTATATATGTATTATTTAATGAAAATAATGCCCTTTTTAGTAATTTTTCATCTAAACGTGCTTTTCAATATTATCATCCAAACATGTTTCTAAAAGTCATATTGAAAAAAAGTCACTTCTATCATCACAAATCCAAACATAAATCACTTCACACAAATGACTTTTATCCAAAAGTCACTTCTAAAAAAAGTCATTCTAAAAAAAGTCACTTCTCCAACGGTAATCCAAACACACCCTAAATCTTCTATCGGCAATTCCTAGTATGTGAAGAGGAGTCTTCATCATGGCCCCTTGAGATATTATTTGCCCCAAAAACCTTTAATAAAAGTGCCCTAATAGATTGGTGGGTAAAAATAAATTACATTACACTAGTGAATCATGTACTATCAAACATTTAAAAATTCAAATAGACAAGAAGGTGCATATGGGATTAATAACGAATAAAATGTAATAAACTAATGGATTGCTGGATGATGCTGCAAGGGTAGGCTTCAGATTGAAGAGAAACGACTGGATTGCTGGATGCTGCTGCAAGGGAAGGCTTCAAATTGAAGAGAAAGTTCTCTAAATAACTTTATTGCGAGTGACTTTCAACTTTAGAGAATTGAATATGTGATCAGTTTACTTATTCATTAATATAGCAGTGCACAATTCAATAATAGCAAAGCTCACTAAATCACACAACATGCAGACACGATTGAACTCGGTCAATTCATTTAGATGTGATGGCAATATCAAATGGAAATGATTAACATTCATAAATAATAAGTGAAGCACTAGCTATAAAAATGGATTTGTTATTACTGTTTGTGCAGGACTTTGCTGCCCATATTGGAAATATTTATAAATGACTGAAACAAAAGGCAGAAATAATCCCCATCAAGGGTGCTTCAATCTCATTCTCTATTATTGCTTCATAACCTGAAGGAAATTACGGAAGAGTCCCCATCAAGGCCCTTTGAGAAATACTATGCCAAAAATTCTTTTATAATTGTGTCCTTATATGATGGTTTGTTTTCTTCTGATAGCAATTCCTTAGTTGGACCATAAACCTTTGAGCTAACTCCAGATTTCTTATCATAGTTTACATAGAAGCTTGCTATGGAAATCCTTGGGCCTTTTTGGCTTGCCATAACACCCTATGAAAAATATTGATAAATCTGTTGTTGGTGACAAGAGGCACTATCAACAATTATACTTATTAGGGAAATTCATGTAAATTGATCCATTGACGTATATATTTGATCAAGTAGCAGAAAAACTTTTAAAAGCATAATATGTCACCATTCTAAATGCTGCCTCACATAGGTGAAATTTCAACTTTCAAATTTGCTAATGAAATAAAAAATTTCCAAGGCCCAAGGGTCAGGATTATGGGACCTGAATGAAATGTATGCTTTTTAATAAAAGGATATCTATCCTACCCCACTGACAAACTAATTGCCTTCAACTGCAAAAGCTGGATATTATCTACCAAGAATGTCCCTATGCATGTTTTCACAAGTTGCAAAATGCAACTATCTGATAGCCTCTCAACTAACAGCAAATCCTTGAGAAATCCCACAAAAGCGCACAACTTCTGATGAATAGTATTCACAGAACTATAGACCCTATTAATATGAGGACCTGAAAGAAAGAAAAAAGCAGATTAAAACCTCATCTTTCAATAAACTAGAAATACAACTAAAGAATACAATAATGTTTTAATTAAGATAATATTTGCTTGATGCCGGTTTTCGCAATCGAAGTCTTGCTAGTAGGCCTCTTCACGTTTGCTGAATCGAATTCAATATCATTGTCTTCATAATCATCTCCTGGAAAGCAGATCCAAACTTGGAAGTATATGGCTTAGAGGAGATAGTTGAGTCTTTTACATTGCCTTTGTCTGTTGTATATTTCCTGTCATTTTTACCATTCTTTAATCCTTAATGGTGATCCAATAAATGATAAATCATGACCATATATAAGAACATAAGGGTAAATACTAAAGATAAAATTCTATAACTCTACCTTAAAAATCAATAATTTCATTAGATCTATGTAAACCATAATATGATAGATACAAGCACATTGATGCGTTGATAACTCCAGAATTCTCTCTATGATCTGAGGTGGGGAATAAATCAGGCCAAGGCATGTAATTAATGGGAGGTGTCAGTCTAGGAATATCACGACAGGCAGTTCAGTGAAATATTACATGTCCACAAGAGTGCTTTAATTATTACAAATAGCAACTCTTCCTTCTAAAGTTGCTTTGGCATATCAGTATAAGCCATCACGACAATCGCTGCATGAAAAAAATCCTAAGAACTTAAACTGAATCTGAGTGAAATAGAAAATTTAGCAGTTAATACAGTAGCGAAGTGGAAGACTCACATATGAGCTAATTTCGTAGATGATGAAAATAAACTGTGCAGTGGAATTCAAGCTGGAAGCAGCTTTATCAGGGAAAAAAGGAGGTGAAACATTGAGCATCACTACTCACGTTAGTATTTGATAAGGCAACTGCGCTGGTAGACCTATTGGTAAAAGGAAACACCATTTACAAGACAATAACACAAGACCAGCTGCTCTTTTATTATTGCATCAGCTTAAAAATTTAGAATTCAAAAATTGTCTTTAGAGGGGGGGAGTGAGCATACTTTCTGTTCACAATAACCTCACAAACGTAATGCTGAGAAAACTATTTCTTTCAAATGTCAATACTCTTGAGGCCTGAGAAATGGAGTGAAAATGGATTAGTTCCCTTACGAGAGAGACATTGAAGATCAAAGTTGTATTAACATAGTAACCTAACAATCAAATAATATGGTTCACAGAAAGGTGCGAGAAGAACCAAAACGTAGTCAAGTGTTGCAAAATCATCCAATCATATTTTTAGATTGAACAAAAAATAAATTGATCTTGATACAAGTTGAGGGAGTATAAGATATCCTCCAAAAAGACAAAATTATGTATCATGAATACATGAAAATCACATATACTAAGCAAGAACACATAAACAGCGTAAATACAACAACAACAACAAAAATTCTAGGATCCTCTAAAATATAGAGGGAAAAGATCTTGCAAGAGTTTCTAGGAAAAATCATATAAACCATTTATTGAAAGGAACACACACACACACACACACACACACACACACACACACACACACACACACACAGAGATATGTATATATTTTCCCAGAGAAGTTAGCATAACAAATATCATCCTACTTCAACATAAGAAAAGGTATACACGGTAAAACTCTCAAGCTCATTTAAATAGAAAACCCATAACTCACCAAAGTGATACACCATTTATTGCAAAAGTCTGAAAATATAGATATATATATATATATATATATATATATATATTTGCAACTTAGATGGAAAAAACTCAAACCTTGGCATTCTGTGGTTCAAATCATTTATTTTTGTAAACTAGATGTATTATTAAGACAATAAAATTTATACAAGAAAGAAGATGGTATGCCTCAAAGGTGATATTGCCTAGTCCTTAATCACCTTGTCCTTACAAGCAATGGAATAAGCCATAAACAAGGGAGGTCTTGAGAATATGGGAAATGACAAAAGAGGATTGCATATCGTGAAATTCCACCAGCAATTTAGGAATAGTCTTAGGATAACACAATAAACTGAGAGAAACACCCCAAATTAAACACAAAACCCTTAACTTCCACTTATTATAGACTAATCATAACTTGTACAGACATTAAGTTCTTAGAGAAGATAGGATCACCCATCAATCACACATCCCTTCATTTGCCTTGAATTTCATGACCACTTGCCCCAAGATCCCATTTCTCTCTCCATATACCTCTCAATGCTAAGAAATACCATAAGCCCCCCAGCCAAAAAAAAAGTACAAAACAAGTCGGAAGCTACGTGTCAGTAATGACAATTTCAATATGAGCATTTGTCAAAATAATGCGTAAAAAGATATATCTACTTTTATATAAGCGGATATCTTAAGAGATATGGCAGGTGAGAAATCATAGGTAATATGCATTTGGAAAATATTACAAGATTAAGATTTTCTCATACATCTATAATGTGGGTGTACTGAATACAGAATAAAATCTTCTAAAACAGCTTACACCCATATGTTCAAGAAGAACGGCAGGTTCTGTTAAACAAGTTCTAGGTAATTCCCATGTATATAGAGCAAAAATGGAAGACAAACCTAAACAGGGCAGGTAAATTCAAAAGATTCTAATTTTTTTATGTTATAGTCATGGGACCCCTGGAATTGATGTAAATTCACGGAGAACAAATTCCAGATTTGCATTTAAATGGAAAAGAAGGCAAGCACATGGGGCAGAACTCAAGGAGAATCATGGATTCAGTGTTATAAGTTCAAAACACAATAGCACCTTAACATCTCATCAGGCAAAGGGTGTAGTCTCCAGTTTGGCTTCTGATGTCTGCAAGGAGTTTACCCATCAACTTTAAAAATGCAGGATAGAACAAAAGGAATAGTCTTGATAGAGGAATCAGTAGTGCACATCAGTATATAAAACATAGCCAAAAAGTCACTTAAAATTTAAAAAAGAAAAATATATGGAGGAGTGAGCAATCTGTGTCCTTAGTAACCTCACAAAAGTAATGCTGAAGATTTTTCAAACTATTTCTTTTCAATTTCAATACTTTTGAGGCCCAATAATTCATTTCTGAGACAGATATTGAAGATCAAATATGGTAACCTAACAATCAAGAAACGTGGTTCACAGAAAGGTGGGAGAAGAACCAAATCTTAGAAAGCTTTACATAATCATCTCATCCTATTTGTAGATTGAAAAAAAAAATATTGATAAAGATACAAGTTGAGGAAGTATACGAGATCCTCCAAAAAAATAACACTATGTATCATGAATCCATGAAAGGGGCAGATACTCGGCAACAACACAAAAAAAGTGCAGATACAAAAGAATCCCAAGATCCTCTAAAAAATGATGGGAAAAGATCTTGCAAGAGTTTCCAACTTTTGAAATTTGCAAGTTAGGTAGACGGAGAAAAATCAATCCTTTGAATTCAGTGGTTCAAATCATCAGTTTTTATAAACTAGAGGCAACAAGACAATAAAAGTCAGGCAAGAAAGAAGATGGTGTGCCTCAAAGGTGATCTCGCCCCTTTCTTAACCACAGTGTCCATACAAGCAAAGAAGTATTCTATATGCAAGGGAAGTATAGCTTCTTGAGAAATATGGGAAATGATAGTAGAGGATCACATACCTAGAAGTCCCAACAACAATTTAATAATTGTCAAAGGATTACACGATAACCCACAAGAAACCCGAAGGATTACTTCATACTTGGTCATGATAGCACCTTTGTAGGATAAGTCAATCATCCTCTACTTGAATCCTCATTGTCCTAAATAACAACACAAACCCTTGACCCCCACTTGTTACATATTCCCTCTGGTTTCAAATATAGGACCTATCTAACTAATTTGATGAAATTAAGGATGTTAGTTATATTAATTAGAATGATGTGTTTTCTCTAAAACACCCCAATCATCTTCCCTTATTCTCTCCTCATCTCTTACTTAATTATGATTGGAGAAGTACCAATAGTGATAATTTAGGAAGGAGTTGACAAAAATTAGAATTAGATCCTGTATTTAGGACCAAAACTAACTCCCCAAATAGGTCCTATATTTAGAACCGGAGGGAGTACTAATCATAACCCTTACAGACATTGAGCTCTTAAATAAGATTGGATCGCCCCTCACTCACACAAAGTTCCTATTTGTCTCAAATTTCCTGATCAATTGCCCCGAGATCACATTTCCCCCTTCATAGCCTTAATCCTCTCAATGCTAAGAAGTACATTAACACCTCCCAATAAAAAAAGTCAAAGCTCCATTTCAATTAATAAAAATTTAAAAGAGTACATGTTAAAACATTATATTAATGGGATAATGGCCTAAAATGTCCTAAAAACATCCACCAAGGTGCACTAGATGTCTGGAAGTTTTCGACGGGGCAAATATGCCGCGAAAGTAATAAAAATGTTGCGAATGTGCCCTTCCATTAAAGACACTACCAGTCAACCTATTGCTGATTCATGCACAGTTTCTTGGCCTTCTCCATGACTTCATCCGCCACCTGATCGGAGTTTCTCTCCATTGGGGCTGAAATATCAAAAGAGAGCAGATATCCTTACAACAATAGTACAAGAGGATAAATCTCTGACTGGATACATGATGAGTGAGAGAGAGAGAGAGAGAAGGAGTAGGAGGGATTTGATGAGTATGAACCGGTGCCATCTAAGGCGGGAAATCAAATAGGCTAAATTTAAAATTTATACCCTTGAAGTATAATATGCTTCCATTAAACATTGTCATTTCACTACTCAATTTATATTTTAAATTTGCCACTTCATTGTACTCACTATTCTATTAGATCCTAATACCAATTGCTATTAATAAGCACAATTACTTTACTTCCTATATCTATTGGAATAAGGTCTACTCTACTGTTAAGCAGAAAATTCTGGGATCAAAATATAATTCTTTACTTGAGCTCAATACGTAGGCTAAGAATCAAACTTCCTACAAATGTCAAATTAACTCTTACCAGTTTCTCCATAACTGAATTGAATCTTAAGTCGAACAACTATTGGCCAATTAACCAGTCCATTGACTCTTTCCTATTCTCTTAAACATTTCTTACCTGAAATAAGTTCTTGTAAATAAACCTGATATGAATCTCCTAAAAAACATGATGGTTTGGTGGGGAAGGAGAGAAAGAGGGAAATGAGGGTTAAGGAAAGGGTTAGGGTTAGGGAAATGACGGTTGGAGTTTATATAGGGGTTTTAGCTGCATGAATTTAACGCGGCTAGCTGTCAGCTGTGTGAATTTCTTTTTTTTGAATATAGCTGTGTGAATTTCAAGCGGCTCCATGGCCATTTGTTTTTCAATTTCCCGTTTGAAAAATAATATGTTGCCCCCCTTTTTACTTTTATAACTTTAATTTTTAATTTTATGATATATATATAATTAAATTTATTAATTTTTATCAAGAATATTTTTACTAATTTTATGTTGTTTAAAATTTTTTAAAGTTTTTATTTTCTAAAACTAATTTTTGATGTAATTCGTAATGTTTTTAGAATATTCTTTAACGGGTTTTAGTTTTTAAGTGATATTGTATATTTCAAAATAAAGGAGATATCTGTATAAATAAGAGAAAATACGAGGAAGGTCACTACAAATTAAGAGTTAGGACTATTGGTAAAAAGACTAAAACATGAAAAAAAATTTCATTTCAATGAACGTATTTAAATACATTTTATTTTTTATTGATTTTTTTATGAAAAATAACACAAAGTTTGGACGTAACGTCATTTACCTTAAGTTTTATTTTATGTAAAATTTATTTTTAAGAGAAAATGCAAACATATCGAACCTCTTCACAAACTGTTCTTGATATGGTAAATAGTGAAAAAGAATAATCCACTTATTCTTTATTGTAATACCTAGTTAACCTTCTTTTTTTAAAATTCAATAAGCTAAATATGTTATTCAATCATAATATTATAAGACCTAGTTAACCTCACTCATGAGAGGGAGAAAGAGAATTAGGGAAGACTGTTAGGGTGCTATAGAAAAAGCATGTAACATTAACTAATTTAATTAACATCCGTAATTTAATCGAGTTAGGGTCAAAGGGAGTAAATTAATTAAGTAAATGAGTACTATTTCAAATTTCAGCCATTTAACCAACATCTATTTCTTACCTACTATACTTTCATTTGAACCTAATTTTTTATTACACAATACAGGATCAAAATCTCAGCAAGCACATAAGCCTGCTAAAAGCTAAGGAGAAATTTAAAGAAAAGGGATTTCATTAAAGCTACATTAATACCCGATTACTCTGAAGCAATTCTTACGGAGTAGTTGGCAGATTAAGATGACATTCATTGATATCAAACTTGCATCTCAAAGAATGTGCATATTTCTTGGATGTTACACAAGTAGACAGATGGGTGTGACCTCACTTGTGATTTGGGCAAGTATTTGGGAACCCCCCGATTCATAAGAGAGCGTCCTATGACACCTTTACACCGATTTGGGAAAGGACTAAAAAGAAGCTATCGGATGGGAAGAAATGGTGTTTGAACCTTGCTGGCAGATTAACGCTGATCAAATCTGTCCTCTCAACTCTCCCCACTTATTGTATGCAGTCCATGTTGCTCCGAAGGGGTGGTGAAGGAGTTGGAGAAACATAATAGAGGTTTCTTGTGGGGAGATAGGGATGAAGAAAGGAAGTTGCACTTGTTATCATGGGACTAAGTGATGCAAGATAAGCATGCTGGAGGCTTGGGCATTAAGAACTTAAGAAAACAAAACAAAGCGTTCATTATAAAACTTTGTTGGGGCATATGTTGTAGGGGGATGCTCTATGGGTTCAAGTGCTTCGGGCCAAGTATGGTTGTGGTGATCAGGAGATGACCGTTATGAACAAAAGAGGAATTCTTCCCTTACTTGGAAAGGCATATGTGCGGTATGGAAGAAGTTCCACCTTAGAGTGGTTAAGAAAATCGGCAATGGGGAGTCAACCTCTTGTTGGTTGGATAATTGGTTAGAATTGAATGTGCCTCTTATTAATCTAATTCCTAGGAATGAAAGCTTCATAAGGCACAATGAGAAAGTGGCTGATTATGTTGGACTGGATGGGGAATAGAACAGAGATGCTCTTGAAATGTGGTTTTACCCCAAACTGTTGATCAGATTATTAGTGCACACCCCCTAGTGAGGAGAGAGGAATTGACAAAATTTACTGGAAACTAGGGGGTGTTAAAAAATTTCTCGTCCCGCCCATCCCATCCCATTTCTGGATATTTTGGGACGGGACAATTTTTTTGGGTTAGGACAAGATGAGATCACCCCATTCCCGTCCCGTCCCCTTAGTATTATTTATTTTTTTTATTTTTATTTAATTAAAATAAAGGAATACTAAAAGAAAGAGAGACCCCCATGGCTGTGGAAATGACTAACGTTTACATTAGCTGACTGAGAAAGAGAGGGTGTTAACATTGGTCTAAAAAGAAGGATGTGGAAGAAGATACACTTATTCTTAATATTAATCATCTAAACTAAAGAGAACCACTTAGGTTATTAAGATTTTATCTCTATGCCAGACCATCACAATTATATATTCATTTTATAGTGATAGTACGGTTGGAATCTTAAGTTTAAGTGCCCTAAAGAAGGTGTAATAATACTGATATGGTTCAAATCCATGCTCCACATTATACTTCTTTGGCATAAAAATTTCAATTTCGTAAGTTCTATTAGCATGTGGAAACAAAAAAAGGGTAGAGTACTAGTTGTCGTTCTATTTTGCCAGATATTTTTTCCTTCAGGGGAGGCTTGTATTTGGATATGATGTAAAATCTATATTTTTAACAATATTCCTTAGTGTTGGCACGTATTTTTTTCTTCAGGGGAGGCTTAACAATATTTACATACAATGAGAGGAATTTTAATTTGAAGTTTATGTATTAATATGAAAGTTTCTTTAAGACTCAATTTAATTGTGTTTTTGTTGTTATTTATTGTAGGGGTGTCCAAAACCGGATCGGGACCGGGAACCCCCATTCCCGGATCCCGGTCCTGGAAGGTGGCCAGGATCAAGATTGGATCCCGATCTCAGGATTTCCCGATAACACCAGGATTTCCCGGTTTTTTGGGGATAAAAAAGAGGGAGGGAGGGAAGAAGAAGATTAGAAGAACAAGCTCTCACTAACCCATATTAATAATTTAGCAACATGGTATCCTTAGATAACTGAATGAAAAAAAAGAAGAAGAAATGATTTTACAATTTAAGAATTATCAGCAGCGTGCGTTGCCTTTGAATGGGTTACTCCCAAACTTAACATTCTTGTTCAAACCCATATTATGCTTGGTACTAGGAAATCAAAGATAGGAGAAGGGAAACGATAATGAAGAGTGGGACCATGTGAATGGGTTCAGTGTGTATGAATGGAATTCAAAGTCGAGGGTGGGGGAAGTGAGAACTGGGAAGCAATTTTTTGGGCTAGTTGAGGCTATTGCAGAAAAGAGTAAAAAAGGCTTAAAAAAGATCTGGGCCTTGGGCTGATTGTTTTTTGATCTTAAAATATAAAGAAGTGCCTCTCTTGGACTAAATAAATATCAACATTAAAAAAAATTCGTGACTGGGATTCCCGGCCCTAATCCCGGGAAATTTCTCGATCCCGGTCCCGGGACTTTTTGGGATGGGAAATTCCTAGCCTAAACTTTCCGGGACCGGGACAACTTGGATACCCCTATTTTATTGACTTTGTTTATGGTTTATTATGTTGTCAAGACAAAAAAGAATTCTTAGACCAATAGCATTTTATAAAAGCCGTAGTCAAATTTTTGGGTACAATATTGGGCCCATATTTTTTTCCAAAAGAATATTTTTGTTTAAAAAAAAGGAAATTCCATGTCCCGTCCCGTCCCGTCCCGTCCCATTCGGGATGGGATAACTACAAGATGGAATAGGAAATCTATCCCGTAGGTCTTTTGACAGGACAAAATGGGACGTGGTCGTCCCGTCCCGTTCCATGAACACCCCTACTAGAAATTATCCACTTATGGTTATTTTTCTATTAAATCTGCATATCATTTTCTCTTTTTAGGTACCTCACGGAGTGAAGATAACATATTGAGATATCCTTGGAAATGGTCAATACCAAAGAAGATCAAGTCGTTTATGTGGTTAGTTATCCATGACAGGGTTCACAATTCTCAGCTTAGGGCAAGTATAGGGATCAACACGGATGCAGCTTGCCATTTGGGTGTAATCAGGAAGAGGATGTGATGCATTTGCTGAGAGACTGTACTTATGCCAAGCATTGTTAGGTATCCCTTATAGAACCAAACAAACTTGGTAGGTTCTTTTCCTTGGGTGGGGCAGAATGGGTTAGATAGAACCTTTCTCTCGCGGTGGGTTTAGACTTCACTAAGAAGGTTCAATGGGCTACCTTATTCGATTACATGTGTTGGGATATTTGGGCTAATCGATGCAACCAACTATTTGGAGGCTCGACAATAGGGGAAAGATGTAATCCAAATCATAGCTTGTTTAAGGCTTGCTCCAATCAAGATGTATTGAGGTTTTGTGGACCAAGAGAGGGACAATCACCAGTCCCTAATGCTCCAAGGAATTGAGGGGAGGAGCATCTTTGACTTATTGTGGATGGATGTGTCTTAGAGGATGGGAAGAGTGGATTTGGTTACATTCATGGCTTGCACTTGTGCTGGTCAAAAGGATTTAGAAATATTATTGTAACCTCTTCTTGTATAGTAGCTTTAAATCTGTTCTTGAGAGGTTGTGAGGTGACTCACCTTTCAAAGAGTTAGTAGATGATGTCAGGTTGCTTATTCATAGGGATTAAAAGGTAGATTTTGTCCATGTGTACAGGGAATATGTTTGCTTAGCGGACCAGTTAGCTAAGCATTCACATAGTCTAGTAGTAAGTTTTGTCACCTTTGATCAACATCCACCTTTCATTAGGCAGGTGGGAGTTAATGAAGGGCAGATACTTGGGATGTAATGATCCTTATGAAGTATTGATATCCATTTTATTCCCAAAAAATGCAATATGTTTTGTCTGGAAAGAACTTCTAGTTTAGGGGGTTCAGCTGGATCATAGGCTTGACGAGAAGAACAATAGCACCATTACCCAAAAAAGGGAGGGTGGATGTTGGCTTCCAGTGCAAACACTAGAGTTAAGTGACTGGAATATATTTCTACTCCCTCCGGTCCTAATTATAAGATCACTTTGACTTTTTTTCCAGTCCAAAAAAAAGTAGTTTCAGTCCCAAAAAAATCTTTTTTTCTCAAAAATGATTTATTCTACTTATAAACTAACTTATAATCTAAATTCATATGACATATGTTATAATTTAGTGGTCTAATTTGCTTCCTTAACTTCCACAAAAAAAAAAGTCAAAGTGGTCTTATATTTAGAACGGAAGGAGTATTATTCTACCATCCGGAAAACATGTTGGTAAGCATAAGAATCATAGTGTACAGTGTTCGCTGCAGCCATAACATTGTTTAAACTGCTCACAAAAAGAAGCATCATCGTATGTAATTTGTAAGAATGGTACCAACATTATTCAGCAAAACTTGTTACATCATCAATAAAAACCACCGTAGCTTCTTAGTTACCTGCATTTTCTCCATATCATCGTCTGAGATACCACAAAAATTTGAGCAATCTTCATGCAGATCCGAGCTACCATTATTTGATGAAGCATCACACGGCTGTTGAATTGTTCCAGATAAATCCACTGATCTCATGCCATTGGAACTGGGTTGATCATCTATGTTTTGATAAAATGTTCCACTCAAGTCCACTGGCATCGATGAATGTTCCATTTAAGAGTTGGTTCATTTGGTCCCTGTTGCCAAATACCATTTTCCAAAGGTGTCCTCTGACACTCTCGTGGAAAACTTGAATTCCATGCTTTGAAGTTTGCTTCAAGGAACCACATCAAGTGGCCCTGCCCTCACTTGAACTGTTCAGTAAATAGCATAGATTATAGAGGTTCATCCGGTGCGGTGAATGGCAGTAACCCAAGAACCTCTGCAGTATCTGAAATGAAAGATGTGGAGTTGTTTAAGAACTTGCGTACAAAAAACTTAAGAACGTTTGAAAAGCTATAACCGATTTGCTCCAGGTTGGATTATATAACTTTGGGTAGTGGAGGACATAAATTTGTTCCTTGACATGGGTCAAGTTTCTCTCATAATCATTTTTTCTCCTTATCCCCCGTCATCTTATCACCACCGTTTGATTGACATAATTAACGATTCAGATTTAATAGTGAATAAAATTATATAACTTTGGGTAGTGGAGGACATAAATTTGTTCCTTGACATGGGTCAAGTTTCTCTCATAATCATTTTTTCTCCTTATCCCCCGTCATCTTATCACCACCGTTTGATTGACATAATTAACGATTCAGATTTAATAGTGAATAAAATTAGAATAAATACTATATAAAAATAAATAAATAAATAAATTTAAACTACTAAGATTTAATACTCCCTCCGGTCCTAAATATAAGATCACTTTGACTTTTTTTTGTGGAAGTTAAGGAAGCAAATTAGACCACTAAATTATAACATATGTCACATGGAATTATATTATATGTTAGTTTATAAGTAGAATAAATTAGTTTTGAGGAAAAAATAATTTTTTTGGGACTAGAACTACTTTTTTTTGGACTGAAAAAAAAGTCAAAGTAATCTTATAATTAGGACCGAAGGGAGTATGAAAGAACTGCAGAATGATATAAAAAAATTCAAAATTATTCAATCTTAATTATTCATTAATCAATTTAACGGTGGTGATGAGATGATGAGGAATGAGGATAAAAAAAGATGAGGAGGAAACTGTCTCCCGGTTTTCCTTGGATAAACTTATATATTCCAGAAACCCCAAGTCTTGCTGAGTGAGCGAGTCAATCTCAGATTTCCCCTTTCCGGAAATAGAAATCTTAGGTTGGACCTTATCATTACTATCATCAGGGCTTATACAAATGGATTGCATAAATATAATTATATAAATGACATTTGAAGACCATCCCCCAATCGGCTTTGAAAAAATGCAGCGTACCTGAAAAGAAGCTTTAATTAGCTATTACAACCCATTTCAAACGTAAAACAACACAACATAAGAACTACTCTACCGATCCTAATTATAAGATCAAGTTAACTTTTTTAGAGAAATTAAAAATACAAAATAGATCACTTTAAATTGATTATATTTATCAATTTTCCTCAAAACTAATCTATTTTAGTTATAAACTAACTTATAATCTAATTACTATAGCATATGTTATAATTTAGTAGTCTAATTTGTTTCCTTAACCTCCACAAAAAAAATTGACTTGATCTTATAATTAGGACCGGAGGGAGTATATAGTATGAAATTACTTCTCATTTCCTATTGATATTCACAGAGAAAAAACACAATAAAAAAACTAGAGCCATTGTAGGAATAAAAAAAAAAAGCATTGATATCAATATCAGTAGAACTTACATTTCTAAAAAGTTTTGAAACTCTAGTATAAATGTCAGTTATTTTATTCAGTTTTTCGAATCCCATGAATACTAACAAATTATCAAATTAAAAGATTCTTAAACTTCTCTTTCTACGGTCATTAGAGCCTGCCATTCTAAAGTCTAAACAGTTCTTTACTTCTTTTGATCAACGTCATTCTATAGTGCACCAAGTTTATGGATTATGGCTCCCCAAGTTTCCATTTTTAAATTTCTACCCATCCACGTTCGGAAGATGTTTATGAATCGTATATCAAATGTCAATAAATAAATTTACATAGTACTCCCCTCCGAAATGTAATTATTATTTTCCTAATTTGGTTTGTTTAAAGATGTTAGATAAGTTAGTTAAAATCATGTAATATTACCAATGCATTCTAACCATCTACTTATATTCCAACTGCATATCTCTTATTTGCTTATTATTGAAGAATATTTAATAGAGATAATTTGGGGGGAAAGTTCAGAACAATTAGAAAAAATTCTTATATTTAGGATTGAAGGGAGTTCTATTACTTAAAGCACTCTCGCAATTATTAAAAGTAATTAAATTTATTAATATTGTCACAATATAAGAATATTTTTTATAAAAAAATGCCATCTCAAATGATTAAACTATTAGAATAATGGATTTTGATGATAACTAAATATAACTTAGGCATAAAGAAAGTCTGGACTTAGAACTAGAATGAACCTAGCATGAACTGATAAGAAATTCTAAGTTATTGCACAATCGATCAAGAAGAAACAATAATCTGTTAGAAATGTAAAGACATGATCGATCAGAATAAGGTTAGAGAAAACATAAGTTAAGTAACTAAGCGCCTAATCGATCAGGGTAAGGATAGATAGAGTATAAGTTATAAGTTTGGCCGCTTAATCAATCAGGAAGCCCTGTAATCGATCAAAGAAAATTGGATAACAAACTTAGTAATATTAGTGTGATCAAATGAAAGGGTACAATCAATCAGGACACCCTGTGATCGATCAAGACCTCTTAGTTGTAATTCAAATCCTAACCTTAGACTATTCGATCATAGTTGCTTAATCGATCAAGGAGTGTTGAGTGATGTCCTGTGATCGACTATGAAAATGAAGAATTAACTTAAGTATAATCGATTAATGAAGCATGATCGATCAGGAAGTCCTGTGATCGATCAGGCGTATTGAATTCTAATCATATATGTTAAGTGATGCAAGTCCTAATCTAAGCCTAATCGACGTATGATTGATCAGACGATAAAAGCTATGATTGAATGAAGCTTGATAATCGATCTGACGATGGATTTGAATGTTTAAGCCTTTTTAACACAGAATGTGTCAAATCTATTTTGGGAAGTTATCGTTACACACACATACTCAAGGAATTAGCAGTTTGAAATGAGATTTGCTTTCTGCAACTAATGAATAGAGAAAAACTGAAGCTAAACAAGTACAAGGGAGTTAATGCAACACAAGAACACCTTTATCTCAACCAAGGAAAAAAAAAAGGGGGGACCGGACCGGCCGGTTCAACCCGGTCAAACCCGGGGGGTTGAGTCAGGCTAGCCTTTTTTTTAAAAAAAAATCTTTTTATTTGATTTGATTATAATTCACTTAATTACTAATTTTCACTTCACTCAATTTTAGAAATTAGGAAACTATAATACTTTAAATGCTATTTTACTTGTATATACTTAATATTTAATTGTTGTTGCTCTTAATATTTGTCTTTTAGTTTGTGGATTGTAGAATAATATTTATTTTCATGTGTAATCAACTAATATTTTCTTTTTTTTTCCTCTATAGAAACATTAAAATATTCATATTTGATGAATCATACATACCTATCTACATTTACATTTTGATATTAGTGATTATTAATGTTAATATCAATAAAATTTTATTATTTTAATATAAACGGTCCGACCCCGGTCCGACCATGGACCCTTGAACCAGTGACTCGTCCAGTTTGATGCTCTGTCCAGTTTTTTGAACCTTATACTTCATTAGATTAATCATCCCTTGTTAAAGATCAAACAATGGCTATAAACAGTTACCAACGGGCAAAATCCAGATATAAGAACGGTCACCAACGGGCAAAATCCAGAGATAAGTATAAAAACCACTGGTGAAGAAATTGGTGAACACGTTGATTGCTTACATTGAATACACCTTTGAGTTACACTTACTGCATTCATTACTTACCTACTCTTATATATAATCATTCATTGTCATTGTACTTCATTGTTATCAAAATCAGTTCATTTGAGTTAACAAGTCTTTATGATCACATTTCAAGTGATGATTACTCTTAAAATAGTGGAATCTTAAGAGTAGGTTGTAATCTTACAAGTTGTAAGGGGGAGTGATCTGTAAGAAAGAGAGGTCTTATTGAGAGATCACATGTAAAGGCAATCAAGAACCTGATTAAATCTTAAGGTTTAGTGGAACCCAACTAAAAGTTGGAGAATTGGATGTAGGCTAAGAGTTGGACTGAACCAGTATAAATCATGTATCTTTTGTTTGAATTTTATTAGCACAATTCACCACCCTCTTGTGCATTCCCGCCACTTTCATAAACTTGACATAAAATTAATACTGTCACATCTCACTAATCTATTTTATTTACTACATGAATTTAAAAACAATTTTTATTACAATAAAATAATTCTAAATAAAAGATTGGCATATAGTACTAGAAAATTTCCAAATTCTCGCAGCAGGCAAAAACATGTCATCATAACTTATTTCGTACATCAAAATATCCAACACATAATATCACTTTTTTGTGTGGAAATTATGGAAGCCAAATAGACCATTTAATTTTAATGTATCTTACATATAATTGTATTATATAATAGCTTATAAGTAAAGTAAATTAATTTTGAGGAAAAAAGATAACTATAGACATTTTAAAGTGATTAATTTTGCATCATTAATTTTTTCAAAAAAGTCAAAGTGATCTTATAATTAAGACCGGATGAAGTATAATATAAGAGAAATAGCATAATACTCCCGTCGTTCCTAAACATACGATTATTTGGGGAGGTGAGTTTGGTCATAAATATAAGATCTCATTCTAATTTTTCTCAATTTTTCCTCTAATTATCCATATTGATTATCCTCAATAATAAAGAAAAGGAAATGGGAATAAAAGTATATGGTGAGGATGCTATAGTAATGTTATTTGATTTTAGATGACTCAACTAACATCCTTAGTCTACTTAAATTAAATTAGTCTACTTAAAATTAAATTAAATAGATATGTTTTAAATTTTTGAACGGAAAGAGTACCATAGTACCACACATGATTTTGGTCCAGCACCTCCAATTTCAATAATACTTCTTCATATATTTTTTATGCGAACTTTGTAAAATGTATGAACCGAGTTTCTAATTATTGTTGAAACTTGAAAGCACATGTTAGAAATACATTCACCTCTCGCTACAAGTACTTCCCCTTAATTTTGAAAGCTTTAATAAACCTCCATTTAAATGAAAATATATATGGCATAAACTTCCCTTCTATTTTTAAAATTTAACTTCCTTCCACCCAATAGTTAATTGACCATCAAAATAAACGTGTTGACCCATTGTTTTAACCAAAATACACTCCATTAACATAGATAATACTTTTTTCTTTAGTAGAAAATTCGAACCATACCCTAATTGGGAAAATAATACTTTTTTTAAGCAATATAAATAACACTTTATAATCATTTAAGTACATCTTTACCAACATTTAAAAATAACTTTAATTTATACTTTTATATTTTTATTTTATTTTATTTACTAATTTATCATATGACAAAGATAATTTTATAATTATAAATTTATATTTGAACAATTTTAATGTTTAAAATGCTTATTTTTTTAAAACAAATTTATTATCTAATATGTAATTATTTAAATGTTTTAAAGTTATATTTATTTCAATTCAAGTTATTAAATTTTCAAAAGATACAAATTTTCAAATATTATGTTGAAATGTATAATTCATAATTCATAAATTTTAGTAAATGTCATTAAAATATTATTGCTTTATAAAATTATTAATTTTTTCTTGTAAAATATACAGTTTAGATTAAGTAAAAAAATATATTACATTGATACTTCTAAGTATTAAATAAATTATTGAAAGATAAATGAAAGATTTAGTGCTATGATTGTAAATCATCAAAAAAGATCCATTCTAATATAATTTTGAATTAAATAAATATATTTATAAAATCTTTTTAGAATATTCTAAGAGTGATAGTTTTTAGACTAGATTGTAACTATTATACATTCAAAACTCTTCCTTCCTGCCTTTCTTCCTAAACATATCTATTACACTTCAAATCGTGTCTTGCGGTCAGCTACTGACCTAAATCACTGTTCACAAGCTGTGAACTTTAGCCTCAGGCCTTGTGCAGGCAGAGTACCAACTGACTCAGCACAAAACCCGTCATAGTTTGAACTTTAAATTAATTTCAAATTTTGAAGAATATGTTTTTCTCCACAAATCATATTAAAGTTGAGCTCACGTGTTTCAAATTTCAAAATCCCTAAAAAAATAAACTCAAATGAGCAGGCGCATGCATCAAACCAAACAAGCTACCAAATTCGCATTCTCCTAATCGATACACCTAGCTCTCTTTCATTCATAACACATTGGCTTCTTCTATTAGGTGAGACCTGAGCGTCTCTTATACTTTATAAATATAAATGTTTAATTTCCATTTTCTAAATTACATCTTACTCATTCATTTTTTCTTTAAAAATGGCTTTCACTTGTAAGCACAAACCCACTTGGTTTTTCATAGTTTATTTTAGTTTATAATTTCCATTTTTCATGTATGTATATCATTACGTCATAACCTTTGCAGGGATATTATTCGTGGGAGTCCTGATGTGAAGTGGGAAAGCATCAATGGGTTAGAAACAGCCAAACACTTACTGAAAGAGGTTGTTGTAATGCCAATCAAGTATCCCAAGAAAGTATTGATAGGCCAGGACAGCTACAAAAAACCTTTTTCGCTTGCTTCTTGTCAATATATATTTAGTTTGGAATTACGTTGTCATTTTGTACATGATTTACATTTTTCTGTTCGAATGACATCAATGATATTGTAGACGTTAAGATTGATTACTATTCAAATGAACCTTTTATCATGTTGATAACTCTTGGAATTCATGTATTTTCAGCACATTTTCCTTGAGGTTTTATTCAATCATTTATAATTTTTGAATACTCAAGATAGGAAAATGCTAATTTGATTTTTGGTTGCATATCATTGTTTATTAGTGTAGATTTTGATCACATTTCTAGTTAGTTGCTTATGTTGTTTTATGTAAATATTGTAGGAATATTTTGATACAATAACCAAGGGATTTCGGATTAAGAAGAACACTTGAAAAGGGGAGAAATTGGGGCTAGAAGCTGAAATTTCAAGAAAAAATGGAAAATACAAGTTTCTGGACGAATTGTAAAAATTACAGAAAAGGACCTCGAATTTCCTAAATTACAGATAGGTCTCCGAAATTCCAAAATTACAGATAGGTCCAAGTTCGCCGCGGCGAACTCCATTTGTCTCTGCCCCTATTCTGCGCATTTTGACAGAAAAGGCGGATTGAAATGAAATAAAAGCTAGGGTTTCGATCTCACTCGACATTCTTCGACTTCTGGGCATTCTTGGGGATGTTTTGCTCTGCTAGGGCTTGGAGCTTGGTGGGGATTTATCTTAGACTTGGAGCTTTGAAGAGATTTGGGCTTCTCATCTTGGTTTATTCTGTAACGCCTGGAATTTTACTATTATCCTATAACATTTTAATTGAATTATAACCACTTTTTAATGTCAGAAGCCCAAATATGTGTAAAAATTTAAAACTTTTTCTTTAAAACATTTAACCAACTTCCTTTCAGTTGGAATGGGCTTTTCGGACAAATTAGAACCACTTAAAACTTTTTGTAAATGAAAGTGGTTAATAAAACAATTAAAAGTGCACTAACCATCTTTCAGTGTCTATTAATAATTCATAACACTTAGGGAATTTAAATCCTTTAATAAATTTATGCAATTCTATTTTCTATGCTTTCTATTATTAATTTAATAATTTAATTCTTACAACATATACAAATAATATTACTAAAATATTTAACCACCTCTTACTTTTTCAACTATAATCCTAATTTCTTCGTCTAATCTTCTTCCCCAGCTAGCTTCTTTCATCCTGCATACTGAAAATGTTTGGGGAAAGAGTGAGATTGGAAATCCCAATAGCAGTTTCTTTCATTAACATATATGATCATATTAGCATTGTCATGTATATATTTCATAAAACTGCCCAAATGATGATAGTTTTACTCCTATTAATCTGTGTGCGATCCGCACCTACCAACCACTGATAACGATACTTTCATTAACTAGTGGAGGCTCTACCTGCAGGACTTCTCGTTATAACTAAACTGGTTTGGCAAAGGGTAGCGAACCACCTAAGCCTGGAGTACTCCAACTGAGGAATAACAACTTACCAACTAAATGCAACAGTTATTACAAAATAATACATGCAATTTAATTGTTACTGAAATAAACTGCTACCTGGACTACCAGACTTAATCATAAGCTTGCTCCTTTCTCTTCCACTGATCGCCTCAACTTAAGTCATTATCAAAACCTATTTACATATAAATAATAAATTAATACCTATGCTTATATATGATTATTCAGCGCCTCTCACATTTCTATAAGGTCACCTATATCTCTACCCAACCTTTTTAAATCTAAACAAATTTATAATTTGCTAAAACTATTTTGAACCTTTATAACCAAAGGGTTTCTTTAATTACTTCTTTATAATTCTCAATCATACACATACACCCACAGAGAATTACTTAACCACAAATATGCTACTTCATATTATCTTAAATAAATTCTAATGTTTATCTAAATCATACCATATATCATTCAAAACCTACATAATATATTAATATATATATATATATAACAACTGACTTAACCTAATTAGATTAGTTAAATTTCAAATAAATCTCCAATGATCATACTTTCTCTCCATATTAATAATTATTACCTACAGCTTAACTCATTGAATTAATCTGACCATTTAAGATCTAGAGGGCACTTTTAATTAATCAATTCCAATTAGTGTTTATTATTCTCAATGTTTGTCTACCACTATTAAATCTGGATTTTTCCTCTTTCGAAATTAACCCACACAAATTCTTACATTTAATTACTAATTATTTCTTAAAGCCTCAAATTTCCATTCACATGTTCTTATATTTCAAAATTGAGTTCCATTAATGGAAATAACAAGAACAAGAGACAAGGCCCAAAGAAAAGGGAAAATAAAGCTTCACATTCAAACTAAACCGAACAGAACAGTAAAAATCCAAAATCTCCAATTTCCAATAGCAAGCTAAATATATTAAAAGAACCTAACAAATTAAACAAATACACATGAATGACTTATTCTATAACATTTAAATGCTCCTTATCATCTCCTAGCATAATCTAATAAAATTGCATACTAATCATGTGAAAACATACAAAACCATAATTAATCCTTCTTCATCATCACTACAACTTCTTTTGCACGTTCAATTTCTAACACTTGACTCTTGATTATTACATAATATATGTTGTCAACTATTTGGATCATTTCTTTCACAAATACCCCTAATCTAGCTTTCTTTTCCATTTCTAAGATTGATTGCATTTTAATTTTAACCTTAATGTACTAAATTATACCCTCTCTATCTAAATTATCCTTCAGCATCTTCTATTTAACTCTCATTCTATCAACTACATATCCATAGAGCAACATAAAATTCAGCCACCTCATACTCAAAACTCAAATTTCATTTCCAACTTCAACTATGTAGATCAGCAATTATTATTCTCCTATTCTCATACATCTTGGCCATGGATATCTTTCTCATTTAATAAACTTGAAACCAGTTTTTACAACCTCAATAATACTCCAGGCTTCAAACACAACTTAACTTCATCATGTTTACCAAATTCTCTCAAATTAATCAGAATTAAAAGAGTAATTATTTTTTTTCACCAAAAGATCTTCCTAAAAACTTAAGTCATGCTCCATATGACTTCAAATAATCATTCTCAAATTTCTTGTTCACAACTCTCCTTTATGCTTTCGGTGAACAAATCTAAACTTTCACCAAACTCTAATTTCTAAAATACAAATTCTAAATCCTTGTCATTGAAGCATTAACCATTCCATCCCTTTTTATTAATTTACTAACCTCTTCCATTTCTAATTAAGCCACACTTAAATCACCTCAACCATTGCTTCTTCTTTTCGATTATCCCAAAAACATCAATCTAACAATTTTCAATTCCTTTCAGCTCCTATGTCACGTAACCAATTTCTAACCATTTAATCATTGCATTCGCAAGTAAATCAGCACCCATAACTCACACAGAACCTCCACATCAATTTAGTCCAAGATTGTATTCAAATATGTGAAGCTCAACCCAATAACACCAATGCATCTTTTAGCAGCCATAAAACCTCTCTTTATCCTCACAAATCTTTATCCAATAATAATCCAAATTAGCACCCTCTATTAAAACTCATCTTGCAAAATAGTCTTAAGGTTTAAGAGTCCTAAACATTTAACTTATCACTTCAATATTCCTATGTTACCTTTAGAAAACCTCCAAACAGCAACTATAAACCAATTCAAACAATATCTCTTACTAATTGAGTTTACAAAAATTTATATCAACTCTATATCAAATGCAGAACCGGATTTACAGTAGCCAAAACAAGAATCCCACAACTTCATATATTCCACCAAACCTTAATCCTTCACCATTAACATTAATTTTATCCTTCCTAACCCAAAATCAGAAACAGAAATCACAGAAAGAAACACAACATTTTCGGCCAAGCAGAGGAACAAGGAAGAACAGAATTTCACACAATCCAATTCATCAATACCATCATTATTTTCTTATGCTTATAATGTTAATACTACAGAGGGAAGAACAAAAATCAAATCGACACAAAAGAACAAGCTCAACGGAACCGGGAACAGGAAAACAAAATTGAATAGAACAGGGGAAGAAATCAGGAATTCCATAATTAATCCATCTCAGTCAAACCTTCCTTTCACCATCAGCAAAACACAAACATGGCGGGACATAAATTCAACCACGAAGAAATCGGACAGAGAAGAATGAAGAACAAAAGTCGAATGAACAGGGAAAATCCCAGAAAGTTTAGACTTCAGAAAATCAATCATACTTAATCTTACTCCTAATCACATTTTATTAAGCTTCCAATTGACTTTTGCTCAGAAATCACGAAGAACGAACTCGCATGAACAGTACCCACGACCTAAATGAGAAAAATCGGACCCCAAAACACCATTCAAACGCAAAATCACTTCAAGAATACCTTTAATCGCATCTTAAGATTCGTTCCTATGAATTTAAAAGCTTCAAAAACCCCCAAAATCGGATTGATTCTCTCCCCCAAACTCACTCGATTCGGCCAGAAAAAGAAGGAAAACGGAGGAAGAAACTTACCCAAGGATGACCCATCCTCACGCGCGTCCTCGCCGCCGCTCACCGCCGTTCATGCCGTCGTCCGCCGTGGCTGATCGAAGACGCGGAGAGGTGAGAGGAACAGAGGAGAGAAAGAGAGAGTTTGAGAGTGAGGGAGAAAAGGGAATGAAGGGAAATATGGAGAGAGGAAGTGTATATGGCAGAGCACACGTGTATGGTATATATTAAAAGATGAGACTGATATTTTTTTCCTAACATGTATTTTACTATCTTGCCCTTTCTTCTATAATTGAAGATATTTTTAACTAGGGGCAGATATTGTCTTTTTAATTTCTCAATTTATATTTTCTCATAAATGGTAATTTCATTTACCATTATCATTTGGAAATATACCTAAGTCTGTCCCTAACATAATTTCTCTAGATATGCTTTAATTTCTAAATTTATTTCTAAGACTTTTTAAATGTCAAACAATACCTCAATGTTCTAAATATTCCCTTATTTAAATTCAACTTTCAACTATTTTCCCTCAACTAATAAATAAAATAAGTCTTAAAATTTATTAAAAATTCCTAAAACATCATAAATTTATTTGTAAGACTTTTTAATTCCTAAATGCCACCCAAGACTTTAAATAAACCCTTATTATCTCTTTTCTCCAAATTAAATTTTATCTTCTAATTATTTCTCTTTATTTCTTAAAGAAAATAAGCCTTGAAATTATCAAAAATGCTTAAATATCATAAATTCATTTTCAATGCTTTTTGGTATTGTAGTTATATTTCTAAAATCCTAAAAATTTCCTTTTTCCTATTTTTTGAAATTTGGGGTGTTACATATTCTCTCCATCTTCATTCTCTTCTCTTGTTCTCTGTTTCTGAATGTATATATATATATGCTCCCATGGAGTTGTTGAACATGTGTAGCTAAATACTTTGATTCTAAGATTATTTTGAACCCTTGTATGGATTGATTATTGATTCCTCCTCTTATGTTGTGATTAATGATATTTATGTGTTTGTTTTACTCTATTCCTAATGCTTCTAAGTGCTTGATCACCATTTAGATGTTGGGTTCACTTGATTGATGCATGAGAAGGCTATATTGAGTGTAGAACTTGGGTAAAATAGTGTAAGGACTTGAAGTTTGCATGATGAATGGATGGTTTAGTTGGTAAGGTAGAGATATACTTACTAACCTTGCATAATCACATTAGGATTGGAGCTTGAAAATTGGAGCTTCTTAATTATAACAAGAGATTGTGTAATTAACAAGATCAAACACTTGCTCTTGACGCGAGAGCGCTTGTACAAGTACTCTATGAATCCTAGATTAGCACGTGAGTTCATCGAGAGCTTCTTTGAGGGGAGGTTAAATTGAGTTTTGAGAAGTATAAGGGGGATAGATAATCTTAGGATTCGTTTTATCCTTGAAGTTGGAGAATCACTTGTGTATAATTTTGTTTTCATTTAGCATACGTTTATTTTCTTAGTTAATTTTCAAACTCAACATTTGAATCACTCGCCTTAGGCGAGAGTGTGATAATCAACTATTTGACCGGGTTTTGGACAAATCCTCGTGGGAACGATACTCTACTCATCATTTTATTACTTGACGCGACCCGTACACTTGCGGCTTTAGCGGACAAGACATGTTATCATTTTTGAAACTAGAGAGAATCCTTACGTCTAAACTGTAGAAAATTGGAGACCATACCAGTGGATGTCTAGCAACTATATAGTTTCTACAACATTCAATTTTAGTTTGATTTGTGGAAGGACAATTATAATGGCTTCAATGTTGCCTCATAATTTGGGTACGTTACAACACTCATGAGAGAGGAAAATGGATGAGAAGTAGTAATTTATTTGCTTCATAAACTTTGGTGTAGGGCAAGAAAGTTAAAGCAAGGATTTAGGGAAAGATGTGTTGTGAGAGGTTGTGTAACCAACATGGATAGTGAGACTGGCTGAAGACAAATCTATATGGCAAGGCATATGTTGACGATTGGTGGAAGAAGTTAGTTGAGGAAATGTCCTTAATAAATTAAGAACGGAGGTATGAGTGAAGAATTCGTATTGAAAATTATGGAATTTATTTAGTGGTATCATCTCATAAGTCTTAGCACCATCTTTTGTTAACTGCATATTTGTTAATTGGGTTAAGGTGCATTTTGGCCAATGAACTATTGGCCCAAGAGCATCTGACACAATTAACATTTGAAGGGTTCTTGTATACCAATAAACTTTTAAAATAAAACGTATTGGCGAACGCTGTTATAAATCACTTAACGGCTTCTGTACGTGGCGTGACACATGGCATCACACTAGATGTTAATTGTACGGCCGGACGCTCCTGGGCCAATAGTTCATTGGCCAAAATGCACCTTAACCCTTGTTAATTTTTTTAATACCCCATTCTGTTCATTTTTGTGAGCTCTATGGGCTTGTGGATTTTATGACTAATATTTTCTTGATGTTCATTTGTTCCCAAACAAGTCTTAATGTCTACAATATTTTGAAATGTATGAGATAGATTCAATTTATTTTTGGTTATCCATCCATTTGTTGTTACCACTCATTAGGTGCATCGTTGTCTTTCTCCCGAAATGCTCCATGACATTATTTGTGAAAATGTAAGTTTATGATGCCCTTTGAGAAAGATATCGAATGTGCAAATGTTTCCTGCAGTAATATAATTACGTGTAAAACTATTCTTGCCTTGGTTGTATACTAAAAGTTAAGATGCCCTGCTTGTATAGCATGTGTAAATTTACTGCTCCAAATACTTGCAAATGGATGACATCATTGGTAAATATGCTTCCATGGATTTAGGATATGGTACCTTCTTTGGATATCTTGAATCCATTTACACTATCCACATACCTATACTTACCCTCTCTAACCATGTTTTCAATTCTTGCAGGAGATGGTACCTTCATTGGATATGCTGGATTTGTAAATTGAAATATTAAAAGTATGAAACTTTGTGATGATTGAATTATAGGGAAAAATACATTAAAATCCCTCTGAATATCATAAAGGACAAATTAATCCCCTAACATTTCAAAATCCCATATCAGACCTTGGGATGAATCTAGGATTTGTAAATACTTGTAAAAAGATGTTTTGCTCCTTCACAATCCAGCAACCTCTCTCATTTACTTTCCCTTTCCCATTCCCCTTCCCCTTCCCCCTCCCTCTCTCTCAGTTTTTTTAATCATGTTTACCCATCTTTGTTTTTGATTCAATCATTGCTGATAATCTAACTATGGTGAGTTCTGGCTTCCACCTCAAATCCTTGCCGATAATGACGATGCTGCCAATCATTTTCATGTCAAGTTTCTGCCTGAGTTTCTTACGTACGATTATGTCTCACATGGAGTTCCTTCTAACTTCAGTTCTCCAGTTGAGTCCGTGGTTGGCTCAAGTGAAATAAAGAGAGATGAGGACGAATCACACATGGCTCAGTTGGTTGAGTTAACTCGCCGTATCGCCCATTCCACTCTCGATTTTGATTTCGACCTATGTTTTATCCAACAAAAAAGGCTGTTATGACTTGTGAGATCCTAAATAACTAGATATGTTTGTTCTAGTTTGCTTGCTTGTTTTTATTTTTAAATCAGTTGCATCGATCTTTCTATTATACTCATGAGTTGTATGATCATGTTGAGCTTACAGATCTGTCATCAATGAATTGCAGCGCATTAAAGTTGTTAACAAACATAACATGGTAAACTTTCAATTTTAATCCATGCCATTCATTTATCCCCCAAAAAAACCATTCCTAATTTTAGTGAAGGCTTATACAAAAGTTATTAGACCCCTTCATCATAGAAGGGGAGAAAAGTTGTGTACTTATTATGCCCGCCATTTCTTTAAGGAACTAGTGATGGATTTACTGTAGTCCGTTGTTGAGATAGTGATGGATTCTATTTTTGTTGTGTAATGGGTGTTTGATGGGTTCAATAATCCAATCAAGTGCTAATTCTTAAAAATTTTTTACTTGTTTAAATTGGAAACTATTTTTTGTTCATTCTTTTACAATCTTTGGATGCTGTATTTTTCAAGCAGTTGAAGCAAAATTATAAATAAAACACTTGGCTACCATTGGAGCTAGATTTGGGAGGTATTCTTTTGAACCTTTACACTGCTTTTCTTTTCTAGCCAAATTACACTGGATATTCAACACATCTGTGTCTACTCTTATCAGCCTATGTTTTAATTTATTACTCATTCTCTTATTGTGATAAGGTTTTTTTCTTAAGAAATCCATTTGAAGTGAGGGTTTTTCAAGATCAGGTTGTTTGTTTGGGTTATGACTGTAACATTAACTCTCTAATTCTCAATTCTCAATTCTCAATTCTTCTCTCATTTTGGCTATTAGCTCGTCATACTCTTGGTTTGCAGGCTGCTCATTTCCTGTACCATTTCCTGCACCTGATCCCCTAGTACGAGCCATACTCTCATTCCCTGTACTATTTCCTGCACCTGATCTCCTAGTACGAGCCATACTCTCCACCCACCTACGGATGGAAGTTACACCTATTAAAAACAATCATACAATATGAAACATAAAAAGGGAAAGAATCGGAAAAGTATTGCCACAATATCACTAATACAAGTGTAATGCATGACGGACACAACAAGAAACATGCAAAAACACCTTTCCAGGTCTTATACCATGAAACTGATACCAACTGTAACATTAACTCTCTAATTCCACTATTAACCACTCACAATTAAACATTAAAACGTTTATATAGCTAACTATGTTAGGAAAATGAATTAACTTAATAAAATAACTAACATAGTTAGAAAAAGATATTTCCATAATATTAGATATTATCTTTTTAACTAAAACCTCAACTCCAATCTCCGTCATCACAATATAATTTTCTTCCCAGTACAATAACAGAGAATTACATTATCCATGATTAATCTCCACACATCATCCTTAAAATACCATACATCTCAAAGGTACCTACAATCATTAACGGTTCTCACAAATACTGAGCAAAGTTGCCGGAGATGGACCGGTCCCAAAATAACGATTAGAATAGTATCCAACTACCATATCATATTGGAACTTATACAATAATTTTCCCAAAATAATAATAAGGTTCAGCGGAAGCATCATACAAAATATGATCCTAAATGTGGCAATACCTCCTGTCCTTCTGGTCCAGAATATCTCACGATATCAGTGAGAAGTTCCCGGATCCTTCCCTTGACCTCCTACTTCACTCCTAGGACCTGCAAAAGTGAGATCAACGGGGGTAGCCCCAAACGCAACCACTAACTACTCATCTAAGTGAGCTGTGTGCTAACAAGGTGTCCAGTGGAATACATACATATATATATATCAGTTCAACAAGCATGCTCAGGTATTCACATATAATGCATATCTTGGTCCCAAATATCTTTTCACGGTTTATAAGTGCAGAATAATCCATCCCAAATCATCTCCAAGAATAATATATATCATGGATAATCACAAACAACCCAAACGAATCTTAATAGAAGCGTTGGGAAAACATGTGGGACCAGTCGGGACCTTCCACCCGCCCCTGATCACCACGGTACAGTTCACGAGGGACTTTCTACCCTCCCTAAACCGCACCACGGATTAGAAGGATCTCCGTCCTTTCTGAATCCATGAGGGGCGATCTCCCCTCTTACGTCTTTTTCTCCTTTATTTCCCATAATATATCAATTAGTCCCTATGACGCAACAGGGTACCTCATCACGTGATGGCACAATTTTCAATTCACCGGTGTCACATACACAAATAATTTCTCACAAACAACACATAGATATGCAACACCACAATCAGGCACCATGCCTTCCAGTATTTTCATGATATACATATATATATAATAGTTTCCAAAATCACATATATTTCAGTTTCAAATATTTCACATCACAAATTTATGCCATTTCAAAATAATACTCCACAGGACATTATATTATGAAAAATATTAATATTTCAAAATCTCATTTCCATGTCTCATCAATCATCAATTGATAATCATATCTCAACTGTGATTCAAAACCTCGTCTCCATATAATATCATAATTATCAAATAATAATATTTCAAATTACTTACTAACACCACACACACAAAAACAAGCAGAAAGCGGTTACCTGATGTAACACCCCAAATTTTAGAAAAAGAGAAAATAAGGAATTATTTAAGATTTAGGAAATATTATTAAGATATTAAAAAGCATTAAAAATAAATTTATGATGTTTTAGGTATTTTTAATAATTTTAAGGCTTATTTTATTTAAGAAACAAAGAAGAATTAATTAGAAAATAAAACTTAATTTGGAAAAAAGGGATAATAAGGATGTAGTTGAGGTCTTAGAAAGGTATTTAGAAATTAAAAAGCCTTATAAATAAATTTATGAGGCCAGGTGTATTTTTAATAATTTTTAAGGTTTATTTTCTTTATTAGTTAAGGAAAAATAGTTAGGAGATAAATTTAAATAAGGGAATATTTAGAATCTTGGGGTATTGGTTATTAATTAAAAAGTCTTATAAATAAATTTAGAAATTTAAGCATATATAGAGAAATTATTTTGGAAACAGATTTAGGTATATTTCTAAATGCTAATGATAAATAAAATTATGATTTGAGAGAAAAATAGAAAATAGGAAATGAAAAAGACAATATCTGCCCTTAGTTAAAAATATCCTCAATTATAAAGGGAAGGGCAAGATAGTAAAATACCCATTAGAAAAAAATATCAGGCTTACCTTCTAATATATGCCACACACGTGTTCCCTTCCATTTCCTTCTAATTCATTTCATATTCCCTCTGCCTTCTCCTTCCACCCGAAACCTCTCTCTCACTTTCCTCCCTCTGCTCTTCGAACGCAGTGGCGGCCTCAGCGTTCAACGGCGGCGACCGGCGACGGAACACGGCGGGAAACGTTCAAGAAGGCTTGGGTCACTCTTAGGTGAGCTTATCCTTCTTGTTTCTTCTCTCTTTTGAGCCGATTCTGAGCGAATGGGGGGAAGATGATTCGAATTTGTGTGAGGTTTTTGAAGCTTCTGAAATTATAGAAATGAAGCTTAGGACTTGAATAAGGGTAATCTTGAAGTGGATTGGAGTGGGGAAGCTTAGTTTGTCCGATTTTCAAATTTTCCTCTTCGGATCACTGTTCATCCGTCGGATTTTTGGCGATTTTTGGGTGTTTTAATGACTGGAAGCTTGATTAAACATTAATAGGAGTAAGTCTAAGCATGTTCGTTGCCTTGTATGTGATTATTAAAGCTTGGAATTTTTCTTCGAATTTTCTCTTCTTCCTTCCCTGTTCTTGATCGACGCTGTCAGTAGCCAAGATTGGGGGTGACGAATTTGTGCTTTGATTTAAAGCTTTGAGTTACTTATTAAGTTGCTTGATGATGTTTAGGTAATAATTTTTCAATTTTCTTTTCTTTCCTTGTCTTGCTCTGCGTTAAATTCCCTGCTCTTGATGCCCTTTGTTCCTTCAAAATTTCTGCCTCTATGCCGTTGATTTTTGGGTCATTCCAAGAAGCATGTTCTTATGAATTTATTTCCAGGTTGTTAATTGATGAAGTTTGTTGAATTAGGACTGGTATTAGTTGAATGATAAGGGTGATGATTTCTTTTCTTCTCCTTGCCTTGCACTGCCGTCAGTTTCTTGTTCTTCTCCTCCCTGTTCATTCGAATTTTCTTTCCCTCTGGTCACTGATTCCTGGTGCTTATTGAGCTAAGTTGAATGTTGTTTAAATTAGTTGAATTTTTCTTCCCCTGCTCTTGTTCTGTTCTGGCGCTGGTGTGTGATAGGAGAAAGGGAAATTTTGATGTTGAATGTGAGTTAGATTTGATGTAGGTTGTTAATTGTCCAATATTATTCCCTGTTGGTTGCTCTGGCCGTGGATTATTGACAGGAAAGAAGGAGAATGTTGTGTTGTTTAATTGAACAAGAAATAGGAATTGATTGTGGATGGATGTTGTGGTTTTAGGTTCTAGAAATTCTGATTGTGTTGGTTTAATCAAATGGCTAATTTGTGTTGGAACAATTTCAATGTTCCCTAAATATATTGGGTTACTATTGTCTTTGCTTGATCCTAAAATAATGGTGATGATAATAAATGTGGTAGTGATTCTCTGCTCCTGCTAATGTTATTGATTGCGGGCTTTGGGGGATAGCAAAGAGGAAATGATGATGTTAGTTCAATAGGAATTGATTTAGGAAAAAGTGGGAAATTGAAATGGTTGTTCTTTGATGTTTTGGGATTTTGATTTAAATGTAATTTGAATTACATTTCTGAATTGTTGGATTGGTATTGACATGTGTTAGGTTGAATTAATGTTAGACAGAGTTAGTGTTAAAATTTAAGTAGTTACTAGTTAATTTGGAAACTTAATTCATTATTCAAGGATTTCCAAAGATTGGGACAAAGTTTCAAATTGGATTAAAAATATGTGTTATTGCATTAAGTAAGTGATTTGAAAGTCAATTATGACTAAATTGAAATTTAAAGATTAATAAATTGTAATGGATGTAAGAAGTTAGAATTTATAATGGTGTTTTGTTGTGGGAATTCTTGAAGTATATGACTGGTGGATCAATTGTTGTTGTGATAAATTTAGAGATTAGTAAATAATAATGGTTGAAAGTTTATAATTGCTTGATTAAATTATTAGTTGATGATATCATACTGAAAATGAAATTCCTGTCTTATCCTGTTTGGATTGTTATATTAGGATACCTAAAGGGTGATTTAGACTTTTAAGTATAAAGTAAGTGGTTATATGGTCTACTAAGAAATTTAGGAAGTAAATTGAAATAAAAGGATAATTGATTGATAAGAAATGAATTCTATGTTATAATGATGTTTTATCGCAAGATTGATAAATAATGGTATTAATTTAGTAGGAATGAAGTTTGATTGAATGCGAAGTAAGAATTAATTATTCATTGCATTTGAAGAGGTGTGTATTGCTTAATAATAGAATAATGTTTGTTGATGATTGTACGATTAACAATTAAGACAAAGACTAGGATTTAACCATATATTAGAAATAGAAAGGGATAGTACAATAGGAAGGAGAGAGACGCTTAATTATTATGCTTAAGTTAGATATTAATATATTATTTTTATATTATAAATATTTATAGGACAAGGTAGTGGGATTGAATCCCTAGAGTACGAGGAAGTGAAGGAGTAGTGACGAGTAATCACAAGAATCAGGTAGCAGTTTCATTCAATTTCATCTATAATGTATTAATAATTGCATAGCATGTTTTATAAATTTACAGTAAACTTCAGGGCCGAAAGGTCGCTTTAACCTTGTCAGATATATTCATGGTATCCGAGTATTCGATGACTAGAGGGCTAGCTACCCCTAGTACAGATTAGATATGACCGAAAGGTTATATTCAGGAGGTTGAGCCTCACAGAAGTACCTTAAGTGCACTAGCAACAAGGTTAATGTTTACTTGTATGGGATGAGTGCGGGGGCCCACAGAGGGGCAGCATCCCTTCCCATAGAGTCACGTTTTTAGTTATACATATTTACTAATTATTATGCATGGCAATGAATGAAATGAACTGCGTTAAATTGCTGTTTCAGAGAAGCTGATAGATGATAAGATGATTGAGATAAGGCAGGAGTGCTGGAGGAAGATTAGATGAAGAATTTAAGATTTTGTTATAAAAAGTAAGGTTATCTGTATATGATGTAATATTAAATTTTTAAAATTGATAATAGAAAACATAGAAAATAGAATTGTATAAATTTATAAAGGGAATTAAATTTCCTAAGTATTATGAATTTAAATTAGATACCCTAAGAGGGTTAGTTTACTTTTAATTGTTTTAATAACCACTTTATTTTATAAAGAGTTTTTTTTTAAATTATTCACTTTGTCCGAAAAGCCCATTCCAACTGCATTAGAGTTGGAACATTGCTTGGAAAGAAAAAGTTTTAAATTTATTCGTATTTTTGGGCTTCTGACATTAAAAAGTGGTTATAATTCAATTAAAATGTTATAGGATAGTATGAAAATTCCAGGCGTTACACCTGATAGCTGGCACCAATCTCACAATAGTGCAGCTCCCCATGCTAACTTAGTGCAATTCAAGCACTACACAATCATACATACTACCACAATTAATTATTTATCCAACAATTTCACATGTTGGAAATTAAATTACTAACTACCCTTTCTTTGCCCTCACTTATTTTAAATTTTTATTTAACATTTATTCTCCCTCTCTATCTCTAAAAATTCATCTCTATTCCATTTATACATATATCCAAAATATTAATCTTTCCAATACCCATTTATAAAATTCAAGCCTAAACAAAATTTTCCAAACCTTAATAAACATCTAAAAATTATCAATTTAACCATAAACACCTCAGATCATCAAGAGCCCTAATTTTCAATATATCCAAAAATCCCAAAAATTCCCAGTAATTAGGAAAACCTTCAACAATGAAAAATCTATTTAGAAGAACTTATAATCAAGGTCCAAGCTTCAGTTTATTAAGCTTAGGTCTCCCAGAAATACCAACTTAGATAAGGCCTAATTTTTCAAGTATAGCTAATCGAAAAACTAATGACATAAAAATGTAGAGGAGACTTACGGGGTTCTGAAAATGTGCTTAGTTGGCCGAAAAACTTACTATTCCTACATCAACGAGCTCCGATAAGTCTAATGATAGGAATATTAGTGGTGGAAAGAGAGAGCAAGAAAGAGAGAGACGAGAGAGATAAAGAAAGAAAGAAAGAAAAGAAAGGAAAGAAGAAGCAGAGTGATCTGCGTGTGCGTGTGTATATATAAATAATAATAATAATAATATAATATATAAATAGTAATTGAGTGTGATTGGTTAGGGAATAATAAAATAATAATAAAAGAAAAAGTAAGAGTCACAGGGGAGGAAGGAAGGAAGGAAAGAAATTATTGACGTGAGGGAGTGTCGGCAGAAGGAAATTGAGAATAAGAAGAGAGGAAAATACACTACTAGGTCCAAAAATTCTCAAATAAGATATTTCTTTTTGAACAAAAAATTTTCTTTTCACTCTCAAAATTTTCCCATAATATCCTTTATTTATTTCCTCCTATAATATCCTCTTTTGAGTCTAAAAATAATTTCCCCAAAATTATTATCCTCAAAATAAGGGAGAAACTAAGCCTTTAAAATCCTCAAAAATACCTCAAAATCCTTCAAATATTCTCATAATCCATCATTTCTCATTAATAAATTCCTATTTACCCCCATAAATCCTCAATTAATTTTTTAGGATGTTACAATGACTGTCACACCACAAACTGCTATTTCATTTGATGTTATAGCAATCAATTATGCTAGGATTCATGTTGATATGGTGTGAAATGTAACCATACAAATATTGCTTGAACTTGCATTTCTTTAGTGCAATCTAAATTAAGACATTTGTTGGTGTGATTTGGCAGTCCAAACTTGGGTCCTTAAATTCCTTTGTTTTGCCCTTGAAATTTCCCTTATTAAACAAATGAGAGAGAAATTTAAAATTCATAATAAGAAATGTCAACCATTAATTGAGGGAAAATTTGGAAAAATTATGTTTTGTTACAAATTTAATTAGCCTAACTAACCTTTGTAATCAGTGTGACATAGGTAGTAGTTTCTTAGACTTGAGACCAGAGGTGGCTTATTGTTTTACAAATAACGGTGGAGTTATGTATCTGAGGTTTTCATGAATGGATTTTTACTTTTTGACCTCCCATTTAGTCTCGCACACTATATTTTTTATGATCAATAATGAACCTATGTACTTCCTTTGAGTGCAATATTTGAGGGAAGAGCTTTATCCAGTTGATGTAATGTGGGATTTACTGCGAGCAGCTATTGGAGAAGTTAAGAGGATGAGGATGGCTCTGATTTTCAATGTAACCGATTGTATTTTGAACTTGTAATGCATAGTCTGTTCATCCTGGAGATTGCATTTGTGTTGTTGGAAATCTGAGTTTGACAGAAGGGCTTCAAAAGAAGGAATTGGGCGGCTTGCAGTGAACATTGAGAATTTTCCATACGTGTGTGTGTATTTTGAAATGTGGTCGGTTTGAAGTTTTATGGATTCTCAGTTGTGGTCATGTGTAGAATAGAGAAATTATTGCTTGATAATTTTTTCATTCCAAGGGGCTGTTAGGAGCTGCAATTGGAAGAAAATTTTAGGCTTTTTGTACTTTTGTAATGTGACTAGAGAAGATAGATTATAGATTGGATTGTACGGAATGTTAAACAAAATTCCCTTTTGGCATATTGTATGGAATGTTGTTAGAATTCATCATTTAACATTATTTGTGATCTACTTGCAAGTCCCTTTGTATATAATTTTATCATAGGGATTAACAACTTACGACTTTGTTGCTGGCAATGTAAATGAGATGTTTGGTCCAAGAATTACCAACTTCTTCGTAAGGATTAACAACTTAATCATAAGAATTAACAAGGTTAGAATTGCAATTAACAACTTACATAATGATTTGTTACTTATAATTTACAAGGTCTGAATAGCGATTAATAACTTACAAACGTTAACAATTTCTTCGTAGACATTAACAACTTTTGTAGACATTAATAAGTTGGCATAGCGATTAACAACTTTCATATTTGCTCTTCACAATGTGAATGAGATGGAAACACATTGTTGTCAGCATTAACAACTTCTTCGTAGACATTAACAATTTCATAATAGATATTAACAAGATTGACGTATGGATTAACAACTTTCATATTTTCTTTTCTCAATGTGACTGAGATGGAAACACATTGCTGTCAGCGTTAACAACTTCTTCGTAAATATTAACAACTTCATCATACATATTAACAATAGTTTCTTAGCGATTAACAACCTTCATGTTTGCTGTTGCGAATGTCCAAGTGAAATCAAATTTCATTCTTAATAACACACTCAATTTATGGCAAATTGCAATCACATCCAAAAGTAGCAACATTAAACCACAGTCTTCATTGATATAGAGCTTTTTTACATATTCAATGACAAGTAAACATTAAGATCATCATACCACTTAATGTTTCCTTGTCACTAAACAAAAAAAAAAGTCATTGTTAATTCCTATGGCAAAATTGTTAATTCTTATGATGAAGTTGTTAATGCTTACGAAGAAGTTGTTATTGCTTGGACCTAACATCTCATTTAGAGTGCTAGCAATAAAGTCATAAGTTGTTAATAGCAAATCAGACCTTATTAATTCCTATAATTAAGTTGTTAATGCTTACGAAAAAATTGTTAAAAGTTGTTTGTTTTTGAATAAATATATTCAAAGAGACCTGTCAATATACCACCTAAATTCGCCAAATGAAACATACAAAAAAGAGAACTTTGTCCCATACTCCATTCAAGACAAATTGTCCAATTAAACAAAAGAGAAGAAGGCTTTGTGTTATAAATTGTAGGTTTTGAGTATGATGAAGATGAGAGAAAAGCCGGACCCTTATGCTCCAGATCCGGATAGATTCAGCCTCCACTCATTTCTGCTCCACCTTCTTCATCCTTCAGAAAGTTAAAACCAACTTGGTTTTCCATTCATAATGGGTCGAACTAAACGGAACAATGGGAGACCTTACTACTTACAAACCCATCGTTTTAGCTCTAACTCTTGCCAGAGACCTCAATCTTGGAACCCCATTGATTTTCACTTGAGCCAACCATATGATTTAAAAATTGATATGATTGTTGAGGGTAAGCTTAGCAAAAACAGAGATGAATGAACAGGAATAAGAAAAAACTCAGAGAGTAGGGGAATGGGAAAGGGAAAGTGAAAGAGGTTGTTGGATTGTGAGGGGGCAAAAAGGTCTTTTAGTAACATTTCAAAATACCAGATTGATCCCTAGGACCTGACACAGGATTTTAAAATGTTAGGGGACTGATTTGCCCTTTTTATTATTCAATAGTATTTTATTGTCTTTTTCCCTTGAATTATATGTGATGGTCTTTTGGCATGGGCCATCTTTCTACCTTTATTGTTTATCTTGTGGCCTTGTCCTTGGCTATTTATTTTGCATGGCCCATGATGTAATGCTGAATATATCACAGTCGGATTCAAACTGCCGTGAATTTCCCATTGAAGCTTGCTTGATTGTTAGGGGCGTCGATCTTCTATAACTTGTCTCAAAGTGTGAATCATAACTGTTAGGTTGATTGAAAAATTCATAACATGTTAGGAACATAATAATTCTGCTTTATTTAAAAAACCAGGAATCAGGGGAAAGGGACAAGGGAAAACTTGCAACCTCCGGTTTAGGGAATATCTTGTCATTTGATTTGGAATCTGCACTTGATGTCTATCTATTAAGGGAAAAAGATAAATAAATACCCTCCAATTTGCAAAATCCCATTAACAACTTCATGATAGGTATTAACAACTTCATGATAGGTTGTTGTGTTGTTAATACCTATCATGAAGTTGTTAATGAGATTTTACAAATTGGAGGGTATTTATTTGTCTTTTTCCCATCTATTAACCCTATCTATTTATTTTTACATTTTCCATTCATCCATCAAGCTCTTGCCTATTTGCAGACATCTTTTTAAATAAATTATCTTACCTTGCTTTCTTTTTAACTTTCACGTATTCAGCACTAACAAGGGTTCGTATTCTATCAAGACCAAATTAAACTTTCTCGAGCAATGCCTTCACAGCCTAGCCAAATGTTAGCACATAGCACAAATCAACATGGTTTAAGCTTTGTTATTAACTGAGATAATGAAGATGGAGCCAAGAAAAGATCGGGCTTATAATAGATGCTCAAAATGTGGCACAAATCATAGATCATATACCTATAGTTACTTTCATTTGTTAAGTTGAATCCATTGTACAAATATAATATACACAATTTTTGTTTTATTTCATTTTAAACTGAAATAGGAGAGGGGGACAAGATTTATCTGATATTACTTATTACTCAATTCATAAAGATTCATGGAAATAGCTTGACAATAATAAAATAAAAAAATAGCTCAACAGTGATAACCATAATCTTAATGTAAAATACAATATAGATAAATCTCAAATATTTAAATAAAAGTTTATCCCCATAATCTAACTAATTGTATTTATCAAAATCATATCTTTAATCTAAATCAAATCTTATAAAAATTATAATAATGTATAACATTAAATGAATATAAGATATTTGAAATTCCTAGAGTCTTCCCATTTAACTCAGTTATAAGTGAAAATTAATTCTTTTTTCTATATAATGTAAATAATTGATTCTACTATCATTCAAGAGTGTAGTTATTGTAATTAAAAAAAGAGTCAACTTAATTTTCTAACAATTGAGAAATTAAAGATGTCATTGTCAGAAGACCATTTATAACACAAGATTTGAGGCTCTAATCTCTTAATCAATAAAATTGTGTTCTATTATTGCACAAAAAAAATATTTCTTTTGTTAAGAATTGATAGTAATTTTATAATATAAAATTTGTGGGACTACTTTTGGGAGATTAAGAAAATTAAATAAAAATTATTGGATTGAATTAGCACAATTAAATGAAATTTTCATTGGGGCCAGCTCTTTGTGCAATACACGAGAAGTCCAGCTCATTTTTTTAAAACCAAGGGGAGATGAAATTATTAATTTTTTAATGTAAAATATAATGATATTAAGTTTAAATTAAGTAAAAAAAACAAGTATATTGATAATTAATAATTATTATATAAATTATTGAAAGATAAGTGAGAGATTTAGTGCTATAATTGTAAATCATTAAAGAAGATCCATTATAATATAATTTTGAGTTAAAGAAATATATTTCTAAAATCTTTTTAGAATATTCTTCAAGAAGAATAGTTTTTAGACTTAGATTGTATGCTTTTAAAATAGAGGGGAGATTCGTACAAATAAGGCAAAACGTAAGGGATGTTAGAGTTTTTGACTCTAAAAATAAGAGTTAAGACTATTTGCCATTTGCAACCATGAATCAAACATGATTGCTTCCTAAAGACAATACATGAGCTTATTAAAGAAAAAAATCCACCTCATTAAAGAAAATTAAAAATTCTACTTTTCCATCTTAAAACCAAACAATATGTAGTTAGGGAAGATATGATTTTTTTAGCAAATGACAACTTTATTATAAAGATAAAACAAACCACATAAAAAGGCAAGAGCCTACCAAAATATGCAGCACTTACCCCGAAACGTCTTAGCAAAGCACCTGCAAGATCCAAAAAGACAAACGAAAACAACATAAGCAAGCATCGATAAGAATCGAGCTTGGACGAAGGTATACGAAATGTAGTCTATGTGTTCGTGATAACCCAACACCCACAAGTCCAACCACACCAAAGCATACGGAAGAAATGATTCTAAGTCAGACTTATTATACAAATCCACAATGAAACAAATAGAATTAAACATTATATTTAAAACAAATCTGTAATAACAAATTTATGAAAGCATTCCTTCTATTGCTGTTGGAAAGAAATTGGTACTTCCAGCAAGAATCTGACCATGGGAGATGTTATAAATGCTTCTGTAACTGGCTTATATAAATTAACTACAACCCTCAACTTCAATCAAAATCTAACTCGTTATTAATGCCATCCTTTCCTATCAAAATGATATTCCTTTAACCATAAAAACAACTGATTTGGCTCTCTAGAAAAACTAAAATGTTTAACACAAATGTTCCCATTCAAAACGAAGTTCAAGTTCATAACATTTTTAACAAGAAATTATTGAAATCTTCATCTGCAGTACATTTTTAACAGAACCTACATGACAATTAATTTATGAAGTCCCAAACATTAACAAGCCACTGATCTGGTCTAACTACAAATCCTGAACTCTCAGAATGCAAGTCACGGGAGTTACCTCCGGTAGGACTATCAGAACTTTCAGCCTCCTTAGGCAATTTAAATAATTTGATTTTTATCAGATCATTAATATACAGCAGATAATATGTATATTCTCTAGCATATCTGTCATCAGAACAATAATTCATTAGAACAGAGATAAAACCCCTAGAATAGCATGCACTTTGTTAATGCATAACAACCTAAAACTTACATTGCTGATATGTCAACAATACAGATATCATTTTGATCCTTATTATAAGCCCAGTTTGACCAAATGTCACATACCAAGAAATGGAAGTTAAGACATTTAATATGTCTTGAATTGATAAACTTCTCCAAATCTACACTTACTTAATGAGTATAGAAAAAAAAGACTATACATTTTATCTCACCACTTCTTTCATTCAAAAGGGATAAATTGGAAACCGGTCATTAATGACACTCAAGGCGGACTCATATTTAGGACCAAAATTTTTTGACCAACTGGACTGGTAATAAGGACCAAAGTAGCATTAATTATCCTACTGTAACACAACTAGTACCCAGAGATAAGATGTAACAAACATCTAACAATCAACAGCAAACTATAAGATGTTCTAAATTTAAAAGCAATGAACAGGGAAAATATCCAGACTGGAAACAATAAATGGCAATGTAGATTGTTTTAAATTTTAGAGGTTTTGACATTAATTAATTCATTAATAATATAATCCTTGTAACAGGTTCTTCAATTCAAGGGTGATGGATGCCGCCTAGTATTTCAGGTTATAAAAACACTAATACCACTACACCAACTTAGATATAATTGAATAAGGGATAAATGTGATTGAAAGATCCACAGAGGCTGTCACTTTTTGCAAGTTATTTCTGATAGAAACCTATATGCTTCAGTAAATAGAAGTCAAACCAGCAGAAGTAGAGGGTGCCACCAAAGGATAACAATAACAGATTGACAGTAATAGAGGCGCTGAAAAATCACAGTATCAATGGAGAAATCAACAGGTAGGGGCAGACTTTTGATGGAGTACAGCACATCTGACATTTCACATTGAAAGAAAGGCCTAAAAAGAGATTAGTCTATGATACCCTGGGTCCTAGGTTGCAGCTTTATGCATTAGTATAAAATTGGCTCCCGAGAAAATCCTAGATTCTCAGAAATCTAATCTTTAATTTTTTCAGACAAAGTCCCACATTATGATAACAAGAATAAAGAACACTTAAGTTCAAAACTTATAAACCAAAGTCCATCTAGAACAATCCTTATAGAATTTTAAAAGACATTTTCCCGCCTTTACTTATTGGAAAGGGAAAATACTCTGTTTCCATTTGTAGGGGATAAAAATAAGAAATTGGAGAGTAGCATACCGAAACAATTGCAACTTGCTGACTGTTGTAAACCAGCTCCTTGCAACCTGCATAAAAAACATAATTTGTTTTAGATCCACATCTCTAAACCAGAATTGAAAAAAAAAAATTATTAGACCATCTGCTAAGTTATTACTGCACCAGATTAAGATTACATAATTTGTTTTAGGTTCTAGCAAAACTAAGAAAATTAAACAGAACCTTAGAGGGGCCAGAGTAAAAAATTTTAGAAAGAGATGAAGGGGTAAACCAAAAAACGAACTTTGATCAACAAAAGAATGCAACCAACCACCTTTAGGCAGATTACAAAAGGGAGACCGACGACGAGAATGATGCACTCCTCCACTGAAGATAAGGAATATTACAAAGCCCTTTGCTTTCCTAAAATGAAAGACAACACCAATGAGATTCACCTTTCTTTTTTCTTTTTTGCAAAGCATCTTTCATAAAATGGTACACCATTGCACTCACCCCACCAGTTCAAACATAATTAAAAAGAAAAGAACGTCGAAACAAAATTTCTTTCTATAACAACTACTAAGCTGGAGAGTCAGAAGTTTTCACTTGTTAGTTGTTCTTAGAAGCATAAAAACTCTACCAAAAGTGAAGATCAGTTCTAACCTCAGTGCAGATTGTTGAACTTGTTTACTGAGATCCAATCATCTGCCTAAAGTATCGTCCCAATACAATTGAACTATACCCCCACATATGTTTGTATCCCCAGCTCAGCAACAGAATACTTTGCCAAGCTCCCACTAATAAATTAGACACCTTATCACTGGCCTTGTCCGTTGCCATCTGGCCCTCAGCATCTAGAAGATACTCAAACATGTTTTGCAATGCTTGAATCTGATGGCCAGAAAAACTCACCAGATATATTATATATACTAGGGTGAAAACCATTACCTTAAGGTAAGTGTCAACCCAAGAAGACAACGTTCCATCCAGTATCTTCCCAATCTTCCTTTCCAACATAGATTCAGGCCTTGCAATTAGAACTACACCTAATGCCCAGAAGAGTAACAATAAAACGTTAGCAAGTTTTAACATTCACCTCAACCAGTCAGAAAAAGAACAATCATGAGAAAAGTCTTTCCTTCAACAACCGAACCCTGACTAGGAAATCCTCCATGGAAAGGTACCTTGTACACAAGCTGGGACTCATTCAGACATCAATGGTCTTATTGCTGGAGCTTGATAGAAGACAGCTGCCATAACGAATCAGCAATCCAAGACTGAAAAGAGATTACCCACCTGTTGGATACAGAAGGAAGAAGTCAATTTCTTTGTCTATGCAATATAAGATTCGGGATAACTGATATTTCCAAAAAAGCCACTAAATTTTTTTAAACTTGAAAACAGTGTAGTACTTATACTTAACAGCATATAGTTATATAATTACATTTATGCCTGCCTAGTTTATCATGCATTCATATGTTCCACACCTCTAAGCTTGACCATCAAACCATACATATAACGAATGCAATTATTCTACCATTTATACCAAACCGAGATCATCATATTCACATTGATTTTGACTAATTTTGCCATTTGAAGCATGGGATACTGAAAGAAGAAATTTTCCATCACGTAACCTAGAAAATGGGAAATCTTATGGAACAAATATTAGTGTTTATGCATGATGCACACGATGCACAACACTTAGTACCAAAGTCACTAATGAAGAACTGTAGAGAGCACCATAGTAACGACATACTGCTGAAGAGTTGGCATTGCAAATTTCAAACCTTAATCTTCACAGTGGCCCATTTGACATCCCTCTTATAAAGAAATATAGCCAGCAACATAATGAGATTCAGAAGAAATAGATAGAAAGAGAAAGATGGAGCAGTGTTTGACCTAACAGCAAATTAACACCAACAGTAGGAAGTTCCTAAACAATGGAAGGCATGTTCTCAGTTCATTGATTTCAAATGCAACCAGATTTTGAACCCCTATAACATAATTAACTACTGGGATATACTCAACATTCACAATCAGAAGTAATTGCCCAAAACTCTCAAGCTCATTTATAGAAATCCCATATTTCACCAGAGTGAAAAACCATTTATTACAAGAGTCTGAAAATATCTAGTTTTGCAAGTAGGCGAAGTAAACTCAATCATTGGCATTAAGTGGTTCAAATCATGCGCTGTTGCAAACTAAAGCCAACAAGACCTGAAAATCCAGACAAAAGGAAGGCCGTGTGCCTCAAAGGTGATCTTGCCTCGTTCTTAACCAACGTGTACTTACAGGCGATGAAGTACTCCTTAAATAAGGGAGGCATAACTTCTTGAAAAATAAGGGAATGACAATAGAGGATCACAAACCAAGATGTCCCATCAGCATTTTAAGAATTGCCAAAGGATTACACGACAATTTGTGAGAAACACGGAGGATTACTCCATACCTGGTAATTACAGCACCTTTGCAAGATTTGTCAATCATCCACTATTTGAATCCTCATTTGTCCAAACTAAAGACAGATCCCTTGGCCTCCCCTCCTTAAAGACTAATCATAACCTATATAGTCACAAGTTCTTAAACATGACAGGATCACCCATCAGACACTCAACTCTCTGTTTGCCTTGGATTTCATAATCAGATACCCCATGTTAACTTTTCCCTCTTCATATGCTAAGTCCTCTCAATGCCAAGCATGACAATAATCCCTCCCAATAAAAAAGGTTGAAGCTCCATGTCAATTAATAAAAATTTATGTCAACCAGTTAAAATAATATATTAAAGGTTATAACTGATTCTACATAAGACAAAATGTTAAGACAGCTGACAGGAGGAAAACGAAAAAGTCAGATCAATGAGGTAAATAATTTAAAAGGTTGAAGCTTCATTTAAAAGAGTAAATTAAAGATATAACTTCTAGACAAGACAATATCTTGAGAATAGATGTGAACTAGATATGAACTTGTAATATCTGCAGTTTTTAAGGATAGTATCCATTGCTTCAAAAGTTATTTGTCCAAGACTTCATGAACATCAGGCTAATGGGGCAGAAAAGCATTCATTTTAACAACAGGAAAAAAAATGGGAAAGTGGACTGCCAATCCATATAAGTTGTAAGACTATTGCAATAAATAAATAATTTCAAAATACAATACATGCCTTCAAATTTGTTTGCATGAAATAAAAGATCTGTACCTTGAAATTCCCTTTCTATGTGTAGTTGTTTGTGTAGGAGTATGTCATGCACAGTTTGAACAATCAACTTCAACAAAAACACATTCTCCTTGTTTTGAACAATCCACACTTCTTTTTTTTGTTTTTAAAGGCATCATAGAACTGTCCAGCCAGTTCACTTTGAAGATTAGCAAATATGAAAGAATCTAAGCATCAATCGAAAATTAGCCATACATTTGTAGAAAAAGTATGGAGCTGGTGATTTTGAAGTTACACTGTAGTCTTTTGTCTTTCTATGTCTGACTAGCATGAGGAAGGTTTGATTCAAAGAGTCTCTTTTCAGGTATTACACCATCAGATATCATCTCCTTGAGAGGACCTGAGAAACTTGAACAATACGGTAAACAATAACAAGTACACTATCAAATTATTTTACGAAAAGCAATAAAATCTCCCACATACTTCACAAATCTAATACCAAGCAAAGCAGATTGCTGTGACGGAAGGAAACATCATTTGCATACACAGATGTACAGAAGTGAAACATCACTATCAAGAAATCTGCACATTTTAAACTGTCTCTAAACGTAAGCAAGAAATACATTCAATTCCCTGTGAATGAAGGGGCCTTTTGATCTCATTCCGACATAGTCAGGATCTGAGATAGTCACATATTTTTATCACCAACTAGTATCTAGGTTGTATTTAAAACTTTAACACATGACAGATAAATTAGATGCAGTGAGCCAGGATTAAAGGAGCGTGGAATGCATAAACATGAAACAGAATATACTGAAAGCGTGAACATAGCTGTGTGGTTTACCATGAAAAATGGTTCAAAGAACTTGGGTGGATTGAACAGTATTGCAAGACCCAGATGGTCTTACAATACATGGACAGTTTCACTAATAAGCCTGACTGATATATTTGACATTGAAACTGATATGTAAAACATATATGCTTGGGTAATTGGCCGTTATATTCTGTTATACTTGTGTAACTGCATTTCTATTAGTTTCTGTTATGAGAGAGCTGACTAGGATAAGGAATAAGAGTGTTAGTTGAGAATTACAGACTTATAAATAAGTCTAGGATCATTGTATGTTGGGGCGATTGATGTTGAATAAAGTTCAGTTCTCTTTCTCTCTACCTTTCTCTGTTCTTTCTGGTTTTCTCTAACAAGTGGTATCAGAGCGTACGTCCTCGGCCACTCCACATCACTCTTTTCTGCGATCTCTGGTGCATGGGTCGTGACAAGCCCAGGGGTCAGAGTAGCAATCCGATGGAAGACCGTTTAAGAGCTCTTGAACAAAGTTCAGCTAAGTCGGCTGTGTTGCAAGAACTCAGTTCTCTTTCTCTCTACCTTTCTCTGTTCTTTCTGGTTTTCTCTAACAAGTGGTATCAGAGCGTACGTCCTCGGCCACTCCACATCACTCTTTTCTGCGATCTCTGGTGCATGGGTCGTGACAAGCCCAGGGGTCAGAGTAGCAATCCGATGGAAGACCGTTTAAGAGCTCTTGAACAAAGTTCAGCTAAGTCGGCTGTGTTGCAAGAACGCGTTGATGGGTTGACTACCCAGATGCAAAACTTGGCCACGTCGATTGAACAATTGAGGGCGACGTTGGTAGAACCTGGCCATAATCATGCTATTGTTCCAGGTCAGGCACGGAATGGACGACCGAACGGTGATAATGGCCGTCCTCGCCAGTTTCAATTTACTAAGATGGAATTCCCAAGATTCTGCCCAGACGACGTTCTTGCGTGGATCATGAGATGTGAGCGCTATTTCGAGCTAGATGGAACCCCAGCTGATGCGAAGCTCAAGATAGTGAGCCTTCATTTGGACGATGATGCGTTCCGGTGGCATATGGCTCGTGAACGGAGGTGGGGCAACCAACCCCCTCCCTGGGAAGAATATGTGGCGGAGCTGAAAGACTGCTTCAGGCCCCTATACGAATCACCTTTAGGTAGCTTGCTTCGTTTGAGACAATCAAATTCTTTAAAAGAATTCAACGCTCAGTTTGATCTCTTTCCGTCTCGCGTTGACCTCCCAGAAGAGTTACTAGTAGATGCTTACCTCTCATTGATTAAAGAAGAAATCTCAGGTCCTGTTCGAATGTTTAGACCCACGACCTTGCGCGATGCCAAGAGTCTAGCGCGAATGCAAGAGTTAACCGAGGATCGCTTGAAGGATAAGCGACACGTGGAGAAATTAGGAAGAACCTCGTCATCGTCTTCTTACTCATCGAACGCCCCCACGTATTGCGCCACTGGGGTTTCGGGTGGGACCCAACAAGGATCTAAATCTTGGGAAGATTCCAAGAAGTCAGCGGTGGGTGGGGCCACTGGGTCCATTGTTTCGAAATTGCTATCCCCTGAGGAGGAAGCCGATCACAGAGCCAAAAACCTTTGTTTTTTCTGTCACGAGAAATTTTCTCGTGATCATCGTTGTCCTCAACGCCAAAGGCTTCAATTGCACTATATGGAAGGAGACGAAGCTCCCCTGGGTGCTCAAGCTCAGAACGAAGCAACCATTGAGCCCGAATTAGTTGATACGGCTCAGGAGGTAACTCCCCTCATTTCATTACACGCTATTACCGGTGATGAAAGTGCAGAGGCGATGAGGGTTACTGGGTCCATTGGGACAAGGCAAATTCAAGTGTTAATAGACAATGGAAGCACACATGATTTCCTGGATTTCCAGCTAGCAAGAAAGATGGGATGGCAGCGAAGCAATCAGACTTTTCCTTGTGTACAGGTAGCAGGAGGTAAAAATTTGCAAGTTCTTGGTATTTGGACGGGGTTTAAATGGCGCATGCAGGGCATGGATTTTTCTTGTGATTTAAGGGTTATTGAATTAAATACCTATGATATTGTGTTGGGTATTAAATGGCTCAAATCCATAAAACATGCTTTCTGGGATTATGAGTACCTAACCATGCATTTTATGTACCAAGGAAAATTGTGTAAGTTGCAGGCGAGTGTTCCTCAGTCTCCACAGGTGGTTCCAGCTCGTAGAATTGAGAATAAACCACTGGGTACCCAACAAATGTTTTTGATTCAGTTGCTGCAGGTTAAATCCGTTGCTGGACAGGCAAGCTTGAGTTTAATTGAAGCTCTCAGCAATATTCCAGAGGAGGTCCAGGGGACTCTTGAAGTTTTTGATGATGTATTTGGGGAGCCCAGAGGGATGCCACCCTTAAGGGTAGGTCACAACCACCCTATTATCCTTAAGGAAGGGACAAATCCTATAAGCCTCAAACCATATAGGTATTCCTCTGCTAAGAAGGATGTTATAGAGAAGATGGTAGCTGAACTCTTACAAAATGGGATGATTCAGCCAAGCGCTTCTCCCTTCTCAGCACCCATTGTGTTAGTAAAGAAAGATGGATCGTGGCGCATGTGCATAGACTATCGTAAGTTGAACAAGAAAACTATCAAGAACCAATACCCCATTCCTCTTATTGAGGATTTGTTTGATGAGCTTGGCCATGCGAAGTGGTTTACGAAGCTGGACTTGAAGGCCGGATATCATCAAATCAGAATGGAATCGGCTGATGCATACAAGACAGCGTTTAAGACTCATTCAGGCCATTTTGAGTGGTTGGTCATGCCTTTTGGCTTGACAAACGCACCGGCAACTTTCCAGGGAGCCATGAATGATATTTTTCATGAATTTTTGAGAAAATTTGTTTTGGTTTTTTTTTATGACATATTGGTTTATAGCTCTACACTTGCTGATCATGTGAGACATTTACAGGTGGTGCTTCAAACATTACGGCATCATCAATACTTTGTTAAGAAGAGCAAGTGTATATTTGCAGCCACAAAAGTAGAGTACCTGGGGCATGTGATCAGTGATGGGAAGGTTGCTACTGATCCATTAAAGATACAAACAGTGGCTGAATATCCAGAACCCAAGACTATTAAGCAACTGAGGGCTTTCCTAGGCCTTGCTGGGTATTATAGAAGATTTATTCAAGGCTATGGTAGGTTGGCGAAGCCTTTGACAAAGTTGCTGCGAAAAGATTCTTTTATTTGGTCGGATACAGCAACTACAGCTTTTAATCAGCTTAAGGAGGCTCTGATTTCAGCCCCTGTTCTTGCATTGCCTGATTTTTCCAAGGTGTTTGTGGTGGAAACTGATGCATGTGGAGCAGGGATAGGTGCTGTGCTGATGCAAACAGGTCAGCCCATAGCTTATTTCAGCAAAGCTTTGGGTCCTAAGCATGCGAAACTCTCCATTTATGAAAAAGAGTTGCTAGCCGTGGTGCAAGCAGTGGAGCATTGGCACCAATACCTTGAACGAAGCAGGTTTATTATTCGTTCGGATCAACAAAGCTTGAAATATCTCTTGGGACAGAAGTTGAAGACTCCCTTTCAGATGTATTGGATTGCTAAGCTCATGGGCTATGACTATGAGATACACTATAAAAAGGGGAATGATAATTCGGTGGCAGATGCTCTTTCAAGGTTGCATGGGTCTAAAATTTTGCAGATTACCCTTGATACAACCTCACCTGAACTTTTGAATCAAATTAAGCAGAGTTGGGAAGATGATAGCGCCTTGGCTGGAATTATTGATGAGTTGAAGAAGCAAGGGGGCCGAATAGGCTCTTTTACGTGGGATGGAACTTATTTGAGGAAGAAAAACAGATTGGTGGTTGGAGGGAATGCTGCTTTGAGGCAACATATTTTGGAATGGTTACATTCTAGTCCTCAGGGTGGGCATTCAGGTGTCCATGCAACTTATCAAAGGGTTAGAAGTTTATTTTGGTGGAGAAAATTACACAGGGATGTGCAGGATTTTATTAAGGGGTGTGATACTTGCGCTAGGTGCAAGTATGAGACAGTAGCATCCCCGGGATTGTTGCAGCCATTACCGGTCCCTAGTAAGGTGTGGGAGAGTATCACTATGGACTTTATTGAAGGGCTGCCCAAATCTGGAGGAAAAGAGGTGATATGGGTTATTATTGATCGCATGTCTAAGTATGCGCATTTCATTGCTTTATCTCACCCATTTACTGCTTCATCCTTAGCTCAGCATTTTCTTGACCATGTTTATAAATTGCATGGTGCACCTTGTGAGATAATTTCTGACCGGGATCCGGTGTTTGTTAATAATTTTTGGCGTGAGTTTTTGAAGGTTTTAAAGGTTGATCAGAAACTGACCTCTTCTTACCATCCTCAAAGTGATGGTCAATCTGAGGTGTTAAATAGGTGCCTTGAAGCTTATTTACGTTGTATGTGTTGGGAGGAACCCAAGGAGTGGAGTAGGTGGTTGTCTTTAGCAGAATGGTGGTATAACACCAATTTTCATACGTCTGTGAAAACCACCCCATATGAACTTTTATATGGGCAAAAGCCCCCTGTTTACTTGCCATATATGCCCAGATCAGCAGTGGTTGAATCGGTTGACAGAAGTTTTGAGGCTAGGGAACATATGATAGCTGTCCTAAAGCATCATTTGCATCGTTCTTCTAATACTATGAAGCAAAGGGCTGATTTGAAGAGGTCAGATCGTGAGTTTGAGGTAGGGCAGTGGGTGTTTTTGAAACTACAACCCTATCGTCAGATTTCAGCGGCTAGTAGGAGTTCACAGAAGTTGGCACCCAGGTTTTTTGGGCCATATAAAATTTTACAGAAAATCGGTCCAGTGGCCTATAGATTGGAATTGCCAGAGGAGTCTAGGATACATCCTACTTTTCATGTTTCCTTCCTCAAATTGTGCCCAGACCCATCAGTGAGACAAAGGCACCCTCCTATTGAATGGCCTTCAGCACCTTCCACTTTATATCCTGAAAAGATTTTGCAGCAGAGAGTGGGCAGGAAGAAAAAGAGGATTGTAACTAAGATTTTGGTGCAGTGGAGGGGGTTACCAGAGGAGGAGGCTACTTGGGTTTCTTTATTCAATTTTCAGAAGCAATTTCCCACTTTTCCTGTGTTGAACCCTTGAGGACAAGGGTTATTTTGAGGGGGGGGCATTGATATGTAAAACATATATGCTTGGGTAATTGGCCGTTATATTCTGTTATACTTGTGTAACTGCATTTCTATTAGTTTCTGTTATGAGAGAGCTGACTAGGATAAGGAATAAGAGTGTTAGTTGAGAATTACAGACTTATAAATAAGTCTGGGATCATTGTATGTTGGGGCGATTGATGTTGAATAAAGTTCAGTTCTCTTTCTCTCTACCTTTCTCTGTTCTTTCTGGTTTTCTCTAACAGAAACCTTTGAAATCAATTAGCCAGACCATCAGTTCAGGTCAAGTGGAAGATTTAAAATAGCATTCCCATGCAATATACCAAATATTTAATCTGCTCTATAGTTGAAATCCAATTCTGCACTCCAGAAAAAGGAAAATAGATATAAATAAACTCAAATAAGGATATTGAATTTTAACTTGTTATGCAGGCATTTATCATTAGTTATACTTTACTAGTTTTTTGAACATTAGACATGTGCAACCACTCTATTTACTTAGGCTGTGCTTTCTTTGAGTGTGAAAATAGTAGAAATCAAATTTGAAAGCGCAGTTGAACAGAACGCATGTGTAAATATAACCCTCATCTTCATTCCTACCCAATATATCCAACGTTTATGTGATTGGGCATTTGTTAAGAAAAGCATGTTAGAGGTTGAATTAATTTTCAGAATTAAGAAAAGCATGCTAAAAGTTGAAGCAATTTTCAAAAAAAAAACCTGGTGGCTAGGTCCCATTACAAGAACTGTTCTGCCATGCTTGTCAATATAGTTGGATCTATAGATCTTTACTGTCTCTGCTTCATGAGCAACCTCTTCCTACACTAATAACAGAAATGCATTAAACCCTTTTTATCAAAGAACTATCACAGTGTGAGAGTTCAACAAAATCTGGGGCTCTTGCAAATCACAAACACGCCAACTGAATACTAACAAATCAACTGAGAGTTCAGGCATAATCTTGATTAGATCAAGTTTAATGAACCTACAGATGGCAAAAAGAGATTTAACCTAGAGCACTTTGCAGTCTAGCAGAACCCAGTTGGACAATGTTCTAGTAAAAGAAGCAAGAGTAAACGGAATTGAGGGGGATCATTGCATAATGTGAAGGCCTTAACCAATATCTAGAGAAAATCTTGAAGTAGACCTAGCAATAACAACCAGTAACATCCCAGTCCCAGGCATGCATTTTGTTCATAATGTTATTGCAAAAAGTGAAGAGCAACAGTTTCTCACCCATTGGATCTCTTCTGGTCTAGTAGTAGCCCTCCATTTTAAGGTCTGTCGCAACATCTTTACTGCCTTCTTGACGTTCCAATTTCTTGCTCTTAAATGCCTTGGAGATGGATGCATCAAAACAATAAACAAATGGCTAACCAGACAACGGTCCAATCAGGCCTCTCACCTCATTAACCTGGAAAGGAGCAGAATATCATGGCCTAAGTCAGTTCTCACAATTTAGAAAAAAGTAATAGCAAAGGTGTAATTATGGATCTAACGATAGAACTGCCCAATACCTTTGCTTGTTGCTCCTATGGTGCTAACATCCCACGGCCATTGGAGGCAGTTTTATTTAGATCCACGCTCATGATGGTTGATAAGAACTATTGATCAACAATAAATACCAGAAAAGTTAGTATATATATAAAAAGGCATGGCATCATCATGTGATAAAGATTGGAACCTGCAAAACATCGACAATATTTAAAGAATATTAGCCATTGCTTCAAAAGGCATGGCTCCATGTCAATAATGAAAATTTAAACATTAGTAATAAAAACTTAAAGATCGGGTCATTTGAACATCTTTGATGGGGGTGAACTGACTACAGAATAGAATCTTGTAAAACATTTTACACCCATACGTTCAAAAAGAATGGCAGGTTCTGTTTAACAAGTTGTAGGTAATGCCCACATATATATAGCAAAAACGGCAGACAAACCTAAACAAAACTGACAAATTCATAAGATTCTAATTTTTTAAAACTGATGTAAATTCACAGAGACCAAAGTCCAGATTCACATTTAAAAGAAAAAAGCAAGCACAAGGAGTGGAACACAAGGAGAATCATGGATTCAGCGTAATAAGTTCAAAACACAGCAGCACCTTCACATCTCATCAGGCAGAGGGCGTAGTCTCCAGTCTGCCTTCTGATATCTGAAAGGAGTTTACCCATCAACTTTAAAAATGCAGGATAGAACAAAAGGAATGGTAATGAGAGAGGGATCAGAGTGCTGCACATCAGTAAATACAACATACCAAAAACTTGCATAAATAAATAAATGGAGGGAGGGTGAGCATACTCTTTGTTCGCAGTAACCACACAAAAGTAATGCAGAAGATTTTTCAAACTATTTCTTCTCAATTTCAATACTTTTGAGGCCTGAGAAATGAAGTAAATGTCAAGGAGCCCCATTCCGAGACAACTACTGAAGATGAAAGATGCATTAATTAGGTAACCTAACAATCAAGGAACATGGTTCACAGAAAGGTGGGAGAAGAACCAAAACTTAGAAAAGCTTCACATAGTCATCTCATCCTATTTCTAGATTGAAGAAAAAATCCATTGATTTGAGGAAGTACAAGACATCCTCCAAAAGAAAAAAAAAACTATGTATCATCGCTGAAAAGCACAGATACAAGGCAAGAACACGAAAACAGGCAAATACAAAAAAATCCCAGGATCTTCTAAAATGATGGGAAAATATCTTGCAAGAGTTTGCAAGTTCGGTGGAGAAAAATCAATCCTTGGCATTCAATGGTTCAAATCAACAAGACAGTATTAGTCAGAAAAGGAAGGAGATGATGTGCCTCAAAGGTAAATGACAGTAGAGGATCACAAACCTTGAAATCCCAACAGCAATCTAATAACTGTTACAGGATTACACGGTAATCAGTCAAAAACCCAGAGGATTACTCCATACTCGGTAATGAAAGCACCTTTGTAGGATAAGTCAATCGTCATCTACTTGAATCTTAATTGCCCCAAATTGACCATAGAACCCTTGACCTCCACTTGTTACATACTAATCATAATACTTACAGACATTCGGTTTTTAAACAAGATTGGATCACCACTAAGTCACACAACTTTCCCATTTGCCATGAATTTCGTGATCAGCTGCCCCGAGATCATATTCCCCCATCATAACCTCAGTCCTCTCGATGCCAAGAAATACATTAACCCCTCCAATAAAAAAGTCAAACCTCCATCTTAGTTTATACAAACTTAAAATAAAATATGTTAAAACAGTATATTAAAAGATATCATCTTCTAAACAAAACTATTTTAAGAAACAATTAAAGGAGAAACGGATTACATTATATCAATTTGGTAGAAGCTATATGACATTAAGATTAGGATTTCGCAAAATTTAAAAACAAGGCATGGAATCATCATGTGAACTAGATATGAATTTGTAATATCAGCAGTCTTTTAAGAATGATATCCGTTGCTTCAAAAGTTATTTGTCCAAGACTGCAGGAAAATTAGGCTAATGGGCACAAAGGCATTCATTCATTTTAAAAACAATAGAAAAAGAATGGGGAGGTCAACTACCAATACAAATAGTTGAAAGATTACTGCAATAAATCAACAATTTCAAAAGACAATACACGCTTTCAAATTTGTTTGCATGAAATAAAAGTATAGTACCTGGAAAATCCCTTTCTTTGTGAAGCTGTTTGTACAGGAGTATGTCATGCACTGTTTGAAGCTATCAACTTCAACAAAAACGCATTCTCCTTATTAAGGACAAACTACATTTAGTGATAAAGTTCAAAAATACAGTAATTAATTTTATGAGAATGCTGGACATCACATTGCTAATGCAGAAATATGCTGTCTACAAGTACACTAAATGCGAAGCGTAAAGAAAAATCATGTAAACAGAGTATTGAAAGGAACACCGAACACACACACACACAAAAGGAAAAATCATATAAATCATTTATAGAAAGGAACCCCACAAGCAAACACACACAAATATATATTAACTCAAATAAGTTAGCATAACAAACATCATCGTACTTTAACAAAAAAAGGGTATAAACAATAGAACTCTCAAGCTCATTGATAGAAAACCCATAACTCACCACATTGAATAACCATTTCTTGCAAGAGTCTAAATATATATATACAAGTGAGGCAGAGAAAACTCAATCCTTGGCACTGAGTGGTTCAAATCATTTGCAAACTAGAGCCAACAACACCTAAAGTACAGACAAAAAGGAAGTATGTGTGCCTCAAAAGTAACCTTGCCTTGTCCTTAACCAATGTGTCCTTATAGGCGATGAACTACTCCTTAAATAAGGGAGGCAGAACTTCTTCAAAAATAAGGGAAATGACAGTAGAGGATCACATACCATGATGTCCCGTCAACAATTTTAGGATTGCCAAATGTATACACCATAATCTGTAAGAAACAATTACAAGAGAAATGGAATACATTATATCAATTTGGTAAATGCTATATGACATTTAAGATTAGAATTTCACAAAAATTTAAAAAGAACGCATGGCATCATCATGTGAACTAGATATGAACTTCTAATATCTACACTGTTTTGATAATAGCATCCACTGCTTCAAAAGTTATTCGTCCAAGACTGCAGGGACAGTAAGCTAATGAGGCACAAAGGCATTTATTCATTTAGAAACAATAGAAAAGAATGGGGAGGTGGACTGCCAATCCAAATGGTTGAAAGACTATTGCAATAAATGAACAATTTCAAAATACATTACACGCTTTCATATTTGTTTGCATGAAATAGAAGTTTCGTACCTTGAAAATCCCTTTCTTGGTGAAGCTATTTGTGCAGGAGTATGCCATGCACAATTTGAAAGGTATCAACTTCAACAAAAACACATTCTCCTTGTTTCAGACAATCCACAATTAGTGATAAAATTAAAGAATTAAGTTACTACACTAGTTAATTTTACAAGAATCTTGGACATCACATTGCTGAATAAGGAATATTCTGTCTACAAGTACACTAAATGCGAAGTACTAGGAAAAATTACATAAACCGTTGATTCAAAGGAACACCAAACACACACAAAAAGGAAAAACCATATAAACCATTAATTGAAAGAAAAACCACAACCAAACATGCACACACACAGCTATGTATATATTTTTTCAAATAAGTTAGCATAACAAACATCATTGTATTTCAACAAAAAAAAACATATAAACAATAAAACTCTCAGGCTCATTTATAGAAAACCCATAATTCACTAGAGTGAAAAACCATTTATTGCAAGAGTCTAAAAATATATATTCACAATTTAGGTAGAGAAAACTCAATCCTTGGCATTGAGTGGTTCAAATCATTTGCAAGCTAGAGCCAACAAGACCTGAAAATTCAGACAAAAAGAAGTTCGTGTGCCTCAAAAGTGATCTTGCCTCGTCCTTAACCGTGTCCTTACAAGCGATGAAATACTCCTTAAATAAGGAAGGCAAAACTTCTTCAAAAATAAGGGAAATGATAGTAGAAGATCACAGACTAAGATGTCCAATCAGCAATTTCAGAATTGCCAAAGTATACACCATAATCTGTAAGAAACCCGGAGGATTACTCCATACCCGGTACTAACAGCACCTGTGCAGGATTAGTCAATCATCCTCTATTTGAATCGTCATTGCCCAAATTAAAGAAAGAACACTTTACCTCTCCTTCTTAAAGACTAATCATAACCTTTACAGACATAGGTTTTTAAACATGACAGCATCACCCATCAGGCATTCAACTCTGTTTGCCTTGAATTTCATAATCAGCTGCCCTATGTTCACTTTTCCCTCTTCACATTCTAAGTCCTCTCAATGCCAAGTATGTCATTAACCCCTCCCAATAAAAAAGGATGAAACTCCATGTTAGTTAGTGAAAATTTAAGTCGGAACGTGCTAAAATAATATATTTAAAATTATAATTGATTCTTCATAAAACAAAATGTTAAAAAAACTGACAGGAGAAAAGGAACAGGTCACATCAATTTGGAAAATAATTTAAAAGGTTGAAGCCCCATTCCAGTTTATAAAAATCTGAAAGAGTATATGTTAAAACAATATATTAAAAGATATAACAGCTTCTAAACAAGACAGTATCTTAAGAAACATTGACAGGAGAAATCAAATACCTTAATTTGGTAAATGCTATGACATTAAGATTAGGATTTCGCAAAAATTTAAAAACAAAGCATGGGTCATCATGTGAACTGGATATGAACTTCTACTATCTGCAATGTTTTGAGACTAGCATCCATTGTTTCAAAAGTTATTTGTCCAAGACTGCAGGAACAGTAGGCTAATGGGGCACAAAGGCATTTATTCATTTAGAAACAATAGAAAAAGAATGGGGAGGTGGACTGCCAATCCAAATAGTTGAAAGACTATTGCAATAAATGAACAACTTCAAAATACATTACATGCTTTCAGATTTGTTTGCATGAAATAAAAATTCCGTACCTGGAAAGTCCCTTTCTTTGTAAAGTTGTTTGTGTAGGAGTATATCATGCATTGTTTGAAGCTATCAACTTCAACAAAAACACATTCTCCTTGTTAAGGACAAACAACATTCAATGATAAAATTATAAAATAAAGTTCCTACAGTAATTAATTTTACAAGAACGCTCGACATCACATTGCTAAAGTAGGAATATGCTGTCTACAAGTACACTAAATGTGAAGTACTAGGTAAAATTATATAAACCATTCATTCAAAGGAACGCCAAACACACGCAAAAAGGAAAAATCATATAAACCATTAATTGAAAGAAAAACCACAACCAAACATGCACACGCACAGCTATGTATATATTTTTTTAAATAAGTTAGCATAACAAACATCATTGTATTTCAACAAAAAAAACGTATAATCAGTAAAACTCTCAGGCTCATTTATAGAAAACCCATAATTCATCAGAGTGAAAAACCATTTATTGCAAGAGTCTGAAAATATATATATTCACAAGTTAGGCAGAGAAAACTCTATCCTTGGCATTGAGTGGTTCCAATCATTTGCAAACTAGAGTCAACAAGACATGAAAATTCATGCAAAAGGAAGTCTGTGTGCTTCAAAAGTGACCTTGCCTTGTCCTTAACCAACATGTCCTTATAGGCAATGAAGTACCCCTTAAACAAGGGAGGCAGAATTTCTTCAAAAATAAGGGAAATAACGGTAGAGGATCACATACCATGATGTCCCATCAGCAATTTCAGAATTGCCAAAGGTATACACTATAATCTGTGAGAAACCTGGAGGATTACTCCATACCCGGTATTGACAGCACCTTTGCAGGATTAGTCAATCATCCTCTATTTGAATCGTCATTGCCCAAATTAAAGAATAAACACTTTACCTCTCCTTCTTAAAGACTAATCATAACCTCTTCAGACAGATTCTTAAACATGACAGCATCAACCATCAGGCACTCAACTCTCTGTTTGCCTTGAATTTCATAATCAGTTGCCCCATGTTCACTTTTCCCTCCTCATATTCTAAGTCCTCTCAATGCCAAGTATGCCATTAACGCCTCCCAATAAAAAAGGTTTAATTTCCATTTAGTTAGTGAAAATTTAAGTCATAACATGTTAAAATAATATATTTCAAGTTATAACTGATTCTACAAAAGACAAAATGTTAAGAAAACTAAAAGGAGAAAAGGAACAGGTCACATCAATTTGGTAAATAATTTAAAAGGTTGAAGTTCCATTTCAGTTTATGAATTGAAAAAAGTATATGTTAAAACAATATATTTAATGATATAACAACTTCTAGACAAGACAATATCTTAAGAAACAATGACAGGAAAAATCTAATATGTTATATCAATTTGTAAATGCTATATGACATTTAAGATTATGATTTCGCAAAAATTTAAAAACGACGCATGGCATCATCATGTGCACTAGATATGAACTTCTAATATCTACACTGTTTTGAGAATAGCATCCATTGCTTCAAAAGTTATTTGTCCAAGACAGCAGGAACAGTAGGCTAATGGGGCACAAAGGCATTTATTCATTTCGAAACAACAGAAAAAGAATGGGGAGGTGGACTGCCAAACCAAATGGTTGAAAGACTATTGCAATAAATAAAGAATTTCAAAAAACAATACATGCTTACAGGTTTGTTTACATGAAATAAAAGTTCCATACCTTGAAAATCCCTTTCTTTGTGAAGCCATTTGTGCAACAGTATGCCATGCACAATTTGAAGCTATCATCTTTAAAAAAACATATTCTCCTTGTTTTGAACAATCCACATTTAGTGATAAAATTGAAGAATAAAGTTACTCCACTAGTTAATTTTAAGAGAATGCTGGACATCACATTGTTAAAGCAGGAATATGCTTGTCTACAAGTACACTAAATGCGAAGTACCAGGAAAAATTATATAAAACGTTTATTCAAAGGAACACCAAACACACACACAAAAGGAACAATCATATAAACCATTTATTGAAAGGAAAACCACACACAAACACACGCGCACACAGCTATGTATATATTTTCTTAAATAAGTTAGCATAACAAACATCATCATATTTCAACAAAAAAAGGTATAAACAGTAAAACTCTTGAGCTCATTTATAGAAAACCCATAATTCACTAGAGTGAAAAACCATTTATTGCAATTGTGTGAAAATATATATTCACAAGTTAGGTAGAGAAAACTCAATGATTGGCATTTAGTGGTTCAAATCATTTGCAAACTAGAGCCAACAAGACCTGAAAATTCAGACAAGAGGAAGTTTGTGTGCCTCAAAAGTGACCTTACCTTGTCCTTAACCAACGTGTGCTTATAGGCAATGAAGTACTCCTTAAACAAGGGAGGTAGAACTTCAAAAATAAGGTAAATGACGGTAGAGGATTACATACCATGATATCCCATCAGCAATTTCAGAATTGCCAAAGTATACATCATAATCTGTGAGATACCCAGAGGATTACTCCATACCCGGTACAGACAGCACCTTTGCAGGATTAGTCAATCATCCTCTATTTGAATCGTCATTGCCCAAATTAAAGACAGAACCCTTGACCTTCCCTTCTTAAAGACTAATCATAACCTTTGACACAGGTTTTTAAACATGATAGCATCACCCATCAGGCACTCAACTCTCTGTTTGCCTTGAATTTCATAATCAATTGCCCCGTGTTCAATTTTCCCTCTTCATATTCTAAGTCCTCTCAATGCCAAGTATACCATTAACCCCTCCCAATAAAAAAAAGGTTGAAACTCCATGTCAGTTAGTTAAAATTAAAGTAAGAACGTGTTAAAATAATATATTTAAAGTTAGAACTGATTCTGCATAAGACAAAATGTTAATAAAACTGACTAGAGAAAAGGAACAAATATAATACTAGGATTTCAAAAACATTTAGAAATAAGGCATGGCATCATTGTGTAGATTTCAACTTGTAAAACTGATTCTACATTTGAACTTGACCAGCACCTTTTGGCCAGAAATTGTCTATAAATGGAGTAGAATAAGATTAAAGACCAGAAATTAATCAAACAAAAACTCAGCAAGAACAAGTCAATTCATTGTCTATACAATATAAAATTAGGGACAGCTGATATTTCTAAAAAAGCCTCTAGATTTTTTTAAATATAAAAACAATGTTGTATTTATACTTTACAGCATATAGGCATATAACTACATTTATGCCAGCCCAGATTATCATGAATTTAGATGTTCCACATCTCTAATCTTGACCATCAAACCATATCTATAACTGCATAATTATTCTACCATTTATACCAGACAGAGATCATCATCCTCACATTGATTACAGAACAGACCATGCAAGCAGTGCTTTCCTTGACTGATGAAGCATGGGATGCTGAACCAAGAGAATTTTCAATCTCGTAACCAAGAGAATGAGAAATATTATGGAACAAATATTAGAGTTTAAAAAAAATCAAAGAAAGGTAAGAACTGACTATCAACTTCTTAACTGCAAATATCAAATTGAATCATAAAGAGGGGGAGAGAAGAAATTCAGGGATTAGGGTATAATATGAAGAAGGAAAAGGAAAAAAAAAAAATAACGTCCCTGGCTGAGTAGCCAAACCCTATTCACCACACTTTATGCGCTCAGGAAGGGCACATAATTACTAAAGTTCAGAGCCGTCCCTGAAGGGGAAGAGAGAAGGGATTAGGATTTGGGCAAAATAAGAAGTATATATTATTGATGCTAAACGCAGTTGTGAGCATATGTCTAGCTGAAAAGGCGACGAATATATATATCACCTGAAGGATGCCCGTTGAAGCAAATAAAACATACTCCTCCGTAATTGTGTAGAACACCGCGCGTCTTGGCCTTCTAGTGCTTTCATTTGCTGCACTCCCAAATTAATGGATCTGGAAAAAGAAAAAAGAAATCACAGAATTCGCGCAACGCAATCATAAGATTCATGGATGGATGTGCAATGATTTGAAGAGCAGTAGTAATAATGTGGGAGAAGAGAACAAAAGCGCAACTTACAGTGTGGATGCCTAGGCTCATGTGCTTTCAAATACATTTGGTCAGATATAATAGCCTCTCTCAACTCCACGATCTTCGGCCTGAAGAGGATCTAAATGCTGTGGATTCTGAACTCCGCAATCTTCACTTTGAGGGCAACGGAGGGAAGAGAAAGAGAGAGGGAAGGGGGAACGAAGGAAGGAAGGAAGGGCTTGAGGTTGAGGGAGCGTCTCAGGGTTTAGGGTTTAGGAAAAGGAAAAGGAAAGCGAGGGAGAAGGGAGCGTCAGGGGAAGGGTAACGGGCAGAAAATGTTAGGGTTTTTAACCGCCTAAATTTTACGCCCTATCTATCGCTAGCCGCGTTAGGGTGGAGGGAGTACACATTTGTTCTATACTCCTTTATTTTTTTCATAAAAATTTCTTAACTTATCTAAAAAGTTGCCTCTCATTGTGAACTTTCAGCATAAGAAATATTCAGAAAAAATTAATTACAGGTCCCCTAAAAAAAGACACTTAATTAATATGATGTCCTACAAAATTACCTAATTAAATTAAGATCTCTAATTCCGACTAGAAAATTGTTATCTTATGACTAAAAGTTGTTAGAGACTAATAGTTTAAAAATTGTTACTGATGTTCATGATGTTATTACGAAGCCCTAAAAGTTGTCACCGTCTTGTTAAATACCATTAGTTATCAAAGAATTTATATTAGTTGTGAATTATGGTTTTTACAAAGGTCCAAAAAATTGTTACCGTCTAACCAAAGGTTATTAGTGACAAAAAATAAAACTATTAATACTAACAAATTTTAGCCGGATGTTAACAATTTCCTAGCTAGAACTATGAACCTTAATTTAATTAGAGAATTTCATGTGAACTTAGTTGAATAAGAGATTTCGTTGGACCCCATCTTAGTTAAGTTATTTCTAAAGGAGCTTCGTGTAATTATATTTCTTCATACGAACATCAATTTTTTATAGATTTTTTCTATGAAATATAATACAAAGTTTTGTAAGGTCGTGTATTTAAAATTAAATTTAATATAAGATTATTTTTAAGAGAAAATGCAAATATATTTATTATGTTCTTCACAAACTGTTCTTGATATGGTAAATGGTGAAAAAATAATCACTTATTATTTATCATAGTTAGTCTTTTTTATAAAGGTTAAAGAAGCTAAATATGTCACTCGATCATGATATATATTGTGTGTTATTAGGTTATGTATTAACTTATAAGTAAAACAAATTAATTTGAAGAAAAAAATTGAGCAAATTAGTTTATAAATACTCCTTTCTATCCTTAACATATAATTTATTGAAAAATTGATCTTGGTTATAGATATAATGCTCCTTTTTTTTTTTTTTTGTCAGTTTTCCCACATTACACTTCTTAATACTGCCTCAAGTGGAGGAGGGTGGGAGAAAATTAGTAAAGATTATTAGGGTATTTCAGAAAAAAAATATGTAATCATAATGTATTTTCTACCTCTCACTCCAAGCATCACAATATTTGTCGGCATTTGCCGTAAGTGCAGTTCAAAATTCCTTTTAACATAGAGAAAAAATATGTAACCAAAACCAAAATAACTAACATCCTTATCCAATCGAATTAGGTAAATAAATATTATTTTTAGGATTAGAAGAGTTACTTATTTTTAGGATTAAAAGGAATTTTGATCTGCACTTACAGCAACCGCGGACAAATAGTGATGCTTGGAGTGAGAAGTAGGAAACACATCATGATGATCGCTCAAAACTAGATCACATGTTTGTGCTGTGTTTAGTTCCACATATCAAATATCAATAGCCAAGTGGATATATTGAACAACGGGTACATAAGTGTTCACACTTTAAAGCGCCCAGAGAACTATTTTATACCCATGAGTCATCACTCACTATATAAAATCACTCTATTTGTACTAATTTTAGCTTCACAAAAGAAGTCACAAATTTTTATAAAACAATAATAGAAATGAGTTCTTACAATAATGCTGCACAAGATTTTTCTTAAATGACACTAGTATATGTAAACAACGTACGTTTTATTGATTACATTATGATATTTTAAATTCTTGTAGAATCTGCATTAATTAAAGGGTAAAATAGCAAATATACCCTAGCATTTTTTCAGAAGAGCGTCAGATATCATAAAATTTTTTTTTTTGGTATAAAAATACCCATAAACTTCTTCGTAGAGCGAAATCGAAGGCTTTAAACTATTTCAAATAGAACAATATTAGTTGATAGATTAGATTTAGAGCTCTTCAAGACCACCTAATTGATCTTGATAAAGTATTATTATGAAGCCATCATCAGTGTGATCTATAGTACCTGAAGTCAATTCAGGCTCTCAACATGTTGGATAACAGTGACCAAGAACAAGAGTTTCTTTTGTACAAGTCAATTCTTTAAGGTGAGAAGGATTAAGCCCAAGATCCTTTGATAACAACTCAAACATTGTATGACCCAATTCCCTTATTTTCTTCGAATATTCAATAGCAATGTCCTCGGAATCACATGATTATTTCATCGAGGGTATGAAAATTGACAACACAAGAATAACCCACGAAAAACAAACCTCGTAAAACTACTATGAAAGCAAGATTATGCAGGATTAATACCAAAACATGTATCACCACTTTACATGCATACTACTGGTATATCTTCTGGTTTTTCTAGATTAGGAGCCACAGAATCCAAGTGTATCATTGCAGTTAACAGAATTATCTGTGGACATGTTGATATCGGAATTTTCATGACTTTTTTCTTCTTATCTGGCGTGTAAAGTTGCTCCCTCACCCTAGAATCTTGTTCATGAAACTTATGAATTTATTGATCATCTCTTCCAAAACATTATTTGGAATCCCATGATTAGTTACTTGGAAAAGACCACACTTATAGCTCGCACTTCCAATTTTCTCAACTACTCTAGTGCGTAGAGCTGAATTATTGTGAATGCCTGCGAGGTCAACGATGGGATAGTGAAGTTTGACTCTTTTTCTTATCTCTCTATCAACTCACCAGAGTATAACATGCATGGGATCTTGGTGATGTTGGATTCCAAAAGACCTTTAACACCAGGTTTGATTCTTCAAATGCTTTAAATTAAGCTTCCGTGTCATAATTGTAATCATCCAACTCACTTGAGCTTTTGATCACCATGCTTGGAAGAGTAAAGTTATGGTATGAAGAAACTTGTTGTGATCACTTTCTTTGTTCCGAGTCAAGTTATGGAGGGATATATCGGGTTTTAAGATGAGAAGTATACTTTGCTGATCGATTCTTATTTAATTTCTTTTTTTGTTTTTTGGGATGATGGGACAAATGGTCAACTGTCCATTATATATCCTCTATCTTAGAAATCTGGTCCTGGAAGCTGGTTCCTTATTAGGCTTAGGATCATCTCCTCTCTACTTTTTTTATTCATCTTAGCCGATGTGCAATATACTAATTCTTTATCTCATTGGTGGGCTTCCTGATAGGGGTTATTTGGGGGTGGGTAGTGCTGTGATACCTACCCTGCTCTCAATTGTCTTGTCACTTGGTATATGTGGTATGACTTATGAGGTGAATGCGTTTGGTTGAAGCAACCGAAGCCCAAGCTTATTTCATTTTTTTTAGGTAATAACCCAAGCTTATTTTAGTTTCTCTCACTATTTCCTTTGTCTTCATTGTCTACCTTCTTCCTCTTTATTCTGAAGTCATTGCCTCAATATCCTCCTACCTGCTCTCTGCCATCATCTTTTTTATTTTTTCTCTCTACTTGTCCAAAAAAATTATGTACACTCATCACATAACCTCTCTTCCAGCCCATCGTCTCTGTCCCTGTTGCCATTTCAAATTTAAATTTCAATTAGTCTTCCAATTTCCCTCCCAAACAGACTGTTATTTAAATTCTCACCAAGTGCTGAGTCTATCATTCTCCCCTCCGTCCAATTCGCTAGAATTGCAGTTGCCTTATGTGAATGTAAGTAAAATGTTTTCATCGTATTTTTACAAATATGGTTGAACACCGTTCTGTTTCATCATCCGCCGTTGACATGCATTTGAAAATTTTTCCTATGTGCAGGAAATGGTAGGAACGGCCACCTCATGTGATGTTGTACACCTCAGTGATCTCTTATCGCCTGCTCTCTCTTCTTCATTTTTCCCTTTCCCTTGACACAACCCTATCTCTTTCTCTGCCTTTTCTTCTTCTTCTTCTTCTTCTTCATTTTGAAAATCTCATCACATCCTCAGTTGAAGAAGAATTCTTCTGTCGATGTCTTTTCTCTTTCCAATCCTAAAGTGGAAACCCATCCACAACTGAATCTGGAGAAAGATGTGAAAACTGATTCTAGAAAAGCATGAGGTAGGTCGTGAAGATGAAGGAGGCCAAGTGAAATTGTTAACAACAAATCTTTCCAATGAGTTTTTCAGAATTTGAGTGGGTAAAGTTATTATTCTTCTTTTATGTTGCTTTATTTATTTCAGTGATAGACTTTTAATGGAGTTTTTAGGTTGAAAAAAAGACGAGCAGATAACACATATGTTCCTAACACAAGGGAAGGAGGAAGAATGGTTCACTGAGATATGACTTGCGAAGGAAGATATGACTAATTTTGTTTTTTTTTTTCGTTTTTGAAATTATTTTTGTTGTATTGTTTATGGAGTGGGTGGCTTGCACAAGTTAATGATGGTGTCGGATGCAAGAAAGAAGAAGGCGACTCGGAAGAAATGGTATTCTGCAGGTTACCTTTTTTTGTCTATTTGCATACATTTTTCCTTATTTCATTTTTGTAGTTCTGAGCTTGGAACGATGAATTACAAATGTAAACCCATAATCTCATATCATACTGTAAATTTTTTTCCACTATCCTATCACTGATAAAACAAACATTTTCCTCCTGATTTTCTCTGCATTTTATACCTATGAGCTTAATCATGAAGAACAATCAAAAGCTTTCTATGACAAAAAGCGAGATGAAGGAAGTGGACGAGTGGAAGACATGCTTCTCTAAGGCGACGCCGGCGCCATACAAAGAAGCCCAAACGGGGAGGTTTTGATGTTGTCATGTGGAGGTACACGTTTGCGGATGAGTAGCCAAAAAAATGAAGAAGACGCGAGGATCATACAAATAAAGTTTGTGGAGGTGAATTTTGATGATTTTTGGAAAGGACCTCAGAATCTGGCAATTAAAATTATATCAAAAAAAAAGAATCTGGCAAAAAAAAGGATAGATGCAATGCTCCTATCAATATCAAAGAAATAAGATTTTTTTTGTTATAGATTGCAGAGAATAAAAATGAAAGAAAAAATTTAAGGATCAAAACAAAAAAGAAGCCCCGTCTATTGTAACTTGTAGAGATAATGCAGATGATTGTTCTTCATCGCCGGACGGTTTTCAAAAAGCATATCTAGTTCAGTCCAGTACAGAGATAGGGGGGAGAGAGTGAGTGAAGAGAAATGAAGAGGATGTTGATTGATGGAACTGTGAAACTTGTCAGAAGCCTAGAACTAAAAGTATATATGCGAGAGAAGAGGGGGTAACATGTGAAAAGTGAATGTTAATTTTTGAGATACACGATGAGGAGGATGGAAGGGTGAAGAACTAAACATTTTAAGTAAAATGAAGTTAAGGATGTAAAATTATGACTAGATATTTTGGAACTTGTGTAGTTCAAATTTGAGTCAAATCTTTGATCCTAAAGAAAAAGTTGAGGCAACTCCTTCCTGATTTCTATCTTCCCGTTTCTTTGTGATTTATGCAAATACTTTAAATTTTGATTTTATGCCAATATTATTTTTCATATTCATAAAATTTAAATTTAAATCATAACAAATTTATATGTATTTATTTATATTTTTTCCAAATATTTAATTCTTGTTTTATTTTTACAGTCCTTATATCTTACATTTATATTAATATATACATACCATTTCCTGTTCATAATATACGCACGGAAAAGTCAAGATAATAAACGTTTGATTTCTATTTTTACCCCTGTATATTAAATGCAAAGAGAAGAGAATTTGTGTGTATAATAAATTATATATGGGTAAAATTTTAAAGTTACATTAATTTAATTCATAATAAATGATTTCTTTATGCTTTTTTTATCATGGTAAAATAATTAATTTCATTTTATAATGTGCACTCGAGAGGAGTATAATAATGTTTTATTAATTATTTATTTGGGAAATTAAAGTTAGCTACGCAATACTGAATTGATTCAAAATATATTAAATTATTGTTCAAGCCTCCCACCATTTAAACTTGTTAGTATCTCTCACACTTACCGATAATATGCTTGGAAGAAAGTGTTGCTGAGATGTTTCCACAGTCCACACACATGCCTTTCTCTTCAAATAACTTCACCAGCACCACTATACGCTTTACAACATCACCATCCACTAGACTAAACACGTGTTTCCTTAGCTTTCTCAGTTTTTGCTTTTCACTTTTTATTAATTCCAACTGTCTGCACCATAAATGAAACCCGTTTTACTTTTTTTCTCTCACCACTAGGGTGAGCAATTTTCCTCTCCGTACGGGGGAGCGCTCCCAGCCATTTTAAGTGGCTGTTTCTTGTTCTCCGGTCAGCACGATCTCTTTTGCTGAGTGATTATTACCACCCACTGTGGTAATAGAAAGGTGTGATTTCTTGATAGTGCTCATTGCAAGCTCAGGAAAAGGGGTGGGGAGTGTTTTGAGAGTCCCTAAAAACAATTTTGATATTTTCCCGTGAGGTGGGTTTCTCTATTGGGTGTGTGAGTTAGTGCTCCAACCATGGCTGACGAAGGGAAGCGAAAGGCTCTGCTAGCTAGTTTGAACGAGAAGAACCACCACCGTCCTAGCGATGGTCAAAACACTATTCAACTAGAAAGGTCGCAAGATAGCAGGTTGAGCCACTCTTTAATCGGCCGACTAGAGTCGGCGAAGGAGATTAATCGCGGTACTATGGTGACGATGGTGAAGAAGGGATGGTCTCTGAACGGGGAGTTGGAGGTTCTAGACATAGGGAGGAACGTTTTCATCTTTCAGCTCTCGGATCACAAGGATTTCTTGAGAATCATTAAGGGAAGACCATGGGCGATTCAATCACATCTACTAAATCTGCAACTGTGGGATGAAGATATGGTGCTGAAGGAAGTTCAATTCAACCTCATCCCAATCTGGGTTCAGTTTCACGGGTTACCTTTCAGCTACATGAACAGAACAAATGCCATCAAGCTGGGCTCTAATGCAGGTGTTGTTGTGGCTGTGGAAGACCCAAGGTGCGAAGGCAAATTGGTACGTAATTTCCTAAGGGCCCGAGTACTTATAAACATCAGGTCCCCTCTCGTTACAGGGTTCTGGGTGCCGAGAGATAAGAAAAAAGATGTGTGGACCGAGGCGAGGTATGAAAGGCTACCAAACTTTTGCTATCGGTGTGGGGTAATCGGACATGAGCAACGCTTGTGCTCAACTCCTGCAACCTCAGAAGAGGAGGAACCCCCTTTTGGCAATTGGATTAAAATCTCTCCCCCGAGAATAATGGAAGAACTGATTGTGTGGGTGGTTGATGATTGGTGTGAACGGCAGAGTATCCTCCCCAGGACGGCGCGTAAAGGGCACCCTATTCAGACGCGTGAACTTGCAAATCCCTCCCAAGGAGGTGTACGTCCCTCCACTCAGGAGGGTGACAACGGATTTGCCAGTCAGCGGGCCCACTCACAGGGTGAGACAAAGACATGTGGCGCTCAGGTCCGTAATGATATAGTCAACTCTGCCAAGGATGACGTACCAGCGAAGGAGAAAGGGAAGGGTATTCCTCTGGAGAAGGAATTGGACCCCAAGAGACAAGGCCTCGGCCCACTAGCCATCAGATCACCCATGAGGCACTTTATCAAGGGGAGCCCAATTGGAAAACGTAAGACCAAATCACCAAGGCAGCCTAGACAAAGGGACGGGGAGATAAAGGAAGCAGGGGGTAGAAAAGGCCCAGTTATTGCACTGGGTGATGACCCAGAGACAAATGATAAAGCAATTGTTGTATACATCCCAACCTCGCCAGTCTCTGAGGTAACTGGGATACTTGGAGGGGTTAAAATCAAGCGTACTCCCCCATCTCTCGATTCACCACAGAAAGCAAAGCGAACCAAACTCCATGTAAATGTGCCAATCGATATTGGGGGTAAAGTAGAAGGATAGAAGTCTGCCTTGAAGAAAAGAAACGTGAGGCGCACCAAGAACCTATTACGACGTAAGTTAACTTTTCCCTTGTGTCCATCTGCTAATCTTTCTGAGCCTGTGAACGATGGAGGCAAAGGGGGTGAATATGGTTGCGAGAATAATGTGGGCGCGGGCTGGCCTGGAACAGCCCTTCAGTCCCAATGAGAACAATTTCCTGGAACTGTCAGGGCATAGGGGTGGCCCTAACAGTTAAAAACCTGAAGGAGGTGTGCAGGAAAAATAAACCCCACTTGGTTTTTCTCATGGAGACCAAGCAAAAAAGAAAAACAGTAAAAAAATTGCGACGTCGATGTGGCTTTGAAGATGACTGGACGGTGGACCCGGTGGGTTTAAGCGGGGGACTATCATTGTGGTGGGACTCATCTCTTGTGGTTAATGTGCTTCACTTTGATAGTAATATCATCCATGTTAATGTCCTTTCAACTGCAATCACGGTCCCTACTTATCTTACTTGTGTGTATAGCCCACCGAAAGAGATTGAAAAAAGAAAAGTCTGGGCAAAACTTCGGGAATTCTCGCGTGAAATGGAAGAATCATGGCTTTGTATGGGAGATTTCAATGACTTAATGATGCAGTCAGAAAAATGGGGAGGACGGCCCAAAGCAGTAAGGAAAATCCTGAACTTCCAGAAACTAATTTCAGATTGCAACTTGCTTGACATGGGATATCAGGGTTCACACTTCACTTGGAGTAACAAGAGAGTAAATGAAGCACATGTGAAAGAAAGAATTGACAGAGCCCTTGCCAACATACAACTTCGGGAAGCTTTTCCAAAAGCCCAAGTTTTTCATCTAGAGCCAATCGGTTCGGACCATCATATGCTTTTCACTGATTTGTGTTTCAGTTGTATTCGTTCACCACATGTGTTTAGATTTGAATTTACCTGGCTGGAGCATGCAGATTTCAAGGAAATTGTGAAGCAAGGGTGGCGTGTTTCTAATGTTCCATATGACAGCAAAATCGAAGAATTTTTAGCACGTCTAGCGAACTGCAGGAAAGCCCTCATGTGCTGGAGTAGCAGAGTGTTCCCGAACAGCCGCAAACTGATAGAAAATCTCAAACAGCAATTGTCCAAATGTATGGAAGGAGAATTTACCGAGGAGAAATTGTTGCGCACTGAGGAGATCAATGCTGAACTTGAACGAGTATGGCAAAGGGAGGAAAGTTATTGGCACCAACGCTCCCGAAACTCATGGCTGAGAACAGGTGACCGTAACTCCAAGTTTTTCCACATCTCTACTATTCAAAGACGCCGTGGTAACTCAATACTTAAGCTTAAAAGTAGTGATGGAGTATGGGTGGAAGAAGAAGAAGGTATTGCTGAGTGTGTATCTGATTACTTTAGAAACCTCTTCTCTGCATCAGTCGAGCGTGATTTCACCTCAATTCTGGCCTATGTGGAGTGCAAGATCACGGAAGAGGATAACAATAAGCTCATGGCTCCTGTGTCGGCAGAAGAAGTCCGTAAAGCTGCCTTTCAGCTAGGGGGTTCTAAGGCTCCAGGGCCTGATGGTTTTCATGGGAAATTTTATCAAAGCTCTTGGAGGGAGGTAGGGGAAAATATTGTGGCTATGGTTCAGGAATTCTTCCAGGGAAAGGGAGACATTAGCAAAATTAATGACACAAATCTGGTGCTAATTCCTAAGATTGAGAAAGCTGAAGAGATCACCCAATTCCGGCCCATTGGACTTTGTAACTTCTCCTACAAGATCATTTCCAAGCTATTAGCAAATCGGTTGAAGCCACTACTTGATAAATGTATCTCTCACACTCAAGGGGCCTTTGTACCAGCAAGACTAATTCAAGACAATATTATAATCGCTCATGAAGTATTTCACTACTTGAGAAGGAAGAGAAAGGGGGGTAAATATGAGTTTGCTCTGAAAATGGATATGAGCAAGGCATATGATAGAATCGAATGGGACTTCCTCAGAGCGGTTATGCTAAAAATGGGCTTCTGTAGCAATTGGACTAATCTTATCATGGCATGTGTTTCTTCGATTCATTTGAACATATGCCTTTCGGGAAGGAAGGTTAGCTCATTCTCACCAGGGCGGGGATTGCGGCAAGGAGATCCTATCTCCCCATATATGTTTATTATTGTAGCCGAGGTGCTATCCTGTATGCTGAACAGAGAGGTGGAGAACAAATCTTTGAAAGGGATTAAACTATCCAACCAAGGTCCAACTCTATCTCATACATTTTTTGCCGATGACGCCCTCTTGTTTATGAATGCCAACACTCAAGATTGCCATAAACTAGCCTCCATCTTGCAGCAATATTGTGAAGCCTCAGGGCAGCAAGCAAATCTCCACAAGTCAGGCCTTATTTTCTCTAGAAACACCCCAGCTGAGGTAAGGGATGATATAAGTCAGATTTTGGGCATACCTATAAATGATGAGCAGGGGAGGTATCTGGGTATTCCTAATATGTGGGGAAAGTCAAAACAGCAGGCATTAGCATATGTCAAGGAACGAGTGGGTTCTAAAGTCCAAGGATGGAAGAGGAACTTGCTTTCGTTTGCGGGACGAGAAGTAATGATCAAGGCAGTTGTGAACGCGATTCCCATTTTTCCAATGTCATGCTTCAAGTTCCCCATTAGCACTTGCAAGGATCTTGATCGCATGATTTCAGACTTTTGGTGGGGTGACAGTATCCATTGGAGATCATGGGACCATATGAAGCGGCCTAAGCAAGAAGGAGGGATGGGCTTTAAGGACTTTGTCGCCTTCAATGACTCTTTGCTAGCAAAAACAGCTTGGCGTTTGACCCAAGAAGAGGACTCTTTGTGGTTCCAAGTCCTGAAAGGCTTATACTTTCCCAACGAGTCATTCATGGCAGCGGTGAAGGGGCATAGGGCATCTTGGGTTTGGTCTAGCATTCTTGCTGGAAGATCACTCATTTCTACACACTGTCAATGGCTAATCGGGAATGGCGCAGCAATTGATGTATGGAGGGACAATTGGATTCCAGGCTTAGCAGGCAAGTCCCTTGAAAGCCACCTGAATATAACTGCCTCCCCAAAAGATAGGGTCAGTAGCTTGATTGTAGAAAACAATTGGAACTTATCAGCTTTAGGTGAAGCTTTACCAGCAGAAATTAAACCATTAGTAGAGGAAATTCACCTCCACCACCTTGATCAGAAGGACAAACTAGTGTGGACCGCCTCCAAAAATGGGATCTTCTCTGTGAAATCAGGATATAATTCATTGATGTTATCTAAGCAAGGACCTTTTGACAAACCCAGTACCTCGTGGTCACTTCCCCTTGGATTCTGGAAACTATTATGGGAAGTAAAAGCAATCCCTCGCATTGTGCAGTTCCTGTGGAGATGCTGCTCTAAAGCAATCCCATCCCGGTGTAACTTGTTTTTACGCCACTGCTCTGTCAACCCCCTATGCCCAATCTGTTCTTCAGAACCAGAAACTTTGGAACACATGATATTTCTTTGCCCATGGGTAAGGTGTGTGTGGTTTGGCTGTCAACTCTCTATAAGATTCGAGTCTGAAACAATCACCTCACTTGAGGCGTGGCTGAGCCAAATTATCTGCAACAGGACCGAATTAAAGGATGAGGATGTGTCACTAATAGCCTGGTTATTGTGGCTAATCTGGAAGGAAAGAAACGAGGTGGTCTTCAACCACAAATCCCCTAACCCGATTACTGTGCTGACAAGGGCTCGTGTTTGTGCGAAGGATTTCCTATCTGCGACCAGCCAGGTCCCCCTCCCCACAGACTATGAGATCATTCCAGATCCTGAAGGATGGTGTGCTCCCCCGATACATTGGGTGAAGTTAAATTGTGATGGATCTTTCATGCCTAATGATAAATCGGCAGCTATTGGCATTGTTTGTCGTGATAATGCTGGAACCTATCTATGGGGCTTTAGTGAAGGAATCCGGGCAGAGTCTGCATTTTCTACTGAGGTAATGGCAGTAAGAAAAGCCATTTTGATCTGTATAGAACTGAATATTTCCCAAGCCATTATTGAAACAGACAATCATGATCTCTATGCCAGCTTGATAGACAAATCCCCCTCAAGATGTGAGTGGAGTAGCTGGTTCCTCTTCAAGGAAACTCTTGATCTAGCTAACTCGCGAGTGGACCTACTATTTTCCTTCTCTAAGCGAGAGGGAAACTCAGCTGCCGATTTTCTGGCAGTTTCTCAACGCAAGAAGGTGCGCCCTCCGGGGTGGGTATCTGTGCCACCACCTTCTCTGTTGCTTTTTCTCTCACGCGACGCTGCTGGATTAACTGTTCCCCCCCACCGCTTGGCTGTTGCCTCTGAAGAACAAGACAAGGAAGGCGTGGGCTAGTGTTTTCTCTTAGCCATGACAAAGCCTTCAGCTCCCTTTAGTTTAATTGTTTTCTGTCTGTTTACTTTTTTGCCACGTGCTGTCTATTTATCTAGTCTTGATAGGTGTAACTCTCTCAGTCTCTGTCCCAGTTAATGAAAAGCAATATTACAGGTCAAAAAAAAACTGTCTGCACCATTATAAATCCTTTTTCTTTGCCAGCGTCCACAGTTATAAATCAATTAGTATATTTTAAGCATTTTACTATTTACTTTGAGTTTTTACCAACGAATATTGGATGGGGAAATTTTTCCCAAAATTAAAATTATTCCTTTATACTATTATGATGTTATTTTCAATTATTTAAACATGATATTCTATTCTATTTAAGTAACAAAAAGTTCAAATATATTACAATTTCACTAATAGAAAGCAAAGGTCAAGTTGCCATCATTTAATACATCTTGCCTCTGATTCCCTTTTTTATCTCTAGAAATATTTGTTAATTAAGGAAGTAATTACATGCATACTTAATCGTATTCTTATATTTCTTTATTTTACATAAATAGCATGCTTTACAAAGTCAATGCACCCATAAAGTCAAGGAAAGTACAAGCTCAGTTAACTTTATTAAAAAAAGATGTATACTGCAAATGAGGAAAATCAAAATAAGGCTTCAACTTTTATATGAAATTGAAGAGTGACCCTATATTTCAATATATTTCAATTCAGAAAGGAATAAGGACGTGTTCTAAACATTGTCAATTAAAGTAAATATTCATATTTCATACATCTTGCCTTTGATTCCCTTTTTTATCTCTATAAGTATTTGTTGATTAGGGAAGTAATTGCATGCATACTTAATCGTGTTCTTATATTTCTTTATTTTACATAAATAACATGGTTTGCAAAGTAAATACACTCATAAAGTTAAGGAAAGTACAAACTCAGTTAACTTTATTAAAAAAAGATGTATACTGCAAATGAGGAAAATCAAATTAAGGCTTCGACTTTCCTATAAAACACGAAAGTAACCCTGTATTTCAATTCAAATAGAAATAATGACATGTTCAAAACATTGTCAATTACAGTAAATTTTCATATATAATACATCTTGCCTCTAATTCCCCTTTTTTATCTCTAAAATTATTTGTTTATTAGGGAAGTAATTGCATGTATACTTAATCATGTTCTTATATTTCTTTATTTTACATAAATAACATGATTTGCAAAGTCAATGCACCCATAAAGCCAAGGAAAGCACAAACTCAGTTAATTTTATTAAAAAAAGATGTATGCTGCAAATGAGGAAAATCAAACTAACGCTTCAACTTTTCTATAAAACATGAGAGTAACCCTATATTTCAATTCAGAAATAAATAAAGACATGTTCTAAACATTGTCAATTACAGTAATTTTTCATATTTAGTACATCTTGCCTTTGTTTCTTTTTTTATCTCTAAAATTGTTTGTTGATTAGGAAAGTAATTGCATGCATACTTAATCGTGTTCTTATATTTCTTTACTTTGCATAAATAACATGGTTTGCAAAGTCAATACACCCATAAAGTCTGGGAAAGCACAAGCTCAGTTAATTTTATTTAAAAAATATGTATGCTGCAAATGAGGAAAATCAAATTAAGGCTTCAACTTTTATATGAAATGAAAGAGTAATCCTATATTTCAATTTAGAAATAAAGTCATGTTTTAACACATGTTGCTTCATATTTAATCGTAAATCATCATATCAAAATTTTTTTGATGAATTACATTTTATTTTGTGAGCTTCTCTTCCCTACAATGTTTTAGTTTTTTTTATTTAAATTTCTATCAAGTTGTCTTCATTTAACACATGTTGCTGCTCATTCCTTTTTTATCTCTAAAATTGTTTGTTAATTAGTTAAATAACTGCATTCATATTTAATGGTGGCTTATATTAATTTATTTTAAGTGGATAACATGTTTTTTAAAGTCTATGCGCCCCTAAATTCAATGCCCCCCATGCAACACATGGGCTAGCACCACACAATCATAACTGTTGGATATATAACATTTTGGCGTTTAACCATATTATTAGATTAATTCAAATTCCTCTCTAAACCTGTTTTCACTCATGGCCAACTGTATGTTGCGTTGTCCAAAATTAAAAAGATGGACGGTCTCAAAATAGTTATTTCTGATGGTGATTCTGGAGTTGCTAACACAACCACTAATGTTATTTATAGGGAGATTTTTAGGGATTTAACCTCTTAGGTGTTATGATCGCGTCTATGTCATCAACTGTTTTTTTTCCTTCCAGTTTGGACCTAATGTTACTATAATCGTTGTTCAATTTAGGACTAGATCATATCATATATGTGTGTGTGTATATATTCACTTACGTGTTTTACATTATTCCTCATATTATATGTTAAAACGATTAACCTTGACATCTTGTTACTTATTGCCTAGAATTACAAGCTTCCCTTGCAATGCACGGGTGAGTAATGGCTCATTAGCCAATCAATAACATGGTTGAATTCAGTAGTATGGCATGTTGGCAGTGTCTCAGGTCAGCAGACCAAAAAGGCCAGGCAGTTTCCTAGTCCTTTCACCTTGGTTTATATATTTGTGATGAGGACGTGCTGTTTGTTTTCTGAATAGCTTCTGAATAACATGGTTTGTTTTCTGAATAACATGGGTAGTTTAGAATAGCTTTTGGAGAATAGCTTCTGAAAAAAAAGCTGATTTTAAAAAAGCTGAAAAAATAGCTTTTGATGAATGAGAGTGTTTGGATGGTTGTTGTGAAAATAGCTTTTTTTATGTGTAAATTACTAAAAAGGATATAAGTTTAATGTGTTGGGAAAGAGAGAGAATAAGGGCATTTAAGGTATTTCAATATGACATGTGTAATGATGGTATTTTCTGTCTCGTACTTCGCGTAAAAGCTGAAAAAGTAGTTGCCTGTTTGGATTAGCTTTTAGAGAATAGTTTCTGGGGAAAAAGTTGAAAAAAAGCTGATGTTTAGAAAAAATAGCTTTTGTAAAAATGAGAGTGTTTGGATGGTTGTTGTGAGAATAGCTTTTTCTGTGTAAATTACTAAAAAGGACATAAGTTTAATGTGTTGGGAAAGAGAGAGAATAAGGGCATTTTAGGTATTTCAATATGACATGTGTAATGATGGCTTTTTTTTACCTCGTACTTTGTGCAAAAGGGGAAAATTGTAGCTTATTCAAAACCTAGGTTTTGGTGGCCAAAACCTAGGTTTCCAATCCAAAATAGCTTTTCACATTTTTTTCAAGTGTTTGGGTTACCATTTTTAAAACCTATGTTTTGAGTCCGAACTTAGGTTTTAAAACCTAGGTTTTGAGTCCAAACCTAGGTTTATTAAAAAAAAGTGTCTGGCTGCCATTTTTTAAAACCTAGGTTTGGGTGAAAAAATTGCTTTTTTCTCTCTCACCCAAACAGGCACTAAGACATAAAACAAACCTAGTCAAGTCTTCTTAAACTATTTAAGGTTGTTAGCAGATAAGAAATTCTTCATTGTTTCATTTACTTTGATGTCTGTTTGAAGAGAGAGAGAAATTGCCCATCTATTTTGAAGAATGGGATAATCGATCAAGAAATAAATATTGCATAATAACTTCAGCTTTTGAGATAAAGGAGTTTTTCATACACATGGGAATGCATTTTAGAACTTGAATTCCAAGAGGCAAAATGTCAGTTGAAGTATGAAATCCATGAGAATCAAGAGTGTGTATAGATCGATGTATTTTTTTCCTTCATAATTGCTTCATAGCATGAAGGACTGGACAGGAGAAAAGAAGAGTTTCCTTCAAGGCCCTTGAGATATTTTACCCAAAAATCTTTAAAAGTGGTGCCCCTAGAGTTTGGTGGGCTTTCTTCTGTCAATAATTCCTTACTCGGTCCTCAACCTTTTTTTGTCTTTTCATTTGATTCATCAAGATTTATAAAGGAACTTGCCATAAAAATTCTTGAGCCTACAGGCCTTGCAAAGACCTTATGAAACCCACTGATAAACCTGTCATTTGCTATAATATGCACAACGACACTGATAAACACTTCACATGTATAAGTCTAAATCCTCACAAATTGTTCTGGTAAAGAAGCATGTCAGTGATTCTACTGTTGCTGAAATTAAACCTCTCCATCTCGGAAAAAAAAATTTCATTTCTACATCTTTCATTACACTCTTGCAAATAATTTTCATTCTCGAAAATCATGTGTTAACATCAAAAGCAAAGTAGAACAAAATTCCTAGCATTTTTTTTGTTAAAAGTTAAAGCAAAATTTTCTATCATATGGGGACCAGAAGCTTCTTCAAATTTCTTCGCTTCAACTTTAGAGCCTTTTACTGGGAAAAGAAACTAGTTGCAATGCTTTATTGGGACCACAAGCTGCCTCTGGGAATAAATAGGCCTTTTTCTCAGCTGGATGCAATTGTGCCTGCCCACAGAATATAATAATCCCAAGTCCCAATAAGAAAAATTGAGCTTGCCGTTTCTGACTTTTGAAGGATAAGACACACAAAAATAAATAAGAAAATATTCTATTCAAGGGAAATGCAGTTTCCTGCTTTTTTTTTCTACCTCGGTTTTACTTAGATCTAAATGGAGGTAAAACAAAAAAAAATCTACATTACACTAATGGATCATATATCATCAAACTTTTAAAGATTCAAATAGATATGAGGCTGCATGATGAATTGGATACGCAACAACAAATAAATAATACTCCCTCCACTCCCAAAGATAAGAACTATTTAACTAATTTGATTAGATTAAATATGTTAGATAAGCTAGTTAAAATCATATAATATTACCAAAACACCCGAGCCACATACCTTTATTCCCACCCTCTCTTTCTTATTTGTTTAATATTGAGGAGTATCAATAGGGACTATATAGGGGATTGTTAAAAAAAATTAGAAAGTGGTCTTATATTTAGGAATAAACTCACCTCCTCAAATAGGTCCTAAATATAAAAACAGGGGGTAGTAAAATACTAGATTCATGGAAGATGCTGTAAGGACAAGCTTCAGATTGAAGAGAAACTTCTCCAAATAACTATATTGCAAGTAACTTTTTTTTTAATAGTACTGAAATACAACTAAGCAGAAAAAGATATCATACTATTACCTACTCCTACGTTACATCATTGTTTACCGCCCCTTGAAGATAAGGTGGGGGGTATCAAATATATAAAAATTCTCAGCCAGGTTGTGAGATGCCTTAGCAAGGTGATCTGCATCTTTAAGCTTCTCTCTATTTTTGTGCACCATCAAGACCGTCCACTCCTTATGGATGAATCTTCTAGTTTCCTCTATAATGTCCCGGAATGGATGATTCCAGGTGCACCCTCGTAATGACATGTCAATGGCCTCCATACAGTCCGTGGAGATCTCTACCTTGCGGTATCCTTTGTTCCAACACACATGAAGGCCGTTCAAGACACCTAAAATTTCTGTAATTACTGGGGGTACCTGAATCAATTTACAAGTGAATCCACTAATCCATCGTCCTTCACAGTCACGAACTACCCCTCCGCATCCGCTGGCACCATTACTCATTACAGAACCATCAACTTCAAGCCTTATAGTTCCCTCTCCCAAGGAAGGGGTTCGAGGATTGTCGATATCATTGTAAAAAGCACATCTCTCCACCAATTCCTTGTCCCATCATGTTCGGTAGAAAGAATCAAGAGCACTGTCAGATATGACCACCGAATTGGTATTAAAGAGCTTTCTACACCTGTTAGTCCAGATGTCCCAAACAATGTAGCCAAATAAGGTTGACCACTCAATCTTCCTTGTAAATCCTTGACGTGCTTCATGCTTGAAATTCTACTTTAGCCAGTCTACTCCATTCCGGTTCATGAAAGTATTCCAGTGCTCCGGGGAGACTATCGAACTCTATCTGGCGTTTGCGTTTGAGCAGTCTCTTAGGAGGTGCATCGCGTCTTCTTCCTCCATGCATCCAAATGGGCACATCGCATCATCTGATAGACCTCTCTATCTCCAGAGCGTTGCTGTGTGAATTCTTTCATGGGCAAATAGCCACATAAAAGTTTTGATCTTTTCTGGGATTTTCCAGCGCCACAGCATCTTCTAGATGCTCTCCTCCTGATGATGGGTACCTGCAAAAAGAAAATGATATGCAGAATTTACAGAAAAATAACCATTAGATGAGGGTTGCCAATAGTGTTTATCCTCTCCTCTCTCCTCACGAGGTGGGTGTGCATTCATAATAGTATCAACCGTAGCCCTTGGAAACCAGTTCAGTAGTTTTCTTCTATCCCATTCACCATCCGGTGTACCATCATCGTTGACTTTCTCATCCTTGGTAATGAATCCTTCCATCCCAGGGATCAGGTCGATAAGTGGAGCATTAATCATGAACCACTTTTCAAACCAAAAGGATGTACTCCTGCCATCGCCCAGTTTTTTGCCTATTCCTTCTCTAAATTTCTTCCACACAATGCGTATCCCCCTCCAGGTAAGGGAGGAAGACTGCCGCTTCTTAATCTCAAGGATTGGGTCTTCCATGCACCCATATTTTGCTCTTAATACTCTAACCCAGAGCGCCTCACTCTCAGTTCTGATTTTCCAGCAAAGCTTCATCATAAAGGCTTCATTTTGCTTCCGCAAGTCTTTTACACTTAAGCCTTCCAAATTTCTTTCACGAGTGACTTGGTTCCAGCCAATTAGATGGATTTTGAGATTCTCCTCTTCCTCACCCCAAAGGAAAGATCGACTTCTTTTCTCCACCTCTTTTAGGGTGCATTTTGGGATGAGCATTGTTTGCATATGATACGAGGGAATGGCTTATAGGACAGATTTGATCAGAGTGAGGCGACCTGCCATGTTAAGGGAGTTTCGTTTCCATCCAGTCAACTTTCTCTTGGTCTTCTCCACAAGAGGAGAGAACATGCTAGTGTAGGCTTTCTTATGAATCAAGGGGATACCAAGGTACTTTCTAGGTCACTTGTAAGACCTATGCCCAATCTATCGCTTAGCTCTTTTTCTCTTGAGAAGTGGACATTTTTTGAAAATCAAACTATTGATTTGCTTCTGTTTACCTTTTGGCTTGATGCTCTGCAAAATCTAGTAAGGCAGTTGATCATGGTATCAACTTGAGCTAGCCAGGCTTCACCAAATAGCATAAGGTCATCTGCGAAGAATAGATAGGTTATCCCTGGTCTTTACTGGCTGAGGTATATGGGCGTCCACTGGCCTTCACTCACTGCATCCTGAATTAAATGACTGAGCCTCTTCATGCAAAAAGTGAAGAGATATGGGGAAATGGGGTCCCCTTGTTTTAGTCCCCTCGAAGATCTAAAAGATTCCGTTGGTTCACCGTTCCATAACACTTGGAAGGAGGAGGTTGATAGACAAGAATTAATGAGGGAGCAAGTATTCTCGTATATTCCTAGCCTCCTAAGTGTATCCAGGATAAAAGGCCATTCCAGACAATCATAGGCCTTCTCCAAATCCACTTTCACTGCTAGCCATCCTAGATTTCCTTGGTTGCTTCGCATAGAATGGATTACTTCTTGAGTGATAATGACATTGTCACTTCCTTGCCGGCCTACTATAAAGCTACACTGATGATCCCCCACCACTTTGCTCATTATATTCTTGAGACGCCGGCTGAGGATTTTTGTTATCACTTTATAGCTCACGTTGCATAGGGAAATTGGCCTGAAGTTGTTCATACACTCCGGGCTACTTGTCTTGGGGATAAGAACCAGGTTCGTATGATTTATACTGGCAATCCGATCTGGGTTTTCAAAGATATCCTTAACCAATTGACATAGAGAGTTGCCAATTTGGTCCCAATATTCTTGATAAAAGAAGGCCTGAATTCCATGGGGTCCTGACGCTTTGAGACCTCCCATATCAAACAAGGCCAATTTGATTTCCTCATCCGTTACCCTTCCTGATATAATTCGAAGCTCCTGTGGACTGATGTAAGGAAAGGTTGTCATTGTTTGCAACATTGGATTAGATCCGTCACTGCAGAATATATTCTTGTAGTAATCACAAGCCAATTCTTTTAAGGATGGTTGATCAAAAATCCATTGTCCCATGTCAGATTTGAGACCCTCAATCGTGTTCCTTTTCCTCCTAACAATTGAAGCGTTATGGAAGAAAGTGCTATTCTTGTCACCCCATTTAAGCCAATTGTACCTAGATTTTTGGTACCACATAAGTTCTTATTGGGCTAAAGCTTTGTTGTACTCTTTCCATAAATTCTTTTCCGTTTGGGCCAAGTGCTGACTGTCACGTCTTGCTCTGGACCTTTCCACTCCTTCAATTCTTCTCATCAGATTTTTCTTCTTCCCTGGGATACTTCCAAATTTTTCCTCATTCCATTTTGATGCATCATCTGTGAATTGCTTGACATTTTGAGTCCAGGATTGGTGGCTCCAGCTGTTTTTGACGATGTTCACAAATTCTTCCTTAAACATCCATGCAGCGAGGCATCAAAATTGTGGTTTTATTCTCTGGTATGGGGTACGGGGAGCACAAGGAACATACAAAGGCCTGTGATCTGAGCCATATTTGTATAGGTAGTGCACTTTCACAAAAGGAAATTTTTGAGCCCAAGCCACATTAGAGAAGGCCCAGTCAATCCTCTCCTTAGTCAAATTTTCCCCCAGGTAAATTTCTCCCCTACTGGCTCTATCTCAAGCAAACCCATTGAATTTATGCATTCTAAGAACTCTTTCATGGCTATCCGATTTGTCTCTGCTCCCCCACATTTATCCTCCTGGCATAGGTATGCGTTGAAATCCCCGATTAGAAGCCATGGTTCAGTTGTGTTTCGATTAAGCTGAATAATCTCCTCCCAAAGGACCCTTCTTTTTAAATAACATGGCTCTGCATACACGCATGATAGAGTACAATAGGACCCATCCTGTATTCTTTGTACTCGAACATGCATCAATTGGGTAGAAGAGAATAGGTGATTGATAGACAGCTCATCATCATTCCAAAGCACCCAAATCCCCCCGGCATATCTTGTTGCTTCTAATCTTATCCAATTGTTAAAGCCCAGTTTTCTTACAACCAAATTAGCCTTTTCTCCACTCAAACGGGTTTCCAGAAGTATCAACATATCTATGTTTCTACCTCTAATAAGATCTCTTACACAAATAGGGAAGGTTTTGGAGGCTGCCCCCTACAATTCCGTGCAATTAAATTCATAAAAATAATAAAGTAAGTACCAGAGTGATCCCCTAATTCAATGGGAAGTCTCGAATGAGTTCACTTGCTCTGCATCATCTCCCAACAACTCTGTCTCATCTTCCTCATTTAGATCAAACCAGGTGTCATTCCCTTCGGTTGTCTCCTTCCTAATCCCCACAGCCTCATTAATCACTACCAGGTTTGGTGGCTTTTTCGGAGTCACCAATAAATCCTCTTTGTCCTCGTGGTGTCCTACAGTGGTGGTGCTCATGTGGGGGAGGTGTGAGTTTGGTTCGAGCCTGTTGTTTAGGATCACCAGAGCAGTATCATTGATTACTTGGGTTGGCGGGTTATTTTCCTCTACTGGCCCCATTTTTGACAAGGATCCAATAACGAGTTGATGCACCTGCCCAGTTGGCTTTTTGCGTTGGAGTGGTGAGACTACTTTAGGTTTTGAAGTTAACCCACGTTTGCGGCCCACCTGTTTCTTTTTGGTATTCCCCACGGTACTTTCAATTAGGCTAGGAATAGGTACTGGTCCATTTTCAACTTGAAGCCCATACGTCTGATCTAACGTTGCCCTACCTTTATCACCTATGTCCTGCCTTTCTTTATATAGGAAGTAACTTTCAACTTTCATATAGGATTAAAGATATAATCAATTTAATTATTTATTTCTGTAGCTGGGCACGAATCGATAATAATAAAGTTCACATAATTATGTGATATGCAAACATGATTGTCCTTTACCAATTCATCTCGATTTGAACTGATTAAGGCAGATTTAGATGGAAATATCCAGCATTCATATGTGAAGCTCTAGCAACAAGAAATTATTTGGAATTACAATTTGTACAGGATTTGCTGCCCTGATTTGAAATGTTCACGGATGACTAATACAGCATAAATCACAGTGCATGGAGATCAAGAGTGCTTTAATCTTATTCTTTATAATTGCTTCATAACCTGAACGGCTGTAAGGCAGAATCACCATCAAGGCCCTTTGAGAAATGATGTGCCAAAAATTCTTTTATGCTTGTGTCCTGGTACATTGGTTTGTTTTCTTCAGATAGCAATTCCTTAATTGGACCATAAACCATTGACTTTGAGCTATCTTCATCCATGTCATCATTGCTTATAAAGAAGCTTGCTACAGAAATTCTTGGGCCTGTTTGGCTTGCCAACACCCTATGAAAAACACTGATGAATCTGTCGTTTGTGATAAGCTACACCATCAACAAACAATAATGATACTAATTAGTGAAATCCTTTCAGATTGATCCAATGACATACATATTTGGTGCTGTAGCAGAAAAACTTTTAGGAGCATGATCACCATTCTAAATGCTGCCTCACATAGGTGAATTTTCATCTATACTAATGAAATACCCCCTCCAGTCCTTTTACCTAATTGGGGAGTTAATCTTGGCTATAAATGTAAAACTTATCTACCATATTTATTAATCTTTTTAAAAAGTATCCTATTTCTTCTCCCTCAACAACTAAGTAAAATAGAGATATGGAAGGAATTATGGAAGATGATCAAAGTGTTTTGGAGAAAAAAACATGTCATATTAAGTAACTTAACTAACTTCGTTAATCTAATTAAATTCGTGAAATGTATTAACCTCAAAGCTTTGAACGAGAAATGACATAATAGAGAGAGCAGACATCCTAATGTGCACCATAAGTATGGTTTATTTCATGTTCTAAATGATTATGCAGATTCTGGTTAAGCATTGCAGTGCTGACCTGTAGAAGATCTCCAACATTAATAACAAGAGCTCCATGCACAGGAGGAACATCAACCCATTGATTATCATGAAGGACTTGTAGACCACCTAACTGGTCTTGAAGAAGTATTGTGATAAAGTCAGCATCAGTGTGTTTGGTAGCGCCTAGAGTCAATTCAGGCTCTGGACAGGGTGGATAATAGTGACCAAGAAGAACAAATCCTTCAACACAACCAAATTCTTTGAGGTAAGAAGGGTTAAGACCAAGAGCCTCTGATAATAACTCAAAGATCGTATGACCCAGTTCCCTTATTTTCTTTGAATACTCAATAGTAATGTCCCTAGAAGCACATTATCGTTTCATCAGGGATAGGCAAAGGATCAACTTTTAAAGGGTCAAAAACACAAGTGGCTGATCTTAATGTGTTTTAAGTGCATAGAAAGTATAAATATTAAGAACATTACAGTCGCTTCTAAAGAATAGTTCATAGTATAAGTATCATAGACTTCCGACAAAAATTGACTGTCGTTTTATTCACTCGAAGAATTGTCAAATAGAAGTTATCAACAATAACATACCCCATAATAATCATTCTAGAAAAGTAGAACCCCATGAGAAACCACCCTTATAAAACTATTGCAACATCCAAGAATATGCAGGACTGATACAAAAAATTTATCTAATCACGTTACCTGCAAATTTCTGGTACATCTTCTGGTTTTGCTGGACTGGGAGCCTCAAGGAATCCCAATGTATCTCTCCAGTTAGCAGGATTATTTGAGAATAGGCTAGCATTAGAAAAGTATCTAACTTTTCTCTTCTTTTCTCGTGTGTAGAATTGCTTCCTTACCTCAGAATCTTGTTCATGAAACCTACGAATCCCATTGATCATGTCATCCAAAACATTATTTGGAATCCCATGATTAATCACCTGGAAAAAACCCCACTGTTGGCAAGCACTCCCAATTTTCTCAACGGCTTTAATGTGTAGAGCTGAATTGTTGTTTATGCCTGCAAGGTCTACGATGGGGATAGTGAAGTTTGAATCTTTTTCTGATCTCTCTGTGAGATTCAAGTTACCAGAATAAAACATGCGTGGAATCTTGGTAACTCCGGTTTCTAAAAGCCCCTTAACTCCAGTTTTTGATTCATCAAATGCTTTAACTTCAGTTTTCCTGTCATAATTTGAATCAGAAGCTGCCATGCTTGGAAAAAAGAAAGCAATGGAGAAACCAGTTGTGACTGCTTTCTTTGTCCCCAATGAGCCTATAGTATATAATCGGTTTTTGACCCACAAATTTTAGTAGTTCAAACAAGATAAGAAGCACGTTTTGCTGACTCGGTCTGATTTTTTTGAAGGATGAGAAAACTGGTCCCATGTTAATGAATGAATATACATAATGAATTTGTGGAATTCAATGGCGTGGAATCCTATTCTTTCACGTTGGTTTTAGTTTGAACTTGGGACAAGCACGTTTCCTTCATTGTCTGATTAAGATAAACAAGTCATGTATTCTCAAAGTTTGAAAAGTTCAAGGCTTCAAGCACATGATTAAATTCTGCTTTGTCTCTTTCACTTTAAATTTTCTTAAAATAAAAAATGGGCAACCTCTTTTGAAGAATGGGATCATCAACAAATAAATATTAACATGTTAATTGAAGTTGAAATAAGCTATTCCCTCCTATCATAAGTATCAAATATATCTATCTAATTAAATGAGATTAAAAAAGTTAAATAAATTACCTAATTGAAGCAAAAGCATGACATGTCTAAACCACTTTTATATATTGTATTATTAGATTATATATTTGTTCAAAGTCATATAAATTAATTTAGAAAAAAATAGTTACAAAAGATAAAATGAAAAAAATTGTGTTTACATTGAAGACCAAAGTTCACTTATAAACTATATTTTATAGTGGGTTAAATGTCATATTTGCCTCTGAAGCGCGTGAGTTGTATCATATCTGCTCCTGAAGTATTTTCGGGTTCAAATCTGCCATCGAAATATGAAAATAGATCAATTTTGCACTTGAAGTATGAAAATGGAACAATTATGCCCTTTAACCGTTAAAAAATCCACATTGACCATTAAACAATGGACGTTGACCGTTAATATTTTAACAGTTAAAAGGCGAAATTGATTCATTTTCATACTTCAAAGGTACATTTGGACCTAAAAATACTTCAGGGGCAGATATGATACACATTGCACACTTCAAGGGCAAATATGACATCTAACCCTTTTATATTTAGGATTGGGTGGAATATTTCTTTAACTTTCTTATTAATTTGAAATTTAGTTGGGTCAGAAGAAAAAAAAACTAAGCTCGTAGGGTGAAATTTCAATTACAATGAAAAAAATAACCGAATTGTACCTTTTCTTTTTTTTACCCTCCCTTTTCTATTGAAGTAATTTCTTAACTTTGTTGTTTTACTTTCCTACATGCAGAGGTTAGAAGATAAACTTACAAGCACAGAGTAATTTTCGTTAAAGTAAACATAGGAATGCATTTCAGAAATATAAGATACACTATCATCTAAAGTAAAAATCCATGAGAATCAAAAGTACATATAGATTGGTCCCCCCCCCCCCCCCCCCAAACAGATAACTGCTTCATAACTTGAAGGCCTGTAAACAAGAGTTTCCATCAAGGCCCCTTGAGATATTATTTGTCCAAAAATCTTTAATTGTGGTTCCCTTATATATTGGTGGGTTTTCTTCTGATAATAATTCCTTGATAGGACCATAAACCTTTGATGTAGATTCCGTGGTTTCGTCAAGATTTATAAAGAAGCTTGCTATGGAAATTCTTGGGCCTATAGGTCTTGCTAAGACCCTATGAAACACGCTGATGAACCTGTCATTTGTTATAAGCTGCACAATGGACAAGGAAACTGATAAACATTAATATGTAAAATCCACGGAAACTGTTTTGATTCTCTAGCCACTAATTGCCACTCTCTAAAGTCATGTATTTACATCAAAGCAAGTAGAACAGCATTTCTAACATGTTCATGCTAGAACTTAATGCAAAAATGTTCTAGGATATGTTGCATGAATCTTGATTTATAAATCAATCCCCAAGAGAAGGCACTTGTCATAATTTTTTAAATGCAGCACTATCATTATCCTACAAAGTGCTCAGCTATTATGATAACGACCTTAGAAATTTCTCAAAAGCACATTCTATATGTTAGCTATAGATGGACAAAACATGGACAAAACAAGGCTCTTTGCATCATTCATATGTCCAGAAGTTGCCAAAAACCAAAATATTTATACTCTCAATCTTAGTTCTTGACTTTTATATGTTTTCTTGGCATTCTATTGATTCCTTCGCAGATTGTTTTGTTCCAGTTCAACAACATACAAATGAAAGTGATGGATAGTTTTGCAGACAGTTATGACCATGATTTTCAGAACTCTGAGGAAAGTTGATATTAACATTAACAACTTACCTGTAGAAGATCTCCAATGTTAATAACAAGAGCTCCATGAACATGAGGAACATCAACCCAATGATTCTCATGAAGAACTTGAAGGCCACCAATCTGATCTTGCAGAAGGATTGTCATGAAATCAGAATCAGTGTGCTTGGTAACTCCCATAGTCAATTCAGGTTCTGGGCATTGTGGAAAGTAATGACCAAGAAGAAAAAATTCTTCCCCACAGGCCAGTTCCTTGCCAAGGTAAGAAGGATCAAGGCCAAGAGCCTCAGACATTAACTTAAAGATTGTATTACCCAATTGCCTAACTTCCTTTGAATATTCCATCACAATATCCCTGCAAGAAGCTAACAACTTCAGCATGCAGTAAAATTGCAGAGTTGATCCCCAAAAACTTGCATAGTCACTTTTGTTTGGACTTGATATGATTTAACATAAACAATCAACTTGCCAGTAGCACCACGTATAGCCCCACCCATAATCTTTTTCTTAATCAGATCAAACCATAAAATATAAGATTATATTATATAATATTTATATCAAGTCATATCAAAATCCCAACAACTTTACCTGCACACTTCTGGTATTTCTTCTGCCTTTGCTGCATCAGGAGCTACAAAAAGTGTGTCCCTCCAGTTAGCTGGTCTGTCTTTGAACATGTTTACATTGGAATAGTACCTAACTTTCTTCTTCAAATCCCTTGTGTAAAACTGTTTTCTTTTCTCATAGTCTTGTTCATGAAACCTACGAATTCCATTGATCATCTCATCAAAAACATCATTTGGAATCCCATGATTTATCACCTGGAAAAATCCCCAATTCTGGCATGCACTTCCAATTTCCGCAACAGCTTTATTGTGTAGAGCTGAATCAGTGTGTATCCCTGAGAGGTCAACGATGGGGATTGTGAAATTTGAGTAATTTTCTGAGGTCTCTGTGTGATCGTTCAAGTTCTCAGAATGGAACATGCGAGGGATCTTTGTGAGGCCAGAATCTATAAGACCTTTTACTCCAACTTTTGTATCCTCAAAAGCTTGAAATTCTGCGTTCCTATCATAAGTGGATTCACTTGAGCTTGTCTTCGCCATACTGTGAAGCTAATTAAGCACTTTCAGTTAAATTGGAATGAAAGGAAAATAAGTGATGGAGGAGAATGCAAAGTCAGAAGTAATGGCTAAAGGCCACCAATCAAGCATTAAGTTGTTTTGATTTGTTTGTGTTGTTGTTGTTTTTTTTTTTTTTTTTTTTACACACTATGAAAGTTTATGTCAGTTGGGTTCTAGTCTCATTAAGAGCAGGACAGGCACGATCCAAATAACGCTTACCAACATTATTTTTAAATTGGTGTTATGATGTTGTTGGGTGAATATGGTGAAGGAAAGTAACCAAAAACATATGGGTTATTTTTACTTTTTTCCCCACATGCAAATAAAATTAACAAGTAATTCTAGTACTCTAGTCCTATTTATAGGTTATAGAGAGAAATTTTTATTTAGTCCTGTGTTTTGAGGCACCTTATTATATTTTCCATGTAAATGTACAATTTTATCATTTATTTACTAGGTGTTGACTTTATTTTTATGTGGTGTGGTGAATATTAAATATGGGTAATCAAATTCTATGTATAATTAATTATGTTTAAAGTTTTTCTTAATCTATATGAGACATATTTGAGGTGTTATATAAATTAATAGGACCAGAAGAATATCTAGATAAGGACTTTGAGCAGCCAAGTTTATTTCTCTTGATAGGGACTTTGAGCAGCCAAGTTTGAAACGTAATTGGAAATACACAAGTAGGCCACTGGACAAGGTTCAATTCCACACAACCTTTTGAATGCTTGAATTTTTTAATACATGTATTACATTGTAAGCATATCCGTAAATTAGACAATTATACTTAGGGAAACGTGGGACATTAAATATTGGTACCTCTATCATTAGAAATGTTGTTATATTAATGGATAGTAATTATTTTAAAATTCATATGACAAATATTTTTTTTAAGTGTTGACTGCCTTGTATCCAGCACCTTTGGCAGCTGATGAATCCGGTACGAGCGGGGTGGGACCCTTTCGGGTGACAAGCTCTCCTTCTGGGACTTAACGTTGTTGCATTCTTAAGGCTCGAACTCAAGACCTTGGTTAAGCTAGACCCTTACCTTCTCATATAAACGCTTATCGGTATTCATATGACAAATCTTGTTAAAACTTTAAATCTCATTGCCTAATTAGCTTATTACTCCATGATTATAATAACAACATGATGAGTAGCAAATGGTTCCCATTATTTATTTTGAACATACGTAAAAGGCGAAGGAACTTTAGTAATTCATGTCATTTTAGCTAAATTAATTAACATTTTTATCCAATGAAACTTGGCAAATACTACTCCCTCTGTTTCAAAATATAGTACTTATTTAGGGAGATAAACTTGTTCCTAAATATAAGATCTATTTCTACTATTCCTCAACTTTTTCCATTATTATCCTTATTAATGCCCCTTCAATAATAAATAAATAAGAGATGATGAGTAGAGATAAAGACATGTGGTTTGGGGTGTTTTGATAATAACACGTGATTTTAACTAACATCCTCAATTTCATCAAATTAAGATTAACAGGACAAGCCGAATGCGAATGCGGATCACAAAGCATAAACGGGTCGGGTACATGTCGTCTGCATAGCCCGAAGTGCGAAGTGCATGGTCTTGATCTCAAAACGCTAGGGTTTTACAGGGTCAAGTTGGGGTTTTACGCTTCTTCTTCTTCTTCTTCTTCTTTCTCTGGGTCTCACAGAGATCTGAGGGTGAATTATTTCATCTTCCACTTCTTCCTGCTAGCACTTGTTTGATCTTGCCTGCAATGGCCACCGTTACGCCTCTATTTCCTGATGCAGCAGCTGACACTAGTGCCCAGAAGAAGGTGGATGAGAAAGTTGATTACTTTAACCTTCCCTGTCCTATTCCTTATGAAGAGGTCCACCGTGAAGCTCTCAGTCAGTCTCTTTCTCTTACCCTCTGTTATTTCTATTGTTAAGCTTGGCATTGCTCTGTTCTTTTGGGGACCATTGAGATTGTTAGAACCATGGTGATTGGTCACGTCCATGATGACTGGAAAACCAAAATTCAAACTTATTTATATTGATCATTCCTATTGCATTTATGTACAAGTAGCGTGGATTATATGTTGAATTAAAATGAGGGGTGTGTTGAAGCTTGATTGATTGATTGATTTTATTTGATTTATTTTTTAGTGTGACACTTGAATATATGTATGCCCGTGCGCAGTGTCTTTAAAACCAGAGCTCTTTGAGGGGATGCGCTTTGATTTCACCAAGGGTCTTAATCAAAATTTTTCTCTCAGTCATAGGTAATGCTGGTCTCATGATTTATGATATGAATGTTGTGACTTCCAAGTTTTATTGAGCATAGTCTTTTTTCTGCGATTGCAGTCTGTCCATGGGGCCTACCGAGGTTCCTTCTCCATCCTCAGAGACCCTCAAAATCCCTACTTCTCACTATGAGTTTGGTGCGAACTTTATTGACCCTAAGGTAAGCTGCATACCACACTCTTTAGTTTAAGGGCGGTTTTGTTCGAACGACCCTCAGCGATTGATTTTCTGCAGTTGATGCTTATCGGGAGATTAATGACTGATGGGAGGCTAAATGCAAGAGTCAAATGCGATTTAACAGAAAACCTCACTTTAAAGGCCAATGCTCAGGTATGCCTGTTCAGGCACGCAAAGTTCTTTGGTCTTAGAAATGTTCAAAAGGTTGATGTCCTCAGATTTGTACTGGCACCCGAATTGGTTGCATTATTGTATTATATGTTTTCAACTCCTCTACAAGTGTTAGAGGTTTTTACTATTTTGATGGGCTGATTTTGAGTTTGAGGTGGCGATTGTATTGAGATCATAAATGAAGCTTGGGGCCATATAATATTAATAACCAAGATATCTGCAAACAAAAGTTTTTGGCTCCCAACAAACTCTGTTGCTTCTCCCTTGTCAAGCTTTTTTTGCCTTATGCTTTTCTTTCTGCTTTGGCATTAAATGTTATCCTTCACATGTTTGGACAGCTCACAAATGAACCACATATGTCTCATGGGATAGCCAACTTTGATTATAAGGTGAGCCGCTATTACTTAGCATGTGTTTCTTTTGGTTCCACTTCTTGTAGTGAAACTTTTCCTCTTTTAGTTATGTTTTTAAGTTCCAAGCGTGAGTGAGTTTTTTCCACGGCAAAATGCGCAAACCTTTATTTTTTTTACAGGGAAAAGACTTTAGGACACAGCTTCAAGTCGGGAATGGATCCTTATTTGGAGCAAGTTATATTCAGGTAGTAGATCTGCTAGTGTTGTGTGTAAAATGTAGTCCTTTTGTTTCTTATAAAATATTTGTTGTTTTGCCCTGTATTTAAAATCATGGCTGAGGAAATTATCACACGTCTAATTTGACACCCAGGAAAGTGGTTGTTTCCCCACTCCAATGGGGGAGGCCTAGAGTTCAGTGAGCGGTCTCTCTAATTCAACAATTTTAACTTTTGCCTTTTTGTCTAAACATAATTAATAAATCTTCAAACTGTTGCTAATCTAATGAATATAATAATAGTCCTGATCTTTTTTAATAACAAACACAAGGTATTCAATACTGCTGATTGGATTTGTGCTTGTTCAAGGTCCAATTGGGGAATACTCTCTCTAGACATTGTGTTTTCCATTCATATGACTTAAACTTGAGGCTTTGCTTAAAACAAAATATTACATAGGATGCATGCAAAATCGCAAATAAAGAATTTGAAGAATTTTATAAACTTTGATTCTTTTCCTTGTGTCTGTTAAAACAATGATACTAGTGACTGATTATTTTAAGATGTTATGTAGAAGGGTACTAATTGAAAAGTGCAAGCATTCAATTTAAAAAGTGATGCTATGTAAAGATGAGAGCTTATGAAATAAGAATGATGCTCCAATAAGTCTAATGGGAGGCACAATTTCTGGAAATGATAAATAATATAGAAATGCAGCATTTTGGTTCATTTTGATGCAGAAGCATTATTTATGTAGTTGGATTATAGAATGAATGTCAATAACCTCATTTATCACAAACTGTTTAGCCCAACCTGCTGCATGATTCGGGGGAGTCAGTTGTTTTATGTCATCAGAATGTTTACTGAAAGCGTTGACTGTCTTCCAGAGTGTGACACCTTATTTATCATTGGGTGGAGAAATATTTTGGTCTGGTCAGCATCGGAAGTCTGGTCTTGGTTATGCTGCTCGCTACAACACTGAGAAAATGGTATGATTACTGAGGGGCAGCCCCGCCTTATATTATTGGCAGTTTCCTCTTCCTTACTTTGCACATCTGATTACATTTCTTTATTCACTCATTGATTTATGACTTATTTTCTTGCTCTGATGGTTATGGCTAGCTTTGATTTTGATTGATTAACTTGTCCTATGGGCATCATTTATCTATCTTCTAATCTATATTCTTACTCATATGTCCCTGTTCATTTTTCTGCAAATGTTTTTGGCTTTCAGCTGCATACATTGATAAATCCTATGAGCTGTTTTCTTGGTAGATTCTTAGTGGGGCATGTTTCCTCTCAAGTCATTGGAATTGCCCTTTTACCTAATCGACTGTTTTTCCTAGGAAACAATATTTATGATTTAACTTGCTTATGTACATGCAGGTTGCTACAGGGCAAGTAGCTAGTACTGGAATGGTTCTTCTAAGCTATGTCCAGAAGGTATCTGAGAAGGTGAGTAAATCCAAATGCAGGAGGGTATTATTGTCTTCAACTCAATATTTCTTATGCAGAACATTTTTTTCAGGTGTCTCTGGCAACAGAGTTCATGTATAATTACATGTCAAGAGATGTCACAGCGAGCTTTGGTTATGATTACATTCTTAGACAGGTAGCTTTGCTTTTCTGGCATTTTCATTCATGTTAAGAACTAATACAACATGGATGCCACTATTTCAAACAATTGTGATAATTTTTAGTGTGATAGTTGAATAATATATCTTTCTTTTTCCTGTGATTTAAGCAGGAATGGAAGTAGTGGAGAGAAATTTATAATTTATTGAGGCAGACTTTAAATCTAGATGTTTTCTTAATTTTCACTCGATTCTTTCCTTTCACATCCATATATTTGCATAATAATAACTCCTTTACAGAACTGAATTTCAAGAATCTACTTGCTGCAAGAACATGACAACTGAAGTTTTTATGTGAAAAAAAAATGTTTCAACCTAAAATATTACTTGACCACTTAAAACTGTATGGGATTGTACTGCCAATAGTATTATTGATGTAGTAATCAATGTGTTAAAGGAAGTCTGCTATCTGGTTATTGTCTTAGTCCATTTATTGATATTATCCATGTTTAATGAACTAGGATCAACTGCTGAGTTTTAGTCAGTTCCATTAGTGGATAACATTAGTCCCTATGGTTCCCCTCTTCTGTATGCGTTACTACCTGTAGGGAAAACACAAAAGATAGAAGACATGAAATTATAAAAATTAAGAAGGCATGTGGATGTGGATCTGCATGAGATGACACGCCTGGATCTTGGAACCTGATTCTATATGACATTGTGATGTGAATTAATAAAGTCAAAGTGTTACAATTATGTGGATCACAATGTTCTGAGGCTTTTTCCTCATAACTTATGATTTTGGAATGTTTATTTGAGATTTCAATAGTTCTGGCAACGCTTGCAATTGGTTGATTTTTGGTTTCTGGAGCTCATTGTTTCGCTGAAAAGTCAGTTGGATGTTTCTTTTGAACTGATGATAATTATAAACTGTCCATTCCTTAAGTATGAAGTTGTCTGCTATCCACATTTTCTTATGTTTGTTATAGTGCCGCTTGAGGGGAAAGATTGATTCCAATGGCACTGTCTCCACTTTTCTTGAGGAACGGTTAAATATGGGTCTCAACTTCATTCTTTCAGCTGAGGTAAGACGCCATTGCTTCTTTTCTGCTTTGAGTGTATGTGGAATGGGTAAAATTCTAGGTTCTTCGTTTGTGTGCAATGTTTTGAAGTTTTCTTTAGTTGTCATGTTTCTTATATTTAGTTATACAAATACTCCTTATGACTTAATTGTATACTCGATAGAGTGTAATAGGAGGTCTTTTCTATGTAACGTTTTATCCTTTTTAATAACAAATTTGGCTACTTGTCCAAAAAAAAAAAAAAGAAAGGATGGGTAAAATCCTAGGTTTGGTGGGGGGTTATTGCAGGTTGTTGATCTTCCATTTCACGCTCATCCAAACAAGTTTTGCCTCCTTCCTTGACATGTTTTTATTTATATGCAGCTTGATCACTTCAAAAAAGACTACAAATTTGGATTTGGTTTGACAGTTGGAGAATAGATTAACAAGACTGGAAGTTTTTGTAACCATCATTGCTGGTACCAGCCTAGCGGGCTTTATTGCTCCTTTTCATTTGATTTGTTTTTTTCCTTTGCTTTTTTTGAAATTAGAGGAAAGAATTTTTATGCGGGAAACATCATATCTATGATCCATAAGTTGCTGCAGAAAATTTTGTCGTCACTTATTTGCTTGGAACTGCGGCCGAAGACAATTTTATTTGGATCCCGTCTTGTTTCCCTTTCAGGGCCTGTAGAGCGATCAGAAATTCAAAAATATTAATAAGGCATTTTGTGCTGAGATTCATGTCTCCCCTTTGGTTATTGCCTTTGCCTCTTTGGTGTGTTTATGTCCATACATTCCTTAGCTTTCCTTTTAAGGTGGCAATGGGGCCACTGCTCCGAGGATGTCTGGGTATTACTATTACCTTTTCGGTCTGATCACATCGCTTGTACTGATTGGTTAAAATGTATATTGGTGGTTCATATTTGTTTCAGATTGTTTTGTTTACCGGGAGGAATCATTTTTCTCTTATGGAACCGTCAATCTTTAAATATGACTCTGTGAACACCCTAAAGTTTACGATTTAATTTAATTAAGAGGAAAATGTATGAATAAATTGAAAATTGTGAAAAATATATAAGTACTTTGTTTTGAAAGATGAACAGATAGAGTGCTTGTTGAATAATTTCCTTTGTTCCTTTCTTTTTTTTTTTAAACTTGGATAGAGATGTCATTTTGAGTTATCATTTTAAAAACAATGCCATATCACACATTATTACATAAAATTGTAAAAAGATTAGTGATTCAAAATATTATTTTGCCTTTCCTAAAAGTCGTACGAATAATAAAACAGAACTTACATTTTGTAGTTGTGGACTTGCTTTGTAATTGAAAAATGTTTGTTATTTGAAAGGTTGGATATACATAATTTAGACCTCCAAAAGTAATTAAAAAAAAAGAGGTTGGTTAATTAATTATCTTCAGCTCATTAGTCCGTTAATTCTTACTCATATGGTCTTATTTATGAGGCGCTTCTTGACAACAACAACAAAAACTTAAATAAAAAAAAAAACTTAAATCTCATTAACTCTCTCTTAAAATCTAATAGCTTTTCAATTTTATCCTTATTTAATATATACTCTACCACATGAAAACAAAGTTAACCCATAATAAATTAAGTGTAAAATTATACATTCATAAGAAAAAGTTAACAACATAACTTATAAATAGGACTGTGCTTTAAATATAAATATAGATAGGACCAGAGAGGAGTATCTCAAATACTTTTGCCTTGCCTTAATTTCCCTTCTTCCGTCCTTAAAAAAAAAAAAAAAAATCCAATTTTTTTGGGACACATCCCAACACCTATTTTGGGCTTATACTAACCCAACAAGAATCTGTGGGCCTCAACTCTAAATCTCATCCCTCAATGAACGGTCAGGATACGTCATTCTATCTTTCCATTAACATAGGCCGTCAGATCACATATCTCCAGGTCCTCACAAAACCCTAGCTTCCGTATGCTCATAATCAGTCAGCCCGCCAAGAAGCTCAATTTTGGACTCTGTAAGTTTCCCATCCTCCATGTTCATCAAATTTCTTGTCTTTTTTTAATATTCGATTTTCTAACCTCAAATCTTCCTTAATCGTTTGATTAACGAGTTTGATTTTAATCTCTATATCGATATTTTGTTTTTTTTTTTTTTGTTTTTTGGGTTCTTTATGCTGCACATTGATGTGTTTTTCTTCTGAACATGTGTTAAGGGAAGAGAACTTCGAGAGGTAATAGTGCATCCAATCTGAAAGATGAAGGTATGTAAATGTCTGATGTTCCCATCTGCTTTAATTTTTATATGATTTATATTTATAATGCTGGTGTGCTTTCACTTCTCCAGTTCAACATTGCCAATCCCACCACTGGATGCCAAAAGAAGCTTGAAATTGATGACGATGCTAAACTGTAAGTCAGGCACTTTTGAAACATTCCCTTGCCTTTTGATTTAATTCTTCTTTTCGTTCATTTGTATGTAATTTTCTGGGTTTTTTTTTTCCGGTAACTGCGCCCAATGGATTTCTCGAATTCGTCTATTTTAACTCAAATACGACATAACTCGAACAAACTTATGGGGCTGTTAAATAAAACATTGACGACTCTTCTCAAGGAAAACGTCTCTCAATTTAGTGATGAAAATACATTAGCAACTTTTATTTAGGCTTATATTAATGATTAAGATATTCTTCTTCATGGATGAGGCTATTTTCATCGATAACAAACGACGCTGAATATTTGGTATTTATAATGGTTTCTTTAGTTAAAAGCTTTTATGTTGTGTTCTATTAGATGTTTAAAATATTAATCTGGCAGCTGTACCATTTCCTTGTCTTCCTAATTTAAGACTGCAAAACTGCTTTATTGTTTGTTTTGGCACGCGGATGTGCACTTGAATGCACAGAATTATGTGTAGTAGTTTCGACTTCCTCTTGTCCTAAATATAAGACCTATTTAACTAATTTGATTAGATTAAGGATTTGTGTTAAATTAGTTAAAATCATATGATATTACCAATACACTCTAACCATCTACCTTTGTCCCCACCTTCCCTCTCTTGTTTATTATTGAGGAGCATTCATAGGGATAATTTGGGGAACAGTTAAAAACAATTAGAAAGGAATATTATATTATGGACCAATCTCACCTCTTCAAATAGGTTCTATATTAAGGATCTAAGGGAGTACTATTTTGGAGAGTGAAGTGTACTGTCGCGGCTGCTAAAGGCTGGTATCTATTGTAAGTTAATGGTAAGATTGTCTCGGGCATTGTTTTTCCACACAAACTGCAGAAATGCTTTTATTCCTAAATCATTTCTATTTGTCCGTCAATGGTGATAGTTGTATCAACTTCAAGGCTGAAGTATGTGCACAAATTGTCTGCTCTTCGTAGCGAACTATGCAATTGTGTTTCAACTGACCAAAATATATGGTTGTAACATGGGTTTAACATTTTTCCATGGCAGCCGAGCGTTTTGGGACAAGAGGATATCACAAGAAGTCAGTGGAGATGCCTTGGGGGAGGTAAAATTTTATAAATTATATTTTTTACTTTATTTTAATGAACTTGAATACAGTCATTGATCATTTTTTTATTGTTGATCGTTTGCAGGAGTTTAAGGGCTATGTTTTCAAAATAACTGGGGGATGTGATAAACAGGGTTTTCCAATGAAGCAGGGAGTGCTGACTCCTGGACGTGTTCGTCTCTTGCTTCACAGAGGTAAATACTTTATGCATGATTGTGTTTTGTTTCCTTTTGCTGTGCAAATGTTGATGTTGTTCTATCCTCCTCATGTCTGATTGAACAGGAACTCCTTGCTTCCGGGGCTACGGAAGAAGGAATGGAGAGAGGAGAAGGAAGTCTGTTAGGGGTTGCATTGTGAGTCCAGACCTCTCTGTTCTTAACTTGATTATTGTGAAGAAAGGTGAGAATGATCTTCCTGGATTGACTGACATCGAGAAGCCTAGAATGAGAGGGCCAAAAAGGGCTTCAAAGATCAGGAAATTGTTTAACCTCTCCAAGGAGGATGACGTGCGCAAATATGTCAACACATATCGCAGATCCTTTACGACTAAAACTGGTGAGTTTGCTGTGCTCTATTTCATGTTTGATCAAGAGCGGATTAAATTTTTACTAGAGATATAGTGATAGTATGGCTTTATGTTTTACAGGTAAGAAGGTAAGCAAAGCCCCTAAAATTCAGAGGTTGGTTACTCCCTTGACATTGCAAAGGAAGAGAGCTAGGATTGCAGACAAGAAGAAGAGAATTGCAAAGGCTAAGGCAGAGGCTGCTGAATATCAAAAGCTGCTTGCCAGCCGATTGAAGGAACAACGTGAACGCCGCAGTGAGAGTTTGGCCAAGAGGAGATCTAAGCTCTCTGCTGCATCTAAGCCATCAGTGACTGCGTAATCCTTCATGTTCACTAGATGATCAAACTTTCTTTTTGAAGTTTTTGTTAAAATTTTGTTGCCGCTGGTTTTCACAGTTGTTGGAAGCTCTCTGCTGCATCTAAGCCATCAGATATGCTCTTTTGTTAAAATATATTAATAGCATCCTCTAAATTTAATGACTTTTTATATGATGATATCTTCGAGTATCATGTTAAAAGATTATTTATTATTTAACTATTTACAAATTTTTTGTTATTTTTGCATATCGCAGTACCTTTATGACATTCATTGATTCACATTTAAGATTTAACACACCTGACGAGGTAGCTTGTCAAAATAATAAGAAATTTTTTCATATCAAATTCTGATTTTTTTTTTTGAAAAGTTTAAAAAACTGACACAAAGAAATTGAAAAAATTAAAGATAACAAAAGGGCATATAAGTAAAATTAATGTAATTAGAAATCCTTAATAAGACCTCTTGGTTTAATCAGGGACTTGTTGATAGTACATGCCCAAATTTATGTTAAGAAATTTTTAATGGATTTAGATAGAATATTTTTCTCAAAATTCTATATACTAATCCCTTTGTTCCTAAATATAGTGCATACTGGGGAGGTGAACTTGTTTTTATATACGAGACTTTCTAATTTTTTTCAACATTTTCTCAAATTATCCTTATTGATATTTCTCAATAATAAACAAACAAGAGATGGATGGTGGGGATAAAGATAAATAGTTAGGATGTTTTGGTAATATCATATGATTTTAATTAATTTAATTAACATTTTTAATCTAATCAAATTAAATAAATAGGTCATATATTTAGGACTAAGTTTTAATACTTTGAAATACTTGGAAGCTACTCCTTTAGAATTTCAATTTTGAAGGTAGAGAGGGGATTAAAGTAGGGTGGTAAAGATATTTTACCAACATTTTAAAACTCCAAATTGAATCAATAACTTAATTATAAATTTGTTAAATTTAACAATTTAATATGGAGTTTTCCTATTTTTCTTAAAAATTTTATCAATCGTCGATTAAAAAATAATAACCTATTCATAATTCACACTGCAAAATAAATAGGAGTATATTTAATAGAAAGTCAATAAGATCTATTGGGTCGCCGTTCTATTTTGGGCTCAATGGTGGGCATTTCAATGTGGTTACATGTTCCCTCAAGCCCTTCTATACAAAACCCTAGTTTAAAAGTCTCTTCATTCTCTTTAGCTCGCCGAGAAACCTTCGTGAGTCTCCTCTCCTTACTAGTGTGTAAACTTCTCTTCTGGTTCTTTCATATTCGGTTTATTAATTTGCTTGTAATGGGTTCTCCAAATCTCTGTTCTACTGTTAAAGTTTGAACCTTTCTTCATTTTTTTAATGTTTTTATCCCTTCATGAATCTGCTTTTTTTCCCACTCGTTGTTGTTTGGCAATGGGAAGTTTCAGTTGGGGAAAGAGAAGGGGAGAGATTTTTTAATTTATTTACAATATCGCTTGTTTTTTGTTTTAAATACTTCATATTTGATATTAAAATTTGGATTTTTCGGCTGCGCATTGATTCGTTTTCTTTCTTATCTTAGGTTGAGAGGGTAGAACCGCTGAGTAAGGACTACTAGTTATCTGACTTAAAAGATGAAGGTATGTGGATCTCTGAGGTGTTTTATCTCTCTTAATATGATAATATGATATGGTTTCTAACGCCAAATTCAATTCACTTTTCCAGTTCAACATTGCCAACCCCACCACTGGGTGCCAGAAGAAGTTTGAGATCGATGATGATGCTAAACTGTAAGTGAAAACACACTGAAGTGCTTCCTTGCTTTTGATTCAATTATGCTTGTTGGCTATGCAAAATTGGGGTGTAAATTTCTTTTGGTATTCCTGAGTCCATCTTGTATGGATATCATCTGTTGGCCTAGATGTTCTAAAGAACGTAGACAGGCAACTCCAAGCCATTGACTTTTCGAATGAATGATACTGTAGTGAAAGTGGGATAACTTTGACCAACTTCATTCGGTGTCTCATGTTTTTTTATCAAGTTCTTAAATAAATTGTATCATGGATGCTCTTTAAAACATATTTCATTGTGTCATAACTTGATGAAAGAACCTAATAGCAAATGCATAATTAGCTTTGCTCGTTGCCCATGCTTATTAGTGCACTATGCAGTTGTATTGTGAGTGACCTTAATGTGTTGCTCTTACCTGGTTTAAACATTAATGAATGACAGCCGGGCATTTTGGGACAAGAGGATATCACAAGAAGTCAGTGGAGATGCTCTGGGGGAGGTAAAATATTGTCTTCTGTCTGGAAATTTTCCTTTTTGAAATTGAATACATTGATTAATTGTTTGTTATTTTGTTAATTATTGGCAGGAGTTTAAGGGCTATGTTTTCAAGATAACTGGAGGATGTGACAAACAGGGTTTTCCTATGATTAACGAAGTGACTTATAAATAAGACTGCTTTAAATAATTTAATTAAGAGGAAAATGTATGAATAAATTGAAAATTGTGAAAAATATATAAGTACTTTGTTTTGAAAGTTGAACAAATATGAGTGTTTGTTGAATAATTTCCTTTGTTCCTTTTTTTTTTAACTTGGATAGAGATGTCATTTTGAGTTATCATTTTAAAAACAATGCCATATCACACATTATTACATAAAATTGTAAAAAGATTAGTGATTCAAAATATTATTTTGCCTTTCCTAAAAGTCGTACGATTAATAAAACAGAACTTACATTTTGTAGTTGTGGACTTGCTTTGTAATTGAAAAATGTTTGTTATTTGAAAGGTTGGATATACATAATTTAGACCTCCAAAAATAATTAAAAAAAAGAGGTTGGTTAATTAATTATCTTCAGCTCATTAATCCGTTAATTCTTACTCATATGGTCTTTTTTATGAGGCACTTCTTGACCAAAAAAAAACTTAAATCTCATTAACTCTCTCTTAAAATCTAATAACTTTTCAATTTTATCCTTATTTAATGTATATTCTACCACATGAAAACAAAATTAACCCATAATAAATTAAGGGTAAAATTATACATTCATAAAAAAAGTTAACAAAATGACTTATAAATAGGATTGTGCTTTAAATATAAATATAGATAGGACAAGAGGAGTATCTCAAATAATTTTGCCTTGCCTTAATTTGCCTTCTTCCGTCCTTAATTTTTTGGGACACATCCCAACACCTATTTTGGGCTTATACTAACCCAACAAGAATCTGTGGGCCTCACCTCTAAATCTCATCCCTCAATGAACGGTCAGGATACGTCATTCTATCTTTCCATTAACATAGGCCGTCAGATCACATATCTCCAGGTCCTCACAAAACCCTAGCTTCCGTATGCTCATAATCAGTCAGCCCACCAAGAAGCTCAATTTTGGACTCTGTTAAGTTTCCCATCCTCCATGTTCATCAAATTTCTTGTCTTTTTTTAATATTCGATTTTCTAACCTCAAATCTTCCTTAATCGTTTGATTAAGGAGTTTGATTTTAATCTCTATATCGATATTTTGTTTTTTTGTTTTTTTTTTTTGGTTCTTTATGCTGAACATTGATGTGTTTTTCTTCTGAACATGTGTTAAGGGAAGAGAACTTCGAGAGGTAATAGTGCATCCAATCTGAAAGATGAAGGTATGTAAATGTCTGATGTTCCCATCTGCTTTAATTTTTATATGATTTATATTTATAATGCTGGTGTGCTTTCACTTCTCCAGTTCAACATTGCCAATCCCACCACTGGATGCCAAAAGAAGCTTGAAATTGATGACGATGCTAAACTGTAAGTGAGGCACTTTTGAAACATTCCCTTGCCTTTTGATTTAATTCTGCTTTTCGTTCATTGGTATGTAATTTTCTTGTTTTTTTTTCCGGTAACTGCGCCCAATGGATTTCTCGAATCCGTCTATTTTAACTTAAATACGACATAACTCGAACAAACTTATGGGGCTGTTAAATAAAACATTGACGACTCTTCTCAAGGAAAACGTCTCTCATGTTAGTGATGAAAATACATTAGCAACTTTTATTTAGTTTTATATTAATGCTTAAGATATTCTTCTTCATGGATGAGGCTATTTTCATCGAGAACAAAGGACGCTGAATATTTGGTATTTATAATGGTTTCTTTAGTTAAAAGCTTTTATGTTGCGTTCTATTAGGTGTTTGGAATATTAATCTGGCAGCTGTATCATTTCCTTGTCTTCCTAATTTAAGACTGCAAAACTGCTTTATTGTTTGTTTTGGCACGCGGATGTGCACTTGAATGCACAGAATTATGTGTAGTAGTTTCGACTTCCTCTTGTCCTAAATATAAGACCTATTTAACTAATTTGATTAGATTAAGGATGTGTGTTAAATTAGTTAAAATCACATGATATTAACAATACACCCTAACCATCTACCTTTGTCCCCACCCTCCCTCTCTTACTTGTTTATTATTGAGGAGCATTCATAGGGATAATTTGGGGATAAGTTGAAAACAATTAGATTGAGATATTATATTATGGACCAAACTCACCTCTTCAAATAGGTTCTATATTTAGGACCTAAGGGAGTACTATTTTGGAGAGTGAAGTGTACTGTTGCGGCTGCTAAAGGCTGGTATCTATTGTAAGTTAATAGTAAGATTGTCTCGGGCATTATTTTTCCACACAAACTGCAGAAATGCTTTTATTCCTAAATCATTTCTATTTGTCCGTCAATAGTGGTAGTTGTATCAACTTCAAGGCTGAAGTATGTGCACAAATTGTCTGCTCTTCGTAGGGAACTATGCAATTGTGTTTCAACTGACCAAAATATATGGTTGTAACATGGGTTTAACATTTTTCCATGGCAGCCGAGCGTTTTGGGACAAGAGGATATCACAAGAAGTCAGTGGAGATGCCTTGGGGGAGGTAAGATTATATAAATTATATTTTTTACTTTATTTTAATGAACTTGAATACAGTCATTGATCATTTGTTTATTGTTGATCGTTTGCAGGAGTTTAAGGGCTATGTTTTCAAAATAACTGGGGGATGTGATAAACAGGGTTTTCCAATGAAGCAGGGAGTGCTGACTCCTGGACGTGTTCGCCTCTTGCTTCACAGAGGTAAATACTTTATGCATGATTGTGTTTTGTTTCCTTTTGCTGTGCAAATGTTGATGTTGTTCTATCCTCCTCATGTCTGATTGAACAGGAACTCCTTGCTTCCGGGGCTACGGAAGAAGGAATGGAGAGAGGAGAAGGAAGTCTGTTAGGGGTTGCATTGTGAGTCCAGACCTCTCTGTTCTTAACTTGATTATTGTGAAGAAAGGTGAGAATGATCTTCCTGGATTGACTGACATCGAGAAGCCTAGAATGAGAGGGCCAAAAAGGGCTTCAAAGATCAGGAAATTGTTTAACCTCTCCAAGGAGGATGACGTGCGCAAATATGTCAACACATATCGCAGAACCTTTACGACTAAAACTGGTGAGTTTGCTGTGCTCTATTTCATGTTTGATCAAGAGCGGATTAAATTTTTACTAGAGCTATAGTGATAGTATGGCTTGATGTTTTACAGGTAAGAAGGTAAGCAAAGCCCCTAAAATTCAGAGGTTGGTTACTCCCTTGACATTGCAAAGGAAGAGAGCTAGAATTGCAGACAAGAAGAAGAGAATTGCAAAGGCTAAGGCAGAGGCTGCTGAATATCAAAAGCTGCTTGCCAGCCGATTGAAGGAACAACGTGAACGCCGCAGTGAGAGTTTGGCCAAGAGGAGATCTAAGCTCTCTGCTGCATCTAAGCCATCAGTGACTGCTTAATCCTTCATGTTCACTAGATGATCAAACTTTCTTTTGAAGTTTTTGTTAAAATTTTGTTGCCGCTGGTTTTCACAGTTGTCGGAAGCTCTCTGCTGCATCTAAGCCATCAGATATGCTATTTTGTTAAAATACATTATTAATAGCATCCTCTAAATTTAATGACTTTTTATATGATGATATATTCGAGTATCACGTTAAAGATTATTTATTCTTTAACTATTTACAAATTTTTGTTATTTTTGCATATCGCAGTACCTTTATGACATTCATTGATTCAGACACAAAGAAATTGAAAAAAAATTAAAGATAACGAAGGGCCGTTTAAGTAAAATTAATCTAATTGGAAATCCTTAATAAGACCTCTTGGATTAATCAGGGACTTGTTGATAGTACATGCCCAAATTCATGTTAAGAAATTTTTAATGGATTTAGATAGAATATTTTTCTCAAATTCTATAATTTTTCTCAACATTTTTTCAAATTATCCTTATTGATACTCCTTAATAATAAACAAACAAGAGAGGGAGGGTGGGGATAAAGATAAATAGTTATGGTGTTTTGGTAATATCATGTGATTTTAATTAATTTAATTAACATTTTTAATCTAATCAAATTAGATAAATATATCATATATTTAGGATCAGAGTATGCTTTAATACTTTGAAATACTTGGAAGCTACTCCTTTCAAATTTCAATTTTGAAGGTAGAGAGGGGAGTAAAATAGGGTGGTAAAGATATTTTACCAACATTTTAAAACTCCAAATTGAATCAATAACTTAATTATAAATTTGTTAAATTTAACAATTTAATATGGAGTTTTCCTATTTTTCTTAAAATTTTTATCAATCTTCCATTAAATAATAATAACCTATTCATAATTCACAATTCACAATTCACAATTCATAATAAATAGGAGGGTTAAAGTATACTTTTGGTCCTTTATATTTGCATCAAGTTTCATTTTAGTCATTTATGTTTGAAAAGTACACTTTTAATCCTTTTTGTCTAACACCGTTAGTTTTATTTAACGGAAAATGCTGACTCATCAAATCTAAAAGGTAATTTTATAATTAATTGTGGACAAGAAATGCTTAAATTTAATTTTTTTAGTATAATTATCTTATTATCTTATATTTAAAAAAATTAGTCATTTTTATCTACATTTAGTTATAGAATCACCTTTTAGATTTGATGAATCAGCATTTTCCGTTAAATGAAATTAACGGCGTTAGCAAAAAACGGATTAAAAGTATACTTTTCAAACATAAAGGATTAAAATAAAACTTAGTGTAAACATAAAGGATTAAAAGTATACTTTTTAAACATAAAATAATAAAGCAAAATTTGGTAAAAACATAAAGGACTAAAATCATACTTTAGGCTAAATAAGAGGAGTATATTGAATAGAAAGTCAATAAGATCTATTGGGCCGCCGTTCTATTTTGGACTCAATGGTGGGCATTTCAATGTGGTTACATGTTCCCTCAAGCCCTTCTATACAAAACCCTAGTTTAAGAGTCTCTTCATTCTCTTTAGCTCGCCGAGAAACCTTCGTGAGTCTCCTCTCCTTATTGGTGTGTAAACTTCTCTTCCGGTTCTTTCATATTCGGTTTATTAATTTGTTTGTAATGGGTTCTCTAAATCTCTGTTCTACTGTTAAAGTTTGAACCTTTCTTCATTCTTTAATGTTTTTTATCCCTTCATGAATCTGCATTTCAATGTCTTTTGTTTTAGATACTTCATCTTTGGTATTAAAATTTCGATTTTTCGGCTGCGCATTGGTTCGTTTTCCTTCTTATCTTAGGTTGAGAGGGTAGAACCTCTGATTAAGGACTACTCGTTATCTGACTTAAAAGATGAAGGTATGTGGATTGCTGAGGTGCTTTATCTCTTGTAATATGATAATATGATATGGTTTTTAACGTCAGATTCAATTCACTTTTCCAGTTCAACAATGCCAACCCCACCACTGGGTGCCAGAAGACGCTTGAGATCGATGCTGTAAGTGAAAACACATTGAAGTGCTTCCTTGCTTTTGATTCAATTATGCTTGTTAGCTAAGCAAAATTGGGGTGTAAATTTCTTTTGATATTCCTGAGTCCATCTTGTATGGATATCATCTGTTGGCCTAGATGTTCTAAAGAACGTAGACAGGCAACTCCAAGCCATTGACTTTTCGAATGAATGATACTGTAGTGAAAGTGGGATAACTTTGACCAACTTCATTCGGTGTCTCATGTTTTTTTATCAAGTTCTTAAATAAATTTTATCATGGATGCTCTTTAAAACATATTTCATTGTGTCATAACTTGATGAAAGAACCTAATAGCAAATGCATAATTAGCTTTGCTCATTGCCCATGATTATTAGTGCACTATGCAGTTGTATTGTGAATGACCTTAATGTGTTGCTCTTACCTGGTTTAAACATTAATGAATGACAGCCGGGCATTTTGGGACAAGAGGATATCACAAGAAGTCAGTGGAGATGCTCTGGGGGAGTTAAAATATTGTCTTCTGTCTGGAATTTCCTTTTTGAAATTGAATTCATTGATTAATTGTTTGTTATGTTGCTAATTATTGGCTATGTTTAAGGGCTATGTTTTCAAGATAACTGGAGGCTGTGACAAACAAACAGGGTTTTCCCATGAAGCAGGGAGTGTTGACTCCTGGACGTGTTCGTCTCTTGCTTCACAGAGGTCAATGCTTTATGCATCACTTGTATTTTGGTTCTTATTGTTTTGTGTAAATGTTGACACGTGGTGTTTCTAATTGACCAGGAACTCCATGCTTCGGTGGTTATGGAAGAAGGAATTGAGAGAGGAGAAGGAAGTCTGTTCGGAATTGCATTGTCAGTCCAGACCTCTCTGTTCTTAACTTGATTATTGTGAAGAAAGGTGGAATGATCTTCCAGGATTGACTGACATTGAGAAGCCCAGAATGAGAGGGCCTAAAAGGGCTTCAAAGATCAGGATGTTGTTTAATCTCTCCAAGGAAGATGATGTACGCAAATATGTTAACACATACCGCCGAACCTTTACAACCAAAACTGGTTAGTGTACTGTGCTCTATCTGATGTTTGATCTCTTAACAAGTTAAATTTTAATTAGGGATGGAGAGTAATAATATTGCTTAATATTTTACAGGCAAGAAAGTGAGCAAAGCTCCCAAAATTCAGAGGTTGGTTACTCCCTTGACTTTGCAAAGGAAGCATAGGTACTGCCGAAGCTCTTATCTTTATTGTACCTAAACGGAAGATGGGTCTACAACAACAATTTAAACAAGGGCTTTACAAACCTATCCAAATAAGGTGAGCTTATATTCTAGGGTAAGTGGTTTCCCCCAAATAATGGCAGCTAACAGATCAGACGTAAAAGCTACAGTGAGTATTGATGGACTTGGTATGGGGATGGGTCACAGCTTGCAAGGAACATGATGTAGAATTCGGCTAAAAGAAGGAACATTGAAGAGGAGTAGATTTTGGGTTTAATTGGCAGATTAAGCCTATATAAGCCTTGAAATATGTTGGAGTGGATTTTGGGTTTTAGTGCAGGACTGCAAGTATACCATTACCAACTGTGCGGTGACAGGAAACAGAAGTTCAAACTACAAAGGGATTGATTCAAGCGCAGAATGGGGAACCCATCCCGACGTGTCATATCAAAGTTCGAATCTCCAATAAGAGAATAGTGTCTAACTTTGCCTCAGTGGATTGATTCCAATAAAATCATACATTTGCTCATGAAAAGAAAAAAAAATAAGTAAAAGAAGCTCAAACCACCCCTTCCAAGTTATCATTGAGCAAGCCATCCGGTGGTGAATAGATACTGGATATTACTATTAATTTCATATACATAATACTTAACCAATGTGATGATTCTTAGGATATGGAGAATAAAAATTAAAAAGTACACTACTTCTGAATAAATTCACTTCATACACAAAAATATGAAATTTAAACCTTTAATCACCTTTTTTTTAAAAAAAAAAAAAGAAGAAGAAAAAACAATGTGACCTTCCACTTTATGCACCAAAACGATTTTTTTTAATCTTTGACCAACCTTTCCATGTTGCTGTTAGATAGTGGTGAATGAAAAGATGATGAGATAGCATATGAAGATAGTTGGGGTATAATACTGTGACCGAATTTCACAAGGGGAAAACAAAATGCCGTCTACTTTAAGGTGGTTAGCCGACAAAGCTTTCAACCTTTTTCAATTTTAATATTTTTGGGAAACAGATATGGTAAAGCCACAGTGAGCGAGGCCTGCAAAATCAATGGGGAAAATATATGCTTGAACAAGTTTTTATGGACGACAAAGAACATAAGCCTAACTCTAACTCAAAAGGCAACTTTAGAAATTCAAAGGGCCTGATAAGGACAAATTACACGCTCTCTTTTATATCATTTCTAATTTCACATTCGCCCATTCATTATTGTCAATATAAAATTATATATAATAAGATATACTACTATTTATAAGATATAAAGAGGGTGGTAATTTATTTTTCCAAACTCTGTATCACGCACAAGCTTCAAAATTAGTTATTATGTAATACTATCTATTAACAAGAATAGAAAGATGTTTGAAATGAGTAGCAATGTATATGATTTTATTCTTATGGAGATCGAATTGGGATTTTATGCTTGGCAATTGAAGAGCTGGATGGGAAGGAATTCAATTTCTCAATGAGCTTGATTGATTTACTTGGTATGAATTGGTGAAAGTGGTCTGAACCCTGATGATGCTTAAAGAAAGTGATTTAAAATTTTAGAAAAACTGTAAAATAATGAGAACTAAATAACTAGTGGTGGAGTAAAGTGGAATAATAAATAGGAGTATAAAAGAAGGGAGAAGTGGGAATGTGAAGTCCAGTTGTCGGGAGGGGCCAAGTGCATGTGCATGTGCTTCAACAAAACCCACAAGGTTTGGCTTTTTAACAAGTTTGTGGGGACACCAAATCTTTGTTATTTCCATTCTCTCCATTCACCCTTTCCAGTTTTCAACTCATTTCTGTCTCCCACAGTCAAACCCCTAACATGACTTCTACTTTCTTTTGTCACTCACTACATTTATATCTCCTCATTGAACAAACAGTCAAGCATGTATATTATATCAGGGATGGTTTCAATATTATTTTTTTAGACAATAACTTATTTTCATTCAAGTTTTAATCTACTTGAATAAAGCTTAAAATAGTAATGTAGAGATGTAATACACAAATTTGATTGATATGATGTGTGAATGTGACCTTATCATAATTGTATGTAAGATTGTATTAGGACAAGGATACTTTGATATATTGTCAAGGATAATGTAATGAACATGTACATGTCTAAAAAAAAATCGCACCATAAGAGACTGAGGAAATCTTGAACATGTGGTTACTAAAACTTATTAGCTACATACATACAGTGCTAAATAGAAGAGAGAAACAGCAATTTCATATGAAATTCTAGCAAATAGATCCAAAGTTTCCACATGAGAACATCAATTTCAATTGTACTATTGCCCTTATGCTGTACAAGCTCACCATGTTACTTTTCTCATAGCAAGAGAATCTCAACCCATCAGTTGTTGAGTTTCCCTTCAAAAAGTTTCAACAGATCTTGTCCGAAAAAATGGGGGGAAAGAATAAAATCACAGAAGAAAGAAAGAAGAGGAAATGTGATAATAACTTTAAAACGGAGGTGATCTACAAGGGCTGGATTTTCTTGAGCGTTTTCTTGGAACATCAGCCACAGCTCTCTCATATGGCTCTGCCTCAGAGATTGATGACTCAGTTTCTGAAATCTGATTATCATTCAGAGAACGGTCAGATACTTCTGGTTTTGGAGATTTAATTGATTTTGTCTCCGCTGAAAGCACTGAGATCTGGAAATTGCACATAATTCGAATAAAACATTGTTCAGATTGAGGAAAACAAAGTAAGCAACACAAATAACTGCACTTGAGAGTGTTGATGTTACCTTGCATGATATGGAACAAAAGTGATTTCGCTCATCTTGTAAACGCCTTCCACATTCTTTACAAGTACCTCCTCCTGACCTAGCTTTTCTCAACACTTTAGGATATTGGGATTGAGTTTCAGGAGTACCTACATCAGCGCATTTATCACTTGTTGGCGGCCGTTGATTGAGTTGTATGACATTTTCATGATTTGATATGTAGGTCTGCCAAATCACACCACCATTGTAAGGAAACTATGTTAATCTATCTTTAGTTCCATCTCAAAATCAAGTGCAAAGTTAGCTTGCTATGATCATGAAAGTTAGGTTTGATAAGTGAGATGTACTCAGAAAGAAATTAACATTAGTAAGAGAACATGTTTCATAGATGGAAATTCATTTCATAACTAATAGGATCAAAGATTACTGAGGTAACCAAATTTGGCAAATTTGGTTCATTGAATTCAAGAAAGTATCATACAGTTGATGTTTAACAACAAAGCTGAACACACATTACAGAATATGGTAAACACACTTAACATAATTCTCAGCCAACCCATAGATACATTAATACCCAATTCTAGTTAAACAAGTATAAAACCAATTTCTTTCTAATAATGAATTCATAGCTATCTTGTGTTAAAACAGGAGAGAACCTGAATTCTTGAGCAGTTGAAATAATTTTGCAAGTCCGAATGGCGTACAACATTTAAGTGAACGTATTTGTATATCTGAATCATTCTATGTAGGGTATGATTTTCTTTGCAATGCCTGCACAAGCTGAGTTCACAATCTATACAGAAAAAATTCTTCTCATGATACTTAAGGTGTTGATGACTATCACAATGGTGGCCAAAGCTGTTAGTATGCAAAAGAGTTATAATCCATTCAGGACTCCTCCTTTCCTCAAGTAATAGAGTGTGTCCCACCTGCAAAATTCAACCATTTTCCCCAGAAGGAATTAACCCCTCATAAAATAATCCAACGCAAAATACAGTTCAATAATCAAAAAGGGGAAAAATTTCCAATAACAAGCCTTCTTCCTCGTCAAATCACCAGATGATTGATTTGTTTACGCACACTAAACAAATTCACATTCCTCTTGACAAGACAAAAGGTAAAAGGTATATGACATAACAATCACTCCAACACACAATACAGCCCATGAATGAAGTACAAAACTTTCAACAATAAGTCATCTTCCTCGTCAAATCAACATCAGATGAATTTCAATACACAATATCTCAGTTCAAATTGATTCAATGTCAATATCAAATTCAAGAATCATAAGCGTAATCCAAGAAGAAAGCTCAAAAAATGGAAATGGAGTCAAATATACAGAATCAAGATTTAAAAAAAAAATGCAAATCAGATGAAACCCATCAATGAATTGAATCAAAGAAGAGTGAATTCCTAGTGTTCTTACCATCTCTGGAGGAATTGATTTGAGAGAAATAATGGAGGCGGCGCGAGGTTGATGAAGAAGCAGAAATCAGAGAATGAACCACTAGTGTGTGTAATGACTAATGAGAGATTGAAAGGCAAGAAATTTGGGGGTAGATAGATTGATAGGCATTATAAAGAGAAAAGCAATAATTACAGAAACCCAAAAAAGAAGAGAGAAAAGAAAATAAGAGAATTGAAAATGGAAACAAATCTCTTCTTTACAAGAACAGTGTAGCTGTAAGCATTGTGGGGCCTACAATATATCGGCGGGAAAAAGAGAAGGATGGGGGCCGTTGGATTGGACCGACATCGTACGGTGTCGCTGTTTCAAAAGAATCGCTTGGTGGGCCCAACGGACTGTATGTGTTGTGGCCTGTGGGACCCACCGTAGGGGAAAATGAGAGCGCGGCGTTATTACAAAGCCTGAGTCACTTCCCGCCAATTTGACCGAGAATTTCGGAGTCTCTTTCCTTTTTTTTTTTTCACATACTGTATTATTTTACACTTACTAATCAATTTACGATTCGTAAATACTGATTAGAAAACTTGACATAAATAAATTGATTTGAGTATTATCCTAATAATAAATGACAAGAATTGTTATTAAAGGTTAGAACCATTATGTTTATTGATGATCCTGCTTTTTTTTTTCTCATCAGCATTTAACTCCCAAATTATATATCGTGATATAGGAAAACTAGGGCGTGAGCCAGAATTTGCTTAGAATAAGGAACATAATACTTATAAGAGATTTGACCTAAGTTTTCTCCTCAATATATAAAGGCATAAAAAATCTTAAAATTACAAAATTTCATATACCATTTTAACTATTATCTTATCTGACATATAATTTTAAGTATTTTAAATACTTAAAAATATAAACTATTTAAAAAAGGATTTAAAATGTTTTCTTGACCGTGCACTTTATAAATAAAATGTCTTAAAAATAAAAATTCTTAATATGCATGTAAAATATTTATTTGATCATGTCTTTTTAAATAAAAAATTAAAATATATTTACAATTATATATTAAATGAATACAGTTATTTTTAAATGACATATTATACAATACAAAATTAAAAAAAACGAATAAGATAAAAGCAGTTAACTTTAATGAAAATTTTAACAGTAGATGGTTAAGAGTCAAAATATGAAATGTTAGTGGAGCTCAATTTAAATTTTCAAAGATTAGAGGGGTTATCTGCAACTAACTTAGGGGAGTTTTCTATAATTTATCATTTCCTTTATTAGAAAAATGTAAAGAGAAAATAAAGAGATGAAACACAATGTATAGAATATTTTTTAAATACTCTTTCATAAATGATAGTAAAAACTGGAAAACTAATTAATTTGGGCATTTTTTAATGAGTTAGCTAACATTTTTTTTATCTGAAAATTAAGCAATATGAACTTATGAGAAGAACGATAGTGATATTTAATTTTTTCAACCACCAACAGTATACGGAAATTTTCCAATATTTAAGATTGAGAAGGAGATGTCTATATATCAAGAAAACTAGGCCACATCTTTTGATATTAACTTTTAATGTAGTTCACTATAATATTGCTTTACTTGTTTTGTTCATTACTATTGTGATCTCGGCTTTTGAGCATGTATTTCACATGGGCCTGCTTTCTTTGTTTGGCATGAGAGGGACATTTTTTTATTTGAATTTACAAAAATTAGATAAACAGAGTTAAACATTTTTAATTAATGTTTATTACTCTTTTATTTAACATCTTATATTCTTTTAAATATCATAACCTTACTCCTTCAATTTTTAAAAATTCAACTCATAAAAATCCCCTCTCCCCTCTCCGGATCCACATTCCATGATCATCATTTTGGTGAGAAAGTTGATCTCATCATCAACCTACAATGTTTGATCAAGTTTGGACTGTTAGATTTGATTTAAATTAATTATTATATTTTAAATAACATTTTATTTTAATTTATGTGAAATGTGAAATAATCTCATAACTGTCGCTTTTTTAAAAAGTTAATTAATCATTTTAAGATTAACAAATTAATAATTTTAAATTTGAGCTGTTAAGATTAAACTTTAACTATCTAAAACTCATTAAAGTGATGCGAATACAGTTTTTCATCACTCTGATAAGCATGGAATGTGGACCTCTCCCATCTCCTCCAAATACCATGTAACAAGTAGATTGCTTGGTCTCTTTCAACATCTCTATTCTCTCATAAGTATCCATTATATCAATCAAATCAAATCCAAATGTTAGAAAAAGACACCTCACATATTTTTTTAAAAAAAATTGCATATCTACTGAGAACAATGAGGATCTACTTTCATAAAAGATAAAACCTTCTTTATTAATACAATAATGATTCAGATTTGCCTACTAAGGATATTTTAAAAAATATATTGAAGGATCACTTCCTTTCACTTATGATTTTAGAGGGAAATATTTATATCAAGTTCCTTATATCCATTTCGTCAAGTTTTCCAATTACATATGGTCATGATCATGTATCTTATTTTTAGAATATTATTCTTTAACTATAAATCTAAATGAAATAAATGTGACATTTGTCTTTTTGTGATTGGGATGGAGATGGACATATGGAACTTGACGTAAGTAGAATCCGATTTTAAATTCATTGAGAAGTCAAACCCATTAAAAAGCAATTTACATAAATGTATCAAGCATTAAATCTCGATTTGAGTGTCTTTGAGAAAATTCTTGTGTAGATGTTGTTTGCCGCATTATTTGTCATTTTACCAATCACAGGTGAGTATCTAATGAATATTTCTATTTGATATAAAAATCTGTACTATGATATGGCAATATGAAGTCTTTATTTGTCCTGAGACTTTGTCTCACACAAAAAATAAATAAATAAATTGGGCCTGAACCTTTTTTTCCTCACAAAAAATATCACATTAGTTGTCATCGAGTATTTTGATTAACTGACTATGAGTTGTTACATTCTTTCAACTTAGCCGATGACCTTCATATTGAGTTATGGGCATGCAACTACAACAATTACTTGAAGGTAGCATTGTTCCCTATTGTGGGCCTACAATCCCACAGATCAAACTAATCAGCTGCTAGTAATGCTGAATGCTTGTTGATAAATCCAAACAAATACCACATCATGGTACAATATTTCATATTAAATTAAAATATTTCTGAAATATTTGCTCAAATCAGACTTACTGAGGTGGTCAATCGAATTCATGCAAGAATTTTGTAAGAATGTCAACAACATAAATGTAAAATATTTCATTTTGATTTAATAAATAAAATGCTTAAGGATATTAATAAAACATTGATTGAAAGTAAGGAAGAACCAATAGTAATAGCGTAAAAAAAAACTAACATATAGTTGGTCTAAATATGTAAAGCCTAATTAGATCTTTTGAAGTTACAAGTTCAAGTCATAAAGATTAAAGAATACCTGTAATAAAATCCAAATTAGACGGTGATTATGTATAAAAAAATTAGTTAAAAAATAAAACAAGGCGCGAATTGTTATTTGTCGGCCAAAAAATGAAAACACAGGCGCGAATTCTCACGGTGCCAAACTGTATTCATACGCCGTTGCTCTGAAATTACCAAACTACCCTCGTCATCGGAAGCACCTCAAGGCCACTATCTCCAGATTCACCATCAACGTTTCAATTTTCTCTCCGTGCTTAGATCTCAATATGATGGTATGCTTTTTTTTTTTTTTTTTTGTTTGCATTTCCTTGTTCTTTTGCTTAGATCTGCAGAGTTTGTCATACCTTTATTCTTCATACATTTGAATTTCTGAGCACCAATGTTTATTGTGCTATGAAGCTTTTGTTCGTTTTACGATTTCATATGGATTTTCCCGATATGTTTTTTCTTGGTTGTTTATTGCTCTTGTTTGTCTTCTGCTTGGACTCTGATTCTGCTTTCAATTCTAGATAATTTACTTCGGATGAGAATTTTCCCTCGCAATTATTTCATACTTTGCTTCCCTCGTTAACAATAGACAGTGATATATAACCGCATTAGGTTTTCGATGTTAAAGTTACTTGTGCTCTAATTGAAGCGTTAGTCATTTCGTTGAAAAATACCCGATATTGTGAATATGACTCTTCAGCTCAAATTTTCAATTGATTTTCTTGAGTTGTCCCTGCTGAAATAGGGGCGGTATAGTTTAACCAAGATCTTGAAACAAATTCATGATGGATTTTTTTTTTTTTTTTTTGCCTTTCCCCTTTTTAACAACTTTCAGTTATTGAAGAATAAAATAATGTATATCTCGTTTGCTTGGATTTGCTGTTGGCCTTAAGGGGAGCCATTAATCACATTTTGGACAACCTAGCCCATCAATGTGCCAAGCGTGCAATGCAAATGCCTTCATGCCCACCCACAACATGTATAGATGTGGGGCTTTACGCAATCACTGCACAAAAATAAAGTTGCATTGTAATTAATAGTATAACTTTAAATGGTACTTGAGTGAGGTCATAGGGTTTTCTGGGTGTCCCTTGGGTGTATGTTGGAGGCTTGGAGCCTTGGGAAGTGGATACTGGCTTTTGAGGGGGCCAGTAATCACCAAGTCGTTAGGGCAACAAGCATGCATTGTTACAGATGTCTCACTGTGAATACATCAGAACTTCATGGTTGAAAATAAACAAAGATTCCTTGCAAGCTGATTTGCTTGACCCTTTGATCAGCCCCTAAATGACATTTATGCATTTACTAAGGGTGAACCTGGTATAAATTGCACATCTTGAATCAATTCAGTAGTATTTCTATATGTAAATATAATCTTATGTCAAACTGATTATTGATATGTTGATTTATGCTAAACAAGAAACATAATGATTTATTAACGAACAGGTTATTGTGGTAATCTAGAAATACCTGATGTAGCTTTTTATGTGCAGGCCTACGGGGAACATACTGATCAACCAGCATCTAGTTGGACAATCCAAGTTTCAGATGTGAGGAAGAAATTTATTCACATTATGATGATAGAATCCATGATCAAGGATCAATATCATGTTTTCTGTATAGACTCATCCTGTGCATAGCAATATAAACTTGCATGACATCGTAAAACATGCACTAAAGGTAGAACGAGCATTTGAAAACTAGTGATACTATAGACTATAGGTGTGACACTTACAAGAGAATCTAAATGCACCTTTGCTTAGCAGGCTGAAACTGGCACGAACAGGTCTATTTTCATTTTCATTTTGATTCATATTGCGTCAGCTGGTTTTTGCTATAACTTTGGTTACTTTTCAATTAATGCTCAAAGCTCATACTCAAAACCAATTCTATGTGCCTTAAGTTGGCATTTAAATTAATGCCAAATTGCTTAAGAGTTTATCTGATTTCAGTTATTCCTTGGGAAACGGCTAAGGTGATTAATCTTTTATCTCTGACAGGTAAGAACAATAAAGGTTAGCAACATATCTCTGGCAACTTCTGTGAAGGATATAAGAGATTTCTTTTCATTTTCGGGTCACATTCAGTATATTGAGATGCAAAGGTCAGATCAGTTGCATTTTTATGTTATTGTTATAGGCGAAAGGTCACGATCCTCAGTATCGTTGATGGTAATTCCATAGGGAAAGCGAGAGGACTCAGGTTTCATATGTTACCTTTGAGGAATCAAAGGGAGCAGACACAGCAGTGCTATTGACGGTATATTTTTTTTGCATACATGTATTGCATTAAAAATTAGATGCGTTTGCACCAATGTACATAATTTTCCTTTATCCAATACTTTCTACAAATCATTAGGACTTAACTTTTTTGTTATACAGGGAGCCTACATAGGTGATCATAGTGTCACCATCACACCCGTTGAGAACTACATGCTGCCTCCTCAAGCAGAACTGGTAAATTCCAGATCATTAATCCAAAATTTTGTTTTGCATCTTGGATGAAATTGGTTCGCTACTGTTGTAGAATTATAGGCTGCCTGCTTCAAAGAGTATGACTAGCAACAATTTACAATAATTACTTTTTGTTGATGACTTTAGAAACTTGTCTGCAACTTCATGGTGTAAATTGGTGTTAAAAAAACACATGCAGTGTTCACTGTCTATGTCATAATGTTAATAAGAAAAAGATTCCTGGCAGTTCCTTTTTCTATGCATTTTCCTGCAAGATGATGGCACAAAATCAGCTTGAACTTGAGATTATATAAATTGCCCATCTTAGGGAAATCTTCAGATCTGTAGTTGGATCTCTATGCAATACTTATTCTAATGCTAAGTATTGCATACAGTTTCTGTGCTAATGAATGCTGTTTCTTGTAGGAGAAAAAGTCAACTTCCGCGGCAGTTAAGAAGGCTGAAGATGTGGTAAGTACCATGCTTGCCAAGGGTTTCATTCTAGGAAAGGATGCAATCAACAGGGCAAAATCCTTTGATGAACGCCATTGCTTGACATCAAATGCTTCCGCCACAGTAGCTTCCATTGATCATAAAATGGGGTTAAGAGATAAACTAAGCATTGGAACAACCGTACTCAATGATATAGTGAAAGAGATGGATGACAAACTTCTAGTCTCTTATATGACCAAGTCTGCTATTGCTGCTGCAGAGGGAAAAGCTATCAGTGCTCGATCTGCTATCATGAGCAATCGTTACTTGTTAACTGGTGCTTCATGGCTGTCAGGTGCTTATAATATGGTTGCCAATGCAGTTGGAAATGTCAGCATGATGACCAAGGAGAAGGTTGAACAAGCTGAGATGGAAAAAAGAGATATCACTTTTAAGGAAAATGCAGGGATCATCGATGAATTTGGGAGGATGCATTTCGATGCATCTTCAACTGGGGGTCTTCCAGTGTCTTCTGTTCATTCAGACAAAGTTGATGTGTGATTGCCACTTACTCACAATTATCCCTCACAAATCCTTACCAATACAATTAGATTGATTTTCACTCCGATTAGTTATAGCCAAAGTTGCTGTCAATGTTGAATCTAATAGTGATGTAAAATCGTCTGATGGACTTCATTCATTCTTAAATATACATAAAGCAATTTATGGAGAAGGAATCGTTAATTTTTTGTCGATAGTTTATTGAATTTTGCTAGTTTGATAGAACATCTAGACATTTAAAACATTGGCATGCTATTGCTTGTATATCTAACACTTGAGCCAAATACTCCCTCCGGCCCTAAATATAAGATTCATTGACTTTTTTTTGTGGAGATTAAGGAAATCAAATGAACCACTTAATTTTAACATATCTTACATTTAATTGCATTATACAATAATGTATAAGTAAGGTAAATTAGTTTTGAGGAAAAAAGATAACTATAGATATTTTAAAGTGATTAATTTTGCATCCTTAAGTTCTCTAAAAAAAGTCAAAATAATCTTATAATTAGGACGGAGGAAGTATGTGATAGGACAGTGCGAGGTGATGGCACAATAAACTCATCCTTCTCATCATAACATAAATAACATGTCCTGAAAAGAGTGGGGGACGTTTTTATATAATTTTAACAAATGAATTTTTCTTATCTCTCCGTAAATATAAGATCTAATTAACTTTTTTCGAAAACACTAAAAAAATGAAATAAGTTACTTATAAATTGATTTGTCTGAATTCAATAAACTGGTTTATTTGACTTATAAGCTAATGTATAATCTACTAATATTATGATTAAATAGTTTATTTAACTTCCTAAATTTCTCAAAAAAAGTTAATTAGGTCTTGTGTTGAGGAACGGAGGAAGTAATTACTTCAACTAATATTTTTGGACTGAAATGACTATAGTAAATAATGAATCTAACACTGGCAAACAAATACTCCTTATGGGCTATGGTCCATATTATAAGAGGTAGTCAATTGTGGTACACAAAGTAAGGAAATATAGTATAGTCATTTATTTTGGATAAAACTAATGTAGTTTTCCAATTTTACCCATATTTCATTTATTATACATTCATGCTCCCCTTCCTCTTTATATCTAATATGTAAGGGTAAAAATATAAATCAAACACCTATTATATTAATTTTTACATGTTCTCTCTTATAAGTTATAACATCCAACTCTTTGTATCATGGATGGAAACAATAATTTTTTTAACCAATAGTAAGAAATTTTATTACCCAGTACCCACGAAAGAAAACTAACTACAATCAAGGATCACTGTATATAAATCCAATGTCCACCTTACACAATACACAAGTCACACTACAAACAAGCTATATTAAAAACAAGAAATACAATGACAACAATCTCAAATTAACCAATTCCTTCCCTTGAGTGAGCACCTCTATCTGCTTTCATCTTCACGGCCAAATCTGCATCATTGACAAGAATATTGATAAGAGGGGTTACTAGGGTATAGTCAGGTACCCACCACATCCAATTACTTTCAAGATGGAAGTAATAATGAATCTAAGCAATGATTAAGGTATTAATTATTGAAAATGAATACTTGGCGGAAAAAAAAAAAGAAAAAGAAAAATGGAACAGTGAGCTGAATTAAATGACGAAATATCAACTGGTCTAACGGTCTAAGGTCCCGCTAGATCATTTGAGGTCTCGAATTCGAGTTTTAGAGTAGACATTTGTGTTTGGAACCTGGAGGAGGTGTCATAAAGTCCAAAACTTTTTTTTTTTTTTTTTATGAACATGATCTCCAAAACTTAAGTTGCCTCATACCTAGTAATAGAATACAGAAAGACATTGATATATACTATATATATATATATAAAGAAAAAAGAATTAAAATGGCGAAATAGAATGCCTCACTTTGAGCCCTGCGGTCTTGTCGGGGAGACTGGAAGGTAAGGCCGTGGCTGTGCACGCATAAAAAGATCGGTCAGGTTTTTTATCTCATCATCCAAAGTAAGATCGCTGACGCTATCAGTTCTTCGCTTTCCGATGCTTCCTTGATTTCAGATTGATCTTCTGGTAATTCTCCCTTTCTTCTATCAATTCTTCGATTTTGCCCCTTCTTGATCTCTTAAACATGTGAATTTTAAGCTTGGACTCATATTTGGGATAAATTAACTCGTTCTTGGGTCATGTGTGCTTGAATCTAATTTGGTTCTATGTTGGTTTCTGCATTAGAAAGAAATCTCTTTTACTTTTCTACAGTGCGCATATTTTGTGTTTGGAGAGTATGGGGAAAAAACTCGCTCTTTGGGTGAAGGTTTGGAATTTTCATATGATTGGTGTTGTTTGTTTGCACTGCTTAGTAATAACGAAGAAGGAAAAGAAATCGGGGCAACGCTATAAAGGTTCAGTGTAAATAGAAAACCAATTCTTGGAGCAGTGCAAAGGAATGAGCTGACTCTGCTTCCTTTTACTATTGTCCGTTGAAGTTGTTCAACGAATTTCAGGGTCTTAGTGATGGAAGTTGTTGTCTCTAACTTTAATGAAGCGTATCCGTTTTGTTGCCTCAGTGCCTTTGTGCATGCTATGACTCTGTATTTTCTCTCCATGGTCATTAGTTTCTAAATTTATAAGCCTTTCAGTTGTAGTTAGTGCTGAAGGACCGGGAAGGTGTCCAACCTATCCCTTCTTCATTTCACTATTTTCCATCGCTTTAATGAATGTAATAGGTTATTGCATCACTGGGCTGATGCTTTTTTCATAATTTTTACCATTTATGGCCCAAGATTCAGTCAAGCACATAATTTATATTTATAATCAACCAAAATCTCGTGAAAAATCAGTGGCCTAAATTAATTAAAAAGGCTTCAGAATGAGTTGTGATGACTTTGAACCCCCTCTTTTTAGTCTGTGTCTTTATGATGGTTGGAGTTGTTGTATCTCTTTTATACGTGTTTGTCCTGTTTGTGACTCTGAATTGTTTGTTGTTTACGTGTTCTCTCTCTGCCTTACATCGTCAGATAGTGGAAAGGACAATGGGTTTATCATCTACCGCTATTTCTAAGGAAGCCATACAATTATGCGTATTTGATTTGAGGAGAGGACAGCATGAAGGGCAAGAACTGGATAAGATTTTGTTTTTCTTCCCAGCAGATTTGCCCTTCTCAAAACAACTTTCAGTTATTGGGCTTAGTGAAGGATTGATTACATTTACAAGGTATGCTTCACTGTTATGTTTTTTAAGCTTTGATTAGGGGCTTATTTTTTCTGTAATAACCTATTCTACTAGTACAACGAGGTTATTGTGGTCCCATAACCACTCCATTTCTTGGATGTCTTTGATTAAGTTCTTACTGGTATTTGAGAAGCTTATACTGTGAGTTTGCAGAATTTTCTCTCCAGAGGCTGCATGTGAAGTCATTGAAGCAGAAAAACATTCTCATGTGTTTTATGAGGCAGAACCCGATATATGGATGGTGATGGTGTGTAATTTATTTTTCTCTAAATTTTCGGAGCTAATGAATCTATTTAATGAATGATTAGATCAAAATTTCATTGCAAACTTATGAGACATTATTATCATTATGGCGATTTTTAGATGATTGAATGGTATCAGGGTGAAGTTCTTTTAAAGTACTGGCGTCATCCTTATTTTGTTGCCATTTCTTATCTGGAAGTTAAATTATCAGTTCATCTACTTTTTTGTAATCATATCATGTGGGCATTTTCGCTTAATGAAGGCTAAAGCCCTTTCAGCAATCTATTATTGAAATTTCAAAACATTATGCTGTATGGGGTGTTTTGCATTTTTTTATTTCATAGAGGGCATTTGTTGGGTTGGAAATTGAAATTTTTTTCTCTATATATTCTGCATCTCTTTGATTTATGCTAATTTGTTCATATAAGTTTCATACGATAGGGGTGCATTTTAGATTTTGGATGAGACTGAAGAATAATAGATGGATTGCTGCAAAATTGGACAGTAGGATTTGCTAGTACATGTGGTTTTTGTGTGAGCTCTTGAAATGTTACTCTGAACAATTGATTAACATCCTCCTTGAGCTGAATCGATATGTAGCTTTTGAACACTTCTTAATGAATACTTCATTGTTCATATTTTGGATTCATACATGTCATAATGTCATAAAGATTCAATGGAGTTTTAGGTAGCTATCGAGAGCCTAACACAATCCTCATCTTTTATCTAGGCTTGGAACCGACTATAAAACATAGGCCGAGTTATTTTGATTAATATATATAATTAAATCAAATTTAGTTTTTTGAATATATAACATGAGTGAGCTTGCCTGTAATATTAAGCCGTTACCTTGTAGGTGGTTGAGAAAAATAATGATGCAGAACCTATATGGCGGGATGATGCATTGAGAAAGGTTCTCAAGGAAATACACTCGCTTTTTGTTATGTTTCATGGAACTGTAAGAGCTATGATTGAGAAAGAACCCAGTGGAGGACTTGTCAGACGTCATTTGTATTCTTTTATCATGGATTATTTGAGGGGTAAGTCTTCATGATAGAAAAAACCTATGAAATATTGGTTTCCCATTTGTGTTATGATTGAAGATGTTTCATTGTAAGCCATGATTGTCAGCTTGTAAAAAGCGGTCTCCATGGGATAATTGCTGCTGTGGTAATGGTGAAGTTGCTGTATCAAATGGTTTCTTTGGATCTGTGCTGCCTGAGTGATGCAGAAGTAGCTGTATCTCTTACCTTAATTATGAATTTTCTCTTTGAGGCAGATTTTCTTGTGGGGAAAAAGCTTCTTTTACCATCATTTCGTGACTGTTTGAAGGAACGTGGGACTGTGCAGATGCTGACAATAGGTCGGGAGGCTGCTATTGAGGTTCAGGTTAGATATATTTTGAGTTGTCGTCACATCCATGAGATTTAAGAAAACTGTATTTAGTCAGAATCTAGCTTGCTAAAGCTTCTGAATTGTTATCTACTTAAATTCTTGCACAATATCTTTGTGTTCCTGTTGTATTGGTGATTTCATTAGTTGCAGTTATTAGCAGTTTGTCCCCATCTCACTTATTCTCGTTGTTTTCTTCTTGTTGCATTTGTTTCTACAACGAGTGCTAATCATGGCCATTATTAGCTTCCTGAAGAACTAGTTTTTGGTTGTTTTTTTTTTTATTTTGTGGGGGGGGGGGGGGGGATTCTGCATTTTTGCTTTTAAAAATTATATAAGAAATGTTTTATAGAATTATCATCAGAAAGTAAAGCTACTATGAAGACAGGTGATAGGAGGATGGAGGAGATTGCCAAAAGTTGACATTGTCCGTAGAAAATGTTTTGTGCTTATGCTTATCACAAATTCTTGTTCTTTGTTCATCCTTCCTCATCTTATGTGATTTTACTCATATGATAATCAAAGATCCTGTTATTCCTGTAGTTTCTCATTTCATAATCTGTTAGTATTATAAGGAAAGTGATTGACATGCACTAATCACTTTTTGTTATCATCTTGACTACCCTTTTAGGCTTTCTCCTTCATGGTTTAGGTTATTATTGTGTTCAGCGATCAAGAAATAAAATTTGAATCACACTGCACATGGAGTGTGGGGTATGTCATATGAGACCTTAGGTTTGATTCATGCTAACAGGGAGAAAGAAACCAACATTTCTCTACTTTATCTGTTCATGCGTTGGTTTCTTTTTTACTTCTTTCAACTCAATAAAACAAGGTGATGGTGTCTAGTAAGGGTATAGCATTAACTTGCATCTAGCTGTTCATTCACCTTTGATAATTAAGCGTTTTTATTAATTTTTTATGTCTGCTGTTCCCAAGACCATAAGAAGGGGTAAAATGGTTTGCCACCAATTTATTGATTTTGTCTCAATTTGCAGTCACTCGTTAGAGTGCTGGAATCTTCAGCTGGAAATGCTCCCTGTCATTCATTGATTTTATTTCATGACCTGCTAGTGTCCACGACTCTCTCTTCGGTATGGTTCAACCTCTGTGATTACATTCTTTTAATAGAATTTGTTTGGGCAAGTTGCTGATTAATCTTTTCCTGGTGATTCTTTCGTCAGGATGACACCATAAACTTATTCACATATGCTGTTCTAAGGTTAACCCCCCATGCTTTGTCCTCTGGAGCAAGTTCCTGGTCCTACTTACGCAAAGGCAATGCTGCATCTAATGCTGCTGCTGGATCTGACTTGACCCATCCAAGCTCTTTTTCAGAAAGCTTTTATGGCTCATCTGATATATCCCGGGGTGGGGATAGTCACTATCATGTTGTGAGGCCCTTACAGCCAGAAAAGTGGTCTAGAGGAAAAGACGGTTACCTCGTCACTGATTTATGGGGTGCTGAGGTTGGTACATGGGTTTATGCCACTCCAACAGTTGGGTTGCTACAGACAGAGGAGAGAATGTATCTCTGTGTTTATCAGCATAAAAACCTTACTTTGATTATACTTCTTCCTGTATCCTCCATTATAAATGGGGAGCAAGGTGTGTCAGTGGCCAAGCAACAAATACTTGAACAAGTAGGTCCTCTACTCAGTGCTTACTTCTTATCAGCATATAAGCCTCACTTTTGCTGAGCTCAATCTTTATATTTTCTGAATACATCAGGCAGCACTTAAGATATTGAAAGTTGAAGAGAAGCTGTCGAAAGGATGGGGTGGTGAAAATGCATATCATGTCAGTGGATATCGCTATTTATTGTTGGATGGTGATCGAAATGTATCCAGGGCCTCCCCAGCAGCAAAAGTTACAACTTTAACGAAGGTAAAGCATCTTCAGTTTTGATTAAAACTGTGCCTTTATGATGCATGGTTTCTCTAGGTCATCCCCTGTGGCACCGTTGGAACATTGCTTCTGTTTAAGCGAAGAAAAGATGGTCTCCTGTGGTACCTATGCTTGAAGAAACACTGATCAACATGTGAAAATTATATTTTCAAAATATCTTTTCCAGTTGATGAATATAACCAAGATTGTCAAAGATAAAATTAGAGTTTTAGGGGAAAAAAGGTCACGTGATGTTGAAAAAGGGTTCTATTTTCAAATTTATTTAATCAAATATAATATGCATTTTCTAAACCGAAAGACGTGTTTGTTATTTAAAGATCAAGCTAAGCTTTGGAGCAGTGTGGTGTTTGATGGTTGGCACTACAATGTACTTGTTTATTTGTTATCCTTATACGTTAATGGACTTAGTTTTTTTTTAAAAAAAATTAAATATTTGGTCATTCTTTATGGTATGGTGCAGGAATCTTTACTTGCAATGAATAAGCTTAGGCAAGAAGTTGAGTTGGAGAAAAGCAGAGCGAAACATAATGACTCTGGCTGCGAGAAAGACTTGGAGATGTGCATTAGAGCAAAAAATAATGCCTGGGTTGTTGCTCGTGCGAATAGAGGGAAGGAGCTTTACATGGTGCTAGAGAAAGCTAATGAAACCCTTCTTTATGCTTCAGATGCCGTTGAAAAGTTCAGCAATAGGTGTGTATCCCATTGATAGTGTGCCTAACAATGTGCTTTTATTTTTCTTTTCAAAATCTATTATCCACATCATAATGAAAAAAAAGAAGAAGAAGAAGAAGAAGAAAAAAGCTTGAATGTGCTTGTGGAAGATTTCAAGTCAAGAACGTTAAGAGATTTTACTGGTAAAAATATACATATCCTAACATTTTTTGCCTAGAAAATAGGCAATTTATTACTTTTTTCTTTTAAAAACTTAATTTGAATGCAACACTTGGCAATTTTTTTTTTATGAAAGTAGCACCACTTTTTAACTCTAGTAACTTGTGAGCTTTTATAGCTTTAAATGTGTGACTTGCTACAAATGTAGTTCCTTTGTTTATTCGAATTACATAATTACTCACTCTACTTGGACGGACTAACTAGACGCATATGAATTAAAGAGAAAATTTTGAAGGAATGATTCATGTGGAGGACAAACCACACGAGAGAATTTATATATATATATATATAGACACACATCAACAAATTGTCACCAAACTCCAAACTACTTCTAAGGTGGAAGGTGAAAATGAAATTAGGGAACAAAATTAGGAATATTTATTGTTTTGTGGACATAAGTGTCGAAATTCATGCCAATTCATCAATTCAGAGTATGCATTTCCTATAAAGATGGGGAAAGGGTTATAATTTGATGTTGATTGAATGTTGCAGGTATTGTGATGGGGTTTTTTCTCTGGACTAAAGTATCTTCCAACCACACTCTATGTGGCTTGATTAGCATTATCCAAACCTTTTTCCCCTCTTTATTGAGTTATACTTTTCCACTACTAAATTTTCTAACAAGGATATTCTCAAACGGATGAAGAGTCTTGTTGTAGGTCTGTACATAAGTTTTGTTCTGGAGCTCCATCTGCGGCCCATCTTTCTGCACTCTAGAGTTGACCGACTGTATAAGCCATTCTTTTCAAGACATTTTATATTTATCAATAGGGAAGAATTATCTCCTGGATGTAATTCCAATTTGTATCTGGAATTAGGATACAGTTCTGTGGCTAGTTAATTCTTTGGACTTTCTATGCGAATTCCATGCTTTATGTTTGGTATTGAATAATGATGTGTGAATTTGGACAAAAATTAGTTCTGCTGAGATATAAAAGGTATATGTAGGACCATGAATTTTTGTTAATGCATTCATTTTATTTACGTAATAAGAAGCAAGAACTCCTCTTGTCTTGGCAAGATTAAAAGCACATTGGCCATGACATTACAACAAACTTCTACCACAAAGATCTTTAATATAATATCAAGTTGACTTATCTACTTATTTATAATTGTGTTATATATCATTATATTATATTTTAGTTTAATAAATTAGTTGGAAAAATATTAAATATAAATATTTTAAAATAATTTATTTAGCTTCTTTAATTTCTTTAAACAAGTCAATTTAATATTATATTAAAGAGAGGTAGATAAAGTATTTCCCACTCTTACAGTCACAGATGATAGAGAAATTCTTTGGTGAATTTGGTTCACCACATTATTTGTGGCATCAATCACAAACAAACACGTAATATGTTATGTAAAAATTTCAATGTGACAGGGCATTCTTAAAAAAATGATCTGACAAACAAAAAAAATTTATCTTCTATTTTCTAAGTTTTCTTAATTTCAGAAGTTGAAAAAATAAATTTATAGATTAAAATTTTCAGGTCATAAATGACGTAGCGAACCGGGTTCACTTGAGAATTTCTCCCACATGATATATAAGTACAAGCGAACCAATTCATAAGTAGAGGCTTTAAATGTTCTGATCGTTCCTCAAGTTGTGGGCTTGATCCATAAATTGGAAACCATATTTATGCATTATATATATACATAGATTTACTTATCTTAGAATATCTAATTATTTGTCTGCAAAAAACATAAATTAATAACACATATTTCAACCAAAAAAAAAAGCATTACACATAAATTTGTACTCATAAATGTTTTTTTTGAAAGAAAAGAAATTATTTTGCTACCATTTAAAGCAGTGAAGCCTTAAAACTATTTGGATTCAGAAGATGAGACTGCGCAAAATAAATATGGGTGGGCCAAAGTGGAATGGACCTCCACAGCAAACAAGGGTTTAATATGGAAAAAGGAAAACCCAAAGCAAGGTAGGGTTTTGCGATTTCACATTATAAATCGGACTCTCCTTACCTTGCCTCTTTGTATTGCATATCGAATCTTTTGATCTTACTCTCTCGGTGACGCACCAGACAATGTAGCCTCGCTGCATTCTCTTCTTCTTCTTCCCAAAATTTCCTGAAACTTGTATGCTATGATTAGTGCCCTTGTTTTTTCTGTCATTCTTTTTTTTTGAAAGATTTTTTTTTTTTTTTTTTTTTTGTCTCTGATGATGATCGAGTTGGATAAACTTTCGTTCTTCTGATGTTCTTTTCATGAGGAATTTATTTGGAGACCTGAACTGAAGAGACATTCTGAGTCTGAGCTATATAGATAAATCCTTTCTTTGGTTTGATTCTATTGAATGCGTCCCTTTTTCCCTACTTTAGGGACTTAAGGATCCAGATTCAAACCTTATAAGCAAGAAGGTATTTTCGGCAAAAGAATTAAGTATTTTACCAAAAGCAAATTAAAGCACAATTGTTGAGTATGTGATTGCCAAAAAGTCAGAGTTTTTTTGTAAAGTAATGTGCCTATCTCTGGGTTTTGGGTTTGCTACTGAATAAAGATGCTTCTGATGATGATCACCTGATAACTTTCGTTCTTCCGAGTTGTCCATGTGGAAAATATGGAGACCTGAACTGAAGAGGCTTCTTGTGTAGTTTTTCCTTCGCCTTTCCCTAGTTACAAAATTCATTACTACTTGTGGTTTTTCAATCCAAGGTTCTATGCTTGCTGGCAATCAAATAAAATTGATGCTTGCTTATCTTAAAGTGGTCTTGACCAGTTTATGATTTCATTTATTATCATTTTACCTAAGTATCTTTGGAATGACTTTTTTTTTTTTTAAACCAATGGCAAAATTACTCTGAAAAATCTCATAATTTTAATGTATATTTATTAAAATATTTTTAAAAATAATTAAGTGCATTTAGTTAGCTCATTTTTTCCCCATTTCATTAGATCTTAACATGAACCAAAATTTCCTAAAAATGACTAAAACTAAAACTTGTTAAGTACGGGAATCAAACAAGTTTTGGTTTTGGTCTCTTTTACCAACTCTTCTTGAAATTATAAGGATCTCGAAGTTTTTACTAAAACTTGCTTATCTCATATTTATAATTTCATTTGTTATCATTTTACCTAAGCATATTTGTAATCACTTTTTTTTTTTGGCCAATGGTAAAATTACTCTTCAAATCTCACAACTTTACTGTACATCATTGGTATACTATTTTTTCAAAATAATTAAATGGATTTCGTGAGCTCATTTTTTTAAAAGGAAAACGACAACTTCTCTCCGTTATTTCTGTCGATTCATCATACCTTGATATGAACCAAAATTTGTTAAAATTAAAATACAGAGACTAAAACTTGTTAATACTAAAATCAAACAAGTTTTAGTTTTTGTCTCTTTTATTTTGGTCTCTATGCCCAACATTGTTAACTTATACCAAGTCTTTATGGAATTATTAGGACCAAAAACCAATATTAAAACTACAAAGGCTAAAACTAAAATTTTATCAAATTATACGGATGAACAATGGTATCAACTCTGTAAAAAACTTTAATCAACTGAGCAACATAAATAATTATATTTAGCATAAATTATGCGTTTCAAAACAGTACAAAGCCAACTGACTTTAACATCCCCTTTCCCTCTTTAAGCTACTCAGACTAAAACTAGATCTCGCTGGAACTCAAAAATAACCTCAAACACAATCATACAAAACTGATTTTAGTCGCCAGGAAGTGGAATACGCAAATTCTCTTCCTTAAGATGCAAGAACTCATGGTAACATCTCAACAAATCTGAACGGCATTAAGAGCGGGCAAGAACTCATAGTAACATCTCAGCAATCTGAATGGCATTAAGAGCAGCTCCCTTGCGAATTTGATCCCCACAGACGAATATGTCCAACCTATAATAATCCCACCATTTGTATAAAATAATTATAATAAAATATGATGATAGCTAGGAAATTAAGGAGTAAAAACTGAAAACTGATGTGAAAGTGATTTATACCCATGATTCCCATCTTGAGACAAGTCACGGCGAATCCTCCCAACAGCAACATCATCTTTATTCGACACTTCCAATGGAGTAGGAAAATGGTTCGTTGCACGATCATCGATCACCACAACTCCTGGAGCATTCTTTAGAATATCTCTTGCAGTGTCCTAAAGCAATTCAAACTTAAGTAAGAGAGATGTCTCATTTATTTAGGACAAATCCCAAGCGTTCTTCCATAAACAAGACATTGAAGTTTTTTATTGCACAGATTCATTATTTTGAGGTGAGGTAGGCCGGAGAGAATAACAAAAATCTGAGGGATGGGTTAAAAAAAGAAATCAATTCCAAGTATGTTTACCAGTTTATATGAGTGTTTACACAAAGTCAAGGAAGTTATATGCAATTACTCATATTCTTCATCAAAAATAAGTTATGCCTATGTGTTGAAAACTTAATTTGTAATCAACCCAAGACATTGCATGTTAGTTCTCATGGGTGTTATCACCCAGAAAAAAGTCAGGACAGGTGAAGCAGAAAAATCTAAATTATTTGACCTGTCACTAAAGTAATTAAACAGGTGAAATCAAAAGAAATACTATAATGAACAGGGGTACAATAAGATTCTAAGCTTTAAGTAAAGCTAAAAAGCACAGCACAACATGAAAAGTTAATTCTTTCACAAGTGTCAGAGGCAGACAATATTGACGAGTCCAATTATGTGTTAGAAACATGGAAGATATTTACATCCCATCAGGCCTAAAAAGTTGAGATCTGAGATGAATAGTTTCGTGATTAAAACAAAATAGTGTGTAATTTTGTCCAGATCCTATAAAAACATATAACATGACAACATCAACTACCTCATCAAGTTGGTCAAAAAAAAAAAAAAAAAACTACCTCATCAAGGGGTTTCTCAAATTGTAGGTTTACACTCTCGGCATGAGCCCTCATGACAGGAACTCGTATGCACGTAGCAGTTACTCTAACATCCTTGTCATTCTGCAGAAGATTCAAATAAAGCATATTATAAAAGGCTTTACTAAGTATGTAAAACTAAAACCACGACGTCTTATTAATGTAAAATAAGCTAATAAAGAAAATATAAACTCACCCAGATTTTCCTTGTCTCCTTTACCATTTTCATCTCCTCTTCATTATACCCATTTGAGAGAACAGATGCATTATGAGAGAACAGATTAAAAGCATACTGCAAAATAATATTATTAGAAAAGCATTCCTTTGACATTTGATACTACTTAGTACAGTATATCCAGATAAGGCCAAACCTGTTCCTTAAATATTTTACAAGTAGGCTGCCTTCCTTCCAATACCTTAATTCACACAAATGGTAACAATTCATTATTGAAAGCAATGAAATTGGTTTGACCACTCAAATGTTGAAAAAAAAAATGGCAACTTTCTTATAGACTGAACCTCACGAGTTTGCAGCTCAAGCTCTTCCATCGCAGCTGCACCAGCACCGCTAGCAGCCTGATAAGTGCTAACAACCATACGCAACACCTGGAATACGATAACCCATGCATAAGGATAGCTTGAATGATACAATAGATAGGTAAACAACAATTCATAACCAATCACACTGAAATTGATCAGTACACCTACATTATGATTTCTATCCAACAGAATGAGTAATAAACACCAGTAAGGAGCAGCAGGTAAACAAGAAAGAAGTTCACATTCACAATGACAAATAACAAATCATGCCCCAATTCATATCATAATCCCAAATGACGAATTCCAACTTCAAACCTTAGCTCTTCGATGAAGAGGAGTGGCAGCCATCAAGCAGATGATAGTAGAGCAATTAGGATTCGCAATAAGCGCCCCTTTACCCATCCCAAGCTGAATACCTTCCATTGCTTCAGGATTCACCTCAGGGATCACAAGAGGGACCTTCTCATCCATACGAAAAGCGGAGCTATTATCCACAACAATGGTGCCTCGATCAACAGCAATGGGCCCAAACTCTCTGCTAATGGAACCACCAGCACTGAAGAGAGCGATATCAACGCCATCGAAGCTATCAGGGGTAAGTTCGTCAATTACGTAGTCTTTGTCTTCGAAGGTGAGGCGTCTGCCGGCGGAGCGCTTAGAGGCGAGCATTTTGATGGAGCGGTAGGGGAAGTCGCGGTGGGAGAGTACGGAGAGGAATTCTTGGCCGACGGCGCCGGTGACGCCGACGACGGCGATGGAAGGCGCGGTTTCTTGAAGGGACATAAGGACCTTCGTGGAGTGTTGTCGGGGTTTGGATTGGAGGAGAAGGGAGGTTGAAGAAAAGGAGGCGTTTTGGAGAGGGAGAGAGAGGGAGGCCATTGAAGAACAATGAGAGAGAGAGGGAATTAGGGTTTTAAAGGAGGAGGAAGAAGAAGAAGGAGAAGAGAGTGCAATGGCGGCTGAAGGATGGTGGGTTCAAAAAACAGAGGACTGATGAGTTAGGCCAATTTCTGACGGCGGCTCCTCGAATCGGAAACTGGAGGCCACACAACTTGCCCTGCTTTCCCTGCCAATTTCTTTATTATAAGAGGTAGTCAATTATTTTACACAGAAAATGAAACCTGGTAGGTAGGGCTGCACAAAGACCGGGCAGAACCGGGTTAGGTATATGCCTTGAGTCCTGTCCTAAAAATCTTCGGGCTCGCTTTCTTGGCCCGAAGCCCAGCCCGGTCTCGTTTGGCCCGGGACCAAGACCGGGCAGGACATGTCCCCCGGGCCACGGGACATGTCCTGTTTGTCCCTAAAAAAAAAGAAACAGCTCTTATCCTGTTGGTCCTTGAAAAAAAAAACCATCTTTTTTTTAGTTACAAAAGGCAAGCTAAAACTTGAGCTAATCTGTAACTGTAAACCAGATTACATTGCAGCAGTGGGGTGTTCCCCCAAGACCTTCAATCTGTCAAAAAAAAACCATCTCTTGTATTACTATTTTAACCACAAAAACAATTTCTCACCCTGTCATTAACTTTGATAAAAAAAAATGCCATCAGGCCAAAACAGAGCGCATTGATCAATTCATAGCCATGCATGTCCATATAGTTGCCCAGCTAGGCACCTTACTGTGCCATTTGTATTTTAACTCTTCTTTGAATGAAATCGCCATTTCCATTAAAAAAAACAAAAATATCATCAATATAAGCAACCAATAATTAAAGATACATACTGCATGAGCTGCAAAGCTAAACGCATGTGTAGAATAGATCAAACTTGAAGTAATGGCTCACACATAATACGGCCAAAATGCCAACATAATGCCTACGAAATTAGCAATGCCTATATACTACCTCATGAACATAAATTAACCTCAAATAAGCAACATTATAGAACCTTGATTACATAACACAACTAATAGGAATAACTTGCTATTTTGCTAACACATGAGTGCATGACAATTGGAATTGTAGCAATAAGAGACCATTAAACATTTTAATTACATCACTGCAATACTACAAACATTGTGGCTAAACTTAATTAGTCCAAACTTCAAAATATACACCAAATCCAGTTGAGTTACTAGTAACAACACAAATCCCAAGGACCAAAATATGCCATATGCCACCCAAATGAATCAAATATCAACTTGTATAGCTGTACTATTGTATCAGATCAACTAAGAAAATCCAGCCATGTACTCCAAAAAAGATGTCAGCCACCATGGAATATGCAAGAGATCATAACAAGTCTTAATCAAGCTACCAAAAACCAAAATACAAGATCAACCTGTACACCTCTACTAATGAATCAGCCAAGAAAATCCAGCCATGTACCCCAAAAAAGATGACAGCCACCATGAAAGATTCAAGAGATCATAACAAGTCTGAATCAAGTAACCAAAAAGGCTAAAACCAAAATATCCAGCCATGCAACCAAAAAAAGCTGGAAAGCAATCACCATGAAAAATTGAAAAATGAAAGTACAGAAATGCTGAAAGTTGAAATGCTGAAAGAAAGTCACACATCCTCCCCCATATCAGTAACACTGGAATGATCTGAAAAATGAAAGTACAGAAAATATATGTAGTCAATGACCTTACAATACAACCCATGTCAAATAATAAATACAAACACAATTAAATTTTACTTAGAAATTTATAGAAAATATAAATAGTTTACTGCATCATGACACATACCAGTCTGCACCACACCATCAGTCTCTTGAAAATTATCAAACTCTTTAAGTTGTGATGTAAATTCAGGAAGAGTTTGGCCAGGAAGTAGCCAATTCTGGGCACATATAAGTGCTTCAGTCATTGATGGAGATAATGAACTTCTATAAGAGTCCACAACACGTCCCCCTGTGCTGAAGGCCGCTTTTGAGGCTACTGAAGATACAGGCACAGCCAAGACATCACGTGCCATCTTTGAAAGAACTTTATACCTCCCAGAATTATCTCTCCACCATGCTAATATATCAAAATCATCATCATCATCATCCATAAGAGAGTCATCACCAGAATTAGATGAAAGATATCTATCTAATTCTGATAGATTTTTTGCATGTGCTGAGGTCTTTTCTTTCCGAGAAGCTAACCATCTGCGACCTGGATCTCTACCCTCTTGGCCAGGCACATTTGATGATGATTGAGATGTAGAAGAAGCATTGCTTGAAACATTACTACTTGCTTGCCCAGCAGTAGAATACTCATCAAACATACGGTACAAAATATCTTTTATCTTCGCTTTCATGGCCATACAAACATCCCTATCATCAAATAGCTCTTCAAATATATCATTCACATAAGCAAGCTTGTAACGAGGATCCAAAATCACAGCTATAATGAGCAAAGGATTCATATTCTCTGTTTGACCCCAATATTTTTCATACTTACTTCTCATACTAAGGGACATCTCCATTAGCAATGGATTGCCACTCCTAATGTTATCTTCCAACAACTCATGAATATAAGCAATCTGATGGAAACAAGTGTTAGAAGTCACATCTAAAGAGCTTGAAAAGATCAAGGTTATGTCATAGAATGCCTTCAAGAATTTAAGAAACACATTTGCCTTATCCCAATCACTAGCTCTAGGAGGGCCTTCATTCTTGATAAAATATGCCTCAAAATCATCAACTTCATCTTCTAAGCGTTCAAAAGCCTTTTGAAACTTCAAAGCAGATTCCAACATCATGTAAGTTGAGTTTCACCTAGTAGAAACATCAAGAACAACAAAGCTGGAGGTGTCTAATTTTTCACATTCAGCCATATTCTTGAACTTTAACATACGAGATGGCGAAGAACGAACATATTTAACTGCATTGCGAATGGAATCAAAGCTATTCTTCAACTCTTTCAACCCCTCATTAACCACCAAGTTAAGAATGTGAGCTGCACATCTGAGATGAAGGTAATCACCCCCACAAACCATGCCTTTCCAATTCCTAAATTTCCTTTTGAGGTATGATAAGGCAGTATCATTAGAAGATGCATTATCCATGGTTATGGTAGATACAGACTCAATCCCCCATTCCAATAAGTATTTTTCAATTGTTTTGCCTATTGTATCACCCCTATGATTTTCAATCATGCAAAAATTCAATATCCTTTTATGCAACCTCCACTCAGTGTCAATGAAATGACAAGTTAAACACAAGTAATTTAAGTTTTGAGATGATGTCCAACAATCAGTGGTCAGACATACCCGATTTGCAGAATTCTTCAATACTTGCTTCAATATCTTGACTTCTCCAAGGTAAAGTTGCCAAACATCTCGAGCAACAGTCATGCGTGAAGGGATTCGGAATCTTGGTTCCAACTCTTTCACAAAAGCCCTAAATCCTTGCTTCTCAACAATTCTGAATGGCATCTCATCACAAACAATAAATTCAGCCAGTGCCCTTCTACATCGTTTCTGGTTGAAAACATGTGGGACTAGGCTCCCTCCTTGCCCACCCGATGTCACATAATTCAACATTGACTGATTTGGGATTCTGTTGACTGTATTTGGGTCACCCGTACATTGTTTTAACATGTGCCTTCTTAAGGATGAATTGCCATGTTTGTTGGGGTCACATAAATACTCTTTTTTACAATATTTGCAAGCAGCCTTAATTTCTCCATTTGTTTCTTCTAGGGGTAATTTCTCAAACTGCTCCCAAACTTTTGATTTTTTCCTTGTGTTGGTAGCGCTTTCAACAGGCTTTAATTTTCTCTTTTTACTCACATTTCCGCTATCAACATCTTGTGCAATGTTAGCAGAAGTATCAACGGGAGTATCTGTATGAGGAGGATCAATTGGTGCAGCAGGAGGGGGCATTTCACTTTCACCAGTGCCTATTTCTTGTGTTGCTGATGGTACAGTAACAATAGCAGAATTTTCACCCACCATCTCTAACATCAAAGAAAAACAACATAAGTAAATATAAATATACAGGTTCTATAAATGACATAACTTCCCTAGACGGGATAAAACATAAGACACAACTAAACATAACTTCCTTATGCACAAGCCAACACAAACTTCCACTTCACTATTCAAATAAATACCAAAATAATTAAATCAGTCCTTATTAGCTCTTCTCTTCCAAGAATAAACCATCAAGAGCTGCTGTTTCCAAACAAAAAGACAGAGAAAAAATTATGCAATAAATAGTCTCAAGGAAAGAATAAAAGCAAGACAATAAACATTAAGCATATACTTGTTTTCAATACAAGAGGAGTCATAACAGGTGCAAGGAATAATAGACAATAGGATGAAGTGGATTTTAGCAAAAAACTATTAATTTTTTATTATAAAAGGGAATGCCAGCATTAATAAATAATGCATACATTGATATGTCATAAAAAATTCATATATTTCAGATGGAACCTCAAAGACCTACCGAAATTGTCCTTTTCAATAGCATTTCCAGAAAACTAACCTTCATTAAACTTGCAATTAGAAACAAAGATACCTTGCTGTTTCAAAATCAATCATCATACTTAGTTTCTTCTATTTCAATCATCTTACTTGCTTTCTTCTATTCATACACGTTACTCCCTCAAAGTTTGTTCTTGTACCAAATTATACATTTGCAAACTTAGTAAGTCAGAGTCAAACGCAAGAAATCAACCAGTAGCAAGAATTATCACAAAGCCACAGAGGTGCAAACAACATTTTCCACCAGAGCCAACTCAAATTATCACACGGCCAACAAAAATAAAAAATGTAATAGCAAGAAACATCTCTAACATACTCTTAACAACTTTAAAACACCATTTTTCTGTTATTAACATGAAAAATCGAAGAACAAGTGGTAGAACAGTAACTTCCATTCTAAAATTTCGAAAAAAAATCCAAGCTTTAAGGACCACAATACCGATTTTAAGTTTATCACACCATTGATCTGTGATTAAGGTAAAAAAATCGAAGAACAAGCGTAGAACAGTAATTTCCATTCTAAAATTTCGAAAAATCCAAGCTTTAAGGACCACAATACCGATTTTAAGCTTATCCATAGTTTAATCATGATCTTGAAGTTCATAATCGGTGAAAAGTTTCCAAATCCCAAACATAGATCAAAACCCCAACCCTCCAAATCTCGAATCATGGAAGAAAAAGGGTAGAAAGCTAGAAGTAGAAAGAGGAGACTCACCTATCCAAGCTTTAAGGACCGGCGACCGGCGAACGGCGACGTCGACGAGATGAAGTGGGCTGCCGACTGTGGAGTGGCCGAGGCGTCGAGCGATGGAAGACAGATTGAAGAGTGTCAAAGAGATTAAATTAGGGCAAATGTTGAATGTTCTGGTCTGCTAGTGCTTATGTCTCGTGGTGCTTTGCTGAGTTGCTCATGTGAGTCATATCTGATCCAAAAATAAAAGAATGGGGAATAAAAGAAAAAATAATTAAAAATAATAGTAAAGTAGTAACCAGTAAGTAAATATTAAAATGAAATTATTTTTTATAATAAATAATAATATCTCCGGGCCGGGCCGGGCTGATGGTCCTGAAATGTATGTCCTTGTCCTGTCCTACCCGGAAGTCGGGTTTGGTCCCGTCCCATTTGTTATGGTCCCGGGCCAATTTGTTCTAGGACCAAATTAGTATCGGGCCGGGTTGGGTCCGGGCGGGCCGCCGGGTTGCCGGGTTACTTGTTCAGCCCTACTGGTAGGTAGGGTCATTTTTTGTAGGTAAAATTAATGTAGTTTTCTGACTTTGCCATTATATCATTTACTACATATTCACTCTGTATCTTTCCTCTTCACATTTAATATGCGAGGGCGAAAAATGGAAAACGAACATTTATTATCTTGACTTTTACATGTTACTCCTCTGTTCCTATTTATATAAGTCACTTTTAGTATGTTTCACGCAGACCAAAGAAAACCTTAAAACTCATTAACTTTTCATGAAAACCCAGCAAATTTCCAACTTTACCCATATTTAATTGTTGGGACAAAAATATATCCCTTGGGCCCACTTGTGGATTAACCCGTAAAAGCAAAAAAAATATTTGGCCCAATGCAAGTTCACTCATGGGCGGACCCATTAAGGCTGACCCAGTCCGACAGTGGGCTGGCCCAGACTGACAGTAGGCTGACCCTGTCCAACGGTCAGACTGACCCATTCCCAGTCAATTCCCCATAACTCCAATTAATAACTGTGCTAGATCAGTCAAATCCCATTATCCACAATAATAGGAACCACTTCCTCCTCTCCCTACGAATGTGGAACCACCTTCCACAGCCACCATATCAGCCTATAAAAGGGGAAAGGCCAAGACAAAGAAGAAGGGGAGATTCCTCCAGCAACGACTCAGTGCTCAATGCTCTCTAGAGTCCTGGTCGGGGTACCTGCTGCCCCTGTCAGGGTACCTGCTACACATGACGGGGTACTTGCCACACATGACGGGGTATCTGCTACATCATTATTTGTTCTTATCATGCACTTCTCCTTACTTCTCCCTCTCTACTGTACACTTTTCTTTGTATTTGTATCGAATACCTTGTAATCTTCATTACTAAATGTACCATCTATTGCTCTTTGTAATCCACACCACGGTTGTTGGAGACCCACTTTCATACTATCAATAAAATCTCTACCTTTTTATTGCTTTACCAAATTTTAGCATCAACATTTTGGCGCCGACCGTGGGGACTCCAACAACCAATTTCTACAAAAAAAGCCATTAGTTCTCATCCTTCATCTAAAACTGTGCCAGATCAGTCAAATCCCATGATCCACAATAATAGGAACCACTTCCTCCTCTCCCTACGAATGTGGAACCACCTTCCACAGCCACCATATCAGCCTATAAAAGGGGAAAGGCCGAGACAAAGAAGAAGGGGAGATTCCTCCAGCAACGACTCTGTGCTCAATGCTCTCTAGAGTCCTGGTCGGGGTACCTGCTGCCCCTGTCGGGGTACCTACTGCCCCTGTCAGGGTACCTGCTACACATGACGGGGTACTTGCCACACATAACGGGGTATCTGCTACATCATTATTTGTTCTTATCATGCACTTCTCCCTACTTCTCCCTCTCTACTGTACACTTTTCTTTGTATTTGTATCGAATACCTTGTAATCTTCATTACTAAATGTACCATCTATTGGTCTTTGTAATCCACACCACGGTTGTTGGAGACCCACTTTCACACTATCAATAAAATCTCTACCTTTTTATTGCTTTACCAAATTTTAGCATCAACATTTTGGCGCCGACCGTGGGGACTCCAACAACCAATTTCTATAAAAAAAGCCATTAGTTCTCATCCTTCATCTAAACCACCAAGACCCTGATCGCCTGAAGACGTGGTCGACGTCGACGTGGTACTCCACCCCGACAACGCATTTCCAGAAACTAGAAGTTAGGGTACCTCATGACGCGGTTCCAGATGAGGGCGACGTCGACGTGGTACTCCACCCCGACGACGCATTTCCAGAAACCAGAAGTCAGGGTACCTCATGACGCGATTCCAGACATGGTAGACGTCGACGTGGTGCTCCACCCCGACGACGTAGTTGCAAAAACCGGAAACGTTATGAGGTAGGTGACATCTAGACCATCTTTTATATATTCCTTTTCGAATTCTTCCATACTTATAAACATTATAAGCAAGGCATGATAATGCAAATTACAAATATAGCCCTATAAGTGACCAACGCTCGACGCTATATGGTCCAACCGTGTTTGAATTGTCCTAAAGACAATACACTTTATTTCTTTATGCAAATTCCTTGCATTAATGTGTTAATCCTTACTTTACTACATAAATCATATCTATTCAAATATTAGGCTATCTAACGACTTAGGTACTTACTCAATTACAATCATATCTATACGGCATCTTGCAAAGACAATAAGGCCCTCTAAGGGACCATGTCATGCCTTAGCCATAGATCTTTACCAAGACAATATCATAATCTTTATTCATACATATCAAAAGAATATTTTTGCCTAAGTTAAACACCAACTGATGCTAAATTTAGCATTCCACCGAGCTGGGCACACCCACCCGGTATACCCCGACACGGGTTAGTGACGCCCTACATGGACGACGACGCCCTACGATACATTAGCAAGGGCCGACAACGTCCAACATACCCTGACACGGGTTAGTGACGCCCTACATGGGCGACGACGCCCTACGATACATTAGCATGGGCGAACAGCGTCCAACATACCCTGACACGGGTTAGTGACGCCCTACATGGGCGACGTCGCCCTACGATACATTAGCATGGGCTGACAGCGTCCCAGATACCCTGACACGGGTTAGTGACGCCCTACATGGGCGACGTCGCCCTACGATACATTAGCATGGGCCGACAGCGTCCAACATACCCTAACACGGGTTAGTGACGCCCTATATGGGTGACGACGCCCTACGATACATTAGCATGGGCTGACACCATCCAACATACCATGACACGGGTTAGTGACGCTCTACATGGGCGACGACGCCCTACGATACATTAGCATGGGTTGACAGCGTCCAACATACCCTGACACAGGTTAGTGACGCCCTACATGGGCGACGACGCCCTACGATACATTAGCATGGGCTGACAGCGTCCCATATACTCCGACACGGGTTAATGACGCCCTACAATACATTAGCATAGGCCACGACGTCCCATATACCCCGACACGGGTTGGTTACGCCCGACGATACATTATCGAGGGCCGACAACGTCCTATATACCCTGACACGGGTTAGTGACGCCTTATGATACATGGGGCGATAGCGTCCCATATACCCCGACACGGGTCACATACCCCGATACTGGTTGGTGAAGCCCGACGATACATTATCGAGGGCCGACAACGTCCCATATACCCTGACACGGATTAGTGATGCCTTACGATACATGGGCCGACAACGTCCCACATACCCCGACACGGGTTAGTGACGCCCTACATGGGCGACGTCGCCCTACGGTACATTATCATGGGCTACGATACATTAGCATGGGCGACAACGTCCCACATACCCCAACACAGGTTAGTGACACCCTACGGTACATTATCATGGGCTACGATATATTAGCATGGGCGACAACGTCGCACATACCCCGATACGGGTTAGTGACGCCCTACATTAACATGGGCTGATAATGTCCTATATACCCTGACACGGGTTAGCGTCGCCCTACGATACATTAGCATGGGCTGACAATGTCCAACATACCCGGACACGGGTTAGTGACGCCCTACATGGGCGACGACGCCCTACGATACATTAGCATGGGCTAACAGCGTCCCATATACCCTGACACGGGTTAGTAAAGCCCTACAATACATTAGCATGGGCGACGACGTCCCACATACCCCGACACAGGTTAGTGACGCCTTACGATACATGGGCCGATAGCGTCCCATATGCCCCGACAAGGGTCACATACCCCGACACGGGTTGGTGACGCCCGACGATACATTATCGAGGGCCGACAACGTCCCATATACCCTGACACGGGTTAGTGACGCCTTACGATACATGGGGCGATAGCGTCCCATATACCCCGACACGGGTCACATACCCCGATACGGGGTTGGTGACGCCTGACGATACATTATCGAGGGCCGACAACGTCCCATATACCCTGACACGAGTTAGTGATGCCTTACGATACATGGGCCGACAGCGTCCCACATACCCCGACACGGGTTAGTGACGCCCTACATGGGCGACGTCGCCCTACGGTACATTATCACGGGCTATAATACATTAGCATGGGCGACGACGTCCCACATACCCCAACACAGGTTAGTGACACCCTACGGTACATTATCATGGGCTACGATATATTAGCATGGGCGACAACGTCCCACATACCCCGATACAGGTTAGTGATGCCCTACATTAACATGGGCTGATAATGTCATATATACCCTGACACGGGTTAGCGTCGCCCTACGATACATTAGCATGGGCGACGGCATCCCACATACCCTGACATGGGTTAGTGACGTCCTACGATACATTAACATAGGTCGATGATGCCCCACGTACGTTTACGCGGACCAATGACACCCCACATTTACATTGATGGGCTGACGACGCCTTACATGGATTAACATGGGTTAATGACGCCTCGCACACCCTGACATAAGTTAATGATGCTCTTTTACATTGACACGAGCCAACAATGCCCCACATAAGCTGACGCGGGCTGGCAATGCCTTAGATACCTCAACACAGGTTAGCGACAACCTCCAATACACTGACGTAGAACAAAGACGTTCCAGTTGCGTTGACACGACTATCTATGACTCGAAATTGGCAAACAACGGCATGTGTACGTTAACACGGCTAGTGGTGCCTCAACATGGGCTAACAACGCCAAGCGTTCGTTGACATTAGTTGACAACGCCATACATTCCCCGGCACGGGCTAATGATGCCCCACATGTATTGTCACGGCTTGTGACGCCTTGTAATACGAAAGGAACAATATGACTTTTTCCTGAAAAGGCCTACATTCATGACCACATGTCAGACTGACACGATCCAAAATGACCTACGCTTAATATCTCACCTCGACCTGACGGCACATACTCAGATAACACGTCAGCCAGTCATGTTCGGAAAAGATGTATGCTCAATGTCACGTATCAACCTACGACGATCTATACTTACTCATCGACTTGAGACTGTCATTCAACGAGGGTTCAACAGTTACCCCTATACATGACTAACCATTATGCTAGTACGTCATAATGGATTTAATCTCAGTATTACATACATATGACGATGCCCTTAAATAATGATACACCATTAGTCAGGGCGCTCCATACTGTAACGCAAGGTGCGGCATGACAACCTAACATGATGGGTAACGTCAAGCCAATAAACATGAATGACCAACCATTGTGTCATATAGTTTAGATATGTAAGGGTTACGGATTACCAACACCCTCACACATTATCTACATTACCCTGTACAGGCTTCAGTCGGTTACACTGGACACGAATATCGCCTCAAGACCACACAAATAAAAAGGTCAACTTTATTAATGTCAAATAGCTGATATTAAAAGCTCCGTGATGGTCTGACATTAAGATCACACGATAGCTAGAAAATGTCGGTTAAGTGATGAATGCCATGAATCGGCTACATTAAATATAAAGGTCACCTAACAAGTTGGGAACATGGCCCTGAAATACAAAGGTTGTCCTATAGGGGTTTAAGCCGCCTAAATTTCTCAAGGACAAAAGTATAGACACATGCATAACAGAAAGTAAGGCTCGTAGCCTGACACTTTCAAACTTTGCCAGCTGCAGGCTCGCGTTATTATTCCTCTTTCATGGTTATTGTCCTTGACAGTGCCAACATCTACCTTCTTGGCAACATTAGCATCATCCTACACCTTCATGATGGTGTCAAGATTACTATCATTAACAACCCCCACGTCAACTGGAGCAGGGTTGACTCCTGCTTCTAACAGCTCTCAACAGGCATCCATGAACGTAGTAACGGGTTGATCAAGGTCCTAGGAGGCGAGCTCTCCTTCCTTGAACCCATTCGTCACTTCAATTTGGGTCTTATATACAGTCTGAGAACGATCTCAATCACTTGTTAGGTCGATGCCCTCACCGACCTAGCTAATGAGAATATCATCTGTAAGAGCGTCTCGTGGCTGCTTAAAATGATATCATGACAAAGCGATATGACATGCTAATTTATAGATTGATGCACCTAACTTCGAAACACCACCTTGGTAAAGCATCATGTGACATATATAACACAACATCACCATGATGATGTGACATGGCACCCTACCTATAGGGTTTGACGCACCTAACGTTGACATACCAACCAACTAGGGCGTCCTGTGACAAAAGAAAAAATCATACCACGAAGTCGTATCATCCATACCGACATATATAAGCCGACACACCTAAAGTTGAAAGCCAACTGGCTAAGCCATCCTGTGGCAGAACGCAAACTAGACCACGATGACATGACATACATACTAACGACAATCAAATGCTCTAGCGCATAGTCGGGTATGACCAAATTAAGCCTGGGTATACTCAAAATTACTAGTCGACAAGGTTATATAACGGTGACATACACAACATAGAGAACACTATATCTATAACAAGGTGTAAGCCTTCAATAGCTTAACACATAATTGACGCATTGTAAGTGTTAGTCACGCAAGCCACAAAACACTTGAACTACTTACAAACATAAGTTATTGATCGTCAAGCAAGCTTATCAGAACTGGGAACGTGACACCACAATTCATGATCCCTCACACAAGAGGCCCAAAAGGAGGCAAATTTTGATTGCTGGGCTCAAGTCCAAAACATTGCCTCGAAGGCAACACGACAAAGTTACGATCTAAGTCGGACACTCTTGTCGCGGATTGCCCTTCTTAGGCATTTGCGAGACCAACTTGGGGACCTCCTTTTCCAAAAACAAACTGTTGGATTAGGAGAATGATTTGACGGTTAATACCAGAACATACTCTCCAAGTCAATCAGGTATTGGACATGGAGAGTGGGGGGCTTAATGTTGGGACAAAAATATATCCCTTGGGCCCACTTGTGGATTAACCAGTAAAAGCAAAAAAAATATTTGGCCCAATGCAAGTTCACTCATGGGCGGACCCATTAAGGCTGACCCAGTCCGACAGTGGGCTGGCCCAGACTGACAGTAGGCTGACCCTGTCCAACGGTCAGACTGACCCATTCCCAGTCAATTCCCCATAACTCCAATTAATAACTGTGCTAGATCAGTCAAATCCCATTATCCACAATAATAGGAACCACTTCCTCCTCTCCCTACGAATGTGGAACCACCTTCCACAGCCACCATATCAACCTATAAAAGGGGAAAGGCCAAGACAAAGAAGAAGGGGAGATTCCTCCAGCAACGACTCAGTGCTCAATGCTCTTTAGAGTCCTGGTCGGGGTACCTGCTGCCCCTGTCGGGGTACCTACTGCCCCTGTCAGGGTACCTGCTACACATGACGGGGTACTTGCCACACATGACGGGGTATCTACTACATCATTATTTGTTCTTATCATGCACTTCTCCCTACTTCTCCCTCTCTACTGTACACTTTTCTTTGTATTTGTATCGAATACCTTGTAATCTTCATTACTAAATATACCATCTATTGGTCTTTGTAATCCACACCACAGTTGTTGGAGACCCACTTTCACACTATCAATAAAATCTCTACCTTTTTATTGCTTTACCAAATTTTAGCATCAACATTAATATCCATTAAACTACATGAAAATAACGTCAACACATTATAAATGAATGGTAGACTTGTACATTAACACTAAATATTTAATAAGGTTACTTATATATAGGACCGAATAAAACCTTCTCTGCTTACCCTATAAATAGAACCAAAGGAGTACCTCTTATATTATGGACCAGAGGGAGTACCACAATTTGGTTCAAAAAATTTTATTTATACATGATATTTGATGCCACTGACAACGGATTAATCGGATTTACCAGGATGTAGGCACATAATGAGAGAAATTCACCACATCCAAGAAATTATCGTGACTGTATAGCTTGTAAATATGTTTTATTCATCTAGTCCTATTTATAAAACAGAGAGAAAAGATTTTATTCGATCATATTTATTGGTCACATAATTAAATTTGACCTGTGAATATACAGTTCTGCCATTCATTTATTGTCTGTCGACTTTGTTTTCATGTGGGGTAGTGGATATTGAATAGAGATAAAATTGAAAAGTTGTTAGATTTTAAGGCAAAATTAATGAGATTTAAGTTTTTTTTGGCTATTAAGTAAATTGCTTTCTTTTTCATGTAAGCATTTAATGGTAAATAGGAATGTTTATGAAAAATGGGTTTTTAATGCTATAGAAGTGACTTCGGGATTTAATTAATCAATGTTTGTAGACGCGTGCAGTTAAAGAGTTTACGCATATTAGATTACAAGTTTGGATATAATATATATCAACATGACTGAGACGTTGGATTGATCCAAAAAAAAAAATAACGAGTTCGGTCATTATTCCGGTATATAGGTTATTAAAAATAGGGAAAATCACGATCATATCTCTCATAAAGGAATTAATCACAACCAATTCTCAAACAATCATCAAATTGAGTATATTAAAGTCCCAAGGGACCTAGGTTATATATTAAATGGCTTATCATTGACAAATCAATAGTTGTCAATAATAACTAAGTTTATAAAAAGCTACATTGACAATTCAACGAGCTGCTATTCACAACTATTATGTTGTCATTGACAAGCCATTTAATATAACACGGGTACCTCAGGACTTCAATGTAATTTGATGATTATTTGAGCTCTGGCTGTAGTTAATTCTCTTATAAAGGACCCGATTGTTATTTTCCCAATAAAATATACTTAGACGGGACAAAATCAGTGCGCTGAAAGTTGTTTCACCGTAAAATGAAATGTATGCTTGTTTTTTTTTTATTACAACAACAGTATTATTTTGAAAGAAAATCAGCATGCATGCACACCACAAAATAATAGTATTACAATAGCGTAATATTTTAAATTATCATCACGTACCGTTGAGATTTTTTGGACGACTACAAGTATAGTACAAGACCTAGGAGAGACTAAACCTGATGCTAAAATTTACATATTCAAATCATAGCAATGCAAGTGCTATAGATTGATGGTATATATGCTTCCGGCTTAAGGTGTAAAAATATCTATATAATTTAGTTCAATCTTAAGTTCACCCAACACCGTGAAATTTTTTGTCTAAAAGTGTCCACGCAGTTATTAAAATGGTTCACTCAGTGTCTATACCGTTACTTTCCACAAACGGCAGATTTTTGGAAACTTCTATTATATCTTCTCGTGTTCGAGCTTGAGGATGTCACCATCATCCTTCCTTTTCTCTCCTTTTTCTTTTGAGCCTGGAGAAACCCTTTTTCCTTTCCTTCGCTTGGAGGTCGACAAAAGCATATGCCAAAACTTCAGAGTGAATCCTTCGGCATTCAATTCTTCCAATTGACACATCTTCAATGCTTCAGCATGAATTAAATGCTACCTGTCCAACTTCTCCCTAATGTTGCAAAAATCACGGTCGTTTGTGTAAAGTAACGGTATAGACAAGGAGGAAACATTTTTAGTAACTACTTGGGCACTTTGAGCCAAAAAAAAATTTGCGGTTTTGGGTGTACTTTGGAACAAACTGTATGAGCATTTTTGCACATTTTCTTCTTCCTAGCATTGCAAAAATCATGGACGTTTGTGTGAGTAACGACATAAGCACTTTTGAGACAAAAATAGTTTTTGGTGTACTTTGGACCAAACTACATGTGTATTGTTGCACATTTACCCTATACTTCGAACCCTACATTTCAAGACATAAGTCCTCTACAATATAAGAATGCAGATTAATAAATATAATTACTACTACTTCGTTAAAACATACTCCTTCCGTCCCTAAATATAAGTTTCACTTTTATGAATAGGTGTGTTCCAAAATATAAGCTCCACTTTTTGCTTATCTCAGTAATTATTGTGTTTTTTCCAGTTTTGCCCTTTATTTATCTTTTCCTCATATATTCTCTTGTATATTTATTACCTCTTATTTGTCATATTCTCTTTCATTATCTCCTCTCTACACATTCTCTTTCATTATCTCCTCTCTACACATTCTCTTTCATCTTTGATAATAATGTATAATAGGAGAGCAAGCTACATTTTTGACATAATTATTGTTTATAACTAATTTTTTTAGTTTTCTTGATAAATACAAAGTAGTTATTTGAAACTTAAGTTACGGAGAAGGGAGTATATCTAATGCTCCTACTAACGCTTTAGCACACTTTGTTATATTGCACATATTTTTTTTTTTTTTTTGATCAACAGTTATATTGCACATATTGAGTCTAAGCTTACTGATGCTCTCAATTGTCTAATGGATTTCGTTGATGTTACACTTGCAAATAATTAAACACTAACAATATAATATTCCCATAATTAAATGAACCCTGAGTAACGGAACAGACTAACATATATACTTAGGCTTCCTCAATCTCGAGTCATGAATGCGTGGACTTCTTTTGATGCTCACACAAAAACTCAATCATGGTCACATTGATATACTTTGGATCAATTCCTTCGTGCCCTCTTATTAGTAGTTCAATTTGGGATGTTTTCACCCTCTTTTTCATTTTTTAAAAAAATTAAGACAATTTGGAAACTCAAACTGTGAAAAACACAATCAATTAACTCTCCCAGTGTAAGTATTCGTGATCTATAACACGATATTAATACAAATATTGAATCTTAATTATGAAACCAACATGCTGGTGCAACTAACTAACGAGCACCCAAGTTACAACTATGCTTCGCAGGTCACAGTGCACTAATTCGGCAATAAACAATGGCAGAGAAATTCTTAAATACAAGCTTCTTGTCCAGTGTGTTAGTGCATCTATCTACTTATATAATATCATCACTCGGATAACTTCCAAGTTAGCTTTCATAAATACTGCTTACACAACCATATTTGTATTTAGCTCATATAGCAAGCAAGCGTGCACATTCATATATATATATATATATATTCATCAGTGAAAGAGGATGGTGGTGATGGACCATGAAGATTATTCTTGGGGATCATTTGGTTGAATATCATTGTGGTCAGTGAGGTCCTTGAGATCTATATACATTCCATTAAGGAAAGCCTTTGTTTCTATTGTTGGTTCCTCTATGGCTTCCTTCAGCTTACTCAGTGCCATGCAATATGCTTCCTGTAATATATATATATATATATATATAATTAACAACATCATCATTAAGCTTGCATGGTTTATAATCTGCTGCGTAATTAATTATTAAAGACATGAACTTTAATTAATTTGAGAGAGAGTGTGTGTGTGTGTGTGTGTGTGTACCATGAAGTGATCGAGCTCTGAAGAAGTGGGGTTATTAGCTTGGTGGGATTTTGGGTTGGAGTTGACTAACTGCTTCCCTGCATCTTTTGCTATGTCAACTTCTTCAATTTCACCTAATCCCACCTGCTGGAAATTAAATAACATATGCACACACATCATATATAGTTGAAATCTCTATATAAGACTTGTTTTCTCAGTTCCTAATAATTTGCTGGTATAGATCCTTTAAAGTTGTCTGGTTGGCCAAAAATACCCAAAACACGTTCAACTTAATTAATGGAAGACCATAGTCGAAAATTGCCCTTTTTAAGAGAGTATCTTTCAAGCCCTTTTGGTCATTAATTAATAATTATCTTACCTTTTTCAGTTTTCACACATACAAATAGTGAAGCTCTGTGCATTTGTGTTTGAGTGTTGAAAAATGGGAATAATTGAATAGTACTTGAGGAAGAGAAAAATGAATTACCTTCAAACAGTTAAAGTGAGACTGAATCAAAATGCCATACAAAGGATGGCTTGAAATCATCTTCTTGAGACGAAGTTGCTCATCAGTTTCTTTGTCTTCTGCATCATCATTTTTGTCCACCACCACTCCCTTTTCACCATTAATGGCAGCTTCCATGGTCTCTGATCTCTCACTCTCACTACTCTCACTCTTAACAGTTTCTGAGTCCAAGTCAGTGTCAGAGACATAAACACAGGGTAAGCAATTACATATGTATGTATATATATAGCAAATATATATACGACAGATGAAAGAATTAAAATCATGGAATTATTGATGCAAATGAAGTGTTGCTATCAAAGTATAGTGCGTGGGGTTTCACTGCCTCTGGATTTTGGATCTTTGTGTTGGTTATTATATTATTACCCTCTGGCAGTAAAATTATTGTCACGACGATATCAATGAATGAATTCAATTATAAATACAGTTTTTATTTTTTATATGTCTTGGACCTACCTCACTTTAACTTGAAGAATTTATTAAGGGTCCAGATTAATTCGAAGCCAGGCTAAACTACAAGGGTGATGAATCTATAGCCAAGCATTTAAACACCGTTTCATTCTTAAAGTTCAAACTTGAGATCTCTGATTATACTAATATAATTCTTTAACAGTTGAACTAAGTGTATAATGACATGAGTTTTTATTTTATTTTTTTACGTGCAATGTTACATGGTTTGAAAAAATGGAGCATGTTGAAAGTAACAAGTCAAGGGGTTTGGTTGTATAATTAAAGGGGCTTTCAGGGTACTTGCAAGGCAGGACCTCTTTTTGGAGTTTTTCCATGAATCTAAAATGATTTCACCTTGGTTGCTTTGACCATAAAGTTTCGTCTCTACTATTTACTCCTTCTCTTATTGTTACATCATTTTCTAGTTCAGAAACAACCACTAGTTACACAAACCAAACTCCTTAAGCAAATTTCTTCGTCCCTTCAAGGATATATATTTTTATATGTGTGTCAGCATTTTCACTTTTTAACTTCAAGTTTTTAACTAGCACATTATAAGTCGTGTGGTTGCAGACTTCTGAGCAGTCGTTTTTAAGACCATACTGGTTTATTCTGCAACTGGCCACGAGCCTTTATTCTTTTTAAACAGTTAAGTTCAAAAAAAAAAATTGCATCTAACTGATATTTGAGTTTAAACACTATAACTCATCCTATTTATAAACTAAAGAACTAACTTGCATATTCAAAATGTTGGTTTTTTTCACTTTTGTTTAAATTGGAAGGTCATGGTAATAACAACATAAGAGTACAAAAAGAATTGAACCCATAGCGTCCCACTGATCAAGTAGTTTTCATGTCATTAGACTACAAAAGCCTTTGATTACTATTTCTTCATTTTGTTCCTTCAAATATTCTATTCTATTTTTGGATATATAATATATATATATATATATATATATAGTACATCCCCCAAACTTATAAATGGCCTCTTGTCTTCAATGTATCAATAAAAGTATCTCTGTTTATGATCATGAGTTTAAAGGAAGAGTCATCCAAAATAACTTGCATGTTGGTTTAAACTTTAAAGTAATATGAATTATATATCTGTTAGTGATTATGTAACTAGATTTTTTGTATGACAGTATGCTAAGAGTTCAAATACTTGAATTGCGTCTCAGACTTATCAAACAAATGGGAGGAGGGAACTGCCACTGGCACCTGTTATCCACGTGACTCATCCCCAGGATGTTAAATCTTGGGTCAAGCTATATTTTAAGGCTTAAGCCAACCCAAGGCCCAGCCCTATTTTTTTTTTTTAAATCACTCTCAGGTCCTATATGTACAAAAGTTCACTTTTTTTTTCTTTGGATCATGTTCATTACTCTCCCAAATTTTGATAGATATATTGATATTAATTTACACTACTATAAATAAAAACTCTAAAACAGCGGCAATCAGTTTCATGAGTTCCTTTCGATATTTTTATACCTTTTCCCTACACTCCACACCTTCAAAATAGGAATTTTAAAAAATTAAATTAAATTAAAAATTCGTTAAATGGCTTCGAAGTGCAACAACCAACAAGCATAATTCCACTTATTGGGCCAGTTGGCCCAATTCATACCGAGCTAAGTGATTGACACAGTGTGCATTTATTTCTAAAATAAACTCTTCTTTTTCCAGAAAATAGGGAATCGCCAACAGTACATTAAGCTAATAATTAAAGAACCAAGTTGCGCCGGAAATATTGACCACAAAAATTATATGGGGAAAAAAAGAGAACGGGAATGATCCATCCAGATTTGAAACAACTTTCACCATCCGTACTTGATAATTACAAAAATAAAAATTAAAAAGTTTATCTATTAATTTTATTGATCATCCATTGGTTTCAAAGACACAGACTTGCTAAAGAAGGAGCTTAAATTTGTAGCCACTCGTAGTAATTTGAATATATACCTATACGACCCATCATCACAATCTCGCAATAGAAAGAGAGCCCACAGATCTTGACCAATCTTTTTTTTTTTAACTGAGATCTTGACCAATCTCAAACAACAACAAAACACATAAAATATAATAGTAATTATAATATAAAATCGAAAGATCCCATAGTAATATTAACATTAATTAATAGAGTCAGACTAACAGGAGAAACGGATAAAGTTAAATAAAAAAAATTTTGTTGCCCAAGGTATCCCCAATTTGACAGATCAAAGATTAATCCTCTGTGGATTTGAACTCCATTTAAGGGTCTACCGCTGACTAATGGATAATAAATTTTACTTATGCAGTACCACATATAATAAAAATTGGGACTTCAGCTTTCTTTACTTTTTTCCCCTCCTCTTCCATAGGTGGTTTATTTTATTTTATTTTTTTAAATGTACGGTTTCTTAAGACAGAATAAAAAAACTCCAACATTGGAAAGTAAAGGTAGGATCTTTGATCACATGCCAAATTCTCACCAATCACTCTTCTTCTTGGTGAAAGATGCATAAAGCATGATAATGCTCATGCTTTTCAAATCATATATAAACAGACAAATTAAATGGTTTTTTTTTTACCTGAACAAATTAAATGGTTTATGTTATAATAAAAGTATATTTTATATATCTTTGGATCATATGAAGGAAGCAATAATAGCCCATGAACTACCACAATTTGGTCGAATCTCATCCAATCCATGAGGATGCTTTTTTAATTCCAACTTTTGGTGATAATATTTTTGGTAATCTGTTTAGAATTCATTTTTGGTACACCCACTCTTATCCAATCGTACGTTTTTATTCTATTCAATTCACAAGTTTTGATGGCCACATCCACCTGACATAGATTGATGGACATTATTTTTTAGCTTCTTCTTTTTATGAAACATCTCATGTACACTAATTATTAATAATATAAGTGTTTATTTATAAACATGATCTCGGATATGGAGGGTACTAATAAAGCTTGAAAGTCCTTTAATGATCTACAAGCGACTGAAAATCTTAAACAGTTATCTTGCCAATGCCTTCTAAAGTGCATCAAGTTGATTCACTTAATTGACTCCCTTAAAATGCCTGAATTCAAAGTTTTTTAATATACGTAATTCTTGGTCAAAATCTTTTTCGGGTTAAGGGTAAAAAATGACCCTGTATTTATGTCCAAAGTACATGTGGCACCTTGTACTTTTTTTTGGCTCAAAATTGTCCATTAACTTTCAAATTTGGGTCAGTAATGACTCTTCCGTCAAACTGTCCCAATGGACGTTTCAAATTCGGGCCAATGATGACTCATCCGTCAAACTGGCCCAACAGATGTTTCAAATTCAGGTCAATAATGACTCATCTGTCAAATTGGCCCAACAAAAATTAGATTCTTGTGAAATTTCAGTGTGGGACCTACCCATGAAAAGGTAACAGAAATTGAGCCAATTTGACAGAGGAGTCATTAATGGCCCGAATTCGAAATATCAAATGGGTCAGTTTGACGAAAGAGTCGATATTGGCCCAAATTTGTAACGTCTGTTGGGCCAATTTGATGGAAAAGTCATTATTGACCCGAATTTAAAAGTTGATGGACAATTTTAAATAAAAAAAAAGTATAAAATGCCATATCAAACTTGAACATAAATACATGATCATTTTTTACCATTTACCCATCTTTTTCTGTTATCCATCATGTCTCTACTTTCATCCACACGGAGGTATTTCTTTCTAGTTTTGAAAACTGTGCAGGTGAGATAAAAAAAAAAACTACCTTTGGATAAAAAAAAGGTCCTAAAATTTCAAAAGATTTTATTCATACAAAGGTTTGAACTCAACAGTCTCATACTTCACAAAGATATAAAAAAGAATGTGGTGTTATTAAACTACAAGACACCAACATTTAATCCATCCTTTATGGAATTATCCTTAATTTATGTACACAAAAAATAAAATTACATTCGGGTCCTTTTATAAACAACAACCATCTAAAATCGTGTTAAAACAAAATGTTGGTTAAAAATTAATCAAAAATAATAAATTTGTAAGAGATGGGGTGCAATGGTGTCATACGATACATACACATAGACGACCCAACAAAGTGGAATTAGACTTTGTTATCTTTGTTGTTATATACCCTTATAAAAAATGGATAATTAATCATAGGTCTCGTGTAAAGAACTTAATTAAAATAACATCCCACAAAATCGCGAAATTAATCTAGATTTCCTGTCAGGAAGTTGTTATTGTATGGTCAAAAGTTGTCTAGGCGATAACAACTTTTAGCTAAACGATAACAACTTAGGGTCTAACGATCACAACTTTTAAACTTTTTTCAGTAAGAACTTTTAAACTGCCGATAACAATTTAATGAGTAGGTGATAATAACTTCATGGGACTTGAGATTAATTTCGTGATTTTGTGGGACCTCATCTTAATTAAGTTACTTACACGGAACCTATAATTAATTACCCCTATAAAAAGCATGTAATTAATTAAAAGTAAAAATAAAAAAGTGCGTATAATTTTTGAGCAAAATCAAATTGTTGCTTTTATATATATATATATATAACACCAAGCCATGCCAGAGAATATTGTTTGTAAATTGGAAGGAGAGAATAATATGGACATGGTGGTTTTTTTAATAAGTTGTTAATTGCTGATCATGCTGCAGCGCGAAAACGCAATTAATTGGTGTAATGCATTCCACATGGACTTAAGTATATTCAACAAATAAGGGCAAATGTGTGAGACACTTGTCAACACATAATTGGTGGACGTGGATGTTAGACATGTCCACTATATGAGTATAGTGGAAAGCTGTATCTATATGATATAGTAAAATGCAAAACTAATACGTGACAACTAATAATGTGTTTGAACTTTGAACCCTTCATTAAGCCAAGAGCCGCACCAATTTCCCAAATATATTAAATGGTAGACACAGCAAAGATCATAAAAAAATGTTAGACTAAAAACAAAACATCCTATTATAGATAATATGATTAAGTTGTTTTAATTTCCTCAAATTAGTAGATAGGGTTTTATATATTTCAAAGACATTAAATAGTACTCCCTTCGGTCCTATTTATAAGAACTCGGCTGTCAAAACAAGCCTTTTAAGAAAACATGTGAAAGTAATTAAATGTGTCTGAAATGTACATTTTTTTCCAATACTACCCTTATTTATGATAAGTCTATTAAAAGAAAGAAGTTTATGAGCATCAATAAATATGAAAGAGAATTAGGGACAAAATAGGGACAAATAAATGATGAGATAATATAAGGTGAACTCTTATATTTTAGACCAAATCAATTCAAATTTTGAGCTATTATAAATAGGACCAGAGGGAGTACTAATTAATATATTAATTAATCAGCGATAATAATTGGATACTATTAAGTTATAAAGTCAAATAAGTTCACGGCACATGGATGGTGGTTTGGACCTTGGTGCATGTCCTGCTATGAATCTTGTGCTTGTCACCTTTTGTTTATTATTTAGTCTCTTTTTTAATCTTTTTGTTCACGCTGTTCACATTGATAACATACCCTGGTAAATTATAAATTATGTCTGGTCATTTTGTTCAATCAAGTTTCCTATATTTTGAAATTGATAAACTAAATGAATTAGTCTGAGAGATTCATTTAAAATATCCAATCAATCGATAGATCAACACTTATAAGTTTTTAAATATTCAATTATTTGTTAAAAAGTTTCTCGGCGAGAAATTGATTTTTAAACGTATGAAACACAAAATTATGAGGTGATCTTTTAAACCTTTTGCTTTAATTGATATATCCTCTCCAACATGAAACACGCAGATATATTTTTTTGGTAAATTTAAAGCAATTAGAGCCTTGGGCCCCTGGTTTCCCCAGTATCCAACGCTTTTACTGGGTTTTTAGCCTTCTCAAGTGGGTCAGGTAACCTGGGCAATTGACTAGTTGGGAGTCGAGGTAATATGGAAAGCATCCTATAATACTTTTCACTAAGATAGGTACTACCCTCTACTTACAGGTGCGTTTCCAATAATTGAACTCTTGTTACCTGTGGAAGTGTCAACCGCTTTACCACTGCGCCCAACACTTGTTGGTTGAAACATGCAAATATAAGAGAAATTATCATTGTATGAACATAGTCGGTCACTTCACTCATGATTAATCAATCACAAACAAACATTTTAAAAATATTTTAATTTGATTTAGAGAATTTTAATAATTTTAATCTAATTAAAATACTTTAGATCACATTAAAATATTCCTGAAATGTTTTATTATAATTTTTTAGACCATAAATAACCTAGTAGACTATGTTATAAGTAGAATTTCTAAAAAAAATGATAAAATACTTAAGTATTCATAATCTTTAATGTATTTATTAATACTCCTTCTGTCTTAAATATAAGACATGTCTACTTAATTTATTTAAATTAAGAATGCTAGTTAAGTTAGTTAAAATCATATGATATTATAAAAACACTGTAATCATCAACATTTATTCTCATCTTCTCTCTTTTGTTTGTATATTATTAAGGATCATCATCAATTTGGACAATTTAAGAAAAAGTTGTAGAAAATTAGAAATTAGTCTTATATGTAGGATCAAACCCACCTCCTTAAATAGGTTTTAGTTTTATATTAATAACAAGAGGGAATAATTTTTTTAATAAAAACACTCATATAAAACAAGACGTGGGTCTCGTGCACATAATTAAGGATTTAACTGCCATTACCGAAATAACCAGTTCGACCACTGGAGTAAAAGACCCTAAAGTTATACAGACAGGACAAAATCAATTAGTCAAAAAGTTGTTACACCATAAAATGAAATGTACAAGACTTCGATGATAAGCATGTATATAAATTATCGACACTGAATTGAGAGTTGATTATAGTATTATATACTATAAAAATAATACTTCATCCGGTCTTTATTACCACTCTGTTCTTTATTATAAGTCTAATTACCACAAATTTTTTATTCTTAAATATAAGTTCACTTTGGGATCAATTAATGCTATTGTGACTAATTTACCCATATGTTGAAAATAGGGAAGATGAGAGGGAATGATTATAGTGTATAAAATATTATTTTAACACATATTCTTAAATAAGGGTAAAGTTGAAAAAATAGGATATATTTAATGCTGTAACTTCCACTCTTTAGTATGTGAGAAATAGTTAAAGTGGATTTATAATAAATAATATAATGGTATTAAAATATCAACTAACAATTTTCATGTACCAATAAAATTAGTTTAAAACATTGAATTTGTCCTAAAATTTAAGTAGTTTCCAATAGTACGCTCATTATGTTAACTACTCTATTATCCTCTACCACTATCCTTATTAAATATGGGCATGCCTAAAAAAATAATTAATGTACATTGGAAACCAACAAGTGTCTTATAAAAAAAAGACAAAAAAACTTGTTAATTTATGTCTTATAATAAGGATTAGAAAGGTATTTCAATTGCCTAATATTATAAATTATCTTTGCTTTGGCCCCGAGTTTTCCCCCAATTAATTAATTAATACAATACATGTATTATAGGAGACAAAAACCCAATACTTAAATTTATAGATCTGGATCAGATAGACCAATGCAAATGTGTGAATATATAAACTATAAAGTTTGGTTGGTAGAGTCTAATATTTCATTTAGATACAAATTTAAATCATGCACCCAAAAGCTCTTGCGCATGAGGAATGATAACCTTTTCTTTAATTGTCTACTTAGTATCAACTACGTTTGTACCAAAACCAGACGTATTTCTTTCTTTTTTTCTCCGATTACAGAACCAGACGTATTTCTAAAGTAAAAAAACTTTAAAATACATTAGGTGAATACAAATAATAATATAATAATAACAATAATGCACTCCTGATGAATCTGTTGGATCATTTTGAGATCAACGCATGACTTAACACACACATATCAACATTGATGCAAAACTCAGTACAAAAAATTAGTTAATTAACCATGTAATTAGCCACAAAATCTGTCTTAAAATATACTGTTGTTAAATAATTAATCATATAATTCCTCATTTAACCACATAGTTTTGTCTTTATTAACAGAATTATGTAACTAATTTATGTGGCTAATTCATTATTTTGTTAGTGACTACTAAAGATGAGTCCATTTGTTACGTAAAGAATATACGGTGCATACGGTCATGTTAATGATGACCCACACACAATACAGGTTATTATAGTTAATATGTGAGTGTGTATATAAACAAAATAATATAACTTTTAATGAACTTTTTATTGTTTATAGATTTTTAGGCCTTTTTTTTTACCTGATAGATTTTTAGGCTTGGAAAACATGATAAACGCACATTGGAAAATAGCTACAGTTATCTGATTGCGAAGTAAGAAGTTGTAGCTTGATTTGTTAAATGTTTTAACTTATAAAAAATTTTAAAGATCGCATATTTCTTGCAATTAATTAATGGAGTGAGCCTAAATAAATTCTACTTTTTATTATTTTGTCTTTCAGGTAAAAATCATACATTTTAAAAAACAATTGTAACCTGTTAAGAAATAAAGCATAGCCTATTCATACCTTATGTGTTAATTTTTTTAAAAAGATATTAGGAAGTTATATTTCATGGAATTAGAGGAGGGGATGAACAATTCTTATCAGTTGAATTTAAAGAAATTATAAAATTGGAATTAAATGTTTATACCGAATTTTTCATACGATCTTTCACAGTACATATTCTCTTTATTAAAATTTTATAACCTCACGGAGGCATCATATAAGGCTATAAGGTTTAATTTTCCTACGCTGTGATGATTTTGTCATAAAAATTGAAAGCCGCAGGGCACAATAAAGAGGCAAGTGTAAAATGTGCATTATTGGTGAAGTGAAGCCAAATATTCAAATGAGAGTGATTTGGCTAACTAATTAAAATATTGAAATGTGCACTTGAAAACCTAATATAGCTACCCAGTTTCAAATTTTGGACGGTTTGGTAAGACGCCTTCAAATGCAAGAATCTACCATTCTACCACTGTGTAAAACAATACTGACCTTGTGTTAAAATTTAATGTCATTTCCGATATATAAATATACATACACATATTACACGCATACACACACATAGACAGATACTATATTGTTAATTTTGACTCAATCCTCTATCATGCAATTGGGTGATAACTACTTCACAAAAGGGTGAAATTCAAATGGATAAACGCCTGCAAACAATGATGTCTCTCTTAAAGTGTAATAAAAAGCTAAGTATGATGATTCATTCTATAATATAATAACTTCCTTCTGCCATTAAAAATTTTATGCCTAGCTTAGTCTTAATTGGTTAACGATGTAGCCTTAGTCTATTGTATATATAACATATATATATATATGTATATCAAAGTTCAGAGAAAGACAATAAAGATATAATTCCAGAATTTTGTATTATCGATGATATATATGTGGAAATTAAAGACTTTACAACTCTAATATTTATAATCTAGCTGACAAGTGAGAGCCGCGTACGTGTACTAAAGTTTGTTTGACTATTTGAACAGACTAACAAATACTGTTTGAAGATTAATTTCTATTTCTCTAACAATACATACATCCAATTATACATATATATATATATATATCTCTTGCATAGTTCATATATATATATATGAATATATTTACTCTACGATTATACAAAGTATAACATAAATTAATTGAGTTGGGTCCTAAAGTTAGAGTATGCCTTGGGGTTGAGATTTACTAATCGCCTATCAACCACGTTCTAGACTTGGCAATATGATTTGAATACATGATTACAAGTCATTGGTTAAATATCTAACAATTAGACTTATCTTTATTGTGCAGATGTCATTGTTACTTTTTCTAAATGCCGCCTAAAACTGTTCTAATTAAGCAAAGTACCCTCATTGGTCATTTTCACAAAGCCTTGTTAGCTTCTTTGTTAATATTAATATTAAAATGAATAATTAAAGTTAATTGAACGTTAAAAATCTTACAATTTTTAAAAGTTACTCTATGATATGTTATAAATATTCCATCAAATTATATAAAAATACTGTTGTATTAAACTGATAGATGAGCATAAGAAAAACTGATAAGCGTGGCGTTAGGAGATGAGAAGAAGAAGTGTTAAATAATAAATTATATAGTGTCAATGGCAATACAATGTCGCGAGAAACAAAAACAGGGTGTAACAAGAGAATAAATTAGCCGACGTAATTGGATCGATCGGATAAGAAGATAACGATCATGAATAATAATTAATCTCTCGTGGATAATAATTTGAAATTTTTTTATGACATCGGTGTTTGAATTATTGTGTAGGTTGAAACTGAATGACAATGTTGACAAAAAAAGAAAAAAGAAATTGAATGACAATGATATAGCAGTAGAGTAATCATCCCTCCTATCCTTTTTATATTAAATATATGTTAGTCATTATTTTATCTCATAATAAATTTATATCAATATCTTTATGCACTCTCTTTATAAATAAAGGGACAACTGAAAAAAACTCAAATCTTATACGTTTATTACTTTCACTTAGTATTTAAACTGCTTTGTTAAAAAAAGTTAGTATTTGAACTACATAATTTTGCTGATTGTTGCTTGTAAAAATGAGTAAAGGATAGTACTTCCTTAAGTCCATATTACAAGAGGAAACATAAGATTTTTTTTTTTTGTCAATATTATAAAAAGTGATATGTAAAAGTTAATATAACAAATGTTTAATTTCTATTTTTATTCTTGCATATTAAATGTAAAAAGAGGGAGAGACTGCGTGCATAATAAAGGATACAGAGGTAAATTTGAAAAATCACATTAATTTTACCCATAATAAATAACTCAATTTTTTTTTTAAATTGAACCTTTTTTCGTCTATAAGATATCAAAATGTCACTAATTTTATATAAAATTTAATGATAAAATCAAACACAAAAAATTTGACCTCAAAACTATTTAATATTACGATAAAAAGATGAAAGATGACTAAAAAAACAGAGAAAAAAAATCTAAGTCCATACATAACACTGTTACTAGAGGATAAAATTTTCATTTCCACGTGCGAAGTTGCAAACTGTCATACAATAAGTGCTGTCAACTACGACAAATTTTTTGGCAATGCCATGTGAAGGTATAAACTCGCAAATAGATGAACTTTCCATAATGTTTATATCTTCTATAAAAAATTAAAATAAAATGCATCGATATAGAACATCGGTTTCAAATTAAAACATATAAATAGATGGGAAAATTCTAGAAAAAGACTCTTGAATTATTAAAAGGACACTTTACTATAACGAATTTCGGAAAGGACCAGTCAGTACATTTGACTGAACTGTCTATACCCAAATTAAATGGAAAAAACTGAAATACACTTGGTTCAAATATATTTTTTTAAAATAAAGAGCCCCCACTACCGCCAGCCGCCAGTGGGGGCCACCACGTGGCAGGTGTCCCTTATAAAAAAGGGATACAAAAATCCCACCCCTCAGCTTGGTGGCTTGGTGGCCTTACCACCAAGTTTCATCATCATTCTTTTGCAAAAATTATACATATACCATATTTCATTCTTTTTTTAATGTTTGCCCAGAATTGTATAAGGGATTACCGGATTCACATAAGGGATTACCAACATCTTTCTATCCAATTACCACATCATTACCAACTTCTTTTTATTTGTTTCCAGAATCGTGTAAGGGATTACCGAATTCAAATAAGGGATTACCAACTTCCCACAAGGGATTCCCAACTTCGCATGAGGGATTCTTAACTTCGCATAAGGGATTCTCAACTTCGCATAAGGGACTACCGAATTCATATAAGGGATTACCAACTTCGCATAAGGGATTCCCAATTTCCCTTAACTTCGAATAAGGGATTTCCAAACTCAGTTGTAGAACCGATTCCCAACTTCATAATTACTTTACTAGATCTTTTATGTCGTTCCCAGAATCTTTCAAGGGAATTCCCAATTTCCCTAAGGGCAATCCTAACATCAATTGTAGAACCAATTCCTAACTTCATAATTATCAACATGCTTGGAACGTTGGCGGGCGTGGCCCCTGCCGGCGCCCAGTGGGGGTGGGGGCCTTTATTTAAAAACAAATATTTGAACCATGGACATTTTAGTCTTTTCCATTTAATTTGGGTATGGACAGTTCAGTCAGATGTACTGACTGGTCCTTTCCGAAATTTGTTGTAGTATTGTTCTTTTAGTAATTCGAGGGTCTTTTTTGAAATTTTCTCTAAATGGATTAGCTTTATTTTTAAAGCTTGCCCTCTTATTTTTTATAATCCCTCTATAATACGGTTTCTTAACCTGTTCCTCAAATCATCAGCCATTTCAATAAGATTTTGAAGGATAAACTTAGCTCCTGAAAATTGTGTTCACCGTTCCAATCAAATATTTTTACGTGGACATTTCTCAATAATAAACATTTCACATTGATGAAATTGTAAAATTTGTTGTTCCATTGTCAATAATAAAAAACATATACATAACAATATTTATTGATTGAAAAATTGTACCGCTCTCATTCTTAAATATAAGACTTAGTTGACTGTTTTGAAAGGTCCCAATAAAGTTAAATAAATTACTTATAAATTGATTTACCTAAATTTTTCTCTAAATTAGTTTATTTAATTTGACTTACAAGCTGATATATAATATAATAATATACGAAGTACGTTATCAGTAAGTTGTGTCTTTCGGAATGGGGTTAATTGATACAAATAAAATTCAATTAGGTCTTATATTTAGGAACAATGTTACTTGTATACAAATAAAATTCCACTTTAATATATTTCTCATGTAATGAATACTATTTATTGAACAATGGTCAAATGTTAATTTAAAGAGGTTGGCCAAAAAAAAAATGTTAATTTAAAGAGTATAAACTCTTTAAACTACATTTCCCGGTTTCTAAATATAAAATCCAATTATTTTTTCTAAAAAAGGTTAAAAAAGCTAAATAAGTTAAGTATAAATTGATTTACCTAAAATTTTTCTTAAAACCATTTTGTTTGTCTTATAAACTAATATATACTCTAATAATACTAAAAATATGTTATGTTCAAATGACTTATTTAGCTTCCTCTGTGTATAAAAATTCAACTAGATTTTATATTAAATTGTAAATCTACCCCAAAAGTAACTAAAACATAGTAATTTTGTCTATTGGCATTAAATATGTTAATGATCAACACTAATTTTTAAAAAATTGGGCATATTTGCTCATTTTTTAACACGTAAAATTGCTCATTGAAAAAATTTCACATAACTAATGTTCCTTAGTGATTACTTCACCTTGAGTTATTCTCCATCTTACAAATAGTTTATTTATCTAACATATAATCTAAGGTTAAGATGTATTTTGACCAATTATTTGTTTCAAAAAGTGCATCTGACACAATTATTTTTAAAATGGTCCATATAAGCCAACTATCTTTTAAAAATGGGCAAATTGGCCAATACCATACAGAATTCTGTTGTGTCAGGTGCTCATTTTTGTAATAAATTATTGGTCAAGTTGTCCCATTTTAAAATATGGTTATCTTATATGGACCATTTTAAAAGATTGTTGGCTTATATGGATCATTTTAAAAATAATTGTGTCAGGTGCGCTTTTTGTAACAAATCATTGGCCAAAATGCATCTTATCCCGGCCCTATAATCTAATTACATATATCATACATTAAGATTTAGTGATATGCAGTATTTTACTTCGTCAATCTCCACAATAAAAGTCCACTAACTCTTACTCATCTGATCCTATTTATAAGTCACTTCCAGCATATTTCACACAGACCAAAGAAAACCTTAAAACTCATTAACTTTCCACTAAAATCCTACAAATTTACAATTTTCCCCATATTAAATATCCACTATACCACGTGAAAATAAAGTCAACACATAATAAATTAAGATTAAACTTGTACATTCACATTAAATATTTAATGAGGTGACTTATATATAGGACCAAATAAAACCTTATCTTTCTACCCTATAAATAGGACCAGATGAGTATATACTGTATTATAACAAAAGCATTGGATATTGACGAATGGGTCCCATTGGAAGGGGGGAGGAAGGTGCATGAACTGATGTAACGAACACGAAGGGAAGCAATTGCGTGAGGGTACACCTAACAGTGTCCCTACGTTCGCACCATATCCGATCCCTTTCTCTCTTGTCCCTTTCCTTCATTGCCTACCTCACTGTCTCCATCCACATATCTCTTTCTCTCTTCCTTCCCCAACCGTCCGATCCCTTCTCCCTCTCTCCTCTCCCCATTCCATCCAACGCTTCTCAATCCTCCACGCTTCATCCCAACCACCGAACGTGGATCATCACCACACAGTAGCAGAACCCCGTCAGTGTTCATATCCATTGAATGAAAAAAGAAAAAGAAAAAAAAAAAAAAAAAGGAAAGAAGGCTTATCCACTTGAAGAGAGTTGAGAAATGTGAAATTGCCGCTCTGCCCGCCTGTTCACTGTCCGGTTCCTTTTGTCCTTTTTCGTGCAATTGTGTTTTCAAACATGCCATTGAGCGTTCGACACGTGTCTCATACTTCCACGTGCCCTATAGTAGCTGCCTCTACCTAACCCTCTCTACTTGGTCCTTATCCATTCTGTATCTATCTACTAACAAAATTCAACAATTAGATTAATATATTTGATGACTCGGTTTTGGCAACCATTCATAAGCTTATAAAATATTTCCTATTAGAATAATTGTTTGGGTAAATGGAAGATAACATCAATAATTAATTTTGTATTTTTAAAGTTTATCCATGTAGAGAAATTAGTTGTTCTGGTTTATATGGTTGAATTAAACTGTAAAATAAACATAGTTAGTACTAAATCCATTAACCACCTCCCAAAATATGGTAAAGTGAATGACTCAAGACATAAAATTCACGGTTTATAACATACTATAAATTATCACCAAAACGTTTGAATATCCTTAATTATTTTAATTTAATTAGTGGTATATTTGAGTGTTGAACATACAACCGTGAGCCTAGCCACTGACAAATAGAATCAAATATTAGATAATACATATTAAAAAATAAGAATAAACTTAAAAGTTATTTGGGGGATGATCATTCAACTTTCTTCCAAATACTACTTTGATCACAATTTCTCGTGAGTACATGAAGTCTAATATAATATTTAAATGTATAAAGTAATCTAATAAACTAATTTCCTGCCAATTGATAGATTATTGAGACATGACTTGAGAGTAGCATATAATCTACTCATTACTCATTGTCCTTAAATACAAAATTTAGTTGATTTTTTTAGAAAGCTGTTAAAAAATTAAATAAATTACTTATAAATTGATCTGTTTAAATTCTTTCTCTAAATTAGTTTATTTGACTTATAAGCTAACATATAATCTATTAATACATAAAATATATTATGATTAAGTGGTTGATTTAACTTCCTTAATTTAAAAAAAATCAATTAAATCTTATATTTAACCATGAAAGTAATAAATATTGTATTATCAGTGTTCAAATTTCAAATACATTTTTGACTCGACACTATTTGAAAAAACATTTCATAATATGCTTAGATTTTTCATATTTTTAAGGAATATGTGCAACGTTGATATGTGCAAAGTACTAATCTGGTCATATTTATAGGGCAGAAAGAGAATGTTTTATTTGATCCTATGTATAAGTCACATCATTAAATATTTAGTGTAAATGTATAAGTTTACCCTTCATTTATTATATGTTGACTTTATTTTCATGTGATATAGTGGATATTAAATATAGGTAAAGTTATAAATTTATTGAATTTTAGTGGAAATTTAATGAGTTTTAAGGCTTTCTTTAGTCTGTATAAAATATACTGAAAGTGATTTATAAATAGGACCAGAGGAGTAAGCTGCATTGTTTGAACTCTTGGTTCTTTTTTTGGGCCAACTTTTGAACTCTTTCACACATATAATTTTTTTTTTTGACCATCACACATATAATATTTTAAAACTTTGATATTAATTGCGAACTTAATAAATGAACGTTACTATTAATGACACACTCTCGAGTCTCGCCTCTCCATCTACCTAGTCAATCTTAAAAAATAAGCACATAATTTGGCAAGTTGGATAAATGGAGTAACGTTGGGGGGAGGTGGGTCCCAGAGAAGTGACCATTGCGGCGTCCAGCTGTCAACGGTGTTGGGTCGGGGCTCCAAATTCAAAGCACTTTCTACTTCACGTGGGTCCCATCTACTTTTTTTTACCGTGTCCCTCTGGCTTATCCATTTGAACCCTCCATAGCCAATCAAATCCATTCCCTTCGTCCCCCTCATACGTGTCGACCATTCATTGGGTGACCAGACAACGTTACAGTGCTCCCCGAAACATCAAATCCCTACAGTTGTCGGAGATATCCGATAAATGGTCAAACGAGGCACGAATCTCGATCCTGTCAATGAAGCGTGGACAACTCGCCACGTAGCCCAGTGGAGCCCATAGGCGAATGGTGGAGTGACACGTGTCGGAGGCACGAGCGTGACAGCTAAGTGGGCCCCACAGGAACCATGATGCCTCGGGGCGGACTAACCAAAGGACAAAGGATAAGGTCGAAGTCTAGGAATTATAAGCTGCTTCTCACATCTTATGTTACCACGACATCTGGCCGTTGATACAAGTTAGTGCAAGGCTTGTTGACTGACCTAACGGTTGATAGGTGCTTCTCATTTTTTCTTACTCTTTTTTGGCTGAGACAAAACAAGAAACAAATGGTGAAGCTGTTGACCCATAAAAACTAGGGAGCTTCCAAAAATATCACACTGTGATAAGCTGTCCCAGCTCAGTGGAGAGAGAGAGAGAGAAAGTGATGAGGGAGAAAGCTCCATAAAGCTACCAAAAGATAATTTAAAGTTTTCTAATTTTTCTTAATAAATTTCTTGAATGGATTAATATGTATATATTTCCCCCATATTCTACCTCACCACCTTCTGGTTGGACAAAATTGGAGTTTTCCTCCTCCAACGTTTTTATCTGGATTCCAAAATTTTTCCACTCATCCAATCAAAAATGGAATTCAAATCTCAATCAAACTGGTAATTTTCCTCAGCCGCTTCTTTTAATCAACTTGGGGTTCTTCTTGATTTCGTATTTTTCCTTTCTTCCTTTCCCCTGTACTCTGAAACTTCTCTGCTTCTACATGACAACAACAATCTCTAGAGTATTGTTTGGTTGCTGTTTATTGTCATAGCTGTATTTATTTTTGATCTGAATCTATTCCATCCCTTTTGTTCCCCTCTTATCTGGAATTACAACTAGTTAAGTACAGCTACATGGTGTATCTATCCCTTGCTTTGATCCACTTCTCTAAGCTCATCTTCAAGCTCCTCCTCCTCCTCTCTCTCGTAATGCTCTCCCTCCCTCTTCATCACACATTGATCACTTCCTCCTCCCATTTCATGCTCTATAGTTTCTCATTTTCTCAATTCAGGGCCAGTGTTATCTGACCCACACACAAAAAAAATCTCTCTTTTTTTCAAGGGGTCACCTTAAAGGAGTGATTTATCTGCTAGTATAGTGCTGTAGCTTCTGTGGTTTTTCTTAAGAGAAAATGGTTTCAAGATCTTACTCAAATCTATTGGACCTAGCCTCTGGTGACTCTCCATCATTTGGGTTTATGAGCCGCGGGATTCCCAGGATTATGACTGTGGCTGGTTTGATTACTGAGGTTGATGATGACCCAGCGGAGAGTGTAAACTCCGATCCCTCTTCATCGGTCCACCGCGAACGGATCATAATAGCGGCGAACCAGCTTCCAATCAGGGCTCAGAGGAAGCCAGAAGGTAGTGCTAGTGGTACTGGTGGTACTAGTACTAGTGGTGGTACTAGGAATTGGTTGTTCCAGTGGGATGATAATTCACTGTATCTTCAGTTGAAAGATGGATTAGGTGATGATGATACTGAAGTTATTTATGTTGGGTGTCTCAAAGAAGAAATCCACCCAAATGAACAAGATGAGGTCTCACAATACCTCCTTGAAAATTACAGATGTGTCCCCACTTTTCTCCCTCCTGATCTGTTTTCAAGATACTATCATGGGTTTTGCAAGCAGCAGCTATGGCCTTTGTTTCACTACATGCTGCCTCTGTCGCCAGAACTTGGTGGTAGATTCAATAGGACGCTCTGGCAGGCTTATGTATCTGTGAATAAGATTTTTGCTGATCGAATTATGGAAGTGATTAACCCGGAAGATGATTATGTTTGGATCCATGATTATCATCTCATGGTGTTGCCTACATTCTTGAGGAAGAGATTCAACAGAGTCAAACTTGGGTTCTTCCTCCATAGCCCATTCCCTTCTTCAGAAATTTACAAGACATTGCCCATCAGAGAGGAACTTCTGAGAGCTCTTTTGAATTCAGACTTGATAGGGTTCCACACATTTGATTATGCACGCCATTTCCTGTCTTGTTGTAGCCGAATGCTCGGCCTTAGCTACGAATCGAAGCGGGGTTATATCGGGCTCGAGTATTATGGTAGGACTGTTAGCATCAAAATTCTTCCTGTTGGTATCCACATGGGTCAGCTGCAGCAAGTGTTAAGCCTTACTAAGACTGAAGAGAAAGTTGCTGAGCTCATTAAGCAATTTTCGGGTCGAGGAAGGACACTGATGCTCGGAGTTGATGACATGGACATCTTTAAGGGGATAAGTTTGAAGCTTTTGGCGATGGAACAGCTTCTTATTCAACATACAGAGTGGCAAGGGAAGGTTGTTTTGGTCCAAATCGCGAACCCGGCCCGGGGGAGAGGGAAAGATGTGAAAGAAGTGCAAGCTGAGACAAAGGCAACAGTTAAAAGGATTAATGAAACATTTGGGAAACCTGGGTATGATCCTGTCATTCTGATTGAGGAACCACTCAAGTTCTATGAGAAAGTTGCATACTATACTGTTGCTGAGTGTTGTCTAGTCACCGCAGTTAGGGACGGAATGAATCTCATACCGTACGAATACATAATCAGTCGTCAAGGAAATGAGAGATTGGACAAAGTTTTGGGGCTATGTTCCTCTCCTAAGAAGAGCATGTTGGTTGTCTCTGAGTTCATAGGCTGTTCCCCATCTTTAAGTGGGGCAATCAGAGTGAACCCTTGGAATATTGATGCAGTAGCAGATGCAATGGACTCTGCCCTTGAAATGGCTGATTCAGAGAAACAGCTTAGGCATGAGAAGCATTATAGATATGTTAGTACCCATGATGTTGGATACTGGGCTCGAAGCTTCTTGCAGGATTTGGAAAGGACTTGTAGTGATCATGTCCGGCGAAGGTGGTGGGGAATCGGGTTTGGATTGGGTTTTAGAGTTGTAGCACTTGATCCAAATTTCAAGAAGCTCTCCATGGAGCAAATAGTTTCGGCATACAAGCGAACAAAAACCCGGGCGATCCTCCTAGATTATGACGGCACACTTATGCCTCAAGCTTCCATTGACAAGAGTCCAACAAGCAAAACTATTGAAATTCTTAGTAGCTTGTGTAAAGACAAGAAAAACATGGTGTTTCTGGTTAGTGCTAGAAGCCGAAAAACACTTACTGAATGGTTTTCTCCTTGTGAGAATCTGGGAGTTGCAGCTGAGCATGGCTACTTTCTAAGGTAAACCACAGAAAACTCTGGGATGATATTTAGTCAAAAGGTTCCTTAGGTTTTGTAAGTAGCCTCATTATTAACAACACTATTGACCAAAAACATATTTGTCCATTGTTTGGTTTCAGATTAAAGCGTGATGCAGAATGGGAAACATGTGGACCCGCAACTGACTGTAGCTGGAAACAGATTGCTGAGCCTGTGATGAAGCTTTATACCGAAACAACTGATGGATCCACCATTGAAGATAAAGAGACTGGACTGGTGTGGTGCTATGAGGATGCAGATCCAGATTTCGGATCATGTCAAGCCAAGGAACTTCTTGATCATCTTGAAAGTGTGCTTGCAAATGAACCTGTCACTGTCAAGAGTGGCCAGAACATTGTAGAGGTCAAACCACAGGTGTGTACGGTATTTCTGAATTAGTTTAGATCAGTTCTCTTGGATCTTGACTTTCAGCAATATGGCTTTATTTTTTTCATTTATCATTAAATTTGGGATGTGAACTTCTGGTTAACTTGGGAGACGTTACTTGTATAGCAAGTCATCTAGTGACGAGAATGTAGTTGGTGCCAGGTGAAGGTTTTTTAAGGGTTTTTACGGATACAAAGAAAAATAGTGCTATGATAGTGGGAAAAAGTACAAGCACATGGAAAAGGTGATCTGTTGTCTAGTCCAATAGATCTGTAACTTGTGAACCTTAATCTAAGTCTGGAATTCTTCAAATGCTTCATGTAACTTAATGTTAATTATGAAATCCCTTCTAGAGAGTAGAGAGTAAATTGATTTTTAGACTTATTGCCAAAACAAAAAAAATGATTTTTAGACTGCTGCATAAATATGACATCTCTGTTAAAACTTAGAAGGTATTCTATTCTATGCCTTTTTTTACTCCCCTTTCTTTCAGATGCCTATTTGTTTCATGGTTCTAATATGCAGCACAAACTTTCCAAAAAATGAGCTGTATCTGCATTTGATACATCAGATACTCTAGAGTGAGACCCAGCATGATTTTTTAAATTTCAGGAATTCTTCATTATTAATGTACTGCTGTGTGTGTGCAGTCCATTGCTTCTATAGGCTTTTATTATCTATGTATCTTGTGGTCTTCCATCTATTGGCATTTAATACTTATGTTACTTGCAGGGTGTAAGCAAAGGGATTGTGGTGAAGCGCTTGCTTTCAACCATGCAAGAGAACGAAATATCACCTGATTTTGTGCTGTGCATAGGAGATGATAGGTCTGATGAAGACATGTTTGAGGTAATCTCCAGTTCCCTGGATGGTCCCACCCTTGCGGTGGGGGCCGAGGTATTTGCTTGCACGGTTGGCCGGAAACCGAGCAAAGCCACATATTATCTGGATGATACGGCTGAGATAGTGAGATTGATGCAGGGACTGGCCTGTGTTTCAGAACAAACAGTTCTGGATTAAGGCATATGGAAGAAATTGAAGGATGGTGAATGAAATGTGATGTGCTTCACTGCTTCTTGTCGTTCTGGTTTTAGGCTTAGTTTATGCTTCTTTCTTTCTTCCCTACACGATCTTATTTGCTTTCTTTCTTGATGTTTCCATGTAAATTACAGTAGTTGTTTGTTACCGAGAGAAGCTCTGTATCGGATTCCCTTGGAATGTTTGGTTTCAATTAGGAAAAACTTGTAAATATATTTGTTTTTCCCTCCATTAACTTGAACTCTGCTTTGCTTTCCGAAGATATTTGATATCTTCCCTACTCAATCTCATTATTGATTTCATTTTTCTCTGGCCTCCCCGGAGGTATTTATTTGGCTGATGTAAATTATCTTCAAAATGACTTTTTTGATCAGTGACAGCATCATAATCGTTATTTCTCCATCCGTACTATCCCAAAAGCACAATTAGTAGCCTCGTTAACTGGTATAATCCATGCTTGCAATCTATTAATTCATTAAATCAGCCTCTGAAATCTTAAAATGCGTGTGCTTGTGTTCCCAAGTACATTTAGGATGGTAATATTTGTTGGTCGGACAAAGTACTCCCTCCGCCCTTATATATAAGAGCAAAAAATTTGAATGGTTTTGTCCCTTTTTATAAGAGCCTATCACAAATTGTCAAAGCATTTAATAAACTTTTTCCCATTTTACCCATCATTATTTTCTCTATTCACATTCTCTTTCATACTCATTTATAACACTATTATCACATTTCTCTCTTTTACATAAATAAAGGTAAACTTGAGAAAACAAAATTATTCAGACATATTTATCTCTCTCAACTACTTTCTTAATCTGTGTGATTTTATCTATTTAGCTCTTATAATAAGGGACTGAGGGAGTAATATGTTGTATTCAATTCATTGGAGTAAAGTACATTTTATCAGTATCCAGATGAGATCACATGTTCATTTTCTCAGTGCGTGTGGCATATCTCAATTCTCCAGTAGGTGGCCTTTTGGCCATAGAAGACAGATTGGTCGCTTTTGGGTCCCTACTATAAGCAGGAGGATGAATGTCCAGTACCAAGTCAGACATGACTGTGACAGAAAGCAGTCGCACAGATTTTGAAGCCTGAGATGCTCATTCTTGCTTGAGTATCATTTATATTTAATACTCCCACTTTTGGTCAACCTGAATTAGTAAGGATGAAGATGAATTTCAGAATTGTCAATCGATCATAATTGTTTCACCAAAAATCTCCACAAGAACAATCACCATTCTTGAAATGGTGGAATCTGCTATTATCCCTCACAATGATTTCCCTTCCAACAATCTTCGCCATAAATTTAATTGCCGTATGGCAGTCCACACAAACCCGAATGTTCTTAATTACACGGATGGTAGTGCCGGCAGGAGTGCTAATTATGCCATATGCTATGGCAAGTCTTTCACTGTGGCCATGTAACAAAAACCGCTTTTGATCCTCTTCCACATCATGGAGCACCTGATCAGTGTCAGCAACATAACCTTCTTTCTCCATCTGCTCCAATAACACATTCAATGCCTCATTTATTTTTTCATAATCTGGATGGGATTCATCTCCGGCCATGAAACAATGCACATTGTTTCTAACCTCAATCCAGCTGCATGCCGGCGTCTTCTTCATTCCCTTTTGCCTCATCTGGATTCTTAATCTCGCCGCGTCTTTCCATCTGCGGGCAGCTGAGTATATGTTTGACATCAAAATATAAGCGCCCATGTTCCCGGGATCGATAACTAGTATCTTGTCAACGACCTTTTCTGCTAATTCAACATGCTTATGGACTCTACAAGCAGCCAGCAATGTTGACCACACACTTCCTGTTGGTGGTGGTGCTTTCATGCCACAAATGAAGTCATAGGCTTCCTCCAACTTTCCAGCTCTACCAAGGAGATCTGCAACAGCAGCACAGTGCTCCAGGCCGGGAGCAATACCGAAATCCTGTGACATACAATTCAAATACTCCCACGCTTCGTCTACCAAACCAGCATGACAACAGGCAGTTAAAACAGCCACAAATGACACATAGGTTGGCTCTACTCCATCTGCTAACATCTTCTCAAACAAGCTAACTGCATCAAGGGCATGCCCATGTAAAGCACATCCCATAATGATGGCGGTATATGACACAATGTCATGTGACTCTATTTTTTCGAATATATGCCTGGCTAACTTAACGTTGCCACATTTAGCATACATATCCACCAGAGCACTTGCTATAAACTTGTTATCATCAAACCCTGTTCTAATTATATATCCATGGAGCTGCTTTCCCAAACTCAGGGTTGTCAAGTGAGCACAAGCTGGTATAATACTTGAGAAAGAAACAGGCATTGGTTTGATTTTTTCCTTCAACATTTGACGGAAGAAACACAGCCCTTGATCAAACTGACCATTCTGCACACACCCTGCGATAATAGAGTTCCATGAAATGGCATCTCGCTTGGACAAGAGGTTAAAGACACTAAGCGAATGCTCTGCTTGAGTACATTTGGCATACATATCAATTAAGCCGCTTCCAATGAAAACATCTGCATCGAACCCGTGTCTGATAGCATAGCTATGAATTTCTTTTCCTTTGACAATATCAGCATACTCTGCAAAGATTGGTAGAATGCTTGACAATGTGAAGGTATCAGGCCTCAAGTTTTCATCTCCCATCTTCCTAACCATGGTTAATGCTTCTTCATACATCCCATTTTGTGCATGTCCTACAATAACAGTGTTCCAAGAAACAAGATCCTTTATTGGCATCGTCTCAAAAACCTTTCTGACACTATCTATTTTCACAGTATCCATGTCTTCCAACACAACATCACACTGATTAACGTGATCTAAAAAATTGACATCAGCATCACCTTTTACATGAGAATTATTACCAAGGAACTGTCCCTCATAACTGTTCTCTGATTTACATGAATGATTATAATTCAAGATCAAATTACCATCAGCTTCTCTCTCTATATTGCCGGCGAGAAACTGCATTCTCCCCTTCCCTTCTTCTAACTTACCAGAAACTATTTCATCATTTGATCCAATGCGCCTAAATAAATAACCCTCATGTTTGGCATTTTCCCTTTTTTCAGTAAACCGGTCAAGCATTTTCTTTGCAAAAAGATTACTTTTACAAGACTTACCCAAACTCTGAAATTTTGAGTACATATTCATCAGTGCATTACCAGTGTATAAATCAAAATCCAGACCAAGACGGATGATGCACCCATGTACTGACTCACCCAACCTCAAGTCCTTCAGCAATACACATGCTTTAAGAACAGAAGGAAACACATGTTTATCTGGATTAACACCCATTGCCCGCATCTCATTAAAGGATGCGAAAGACTGAACAGAAAGGCCATGAAAGGTGTAGCATCTAATGATAGATTTCCAAGCTAAAGCTGGAGGAGACGGCAGGCCGTCAAATACACGAACTGAATCATGTAAATTGTTCAAGTTTGTGTAGATTGAAAGTACAATGGTATTGTCAGAGTGGAATGCTCCTTTAATCTTGAGAATTTGTGCATGAAATTGTTTTGCAAGATATATGGAAGTAATGCTATTGGGGTTTCTCAGAACAGTTCTTATCAGATTTTGAGATGAATCCATTGATCTAAAGGCATTTTATAGTATACATGGTGGCAGTGTACTAATGAAATAGGTGATTCAAATAAGCAGCAGCATGAAACCAATCTGAAATTTTGAATATGGTGCACTTCTGCACGGTTGAAAAACTGCAAAATTCTGGGGATGATTTTGGTATCAACTTCAAAAAGGCAAAAGCTTAGGCAACTTGATATCCAGTGACTTATTTGGATAACGAAAGGTGTGTAAATGATCATACAGGGGCCAGTATTATTCTAAAATTGTATTCTAACACTGAAGCTCAAAATCCCAAATTTAAAAGCATAGATTTTGAGACAGATTCAAAAGCCAAAAGGAGTAAGCAAGGCTCAATTCAATGATTCAGGAACGAAAGTCACAGAATTTACGCTACCTGTAAGAGCAATACAACTCGGGCGCTAATGGGGGCTTCGTTCAGGAATCATCGGAGTTGATACTTACTGAAATGTTGGGATTTTTGAGCTGAACTTGTGAGCTATTCTGAAAACTCCGGGGGAGAATGGTCTTCTTCTCCGGACAGCTCAGGTGATGGGCCACTATGGGCCTTGGGTGTTCGGCCCGTTCTACGAGGGCCCACTTTCGGCCCAACATCAACTTAGAAAGATGAGTCTTTTTTTTTTTTCCCAATCATTTGACCTATGTTCTAACTTCTAGCGCCTTATTGTGATTATTTTTAAGGAAACTTAAATTCATTGATAAATAGATAATGAGATGGTTCAAATTTCCAATACTTGCAATTAATACCATCAGTACAGAAATTAGATTTGTCAGCTAATGTAACTATTCTTATTAACAAAATATTGACAGGAAATAAAAATGAAACATTTCTTTGTGCCTAAAAACACATAAATAAATATGAAATGCAATTAAATAATACTCCTTTTGGTCCTAATTATAAGATCAAGTTGACTTTTTTGAGGTGGTAAAGGAAGCAAATTAGACCACTAAACTGTGACATATGCCTCATATAATTAGATTATAGGTTAACTTATAAGTAACATAAGCTAGTTTTGAGGAAAAATGATAAAAATAAAAGATTTAAAGTTATTTATTTTGAATCCTTAATTTCTCTAAAAAAATCAACTTAACCTTATAATTGGGATTGGATGTAGTATTATCTCTGGATCTTATATCAATCTAGTATTTCAATTTTTTTTGTGAGTATTGCCACACAGTGTCCAGTGCCTGTGGCAAAGGACTAAGAGCATGTTTGCATTGGTTTCTGGAGACCCAGAAGTCCGATTCAGTCGAGAAGCAAATTAAAAAAAAACATGTTTGGCTTCTTATCTTTTTAAAAGTCCTTATTGCCCAAAAGGACTTTTGAAAAGATAAGATGCTGGACCAAAGAGCTTTGGGCTTCTGAAAAAGTACTTCTTCCGTTTAACGAGGAGAGAGAAAGTGGTATAATGATGGATCCCTCGCCTTTTATTATGTGTTATGTAATAAACTGGGTAGGAAAATTGGACTATTAGACCCCTAAAATTCTCAAACAAAATATTTTCTTTTAATCTAAAATTTCCTTTTTATCTCCAAAAATTTACCATAATAATCTCTAACTATTTTCTCTAACAATATCCTCATTTGAGCTAAAAATATAATTTTTTAAAATTATTTTCCTTAAAATAAGGGAGAAACTAAGCCTTTAAAATCCTCAAAAAGCCCCAAATTTCACTTTTTCTTTCTAAACTAAAAGAATATATGCATATTATATATGCATTATTTAATAACAATAATGCCCTTTTTAGTAATTTTTCATCTAAACTTACTTTTCAAAATAATCATCCAAACATGTTTTAAAAGTCAGATTAAAAAAAAGTCACTTCTATCATCATAAATCCAAACATAAATCACTTCTTACAATCTGACTTTTTTCCAATCTTACTTCTAAAAAAGTCATTCTGAAAAAGAGCCAATCCAAACACACCCTAATCGAGACTTGAGGAGTCAGAGTGCATCATTTTGATGAATTAGTTCATCTACACATAAATGCGCTTCTCAAGAATCAAACTTCTGTTCCCATCCTTATTCTTATGATGTGAAACTACGTATCATGCCGACAAATTACTTGCTGGTAATTCAATTTTTTTTATTAAAGCGAATATCATATTTAGAATTGAAGGATAATATGGCTTTTAGTGTCACGGTAACATAGACATAAGATATTTAGAGTTATTCGTGTGAATATGATTAAAGCAGGATTGCCTCCGTGGTAAGGAAGAGAGAAGCACAACACGTTATAGCATGTAAACACAATATTTGCCTTGAGGGGAGGGGCAGGAAGAAACAACCAATTACATGAACATAATTTGTGATGATCCTATGTTGGGATCATCAACCTAAGCAACACGCAAGAGATTAAAGGAAGGAAGGGAAGAGGACCATGACCACCATTATTTGAGATTTGAATTTGAATTGAAAGTATTGTGACAGAGTGTTAATGTCATTTTCACTTAAAAAAATATGTGATGCAGCCAAAGTGGCCTCACTATTCTCATGTTCACACTTGCTTACTTGACCCAGTCCAGTCATATCCTCAATCTCATCAACACTTGGTCTCGAGAGTCAACTTCATGTGTGTGAACTCTCTTCGTGCTTCCCAAATCCACACTCATTAACTTCCTAGCTTTTTCTTGAACTCCCCCCGAATTCTTCTTCTTCTTCTTCTTCTTCTTATTATTATTATTATTTGGAGCCAATAATTAATAGAGCTGATGGTGTTTTGATTGGGAGATAGATAGAGTTTTTCCAAGTGGACTTAAAACCCGTGCATACCAAGCAATGCACTCCTACGATGGTTTCCACTTGCTTCGCTATTGATCCATTCACATGAATTACTCACTCATCATATACATCATACCTTTGGTTTTAAATGTAAGAGAGAGGGTAACAGTTTGTTTTCAATCTAGATATAGTATCTTAATTCATCATGGCCCCTAAATATGGGAGTTCGGATAATTAATTTATAGAGGCTAAAGAATTGGTTAATTTGGTTATTTATAAAAACATGTGTTTTGATTTTCATATAGTGCCTCTTTTATTATTTGCATTAGATACTACTCTTTTTAGGATCCGTTTGAAAAGTTGGGAGGGAAGAAGATGGGAGGGGAGAAAATGGGAGGAAGAGAAAAACGGAGAGAAAATGTTATCTCGTCCTGCTTGGAGGAACAAGAGAAAACAGGGCAAAAAAAAAAAATGAACAAATGTTTGAATGACTAAAATACCCTTATCCCTATATAAAAACTATTATATTTAAAATCAAATTAAATATCACATTGAAAACATTATATTAACATTAAGTAAATAATTTCAAATCAAATTATTCAGTAAAAATAATTTACTCAAAGTGAAATTAAATTTTAAGAATTTAACCTCTACTCATGATGTAAGGAAAAATAATTTGGTTAACTAAGAGTACATATATATATTTTAATTAATTTCTCACAAAAATATTAATTTATATATATTATAGGAGATGATTTAAATATTTTATAAACTAATATATGAATATGTGTAAGTGAGAATTTAATAGCATAATGTTATAAAATTAGAATAAAGCTGTAAAAATGAAGTTAAAATTTATAAAATGTAAAAAAAAAAACCTTGCATGAAAAAAAAATTGTGATAAGGGTTAAAATCACCCCGAAAGTTTTGCCTTAGGATCATTGGCTGCCCGGAAGTTTTCTTATGATCAATTTAGACCCGGAAGTACACAAAAGGTATCAATGTTGCCCCTCACTAACGGCCCAACCAGTTAGCGTTAGCCACGTAGGAAGGCTGTCCACATCTTCGCCAACATGGCATAAACGGAGGCCATTTATTTTACACCTGGACTGTTATAAAAAAACCATAATAAGAGGCAGAAAATACCAATATGTATTTTTTAAAAAAAACCTTCAAAGTTAGAAATTTGGGACTGAAACTGAACAACTCTGTCGTTTGCCTTTTCGAAAGAAGACATGAAGCCCTAAATGGCCATAAGAGGAAGCTGGTGAGTGGGTGAGATCGAGATGCCGAGAGAGTGAGAGAGCGAGAATCAGTGTTCGACGCCAGATTTGTGGACCAAGCATCAGTGTTTGATGGCAGATATGTGGATCAAGCACTTTGTTTGACGCTGACCAAAGAGTGAGCATCGACGGAGGATTTGTGTATAGATGGGAGAATTGACGGCTTTATCGATGACATCGAGGGGATCAAGAAGGAGGGTGGTGTTGTTGAGACGTCATGGTGGGAAGCTTGATTACGATGGTCCCGCGAGGATTTGTTACTGTGGCTTGGTTGCTCCTCTGATAACTTCATGGACTGATATAAACGCAGGAAGGAGATTCTTTGGTTGTCAAAATTATAAGCAAGTATGGTTTTTTTTTCCAGTGATTTGTGATTTGAATTAGTAATTATTTTGTGCTTGATTTTCTTTCCTGCCCTCAACGAATTTGATGCATGAACAGGGAGGAGGGTGTAATTTTTTTCAATGGTATGATGACGAAATGGGTGAGAGGTGCATTGTGGTGATCAGTGAGTTGCTTAGCCATGTGGATAGCTTGCATGATGAGAATGTGAGGCTTAGGAGAGGATATGCAAAGAAAGAATTACTTGGAGCTGTTAGAGTCAAGCTTTTTGGATTAGATGCAGATATAAAGAAGTGTAGAAGAAGATTGAAGATTGCATTGTGGTCATTGGCCTTTACTTGGATGTTTGTGTTTGCTTTTGTATGTATGAAATGATGCTTGAGGTGGAATTGTATTGGATGCAGATGTATGAAATGATGCTTGAGGTGGAATTGTATTGGATGCAGATGTATGAAATGATGCTTGAGGTGGAATTGTATTGGATGCAGATGTATGAAATGATGCTTGTATTGTAGATTACACTGGCTTGAAATATGAATTCAGCCCTATTAAAATTTCAGCCCTATTAAATGTGGATTTTTCTCCTTTTTTGTCCAATTAGACTTCAATTTTACATATGACAATTAGCTGGAAAATTAGTGTTTTACAAAGAGATTACCTGTAAGAAGATGAAATCTTGGTCCTGTAAGATCAGTAGTGGTATGTATATAATTGAAACTGCATACATGCACATAACAGCATTTGTGAATACAATGTATAATTCTGGGAGGATTGATGAAGGAAACTTCATTGAATTAAAGGTGCTACAATTATGTAAAAATTGAGAAGGTACAGCACCTTTAATTCTATGCATGCCTTTAATTCTAGGAGCATTTGTGAATACAATGTAAAAATTGCAGCACCTTTAATTCTGAGAAGACCAAAATGTGGGGGGAGGGGGTTTAATGCTGTAGGAAACTTCATTGAATTAAAGGTGCTGCAATTACATACTTCTTGTTTAGTTGCAATTTCTCCAATTAACATAAATGTGCCTAGCACATAGTCAATGTTCAGCTTCTGACAACACTTCATTGACTACCGCAAGCAAACCCTATATATAATTATTATGTTCTTCAGTTCAGATTCAAGACAGCAAAAATGAATCTAACAGATAATGACCTTTTGCATGAGAGAAGAAACTATCATAAGAGAAGAAAAGTAGTGTAAATCAAACCTTTTGCATGTCTAACATAATGGTCACACGTTGTTCATTTTCAAGATCCAAAGAACTCCTTAACCATAAAAAAACCATCTCCAATTGATTGTGTTTTCCTTTTGTGTAATTGCAATAGCTATAGGGAATAGGGAATCATCTGCATCTATCGCAACTGCGGTTAACATTATTCCTCTAGCGTTACCTTTTAGGAAAGTACCATCAACTCCAATTAAGGGTCTGCATCCTACCTTCCATCCAATCTAACGGATTTAAATAAAGGTATTTATTTAATCAGTAAATTGAATCATTCATAACAATATAAATCTGTTCATAAGCCAAAAAATAGCATTCTGTTCATGCACCAAAACAATTGACATGCCATGCTGTGATTCTCAATGTATAACTATTATGCTTTAACTAACGTAGTGCAACACATCAACCACTTGAAGAATGAGATTAAAGCAAGAAGTCAGCAAGAAATGAACTCTGAAGCATCACCGCTTTAGATAGCAGTAGGAGCAGCAAATAAGGAGGATACATACAGCTCATTCGGAAATTTTTTGCCTCGACAACATGAATTGCTTAATATTGAAACTTTTCATTCATTAAGCTCGCAAGAAAAAATGACACAGCAACAAATGCATTCAGGTAGTAATTCATAACACGCAGCAACAACTTATGACGCAGCAAATGCATAAAGAAAATGACACAGCAAAAAATGATCAACAATTCATAACACGCAGCAACAACTTAATTAATATCAGGCAGCAAGAAATTAATTCCCAGTAGCAACACATTCATTAATATCATGCAGCAACAAATTAACTCCCAATAGCAACAAATTAATTCATATAAGCCAGCAACAAATTAATTCCCAAAAATCATAATTAACCAGCCTATAAGTCAAATGAACTTCATCATTATTTAAGTAATCTTGTTACCTCGGAAGCATGGAAGCATAAATACATTATATTAAACACCCTTCGACCATTTTCAAGGGCATCTTTGCTCAGTTCAATGGACACATTTGAACCCAGATTAGAGTTCCTCAACTCATTACATAATGCTTCTAGATTTTTGAACTCATCAATGTAGCTTCCTTCCATTTCTTTTACAATTAATCTTTTTGCTCTTTTTGCACTTAATTAGTGTCACATTAAGCTTGAACTCATCTTCTAAATCCTTCTTCATGTCTGCAACTTTATATTGATGCCTCACTTGAACCTTCCGCCTGAAATGACCCGCCACCCAGTTTGCTGATGCCCTAGGGTTCTTAAAAACCCTACTGCAACTATGCTCTAACAACAATGTTTTCACAGCTAACCCAGGATTTGACCCATCTTTGGATGCATACAATACAAATAGGCATCCTTCTGACATCCGACTCTAACCCTAAATCGTTCGCTCTTTGTCAGCCTTAACTTCACCACTATGAGAATCGCATAGCTGTTAATTGCATGAACCAACTCCTCTTTATTTGCGTATGTCCTACTAGTCATGAAAAAGCGCCTACCTTTAAACCCATTAGCTGATTGTTGGACTCCCACCTCTGTTGGAAGCCCATTACTATCAACAAGTTCCAATTCATTATTAACTACCTCCTCTTCATGATCACTACCTTCATCACCACCATCCACCACCAATTCACCCCCACGGCTTAAATCATCATTTTCACCCCCATGGCTTAAATCATCATTTTCACTATCATTCTCCTCACTTTCTTCACACTCAATATCATCCCAGCCAGCATTACTTTCAGATAGTTCTCCATCCCCTTCACTTGAACTTAACGCATCATTGTCTCCATGGTCATGTGATATTTTAGTGACCTCCCTGTGTCCAAAATTTCTATTAAATTCGTCACCTAAACTCTGTATAAAGTGCATATCATCATCACTACTATCTGAACTAAAGTTGGGTCCACACTTATGACCACCAGTTTCATTGGATGCCATTAACAACTTCACCCTTAACCCTCAATAAATAAATCCTAACAAACAAAACAAGAAAGCATTTACACTTCAGAAATGGACAAAGGGTGAGAATGGTAACTCACTATACATATACATAAAGACAGCAATTGTTGGCAAGCACCATCAATAATATATTCCATACCTTTTATCGAGGCCGAATATCTGATATATCATAGCCTTCTGCAAAGCTCACATGCACCACACTTTGCGTCTTCACCTAGATCTCTGATCTCTCACTTGGACAAAGGATGAGATTTAGGGTTCGACCTTGCTCTGCATCTTCACCTCGCCTGCATCAGTTCAGGCTTCCACACCGACTCGACCTCGCTCTACGTCCGCTCGATCTCTCCGCTTCTCGATTTAGGGTTTTGTTTAGGATGGTATTAATGGACGATGGAGGATGGAGAGGAATGGTTTTTCGCACATTAGGTTTCGTTTCATCCTTTTTGGTTTCATCGTTTTTGATTTTGATTCTGAGGTTGAAAGGATTCGTCCGTGTTTTAATTTGTTGAATTTTGTTGCTTTTTTTGTTTCTTTTATGGCAGAAGTATTTTGTGCTTTTGCCCTCATATTTGTGGCTTTTTAAATTTCAGTCCAAGTGTCAAAAATCTTCCAACGTGTTTGCCATGTTGGCGAAAACGTGGACAGACTTCCTACGTGGCTAACGCTAACTAGGTGAGCCGTTAGTGAGGGGCAACATTGATACCTTTTGTATACTTCCAGGGTTTAAATTGATCCTAAAAAAACTTTCAGGCAGCCAATGATCCTGGGGCAAAACTTCCGGGGTGATTTTGACCCTTATCCCAAAAAAATTCAGGCCCAGAGTCCCAAAAGTTTTTTTAACTTTTGCCTCCTTCATTAAAAAAAATTAAAATTCACTATCATTCATCCACCCTAAATTTGTGATGCATGGGGGAGTAACGGAAATGGAGTTTTACCCTCCAAATCTCTCCATATATATGTGGTGGGAAAAACTTGGGGGCTGGGGGAATAGAGTGTAGGACCTATCCCATTTTCTCCCTGACTTTTCTTTTCTCTCACTTTTCCTCATACATAAAATAAGTGAAAAACCTATTTCTCTCCCTATTTTGTTCCTTAATTTTTTTCCTCTCTCATTTTCTCTCCATCCAAACAACGGGTTAATGTCAAAACTCCAAATATATGTGCAAATTGCAATCAATAGGATAATTAAAAAAAATTATCAATTCTATAGACAAATGAATTGTGCATGCTTAACATTTTACATCAAAACAAATTCTCTGCCATTTTTGACATATGATTAAAAGAATTATACAAATACTACCTCCGGTCCTAATTATAAGAGCCAGTTGACTTTTTTGGGGGAGATTAAGAAAGCAAATTAAACCCCTAAATCTTAATAAATGAGAAATGTTATTAGATTATATGATAATTTATAAGTAAAATAACTTAGTTTTGAGGAAAAAAGACAAATATAAACAATTCATAATGACGTATTTTGCATCCTTAATTTTTTCAAAAAAGTCAACTGGCTCTTATAATTAGGATCAGAGGGAATACTGAAGATGGTCCCATTCATGAGAAGCGAGCGAACAGTCGATTGCAAATTAGATGAACTTAACGTCAACTTAAGGTGTGCAAGTCATTTAACATGAAAGTAAATTTTAGCAAGGTTAGTCAGTTAGTCTAAACAAGCCCTTATACATTACTTGTGGGATTGCTTAACTCAAGATTAATGAAATGAGAATCATGGAGTGATTGATAAGTTAGCCAAGTGAGACTAACGTTGCAAGCTGACGGATCGATCGGCTCATTTTTAATTTATTATTGGTCCTCAAAATAGTTTTAAATTTTGATCATAGTATTATTCCTCCTCTAACCAATCATAAAGCAAACAAAAAAAAAAGGTTTATTAAATGCTATTGAAAGTTCAACCATGATTTGGACCAATTCAAGATAGTGTTGGCCAGTTTCATGTTTTCTTTTATATATGAATAAATATCATGCAGTGACAATAATGAAAAATTTGGTCCATTATTAGCATGGAACGGTGTAAAGGAAGAACGCGTTTTGATTGTTGAATCATCGAACACCAGAGGAAAGCTCACCAATTCTCCATACATGCCTTGATTTTTTTTTTGGGCCGAAAATACATGCCTTGATTTCAATGTCACTATTACATCACATCACATCACATCACATTAAATTAAAATATCCATTCCAATACCCTTACACAACAATGGGCCCCACTCGATTTCCCGGACTACAATAGTCCTTCCGTTCCTTTTTGTAAAACAGGACTAATTGTTAGTAGAGCCGGGAAAATGGGTTCAACCCGCGGGCTCAACCCACCAGCCCGCGGGTTAAAGCAGGTTAGGGTTGGGAAAATTCCAACCCATTTAATGGCGGGCTGCACAGGCCCAACCCATGCAGCCCGCGGGTTGAGGCGGGCTAGCCCGCGGGTTGACGGGCTGGCCCGCCATATATATTTTTTTATTAAAAAAAAAAAAATCCCATTTTAATTTATTATGTTACTTTTTAGATACTTCATATATATAAATTGTGGTTGATACAACCAATTGTGATGTTTGTATGATAGAATCTAAACTTTGTTGATAATATTGTTGGTAAAATAAAAGTAGTAAGATATCAATAAAAAAATATGTAATTTTGGAATTAATACTTTTATGGTATTTGGGGTATTCTACTTTAGTTGATGCAATGTTGATTTTTTTTTGTTGATTAAGAACTTTATTTACTCTCTTTTGTTATTTTTAAAATAAAAAAAAATTAAAAAAATTAAAAAAAAAAAAGTGACGGGTTGGCGGGCCAACCCGCCACCCAGCTGGGTTGGGTTAGGGTTGGGGTTTTTGCAACCCATTAAGAAGCGGGCCGCACAGGCTCGAACCATATAACCCGCAACCCGCGGGCTGGCCCGTTTTCCCAGCTCTAATTGTTAGATTGACTGCAAAATATGTGAAAGATAAGTTTTATTTTCCAAAAATACGACGTTCATTTATGTGGAAGAGAGGGAATAAGCAGTAAAGTAGTGGAGAAAAACAGTACGTTAGTACCAGTCTATTCCTTATTATAAAGGATTAAAGGTCATATTTACCCCTGAAGTATGCACGATGTATCATATCTGCCCCTGAAGTATTTTTGGGCCCAAATGTGTCCTCGAAGTATGAAAATAGATCATATTCGCCCTTCAGCCTTTAAAATATTAATGGTCAACGTCCACTGTTTAACGGTCAGCGTGAGCTTTTTAACGGCTGAAGGGCGAATATGATCCATTTTCATACTTCGAGGGCACATTTGGGCCCAAAAATACTTCAAGGGCAGATATGATACATCATGAATACTTCAAGGGCAAATATGACCTTTAACCCTATTATAAATCAAAGTATCATAATTTTTTTTCTTAAATATAAGTCTAGTTTGGGATCAATTAATGCTATAGTGACTATTTTACCCTTATATTGAAAATTGGGAAGATGAGAGAGAATGTTTGTAATGTATAAATATTATTTTAATACATATTCTTAAATAAGGGCAAAGTTGAAAAAATAGGTCATATTTAATGTTATAACTTCCATTTCTTAGTATGTGAAAAGTAATTAGGGTGGATTTATAATAAGGAACAAAGTGGTATAGTTGAGAGAGTAATAGATACAATAATAGTATAGGTAAATGTTGAAATCTAGTTAGAGTAAAATGCGGAGTTTACAAAAAAAACTATTGGATTAATACAACTTTTGGTCATTGAACTTTCAATTAATTTTGATTTTGGTACCTGAATTTTAAAATCGGTAGTTTTGGTCCTTCAACTTATAGTTAATTTTGGTCTTAGTTCCTGTACATTAAAATCAATAGCTTTCATACTTCAACTATCAGACAATTTTTTGTCTTGATCCATGAATTTAAAAAAAATTGGAAAATTATGAATCAATGGTTTTAAATGACACAAAATTGAGGGACAAAACCACCAATCTAAAGTGCAGAGACGAAGACCAAAATTAATTGAAAGTTCAATGATCAAAACCACTGATTTTAAAGCTTCGGACTAAAACCAAAATCAAGTGAAAGTTCAAGGATCAAAAGTTATATTAACCCAAAACTATTCAAATATACTCCCTCTGGTCCTAAATATAAGACCACTTTGACTTTTTTTTGTAGAAGTTAAGGAAGCAAATTAGACCACTAAATTATAACATATGTTACATGTAATTATATTATAGGTTAGTTTATAAGTAGAATAGAGTAGTTTTGAGGAAAAAAAATTACTATAGATAATTTAAAGTGATTAATTTTATATCATCAATTTTTTTTTCAAAAAAGTCAAAGTGATCTTATAATTAGGACCGGAGTGAGTATATCACTTAATCATATCTTATAAAAGGAAACATAACATAATCTAAAATCAAATCTAGACCATCCAGATGAGATTTAGACAGTTTAAATACGACTACCTCTCCCTACTCATCTTTTTGGTGAGTAGGGAAAATGGTGGTTCCGTAAGGAGAGATGGTGTTCTGCTAGCATCTCACAATTGGGAGGTAGTTATCTAAAGGATGGGAAGAAGATCATCAGGAAGCAAATTTATTGACATATTCGATAATTTCTTGATAGAAACCAGATGGTAACAGGGGAATGGTTATTCACTTTTATAAGATCATGGTTGTTTTAGAAATTAAACTTCATATATAAACATTTGGAAATGTATTTTCAACACTTAAAATTTCGATATCAACATTTTTGTTAATAACATTAGGGGTTAAAAGATTAGAAAGATACTTTATATAAAGAGATTAAAATGAAACCTTACATATATACCTAAAGTAGTAGTAAATTTGTACTATTGCCTCTTATTGTTTTTTTTTTTTGCCAGTAACAAAAGTGTATTTCTAAATATTACTCAATCTAGTAAGAATAGTCTTTTTCTTAATATAAGTTATTTTACGGAATTTATTTATAAATATATATTTTTATGCTTAATTTATTATTTTGTCAACTTTTGTTTTTTCAACATCTCATTAATATACATATTACATAGATGCAAAATTAAAAGATATTAAATTTTAAAATATAAGTAATTGATTCATTATTTTCTTCACTTTGATAAAATATAAACGAGATTAGAGGAATACATTGGATAACTTGTTATATATATATATATATATAAAAAACCTTTTAGACCAATAAGAGGAAAGAGTGCATCGATATTAAATCGTTGTAACAATAATTTTTAAATAATTTATTTGATAATAATTAAGTATAAAAAATTATTAAAGATGAGTTGTAAATAAAAATTCAGATACTTACAACTTATTTTTTAGAACCTAATGTCATTTAGCTGATCCTCTGAGACCAAAGTGTATTTAAATTATGTTAGAGATATAACATACATAAAAAAAAAAAAGAGCTTTCCCTATATTTCCATCAATTTGCATGCATGATATTGGATTATTCACTTCAGTGAATTACAATTACCATCTATACTTCTATACGTACACTCAATTATTAAAAAGTGTATATATATGTGTGTCTGTGTGTGTGTTTTGGACTTTTGGGTTCTATTGTCATTTAAAATAAGCGAGAGAAAAAATAAAGCTCTTATTCCTCGAAATTGTACCTGAATTGATTTGCCGTTTGATATATATTCAAAGGTCAACAATTTAGTTTCAACTTGCTTGAATACGGGAATATATGGGTAAATGCCGATTACAGAAAGGAGGTTACCTACTCATTCAAGTTTTAACCAAAAAACAATTAACAGTCAACCACACAAAATGTAAATGAAATAGAATCATCGTCTTTTGGCCATGAATAACACTCAAAACAGAAATGGAAACCTTGTAGGCTAGAAATGTTGTCTCATAGCAATTTACAGAAAGAGAAAAGATTAACACATATTGTCAAAATTATACACATTTTTCTATTTTTAATTAAAATTAGCTCATTTTTTAATTATATAAATATCTAATTATTTTAAGTACTCTATGCGGTCATAATTATAAGATTAAATTGATTTTTTTAAAAAATTAATGATGCAAAATAAACCACTTTAAAATGTTTATATTTATCTTTTTAATTTCCTCAAAACTAATTTATTTTACTTAATTATAAGCTAACCTATAATCTAATTACGTCTAATTTGCTTTCTTAATCTCCACAAAAAAATCAATTTGACCTTATAATTAGGACTGAAAGGAATATATTCTTTAAAAGAAAGAATAAATCATAGAGACCTCTTCTAAATTTTGTTCAAGACAAATCTACTACCCAAGTATATGTGCACTTGATTCTTTCTCCATTTGAAAAAGGCATGGAAAGGTTGTATATTTCACCTTGCTTTTTGGAAAACTCAGTCAAAAAAAAATTATTGAGAAATTTTGTTAGTCATAAGAATTTGATATTTTTTATATACACAGAAAAATCATACTTCAAAAAAATTATATATGAAAAGTATTAGTATTGAGATTCATGGCCAATAAATTCTTCAAACATATGTATTTTAAATTAATTTTGACTTTGTTTTTTCGGACCCCATAACGTGAATACATAAAAATAAAATTAAGAATAAGCTAGTTATAAAGAATGCATGCAAGGAATATTTTATTCACCTTGACTAATAATTGAAATCATACCAGGTCCACGTCATATAGTCATAAAAAAATTTTATTTATTTTTGTAAAATGGTATATTGGTGGCTAGGAAAAGACTAAAAGACAAAGGATGTTTGATTCGTTTGAGGTTTAATCAATTGTGTGAAAGGTATTCGAGGTTTTTGTTCATACATGGCTGTAAAGGAAATCAATCAGACAATCACAATGAAAGAGTTAAAACTTCAAAGGGTGATAATGAAGAGTCCAGTCAAACCAACCATTGACTTCTATTGCCATTCTTTATCGTCGTCATCTCCTTTGATTTAACTGTATAATTTTTTACCCCCACCAGCCTTTGAGATATATCTAAACTTGCCCACCACTTTTCTAATATAGGAATTTTTTTGTCCCTTTTCCGTCTATATTCTACCATATTTTTATAGCTAGTTAGAATTTTTGAAGATTAGGCTACCTACTAAACAAACACAATTATTCATTCATTTACAATAGTTGTGAAAAATTCATATATTTGACCGGGTGATTTAATTTTTATCCTAAGCAAACTTTTAAATTTTGTTTTTACTGTTGAGAGTGTGTATAATTACTTATGCCAGGATTCTTGTTAGAATGGTATGCATATGTAAATGATGTGTCAAATCCCACAAAGATTAACATTTTGGTCAGGAAGAAAATTTTGCGTGATATCATTAAAAGTGTGAGATGCAATTTAAATGGTTATATAGAAATCAGGTAGATTCATCGAGGTTTATATGAAAATATCCGTACACACTGTAACAAAATACTACTCTCTACGAAATTACTAATCCATAATTCCATATCGAACAATGATATGCTTCTAAAACTTATTCATTGACTCTTATTTTCAATACATCATAAATTCGTAATTCCAACATGAATGACAAAGGCTTGGGAACAATTTCTTGTTTCTTTTTAATATTTAAATGTATTATATATAAAAATATATTATATATATATTATTTTGGTTCTATTTATAAGGAAGAGAGACAAGGAATTTTTTGGTCCATATAGGTAATGAGGTTTAAGTTTTCCATGATTTCAATGAAATATATTAGAATCAGACAAAAAAAAGAAAGAAAGAAATATATTAGAAAAGATGTATATCACCAAATGATATGTGCACACACTACATGACATGATACAACATGTTTTAATGTTACACTAAATTACAATTAACTATTCTTAGAGTTGAAATATTTTTTTATGCACAAAATTAAAGTTGGCTTGAATCCTAAGGATTTATCAACGTGAGATGTGTATAAGTTCAAACAACACTTAAAAAAATACACTTTCAACCGAGAATGAGTAATAATCTCTTTGATTTTAAATATAAGATATATTTGCTTAATTTGATTGGATTAATAATGTCAGTTAAGTTTGTTGATATAGCATGTCTTTTTTAAAAACATTCCAATAATCATCCCTTGACTTCATTCATTTCTTACTTGATTGTTGTTGAAAAAATATAATATCAACGAGACGGTTTATAAAAGATTGATAAAAATAACAAATAGATTTTATATTTAGAACGAAGAGGTACAATATTTGGTTTTTATTATGAAAGCCCGAAATTTGAATTATTTTAATCTTTTTCATAAGAGCTTACTAAATATTGTCTAAGTATTTAATGCATTTTTATCATCTTTGCCCCTAATTAATTATATTCTCTCTCTCCCCCGTCTTTTTTCAATACTACATTCTTTTTCATATTTCCTCTTATTATTACTCTATTTCTCTTTCTTACTTGCCTCCTTATTGGTAAGGGCATGATTGAGGAAAAAAAAATTCTTAAATATTTATTGCTTTAACTAATTTAACAGTTTTTTCAAACCACGTGATTTAGTTTTTTATCTCTTATAATAAGAAGCAGAGGTAGTAATTTATACTCCTTAAGCTCCTAATTATAAAGATATAGTTGGGTTTTTTAAACAATAAGAGCTAAATAAGTCACTTATAAGTTGATTTGCCTCAATGTTTTCAATAACCTAATTTATTTGATTTATGAGCTAACATATAACCTAATAATATACAAAATATATTATGATTAAGTGACTTATTTAACTTCCTTAATCTCTTAAAAAAAGTCAATCAGATCTTATATTAAAGGTAGGAATCAATAGCACTCTCTCTGTCTTAAATATAAGATCTATTTAACTAATTTAATTAGATTAAGAATGTTAGTTAAATTAGTTAAAATCACATTATATCACTAAAACACCCTAACCATTTACCTTTTTTTCCACCCTCCATTTCTTATTTAATTATTATTAAGAAACATCAGTAAAGATAATTTAGGAATAAGTGTTATATTTAAAACAAAAATACTTACTCATAATTAATAATTAATACGAGTGACTCCATATATGGACAAAAGAAGTCACGGGCTTTGTTTTTTTTTTTTTTTTTGAAAAGGAAAAACTTCAGGAAAAAAAATGAAAATAAGAAATGAAAAAAAGGCGGTAAAAGAGTATATATAAATGATTGGCGGTTCCATCAATGGGAAGTGAGAGAGAGAGAGAGAGAGAGAGAGAGAGATGGGAGAAAGCATAGCAGAGAAAGCTATCAACAGCTTAGGAAAAGGCTTCGATCTGACGTCTGATTTCCGCCTGAAATTCTGCAAAGGCGATAATCGTCTCGTTGTTCTCAACCAAACTCACACAAGAAACCTCCCAATTCCCTCCTTCAGTTCCATCCTCAACGTCTCCGTCGACATCAAATGCGATAAAGGCGACCGTACTCGTTACCAATCCGACATCCTCACTTTCTCTCAAGTATTCTTCTTCATCTTCATCACATTACACCTCATCCATTTCATCTTTTTAGGGTTTCTCAATTTTTGCTTTTTTTTGGTGGTAGATGTCGGAGTTGTTCAATCAGAGAAGTTCGATTCCGGGGAAGATTCCGTCGGGATTCTTCAATGCGGTGTTTGGATTTGATGGGAGTTCGTGGGGAATCGATGCGGCGAATACTAAGTCCTTGGGTCTTGATGGTTATTTCATCAGTTTGTTCAATGTTCATATTGATCGTTTTCCTCTTGTTCTCTCTCATCACGTCCTTCAAGATGTTCCTTCTTCCTGGGATCCTCCTGCTCTTGCCAGGTAATCTTAATGCTTTCTTTCTTTCTTTTTTTTTCATTTCGTTTTCTGTGATGATCGTTTGCTATATAAAGAAGAAACGCCGGTAGAGTGAGAATGGGTTTTGCACTGAAATAATAAAACAGAGGTTTTCTTTTATAACCAAAAACAGAGGTTTTCTTATCGACGTTGATTTTTGCTTTTTCTTTTTTTAAAATGGGGGAAAATGGATTATAGATGAAACATTTCGTCTATTAAACACTAGGATGTGATGTTTGTGTTTTTCTCGTGATGATAGAACTGCTTCTTCTTCTTCCTCTTCTTCGGCTTGATTATTTATTTGAATGAGATGGATGGGTATTGAATGTCTGGAAACAAAAGGATCATCATACGAATAGTACGATGCTACTTAGATTCCTTCCAGTGGTAGATGGCCTCCATGACAACAAAATGACTATTGATAATGTAAAATAAGATCGTTATTTAATTAGTTGTGTATATCAAACAAAAGGTTAATGTATTCTTCCGTCCTCAAGTACACCATCGAGTTTTAATTCAGTTTAAAACAGTGGTATTTATCATTTAAAAAAAATTCAAAATTGGATTATCTATTTCTTAATCCTCATGGTACTATAACCTACCTGTTCCTAATTATAAGTCTAACCACCACAAATTTTTTGTTTAAAAAGATAAGTCTAATTTGTGATCAATTAATGCTATTGTGACTATTTTAACCTCATGTTGGAAATAGAGAAGATTAGAGAGAAGTTTTATAATACATAAACTAATATTTTCACACATTCTTAAATTAGGGTAAAGTTGGAATTTTTTTAAAAAAATAGGTCATATTTAATACTATAACTTCCAATCCTTAATATGTGAGAAGTAGTTAAGATGGATTTATAATAAGAAACATAGTGGTATGATTTAAAATTTGAGGGATTAAAACAAGATTGATGGCTAATTTTAAGGGCCAAAGGCTATGTTGGCTGCCTAATAAATGGCTAATAATAACAACAGTGCAGTTTAGAATTTGAGTTGCAATATGAAAGGGAAACTAGATTGGCAATCTGCCAGGGAAGAAAGGTCAAAGAAGTAGGGGCAAACCTGTAATCTCACTTGCTTCGCCGACTGCTTCTAGGACCTAGGTACATAAATTTCCACATTTGTTCGACGTGGCCATATGCGAGATCCGCGCAGCCATACATGTTTGGCATTCATAATACTAATTTAATTTGTGTTATTGTCTGCTGTGGTCCGATCTATTACCTCCTCCGGTCCTAATTATAAGAGTCAGTTGACTTTTTTTTTGGGGAGATTAAGGAAGCAAATTAGACATCTAAATCTTAATATATGTGACATGTAATTAGATCATATGATAGTTTATAAGTAAAATAACTTAGTTTTGAGAAAAATAGACAAATATAAACAATTTAAAGTGGTATATTTTGCATCCTTAATTTTTCCAAAAAAATCAACTGGCTCTTATAATTAGGACCGGAGGGAGTATTTATTAGCATTATTTATAACGGACCTCGACTTCAATGAGGGAAATAGTCGTCGGATTTGAATAATCTTTTTTATTCAGATAAGCACGAGAGCATTGTTATCAAACTCGCGAGTTGACTCTCTAATTTTACCGTTTTTACTGCTCTATCTAACTAAAACGTATCACGAGTCACTTACATTTGTACTGACTGTAAACTCGGTAAAAACTCACTAGTTTACCTGAGTTTACCTGCCGAATTTACCGTTTTTACGTTTCTACCTTATAGAAAATCGTGTTAACTTGCTATAAATATCATGTTTATTATTTTTATTTGACTATATTCAATGAATTTATATATAAGTTTCATAGAAATTTGTTTATTGAGTTAGATAAAGTATGAATGTTGATATATTTAATATCAACTATTTATATTTAAAATATATTTAAGTCAAATTATTATTATTTTTTGTATTTCTTATTTAATTATATACTGAAAACACGTATTTATTAATAAAGATAAACTCTTACGACTTTACGATTCGAGTTTACAGTCTGATTTTACATTTTTCTCACGAGTTTACTTAAACTTACGAGTTTGACAACCTTGAGCACGAGTATAATAATATAAACGCATATGTAAGAACATCTGTTTAGAACAATCAATGGTTAGGTTTAAAATATAAGATTAAGCTCACATTGATTAGGCGGAGTTGATATTTTTAATTAGTTTGGCGACACATTTTTTAATTGGTTTCTTACTCCAACCTTGTTTTGACAAGTTTAAAGTTATTTTCTTTGTTAGATTTCTAAATTTGCTAAGATCTTTTATATGATCATCATGATAAATTTGATCCTAACAAGAACTTAGCTGTGATGCATGCAATCTCTTCGGCTTTTTCATCAGAAAACAAACCTTTGACTTATTGCCCCCAGCGGCCCTGCCTGCGGGCTTTTCTCGACTTATCTTTTTGAATTTGGTTATGACTTCATGAATATGGACACATTCTTCTTATATCAACACGTCATGTGACCTCCATGTTATTTGATTTAACTAAAAAGTCCTCGTCAATTATTAATTTTTCCTTTCTTCAAAACTTTCTTATTATTAGAGATGAGCGTTGGACATATCATACAAAGTATAATAAAGTAAACTGTTTAAATAAATTAAATGGAGTTATTTAAAAAACCAAATGGATTTTTAAAAGTTCATGAACAAGTCAATGAAGAGTACTAATTAACACTTGTACACAATTTTATACAACCAGTGCAATATTTCATATAATAACGTCAGAGAAACGGTTCCTAATTTTTAAATTAATTATCGGTTGGGACTTGGAATTGGACAATTCCTTGGGCTGCAGTCCTGCTACAGTTGCCAAAAAATAGGAGGGAAAAAAATTAAAGAAGCCTGCGACATTTGATTAGAGGATCACTGAAAGTCAATGCTACATGAATTATGATATTCACAAAGTGGCTATAAATTCATATTACTTTACTTCCATATTCAAAAAAGAAACGGTCAGATGGCGGCCATCAGCTGATAGTTATTTTTCTAACAATAACATTCTTAATTCAAAAGTCTACCAAGTGCAGTTGCGGCATTGCAGTGAGAATTGCACCACAATTTCAAGTCATGGCTGCAAAAGAAAGAAAAGAAAATAAATGCGAAGTGCAGATTCTAGATTACCCTCAAGTTTGAACCTTCATGGTTCAGCAATTTGACTCAAGGACAATGTTTACTCCATCCGGTCCTAATTATAAGATCACTTTGACTTTTTTGGAGAAATTAAGGATGTAAAATTAATCACTTCAAATTGTCTATAGTTATCTTTTTTTCTCAAAACTAATTTATTCTACTTATAAACTAACCTATAATCTAATTACATGTAATATATGTTATGATTTAGTTGTCTAATCTGCTTCCATAACTTTAACAAAAAAAAGTCAAAGTGATCTTATATTTAGGACCGGAGGGAGGGAGTATATAGTTTGACAAATTCTGTGGGTAACTAAAATTCTAGATAATCTATTAATTTAAATTTTTAAATTGATTCAACTAGAGTAGACTGGTTCTAATATATATTCTTTACTTTATATAATTCAATTTACTAGTTTGTATTTTGAGGTAATTTAGAAATTCCATCCAGTTTAATCTAATCATGTGAGTTAAGCCAGGCAGTTCATGTAATCCATTTTGTTTGAGTGATACTGATGGATCAACAATTGAAGTTTCCTCTTTATTTTTTTCCATCTAGTGGTTAATGACCATGCCTTATATACCCAAGGAGTAAAATGCGTTAATGTTTCCCCTTTTAAAGCATTTTGTTAAGCTGCTTAAAATCAGATGATTCTCTGCATTTTCATTAGCGACTAGAAAGACACTGAAATGTAGGAACAAAATTTTCTCAAGTTTTGAAGTTGCTTGTATAGTTGCATAATCAAAGATATTATGACCATCAGATTCATTGAGAAGTATGGAACTCACATCATTGTGGGACTTGGCGTTGGTGGCAATGATGTGGTGCTAGTTAGGCAAGACGCGTCTTCAAATTTGGACCCATCAGAGCTCAAAAAGCACTTGGATGATCTTGGAGATCAGCTATTCACTGGGACTTGCAATTTCCTTCCAAATTCTAAAGAGCATAAATTCAAGGTTCTCCCTTCACATTATTATTTAAGCTTCAACTTATTCAAATAAGAACCCTCAATAACTATCAATTTTCTCTCCTGATTCCATGTTGAGTGATGATGATTCTGATATATACTGAAAACGCAGGTACCACGGGCTTTTGATGTCTTTGGTCCACAAACTGTTGCCTTCAATAGTTGCTCATGTGTTAGTTCAAAAGATGTATGTTCACCCTCTTAGCCCAACTAATTCTATTAACATTTGAATTTTCAATGATAAAAGTTGATTTTTTTTCTTTTTTTAAAAAAGACTAGTCATTTTAAGTCTACAACTGATTACATGATTAATGGTTTTCAAAGATTGATACATGCAGGGAATTACAGTGATATGTTGTAAGAGGGGAGGGGACACCCAAGTGAGCAACCATTGTGAATGGCTTCTCACAGTTCCTGATAATCCTGATGCTATTCAATTTAGCTTCATCCCTATCACGTCACTTCTTAAAAATGCTCCAGGCAAAGGCTTCCTATCTCATGCCATCAACCTCTACCTCCGATGTAAGTTGATTTTCTATCTTCTTTCTTTCTCTAGGAAAGTGAAAAATTGAAAATACAGAATAATGATTTTCATTGACCACACGATTAAAATGCAGATAAGCCTCCTCTCTCAGAACTGCCATACTTTCTTGATTTCCAAGCATATAAGATTTGGGCTCCCATTCACAATGATCTACCCCTTGGTCCAATCTCAAATAGAGCTACTCCCTCACCTTCTCTCAGCTTGAATTTGATGGGTCCTAAGTTGTATGTAAACACTGCTAAGGTACTCCCCAGCCATTTCCAATATTCTCAAAATATAAAATGTTATAGGCTTCATTATATGCGCTATTCTAGTTTACCTAATATCCAATCTAATATATTTACAACGCAGGTAATAGTGGGGAAAAGGCCAATTACCGGGATGCGCCTGTTTCTTGAGGGCATGAAATGCAACAGGTTAATTTTACCATCCTTTTAAGTAGTACTTTTTATACAACCCAAACCCATTTCCCCACTTTCCATTTGATAGTAATCAGATGCATAATGAAGCTGGTTTGTTCTGAGTCTATATAGCACTCACTTGAGTTGTTTATTGTTGACACAGATTAGCCATACACTTGCAACACCTATTACACACTCCAATGATGCTTGAGAACAAGATACAGGACACAACCATGTGGTCAGAAGAAATAAGTGATGAAAAATTCTTTGAAGCCATCAGTGGCAGAAAATTTTCTCATGTGTGCACAGCACCAGTGAAATATGACCCTAAATGGTGCTCTGGGAAAGATGTGGCCTTCATTGTGACAGGGGCTCAGCTTCACGTGAAGAAGCATGACTCAAAGAGTGTCCTCCATCTTAAGCTATTATTTTCTGAAGTGTCTCATTCTGTTGTTGTACAGTCGAATTGGACAAGAGGCTCCAGTGAGCTTTCCCAGAAGACTGGGATTTTCTCAGCAATAAGCACATCAATCTCTGGTAATAATAAAGATCAGAAAAAACCAGCAGTGGTTGTGGATTCTGGTGTGTTCCCTACAGGACCTCCAGTTCCTGTCCAAACACAAAAGCTTTTAAAATTTGTAGATATGTCACAGTTATGCCGGGGCCCACAAGACAGTCCTGGTCATTGGTTGGCCACCGCAGCAAGATTGGTCTTGGAGAAGGGTAGGATTTGCCTAAGTGTTAAATTCTCTTTGTTGAACACTGATTCATGAGAGATGAAAAAACAGAGAATGTAAAAAGTAAACGACACAATACTGGGATCGAATCAATACATGTACATCCCCAAAGGGCTTGTATAAATATGTGTGTGTGTGTGTGTGAGCTCACATCCTACATAATATATTTATATACCTGCTTTATAGAGGTAGTTAATAGGCTCAATTACGTTTTACTGTTGTTGTAACCATTTGTAGCATAATTTGTGCAGCTCAATGCCATGTTGGCTTTAGATGTTGTATTCATTTTTTTATTCTTTCACACAAACCAAGACAATGTTATACTAAATTGTACATGTTGGAAGAAAAATAGCATATAGATTCGTAAAAATTACCCTCTGGTTCTTGGATTTTTCAGTTTTTCAAATAAATTGAATATGAACGCAAGTATGTGAAAATGTGCGGATATGGATTTTATAAACTTTATGCATGTTTATTTTATTATTTTTAATTTTAATTGTATACGCATTATAAGTTTAAGCATGAAAAAAGGGCAACATTGAGAATGTAGCAGAAACTTGGACGTTGTTTCTTCCTTAAAGTTCAAACAACACAATACGCATAACAAATATGAAATCAATGTGACACATACGTTCAAACACTTTCGCTCATGGCCTATATATATATATATACATATCCCCAAAGCCATCATAAATAATACATGTTTGAAAAAAAATAACAATAACACTAATACAACAATAACCTACATTCGGTACTCGGTACCATTATCAACCAGACACTGATACCAATTATCAACGCACTTCACTTTCTTGACAAACTTCATCATATTTAACTTTTAGATCAATAATCATAGTTTCATCATGGCTAACACTTCAATTTCAGTAGATAAAATAAAAGATTGACCTAGCCTAACAACATATTTAGCTTCATCTCAAATGTTGCGAAAATTCCCCATCCACTCTTTAATCCCAGAGCCATATGCAAGAGAATATTCCATGTTGCGACAATGGTATGAACCTGTTATCAGTACATTGCACAAATGGTTGACCATATTCCATGTTTCTTGTTTCATCTAGATGTCTCATCATTGATCTTCCTTTTGGAACAAAATGTCTGGTTTGGCATCTCTATTCCAAAAGTTTTGATGCCCTGAATATTTGCAGCAGCATTGAAAGAAAATGTTGCATCAGGCCTAGAACCACATATGAGCATCTCCTTGAGAATATTAGTTAACAGTGTGTTTGTGTGTGTGATCTGTTGCTTAGACCAAGGGTAGGATATTATATTAATTGTCATTGGTACCAATAATGTTTACTTGTATTATGTGTGTGAATATATATAGTAGGTGTGTGTATTCTAAGATAAGATATTATTCACCGAAATTCCATTTAATATTCAAAGCAAAGAATATTGAATGTTTCCTGAGTAGAAATAATTTGCAAGTTTTGAGAGGAAGGAACTAGCTAGTTTAACCATTGCTAGCTCCATGTGCTCAGTATAAATAAATAATAGCAGTGAGAATTGTTGTCAGATCCCAAGAAAGTTAATATCAGACAAGTCTCAAGAAGTTGTCAATAATAACTGAAATAGGCATTATTAACAAGTGAAAAAGTGTCATTGATAACTCCTTAAAACTTATCTTAGACTCCCTTCGTCCCACTATACAACGTCTTTTTAACCGAATTGCGGGTTCCTAAAAAATTAGTTAAAGTTAGTTAAAAACAATAAATGTGTAGAAAATATACCATTTTTTTCAAATGTGTCCTTATTTATGAATAGGTAAGAGAGACGGTAATTATGAAAAGAAGATGAAAGATAATGTATGGGAAAATTAATGCATGGGTAAAATGGGGAAAAACACATTTGATACTCAAACAAAGTTTAAGAGAACCTTATATTTTGGGACAATGTCATTCAAAAAATTGGACCTTATATTATGGGACGGAGGAGGGAGTGTTAATTTTCTTCCTTGAAATTTCAATACAATTCTCCCTAAATAAATAGTACTACTATGGTGAGGGCCCAATGAGTTAATTTTAGTCCTAAATATAGTAGTACATTATAATTTATATCAATTTTTTTAAAATAATCTTGTTAATTTCCTTTTAGTAATAATCAAATAAGAGAGAGGGAGGGGGAAACATGTCATGTTATTTAACTTAAATAATATATTTAATTAATCTAATCTAATTAGGCAATTAGATCCTACATTTACTAGGGAGGCATTAACGCATACATTAACTCCTCTCGTCCCTCTTAAAAAGAACATGACAAACCAGCCACCAGAAACAGATTTTTAATAGCAAACTAATTAGCTAGAGAATAAGCTACCTTTTGTGTGTGAGAGTGAAACAAGAAGACGAACTTCCAGGAATTAAGGAATGAGCATTCAAAAATATAGAAAGAAAACCGCCATGAATACATTATAAATTAGCACCACCAACTTGTTTCCATACAGTACACATCAGTACAAAGATCATGGTACACACACATACATATGTATTTATACATATTACTCGAACCCACTGAAGGTACCGATCAAATTATATCCACACCTTGCTATATCTAACTCATGAACACTCTAGTCTCTGGATAATACCGAAGTTTCCTTTGAGATCCATTGCACCAAATTCAAGTTTGTCAATACAAATGCAGCCCACTGTGAAACTTGTTTTCCAAGGAAGATAGAAGAGGAGACCATCTAGCTCTGGCTTTCTCCTTCTTGATCATGACAAGCTTATCATAAACACACCATGCAAAGCTCAGAAAGTGATCCCTGCCCAAACCTTCATTGTAGCTACCCCAATAACTTGGATGATAAGTAACATGGTACCAAGCAGATGCTTTTGCCTTCACATCATCTTCTACGAAATCTTCGGTGCTTCCACGGCAATTGAACCAAGTCCTAGCTTCTTTTCTTAGGGATCTCACAGCTTTCGTAATTGCTTCTGCATCTCTTCTTTTAGTAAAAGATTTGGACATTCTCATAATATTCCCACTCAGGATTTCAGCCTCAGTCTTGATACCATAGTATTCCATCAAATTCCCCAACTTGAAGTCATAGTTGCTTTTGTGATAGAAAGCATCATCAACATAATCCATAAAGCCATCTACTTCCATATCAGGGTCATACGACTTTCTCGCCATTTCCTGGGTGAAGGTCATGGTAGAGTTAGCTTCCGGTGCGATTTCTTTCACTTCCCTAAAAAGCTTTCCAATCACATTCCTTGATTCGTAGGTGGGTTTATCAGGTTTCTCCATGAAGTCTGGATATTCCTTGACATATAGTTCACGGGGTATAACAGCCGGGACACCGGTTTTTGGAAAGTCAACGGCAATCGAAAATAGCTTTGCAAGCTCAATGCATGGCTCAGCCATTGCCTTATTGGGCTCTCTATCTGCGAACACAGTGTGGGCATTCGCAATTATTCCTAGACTGTCATTGACTATATAGTTGGCAAAGTATTCCTCAACCTCCTGCAAAAGAAAAAGCGAGTATCTCGAAAGAGTATGTATTAATTAATCTCATATGTGATCCAAAAGCATAAGGCTCGCAGAGGCGGAAATACTGAAATTAAGGTTGGTTGAGTAATTACTAATTACTTTAAAGGGAAATAATATATGTAAAGAGAAATATAAAAACGGAGGGGTCATAAGAGATATGAAATATTTAAATCTTACTGCATAAATTGGAAAATTTAGAGCTCCAAACTAGGGAAAAAGCTATAAATTGGTACATTAGCTTTATGCATGGTTTCACATCCACATTTACTTCAGTTCAAACTTATATGTAAAATTGACACAAGATTCACATGAAAAAGTTACCCAATATGGATTCATTAGACATGATCATTTCTAATGAAGTGAAGGAAAACTTCATGATATAATGACAGCAAGAAGAGGGTTGAATTCAAGAGAAAAATACCTCTATCATGACATCATGATCCAATTGTATACTTTTGGCTGGAGTATAATCCATTGGTGGGATTTGGCGAGGTGGAATTAATTCAGGGTCCCAACAAACAAAATAGATGTCTCCATCTAGATCACTTCCCGAACACTCATTGGGATGAGGTCTTGTATTGAAAGTCATTTATGGCGTCATACAATGAAGCAAAAGAAAACACATCAACCAGAGAATTCATTGAAAAATAACTTTCTAAATAACCGTGCGTATATGACAGAATAATTAAGAATAGAGATATTTTAATAATATGTATAAGTGCATGCATGCACACATGTATATCTCCTGCGTACACTAATTTGAGACCACATATGGTCCCAGAAAATAATATCAACTGCGAAAAGTAAATATAGGTGCAAGGAAATAAGCGTACCTTGGTCCTTTTTGAGGGAAAACAACACAATCAACCATATGATGAAGAGCTGGTATATTTACAGCCTTCAAAACACGTACATCACCTGGGTGCAAGCATGGGTTTTTTGCGACAACTACCTTACCTGTAACTATATAAGATCTCTCGGAGCAATATGCAAGAGAATTATTAGACAATGGCATGAACCTGTTATCAGAATAATGCACAAATACCTGTCCATATTCCAAAGTTCTTGTTTCATCTAGACATCCCATCATTGCTCTTCCTTTTGGAACAATAATTCTAGCTTTGCGCCGCAATTCCAAAAGTTTTGATGCCCTAAATGTTTGCAGCATCATTGAAAGAAAAGGCTCTGCATCAGGCCTATAACCACAGATGAGCATCTCCTTCAGAATATTAGATATCTCCCCAGGAGACATCAAGTCCAGAGCCTCCTGTGCCTTTAATGAATCTGTTAGTAATGAGTTCAGTTGGTTTACAGCTTCCTCCTGTTTTTTCTCAAAAACATGATCCTTGACACCAAGAGTAGATAAGAGTGTGATTATCTGCCGATTTAGATAACAAGGCTGAAATTTACTGCATGCCAAGACATCTAGTTTTGTATTATCTGATTCATACTTGAGCATGCTCTTCCTTAGAGATAATTTCACTGATGATGTTGGGTCAACAGCCACAACCCCTTTGTACCCACCATAACGAATCTGAAAGGCAGACGGAGTAGATGATAAATGGCCACATTTTCTAGCCACTTTCTTGGCAAATTGAGCAGAAATCTTCCCAATCCCATCAGAGAAAACATAGTCAATGTCACTATGTTGAACCACCACATCGGGAATCCTCTCAATTTCTTCCCGGCTAACGCTTAATGTTTCAGTAGATGAACCAAAAGATTGACCCAATCTAGCAGCATATTTAGCTACATTTTTAATGTTGCTGAAATTTCCCATCCAATTTCTAATGGCAGTAGCATTAAGTCCGCATCTTGTAGGAGCAAACATCCATAAAGAATTCTCCCTCAACTGACTTGATGAGAATGCAAGAAATTCAAACATTTTATCCCCAATCACTATGCCATTTCTAAGGATGGAAAGAATTCTTGTATAGATCTCAGTTTTTCTTTCTTCCCTAGAAGAGGTGCGTGGAGATAAATCAGTTGAAAACAGTTTATCCAGCTCCTCGTCAACAAATGAAACACGGAGGAAGTTATCAAGGAACTGATGGAAATGGCGAATGACACGATTTGAGACATTAACCTCTGGGCCACAAAAATACACTTTGCAAGGTGTAATCTGAACCCTACGAACATATACCAAGCCATCGTCTAGGGATATGGAAGATGATAGGGTTCGATGATGTGATGCATAATACTTTTTGTACTGATCAATCATCCACTTTGAGGGGTCAGAGCAAAATTCCTTTGAATAAAACATTTTTTCTAATGCATATTCAATGAAAGCACGATCTACTCTACGTGGATCAACCATATGATAGAAGCCACTATCTATTCCTGGTCCTGCAAGACACCCATGCTGAAGCAACGAGTTAACTTTGAACAAGATGTCATATGGTATGCCGATTCCTTGAGGAGGAGCAACGATAGGGACCAGATTCCTATTGCTAGAAAAAGGAATTCCTTCCTCAAGAGAGAACCTCCTATCTCTTTCCTTAGAATAAGGAAAGTTTTCCCTGAAATTTGGAAGATGTCCACGAGAAGAAACCCGCAAGTATATATGAGATGATTGCCCAATACAGCTAAAAGGAGTGAAATCTACCGTCCGGATCCACTGATCATCAGAAATATCTTTATAATAGTTGAGAGAGGGATCGTCAAATATACTTCCTGAAGTACGCACATCTTTCTCAAATACTCGAGGAGCACCAAATAACTGGCAGTTGAAAAGGAATTGATAAAGATGTAAGATTAATATGAAGTCATGTGTTCGGAAGAATACGAACCATAACTATGCAATTGCACAACACACGCAATCATATGAATGAAAAAGTTAGATTTTACCAACAACCCAGAATATAAGCTCAGACAAATTCTCACAAACTTATCATGCATTGTTATATCAGTATATGGGCTTTAAGGATTGGCCTCATGTTATATTTTCCCAATACTTATAGAATGTACTTTGCCCTATAATCTGAAAGGCTTTGCTTCATAAGAAAGGTAAGAATGAGAGGCAAAGAGAGGGAAATAGAGAGAAGGGAGGGAGGGAGGGAGGGAGATATAAGAGAGAGGAAAGAGAAAACAAAACTCGATTCATCATCATTCCAAGGCCTACAGCCTAAGCCATCCCTCTATTCATAGCTTATTACCCTTGACCCTAATTAACTAAATAATCGTCACTACCAGTTTCCCCTCAACTGACTCAGTGCCCATTTATATATCACATAACAAGACTAATACCACTGATGCATAATGATGGTAAGAGAAGGGGCAGGGGCAGGGGCGGGGGGGGGGGGGGGGGGGGCGGACAGAGACAGAAGAAACAAAGAAAAACTAAGAGACAAGAACATAGCACATGCTTTCAAGATTTAAATCACCACAAAAGAAGTTATATTTAATAACCTGAATCAGAAGATACACTGCAGTTTCATCGTGTGGACGGTGCGTCTCAATTTGCCAAATGTTCTCATAAGAAAGCTCAAACTTATAATCCACCCCTCTATAGGTCAAAAGGAACTGCATCTTTCTCATTCCAATCCCAAAGTTAACTTGCGTAGTAACTTCTTGCCATAAAATATAGAATTTTTGGTTTGAGATCTGACAGCCAAAATATAATTTCACTCCTTCCAAGTTATGCAAAACTGTTTTTGGTTTTGGCACAATATCTTTTTCCAGTGCTCGAGCCTTAAGATATGAATTCCCATACCTAATGCTTTTGTCCGGCATGGAGATAATGTAAGAAGCATTCTTAGCATCGACAAATTGAATGATAGCAAATGCTCTTGGAACTTTACCTTTGCCTTGCCTTATCTTAATAGCAAAGACAGTATCTTTACCGGTAATATTCTCTACAAATGGCTTTACTGTGATCACAGTAACATTACAAGGGAATCCATACAACTCAATCGTTTTGCCCATCTTAAATGTCAATTCTTTAAACTTTCCTGCATACAGGAAGATGAAATAAGTAACCAACAAGAAAAAGATGACAGAAAAATATTACTATAATTCTGATTGGAGACTTGGCTAGCGCTTCTGGGGTAGAGATCCCCATCCCACAAAATTTACTGGCACATTTCATGATGAACAATGGGGAAAAAAAGAAATGTTTCAGCAGAAGGCCATGTCAGGTAGCCAACACAACTGAGCTTTATGAATCGTTGTAAGTCGGAATGCTGTGAATCACCAATTCTAGCATGACTTATCCCATAAAGTAAATCACTAGTGTTAAAGGTCCAATATCTTACAGTCTAAACAAAGAACAAAACTTAGATGAAGACTGATCTTCTGAAAAAGAGCTCACAACACAGATTTTAGTTCAAACTTCTGGTCGTTAAAATAGTATTCCCAAAAAAAGACAGCTAATCAAACAAATACCCTTGGTGAATCTTAAAGTCCTCTGATGAGTGTTAAGAAATGGAGTGTATAAAAACACTGGTCAAAGGTTAAATCTCACAAGGTACGGGGGCAACCCAATCTTAGGACAAGAAATAAATTTATGCTAACAAGCTTTTAAACATGACATTCAAATCCATTCCAGCCAGACGGATCAACTGGGTCAAGAGAAGATGGGGGAAAATTTTGCATTCACAGGACACTTTTCTTTTCCAAAGAAACAAGCTTCCTTTTGCGGTAAGTTAAATCACAAAAAGTAAATTTCAGAGCAACCCAGGAAAGCACCAAAGCAGGAATGGAGAAAAGAAAAAAACTTTGAAAATTTAATGACCCAACAAGAAGACATCAAGTCAGACATACCCAAAATTCTGTAATAAAGAAAACGAAAAAGAACTAAACACCATAATAGTTTAGGCATAAATGTAATATACTCTGGCAAAGCTTAGTAATAAACCATAGAACCACAAATATGTATGAATCAAAGTAGAGAGCAACAGAGGGTTTGAGACAGTGATCACTCAACATCCATCAAAACTGCAAAAAGATGATCAAAATCCAGAAATGGGATCTTACACTCTTACCAGAGAGAAATCAGGAGACAAGAAATCCAAGCAAAGTAGAGAGATTTAAAATTGAGTCGTCAACTGGGAGTCAACACTCGCACTCCAATCCATCATTGAGAGCTTTGGACGCGTCACTATTAAGCTCTACCCACTCCTACAGTCCTGCTTATGCCTGAAGGAAGCTGCCTAATGCCTTTTAGTAAAGAAAAAGGTAAACAAGAAGTCAGTCAAAAAAACAAAAACAAAATAAGAAGTGACTTTATTCATGTATTGGAAATTGGAAAATCATTAATATGGGGGGAATTAATTTGAGGTCTGCAAATAATTAAGATTAGGTCCCATAAAATCATCAAATTAAAGTGAAGTCCCTTGGGACTTAGATTATATTAAGCTGTCGTCTCAAATTACAGTCTTACCCTTTGTATAAAATATGAGGGTGTTGGCCTGAAAAATCAGTGGTGGGTTTCATCCTTCCTCTTCTCTCACTGTCACCACAAGTACGACGACATCCCAGCAACTTCTTTCTTCCTCTTCCACCAAATCGAAAACTGAAAATGATGCGAAAAAGCTAAATGCTTGATAATCTTATAATAGCATAGAGAGAGGAGCGTCAGGGAGAGATGAACGAGTAGATGCAGAAGAGGAGTGGGGAAGGTGAGGGTGAGCCATTTACAGTAGTGGAGAATGGTGGAGGAGAGAGGTGAGTTTGGAGACGGAAGGAGAATAATCTCTGACAATGACAATGAGAATGAGGAGGTTGAAGTCGCTGGTGTCGACTTCTCTTCCATGGTGGCGACACAGTGAAGAGAGATGAGAAATGAGGGATGAAGAAGGAACAAGGGTGGGACCCAGCACAAGTTTTTAACTCCAACCCAAGGGTAACACTGTAATTTGAGACTCCAACTTGCCTTGGTGATTTTACGGGGGACCTGATCTTATAATTATTTGTCTTCTATGGGATTATAAATTAATTTTCCCTGTACCCTAATATAAAATTATCTGGATTCCCTAATTTTATATTACAAGTTTATAACTGATGCTGCTGGACAAATACGCAAGGGAATCTTTGAATGATCCGCGAATGGGGATGCACTAGTCCGTACAGATGGGTCCCACAACCCCAAAGCGCGTCTACACCTTTTTCTTTTTTTTAACGATGTCGCACTTTTTTTTTTTTTTTTTTTTTTTTGTGTATATTACTATCCACTAACATTCCACGCCACTAATGACTAATTTCCAAAAATTCGCTCCATTTTTATTCTAAGAAATAATAATTTAATTAAATGATGTAGGACTACTTTTTAGAAATTAGGATAAATAATGCAATATGTTTTTATCGATAATATTGAATTATTTTATAGTTCAAATTTTTGCTAAATAACTCGCACTCAAGTAACTATTAAGATTTATTCTGGCAAAAAAAAAGTAACTATTAAGATTTAAAAATATATTTTACTTATTTTATGTGAAAAATAAAATTTGTAATAACAAATACCCTCTCCCATCCGAAATATAAAACCTATTTGGAGAGTTGATTTTGGTCCTAGATATATGCATAATTATAAGACCTAATTCTAATTTTTATCAAATTCTTCCCAAATTAACTCCATTGGTGCTCCTCTAATAATAACCAAATAAGGCATGTGGGAGGAAATAAGGAAAGATGATTGGAGTATTTTAAAAAAGAATTCATCATATCAACTATCATAACTAATATTTTTAATTTAATCAAATTAGTTAAATTAGTTAAATATATTCTGTATTTAAGACCCAAGGAGCACTACTAGTTATAAACTAAAATAAATACAAGTCATATAAGTAGGAAAACAATACTCCCCCTCTCCTAATATAAGATCACTTTGACTTTTTTGTAGAGATTAAGGAAGTCAAATAAATCATTTAAATTAAACGTATTTTATATGTAACTATATGATCTTATAATAAGGACCCAAAGGAGTACTATCCAAGGACAAGTGTTGAAAATAACAAGAGTGAAACCAGCAAATATGGGAAGGGTGCTTGGTGGAGAGGTATTTCAAGGGACCCACATTCCATTTCATCTTTCCTTTTTTTCTTCCTCAGCTTAATATAACTTTTGGTTCCTGAACTTTCACTCAATTTTGGTTTTGGTTCCTGAATTTTAAAATTTTTGGTTTTGGTCCCTGAACTTTGGGTTAATTTTGGTCTTAGTCCCTGAAGTTTCATTAATTTTGGTTTTGGTCCCTCAACTTTAATTTCTTTTTTTGAAGTTTTTTTTAAACTGAGGGACCAAAACCAAAATTACTGAAAGTTTAAGGACCAAGACCAAAATTGACCCAAAGTTCAGGGACCAAAACAAAAAATTTCAAAGTTCAGGGACCAAAACCAAAATTGACCGAAAGTTCAAGGACCAAAACAAAAAATTTTAAAGTTCAGGGATCAAAACCAAAATTGAGTGAAAGTTCAGGGACCAAAAGTTATATTAACCCTTCTTCCTCTCTCATTTCATTCTTTACTTGCATCAAGCAACGTCAAAAGCAATCGACTCGTTTTAATATTATATATATAATAACTGAAAAAATAAATCAAACAGTTAAATGGCAGAAAATTTAGACAGGAATAAAAGATGTTGTAATAGAGCCTGTTTTATTCATTCAACTTACAAGAATTTACACAAAAGAATAATTACATATTCTAATAGACATAAAGTCAATCTAATAAGCTGTATTTGGAGTTCAATTGGTGGAATTTAGAATATATTTTGACAAAAGAAAAGGAAGAAATTTCAAGCAATAACATGTTTGGTATAGAACAAAAATAAAACATCAATTGACGGGCTAATTTGTGTGTGATAGGTATGATGCTGATAATTTCTCATTTTAGCTTAAAAATATAATAATAATTTGTTGTCTGAAAATTCCATAATTGTTAATTACAAACTTCTCCAATAAGTTTACTTTTTTTGGCCCGCAACTTCTTATTGAAGCACCCCTCACTTCTGAGTTCTGACGCAACTTCTGTTGTTCCATACGCTTGCTTTCGGGAAGGACTGAAGAAGACACCTCTCCTTCATTTCATCCAAATGAACGCACTAATTGTCTAATTCCATGATGAATCAATGGACTACTTTTTTCTCCTTTATTTCACTATTATCTGAATTCATTAGTTTAAAATTAAAAGGGTTTAAATATAACATTCATAAAATAATATATTAATATTGTTATAGCAATTTTAAATGGGAGAATTCCATTCAAGGACCTCAGTAGTAAATTAATTTAAAACAATGATCAAAAGATTCTAAAATTTCATTTAAGTCTTTCGGACAAAATGAAATTAAATGGGATAGACAAAAGAATATATCGGCGCCATTTAATTTAAGAAAAAATAAGGTACCCTCAAGTGGCCACTCACACACTCCTTATCAATAATCTCTCTCTCATTTTGCGACACACTCTCTTTGACTCGTCTCTCTCTCCCTCTTTGTCTCTCTCTCACGGGATACGAAGACAAAATCAAAGTGTAAAAAGAAAGGCAAAAAAAACTTGTTAAATATCCACTACACAAGTGAGGCAAAAAAAAAAAATCCAATACGCAAATAATTTGTTTGCGGTAGTTTACCCACTTGTTCGTGGTACTTTATGCATCTATTCGTGGTATTATTTCTACTTGTTTGCGATAGTTTACCCATTTGTTCACACTATGAACAAGTGCACTCTACTTCATGAACAAGTGGATAAAGAATCGCGAACAAATAGATAAAATACTGTGAACTATCAGGTAAATTATTGCAAACAAGTGGGTAAAGTACCGCGAATAAGTGAATAAACTACCGCGAGTAAGTGGATAAAGTACCGCAAATAAGTGTGTACCCTACCGCAAACAAGTAGGTAAAGTACTGCGAATAAGTGGGTAAACTACGACGAACAAGTAGGTAAACTACCACGAGCAAATCATTTACGTGTTGGATTTTTCTTTTTCTTTTTCTCCTTACTTATGTAGTGGATATTCAACAAGTAATTTTTTTTTTTGGGTTTCTCTTGCTTTTTGCACTTTAATTCTGTCTTTGTATCTCGTGAGTAAGAGAGTGTGAGAAAGATGAGTGAGTGAGGGGAGAAGAATGCCTCCTTTTCCTTTACATCCTTATCCCTCCTTTTTTTTTCTTTTAGTAGTCATTATATCCACTTTAGATTGTCTAGATTTTGTGTAATTGTTCTTTTTATAACATAAAATTTTAATAATTATATTATAAACACAAAATCTGAATATTTTAAAGTGGATCTAATGGGTAATGGCTATTAAAAAAAAGAGAAGGAAAAAGGATGTAAAGAAAAAGGAGGGTGAGGGAGAGTGTGTGAGTGAACGGTGAGAGAGATGATTGAAATGTAGTGTGTCAGTGGCCCCGCAGCAAAATCAAAGTGTAAAGGGAGGGGGGGAAACATTTGTTAAATATCCACTATACAAGTAAGGAAAAAAAATCAACACACAAATAATTTGTTCGTGGTATTTTATGCACCTATTTGCGGTATTATACCCACTTGTTCGCTATAGTTTATTTACTTGTCCACACCATGAACAAGTACACTCTACTTCATGAACAAGTGGATAAAGTATTACGAATAAGTAGGTAAAATATTGCGAACAATTAGGAAAATTATTGCAAATAAGTGGGTAAAATGCCGTGAATAAGTAGATAATTTACGAGTAAGTGGATAGAGTACCACAAATAAGTGTGTGCACTGCTGCAAATAAGTAGGTAAAGTAGTGCGAACAAGTGGGTAAGCTACGATGAATAAGTAGTTAAAGTATCACGAACAAATTATTTACGTGTTGGATTTTTCTTTTTCTTTTTTTCCTTTACTTATGTAGTGGATATTCAACAAGTGATTTTTTTTTTGGTTTCTCTTGTTTTTGCACTTTCATTCTGTCATTGTATCTCGTGAGTGAGAGAGAGTGAGAAAGATGAGAGAGAAAGTGAGTGAAATGAGAGAGTGATTCATGAAAAGTAGTGTGTTTGGAGAAGGGTAGGATTTGCCCAAGTGTTCAATTCTCTTTGTTGAATACTCATTCATGAAAGACGGAAAAAAGGAATGTCAAAAGTAAAGAACACAACACTTCCGAGCGATCGAATCAATACATATCCATCCCCAAAAGGCTTCTATATGTATATATGTACATCCTACATAATGCACACACACAGCGCTTTACAGAGGTAGTTGATAGGCTCAATTACTCCCTATTATCCTTATTATAAGGTGACAGTTAACAAATTTTACGTACTAATAAAATTGTTTAAAAGTATTAAATATGTCATAAAATTCAAGTGATTTGCAATATTACCCCCACTAATTACACTAAACTTCACTACTATTTAATTATTGCTATCTCCCACTACCCCTATTAAATATGGGTATACATGGAAAAAAAAATAATTAATGCACCTTGAAAACTAACAAATGCTTTATAAAAAGGACTAAAAAAACTTATTAGTTGATACCTTATAATAAGGACAAGAGAGAGTATATTTTCCTTTTGGAACCATTTGCAGCATAATTTGTGCAGCCCAATGCCATGTTGGCTTTATACGTTGTACTCATTCTTTTATTCTTTCGCACAAACCAAGGCAATGTTTACTAAATTATACATGTTGGAAGAAAAATAGCATATAGATTCGTACAAATTACCCTTAAGATTCTTGGATTTTTTAGTTTTTCAAATGAATACGAATGCAAGTATATGAAAATGTGCATTCTTGGATTCTTTTAGTTTTTCAAATGAATACGAATGCGGATCTGGATTTGATACACTATATGCATCTTTATTTTATTATTTTTAATTGTCTGCACATTATTAGTTCAAGGATGAAAAAAGGCACCAGAAAAAATGTTGCAGAAACTTGGACGTGACAAAACTTGTTTCTTCCTCAAAGTTCAATCAACACAATCTCTCTCTCTCTCTCTCTCTCTCTCTCTCTCTATATACACACACACGCACACACACACATATATCCCCAAAGCCATCACAGATAATACATGCTTTAAAGAATACTCTTTCCAATCCTAATTATAAGATTAAATTGACTTTTTTATAAAAATTATGGAAGCAAAATAGACCTCTAAATTTTAATGTATGCTACATGTAATTGGATTAAATGTTAGTTTATAAGTAAAATTAATTAGTTTTGAGGAAAAAGTTAAACATAAACAATTTAAAGTGATTTATTTTACATCCTTAATTTCTCTAAAAAAACCCGACTTGATCTTATAAATACGACTGGAGGGAGTAACAAGATTAACCTTTAATTTCAATTGTCAACACGGCTTTAATAATTCACTTTCTTAGCAAACTTCATTATGTTTAACCACCAAATCAAGAATCATAGTCTCATCACGGCTAACACTTCAATTTCAGTAGATGAAATAAAAGATTGACCTAGCCTAATAACATATTAAGTTTCATTTCTGTGAAAATTCCCCACCCACTCTCTAATCCCAGAACCATATGCAAGAGAATAATTAGACAATGGCATGGACCTGCTAGCAGTATATTGTTCAAATGCTTGACCATATTCCAAGTTTCTTGTTTCATGTAGACATCTCATCATTGATCTTCTTTTTGGAACAAAAATTCTAGTTTTGCATCTCAATTCCATAAGTTTTGATGCCTGAATGTTTGCAGCATCATTGAAAGAAAATGTTCTGCATCAGGCCTATAACCACATATGAGCATCTCCTTGAGAATATTAGTTAACAATGTGTGTGTGTGTGTGTGTGTTAGGTGTATGTATTCTAGGATAAGATATTCTTCATGGAAATTCCATTAAATACTCAAAGCGAAGAATGTAGAATGTTTCCTGAGTAAAAATATTTTTGCAAGTTGTGAGAGGAAGGAACTAGCTAATGTAAGCATTGCTGCTGAATATAAATAGTACAACTATGGTGAGGACCCAATGGATGGGTTGATTTTAGTTATAAATATAGAACATTATAATTTTTTATCAGTTTTTTCAAATTTTCTTATTAATGTCCGTTTGATGATTATCAAGTAAGAGAGAGAATGATGGAATGAAGGAAAATAATTTCAGTGATTTAGAAAAAAATGTCATATTATTTAACTTAAATAATATCTTTAATTGATCTAATTGAACTCAGTAATTATTTCCTACATTTAAATACCGGAGGGAGCAATACTCACAGTAATTCCCTTTCTCCCTCTTAACAAGAACATGACAAACTAGCCCACCAAAAACAGATCTTTACTAGTAAAATGTTTGACTATAGAATAAGCTATCTTGTGTGTGTGAGTGTGAAACGAGAAGATGAATTTCCCTGCGTTAAGATATGAGCATTCAAAAATATAGAAAGAAAACCGCAAGATGCCATGTATACATTATTAATTAGTATCAACAACTAGTCTTCATACACTAAACATTGGTACAAAGATCACGGTACATAAATCTTTATCTACGTGCGTGTGTGTGTGTGTGTATTACTCAAGCCTTTTGAAGGTACCAATCAAGTTATATTCACGCCTTGCTATATCGATCTAACTCATAAACACTCTATAGTCTCCGGATAATACTGAAGATTCCTTTGATATGAAATGCACCAAATTCAAGTTTGTCAACACAAACGCAGACCAAGGTGAAAGTTGGGTTGCAAGGAAGATAGTTGAAGAGACCTTCTAATGTTGGCTTTCTCCTTCTTGATTGTGACAAGCTTATCGTAAACACACCATGCAAAGCTTAGATAGTGATCCCTGCCCAAACCTTCATTGTAGCTACCCCAATAACTTGGATGATAAGTAACATGGTACCAAGCAGATGCTTTTGCCTTCACATCGTCTTCTACGAAATCTTCCGTGCTTCCATGACTATTGAACCAAGTCCTAGCTTCTTTTCTTAGGGATTTCACAGCCCTTGTAATTGCTTCTGCATCTCTTTTTTTGGTAAAAGATTTGGACATTCTCATAATATTCCCGCTCAGGATTTCAGCCTCAGTCTTGATACCATAGTAATCCATCAAATTTCCCAACTTGAAGTCATAGTTGCTTTTGTGAAATAAAGCATCATCAACATAATCCATAAAGCCCTCTACTTCCATATCAGGGTCATACGACTTTCTCGCCAATTCCTGAGTGAAGGCCATGGTAGAGTTAGCTGCCGGTGCGATTTCTTTCACTTCCCTAAAAAGCTTTCCAATCACATTTTTTGATTCGTAGGTGGATTTATCAGGTTTCTCCATGAAATCTGGATATTCTTTCACATATAGTTCAGGAGGTCTAATAGCAGGGACACCAGTTTTTGAAAAGTCAACGGCAATCGAATGTAGCTTTGCGAGCTCAATGCATGGCTCAGCCATTGCCTTATTGTCCTCTCTATCTGCGAACACAGTGTGGGCACTTGCAATTATTCCTAGACTGTCATTGACAAGATAGTTGGCAAAGTACTCCTCAACGTCCTGAAAAAGAAAAGGCAATTATCTCAAAAGATTACGCATTAATTAATCTCATGTGATCTAAAAGCATAAGGCTTGCAAAAGCGGAAGTACTGAAATTAAGGTTGGTTGAGTAATTACTAATTACTGTAAAGGGAAATAATGAATGTAAAGAGAAACATAAAAACAGAGGAGTTATAAGAAATATGAAATATTTAAATCTTACTGCACAAAATGGTAAATTTAGAGCTCCAAACTATGGAAAAAGCTATAAATTGGTAAATTAGCTTTATGCATGGTTTCAGATCCATATTTACTTCGGTTCAACCCTATATGTAAAATTGACACAAGATTCATATGGAAAAGTTACTCAATATGGACTCATTAGACATGATCGTTTCTAATGAAGTGAAGGACAATTTTTATGATATAATGACAGCAAAAAGAAAGTTAAAATCCAAGAGAAAAATACCTCTATCATGACATCATGATCCAATTGTATACTTTTGGCTGGAGTATAATCCATTGGTGGGATTTGGTGAGGTGGAATTAATTCAGGGTCCCAACAAACAAAATAGATGTCTCCATCTAGATCACTTCCCGAACACTCATTGGGATGAGGTCTTGTATTGAAAGTCATTCATGGTGTCAGCCAATGTGGCACAAGAAAACATCAACCAGACAATTCATTGAAAAATAACTTTCTAAATAACAGCTCTTCCATATGAGTGAATATTCAAAGTCTCATTAAACGGAACGGTTTATGATCTGATCTAATGATACTTAGATTTATTTCAACATGAATAGAATTATGGAAAGTTGTAAAACAGGTCAAGTATAATCCTGTGCATATATGACAGAAAAAGAGTTGAGAATAGAGATACTTTAATAACATGTATAAGTGCATGCATGCACACATGAATATCTCCTGTGTACACTGATTTGAGACCACATGTAGTCTTAGAAAATAACATCAACTGGGTAAAGAAAATATAAGTGCTAGGAAATAATCTTACCTGGGTCCTTTTTGAGGGAAAACAACACAATCAACCATATGATAAAGTGCTGGTACATTAACAGCCTCCAAAACACGTACATCACCTGGATGCAAGCATGGGTTTTGTTTGAATAGGATTGGTACGCCACTTTATTCCTTGAAAGTGGTCACAAAACTTGCAGGAATCTGTTTGGAATGCTGATATAGTGGTTAATGGCTTGCCTTCCACTGAAATCACTCAAAACAAAATGGTGCTTGGTGGCGGATAATGCAAATTTGTACCAGTTTTAATTTAGAATTTAACTATTTGTCTTTAGATTGAAGAATGGGTCAAGCTCGTAGTTGTGTTCAAGTAGACCAGTCTAATGTAGCTATCAAGGAGCAAGTTGCAAGATATAGTGACCTACTGAAACCTAGATGTCACTGCTTGCCTTGGTGTATTGGGTTCCAGAAAGCTGGTAAACTATCACTACGATTGCAGCAACTTGATTTTTGATGTGAAACAAAAACAAAGGTTTCTACTGCTTCATTTTTCCTTGTCTTTTATGTGATTTTATGCCATTTGAATTTGACTTGAAATTGTAGATGGTAGGCCAGGGAGTTTTGACATATTTTATGACATGCAAGTACTTTCTTTAATTTAAAATCTCAGAATATTGTTTGCATAGCTTCAAACATATTTACATATAAGTTGACACAGATCTCAATTTGTCAATATCAACTGGCTAATGTGTCCATTGTTTCAGTTATAATTTTTTTAAAACTTTTAGTTGAATGAATTTACTGATATTTTAGTTGGTTGCTATTAGTTTGCAGAATTTGAGCAGTTTTCATTAACTGGATGTTGAGACGGATACATGTCTGTAATTTTGTGGCCATGCTATCCTTTCTCTTTCATCTGTCCCTATTTTCACAGTATTTTTTTTAATTAATTGTTTTATATTTTCAGGTAAATAATATATCTAAAGATTTGGTTACCGATAAAGCACAATGGCGTCGTGCGATCCATGTAGCCGACCCCACTTAGTGGGATAAGGCTTGGTTGTTGTTGTTTTATATTTTCAGGAAACATCCATTCTGCTTGCAATTTATAATTTTTATTCAATTGTTTGGAAGAATATTGAAAATTAATTTCACTCTTTATAAGGATGTTTATCTCCTATGTGGGTTCTTATGATCCATTGTGAAATTGTTTACTTTTATTGGCTTCTTAGAATAATGTATTCGTAAATGTGGTTGCGTCTGTACAATATCGTGCCATGGCTGAGAAAGCATCAGATGCTTTCTATAGGCTCACCAACACTAGGGAATAGATCCAATCATATGTTTTTGATGGTACATCAAGTGGGTTTCTGTTGCTAAATTCTTGCTCTTAAAGCAATGATAGTTCACTTTCTGTACCAATAGTAGTCATGCACTGAGCACACTTCTTTTTCTAAGTATTGGTTGTGGATTGAATAATTGGCAATTATGTGGCTTGATTTCCTAAAATTTCATGCTATTTGGCTTTTCTCCAGTGATAAGAGCGAGTGTACCAAAGTTGGAGTTGGACTCTGTCTTTGAGCAGAAAGATGAAATAGCAAGGGCTATAGAAAAGGAGCTTGAAAAGGTGTGATGTTCTTTTTCCTTTCTTTATATTATATTTATGATTATTGCATTCAGTATGGATTATTGAAGGTTGTTGTCACTTGTCAGTTGGACTTTTTAAGAAGTCAGTGTGATATTTGTGTTGTAAGCAATGTCTAATTATGGGTAAGAGATTGTTCAGACATTTATAGTTGATATAGAGTCTGATGTTAATGTCAAGCGAGCAATGAATGAGATCAATGCAAGTAATAATTTCTAGGTCTTGATGAAGACTGCACTTGGTAGTTGTATTCATGTTTGTTAAAAATATCATGTTTCTATATTGTTGGATTACTTATGATTTGCATTTCGTTGATGTGTTTAATCATGTTTCTGATATTTGGATTGGCAGATTCTGATTTATCTCATTGCACTTTCTGTATCTTGGCATGTTTAATGTGGGATATATTTCTGGTTGTGCTTCTAAAATCGAAACCTTTAACTTTGCCTTCCCATGTATTGTTTGATTGATTTTGTACTATCTTTGGACTTGGCGTAGAATTTCTCTTCAATTGTAGTTTGGGCCCAAAGGTCAAGAATATAGTTTCAATACCATGTAAGATAATTGGACCGTCAACACAAGAATGCTTAACCGCCATAATTCTACTGCTGATCATTTTCTATTTTGTTAACGATCATTTTTATGTGCAGGAATATTGACTGTGTATACTTATAAGTGATCCTTTTTTTTGGATTACTCTATATCTTTTTATTTCTGTTTTCCACTCTTTCTTTATCTGTTAAGGTTGTTGTGCATTATATGAGTATGATATTATATAACTCCTGCTAATTTCTCATAAAATTGGTTTTTTTTGTGCAGAAATATTGAGTTTCTAGAATGATGTCCAACCAAAGTTGTGGTGGATTTGGACAGACTACGGAATAGAGGCCCAAGTCCTACGGCGTCTTCAAATCTCATGTCAAATGTGACTGGGTTCGGATTAGGTGGCTGGGATCCCCAGTAGGTGATTGATTGAGACCAATGACATTGCCATTCTTGGAGCTAGAAACGATGATGGGGAAGGCAAGGAAGAAGCCTTATGATGTTGTGGCTTGTGGATGCGTGTCCATTGTTCAAGCTTCGTGAGGCCTATCTGACAAAAATAAAAGCCTCCTCAAGTTTAAAGGCCTATCTTACAAAAATAAAAGCTTCCTCAAGTCTAAACTTTAAAGGCTAAAGAGATGAAAGAAGATATGTTGTATACCTTGTATCTGCTTCGTGATACGTGTTAAGAGAGAGATGGAAAGATGGTAGAAAAATTCAGACACCCATTGCACTTTAAATGGGAGAGAGAATACAACAAAAGGATAAAAAATAGAACTACTAAAGAAAAAAAATTTATAACTAAAACTAAAACATTGAAAATTTCAATCACCTTGATTGAATTGTATGATTTTTTTCCAAAAAAAAAGGAAGAACTTAGGAACCAAGTAGTTCTATAAACTTATCATAAAATTATTATCACTTCATATTGCTATCTAATGCAATAAATGGTTCTCCCAAATGAATGTGAGTAGCATATAAATATTAGTAAAATAGAATGCTAGAAGAGAATTTATATGTTGACATTTCAAATAGACGAGATGTAACTAATAAATGGTGCTCCCAAATGAATGTGAATAGCAAATAAATATTGGTAAAATAGAATGCTAAAAGAGAATTTATATGTTGACATTTCAAATAGACGAGATGTAACTAATTCCAATAATGTACCAGTGGGAAAATTTTGGAGCTTAAGATTCTGAGAGATTAATACGAAGAAAGGGAAGTGGGGAGCTAATGTTGTTTGGATGGATTTTTGAAAAAGTGACTTGTATATAAGTCAGATTGAAAATAAGTCAGATTGTGTAATGAGATTTATGTTTTGATCAACTATGAGAATAATGACTTATAAGTGACTTATTTTTCATAAGTCAAATTGTGTATGTTTGGGTTAGTTGTGATTGGATATGTAAAATAATCCAGAATTGTGGGGTCCACCTCTATAAGTGACTTTTAAGTTATAAGTCATAGGTTGAAAAAAAATGACTTGTGCATATTTGGACTTATTTTTCATAAGTCTTTTTTTTAAAATCCAGCCAAACATAGACCTTTTGGGCTTTCCTCATTTTAAGTTCTTTTGATTCAAAATAAGGACTTATTATTTTGAGGAAAAAAGGCCAACCAAACATGGTCCTAATAGATAGGGTCAGAGAAGGCACATGGTAGCACTGGTCAGTAAGGGTGCATCACATGGTAGCACTGGTAAGTAGGAGTGCATCGGAAAGGGAATGAAAAGATGTGGGTGGCTTGTGTGGGAGGGTTTGCACACTCTGAGTCTAATTTTCTTTATATGATTTTACATTTTACATTACAAAATAGGTAGAAGCCGGAAGGGAATTATACAATTTTTTTATTTACTTTTGTTTACATTTTTTTTATTTTTATATATCAAATTATATATTTTTCTGATCTCTTTTCCAATCATTCCCCTTCATCTATTTTCTTATTATTTCTCTCTCATCCATCATCTTTCTTACAAATTTATTTATTATTGTTAGCTAATTTTAAATTAAAAAAGACATATTTGAAATTGTATAAATAAAACTCCCTGTTGCAAAAATTAATAATAAATAATTTCCTTACAAAAATGAGTAATATCGATATAAAGTATTTCATGGTTTCCACATAGATGCTTGACCAAACTAATAAAAATCAATTGGATCAAGCAATTCTCATATTTCAATATAACACATCATCAATATCCTTAAATTTTGGAGTTGCATTTATGTAGATATGAATTCAAAGTCTTAAAGGATGGTTCTGGATAGTATCTAAGGATGGTTTTGGATAGTATCTGTAAAGTTTTGTGGTAGTTCAATCAAAATGGTGTTGACGAAATTTCAGAAATAGAGATCCCTAAAGAGTTGTTGATTTCTAATGTAAATGATCCTATCCGTTCTATTGTTGAGTCCACATATCCAAATCTTTTGCACAACCTGCAGTACAATAGCTATTTTAATGATAGGGCAATCCTTTCTCCAACACTTGTCAAGGATCAAGAGCATGGATGGATTGAAAATAATTTTACACAGTGATGAGAGTAGCCAAAATGATAAAACAATGAATGTTGTCTATAAAGAAATTTTTGGGGATTATTGTGTATGTGTCTTACTGTGGATGAACTCTGCGTTAGGTGTATTGGTTTATATACTTTACTTTGTTAAAGCTGTTTTCCCAACATGTTGGTTGTTAGTAGTATTGGAGTGCCATTTAATGTGTACGATATATAGATTGTTGTTATTGTTTCTATGCTATAATACGATGTATGATGCGTTATTATGTATTATCAAGTCCATTCTCCCCGTGCAACGCGGGAATTACCAGCTCGTTAAACTGAAAATAAAGCATTAAAGCTTACGCTAATATGAGCATCTTTTACGTTAAATATTGGCGCAGAAACAAGAAAGAACCATTGAATGATCCTCAAACGGGGATGCAGTAGTCCGTACAGATGGGTCCCACCACCCAAAAGCAAGTCTACACTTTTTTTCTTTCAAGGACGCCACATTTTTGGTGTTTATTTACTTTTTTCTCGTTTATCCGCTAATATTCCATGTTACTAGTAAACATAAACAATATCCAAAAATTTATTCCCTTTTTATTATAAGAACAATAACTAAATTTAATGATGTACTTTTACGTTAGAAATTAGAATCATAACGTAATATGTTTTCACTAATAACATTAAATTATTTTGTCGTTCGGATTTTTCTTAAATAACTCTTACTCAATTTAAATATTAAGATTTAAGAATATATTTTACCTATTCTACGTGAGAAAAAAAATGTGTAATAATCAAGGAACAAAAACCCGGACCGGACCGGCCGATTCACCGGTCCATGTGGGCTGAAAAACCGGGATTGAAGTTGAACCGGGTTGGCCCTTTTAAAAAAATAAACAAAAATTTATTTTATTATAATTCACCTAATTACTAATTTTCACTTAACTTAATTTTAGAAATTAGGAAACTATAATACTTTAAATGCTATTTTACTTGCATATACTTAATATTTAATTGTTGTTGATCTTAATATTTGTATTTTAGTTTGTGGATTGTAGAATAATATTTATTTTCACGTGTAATCAACTAATATTTTCTCTTTTCCCCTCTATAGAAACATTAAAATATTTATATTTGATTAATCATGCATACCTATCTATATTTACATTTTGATATAAGTGATTATTTATGTTAATATCGATAAAATTTTATTATTTTAATATAACCGGTTTGACCCCGGTCCGACCATTAACCTTTGAACCAGTGCCTTGCCCGGTTCGATGCCAGGTCCGGTTTTTTGAACCTTGGTGATAACAAATAACATTGGTTATAAACTAAAATAAATATAGTCTATCAATGATAAAAGGGATCATTTACTTACTTAATCTCATTTGGACCAAACGAAATATAGCTCTCCATAAAAATCACATGCATAAACCAAAACAAGTTATTCAAGAATTTTGAGTTTATCTCCAATGCCTTTTGGAGATTTGCAATTGGCAAGATCTTCCACACAATTGTTCAACATTTCCAACACTTACCTCTTCTTTACCTAGTTGTGATATACCCAACTTTCTCATATCTATACAAAGCTGAACAATTTTCATAAGAAAGGTTAAGATAAGGAAAAATACAACTTGCTTTTCTACTATTTTCTTGGACCATGACGAAGTTTGATATTTCATATGGTTGAAGTTATGCTCTACAGACCCTTATCTTTTTGGTATCTCTTGCCTAAAATTAATGTTGCACTGGATTATTTAAGTAGCTCCAACAGTTAATGTTAATGCCACCTTGAATCACATTAATAATGTTATGTACAAGAAAAATTTGCTTCATGATCTGGTACACAAAAATTTGCTTCTATATTTTTCCAAGTATTCTTTATATAGAATTGATGTAATGTTTTTTTTTAACAAAAAGAATTGACGTAATGTTAACTCCTCATTTTTTGGACCATATTCCTTTTACTTTGCCGGTGTAATAGGCTTTAGTTCTAGGGAAAATTCTAAATAAATACCCCTCGAATATCAAAAGGACAAAAAGGTACCTCCAATATACAAAAGGACATAAAAGGGATCGTTCCCAATTCGGAATAAACAATTTTAAGGTAAAAAGACCAAAATGCCCCTGTCTCCATTAACCACTCAGGTATGGCCATTAACCACTCCTGTATAGCGATTAACCACTCTAGTATAGCCATTAACCACTTCGCTGATTCATTAGTTAGGCTTGTTTTTGGGAAAGTTGTTAACTACTCTAGTATAGCAATTAACCACTTCAGTATAGCGATCAACCACTCCAGTATAGACATTAACTACTTCACTGATTCATTGGTTGGGCTCAAATACTCTTATAATTGTGAAAGTCGTTAACCACTCTAGTATAGCAATTAACCACTTCAGTATAGCGATTAACCACTCTAGTATAACCAAGGTTCAAAAAACCGGACCGGGCATCGAACCGGAAGAGGCACTGGTTCAAGGGTCATTGGTCTGACCGGGGTCGGACAGGGTCAGATCTGTTATATTAAAATAATAATATTTTATTGATATTAACATTAATAATCACTAATATATCAAAATGTAAATGTAAATAAGTATGTATGATTCATCAAACATGAATATTTAATATTTCTATAGAGGGAAAAATAGAAAATATTAGTTGATTACACATGAAAATAAATATTATTCTACAATTTACAGACTAAAATACAATTATTAAGAGCAACAACAGTTAAATATTAAAAATATGCAAGTGTAAAATATCATTTAAAATATTATAGTTTCCTAGTTTCTAAAATTGAGTGAAGTGAAAGTTGATAATTAGGTGAATTATAATAAAATAAAAAAGCATTTTTTTATTTTTTAAAAAGAAACCGGTTCGACCACCCGGTTCATACCGGTTTGACCGGGTTACACCGGTTCAACCGGGTTATACCCGGGTTGACCCGTTGTACGGCCGGGTCAACGTCACCCCCGCTTTAAAACGTCTCCCGGACCGGATTGCTGGGTGGTTCACGGTTGGACCGGTTGAACCGCCCGGTCCGGTTTTTCTTACATTGAGTATAACCATTAACCACTTCACTTTGAAAGTGAATGGATACAGGGGCATTTTAGTCTTTTTGCCTTAAAATTGTTTATTCCAAATTGGGAACGATCCCTTTTATGTCATTTTGTATATTGGAGGTACCTTTTTATCCTTTTGATATTCGATGGGTATTTATTTGGAATTTTCCCTTAGTTCTATATAATTCATGATTTTATATAAAAAAAAAAATCCAAGGACAACAGTTGAAAATAAGAATACCGCAACCAGCAAATAAGGGGAGAGTGCTTGGTGGAGAAGTATTTTAGGGGACCCACACTCCATTTCATCTTTCCTTCTTTCTTCCTTTTTTCATTTCATTCTTTACTTGATTACTTCCATCATGCAACATCAAAAGCAATCTAATTCTTTTTTTGTCAGCAAAAGCAATCTATTTGTTTTAATATTATATATATATGATTGAAAAAATAAATCAAACAGTTAAAAGGTATAAAAAATTAAACAGAAAGAAAAGATGTTATAATCGAGCCTGTTTATTCATTCAGCTTACGAGAATTTATATAAAAGATTAATTACATGTTCTAATAGACATAAAATCAATCTAATAAGCTGTGTTTGGAGTTCAATTGGTACGGTGGAAGTTAAAAGAATATATTTTGACAAAAGAAAAGGATGAAGATTCAAACAATAACATGTTTGGCATAGTACAAAAATAAAACATCAATTGATGGAGTAATTTGTGTGTGATAGATATGGGGTGTGTTTGGATTGGCTTTTTTTCAGAATAACTTTTTCAGAAGGTCTTTTTCATAAGGTCTTTTGGAAAAAAGTTAGATTGTAGAAGTGATTTATGTTTGAATTAGTAATGTTAGAAGTGACTTTTTTTCAATGTGACTTTTAGAACATGTTTGGATGATTATTTTGAAAAGTAAGTTTAGATGAAAAATTACTAAAAATGGCATTATTGTTATTAAATAATACTCATCTGGTCCTATTTATAAATCACTTCCAGCATATTTCACACAAACCAAGGAAAGCCTTAAAACTCATTAACTTTCCACTAAAATCCAACAAATTTACAACTTTACCCATATTAAATATCCACTATACCACATGAAAATAAAGTCAACACATAATAAATGAAGGGTAAACTTGTACATTCACACTACATATTTAATGAGGTGACTTATATATAGGACCAAATAAAACACTATCTATCTGCCCTATAAATAGGATTAGAGGAGTACATATATAATATGGATATATTCTTATAGTTTAGAAAGAAAAAGTGAAATTTGGGTTTTTGAAGGATTTTAAAGGCTTAGTTTCTCCCTTATTTTAAGGAAAATAATTTTAAAAAAATTATATTTTTAGCTCAAAGGAGGATATTGTGGGAGAAAATAATTAGAGATTATTATGGTAAATTTTTGGAAATAAAAAAAATTTTATATTACAAGAAAATATCTTATTAAAAATTTTAGGGGTCTAATAGTCTAATTTTCCTACCCACTTTATTAAATAACAAACAATAAAATGTGTGGGGCCCATCAGAAGACAAAAGCCAGAAGCCAGAAGTCAAAATTTTTAACTTTTGGCTTTTTGCTTCCCCACCGGACTTCTGGAGGAAAAGATCTTTTCATCTGCTTATAAACCAAACATGATTTTTTTTCTTTTCAATTAGCTTCTCCGGTTCAGAAGGAGTTCTGAGCCCAAAAAAGATAAACCAAACATGCACATGATGGATTGATGCTGATAATTTCTCATTTTAGCTTATAAATATAATAATAATAATAATAATAATAATAATTTGTTGTCTGAAAATTCCATAATTGTTAATTACAAACTTCTTAAATAAGTTTACTTTTTTGGCCAACAACTTCTTATTGAAGTACCCCTCAGTCCTCACGTCTGACGCAACTTTTGTCATTTCATATGCTTGCTTTTGGGAAGAAGACACCCTCTCCTTCATTTCAACAGAATCGACGTATTAATTCCATGACGAATCTATGGATTTATGTTTGTGGCAATTAATTACAGTTCCCGTGTAAGGGACTTAATTAAGATGAAATCTTATAAAATTACCTAATTAATTTGAGATCCCTACCAGAAAGTTGTTATTACAGGCCAGAAAGTTGTTAGTGACTAAACCTTCACTAACAGCTTTTTGGCCTGCAATAACAACTTTTCGGCCTGCAATAACAACTTTTTGGCCTGTCATAACAACTTGTGGCCTGAAAATCACTCTTAGTCAGTAACAACTTGTGACCTTGCGATAACAACTTTTTGACCTACAATAACAACATCGTGAGACCTCATATTAATTTGGTGATTTTGTGGGACCTCATCTTAATTAAATCCCTTATACGGGACCTGTAATTAATTACCCTTTTATGTTTTTTCCTTTATTTTCACTATTATCTGAATTCGTTAGTTTAAAATTTAAAGGGTTTAAATATAACATTCATAAAATAATTTATAAATATTTTTATAGCAATATTAAAATATCATGATTCAAGTATAGCTGATCGAATTTATTTATTTATTAATAATTTTACATTTTATTAATAATTTTATAAAACATCTGATCTAAACCGGTAAAATTTCAATCCATCGGTGAGAATGGATAATGAAAAGGAAATGGATGAGAATGATAGATAAAAAATGGGAAAATGATAGATAAATACGTCATGAATTTCAAAATTTTGTACATAATATTTTAACTAATTCAGTAACGGTATTAACAACTGCAAATCACTTATATGAGATTTTGAAATTTAAAAAATATTTTCCTATAAAAAAATGGAAAGAAGCTAGGCCCTTCCAACAGACCCTTCCAGCAACCATGCATATTAATACTTTTATGTTATGAAATTGATAAATTCTATTTGACAGCCAATAACAATATTGTAATTAAGTGATTTAATTTCTTTTAAACAGTAATAATCCAACTTCTGATTGCACTGGATGTGTAACATCCCAAGTTTTAGAATATAACTTTAATTTTAAGGGTGACCTTGAGGCATTATGGTGATTCTAGATGTTATTGGGATAAATTATGCGGTATTATGATGTTATTAAATGAATGTTGAGATGAATTTTGGGTTCTATGATTGTCTTTTGAGGGTTTGTTGGGGGTAATTGTAGAAATTTTATTGATATGATTATCCGGATTTTGAGGATCTTGATTCAGTGGACTCAGGGAGGATTAATTAGGGGATTCAAATTTTGTAGTTTTTGATGCTTAAAGAGGTGAAATCGAGGTGTAAGAATTTGATTAAGTCATGAATTGCATATAGGTTATGATCGAGGAACATTTCTGTGGCAAGGAGGAAGGAAGGGATCCCGGGGGTTCCCTGTGTCTTTTGCTGCGGCACACAATTTTGTGTGTTGAGGCAAATGAAGCCCAAGCGGACCAGAGTCGTGTGCTCACAGGCATTGCGGATTTTAAAAAATATGCCATTTTAGGGTTTGTTTCAAATGGTTAGAGGGAGAGTTGGGTTGTAACACTTTCTAAATACCATTTAATTAGGGATGAGCAAAATCAAACCGAAACCGAAAACTGAACCGAATTAAATTCGGTTTTTTCGGTGCGTATTCGGTTTTTTTAATTCGGTTTTCGGTTTGGTGCTTTAAAAAATAATTCGGTTAAAACCGAATAACCGAAATATTAAAAAAAATTTCCATATTTTTCTTTTTATACACTTAAGTTTTAAAATTCAAAACTTAAAAATGTACCTTTTGTTTTTCTTATTTTAATTTAAAAAATGATATGTCATATATCATTCATCAATATTTAGTTTTTAAAATTTTTATTATGCTTTTTTTCAGATGAAGTGATGTTAAATACATTTTTTTCTTTGTATTTTGCATTTTTCCTAGAAATCTTATATTATGTTTCTAGTTTATATATTGTATTATATTATTTGGGATCTTATTGAGGTTGTTAGGTTTAGAATTTGTATTGAGTTTTACTTATTGAAAATTCAAAATGTCTAATTTAATTAAAAAGAAAAAATCTTTGGTTATTTCGGTTATTAACCGAACCGAAATATTTCGGTTTCGGTTATTCGGTAAATCGGTTTCGGTTTGGTTTTGAAAAATTTCCCTATTCGGTTATTTCGGTTTTTACCGAATAACCGAATGCTCACCCCTACTTTTAATTAACTACTACTAGTCAACCTCAAAATCTGTTACTCAGGACTAACTATATTAGGAAATGGATTTTGTTTAGTAAAATGCTAACATAGTTAAAAAAGAATTTTCATAATGTTTTCCTTTGAAACAATTACTATGGTCTAATTATGATAGAAAAGAACCTTCCAAAATAATAACAAAACACATCATAATTAGAAAATAGTTTACTCTCATAAAAGTAATCCATGTTAAAAAAAGAGTTTTAGTACTAATATGGATAATAAAATCATACTTATATCTAAACAAAGTCTATCCACGTAAAAAAGAATTTATGTAGTTTAAAGGTTAATAAAATAGCTCATATGAATATAATTTATCTATATTAGAAAAAAAGCTTTCTAAAATTCAAGGTTAATATGTATATGTATATGTGTGCACGTGCTTACATCCTACATAATATATACACACACATCTGTTTTATAGAGGTAGTTAATAGGAAAAATGATTAAAAAAATATTTTTCAAATTTCAAAATCTCAAATATTTGATTTGCAGTTGTTAATTCTCATTCTGAAATAGTCATTTTCTCTAATTAATAGGCTCAATTATGTTTTACTCTTGTAACCATTTGTAGCATAATTTGTGCAGCTCAATTCCATGTTGGCTTTAGACGTTGTATTCATTCTTTTATTCTTTCACGCAAACTAAGGCAATGTTATACTAAATTGTACATGTTGGAAGAAAAATAGCATATAGATTCGTACAAATTACCCTTTGGTTCTTGGATTTTTTAGTTTTTCCAAATAAATTGAATATGAATGCAAATATATGAAAATGTGCGGATTTGGATTTTATAAACTTTATGCATCTTTATTTTGTTATTTTTAATCGTACACACATTATAAGTCTAAGCATGATAAAAGGGCAACAGAGAAAATGTTGCAGAAACTTGGAAAAAAAATTGTTTCTTCCTCAAAGTTCAAACGACACAATGCGCATAACAAATATGAAATCAATGTGACACTTACGTTCAAACACTTTCGCTCATGGCCTCTATATATATATCCCCAAAGCCATCACAAATAATAAAATGTTGGAAAAAATAACAATAACACTAATACATACAACAACCTACATGGCTTCGGTACAACCGTCAACCTGACACTGATACCTATTATCAACACGGCTTGAATACTTCACTTTCTTGACAATATTAGATCAAGAATTATAGTTTCATCATAGCTAATGCTTTTTTTGGACTGAAATCATGGCTAATGTAACACCTAAATTTTTTTACTATATTATAGTGTTTTTTAATCGAATTATAACCACTTTTCAGTGTTAGAAGCCAAAAAATATGAAGAATTTAAAATCTTTTCTTTTTAAACATGAAACTAATTTTCTTTCTGTTGAAATAGGCTTTTCGGACAAATTAAACAATTTAAAACTTTATCTAAAGTATAGTGGTTCATAAAACAATTAAAAGTATCTTAACCTTCTTAGAGTATTTATCCCCTATTTATAGTATTTCTTTATACATATATATATTTCCATTTCTATGCTTTCCACTATTAACTTGATAATTTAATTTTATATCATATACAAATAACCCTACTAAAATATTCAACTTCTCAAACCATCATCTTATTCTCATCGTCTCATCTTCGTTCAGCCTTCCTGCCTTATCTCGACCATCTTACCATCTACCAACTTTTCTGAAACAGCAATTTACCGCAGTTTATCTCATTAGCTATGGTATTCATGCATGTAAAAACATGTATACATTTTATAAATATGCACATATAGTGATAATCTTTATCCTATTATTCTGTGTACGATCTGCACTTACCAACCACTGATAACGATATTCTTTTTAACTAGTGGAGGTTCTACCTGCAGGACTTCTTGTTATAACTATCCCGTTATAACTAACTGATTTGGCAAAGGGGTAGCGAACCACCTAAACCTGGAGTACTCCAACATGAGGAATAAAAGACATACCATTTTAAATACAACAGATATACAAAATTATATATGCAATTCTTTTTAATGATAATGAAATAAACTGCTACCTGGATCGAATCATTGTTCTGAATCGGTTCCTTTCCTTTCCATTGTCTTAATGACTCTTAAACTACTATTAAAGCCTATACCACATCTGTATAATAAAAATAAATTAATATTTATACTTATATATTTATGTTTGACGTCTCTCACGGTACTAATGTAATTAATACTACCCCATTCTTTGTATTAGTGAAAGATTATAGTTTACTATAATTATATTAACCCCTTTAAAATTGAAATGTCAATTATAAATAATATATTCTTATTAATCTTTCCAATTTCAATATGTATTCCACTTATAGTCTTAATTTAGGCTCTGCTTGGATGAAAGAAAAATGTGGGAGGAATGAAAATGGGAGAGGAGAAAATAGGAGGAGGAGAAAACTGGAGAGAAAATATTATCACCCCTCCCACTTGAATGAACAAGATAAAACAGGATGGAAAGAAAATAGATATATATCTGAATGACTAAAATACCCTTATCCCTATATGAAAAATATCATGTTTAAAATAAAATTAAATATCACATTGGAAACATCTTATAAACATTAACAAAGTAAATAGTTTAAAACCAAATTATTCAGTAAAATTTTTTACTCAAAATGAAATTAAATATTAAAAATTTAACCTCAACTCTTGATACAAGTTAAAAATAATTTGGTTAACTGAAAGTAAATAAACATATTTAAATTAATTTCTCACAAAAATATTAATTTATATATTACAGGAGATGATTTTACATACTTTATAAACCAACATAGGAATTTATACCCAAAACGCCACGCCCAGAGTAAAAAAAAAACTTGTATAAAAAAACAGTTAACTTAATTATTTATAGAATAGATGATTTTAAATACCTTCTATGAAAAAAAACCAACGCTCAGAATAGAAAAGAAAAACCCACTCCCACAGTGAAGCTTTCGTTCCGTCATTAAATAGCCAAATCTCTTATTCATTGAGGAAGGAGGGAGCAGGGGCAGTGAAGGAAATGAAGATTTTCTCTCGTAATCTCTCCATATGTGGGAGGAAAAATTAGGAGGAAAATGGGGCATGGGGCCCACCCCATTTTCTCTCCAACTTTTCCTTCCTCCAACTTTTCTTTCTACATCCAAGCAGGGAAAAATATATTTCTCTCCCCATTTTCCTCCCTCATTTTCTCTCCTCCCTTATTTTCTCTCCATCCAAGGAAAGGGTTAATATCAATTGCAAAATCATTCAATCACCATTACATATATGTACACACACATACAAACATATAAATATTCATATGTATTCCTATCTTCTATCTCATACAAAAAATCCCAAACATCCTTCATTCTCCATATCACCATTATCAACTCCATCAACTTAGTTTAATAAGTTTTATTAGTCAGCCAAATTTCAAAATGATTATAAGCAATCCTAATCAGGCAAAATCAATCTCTTAACTCCTAACATCAAGTTAAATCATAATTGATCATCTTCTCTTTAGTTCACTAAATAGAGAATTAATCCAGCACTACTACAATTATGAACATCATCAGTTCCACATAACAAACTAATCCAATTTAATTAAATTTCAATCATTCATTTCCCCAAAATTCTTCTACTTTATCCTTGATATCATCAAAATAACCAAACAAAGAATCAATACTCCTATGAATCCAGAATTCCTCAGAAATTATAAAACCCCAACGTACAAGTTATGGTTTCAGTTTAATCCTCACAATATTAAAAACCAGTGATAAAGCATGAACTTCCAATCCGTAGACCTTAATCACTTATTATATTCCGATTTCCTAAACATTTCAAATCAACGATTAATATCCAGTCTCAACTATTCAGTTCATTAAAGTGTCAATTTAATTAATCCTCCACGCAATTCAGCCATTCATCATCATCCTTTTGGTAGAAACTCCAAATATTTAATCACCACTTACATCATTCCCTTCATGAATTCAAACTTGAAGTGAACATTCCTCATATTAAATTCATTAAGCTATCTTCATTAATCTATCAATATGAGACCATTAACCTTATCTCCTCAATCTTTTATCACAATAATTATAATTTAAATCAAAATCTCCCCATAAATACCTCTAATCTAACTTTCTTTTCCATTTCTAAAATTGACTACATTCTAGTTTAACCTTAGCGAATATATCACCTTAGTCATTAATTTAAACTCTTAATTTCTTAATTAAAGCCTATTTCTTCCATCTTTTTTTAACCGATCATCAAATATCAATTAATCTCCACAACTAACATGAAATCCAATTTAGTGATCAATCAAATAAAATCAATTTCATTCCCACTATAACTTGAAATAATTCTTACCTTCATCAAATCTGAAAATCTATCATGATAAAGTCCTCTTCACCATCAAGCACAGACCAAAGTACCATATTTCAAATATGGCAAAATCATTCCTTAAGCTTCTATTTCTTAAGATTTCATTGCAATCAACCTATATCCCATAACAATGAACAACCACTATCCTTTGTAACTAGGAAGATTGTGATCTGCCATCACTATCTCAAACCTTAAATTAAAGATCATAGTCACCTAATCAAACCTTAACTTGCTTCCTTATCATAAATTCTTCTTTTCCCTTCTTTTCAATTATAGCCAAATACTTAAAATTCAATAGGAATATGCACTTATTAGAGTGACATTTCAATGGCTATCTACTAAATCACCAACGAACATTATTAATCACAAACCAGACAAGCATAATTACATAATTGAAAACACTAAACTTTAGACCTCATGAACTGAATCTCATATCCAAAACAACCACCAACTCACATCCAAATTACCATTCCCTTTTTGTAACACTAAAAGTAAATAAAACCCTTTAATCTAAATCACCTTTCATAGCCAAACATTACTCACACAAACACAACATTCAACCTCCAAATTGATTATCCCAATCAAATCTCTTTATCATAAATTCTTCTTCTTTCTTTTACAACATCACATCAATAATCTTTTTCTTTGTTCTTCAAGAAACTTTAACCATCTAAAAACCATTCAACCTTTGGAAACATAAACCAGTAAGGTCTAAAATCAGTTCCAACTTCAAATTCCTTCTCTTCACAGCAAAACATACACCTAAACAGAACATCTGTTATGTTATCACCCAAAGAACCCAGAAAATATAACGGAAAACAAGAAAGAACACCAAAGGAAACGGAGAGCAGAACCAGAAAAACAATACTCAGGCACACGCGAACAGAGAACTAAGAAATCAGAGAGTATTTTCTAGTCAAGAGTCATAGCATAACTACAAATGACTAGGAATTAGGCTTATATATCAATTACCTACTCCCTTAGCCAATCAGATTAACACACACACTACTAACACATATGAAGTCTCCTAACTAACACAGGGGCATATTTGCACCTACTAACTATTTATATTATTCCATAACAATTCCCCCCTCAAAAACCACCCTTGCCCTCAAGGGTGAACAATCTGGAATTCTGGAAATTGTTGCTGAAAAGTATACAAAGACATCCAAGTAGCTTCTTCATCCGGATATCCTTGCCATTGAACCAAAACTTCAGTAATAATCCTTCTTTTCTTCCTCCCAACCCTCCTACTCAAAATCTTTTCAGGATAAAGGGTAGATGAACTGTAGGGTAGTCCATGGGAGGATGCCTTTGTCTCACACTAGGATCAGGACATAACTTGAGCATAGAAACATGAAATGTTGAATGAATTCGAGTCTCAGGAGGCAATTCCAATCTGTACGCCACTGTACCAACTCTGTCCAGGATTTTGTAAGGCCCAAAAAACCTAGGAGATAACTTCTGAGAGCTCCTAGTGGCAGCCGAGACTTGTCTATAGGGCTGCAACTTCAAAAATACCCACTGTCCTACCTCAAAAGACCTGTCAGATCGCTTTAAATCAGCTTTCTGCTTCATTGTGTTTGCTGATTTATGTAAATAATGCTTCAAAACAGCAAGCATTCTCTCTCTCGCCTCAAAACTTCTATCAACAACTTCCACAATCGCTGATCTAGGGAGATAGGGAGAATAAACTGGAGGTTTCTGCCCATACAAAAGCTCATAAGGTGTAGCTTTAGTTGCTGTATGAAAGCTAGTATTGTACCACCATTCAGCCAATGACAACCACGTAGACCATTCCCTAGGCGATTCCCAACACATACACCGGAGATATGACTCCAAACAACGATTGAGCACTTCGGTTTGGCCATCGCTTTGAGGATGGTAAGCCGAAGTCAGATGTTGCTCAACTTTCAACACCTTCAAAAATTCCTTCCAAAAGTTACTCAAGAAAACAGAATCCCTATCACTTATTATCTCTGATGGAGCACCATGCAATTTATAAATCTGATCCAAAAAACATTGTGCTAAAGTAGAAGCTGTAAAGGGATGAGAAAGGGAAATAAAGTGAGCATATTTGCTCATCCTATCAACAATTACCCAAATAACTTCCTTACCTCCAGATTTGGGTAAGCCCTCAATAAAATCCATACTAACGCTCTCCCACACCTTACTAGGAATAGGTAGTGGCTGCAATAATCCCGGACTTGCAACTGTCTCATACTTACACCTAGCACAAGTGTCACAACCTTTTACAAAATCTTCAACATCTTTGTGCAATTTCGTCCACCAAAAGAGTCCTCTAATCCGGAGATATGTAGCTTGTATCCCGGAATGTCCCCCTTGTGGACTAGTATGCATCCACTCAAGAATCTTCTGTTTTAAGGGATTATCATCCCCTACAACCAATCGATTATTCCTCCTCAAATGCTCTCCATCCCACGAATACTTCTTCAACATCCCACCATTTTTTTTCAACTCCTCAATAATGGCTGCATAGTCACCATCATTACTCCAACTATCTTTAATCTGCTGTAACATCTCTGGAGAAGCTGTATCTAGGGCCATTTGAAGTAATTCAGCCCCTGAAACATGCAAACGAGACAAAGCATCGGCAACGGTGTTATCACACCCTTTCTTATACTGAATTTCGTAGTCATACCCCATCAATTTAGCAATCCAATACATCTGAAAAGGAGTCTTCAGCTGCTGCCCCAACAAGTATTAAAGGCTTTGCTGGTCAGTTTTTATGATAAACTTGGACCTTTCCAAGTATTGATGCCAATATTCAACCGCTTGCACCACCGCTAATAATTCTTTCTCATAAATCGACAAATTCACATGCTTTGGAGCAAGAGCCTTGCTGAAATACGCAATAGGCTGACCTTGCTGCATCAATACAGCCCCAATGCCTACACCACAAGCATCTGTTTCCACAACAAAAACCTTGGAAAAATCTGGAAGTGCTAAAACCGGAGCAGAAATCAACACCTCTTTCAACTTTTGGAAGGCTTCTCTAGCTGAATCGGACCATGAAAACGCATCTTTCCTCAATAACAAAGTAAGAGGCTTTGCTAAACCACCATACCCCTTGATAAACTTGCGATAATATCCCGCAAGACCAAGGAAACCTCGCAGCTGCCTCACTGTTTTAGGCTCTGGCCATTCAGCTACTGCTTTAATCTTTGCCGGATCCGTAGCCACTTGCCCATGGCTAATTACATGTCCCAAATATTCAACATGCTCCGCTGCAAATGTACATTTACTACCCTTCACATAAAATTGATTAGCACGTAGCAGCTGTAACACTTCTTTGAGATGGTTAGCATGGTCTATCAAAGAAGAACTATACACAAGAATATCATCAAAAAACACCAAAAAAAACTTTCGAAGGTAGGAACGAAAAACCTCATTCATAGCTCCTTGAAAAGTTGCTGGAGCATTGGTTAATCCAAATGGCATTACCAATCATTCAAAGTGGCCAGAATGGGTTTTAAAAGCTGTCTTGTACACATCACTTGGATTCATTCGGATTTGGTGATAACCCGCCTTAAGATCCAGCTTTGTAAACCACCGGGCAGCGTGTAATTCATCCAATAAATCCTCAACTAAAGGAATTGGATATTGATTCTTCACCGTTTTCTTATTCAACTCACGGTAATCAATACACATCCTCCATGACCCATCCTTTTTCTTCACAAGAACAATAGGTGCCTAGAATGTAACATTACCTCCAAATTCCACTTTTAACTACTAACAACAATATATTAAAACGTTTATAGTACTAACTATGTTAGGAAAAAGAATTAAATTACCAAAAATTCGCTAACATAGTTAGAAAAAGATCTTTCCATAATATTTATACATATTTCAAACCTCAATTCCAATCTCTGTCATCACAATATAACTTCCTTCCCAGTACAATAACAGAGAATTTCATTATGCATGATTAAACTCCACACATCATTCTTAAAATACCATACCATAATAGGTATTATACAATAATTTTTCCCCAGAGTAGGAACAAAGTTCAGCGGAAGCATCATACAAAATATGATCCTAAATGTGGCAATACCTCCTGTCCTTCTGGTCCAGAGTATCTCACGATATCAGTGAGAAGTTCCCGGATCCTTCCCTTGACCTCCTACTTCGCTCCTAGGACCTGCAAAAGTGAGATCAACGGGGGTAGCCCCAAAACGCAACCACTAACTACTCATCTAAGTGCGGTGTGTGCTAGCAAGGTGTCCAGTGGAATACATATATATATACATTATTTCAAACAGCATGCTCAGGTATATAATGCATATCTTGATCCCAAATATCTTTTCTCATCGTTTATAATTATGGAATAACCCATCACAATTCATCCTCAATAATAATATATATATCATGGATAATTACAGACAACCCAAACAAATCTTACTAGAAATGTTGGGAAAACATGTGGGACCAGTCGGGACCTTCCACCCACCCCTGATCACCACGGTACAGTTCACGAGGGACTCTCTACCCTCCCTGAATAGTACCACAGATTAGAAGGATCTCTGTCCTTTCTGAATCCGTAAGGGGCGATATCCCCTCTTTCGTCTTTCTCTCCTTTATTTCTCATAATATATCAATTAGTCCCTGTGGCGCAACAGGGTACCTCATCACGTGATGGCACAATTTCCAATTCACCGGTGTCACATACCCAAATAATTTCTCACATACAACACATAGATATGCAACACCACAATCAGGCACCAGGCCTTCCAGTATTTTCATAATATACATATATTAAATAATTTCCAAAACCACATATATTTCCGTTTCAAATATTTCACATCACAAATTTATGCCATTTCAAAATAATACTCCACAGGACATTTATTATAAAAATATTAATATTCCAAGATCTCATTTCCATATCTCATCAATCATCAATTGATAATCAAATCTCAATTTGTGATTCAAAATCTCATCTCCATATAACATCATAATTTTCAAATAATAATATTTCAAATTTCTTACTAACACTACACACACACATAAACAAGCAGAAAGCGGTTACCTGATAGCTGGCACCAATCTCACAATAGTGCAGCTCCCCCGTGCTAACTCAGTGCAATTCAAGCACTACACAATCATACATACTACCACAATTAATTATTTATCCAACAATTTTATATGTTGGAAATTAAATTACTAACTACCCTTTCTTTGCCCTTACTTATTTTAAATTTCTATTTAACATTTATTCTCCCTTTTTATCTCTAAAATTTATCTCTACTCCATTTATACATATATCCAAAATTATTTAATCTTTCCAATAACTATTTATAAAATTCCTTAATATCCCATAATCCCTTAATAATTCTTTAGGTGCAAACCCCAATCAAATCAATTAATTAAATCCCCTCATATAACCTTAATAAACATCTAAAAATCATCAATTTACCCATAAGCACCTCGAATAATTTAAAAGTCCCAATTTCTAAAACTTCCATAAATCTAAAAATTCCTAATAATTAGGAAAACTTCCACCAATGAAAAATCTACTCAGAAAAACTCATAATCGAGGCCTAAACTTCAATTTATTAATTTTAGGACTCCCAAAAATTACCAATTTAGACAAGGTCTAATTTTTCAAGTATAACAAATGAAAAACTAATGACATAGGAATGTAGAGGAGACTTACGGGGTTCCAAAAATGTACTTAGTTGGCCGAAAAGCTTACTATTCTTATATCAACGAGCTCTGATAAGTCTAATAATAGGAATATTGGTGGAAAGAGAGAGCAAGAAAGAGAGAGAGATAGACGAGAGAGAGAGAGAGAACGTGAGACGAGAGAGAGAGAATTGTGAAGGTGTGTGCATGTGTGTATATATAATGGTAATAATAATATAATATAATATAATATAATAATAATATAATAAATAGTAGTTGAGTGTGATTGGTTGAGGAATAATAATTGATGCACAGTGACAAGTTATTGACGAGGAACTGAGTGTCGGCAGAGTGGAAAGAGAAAACTACACTACTAGACCCTAAAATTCTCAAATAAGATATTTCTTTTGAACAAAAAATTTTCTTTTCACTTTCAAAATTTTCCCATAATATCCTTTATTTATTTCCTCCCATATTAACCTCTTTTGAGCCTAAAAATAATCTCTCCCAAAATTATTATTGTCCAAATAAGGGAGAAACTAGGCCTTTAAAATCCTCAAAATACCTCAAAATCCTTCAAATATTCTCATAATCCATCATTTATCATTAATAAATTCCTATTTACCCTCACAAATCCTCAATTAATTTTTAGGATGTTACACCTAGAAAGGAGAGGCACTTTCTTGCAACATTCCATTTTGTAGAAGCTCCCCCACTTGCTTCTCAATCACATCTTTCTGGCCAGCTGAATATCTGTATGGTTTAAGACTAATGGGATTAGTTCCCTCTTCCAAAATTATTGGGTGATCATGACCTTCCCTAAGAGGAGGAAGACCCTTAGGCTCACCAAAAACATCCTCAAAATCTGTCAAAACAGATTGGATCTCCCCTGGAACTCCTCATTTCACTACTTTCAACTCAAAACATTGCTGCTCAACATTTCTCTGTGGATGCAACATCTGAATTAGAAACATCTGCTGCTCATTAGCCCCCTTTAACTCCAAATTCTTGGACGATACCACCTGAAGCGATTTCTGAGGACTAGCTTGAATCTTACAAAGTACCCCCTTATACCAAAACTGCATAACCATATTTTCGTAATCCCAGTAAGCATGTTTAATTGATTTTAGCCATGACAGACCCAAGACAAGGTCATATGTGTGTAATTCAATGATCCTCACATCAAACACAAACTCTAAACCCTGCATCTTCCATTTGAACCCCTGCCAAAGACCATAAATCTTCAATCTTCTACCTCCAGCAACCTGAACAGAACCCAATTCCTCCCCCTTATCACTCCAACCAAGTTTCTTGGCCATAGACAAATCAAGAAAATCATGGGTACTACCATTGTCAATTAAAATTTGTAATTGACGCTTACCCACACTCCCTTGGACACGCATAGCCTCTGCACTATCGTCCCCATTAATAGCGTGCAGAGAAATAGTAGGAACAGAGTCAGATTCCATCTCTAAAATAGGTTCTTCAGATTCGGCCAGGAGTGTTTCATCATCCATCTCCATGTAATGCAACTGAAGTCGCTGTCTCTGGGCACAACGATGGTCCCTAGAAAATTTCTCATGGCAATAAAAACAGAGATTTTTTGCTCTGTGATCAGCCTCTTCCTCTGCTGTGAGGATTTTCGAATATTTCCCAGCCTTTCCTCCCCAATTGTTCGCTGGGTCCTTGCGATTCCCAGATGCCCAGTTTTCGGTGGCCATTTTTCCGTAATTATTCGGGTAATTGGACGAAATTTTATTAGGATGGGACCCACCCTTATAAAAGGTGGCCTTACTGTTCGACGCCACATAAGGATGCGAGTGGGTCAAAAAACCTTGACTGCCCACGTGTCTGGACCCTTTCTCCTGGGGTTTCTTTAAATCCCGATGGTCCATGGCAAGTTCTTGGACTCTCGCTAGTCTCCTTGCTTCACGCAAAGTTCTTGGGTTGAACAGCAACACCGCATCTGCGATTTCGTCCCTTAAACCCGCAACGTATACATCAATGAGATACTCCTCCGTCAAATCAATCTTGGCTGACATTTGGTCAAATCGTGCGTTGTATTCGGCCAGCGTGCCTTCTTGTCGCAGCCTCGTAAGATCAGCCATTGGCCGTTCATGAGGGTCACCGAATGTGTCAATAAGCATCAATACGTATTCATTCCAACCTGGGTGTCGTCCTCGCCACCTCCTTTCCTCTGCAACATGCCATTGATAACTTTCTTCATCAAGATTAAGAGAAGCCATTCTAACTTTCAGTTCAGGGGGCGTTCGGTCCAAATTAAAGAATTGTTCGCACTTCGAAATCCAGGTATGTATATCCTTCCCCTGGTATCTTGGGAACTCCATTTTTGTGAATTGTGTTGGGCGTGCATATCCTCCTCCACCAGCGTTATTGCCCCCTTGTCTGAGATTTCCCATATTATTATTCACTTCCGTGGTCATAGCCCTGAAATCTCGAGCCACAGCCTGCAATTCCTCCCGAAAACTCCTTCTAAGCCCAGCAACTTCCTCTCGAAAACCACGCACAGAAACCTGCAACTCATCAAGGCCACCAAGCCTTTGTTCAATTATTTGCAAACGGTCATCTATACCAGAACCCTCAGCCTTCGCATCAGCCATCACTTTTCTCTTCAATCCAATTCAAGAAACGTGCAAGAACCAATAACCCAAGCCAAGGATGGACTTGCTCTGATACCACTGTTATGTTATCACCCAAAGAACCCAGAAAATATAACGAAAAACAAGAAAGAACACCAAAGGAAACGGAGAGCAGAACCAGAAAAACAATACTCAGGCACACGCGAACAGAGAACTAAGAAATCAGAGAGTATTTTCTAGTCAAGAGTCATAGCATAACTACAAATGATTAGGAATTAGGCTTATATATCAATTACCTACTCCCTTAGCCAATCAGATTAACACACACACTACTAACACATATGAAGTCTCCTAACTAACACAGGGGTATATTTGCACCTACTAACTATTTATATTATTCCATAACAACATCATACTTAATTTTCCATATTTATGATACTCAACCAAAATCCAACATATCAAATCACAAACTATCTCTCTTTTATTCCTATCTTCATCATCATTTCATTATCATTAAAACACCCTTCCCATTCCAGAAAATTCAGCCAAACAGAGAAGAACAAGAAAAGGATCAAAATCAAACAACTCTAAGGATCATTCCATCATATCTTTCCCAATCTCAAATTTATAAACTCAAATTGCAGCCCTTTGAACCAGCGACTACAAACGAAACAGGGGAAGGAAGAAAAATTCGAAAATCCCCCCAAGCTTCAGAAATTAACATACCAAAACAGAGCAACCAGACATTGAACTAACCCAAGACAAGGCATTCATAATAATTTATACTCCCTGGCCGAGCAGAGAGAACAGGGAAACAAGAAGGAACAAAATTTCAAACACCTCAGAAATCAACAAGCAATTTTCATACATTAGCCCTATCCTAAAATGACTCCATAAACCATCGATTTCCAGCCATCCAAGCCAAGAATTTGGCTGACAGAGAAGGAAGAAGAACAAAAATTCCCAAACATTTCAAATTCCGAAAATTACACATCCAAGACACTAAATATACTTAAGCTTACTCCTAAACATGATTAATCAAGCATTCGATCATTAAACACATAGAAATCGAAGGAAATGGCATCGGATGAACAGTGGAAAAATTGGGAATTTTTTAGCAATTTGACCAAATCCAAATCCTCCCTCAAAATCACTTCCCAAATTGACTAAATTGAAATTTAAACTTCGTTTTTATGAATTCAGGAACCTCAGAAACCTCAAATTTCAAATTGATTTCCCCCCTCAACTCACTTGAATCGGACAAGAATGAAAGAAAACGGAGGAAGAGGGCTTACTCAGAGCTAACCCCAAGCTCCCAATGCATCTTCGCCCCTTATCGCCGCCGTTCTTGCCGTCAGTGGCCGCAGCCAAGCTCGGAGGGAATGGAGGAAACAGATAGGGTAGGGGGACGAAAAGAGTTATCGGGTTTAGAGGGAGAAGAGTGAGGGAGAAGAAAGAGACACGTGGGAGTATATAGAAGAGAAGGAAAAAATTAGATATTTTAAGTAGGTAATGTACTATTTTACCCTTCCTGAAAATATTTTCAACTAGGGGCAGATATTGTCATTTTCCTTTTCTTTTATTTTTTCCTCTTTCCCTTTATGCCCTTCTTTAAAAATTTTAATTACCATTTACTTTACAAATTAATCTAAATTTATTCTAAAAATAATTTTTCAGATATACTTTAATTTCCAAATTTATTTATAAGACTTTTTAAATACTAAACAATACCCCAAGGTTCTAAATATGCCCTTATTTAAATTTATCTTCTAACTATTTTTCCTCAATTAATAAAAAAAATAAGCCTTAAAAATTATTAAAAATACATCTGGCCTCATAAATTTATGGGTACAGGGTCAAAAATGACCCTCTACTTTTGTCTAAGGTACATGTGGCATCTCCTACTTTTTTTTGGTTCAAAAATGGCCATCTACCTTCAAAATCGGTGCAAAAATGACTCCCACGTTAATTCAACCAAACGGTCTGTTACTTTACTCATGTGGGCCCCATATGTTTGTACAGGTGTGAAATTCATTTGTACAGGTGTGAAATTAATTTATACAGGTGTGCAATTAATAAAGTGTTGACCGTTCAAGCTCCTCATCTCCTCACCTCTCTCTCATTATATTCCTCATCAAGCCAAGACTCGACCCTTTCCTCTTCTTCTTCTCTTTCGTAACCTAATTACAAGCACAGCTCGGGATATGGCATCTTCTTCAAGTTCGACATCTAGATCTAGGAGAAGGGTGGCCGTGATGAGACAAGCGAAGCTTGAAGATCAATACGAAGGACAGATCAGATACTGCCGTCATGGTTTTGTGGCTCCCCAGTGGACGGCTTGGACAGAAGGGAACCCCGGCAGGAGGTTTTATGGGTGTCCAAAGTACAACCAGGTAATTATGAAATTATTATGAGATCTAATGTTGCGATGGTGAAAGAAAAGTTCGATGATGAAAAATCTTGACAGGATGAGGGATGCGGCTACTTTGCTTGGCACGATTCCTGCCTTGGTGAGAGGGCAAACGAGGTGATTAAGGAGCTGCTTGATGACATTGAAAAATTATATGAAGAAAACAAGGAGCTCCGGAAAAAGAAGGATGGTGAGTGGTTTTATGAAGAGGTCGATTCAATCGAACGTATGTTGGCGGTGCTAAAACGTAGACGAGAGATGGAGGAGAACAAATTAAAAACAATTGAAATGAAGTTCAAGATTGTAATGGGTATATTGTTAATCACATGGGGTTTGTTGTTTTATGTGTTTTTGGGAATTTAGTGGTGGGGGAAAGAAAATAATATGTTTTATGGTTTTGGTTTTCTTTGTAATAGAGAAATCCTGTATGGTGCTCTGTGTGTGGAAGCTGAATGGTGTACGCTGTGTGTGGAAGCTGAGCACAAACATGAGAATATGTAAGATGGGAATTTAGTATGGTGCATGCTGAGTTTTATGGTGTAAGCTTATTTTGCAAGGTGCTCTGTTTTCCTCCAACGCTGAATATGCACGCTGCCAGGGAATGTGGGTTTTATAACCTTTATCAAATATGTGGCAAATTATAATGGTAAATTATAATTATTGTAAATAATAGCAAGTTAGTTAGATCCATATTATTTTGTAAATAATAATGGGTTCTCTCTTCTGTCTTTATACCCAGACTAATTAGTAGGAAGATCCATTTGACCCTTGTAATTATAGCTATAAAAAGTGAAAATTATAGTTAAAGTCATTTATCCATGTGCCATTACACTAACAATGTGCTTGGGACCGACCATGTGCCATTACACCAACAATTATAGTTAAAGCCCTGAAGAATGGAATAACTTGGGACCTACCATGTGCCATTACACCAACAAACTCATTTATCCATAAAGACAAAGTCGAACATGTGCCCAGTTAAAGTCTAACAACACCCACTAAAGTTCAACAAAGACAAAGGAACAAATAAAGTCTACAAAAGTATATGATGTACATATGGTTCATTGTCTACAAAAGTGTTAAACTTGTGCCCTGTTTACAAAAGCATGACATAACATGTCAGTGGGCGACAATATTTTAGTCCCAATAGTCTCAAAATGCATCAAACGATTCCAAAGTTTCAGAATTAACAAATAATTGTCAGTTGGCGACAGGAAAATCCCAAAAAACAGTAGCACAAGATCATACATATGATTTTTCTTTGAAGTGGCCTTCGTCTTTGACATGGTGCTTTGTGTTTGTGCAAGCAGCTGCCTTGTGGTGACACATGGGTTGCCTCTCCATTTGAGGCCTGGGGGCTTAACAGGAAGTTCAGAAGGTTCTGGGTCACCTGAACCATTGCCTTTGAATTGAATTTTTCTTGAACCTTCTACTTCATTTATAGCTAAATTCCTACTCCTTGATAGTCTCAATTCAGCCTCATTTGGTATGGGAAATTTCTTTTGGAGATCACCATATGTTTGCATATATGCCTGAGAAGTCCTTTCAAAAAGCACTACCTTTGAGCTTATGCTATGCTGTACATGTACAGATAAAAAAAAATTAGAATGATAATTGAAACAAATAGTTCACTTCATGTATAAATATGAGAATGTACCAATGTCACTCACATTAAATACAGTCCTCCCTGTGTTTTCATCAATCCTCAAACCAAATCCGGACTGGAATTTGGACCTTCTTATGGTTGCGATATGGTGGCTGCGATTTGGTGGCTGTGATGAAGGTTTCGGCTGTGAGGGAGGGGGTTGTATGTCTTGTGAGGGAGGTGGGGGCTGTGATTTCCTTTTCCTTTGAGGCATCAAATTGCTTGAAGAGGGTGCCTACAAGATGCAAGTAGTTAATCACTATTGCAATATTTAGAATTATAATCATTTTCAAGTACTAATATGCATGTAATTAACATTTTGAATTACCTCTTTACATGTGGATCGATTGTGACCTTCTTTCTTGCATATGGAGCATTTCATAATGCGACCTCGCCTACTTAATCTCCCATCAACATGTTCTTCCACTTGAGGTACGTTAGCATTTTGAACTTGTCCCTTTTTCTACATAGCAGCACCTCTCTTGAGCCTCCTTTCTGGTTCTTCAGTTCTGACTCTCTTGGTTGGTGGCCTCCCAGTTAAAGTGCAAATAGGAGGTAGAAGCATTGGAAGGTATTTATCAGTGTTCCAAAATTGCTTCCCTCTCACAGGTTGCAATTTAATCCTATAACTAGCAACATACATGTCTTTGTGGTAGTAGTTAAAGATTTTGGTAATGGGATCAACTTTTGCATGCCACATAGCACATATTGAATGTTGGAATAGGATTCTGGTTAAATCCCAAAGCCTACAGGTGCACATCTCTGTACTAAGGCAAACTACGTGTTTATCTCTTCCTTCACGGACCTCATATCCATCATCTCCATTGAATTCAACTCTACATTTGCCCACGAGGAATCTATTCACCTCAAATAATTCAATACACTTTGGGCTATAACAAGTTTTCCATTTCCTCACTTTGTTTTCACTGCGAGCCCATTTATTCATGATCTTCAACCTTATCCCTTCAAACATCCTAATGACTGGGAGATACCTATATTCATCTATCCAATAGTTCAAGCTCTCACTTTTATTGTTATCCACAATAGCAAACTTGCATCTAGTTGAGAAATATGCTCTTACCCACGCCTTTACAGGATAACTGACAGCTGCCTCCGCTGCTCCTTTACTCGACTGACTAAGGGACTTCAAGTTGTCAAAAAACTGCTCCTCATAATAACTCCATGAGCATTCTCAAAATTTATTCCTCAGCATAGCTCCCTTCCATTGTTTGCTCCAATTTGCAAGTATATGGCGTGCACAGAACCTGTGCTCTGCCTCAGGAAGCACTTCATTAACAGCATTTACTAAGCCTGAGCGGTCAAATAACATTACATGAGTTGAATGGTCATAATTTTTGTGGTAGTCAAATAACATTACATGAGCATTTACTAAGCCTTGAGCAGTCAAATAACATTATATGGCGTGCACAGAACCTGTGCTATGCCTCAGGAAGCATAAATTTAGTTAAAGGGTCAAGAAGATTCTATTTACTTAATATTACACTGGTAATAAAATGGAACACGAATCTAGCTAAATTATGAATATGTCTGTTAATAATTTTTGTGAATTGATTTCAGTGATTAGTTTACACATTTATGCATGCAAAAGAAACGACTAACATTCAGTTCTAGATATGGATAACTTTCAAAAAACATAAGCAAATAGATTTATTTACCTTTTACATATCCGACATTAGGGTAACCATGGCACCAGTACCTAGAAGCAAAGACCTCTGAATCCATTGAAGAAACCAACCCCACTGTTGAGCGTTTTCTTTTGCGGTCAAGGCAAATGCAAGAGGGAATAATGAATCATTGGTGCCTATACCAACCGCGGTAAGTAAAATTCCTCTAGCTTTTCCTTTTAAGAAAGTTCCATCAACCCCAATGAATGGCCTACATCCCTCTCTCCATCCTACCTGAAGGGAAAAAATTGAAATAAATTCCAATAAATTCCCATATACAAGTCATAAATTTTAACATATGACTCAAGCCAATACTAAAACAAACACTGTACACAAAAAATTGCAAAATACCTTGGATGCGTTGAAACAAACATACATTCTTCTGAAGACCCTTCTACCTTGCTCCAACGCTTCATTACTTAACTCAACACTTATATCTGAGCAGGGATTTGAGATGCGTAATTCATTGCAATAAGCCTCCAAGTTTGCAAACTCATCTTTAAAGCATCCTTCCATGTGTTACACGATCTTCCTCTTTGCCCTCTTGCACTTCTCAATACTAACATGAAGATTCATTTCACGATCTACCTCCGCCTTCATCTCACTAATTCTAAACCGAGGTGTTTCTTGAAATTTGTCCTTGTAATATTATGCCAACCACTTTGTAGATGCTCTTGGGTTCTTAAACACTCTTGCACAATTGTGCTCTTCAACTAGTGTCTTAATCTTAAACCCTACTTCTACACCACGTGTTGATGCATATAACACAAAGGGACATCCATTTTCACATACCACCCTTAGCAATCCCTTCCCACTTTTGGCCACTTTTAGGTTCACACTCTTTGAGATAGCATACATAGTCACAGCCTTCTTTAACTCCTCTTTATCTGCAAATGTCATGCCCAACCAGAAGAAGGGCCCTCCTTCCAAGCCCAATGAATCACGACCTCCTCTCCCTTCTTCCACAGGCCCATCATCGTATGGGGGGCCCAAATCTTCATCATCATACTCACTACCATCTTCTTCAACCACTTCAAATTCAGATTCCACACTCTCCTCAGTGTTAGAGCTTTCACTATCACCCTTATAGATTTCATCATCGGTATCATCCACTATTCCTTTACCCTTTCCTTCACCCTTGTCAGTATCCTCAGTTGTTCCTGTATTTATGCATTTCCCTTGCCCACCCAAAACTTTTCAATGTCAATCGGGCTATCATTCCCATCTAAATTTATGTCACTGCCAAAATCAAAATCTTTGTCTTCAAGCCCATCTACCAATTCTACTTCATCAATAACCTCTTGTTCGGCTCCCCTCACATTCCCTTCTAATCAAACTTCTTAATTTTCCCTAACCTCTTCACCGGATTCATTTTCCCTAACCCCTTCACCGGTTTCGTTTTCCCTAACCCCTTCACCGGTTTCGTCTTCTCTAAACTCAGGGAATGTACCAACACAATCAGCAAATATACTGGGACCCAAGAGTTTAGTCTACTTCCTTCTTCTAGCGTAATAGCATTAAAAGGTTTTCTTAAACAAATCGTTGCTTACCTCATTCAGTGACCTTGCACGCTTTTCCTCAAGCATCTCCTCAAGATTCTCGTCATCCATGGTAACTTTGTCCTTGCCCTTGCCCTTGTTGTCATCTTTCGAAGCCATCACCTGTGAAACAATCACAAACAAACAATTATTCAAGGGCTCAAACGCCATTTCACTGTTCAAATCACAAACAAACAATAAACATGGGTCCCATTCGATTCTTACCGTCTTCTCTCTTTTCCCCCTTTTTGACCTAATAGATTCTCTCAAGAGGAATTCTCACATGCCTCGATCACCTTTCCAATGCTCTTGCTTCCAGAAATTTCACATGGCAGAGAATCTCTCACAGCAATTTCACTAGGAATCGAAACCCTAGGCTCGCGTGGATCGACTTTTTTCCTCCGGTTGCTTCGAACTTTCTCGCCTGAAGGTTTACTTTTCTCTCGTGTTCTTCGCGTTTTGATATCTGAAGGTTATTTTTTTCATTTGAATATCTGAATGTTACTTATGGGAAAGGAAAAAATGTGTTTTCCCACGTGTCCCTTTTTCTAATTAACTGAGGGTTTCTTTTTTTTCGATTTGCTAAAATTAAATTTGACTTTTTCTTCCTTCAATGACGGGTCTGCGCCAAGTCAGCTTCCACCTCATAATCTTTGGTCAAAAAATTTTCAAGTGATGGTCAACGTTGGTTGAATTAACGTGGGAGTCATTTTTGCACCGATTTTAAAAGTATATGACCATTTTTGAACCAAAAATAAGTAGGAGGTGCCACATGCACCTTAGACAAAAGTAGTGGGTCATTTTTGACCATTTACCCTAAATTTATTTATAAGGCTTTTTAATTTCTAAATGCCACCCCAAGACGTTAAATAAATCCTTATTTTCTATTTTCTAAAATTTGAGGTGTTACAGCTAACCCTTCAATTTCAGTAGACTAAATAAAAGATTGACCTAGCCTAACAACATATTTAGCTTCATCTCTAATGTTGTGAAAATTCCCCATCCACTCTCTAATCCCAGAGCCATATGCAAGAGATTAATTAGATAATGGTATGAACCTGCTATCAGTACATTGCACAAATGCTTGACCATATTCCAAGTTTCTTGTTTCATCTAGACGTCTCGTCATTGATCTTCCTTTTGGAACAGAAATTCTGGTTTTGTATCGCTATTCTAAAATTTTTGATGCCCTAAATGTTTACAGCATTATTGAAAGAAAATGTTCTGCATCAGGCCTATAACCACATATGAGCATCTACTTGAGAATATTAGTTAACAGTGAGTGTATTTGTGTGTGTGTGTGTGTGATCTCTTGCTTAGAGCAAGGGTAGGATATTAATTCTCATTGACATTGTTACCAATAATGTGTATGAATATATATAGTAGATGTATGCACTCTAAGATAAGATATTCTTCACGGAAATTCCATTTAATATTCAAAGCGAAGAATATTGATTGTTTCCTAAGTAGAAATAATTTGCCTTTAAGTTGTGAGAGGAAAGAACTAGCTTGTTCGAGAATTGCTAGCTCCATGTGCTGAGTATAAATAAATAATAGTAGCGAGAATTGCTTTCAGATCCCAAAGAAGAGAGTTAATATCAGACAAGTATGGAGGAGTTGTCAACGACAATTGAAATATTTATTGTTAACAAGTGAAAAAGTGTCATTAACAACTCAATGAGACTCATATGATATTAATTCTCTTTCTTGGGACTTCAATGCAATTCTCCCCAAATAAATAGCACTCCTACGATGAGGGCCCCCTGAGTTGATTTTAGTCCTAAATATAGTACTCCCTCCGATACGAATTATAAAATCACTTTGACTTTTTAGAGAAATTAAGGATGGAACATTAATCACTTTATAACTTCTGTAATTATCTTTTTTTCTCAAAACTAATTTAACTTACTTATAAACTATCGTATAATACAATTATATGTAAGATACGTTAAAATTAAGTGCTCTATTTGGCTTCCTAAATCTCCACAATAAAAGTTAAAGCGATCTTATATTTAGGACCGGAGAGAGTAGTACATGATAATTTTTATCAATTTTTTTCAAATAATCTTATTGATGTCCTTTTACTCTTTTAGTAATAATCAAATAAGAGAGAGAAAGGGGGAATCAAGGAAGATTATTATAGTCTTTTAGAAAAAAAACATATATTATTTAACTTAAATAATATATTTAATTAATATAATCTAATTAGGTAATTAGATCCTACATTTTCTACTGGAGGCATTACTGCATACATTAATTCCCTCCGTCCCTCTTAACAAGAGCATGAGAAACCAGCGACCAGAAACAGATTTTTAATAGTAAACTGCCTAGTTAGAGAATAAGCTACCTTTTGTGTGTGAGTGTGAAACGAGAAGACAAACTTCCGGGCGTTGAGAAATAAGCATTCAAAAATATAGAAAGAAAACCGCAACATGCCATGAATACATTATAAATTAGCATTAACAACTTGTTTTCATATAGTACACATCAGCACAGAGATCATGGTACACACACAAACACACATATGTATATGTATTTATTACGCAAGCCCGCTGAAGGTAGCGATCAAGTTATATCCACACCTTGCTATATCTAACTCATGAAAACTCTAATCTCCGGATAATACTGAAGATTCCTTTGAGATGCATTACACCAAATTCAAGTTTGTCAATACAAATGCAGCCCACTCTGAAACTTGTGTTCCAAGGAAGATAAATGAAGAGACCTTCTAATGCTGGCTTTCTCCTTCTTGATCATGACAAGCTTATCATAAACACACCATGCAAAGCTTAGAAAGTGATCCCTACCCAAACCTTCATTGTAGCTACCCCAATAACTTGGATGATAAGTAACATGGTACCAAGCAGATGCTTTTGCCATCACATCGTCTTCTACGAAATCTTCTACGCTTCCACGACTATTGAACCAAGTCCTAGCTTCTTTTCTTAGGGATCTCACAGCCATTGTAATTGCTTCTGCATCTCTTCTTCTGGTAAAAGAGTTGGACATTCTCATAATATTCCCACTTAGGATTTCAGCCTCAGTTTTGATACCATAGTAATCCATCAAATTCCCCAACTTGAAGTCATAGTTACTTTTGTGATAGAAAGCATCATCAACATAATCCATAAAGCCATCTACTTCCATATCAGGGTCATATGACTTCCTCGCCATTTCGTGAGTGAAGGCCATGGTAGAGTTAGCTTCCGGTGCGATTTCTTTCACTTCCCTAAAAAGCTTTCCAATCACATTTCTTGATTCGTAGGTGGGTTTATCAGGTTTCTCCATGAAGTCTGGATATTCTTTGACATATAGTTCACGAGGTATAACAGCCGGGACACCGGTTTTTGGAAAGTCAACGGCAATAGAAAATAGCTTTGCAAGCTCAATGCATGGCCCAGCCATTGCTTTATCGGGCTCTCTATCTGCGAACACAGTGTGGGCATTTGCAATTATTCCAAGACTGTCATTGACTAGATAGTTGGCAAAGTATTCCTCAACATCCTGCAAAAGAAAAAGCAAGTATCTCAAAAGATTATGCATTAATTAATCTCATATGTGATCTAAAAGCATAAGGCTTGCATATGCGGAAGTACTGAAAAAGGTTGGTTGAGTAATTACTAATTACTTTAAAGGGAAATAATGAATGTAAAGAGAAATATAAAAACAGAGGGGTCATAAGAGATATGAAATATTTAAATCTTACTACATAAATTGGTAAATTTAGAGCTCCAAACCCGGGAAAAAGTTATAAATTGGTAAATTAGCTTTACGCGCGGTTTCACATCAATATTTACTTCAGTTCAAACATATACGTGAAATTGACACAAGATTCACAAGGAAAAGTTACTCAAGATGGATTCATTAGACATGATTGCTTCTAATGAAGTGAAGGAAAAATTTCATGATATAATGACAGCAAGAAGAGAGTTGAATTCAAGAGAAAAATACCTCTATCATGACATCATGATCCAATTGTATAGTTTTGGCTGGAGTATAATCCATTGGTGGGATTTGACGAGGTGGAATTAATTCACGGTCCCAACAAACAAAATAGATGTCTCCGTCTAGATCACTTCCCGAACACTCATTGGGATGAGGTCTTGTATTGAAAGTCATTCATGGTGTCAGCCAATGTAGCAAAAGAAAACACATCAACCAGAGAATTCATTGAAAAATTAGATTTTTCTCCCCCGTGCAATGCACAGAAGTTAAATGTAAAAATGAAATAAACTAAAGAACATAAGTTTTTTGAATAACTATTTTATGATTAAAAATGTTACTTGAAAACAACAAAAGTTAATTACATATGGATATAAATAGTATTGATAATACAATAATGATATAAATCAGAAATAAATATGATTTAACAACTGATCGAGCATGGATTACATTGCAAAAGGAAAAAAAAAAGTGATTTTTTTTGCTTGAAAAAAGAAAAAGTAATAGTTGACATATTTGTTATATTTTCACATTTTAGAATTTTATTTTATGACTATTTTTTTAATAAAAAAACAAAATTTAAATGGTGTTTTTTTTTAAAACAAAAGTAAATTAAGATATATGTACATGAGAACTGATTTTCATCCGTGTAGCTTTTTAGCAACCAATTTATTTTTAACAATGAAAATGAAAATTCAAAAGAAAAACTTTCCAAATAGAAAAATAATTAATAACATGTTGTCTAATTTACTGACATATTTAAACACATTAATTATTTTGTCAGTTTCTTAAAAAAAATTAATAGTGTTGATTTTAAATCATATATATATGTTTTAATTGTTGCCTAAAATAGTGACTTATTTGAAGATAATAATTAATTTTGTATATCTGAAAAGTCAAATATTGCAGATTAAAAATAAATACATATAGATAGATTTTTCTATAAACAATATTACACTGAGAGGTATGTATGTGATAAAAAAGAGATTAAATATAGAATACCTTCTTAAAATATATATATATATATATGTAATTAATCATTGCTCAATATTAAATAACTTCTATACATTTATGTATTTAATCATTATTGCTTTGCTCAATTTTAAATAACTTCCAAAATTAAAAAAGTACATTCCCATAAGTAGAAATATATGATGAGTAATGATTAATTATTAGCAATGGAATTTGAAATTAAGAATAAAACCTTCCATTGTGACTTTGATTATGTAAACATGTGTACCAATAATTGAGTTAAGTGAAGATGATGTCATTGGGCATGTGGACCAATAGGATTGTTGTTAGGAGCTTTCAAGAAATATATAGATAACTTTCTAAATAACAGCTCTTCTATATGAGTGAATATTCAAAGCCCCATTAAACGAAACGGTTTATGATCTAAGCTAATAATACGTAGATTTATTTCAACATGAATAGAATTATGGAAAGTTGTAAAACAGGTCAAGTATAATCCTGTGCATATATGACAGAAAAATAGTTAAGAATTGAGATATTTTAATAACATGTATAAGTGCATGCAAGCACACATGTATATCTTCTGCGTAGACTGATGTGAGACCACATATGGTCCTAGAAAATAACGTCAACTGGGTAAAGTAAAATAAGTGGAAGGAGATAAGCTTACCTGTGTCCTTTTTGAGGGAAAACAACACAATCAACCATATGATGAAGAGCTGGTACATTAACAGCCTTCAAAACACGTACATCACCTGGATGCAAGCATGGGTTTTTTGCGACAACCACCTCACCTGTAACTATCTCGGCGCCATATGCAAGAGAATCATTAGACAGTGGTATGTACCTGTTATTGGAATACTGCACAAATACCTGACCATATTCCAGAGTTCTTGTTTCATCTAGACATCCCATCATTGCTCTTCCTTTTGGAACAAAAATTCTAGTTTTGCGCCGCAATTCCAAAAGTTTTGATGCCCTGAATGTTTGCAGCATCATTGAAAGGAAAGGTTCTGCATCAGGCCTATAACCACAGATAAGCATCTCCTTCAGAATATTAGATATCTCCCCAGGAGACATCAAATCCAGAGCCTCCTGTGCCTTTAATGAATCTGTTAGTAATGAGTTTAGTTGGTTTACAGCTTCCTCCTGCCTTTTCTCAAAAACATGATCCTTGACACCAAGAGTAGATAAGAGTGTGATTATCTGCCGATTCAGATAACAAGGCTGAAATTTACTGCATGCCAAGACATCTAGTTTTGTATTATCTGATTCATACTTGAGCATGCTCCTCCTTAGAGATAATTTCACTGATGATGTTGGATCAACAGCCACAACCCCTTTGTACCCACCATAACGAATCTGAAAGGCAGACGGAGTAGATGATTTATGGCCACATTTTATAGCCACTTTCTTGGCAAATTCAGCAGAAATCTTCCCAATCCCATCAGAGAAAACATAGTCAATTTCACCATGTTGAAACACCACATCGGGAATCCTCTCAATTTCATCCCGGCTAACGCTTAATGTTTCAGTAGATGAACCAAAAGATTGACCCAGTCTAGCAGCATATTTAGCTACATTTCTAATGTTGCTGAAATTCCCCATCCAATCCCTAATGGCAGTAGCATTAAGTCCGCATCTTGTAGGAGCAAACATCCATAAAGAATTCTCCCTCAACTGACTTGATGAGAATGCAAGAAATTCAAACTTTTTATCACCAATCACTATGCCATTTCTAAGGATGGAAAGGATTCTTGTATAGATCTCAGTTTTCCTTTCTTCTCCAGAAGAGGTGCGTGGAGATAAATCAGTTGAAAACAGTTTATCCAACTCCTCGTCAACAAATGAAACGCGCAGGAAGTTATCAAGGAACTCATGGAAATGGCGAATGACACGATTTGAGACATTAACCTCTGGGCCACAAAAATACACCTTACAAGGTGTAATCTGAACCCTATGAACATATACCAAGCCATCGTCTAGGGATATGGAAGATGACCGGGTTGGATGATGTGATGCATGATACTTTTTGTACTGATCAATCATCCACTTTGAGGGGTCAGAGCAAAATTCCTTTGAATAATACATTTTTTCTAATGCATATTCAATGAAAGCACGATCCATTCTATGTGGATCAACCATATGATAGAAGCCACTATCTATTCCTGGTCCTGCAAGACACCCATGCTGAAGCAACGAGTTAACTTTGAACAAAATGTCATATGGTATGTCGATTCCTTGAGGAGGAGCAACAATAGGGACCAGATTGCTGTTGCTAGAAAAAGCAATTCCTTCCTCCAGAGAGAACTTCCTATCTCTTTCCTTATAATAAGGAAAGTTTTCCCTGAAATTTGGAAGATGTTCACGAGAAGGAAACTGCAAGTATATATGAGATGATTGCCCAATACAGCTACAAGGAGTGAAATCTACTGTCCGGATCCACTGATCATCAGAAATATCTTTATAATAGTTGAGAAAGGGATCGTCATATATACTTCCTGAAGTACGCACATCTTTCTCAAATACTCGAGGAGCACCAAATAACTGACAGCCAAAAAAGAATTTATAAAGATGTAAGATTAATATGAAGTCATGTGTTCAGAAGAATACAAATAATAACCATGCAAGCATATGAATTAACAAGAACCTACATTCATGAATGAAAGAGTTAGATTTTACTAACAACTCAGAAGACAAGCTTGGACAAATTCTCACAAACTTATCATGCATTGTTATATCAGTATATGGGCTTTATAGAATGGACTCATGTTATATTTTCCCAATACTTGTAGAATGTACTTCTCTTATCTTATGACATGCAGTAAAAGGTATGCATAATTTGAGAGGCTTTGCTTCATAAGAAATGTAGGAATGAGAGGCAAAGAGAGGGAAATAGAGAGAAGGGAGGGAGATAAAAGAGAGAGGAAAGAGAAAACAAAACTCGATTCATCACCATTCCAAAGCCTACAGCCTAACCCATCCCTCTATTCATAGCTTATTACCCTTGATCCTACTTAACTAAGTAATTGTAACTATCAGTTTCCCCTCAACTAACTCATTGATAATTTATTTATCACATAACGAGACTAATACCACTGATGTATAACGACGGTCAGAGAAGGGTGGAGAGGAGGAGGGGGGATAGAGATAGAAGAGACAGAGAGAGAAACTAAGAGCAAGAAAATATTACATGCTTTCAAGATTTAAATCACCACAAAAGAAGTCATATTTAATAACCTGAATCAGAAGATACACTGCAGTTTCACCGTGTGGATGGTGCATCTCAATTTGCCAAATGTTCTCATAAGAAAGCTCAAACTTATAATCCACCCCTCTATAGGTCAAAAGGAACTGGATCTTTCTCATTCCAATCCCAAAGTTTACTTGCTTAGTAACTTCTTTCCATAAAATGTAGAATTTTTCCGTTGAGATCTGACAGCCAAAATACAATTTCACTTCTTCCAAGCTATGCAAAAATGTTTTTGGTTTTGGCACAATATCTGTTTCCAGTGCTCGAGCCTTCTTAAGATAGGAATTCTCATACTTAAAGGTATTGTCCGGAAAGGACATAATGTGAGAAGCATTCTTTGCATCTACAAATTGAATGATAGCAAGTGCTCTTGGAAATTTACCTTTGCCTTGCCTTATCTTAAGAGCAAAGACAGTATCTTTACCGGTTATACTCTCTACAAATGGCTTTACTGTGTCCACAGTAACGTAACAAGGGAATCCATACAGCTCAACTGTTCTGCCCATCTTAAACTTCAATTCTTTAAACTTTCCTGCACACAGGAAGATGAAATAAGTAACCAACAAGAAAAAAATGACACACAAAAATATTACTATAATTCTGATGGGAGACTTGGCTGGCGCTTTTCGGGTAGGGATCCCCATCCCACAAACTTTTCTAGCACATTTCATGATGAACAATGTGGAACAAAAAATAAATGTTTCAACAGAAGGCCATGTCAGGCAGCCAACACAACTGAGCTTTCTGAATCGTTATAGGTCGGAATGCTGTGAATCACCAATTCTAGCATGATTTATCCCATAAAGCAAATCACTAGAGTTAATGGTCCAATATCTTACAGTCTAAACAAAGAACAAAACTTAGATGAAGACTGATCTTCTAAAAAAGAACTTAGATGAACACAGATTTTAGTTCAAACTTATGTACGTTAAAATAGTATTCCCAAAAAAGAAAACTGATCAAACCAAATGCCCTTGGTGAATCTTAAAGTCCTCTGATGAGTGTTAAGAAATGGGGTGCACAAAAACACTGATCAAAGGTTAAATCTCATAAGGTACAGGATGCAACCCAATCTTAGAACAAGTAAGAAATAAATTTATGCTCACAAGCTTTTAAACATGACATTCAAATCCATTCCAGCCAGACGAATCAACTGGGACAAGAGAAGGTGAGGGAAAATTTTATTATCAAACGAAACTTTTCTTTTCCAAAGAAACAAGCTTCCTTTTGCGCCAAGTTAAATCACAAAAAGCAAATTTCAGAGCAACAAAGCAGGAATGGAGAAAAGAAAAAAAAACTTTGAACGTTTAATGACCCAACACCAAGACATCAAGTCAGACATACCAAAATTTTGTAACAAGAAAACAAAAAAGAACCAAACACCATAATAGTTTAGGCAGAAATGTAACACACTCTGGCAAAGCTTAGTAATAAACCATACAACTACAAATTTGTATGAACCAAAGTAGAGAGCAACAGAGGGTTTGAGACAGTGATCACTCAACATCCATCAAAACTGCAAAAAGATGATCAAAATCCAGAAATGGGATCTTACACTCTTACCAGAGAGAAATCAGGAGACAAGAAATCCAAGCACAGCAGAGAGATGTTCAAATTGAGCCGTCAACTGGGAGTCAACACTCTCACGCTAATCCATCATTGAGAGCTTTGGACGCTTCACTGCTAAGCTCTACCCACTCCTAAAGTCCTGCTTATGCCTCGGCACGTTGAAGGAAGCTGCCTGATGCCTATTAGTAAAGGAAAAAGTAAACGAGAAGTCAGTCCAAAAAAATAAAAAAACAAAAACAAAATAAGAAGTGACTTTATTCTTTTTTGTTTTGTTTTGGAAAATCATTAAAATTATTGTGTCCTAGTATAAAATTATCTGGATTCCCTAATTTTATATTACAATTACAAGTTTATAAATTATAACTGATGCAATAGGAATCCGGCCGGCAACGTTTTGGCCAATGCTGTCATACACGGTGCTATATGCAAATATAAATCACAGTGCTTAAAGACCTCATGTGGAGATACTTATAATTAGCTAATAAAAATTGTAATTATTTATAAATTATTCATCAATGACGTCTTCATATTTACATTAAACACACATTTCAATTGAACATGACTATGCTCTTACTTATTAGACTAATTTTTATTTACTCTTGATTGAGGTTTTTATTTTCATTTTCTTATCATAATTTATTCATCTAATCATATTTTTTATGGAAAAATCGAACTTACAAATCTTAAATTAAGGAACTATTAAAAAAGATGTTGCCTGTTATTTGATTAAAAAACACGCGGATTGAGATTTTTTATTTGCTATTCCTTCCGTTCATAAATATAAGATCTAGTTGATTTTTTTGAAAAATCATGATAAAGTTAAATAAGTCGTTTATAAATTGATTAGCTCAAATTTTTTTAAACTAATCTATTTGATTTATAAACTAATATATAATATAATAATACTCAAAATATGTTATGATTAAGTGGCTCATTACCTTCTTTAATCTTTTTAAAATAAGTCAACTAAATCTTATATCTGAGGAGTATGTTATAAAATGGTATCAAAAGCCAACCAAATTTATATGGAGTTCACTTGATATAGAAAATGTAAATAAATATGCATAACAAAATGCATGATTAAAGTAAAAATAAAGCATTAAAGCTTACGCTGATATGAGCATCTTTTACGTTAAATACTGAGGCAGAAACAGTAAGAACTAGGAAGATTATCTTGGAATGATCCGCGAATGGGGAAGCACTAGTCCGTACATATGGGTCCCACCATCCAAAAGCACGTCTACACTTTTTTAATGATGCCACTTTTTTTTTGGATTTATCACTAATAACCATAACCAATATCCAAAAATTCATTCCATGTTTTGAAATAAGAAATACTCATTCTCTTCCTAAATAAAAGATTTAATTGACTTTTTTAAATAGATTAAGGAAGTTAAATGGGCCATTTAATCAGAACATATTTTATGTATTATTAGATTATATGTTAACTTAAAAGTTAAATAAATTAGTTTAAAAAAAAATTCAGGTAAACCAAATTATAAGTAACTTATTTAACTTTTTAAAGATTTTTTAAACTAATTAACTAGGTATTATATTTAAGAATGGAGGAAGTAGTAATTTAATTTAATGATGTACTTTTACTTTAGAAATCAGAATAAATAATACAATATGGTTTTACTAATAATACAAAATTATTTTGTGGTTCAGATTTTTCATAAATAACTCGTACTCAATTAACTATTACTCTTTTTATTTTTAAATATAAGATTTAGTTGATTTTTTAAAAAAAAATTATAAGAAATCTATATAAGTTACTTATAAATTGATTTGCCTGAATTTTTTCTCTAAACTAGCTTAGTTACCTTATAAGCTAACATATAATGTTATAATATATAAAAATGTTATGATTAAGTGGCTTACTTAGTTTTATTAATCTCTCAAAAAAAAAAAAACTAGGTCATATAGTTAATAGTTAAGAACAAATCAAGTGGTATTTAAAAATATATTTTACTTATTTTATGTGAAAATAAAATGTGTAATAACTAATAACAAATAACACTAGTTATCAACTACAATAAACAATTAAACACAAGTCATATAAGCAGGAAAAGAATAATATCCAAGGACAAGAGTTGAAAAGAAGAAGACTGCAGCCAGCAGTAAGGGAAGAGTGCTTGGTGGAGAAGTATCCTGAAGGGACCCACACTCCATTTCATCTTCCTTCTTTCTTCCTCACTCATTTCATTCTTTACTTGCATCATGCAACATCAACAGCAATCTATTCGTTTTAATATAATTGAAAAATAAATCGAACAGTTAAAAGGCATAAAATTTAAACAGAGAGAAAAATGTTATAATCGAGCATTCAAGCCTGTTTATTTATTCAGCTTGCAATAATTTATATAAAAGAATAATTAGATGTTCAAATAGACATAAACTCTTCAATGTTCTAGGACTTGTGGAACTCTTAAAAGAATATATTTTGATAAAAGGAAAGTAAGAAAGTTGAAACACCAACATGTTTGGTATAGAAAAAAAAATAAAACATTGATGGGCCAATTTGTGTGTGATAGGAGATGCTGGTAATTTCTCATCTTAGCTCAAAAATATAATTCTAATAATTCGTTGTCTGAAAATTCTAAAATTGTTAATTATAAACTTCTTTAATAATTTTTGTTTTTGCCAGCAACTTCTTCAATAAGTAGTTCCCTCATAAGTGTGGAAAAAAGCACCTTAACGCCTGACACAACTTTTGTCGTTTCATTTGCTTGCTTCGCTTTGGGGAAGAAGACACCATCTCTTTGATTTCGACATGCACGTACCAATTCCATGATGAATCTTTTGATTTATTTTTACTAGGGTTAAAGGTGATATTTACCCTAAAAATATGCATGATAGATCACATCTGTTCTGAAAGTTTTTTTGGGTCCAATTTTGCTCCAAAAATATGTAAAGTGGATCATATTCGAAAGTCCTCAAAAGAATACACATAAACTAACTTAAATTGTTATGACTTGAGCCATCCATATATATACTATATATATCATATTCAAATAAAAATAGGAGAGATAATGGGTGTGTTTGGATGGACTTCTGGAAAAGTGACTTATATATAAGTTAAACTGAAAATAAGTCAGATTGTATAATGAGATTTATGTTTGGATCAGCTGTAAAAGTGACTTATAAGTCATAAGTCATATTATGTAATGAGATGTATGTTTGGATGGACTTTTGGAAAAGTTATTTATGTTTGGGTTAGTTATGATTGGATGTGTAAAATAAATTAGAATTGTAGGGTCCACCTCCGTAAGTGACTTATAAGTCATAAGTCATAAGTCATAAGTTAAAAAAAATGACTTATACTTATTTGGACTTATAAGTCATAAGTCCTTATTTTCTAAAAGCCCAACTAAACATGCACTTTTTACTATTCACCAAAAAAAGTGAAAAGGACTTATTTTGATGGGAAAAGCCCAGCCAAACACAGCGAATATGCATATCATATTCAAATAAAACTTAAATATTTAATCAGATTCATAACTATCATGGGTATCATGGGAATGCGTTGTACACACTTGTGTAACATATGTGTTGCCTTATAACCTTAGAAGGACGTAGACAAAGAAAATGTATATTTTTGTTCGATAGAACATATAGAAATTGTATAGAAATTTGGGTTTATAAAAAGTTCAATTATAAGAAATCGAAGGGAATTTGAAAAATTAGAATAAAACAATAGGTTAATAAAATTAAATGAGTAATATTTTGTTGCCTATTTTATTGTCCTATTCAAACACATGAATTACTTTTTAAATTTCAAAAGCGAAATTTATATTTCATATTGTAATTGATGGGAGCATATACTCGGTAGTTAATCAACATAATTGCTTTCAAATAGGAAATAAAAATAAAATCTTTGAAAATACTATTGGCCTTTACGTAATATTGCAGATAGTACATGATCTAAAATTGTATTAGAATTCAAATAAGTGTATTTTTAGCCAAATATAGTAGATTAAAAAACAAATTATATATGGTTAGAAATTTCTCAAAACAATAGTAAATTAAAGGAGAAAACTGTAGGGAAATACCTAATCCACCATTGGTGGATTAGGGCCTAAGCCCAATGAGAATTAGGGTTAATATGTAATGCCTAATGAGAATTGGGGCTATTATATAATTATGGAAAGACTTGGGATAAAATGAGTATTTTTCCCTTAATATTTGAAATTGAAAAGTTGTGACTTTTCATACGTTATTTATGGGAGTTGTTTTGCACAGAATAAGTTGTCAGATGAAAACAACAAAAAACTAACTCCCGTATCCTTTTTCCTCTCTCTGGACTCTCTCTTCCATCCTTACTGTGCATCTGTCGTATAACGTGATCAGAGTCGAAATCGATGCTCCGATTTCGTGTGGGTACCGAGCGGATCAACCGGATTCCAGGTACGCCCGAAAACCTTCATTGGTATCAGAGCAAGAATTGATGTATGGGCCCATATGTTTCTGTTATGTTCATATCGCATGTGTGTGAATATGGTTCTGAAAAAAAAAAATTCTGCTTCTCGCTGCATTTGGTTTATGCCAGTTATGATTTTGGTACTCTGATGAATTGCAGTATAGTTTTTTTCCTCGTATGTTATCTGTGCAAAAGAAGATGCTATTTGCTTCCCACATTAATCAAGCAAATCCTATAGATATTAGTTTTAATTTATTTTTCCAGATTATTTCTTTTTCAGTTTCTGTTATTTTCTTTTATCATGGATGCTTTGTGTTCTGGATTTGTAGCCTATATCTACGTGTGTATAAGAGATTATAAGAGGATGTAGGATCTCTAGAATCAAGCAACATATTGAATCATGAAAGCTTACCGAAACCGAACAGTTTTGAAAACGGGATTGGGTCAGTGTAAATAGACATTGTTAGGCCATAAAAAATTATCCCATTGTGTAGAGCACGAAAAAACGATGAAAATCGACTATTAGAACGCGAAAAACGGACGTCGGACGGTGAAGATATGGAGGAGAAAAGGTTGGTCCGACGGCGGGTCCGTCGGACCCGACTCGTTTTAGTCCAGCCGGGTCTGGGTAACCCGGCTGGAGGTTGGGGATGACTCCCCAACCCAAGACGACGTCGTTTCGGTTATGTTTAAAAAAAAAACTTCTGGGCCTACGTGATGTGACCCAGATGAAATTTAAGAAAAAAAGTAAACACGTACTGGGCCCTATTTGAGTGGCCCAGACAAAAAAAAAATAAAAAAAAATCCTGAAAGAAAAACTAGGCCTACTTGTTGGGCCCTCGTATTTAAAAAAAATTCTCTCTCCTTCTAGGGACATTTGAAGGGACATTTTAGCTCCGATTGAGGCGTAGTTTGTTTCTAAAAATCCCTAAATTCAAGTCCTACATTTAGACATATTGTTTGTCTATTGTTGAGGTGGTTTGGATCTATATATATGTTTTTTGGTGCTATACTTTTGTGATTTTTATTAGTTTAAAAATCCTAAAATATTTATAATAATTCATAAAAATTTTATTTGAGGCAAATATGAACTTAAAGAGTTCTAAAAGCACCAAACCAAAAGAATTTCACTCTTTTGGATGATATTCATATAGAGAAACTTAATCCTAAGTATGATTTATATAGTGGTAAATCAGAAAAGGAATAAGTAATTGGATATTGCCTCTAAATGTTGATCCAAACCTAAATTACTTGGAGAAATGTAGCCTCTAAGTGATGTATGAAGTAGGGATTTGTGTATTAGAGTATGAGACTCTAGAATAAAACCTGGAAGGAGAAGATCCTTAAGAGGATAAAAAAAGAGAGATAATTCAAAGTAAAGTTCAGTTGAACTTGAAATGAAACAAGTGGTGTAACATGAAGAAAATTTTGATGATGCATTAGAGGAGGAACCTGAATAGTCAAAATCCTAAAGTTTAGGATTGGGATTTGGATAAACCTTAAGGAGGTTAAAATGACGATCAGATATTAAAGAAATAATATCATATCAATGCAAGAGGAAATTTCAAATGGAGAAATTTCCATATCTTAACTCTGGATCATGGTGAAATTCAGGAGTAAAATACACCTCAAATACATCTTGAAAACCCACCTTAGGAGAAAAGAGAATCCTAAACCCAGTCCAATCACCAATGATTGAACCAATAAAAGACTTAAAAGTAAAGACCAAATGTTTCTGTGAAGAAACATAGATTAATTGCATAAAACATTTGAAATATTTCTTTGAGAAAATAGAGAACTTCTTAGAAATTACCAAAACAACATGACACAACTTCTATTATGTCACTTAGGAATATGATATTCCTAAAGCCTTGCTGAATAACGGTTACTGAGAACCTATATCAGATTTGGTTTTGGGAAATAGAGAGACTTCACCTTCCATTTTTGATGTTATATTCAGCTGAAATTAACTTCACAAAAAAAATCATAAGAACGTGGTAGAAATCAAGAAAACTCTTAAGTCACTTAAATAAGAAGTTAATAAGACATTCTGGAAATAATGTAGAGAGAGACATGAAGAATAAATGTCAAATACACTTTGTGAGTGGGAGCAAAATGTCAAATGCTCTATCTGAGTGGGAGCTCTTGGAAAATGTGTATTCTAAGAGTGTTATATGCTCTATCTAAGTGGGAGCTCTTAGAAAATAAGTCTTCTTAGAGTTTCATAGGCTTTATTTAAGTGGGAGCTAATGTCAAATATTCTATCTTAGTGGGAGCTAATGACATTGCTCTATCTAAGTGGGAGCTTTCAGAGACTAAGCTTTCTGAAAGACATAATTGAGCATATTGTAGAAGTGCTTGTATAAAATTTTTGATAGATGATAATATTATTACTGGAATCTGTGTGATGGGAGTTTTAAACGTATTCTTCTGATCATAGACCCAATAGTAATATTATTTTTCTAGTCAAGAATAATACAAGTGCATGACATTGTATACTTCAATATGCTACAAATAAGTTCTTGAATCAAATTAGATTGTGAATAGCCAAGTAAGTGGGATGATTTGAAGTAGTTAACCCAAGAAAGGCTGCCAAGAACAATAACACAATTATAAACTTAATGGGGACAAATGTGATATCTGATATTGAAAGGTCTCATATGATTAAATAGAAGATGTTGTCATGTCATTGACCAAGGGTCATGATGAAATTAAAGTTGAGAAGTCATATCGACTAAACTTATGAGAAGACATAAGACCTACATGGCTCGAAAAGGGAATAGTGTGTCATAAATTACCCTATAGAGTGCAAGCATGATAGAAATCCAACAACAAAGAGCCATGTAAATTGTGTAAAAGGAAATTTTTTCGCAAAACTTCCATTACACAAGATGAAAAAGGTTGTCAATTAAGTTAGACACATATAACTTGAGGCTTAACACCCTCTATGAGACAACATCTACATTAGATAACCAACAAGACAAAGATATTGAAGGAAGTTGATTGAATATTGTCCAATGAACAATGAGTGCAAGTTGTTCATAAGGGCGCTCCTTTCCTGTTAGGAGCACATGAAAGTCAGGTTAAACCAAAGTGAAAACTTTGTTATTTTTTCAATGATGTATCAAAGTACTTGGAGTTTGAATATGGATGTCAGAAAGTATGCAAACCCTTTGGGATAGCATACCACAGAGGTAACACGTTCTCTACACCCTAAATCCAAATGAGACAAGGGTAAGGGGTTATACAAAAGGGAATGTGATGACTACACTGACATCACAGGAGTAATAAACTCTTTAAGAAGGAGAATGACCTAAGTAAGGTCAAATGCTTTTCCTACTAAATGATAAACCATTTTGAGATGGATTTTATTTTCTGACAATAGTGGGCAGGAAAAGACTCAAGCTCCATAGACTAAAAGAATAAGGATCAAAGATCCTTTATTAAATGTTGTCATTTATCAAATTCAAGCATAAGGTTTTAAATTGGTAATGACGTGAAAATTGAGGTGAAAGGCATTAGAGCCTACAAGTTTATTGTTTCATGCACCAGGCTCATGGGTTCTAAATGAACCATCTTGACTTTCATGACAAAATTAGTTGTTTGTGATACAATCTTCCTTGACATTTCTTTGTTTTTCCTTCATTGTTGGTAATCTATATGTGTGTGACTGCTTTACCACCCTAATTCAAGTGTTGACTTGAATACATGTCATGGTGGACTAGGACACATAATTTGAATCGGCATTTTTAAGAATGCTATGTTCATCACCCGATAGGGAAGTGTCTAGTAGGTAAAGCAATAAGAAAAGTTTTTTTTTCACTAAGGGAATTGAGATAGAGAAAATATTGCATTTCTTTCATCCGACTATATATGGTTCAATGAATGTGAGGGCATGACACAGAGCTGAGATTAATTATCTTTGTTGATGATTACTCACGTAATTATCATTACTTTATTTCACACAAGTTTGAAGCTCAAGTGCTTTAGACGATAAGTGAATAAAGTTGAAAATAAAGTGCATTCAGAATTTAAGAATTCTACGCACTAATAGAGGTTGTTCCTAACCAGTTTCAGTGAGTTTCATGAATAAAAAGGGATGTTTATTCAGTTAAATAATCCTTCGCACTCTGTCACCATATGGAGTTAGTAGGAGGCGTAATGAAATGTTACTAAACATGGTCATGTATAAAATGGTTCAAGCTAACCCATCAAAAGTGAGCGGGAGAGTGTTTTTTAGTCCAATTTGGTGGATTAGTACACATATTTGATTGATCAAGTATGGTTTTCTCTTTAAGGGAGATGCAAACTTTATACTTAACCATGTATCCTCCGAAGTGGTATTTTCTGAACCACATGAATTATGGTCAAAGACCAAATCAAGTTTTTTAAGTTCCCATAGGCCATAAAGGTCAATTACACGATCTCATAGTCATTGTAAGTGGGAGCTTATTGATGACATTTTCATAAGTGAATATGAAGATGGATTTGTGTCTGAAAAGAATTGAAAGGAACCATATTTATTATGAGTAAGTTTTTCCAAACAATGGTGAAGCTCTTCACATTGTGTTTCTCTGTATCTCTATATGAGACACAGTGACAAGGCAATACGGAACAAGCTTTACAGTCCTCAATTGCCCATGTAAGTGGGAGCTTGTGAAAGGTCATTAAAGAGACCTAAAAGTGTTCAGTATAAGAAGCCTTACCTACTTCTTAGAAGGAATGGAAGAAAGCAATATTAAAGGACGTACATTCTTGGGGAAAGAAACAAGTCTGAGAGTTAGTTGATCCACCACAAAGACGAGAGATCATTTGTAAGCAAATGAATTTTCAAAATTAAAAACAAGTTGGTTAGATCAATTAACAATAAAAGACTCTTTCGATTACAGAGGGTATACATAGGCATATATTGTGAGAATACCTTCTCATATATTATGTGCTTAAAATCATACTCATTTTGGAAATAGCTGACTATTTGGTTTTTATGTTTGCATCAAGTGGATGTGAAACTTGCATTTTGAGTTGTGATTTGGATGAAGAAATCTATATGCTTTGGCTATTAGATTTCACTACAATAAATGTCTGAGGTTTACAAAGGATGACATCATATTAAATATTTTTGCATTAGTCAATTCATGGACTGAAGCAATCATCCAAACAATGGTATTTAAGGTTTCGTATAGTGGTAACCTATTATAATTTTATTTTTATGGTTGAAGAAACCATAACTAAGCAGTTTGTGATATTATCCTTTAAGTGGATGATATACTATTGACCAAAATAGTTTGATTTTGAAAGTGTCTATTAAGGAAAGGTGCTAAGAATATGGGTAAATCATTGTGTATTTTTGGAGTTGAGATCCAAAGATATAGCTCAAGCAGACTCCATTCTCTGTCACAAGAGAGTTATATTATGGAAATTCTTGAGCGGTCCAAGGTAAACGATTGCGATCCCATAGATACCCTAGTGACTTATAGAGTAAGTTTGGGTCTTGATTATATATATATATCCCTAAATTGAATCAACTTTAAACTCAAAATGGAAAAGAGTTTCCATGTAAACGTTGTTGGTAGTTTGATGTACATAGTGGTGTAAAAAATATCATATATCCATTGTGGTAGGACTTTGTAAGTCTGTACGAGTCCAACCATTGTGAGAGGCATTTGATGGCTCCACAAAAATGCTTATAGATACTTTAAAGGGCACGATAATTATGCGCATTTAAAAGTACTTATTGTGGTAGTACATATGGCTATATGGTCGATGATGTCTAGAAGAACATCTTGGATTTGAAATAAGAATTCAAACCTAGTGTTAATACATTATGAAAACACTACGACTATTGCCTAAATAAAAGACCCTAAGTATCATAGCATGAGTAAAATACAAAGATGAATATGTGAGATATGTTGTAGCACATAAGGTTGTTACTAAACAACAAGTTCCTATGCAAAGTCCCCTGATTAAGCCTGTAGCCAAGGATATACATGAGAGACATGATAAGTCATTTGGCAAGTATAGGATATGAAGTAATGGATACTTCATTAAAGCTTTACATGTGTATGTGATAGTATACAATGTCTAGTATGTCGTACAGATTGATGAGGTCGACTCTCTCACACGAGCGACCGCCTTTGACACATAGGAGTAGTGTGCAAAGATGAGACAATGTGTTCACCAGCAAAGTAGTGAAAATACTAATATGGTAGAGAAGAAACACAAACTATATGTCGCCTCGACTCAAAAGTGCAACAAGTCGAAATGAGATCCGTGATTACACATATATGGATCGAATTATCGATACCCACATCCGTAATACCTGTAGCCAGACAACAAAATTCTTCAAAATTGACGTCATACAATGTGAGAAAAGTTGAAGAATTTTGGGTTTAGATACTGTGTGTTTCTATATTGAATTCTGTACGGTGTTAATGATACAATTAAATCGACGTACACTCTTATAGAAAAAGAGTAACAACGTAGTATGCGATTCATACTGCATGTGCTAAAGTTACCGCAAACTGGAAGCAGTGAATGGATCCTTGTTTCATTGCTTGTGAGTCCAAGAAAGGTTCCATACTTTCTTGATGTCCTTTGACTTTGACAATGTCATGGAAATATGTTTTAGTGTCTGCTACCTTAGCGTATATCCTATGGTCATGATAAATGCGATCTAAAGGTGTTACGTTAGGAAAGCGGTTGATTCATATTGAAGTGATATTTGGGCGAAAGGAAGATTACCTGCAATACACACACTTATGCTAGTGTCTGAGACCGATCCATTATGATATTAGTGTGCTAATTTCATGAGTGTGGACACTGCATATGAGAAAGGCAATCTGAGTTTTATTTTGACTCAAAAGGAATTAGATTAGCCATGAGAATAGTGTATTTGTGTAAATCTATGATATATGAGGCACTATATCAAAATGATCGAGCTGCACTGCAAGGTTGTTTTGTGCTGGTCTCTGTAAAAGGGATTTCTAGTACAAGATACCTCAAAGGAGACGTCGTGCCCATGCGGTTACGACAGAGCACTTAGTATGAAAGAAGGATAGAAGAGAAAGAGACTTGACCCTTAACATTTAACCCACCAAGTGTGAGTGGGAGATGTAGGGAAATACCTAATCCACCCTTGGTGGGTTAGGGCCCAAGCCCAATGAGAATTAGGGCTAATATGTAATGCCCAATGAGAATTGGGGTTATTATATAATTATGGAAAGACTTGAGATAAAATGAGTATTTTTCCCTTAATATTTGAAATTGAAAAGTTGTGACTTTTCATACGTTATTTATGGGAGTTGTTTTGCACAGAATAAGTTGTCAGATGAAAACAACAAAAAATTAACTCCCGTATCCTTTTTCCTCTCTCTGGACTCTTTCTTCCATCCTTACTGTGCATCTGTCGTATAACGTGATCGGAGTTCGAATCGGTGCTCCGATTTCATATGGGTATCGAGCGAATCAACCGGATTCCAGGTACGCCCGAAAACCTTCATAACTTACATCAAATTCCTTCAGTAGTACTAGTTCTCCAGTTCCCCCATGATTCAATGACATGTGTACAATTCTTGATACCTGATTAATGGTGCAAATTATCTCTATTAAAATGTTCTTTCTTCCTCATGTAGATCCAGCGAGTCCTTACCACCATCGTCAGATCCTCACCTCTAATCACTACCGATTCTTGAAGGCCAACATCCTTAAATCTCATCCAGGTCGGCCTCACCCTCTCCGATTCTAACGGTAATCTTCTCGGATATCAAAATTTCTTCATATGAGAGTTCAATTTCTTTGACTTCGACTTGACTCGTGACGCTTTTACCCCTGATCCCACCGATCTTCTGCGCCATCAGGGGATCGATTATGAGAGAAACGTTGAGGACGAAGTTGACATCATCCCGATTCGTCGAGTTCAATTAACCTTGTGTTCTTTCCATTGTTCGGATAGCATTTGAATTTGAACCACTTTCTTTCCATGTTGTCGATTTCTCTTGCTAAAAGAAGGCTTATGAGGATCCCAAGCCAACCATCGAAGGTAGCAAAGCCAACTGCAATTTGGCTTCACTCGGCCGATCACATTTCATAGGCTGAGGGTTTTATGAAAGGAAGAAAACATAGTTTTGGCTTAACGGAGTTAATTTGCATACTTAGTCTAGTGTTAAGAATTTTACAAGTGTCATTGAACCATTGGGGAACTGGAGAACCAGTACATAAGGAATTTCATATAAGTCTTCTCTTAAATTAAAACATATGTATTTGAGAATTGATTTTCATGTATTTTAATTTTTTAACAACAGATTTATTTTGACAATGGGGATCAAAATTTGAAAGAAAAAGTACCCAAATAAAAAGATGATTAATGGCATGTTGTCTGATTTAAAAAATTATTTAAACACTTTAATTATTTTTATGTTTCACAAGCAAAATTAATTGTGTTGATTGTAAATTAAATATATATGTTTTGATTGTTGCCTAAAAAGCCAGGTAATCAAACCAGGGCCGGTCGGGTCAGCCAGAAACCCGGCGACGAGACCTGTCCTGGCAAGCAACCAACTCGGCCTACTTTTAACCCAGACTAACCTGAGAGTAACCCGGTCAACTCGGCGAGTTGTTGGGTTGACTCGGGTTGCATTTTTTTTTAAAAAATAGTGTTAAAAATTAATAATTTGTGTTTTTTTATTTTAATGATAATTTTGATATTAATTACTAATAGTTTAGTGACAAAAAAAATTATTTGAAGGAATATTTTGTTTACATTTATCTACTTTAACTTTTATTAGGAAGAATATTTAGTAATTACTGATTGCAATGTCAATGAATAATAGATTGATACTATTTATGTCAAAAAAATCGTAAAAAATATTGGATAAATATATGATTATTTTGTTAGTAGTTCAAGGTAGTAAATTGGTATTTAATATTTGAATGGTATGTCGGTAAATTTAGAATTCAAATTATTTTATTTCTCACCAGTCTAGCTCACGGGTTAACTCCGAGTTGACCATTTAACCCTTGACCCACTGTCTCAACAGGTCTAGATACCGGTCTGGGTTTGATAACCTTGGTAAAAAGTGACAAACATAAACATGAACACAAAGTTTGATTTCGAAATTTATAACGCCAAATATTCCAAATAAAAAACACATGTATATATATATGGATTATAAACAATATTATGTTAACAGGTTTCTATATGATCAAAAATTGAAATAAATGACCCATAATAAAAATCAAATCGGTGCAGTTTTTCTGTGGAGTTGTGGCGGATTATAAGTCAAATAATTACCTTTCAATTGTTGCCTAAAATAGTGATCTATTTAAACACAATAATTAATTCATAAATTTTAAAAGCCAAATATTACACATTATAAAACAAATATATTTTGTTTGTAAAGAAACATATATGGATGTGTATAAAACAAGTAACATATATGGCTATTAGAATTAATTTTCATCAATGTGGCTTCTTATTAGCAAATCTATATATTTCTTGAAAGCTCCTAGCAACAATCTTATTGGTCCACATGTCCAATGACATCATCTTTACTTAACTCAATTATTGGTCCACATGTTCACATAATCAAAGTCATAATGGAAGTTTTATTCTTAATTTTAAATTTCATTGCCAATAATCAATCATTACTTATCATATATTTCTACTTATGGGAAGGTACTTTTTTAATTTTTAAAGTTATTTAAAATTGAGCAAAGCAATAATGATTAAATACATAAATGTGTGGAAGTTATTTAATAGTATTGAGCAAAATCTATCTATATGTATTAATTTTTAATCTGCAATATTTGACATTTCAGATATACAAATTAATTATTATCTTCAGATAAGTCACTATTTTAGGTAACAATTAAAATATATATATATATGATTTAAAATCAACACTATTAATTTTTCTTATGAAATTTATAAAATAATTAATGTGTTTAAATATGTCAGTAAATTAGACAACATGGTATAAAATAGCTACTCAAAAAAATTATGTTTTTTAGTTTATTTCATTTTTAATTTTAACTACCGTGCATCGCACGGGGAGAAAAATCTAGTGATTTATGATTGAGAATGAAAGTCAAAATTCAAAAGCAAAACTTCCAAAATAGATATTTATGATGACATGTTTTAAATTGAACATGTGGAACGATAATATAAGTAATAAAAGATGACGTCACAAGACGTGTAGACTAATATAAACATCACTTAAAGAATTATAAAAGTATATAGATATTGATTGATATATATAGATAAAATCTCATAAAGCATATGGATGCCTTCATTTAAATGAGCCCCAGGCAAATTAAGTCCATTGGACTCCAAAGTCAAGAACTAGTTGGAGCACTTTGCAAAGGAGCATCTTGAAGTGGCACAAGCTTTGCTCGGCCACCATACTCTTCCGGCAGCATATCTTCTCCCACCTCTCTGACAAACTCACTCATCTCCTCCTCACTGCTTACTATCACAATCTGCATTCACAACAAAATACAAACCTCTTTTATGTTCATCTTATTAGCAGCACTTACAATCAAATTTTTTTTTTTAATACAAAGCACTTACCATCAAATTCTAACAACCCTGAAATTGGATATATTACTACCTCTAGACTATAAGGGATAGATAACTTATTTGCAGATATTAAAGAAACAAGTTAAGTTAATCATTTATAATAAATGAGTGTTGGTATCATTAAAGAACCATATTTAATCACATGCATTGAAACTACTCCTTGATGGAAACCCTTTAATAAGTACTATCAAAAGGGATACTTAAAGGCAAAAATTATAAATTTGGGGGTCAAAGTGAATTGGAAAATTATATTTAGGAGCAAGGAAAATACGTCGTCTAACTCTTAGACTAATGACCGGAGGGAGTGCTAGGCAATTTCTTACTGGTATATCATGTTTGATAACAAGAAGCTGTATCCTTTAAAAAACTTGTGTCAGCATCCATAATTAAATCTGAACTTCAGATTGATAAAATACCTTTTCTAAGGTAGCTTTCTCTATAAACCGAGAAACCAGTTTCCAAACCGCCACAAAAAACTTGGGCATGTGTACAATATAGCACTTTGCTAGGCGCTCAGGATAGTATGCCTGACATTTTGACAAAAAATGTAACAACAAATGAAGTTAGATCTGATGAGTTAACATTGAAACAATCAATGACCAGAATATAAATCAGATTATTTCCAGATGAAAAGGTTTAAAGATGATAATAATAATATGCATGTTATATTGGCATTTATCACATCCATCACACATAAAATTGCAAGGAAGAAGGCAAGGCAAGCAGTCACCTGTAAAAATTGAAATCCTGTGATAATCCCACGGGCATCAACGTTTTGATGTGTGATATGCTGCAGATCAAGAATCCCAACCAACTTTTCATTTCCTATCTCTCTTTCTTTGATAGCACTAAAGACCAAAGAAATTAAAAACAATTAATTCCTGTCTTCTAAGAGAACAAAAGAGAAAGAATAGATACCATGACAACAGAAGCCAAAAAAATAATGTGCTGAGTTATTGATGGAATATGGGTTTAAAAATAATATGGATTGTTTTAATTCTTCTAAGATACTTGGGGTTTCTTGTTTATTAGAATTTTCTTTTAGATATAATTTAAATTAGGATTTAAGATTATTCTTAAATAAATTACTTGAACTTTTATCTAATCTTTTAGGATTTATTAGACTATTATTTTGAATAATTATGCCTGGGACTCTATAGTTAACGCCAAGGTTTTCTCAATTGTTTGACCTTTTTTATGATTCAAATGAAGAGTGGATATCTGAGTTTCCTGTGTTCCACAATTTTCTTCCGCTTCCTCCTCCTTTCTCTTTTCCCTGACCCCTTCCCCATTTCAGAGTAGTTATTTTCTAAAGGATGCCAAGCTTTTGTAATAACAAACAACCATATCTAAACTAAACTTCAAATCAACATGGCCCTCACTTGTTTATAACCATAATAGCTTTGGCAGCATACTTTTAGGTCTCCTTTGTCTGTAGTGTCTATCGCAGTAGGGACACAGTTCTTCAAATCTCGACAAAAAATGCAGATATTGACCACAATGATGGAACAATTATAATTTATGGAACCTCCATAAATATTATAATCATGGTTATTTAGCTCCCCTTCAGTTACAATTATTTTCTTAACTGATTTTGATATCTGAACATGCTACCAAGAGTAATGATGAAGATATTCATCATATTTATTTTAACAGTACGAATAATTATGCCACCATCCAAAAGAAGCTATTTCTAAGAATCGATATAGCAGTAAAATTAAAGAGTACCTTGCAATTGTTTTGTCTAGTATATGAACAACAAATTCTGCACCAAAAGACAAAAGGAAAGAATTAGCCCCAAGCTATCCTGAATACAGGTAGAGAAATTCAAATACTTAAACTCATTCATCTTCATTTATGTAATATTCCCTATCTATCGTTTAACAGGCAAGAAATTGAAAATGAGAAGTGAAAGAAATTAGGGTGAAATAAGAATAAAGAGCTCCTCATGTATAATTTCCAAGTTGATCATCAACTCTACTAATGTATTATCCACATATTGACTTAATTAACTGGAAACTTTTAATAAAGAATTCTGAATTCTAGCGCCCTTTTGACTTAGTTCAAAGTCACACATCATAATCTATAGCACAGTATCGTTCCATTTTGAGATCTAGAAGAGCTTTTTATAACTTCTTTTTTCTTCTTTAGTTACAACCCAAACAACACATCATTCCTGAAAAGTTGGAAGTTCATTATCCAGCTCACTCATTCAATCTTGAAATGAGATTATCTAAGCCGCCAAGATCCTGAAATTTCCATGACTTTACTGTTATTTAACTGTCAATATTATCTAAACATAACATAATGATCTTTGAACCCTTTGTTCCAAGTTCCTATCTGGAACCTTGATTTTGTTCCAAGTTCCTATCTGGAACCTTGATTTTGGAATGTCATTGCCCACCCAGGACATTGTATTTGTACACATTTTACTCACTCTACCCTCATTAAGAATAACTTTCACACCCGTGTTTTCACATATTATAGTTCTCATTGTCTTAAACATAACTTCAAACTCAATATATTCAACATATGCATTAACGAATATGACCACTAATCTTCAGGTCAACCTATGCCAGTACTTATTCTGGCGAAAAATTGTCACAAATATACCAGTTTCATGATCTCATATATATTTAAAATAGCTGAATGATAATAGATTAAACCCAAATGATCCCATCAAGGATAAACTTGAATAGCAGGCACAGCAAAAGAATAGATCATGACAAGATTAAAGTCATCATGTGAAGGATTTAGAAATAAATTTTTAATGAACAAGGGGATAAGAAGCGTGCAAAAATTGAGTAATAAAAGACTAATACTAGGCGACAGATGGTTAGGCTCATTTATTTAAGTGCCACTTCCTTCGGGTCCACCAAACATCTTGATAATAATTGCACACTTGTTTTCAACCACAATATTTAATGGTACTACCTAGAGATCAGACGGTGGTCCAGCTTCTCATTGCAAATACTAACAATAAAGCTGTTGGTAATATACCACTCCGTTATTTATTATAAGTCCACCCTAACTACTTCTCACATATCAAGGAGTGGAAGTTATAGCATTAAATATATCCTATTTTTTCAACTTTACCCTTATTTAATAATAGGTGTTAAAATAGTATTTAATACATTATAACCCTTCTTTCTCATCTTCCCAATTTCCAACATAGGGGTAAATTTGTCACAATAGCATTAATTGATCCCAAACCGGACTTATATTTAGGAACAAAAAATTTGTGATAGTTGGACTTATAATAAGGAACAGAGTGGTAACTACTAAGCATGCCTCTAGAATTGGTGACTTTTTTCTTTGCCAATAGAATTAGTAACTACCCAATAAAATACTGCTATATCACTCTGTAGCTTAGTATAAGTCTGACTACCAAAAAAAATTTTGTTCCTAAACATAAGTCCACTTAGAGGTTATTAATGATAGTTTTCCAACTTAAGCCTTATTTAATTCTTGTTGAGAAGAGAGAAAGATAAGAGAGATATGAGATAATTTATAAATGGAGAGAACTGAAAATTTTGAATAAGGGTAGTCTTGAAAAATTTCATTAATTTAAGACATAGTTAATGAGCTAACTAACAATTATGTATGTGAAAATTAGTTAAAGTTCACTTATAACAAGGAACTGAGTGTTACCTCTCTGACTGTCTATGCAAACAATTTTATGAACTTAATTAGGTTCTTCCAGCAAAACCGTCTAATCACATAATAATAGGCTATCACACGGGTGGCAGGACGACTCAAGAAGAAGGAATAGAGGAGAAAGCAAAGGAGAGTAAACGAAACGAATGCATTGAATTACTGACAATTTAGTTGGTAGCTTTAATGAGCACATGTTCAACAGAGGGCCCACTAAGAAGATAACATCAACCCAAAAGGGGAAAGGCGTCATAGACAGGCTAACTAGAATCAAAATTTTTAGAAATGTAAGAGTAATAGCATCTTATTTAGCAACTTAACTATGTGAGTAAAACAAACTTAAAGCAGTAACTTACTCTTGAATTGATCATGATCCTTGCGAGGAAAATGCTTCCTCAGTTGGACGATCAACACTGGGTGTATACCCTTGGACAGACCCTGCAAAAAGATTTTTTTACCTTCCAATTCATCTGGAATTTCAGATTCTGAAATGAACCCATTAGGCACCATATTAGCCCTCCACTTCTGCCATTGAACAAACATCTTAGCTGCTTTCTCCGGGTCCATTGATCGAGCAATCAAGAACCTCATAAGTGTAGGATCCTCATACATCTGCAAATGTCAAAACCTATGAACAACAACACCAACACAAACGACAAAAAAAAAAAAAAAAATTGAATCTTGCACGACCTCAGAAGAAGAGCCAAGCTTCTCAACTGATTTCCTCATCTGGGTCAGTGCGAATCCTTGTCCTTCTTCTTCCATTTTGACAGCAGACCTTGTAGGAAAAGCAAGAAGGAGAAACTAGTAAGTTTGATCCAATTTTCAGAAGGACGAGCTCATGTATTTAAAGTTTTAAACATTGAGACGAGAAGAGGGGGAGAGAGGGGGTGTGTGGCTGTGGAGTTAAAGATTTATTAATTTGCATTTGGCAAAAAAGGAAAGTTTGGCGGGTAATAAGAAGACGACGAAAAGAGAGAAACAAACAATCGAGATAAGAGAAATCCGTGCGGTCAATAAGAAAGAAGACTTTAAACCATAAATAATTGGGAGAATTTCAATATAATAACCGTGATGCCAATTAATTTAAAAATGGTACCAAAAGATTCTGAAATATCACTGCAGGTTCAGGATCCTTAAGTGAAATTAAATTGATATGAAAAAAAGACAAAAAAACCCCACCCACATGGCCTCTCTGACACTCTCTCTCATCTTTCTCGCTCTCTCACACACACCCCACTCATGGTAGCACGAACAAGGAAAACAGTCATTTGAACAAGGGAAAAACTCCTATGAACAAGAAAAAGTTCATTTGAACAAGGCTCAATAAGAAACAAAATACTCATCTAACCTTCTCTCTCCTCTGACACACACACACTCTCTCTCTGACACGCATTTTCTCTTTCTCTCACATACACCCCACTCATAGTCATACGAACAAGGAAAATGGTCATTTGAACAAGGGAAAAGCTCTTATAAACAAGAAAAAGTTCATTTGAAGAAGGCTAGATAAAAAAAAAATACTCATCTGACACTCTCTATCCTCTGACACGCATCTCTCACACACACACACGCACACCCCACTTATGTTCACACGAACAAGGAAAACGGTCATTTAAACAAGGAAAAATGACATTTAAACAATCAGTAATAAATTTCATGTTGTTGCATTTCCAAACCACGAACAAGGAAAATGGGCATTTGAACAAAGAAAATCCCCTATGAACAAGGAAAAAAGGCCATTTGAACAATGAGTAATAAATTTCAAAGATATTGCATTTCCAAACCAGGAACAAGAAAAAAGGGCATTTGAACAAGGAAAACCCTATATTAACAAGGAAAAAGCTCATTTGAACAAGTGAAATGGAGTGTGTGTGTGTGTGTGACATCCCAGAAATTTAATTAAGGATTAATGATAATTTAAGAATTAATTAAGGGACTTGGAGAGCTTTATAAATAAATTCATGAAAATAGAAGTATTTTGGGAATTTTTAAAGGCTTAGTTTCTCCTTTAATTTGAGAAATTAGAGTTAGAGAAATTATTTTTAGATACAAAAGAGATCCTAGTGGGAGAAAAATCCTAATTGATATTTAAAATAAATGTTAGAAAGTGAAAGGAGAACTTTATCTCAAAAAAACAAATCTTATTTTAAGATTACAGGGGCTTATTAGTAACTTACTTATCCTATCTACTTTTATTTTTTCTTCTTTTATTTCTCATTTCCCCTTTATTTTTCCCATCCTCCTCTTTTATTTCTCATTTCCCCTTTATTTTTCCCATCCTCCTCCCTGACCCCTCAACCCTTCCTCCCTATTCCTCTTCTCTTTCACAACGTAAGAGCCGGAGGGAGAGCCCTGAAACAGCGGAGGATCACGCTGTCATGTCGATGGCGCCGGTGAGTGGGAAGTCGCTGGTGCTCTTCCCTTCTTCTTCTACCCTTTCACCACCATCATTTCATCCCCTCCCTTGTCTTGGGTGGGCCGATCGAGGACAGGAGAGAGAGAAAGAGAGACGATGGAGCTAGCCGGAAATGGAGCTCCACCAGCGTCGTTCGCTCTTCTCCTTCCCCGCATCCTTTGTCCGATTTCGTTCTTCCTCTTCCCTAGTTGTGTGTGGGCGCCATGAGGAAAAAAGGCAGAAGGTAAGTGGAGTTTAATCGACGGCGATTTCTGGTGGTTATGGGTGTTTTCCAACGATCATGAAGGCAAGGAGGAGGGCTCTTGAATTTGGGTAATCCCCTTTCTTCAGTGTCCTTTTTTATCTTGATTTTTCAAATAGAAACCTCTAGGGTTTGTTTGATTTTTTAAATTCTGGATTGATTAGAGTAAATTGGTTGATTTTACATGTTCTTGTAGATTATTTGATGGTGATAATGTGGTTGGTTTGGCTAGATTTAGAGTTGATTGAGAATTGGAAGTCTTGGGTGCTTGTGGATGAACTAGAATGTTTAAATTGGTAGTGTTGAATATGGATTGATGATTAAAATGAGTTATGTGATGATATTGGGTTATATTTGAGTGGGTAATTGGTGAACTTTGATTTAAAAGTATTGTGGAAGAGTTGGGGTATTTATAAGGATTGGTTAGGCAAGAAAGAAAAGGGTTGTTCTTTTTGGGGGTATGTTGATTATAGATACTTTCGTGGTTCTAATATGCTAATGAGGCTAGTAAATGAGTATAGAATAATGCACTTAGAAAGGATATTTATAGATTAATGAGGTTATATGTGGATGTTGATTAGTTGGGTTTGGTAGGGATTATGTTGAGAGGGACCTTTGGGCAATGAAAGTTTTGAATGGTTTTAAGACTTTCTATGAAATTAGGTTATTATAGTCGTTTGAGAATAATTGATGGTCCCGATGAAATTGTTTTATATTAAATGATGGTTTTGAATGGTTTAGTGGTTGTATCTGGAATGGATTATGATTTGGAAGTTGTAGGTGATTATGTGAGAATAGGGTATTGGAATTGGTATGATGCATGCTTAATGGTGGTTTTAGAGGTTTCATAGGATATGGCAAGTTGAAAGAGTTATGTTTGATGAATTAGGGTTAATTTGGTTAAGTGGCTATGATTAAAGAGAGGGGTTCTTGATTCAAGAGGAGATTATTGAGGATGAATGTTGTTATAGGCTTGCTATAGGTTTAATTTAACTTAACCAAGCCAAATAAATGTAATCATATCTCTTTGCGTAATCTGGAAACCTTTTATGGGATAAGTCTCAAAGTGTTAAGTTAATGTCTCTTGACTTGTGTATTAACCGTGCGTGCATGCGATTGTGTTGATTGTAGACATCGCAAGATTGAGTTGAGCTCGAGGTCTACAATGTCCTGGTATTTCATTTTGATTTTGGCAAGTTCAGGTAACTACTCTCACCTCACTACCTGGTTGTGTGTGATGTTAGTTGGGGATTTTCCAAATCCCTTCTACATATGTGTATATATATATATGCTTATCATGAAAAATAAATTTCAAATGTTACTTTTATATTAAAACAATCTATTGGGTACTTGATATCACAGCTATTTTAATATAACAATATTAAAGTGATTTGTTATAATGTATGTATCATCCCGGTTGCCTATGTTGGTGATGATATATGGGTATATCTGTGTATTGCATCACAAATTTGAAAATGGTATAGCTATGATTTTAAAAATCTGTTTGCGTGAGTTTTAGAAAAATTAGAAAGGTTATGTGCCTGATTTTGGTGAAATTGAAACTGTTGTGGTACTGGATATGGGTAGCCCCCATCGAGTACTACCTTTTGGTGTGCTGGGTATGGGTAGCTCCCATCGAGCATTACCTCCGTTGTGATACTGGGTATGGGTAGTCCCCATCGAGTACTACCTTTTGGTGTGCTGGGTATGGGTAGCTCCCATCGAGCATTACCTCCGTTGTGATACTGGGTATGGGTAGTCCCCATCGAGTACCACCTTTCGGTGTGCTGGGTATGGGTAGCCCCCATCAAGCATTACCTTCATTGTCGTACTGGGTATGTGTAGTCCCCATCGAGTACCACCTTTCTGTGTGCTAAGTATGGATAGCCCCCATCGAGCATTACCTTCGTTGCCGTACTGGGTATGGGTAGCCCCCATCGAGTACTACTTTTCGGTGTGCTGGGTATGGGTAGCCTCCATCGAGCATTACCCCTATTATGGTGTTGGGTGTGGGTTGAAATTCCCATCGAGTTCCACTTCTCTGTGGTTCTGAGTACATGTTGAGATCCCCGTCGAGTTCCACTCTGATCTACCTAGTGGTAAGGGACAACCTAATGATTCGCAGGACGAACGTTAGTGATATTATGAAGAATGTATTTTTGAAACTATTTTGTAAAAACTGTGATATATAAAATGTAGAACTTATTTTTCTGGTACCCTTTTATGCACTCTACTAAACCACTCTCACTCATGTATTGAGTTGAGTTGTGGTTACTGAGATATGTTTGTCTCACCTCGTGGTTATTTATGTTTGCAGGTGATCATGCACAGACGAGGACGTAAGGGAAGGGGGCGACTGGTTCACCTGGAACCGTAAGTTGGATGGGTTTATTTTGGATGTGTATATTGCCACAATTGTTCTAGGCTGCATCTCGTTTCCGCACTTCTATATTTTAAATCATTATGAATTTGAATAATTGTATTGACATATATGTGTTAATTTAAATGCTTACTTGAATGTGTGTAGCTTTTAATAACCATGTTAAGTTATTCTTATCTAACATGGTTAACTGTTTGTAAATCATGTGCATTTTATTAACCATAGGGAAATCATTTTCTAATATGGTTAGGCATTTTATTACTCATGATAGTGAATATATTGTTTTAAGGTTTACTTCTCCTATCATAGATAACACCTTGAATGATTAGATAAATCTTTTCCTAATTATGACAGGGTTTCTTAAATTGTATGCAAAATCATTTTCCCATCATAGTTAGAATCGCTAATTGTGATTGGAGTTTATTATTAGGGATCTATTTAGTTATTAACAAGTAGGATTTTATAGTGTGTGTGAGAGACAGAGAGATGAGAGAGAGTCTCATCAGAGAGGAGGAAAGAGTGTCAGCCATGTGGGATCAATGTTGTCTTTTCTCCTCTCAATTTAATTTCAGGTTATCCCCACAAGACTCAAGTGATATTTCAAAATCTTTTGATCCTAATTTGAAATTAATTGGCTATAATAGTCCTATATTAAAATTCTCTTTAAATAATTCATCCTCGCTCTATCTCAAAAAAAAAAAAGTCATCCTCACGTCCTAAATGTATAGGGTGTGTTTGGATTACCGTTGGAGAAGTGACTTTTTTTAGAATGACTTTTTTTAGAAGTGACTTTTGGATAAAAGTCATTTGTGTGAAGTGATTTATGTTTGGATTTGTGATGATAGAAGTGACTTTTTTTCAATATGACTTTTAGAAACATGTTTGGATGATAATATTGAAAAGCACATTTAGATGAAAAATTACTAAAAAGGGCATTATTTTCATTAAATAATACATATATAATATGCATATATTCTTATTAAAGGCTTAGTTTCTCCCTTATCTTCAGGAAAATAATTTTAAAAAATAATATTTTTCGCTCAATGGAGTATATTGTGGGAGAAAGTAGTTAGAAATTGTTATGGTAAATTTTTGGAGATAAAAAGAAAATTTTATATTAAAAGAAATTATCTTATTTGAGAATTTTAGGGGTCTAACAGTCTAATTTTCCTACCCACTTTATTAAATAATACATAACAAAAGGTGTGGGACCCACCAGAAGTCAGAAGTCAGAAGCCAGAAGTAGCTTTTTTTTACTTATGACTTTTCACGTTGTAGAAGTCATTTTGGACCAAAAGTCATTCTGAAAATAAGGCAAACCAAACATGTTTAATTCTTGAAATTTTGCTTTTACTTCTAGGATCCACTTCTGGGTGCCAGAAGTGGCATCCAAACATGCCCTATGATGCTATGTAGGAAGTGAATCTTGATGTCCTAAATCTGGCAAAAAAATCTAAGAGAAATCTCTCGCATGGCCCACGTTATTCTCACTCGCTTTACTATTACAATAATTATTATTATATTACAAGATATGTTTTAAAAAATTGTATATTATCAGTTTTATAGGATAGTATTTTAAAAAATGTTCTAAATAATAGATATTTTAATCCAGAAAATGCCTCTAACAGATAAAATAATTACTGGTTCGGTTTATCCATGTTAATTAGGTACATTTTCCTATTTAGAGAAAATAATTAATAAAGGGTTTAGGTCCATAATGGACTGCGGTAGGTATACAAACAAGCCTTTTCAATATCACGCTCTTGCATATATTTTTGGGTTCTCATGGAGTTTATATCAAAATGCTACGCATATAAGAATGATATCATTGAAACCTCTAAGTTTAACAGCCACTTAAAGGTGCATCTCGCAAATCGCAATATTGTACCCTTTTGTGAAGTTCATGTTTATTATTTTGTTGTTTTCTTTTTAAGGTTTGATGTTGGTTTTAAGTTAAACCATATGAATCAACTCTGCAATTAGTTATATGTTTTTGGGCTTGTTTTAATAGTCCTATGATGTCTTATGGTGAGCTGTCTCTGAATTTGACAAAAACCACAGCTTCAAACATTTTTGAGAGTGTAGGTAAAGGTGAAGAGTCTAATAATGTTGGTTCTTCGTGGAGGCGACTACATATCTCAAAGAACTAGTTTCTCAATTGACTAATGTGCTTCTGGCTTGTTTCGCCTCCTCTCGTCAAAGCGTACAAGCATGCATCTTTCTTTGTTCATCACCTATAGGATGAGCTATGTGTTATCTCCTCTAAAGTCAGATACCATTCTAAAATTTGCTCTATTTGATATTATAACCGTTTTTTATATGTTTTCTATAATTCTATAGGCCCATTTTTCTTTGGAATGTATTACTTCATCCTTGTACCTTTTTGTGTTTGGTCAAGTATATTTATTTTAAAGTTAAGAGTAAAAAATACACATGTGATTTTGTCAAAAGTTCATCCAACACCAAATGTTTTTTTACCAAAAATACACATAAACTTTCAAATTTGGTCAAAAATCACATTTACATTTATATTCCCAAAGGAAACGCTTGGTGCTGGGCAAACCTTTTTACAAAATCATGTGTATTTTTTGTTAAATTCGAAAGTTCATGTGTATTTTTTATCCAATTTGAAAGTTCATGTATATTTTTTGTCCAAAAAAAAACATTGGGTGCTGGATGAACTTTTGACAAAATCATATGTGTATTTTTTACCCTTAACTCTTTATCTTATCTTAATCTACTATGTTTATATCAAAAATATAATATTTTAGAGATATTAACTAATTACATTAGTTAAAAATATTTTATAATAACGAGAAAAAGAGTATCACTTCAACATGAAATTTAACTTAAATTTTTGTGGATAGAGACATCTACACACACATGATGTTCAAATAAAATCTCATGAAGTATACATCTCTGGTGAATATTTAAATGAGCCCCAAGTAAATCAAGTCCATTGGCTCCAAAGTTAAGAATTAGTTGGAGCACTATGCAAAGGAGCATCTTGAAGAGGCACGAGCTTTGCTCTGCCACCATACTCTTCTGGCAGAATATCTTCTCCTACCTCTCTCACGAACTCTATCCTCTCCTCCTCACTGCTTACTATCACAATCTGCATTCACAACAAAATACAAAACCTCCTTTTATGTTCATCTCATTGGTAGCACTTTTAATCAAATATTACAAGCCTAGCAATGGAAATGTCAATACTTCTCGTCATTAATACAAGAGCAAGATTACTAATTTACATCAAACCTACTCTTTGGTGAAACCCCTTCATAAGTCCAATCAATATGGATACATTAAGAGCAAAATTTATAAATTTTGGAGACAGTAAACTAAGATCTTATATTTAAAACCAAATTTCATATCTAAGCTTTTACAATAGGCCCGGAGGGAGTTGCAGACAATTTCTGTACTGGCATCACTTTTGAATGAGAACAAGCTGCATCCTTTAATAAACTTTTGCAAGCATCCATACTAAATTAGGAAAATCACGCCAAGGTCCTACTTCCACCGGAGTGAAATTTGTAACATTGACTATGAGAATTTTCAGATATCATATTCCTTAAATGGGACCTTGTGTGATTTTCCCTCATAAATTCTATACTTTATACTAGTAAGTACCTTTTCTAGTGTAGCTTTCTCTAGAAACCGAGAAACTAGTCTCCAAACCGCCACAAAAAACTGAGGCATGTGTACAATATAGCACTTAGCTAGCCGCTCAGGATAGTATGCCTGACATTTTGACAGAAAGCAACAACAAATGTATTAGATTTGATGAGTTAACATTGAAACAATCAATCACCAGTATATAAATCAGATTATTTCACAGATGAAGAGGAATTAAGTTGAAAAGAAGGAAACTAAATAATGATATGCATGTTATATTGGCATTCATCACATCCATCACACATTCTTCTATTTTATCTAGGACCACATAAAAAACCAAGGAAGAAGGCAAGGCAAGCCATCACCTGTAAAAACTGAAATCCTGTGATTAACCCACGAGCATCAATGTTTTTATAAGTGATATGCTGCAGATCAAGGATCCCAATCAACTTTTCATTTCCTGCTTCCCTTCCTTTGATAGCACTAAAGACCAAAGAGATTAAAACAATTCAGTCCTCTCTCTTCTGCGAAAATAATATAGAAAACCACAGATGACATGACAATAGAAGCTAAGAGGGATTTTACCGAAGAAGAAGAAGAAGAAGAAGAGTTATTGATAGAATATAAGTTTAAAGATAATATTGGTTATTTTCTTTGTCATAAAATAATTAGGGTTATTAGAATTTTCTTTTAGATTTGATTTAAATTAAATTCTTAAATAAATTACTTCAACTTTAAGCTAATCTTTAGGATTTATTAGATTTAGATTATATTACTAGGATAGGAACGCCTCCATTTCTTTTATATCATTTTCCCTTCCTTTCTTTCTTAATAACATCTTCTTTCAATGGTTCAGATTTGGATCTATACAAAATATATTTTAATTGATTTTCAATAATGATATTACAAACACCAAATCTGAACCATTGAAAGGAGGTTTAGTGGTTATTGAGAAAGAAAGGGAGGGAAAAGGCTATAAGGGAAAAGGAGGCATTCATCCCCCTACTCGCTCCAGTCTTAAATATATGACTTATTTGGGGAGGTGAGTTTGATCCTAAAATTAAGACCTCTTTCTAATTTTTCTTAACTTTTTCCCAAATTGCCCATATAGATGCTCCTTAATAATAAACAAGTAAGAGATAGAATGTGAGAATTAAGGTAGATGGTTATGGTGTATTGATAATATCAAATGATTTTAATTAACTCAATTAATATCCTTAATATAACAAATTAGGTAAATAGGTATTATATTTAGTAACGTAGGGAGTATTATTTTGAATGATTATCCGTAGGACTCTATAGATACTAGATAGCCCAAAGATTTGTCAGTTGTCTGACCTTTTTAATGATTCAAATAAAGAGTGAATATTTGAGTTTTCTGTATCCCTCAATTTTCTTCTATTTCTCCCTCCTTTCTCTTCTCTTTGTCCCCTCCCCCATTTCAGATCAGTTATTTTCTAAAGGATGGCAAGCTTTTGTAATAACAAAACATGCACATATCTAAATCAAATTTTAAATCGAAATGGTCCTCACTTGTTTATTAATCACAGTAATCCAATGATCATTCCCTAATTTTGTCACCTTATTTGATGTGAACTCATGAAATTAAGAAAAGCTCCTTGTCTGAAACTACTATAGCTTTAGCAGCATCTTTCATGTAGGGGTGGGCATGGGCATGGGCATGGGCATGGCGGTACCCCTGCCTGATGCCCAGCCCTAAAATGAATGGGCAGCAAAATGCTGCCTAATGCCCAATCTTGCCCGATAGAAGCTCTAACCATTCTGGGCTGGGCTGGGTGGGCACATCCCTACCCAAATCGTGATTCTCTCTTCCTATGAGAAAAAATCCAATTATAGCTAATAAATACTAATATAAACTTTAAAGTTATTCCATATTAAAAATTCAATTATGATTAATAAATACTAATATGACCCGTAAAGAATAATCCATAATTCCACACCTTAAGATATTTTAAAATAAGTTTGCAACTCATGTTTTGAAAAAGGAAAATATTTACCATGTGTCCTAAAAGATAACCATGCTTCAAGAATTAAACATCTATAATCTGTTATAAATAAAGCAACGAAAAATTCTAATTGGAGTCTTGAAATAATAAAAAAAAAAAAGAGCAACAAAAAATTCTAATCGAAGTCTTAAAGTAAAAAAAAAAAAAAAGAGCAACAAAAAGATGCATTATATACGATAAATAAATGTATAAATCATGATTGAATAGATATAGATTTTGAGATACATTATAGCAAATTTATAAATATTTCATGTATATTTTAAATAAAATGATGTAAATTTAAATAATATGTAATATATAATACAATATATAGTGAATAATATATATTTTAAATAAATGTTATATAATTTTTCAGAATGGGCCAAATGAGCAAGACAGCACCCCCTGTCCAATGCCCTACCCAAAATTTTTTGGGCTAGGCTGAGCGATTTTTCACTGGGCTCGGGTGGGCATGCTGGGTGGCTGGTCACCATGCCCACCCTACTTTCATGTCTCCTACTTCTGTAGTGTCTATCAAGATTCAAGAATGGGCACAGTTCTTCAAATATTGACAAAAAATACCAATATTGACCGCTATGACGGAACCATTATAACCAAAGACGGAACCTCCATAAATATCATGACCATGGTTATTTAGTTGCTTCAGTTACAATTATATTCTACTGATTTTGTCATCTCAATATGCTACCAAAAACATTGATGAAGATGTTCGTCATATTTATTACTATAACAGCAAGAATGATCATGCCACAATCCAAAAGAAACTATTTTTAAGAATGGGTTAATATAACTTTTAGTCCCTGAACTTTCACTCAATTTTGGTTTTGGTTCCTGAACTTTGAAAGTTTTGGTTTTGGTCCCTGAATTTTCGGTCAGTTTTGGTTTTGGTCCTTGAACTTTAAAATTGATGGTTTTGGTTCCTAAACTTTCAGTCAATTTTGGTCTTGGTCCCTGAGCTTTAGGGACTAAAACCAAAATTGACTGAAAGTTCAGGGACCAAGACCAAAATTAACCGAAAATTCAGGGACCAAAACCATCAATTGTAAAGTTCAGGGACCAAAACCAAAATTAACTGAAAGTTCAAGAACCAAAACAAAAAATCTTAAAGTTCAGTGACCAAAACCAAAATTGAGTGAAAGTTCAGGGACCAAAAGTTATATTAACCCTTTAAGAATTGATAAACGAACCCCTGTAGCATGAAAATTGGAGAGTACCTTGCAATTGTCTTGTCTAGTAAATGAACAACAAATTCTGCCCCAAAAGACAAAAGGAAAGTATTAACCATAAGTTATCCTTAATAAAGGTAAAGAAATTCAAATACTTCCAATCATTAATCTTCATTTGATGTAATATTCTGTTTCTAACGTTTACCAGGCAAGAAACTGAAAATGAGGAGTTAAAGAAATAAGGGAGGAGTAAAAATTAGGAACTCCTGATGATATGATTTCCAAGTTATGATCATCAACTCTACCATTGTGGCAGCCATATATTGACTTAATAAACTTGAAACTTTAAATAAAGAAACCCTGAATTGTAATTCTGCCAGTAAAAATCGTTAAACAAGTTCCCCAGAAACACAATTAAAATCTAGTGGATTGAGAAACATTAAATCAACTAACAATCAGAGGAGATAATTTGAAATGAAGTGAAAGAAAACTTGTAATAGTGTATATCGGTAGTATTAGAGAACTTAACTAATTTTTTCATCTTGGTAACTTATCATGCTATGACATTCCAAACTGAACCTGCTTTCTCAACACGTGCTTGGGTTGAAAACTTAGCAGTGCCTTTTCTACTTAGTTCAAAGTCACACATCAACATCCACAATATAGTATGTTTTGACTTATTGACAACACTTAGGTCTAACTCCTTATATCCATTATATCAAGTTCTCCAATCACACATAGTCATGCGTCCTATTTTTGAAGTACTATCATTTAATGATAAACCTACATGAAATGAAATAGGGAATATGGCCATGCGTGATTGAGGCACTAGATATAATGATATAAGGAATTTGACCTAAGTTTTTCCTTAACTTATTCCCAATTGTTTGACATCTAGTTTTTCGTTCTTAGTTATGATCCAAACAAGTCTTTTCCTGAAAAACTGAATGTCTATCATCAGCACAGTAATAAACTTGAAATTTCCACCACTTTTCTTCTATTTAACTGTCAACATTATCTAAACGTAACCTAGGATCTTTGAACCGTTTCTTCTAAGTCGTTCTTCCCTAAAACCTTGATTTTGGAATGTCATAGCCCAGGAAATAGCATCTGTACACAACTTCCTCACTCTACCTGACATTAAGAATAACTTTAACAGCTCATGTTCTCACGTATTATAATTATCATTGTCTTAAATAACTTCAAAATCAGTACATTCAACATAAGCATTAAAGAATATGATCACTAATCTTCAGGGTAAACCTATACCAGTACTTATTCAGGCAAAAAAATCTGTCACAAACCATACCATTTTCATGATCTCACATATATATATATATTTGCACACATATATATTTAGAATGGCAAGAATGACAATAGATAAAACGCAAATGTTCCTATCAAAGACAAACTTGAATAGCAGGCAAAGAAAATGAATAGATTATGATAAGATTAATATCATCATATGAAGGATTTAGAAGTAATTATTAATAAACAGACAAGGAAGAAAGAATTGTATAAAAATTGAGTAACAAAAGACAAATACTAGACGACAGATGGTTAGGCTCACTTAATTTAAGTGCCCACATCCTTAGGGTCCACCAAACTTCTCAATAATCGCACGCTTGTTTTCAACCACAATATTTAATGCTAGTACCTACAGATTATAAGGTGGCCCAACTTCTTACTGCAAATACCAACAATAACGCAGTTGGAAATAAGCTTGCCTTTAGAATTAGTAACCTTAAGTACCCACATCAAATACTACCATATCTCTCTGCTGTCTATGCAATATGCATGCAATTTTTTGAACACCGTAAGGTACTTCCAGCAAAACCATCTAACCACATAAACAGATGAGGAAAAAAGGAAAGTAAACAAAGTGAATCCATTGAGTCACTGACAATTTAGTTAGGACATGTTCAACCGGGGGACCACAGAGAAGATAAAATAACCCAAGAGGCAAAGGCATCTTAAACTGCCTAAAAAAGGATCAAAATCTTACAAATTGTAAGTGTAATAGTAACTTACTCTATTTAGCAGTTTAACCGTGAGTAAAAAAATCGATTCAAGGTTGTGTTTAAAAAAAGTTAAGGCAGTAAATTACTCTTGAATTGGTTCTGATCCTTGGAAGGAAAATGCTTCCTTGCTTGGATGATCAACACAGGGTATATATCCTTAGACAGAGCCTGCAAAAAGACTTTTTTGCCTTCCAATTCATCTGGAATGTCAGATTCTGAAATGAACCCATTAGGCACCATATTAGCCCTCCATTTCTGCCACTGAACAAACATCTTAGCTGCTTTGTCCGGGTTCATTGATCGAGCAATCAAGAACCTCATAAGCGTAGGATCCTCATACATCTACAAATTCAAAAACCCATGAACAACGACACCAACAAGAACAAACGACAAACAACAAATTGATAAAAATTTAATCTTGCGCGACCTCAGAAGAAGAACCAAGCTTCACAACTGATTTCCTCATCTGGGCCAGCGCGAATCCTTGCCCTTCTTCCTCCATTTTGACGCTCAAGCCAAAAAGGGGTCGTCTTCAAGCTGGAAAGAGCAGAGCCCAGAAGAAAAGCAAGGAAGAGAAACTTGTAAGTTGGATCCAATTTTCAGAAGGACAAGTTCATGTATTCAAAACTTGAGATATAAAGAGATTAATGTGTGTGTGGTAGGGGAGTTGGATGATTTAATTTGCCTTTGACTAAGAAAAGGAAGCTTGGCGGGTAATAAGAACACGACGAAAAGAGGGAAACAATCGAGACAAGAGAAATGTATCCGTGGGAAAGTGGGAAGTGAATCTTGACTTGTTGATTTTTCTTTTTTCTTGGGGATGCTAAATGTAAGATGCTTCATCCCGTTCAAAATAAAGCTGAAAATAACTAACTCACTTAAAGTTGGTTAGAATTTGTTTAGAAGAATAAATATTAAAAAATATAACTTATTTTCCTAAAACACTCTTACTTATTTATTTATGAAGTAGGAGTCTAGAAGGAACAGATTTCCTCAATGTCTTTTTTTTTTTCCTTTCACATTATCCGCCAATATGGTTTTGAACCATTGATTATAATAAAAAAGCATTTGTCCTTTATGAAAGTTTATTTCCTCGTTATTCTCTTTGCACTTGCAATTTTACAAAGTCATCCTATGCTTAATATAGGAACTATTTAGGGAGTTGATTTTGATCCTAAATATAAAATCTATTTCTAATTTTTTTCAATTTACTCACAAACTATCACTATGATGCTCTCCTCAATCATAAACTAATAAGAGAGAGGGTGGGAATAAAAATAGAGATGTTAGAGTGTTTTAGTAATATAATGTCTTTTCAACTAATTTAACTAATATCTTTAATCTAATCAAATTAGAGATATTTAATATGTCTTATACTGAGGACCGGAATATGAATTTTTTTTAACCATTTAGATATATTGAACGGACAAAATAAAAGCTTGATAATGAGAGAAATTGGACAGGAGTGGAAGACAGAATATAAAGGAAAAACCGAAAAAGAGATGAGGTAGAATATAATTAATTATGAATAAAAAAAACATTAAATGTTGGAACACGCTCAAACTTTATTTTATATAAAAGACAATACACACATTAACAAAAAAACATGAAGAAATATTTTTTTTTCATTTAGCGGTTATATTTGTCACTTCTCTTTTAATGAATTTGTCTTATTTACAAAGTATGTATAATCAAATATTACAAGTAATTTGTATAAAAAAAATATTACAAGTAATTTTTAGGTGAATCAGGTGTATTACGTCATTTGTAATCTGATCAATCACAAATAAATGCATTAGATTTGACATGAAATTTTTAATCTAATTTAGCATCCTAAAAAAATTAACTAAAAGATAAAAAAATTTAATTCTCATGTGTTCAATGTTTTTTTATTTTGCAAGTTGAAAACAAAAATATTTTTATGTTAATTATTTTTTTTTTAGGCTGCCAAATCAAATTAATAATTTTACATCTGACTTAATGTCTTTAGTTGTGATTGGTCATATTACAAATGACGTAGTACACTTGGTTCCCCTAAAAATTTCTCCTAATATTAGAGATCACGTTACTCATACATTATGATTAAGTAATTTATTTTTGTTTTTTTTTTCAAATTAAATAAATTTAAATTTAGGTTAAGCATTTTTTTTTTTTTTCAATTTAGGTTAAGCATCTGCTGGGAAAATGTAAAGTGGTAAACTTTCCAGGGGCAAGATATTTCCAGTTTTTAACATTTTATAGACTGAATTAATGAGTCAACGATTGGCAGTCAATGGCCTGCTGATAATTACAGCTAACTCGCACGAAACACGCTATTCTCTCACCCATTTTACCAGTATCATTATTACACCAAACATATCTTCAAAAACTGTATGACTTCAATTTTATAATTTACTTTTTCTTCTCTATTTATACTTTATACGGTGCTTCCAATATGTTTTATATAGAATAAAGAACACTTCAAACCTCATTAATTTTATTTTAAAATCTAACAACTTTCTAACTTTACCCATATTTAATAGGGTTAAGGGTAAAAAATACACATGTGATTTTGTCAAAAGTTTGTTAGGACTAAGTTCTTTTTTTTATACCAAAAGTAAATTTGAATTTCTAAATTATGATCAATATTCACACTTACCATTAAATTAGGGTAAAAAAATATACATAGATTTTGTCAAAAAGTTCGTCGAGCACCAAGCTCTTTCTTTTTTATCATAATTGTAAGTGTGACTTTTAATCCTAATTTAAAAGTTCGGAGTTACTTTTGACCCAAAACAAGCAGTTGGTGCAGGACAAACTTTTGACAAAAGCACATGTATATTTTTGACCCTTAACCCTATTTCATATCCACTATAATACATGAGACTAAAGTCCAACACATAATAAACAAATGATATACTTACACTTTCACATGAAATATACAGTGAAGTGGCTTGTAAATAGAACTAAATTAAACCTTTTCTTTCTGTCTATAAATAGGACCATAAGAATATTTGTTAAAATGTTATAAATAGTTAATATTTTTTTTATCCAAAACAACAATTCTAACAGATAAAAAAAGAGAAACTAATTGGTAAATCCAGTTTAATACGTCATCTATTATCTAATTAATCCCAAACGAATATATAAGGTTTTGTGTGGAGAATTTAAAGTGATTAAGCATTCTAGAAAATAAGAAATTTTTAAGTGAACTCGATTGGCCACGTCATTTGTGATATAACCAACTACAAGCAAATACCTTATGTCTGACGTGAAAATTTTAATATAACTGAGCTTCCTACAAAAATTAGCTAACAAATAAAAATGCTTTTTAACTTGTAAAACAAAAAATATAGAAAATGGGATTAAAATTTTTAATAAGAGAATTGGGGGGGGGGGGGGGGGGGTTTGTGTGTGTGTTTTAAAAAAAAATCAATTATATATTAAGATTTACTGTCAAAATGACACATACTTCAGTATGCATTACATAGAATCAAAGGTAATTTGGACTACACATGATCATTATTTTGACGAGAAATCCTTAGGGTAGCTTCTTTAAAATTTCGGGTAATTTCCAAAATAAGAAAATTATCGTCTCGGGATAAGAAAACAACATATCTAGAATCAAGTACTATAATCATATAAGGAGTCGAATTATCTTTCTCTTCCTTTTGTCTTGTTTGGTGCTTTGGGTAATGGTCAGCAGCAAGATCCAATTATTAAATTGTGATGGAACAATGATCTAACTGATCCTGAAAACATTTAATATTAGGCAGAAAGGTTGGAGAAAAACCTGCCCCTATGCACATTATCTGATACTCTGGTAGTGAAGACGAGAGTAATCTAGGTGAGGTTAAATTTATTTATTTTTTTATTGCCCACATTTAGGTGAGGTTAGATATAGCACAGTACAGCTCAATAACATTTCAAACAGCATAAAAAAAACCCTAAATAACATTGATGTGGCAATAAGCCAATAATTTGGACATAAATTCCAACTGTTATAATCAGAGTTTTATTTGCCCTACAGACTAGGAGGTGACGGCTAAAAATTTAAAATTCCTAAGGACATGTGCATCTTCTAGGGAGAGCAAACCAACATACATCATACTGATACTTTATACAGCCATCACTAAGCTCCAGAATGCAACCAAGTCTGGTTCAAGCACCAACAAGTCCACAACTAGTTTTGAGATGATAATCTCTACTAAACAAGATTCGATTGCATCTCTACTAAACAACTGACGATTCAATAATCTGTACCTTTGAGGGAAATGGCTTTCTCCTCGCCAAAGTTCAGCCTGTTGCAAACAATACTCGGACTCAGACATTCACTATCAAAGCGTACATGAATATGGAAGTAATAGCTCCCTCTTTTTTTCATTTACAATGACTTCGGACCTTAGTATTTTAACTATTCAATGGCTACCAGAGTATAAAAACTATTATTCATAAATGAAGAAAACTAGTTACCTATTCAGTGAACACATTCATGGGATCAGGTGGATATCTTTGTAAGACAGGTGCGCCCACCTTTGAGTTATCCATAAAATCCATACTTGGTTCCTGCTTCACTGTGTTACCATTGCAATCTAGATGGATTTTTCCCTGACTTAAGTCACTGACAGATGATTCAATTTCATGAGCAGCAAACCTACTCGGAATACTGCTACCTTGGCCAACAAATCCAAGATTCCTTGCATGCGCTTGATTAATTGCATCACCAGATTTAGTACCACCATAGGGAACTTGCATATCAGATGCAGTTGAAGAAAGTGTTGGCAAAGATCTCACAGTACCGAATGTCAAAGATGAGTTGTGAAGCTGTTGGGTATTGCTATTGTTAGCACCAATTGAATGCGAGATGGAGCTTGGAGCCACATATCCATAAAGAACACCTTTAGCCTTGGCGTCCCCACCAGGAAATTGAGCAATATTTAATGAAGGATGAGTCGATTGGGAAGCATAGAGACTATAATCCATAAGGCCATTCCTAGCCAAACTGGAATTCTGGTTGACCGAAGCAGGACCATTAACTTGGAAAGAGCTTGAAGTTTGAGAGGGAGCCACCAAGCAAGATGGTTGCACGTTGACTGAACGGCTTTGATCGTGCATCAGTGATTGCTGCTGCAGCTTATGCTGCTGTGTTTGCTGGAACTGCTGCCTTTGTTGGTGCTGCATTACATCCATCAGCATGTTATTATTTTGAACACTCACCCTTCCATGATTACTATTGGATCCCATTGAATCAACTGTATCAGATGGTGGCCATGCCCCAAAGCCTGAAGATGCATCATCCACAGTAAGGATGGATTGAGGAAAATTCTTGGCAATGTTGATAGGACATTTTACTAGAGGCTGACCATATGCCACAGCATGTTCTGAAGGGGAATGCTTGGGGCCCTGTATGGAAGCTTGCAGAAGAGCAGTCTGGTCCATGGATGGACAACCTAAGAGTTCTGCATGAAGGGCTGCTAATGTTTGAGGAGGAACTTGGCCAGCAGCAGCCAGAGCTTGGATGTCTAACCTTCCAAGTCCTCCTAGCCTAGAATCCATAGACCCGGAGGCTGTGTTTGGAATGCCATTTTGTTGCTGTGCCACTCCACTTATTCTCTTCAAATAAAGCCTAAATTTCTGCCAATCAATATTGCAATTCATAATGACAACATGAACTCCAATTCTGAAACCACATGAAACAGCTTCAAGAGGGCTTAAAACCCACAACCGAGCTTTCATTTGTAATTTTTTACAGAGTAAAATGTAATTTTCCAAATATTTTCTGCAAAACATAATCTAAAATATCACTTCTTCTCGTGTCACTCTTGGCCTCTACATCTTCCCCACTAGACAACCGTCCTTTCACATCAAGGACACATTTAAACCATATTAATCAGTTGCATTGTCAAGTTGAGTTTACCGTTATATACACCCTAAGCAGATAATTTATCAACCTCTCTTGCACTATCACATAATTTGATAAAAAGTATGATCTCCACCACAGTTGTTATTCAGATATGCTGTTTGACAGCATCAAATGTCATTCACATGACAAAAGGGACCATATTAACTGTAAGTTTCTTTTCTACTAAATTCATACAATCCTCATAAATGGGCTATAGGATTCTCAATACCAATCTTTTTTTTTTTTTTGCTGCAACTAAATACCTAACAATAAAACATCAAAGCATATTTAATTTTCAAGAATTTTGTGTCATGAGTCATTTTAAATGACAGATTGCCCATGAGAGGATTAACAAGTCTGAAAAATCCATTTTCCAATAACCACATAAAGTTACACACAAACACAGAATAAAACAAAAACAATTTACAGAATAACCACATCAAAGCAAACTGAATCAAACCTGCAGATGACTTGCAACGTTTTCTCTTGTCAAACCAGGTACATTCATCAGTTCAAGAATTCTCTTTGGCACAGCCTCTGATACAAATGGCAAAAATATCTCATAAGATATACAACAACGAATTCTTAAGAAAGCTGTTAAGGAAAAAGATAAGTCGTAGAATAATCTTTAAACATATTTCAGTAACACAAATGCAGTCAATTCATTGGATGAATGTACAAAAGGCGAGAGAGTTAATAGGAAGATAAGAAGTTGAAAATTCATACTCTCAAGCCCCAGTTGGTTCACAGCATTGACAAATTGTTGATGCAGTTCCACTGACCAGACCACACGGGGCTTCTTAGATGTAGATGGATCGTCATTCTCCAGTTCACCATCATCATCTTCTTTTGAACTGATCCTCTTTTTTGACACTTTAACTACTTCTGCCGCATCAATTACAGATGAAGCATATTCAGTATCATCGTTTCCTTGTTTATTCCTATCATTATCTTCCAAGCTACCAGAATTTTCATGTTCTTTGTTTTCATTCCACATTTTCCTAACAACGTGCTGCCATATATTCCTCAATTCCTCCTCACGAACAGGCTTTATCAAATAGTCACAAGCCCCATGTCTAATACCCTTCATCACAGCACTTGTTCTACCGTCAGCAGACATCACTGCAGAACATTAACAATTTGCAACTTAAATATTAGGTAGGATCTCTCCCCTGTCTCAGAGATGCCTGAATCACAAATTCCTCTCCCTCTATCATTAAAATGTGCACAAACCTCCCTTGAAGTCAAAATATTATTTTACATTTTACAATTTAGCTTATTAAAAGGTATATTTCTTAAATTTTAATTTAATGTTATCTATTTCACGTTGAAAACTATAAATTAATCTGTTCTAAATATTAAAGTGACTATTTTATGTTGGACCATGATCATATACCTATTCAAGACTCTATCACATGTGTCAAAGATATACTTGTACTTTAGTCAATGAAGTACCTTTAAGAAATTCTAGAGACAGACCAATAACACTTACTGATAACAGGAAGATCCATCTCGAGCCCAACATGTTCTAGTAGTTTATACCCGTCCATGTCAGGCATGTAAACGTCACTCAGTACTACATCAAAACAGCCTTTCTTTTCTCGTAGAAGATTTAAAGCTACAGTAGCCTCAGAACACGTGGTGACTGAAAATAAACAAACAATCGGTTAATAAAGATGAAAACAGTGAAAGAACCCAGGTCTCTAATCATTGCAACTTATGGTAAATTCTATCCCAGCTTTGGGTTTTATGGACATCACGCAAGAATACATAAATTGTTAAATGAGAAAGTATACAAGACCTCAAGACTTCCCTAGCGAAACATCCAGCAATTTTACCTTAGACCCTCGGAATTAAAGTAAGAGACACTACTTAGATGCTGTCAAAAAAAGTGGAAGATCTAGTGTGAACCAATGAGAGTGAAGAAAACAAAATCTGCATGCATCACGCTAATTGTGGCAGACTAAAATGTAACAGTAGTAAAGAAGAAGAAAATTTACCTTCTCAAGAATGCTAATCAACAAATGTAAATCACAGTCTAAATCTTGGCAACAACCCCCCCCCCCCCCAAAAAAAAAAAAAAACTCCTTTAGCACTCAAACCACTCACATTGCCAACAATTCACAAATTTAGGACAAAAACAAAATAGCCAAATTTTAACAGTGTATAGCAATTCAAATAACCCACTATCTAGCCTAAGTCTCGATCGTAACATATCTACAATCAACCCGCAGGTATTAAACCAACTTCTTCATGCACCAAAATAGTCGAAAAGGTTCATGCTACACTGGAGTTACCAGTAAATAATTCACAATCCATCAAATTAAACACAATGAGCATGAAAACACCCCACCCCCAACCAAAAGGAAAGAAAGACTAACCGCGATAATGACACTTGAGAGACATTTGTTCAATGATTTTCAAAGTAGTGATGTCATCATCCACAACAAGAACCCTCAGACCAGCTGGGAACTGATCAGGAACCACCTTCTCCATAGTTGAAGCAGCTTTACAGGTGACGCCATAGTTGCTCACACAAGTGGTCATGCTTGACTGTGTCACTCTCTGCAAAGCAGCCATTGCAGCAAAATCTGACACAGCAATGCCACAGACAGCCCAACACTATATATAGACCTTGAAATTCGCCATGGCCAAAGAGACAGCCGACGGAAATGGGGACTAAAACCCTAGAATCTCAGAGGAAAAGGAAAGAAATTGAAGGGCTTGAAAATCAGATCTGCCAGAAATGGAGAGAGAGTTGGGAGGGATGAAAGTTTCCAAAATTGAGAAGGAAAGAGAAAATGGAATTGAAGTGAAAATGGAAAGGAAAGTAATGGTGAGGATGAAGGATAACGCAGGAATGAACGAGGGAAGGAAATCATTAAAAAAAAGTTGATAATAGCTGTTAATTTATTCTTAAATGTAAGACATCTTTGTCATTTTTCTAAATATTTTCTTAAATTATTTCTATCTACACTTTTCAACAATAATTAAATAAAAGAGGGAAGATGATTAAAGTGTTAACATAATATCATATGATTTTAACTAACATTCTTAATCCAATCATATTAAATAAATATATATTATATTTAGGAACAGAGAGTGAGTAATTGTCTTTTGTTCAATTGTTTTTGGCCATTTTTTCGATGTTAGTAGTTTTAAAGTTTAAATAGTACTTTTCGTTATTTAATATAAGACCTAATCGACTTTTTATAGATATTAAGGAAGTAAAATAAGTTAGTTAATCATAATATATGTGATATATTACGAGATTATATATTAATTTATAAGTCAAACAAACTAATTTAAAAAAAATCCAACTTAAATTTGAGTGACTTATTTATTTTTCATTTTCTAAAAAATCAACTTGTATTATAGTGGTAATTAGGATGGATTGAGTAAATAATTTGGATTATTAGAAAGGTGTGATTAAGGAAAAAAAGGAGGGTAATAATTGGCGGTAAGGTAAGGGGCCCACAACCTTCACTGCAGTTGGCTCTTGTCTCTCACTCTCAGTGGCTTGCCTCCCCGGATGGGCCCCAATCGCTTAATACTCATCTTTTTTATGTTGTGAATGATAAAGGTTTAGGCTAAAATTATCCTTTCTCTGTTTGTTTGACGGTTTAATTGCTATATGTGTTAGGTAATGCTATCCAACTTTGTTGAAAAACAGTACCATACCAGTATGTCTTTGTAAATTTGACAATTTGTTGTCCACTGGTAAGCATCAGTTGTAAATTTGAATTATATACTTCTATGCGTAAAGAGTCATAGTTTGGTTGGTATTCCTCCTTACCTATATATAAGATCTAATTGACTTTATTTTATAGAAATTAAGGAAGTCAAATGAACTACTTAATTATAAAATATTTTATGTATTATTATATTAGATATTATCTTATACTCCTTTTGGTCCTTATTATAAGGCACAAACTACCAATTCTCATAAATCAAGGAATAATAGTTGAGTTATCAAATTTATGTTAGATCGACGACTTTTTCCAACTTTACCCCTCATTAAGTAATAAGATTTCATATTTTCAACTTTGAACATCTATTAGTGACAAGGGTAAAAAGGAGAAAAAGCAATTAATGTGGTGGTTGGTGCCTTATATTTGGGACTAAAAGGTTTATTATTTTGTGCCTTATAATAAGAATCAGAGGAAGTAAGTCAACTGAACTAGTTTAGAGAAAAAATTCAGGCAGATTAATTTATAAGTTACTTATTTAACTTTCTTAAGATTTTCTAAAAAAATCAACTAAATCATATATTTACGAATGGAGGGAGTACTACCCTTCTTCTCTTTTAAGACATTAATTTGAGAATGCTAATAAAAAACTAAATACTCTCTCAGGTCATAAATATATGACTTATTTTGGGAGTTGGTTTTTGTCCCAAATATTGGACCCAATTCTATTTTTTTTTAATTTCTTCTCAAATTATCCCTATTGGTAGTCCTCCAACAATAATCAAGTAGGAAATGAATGAGGGAATAAGAGAAGAAGATTGGGGTGTTTTAGAAAAAACACAACATACTAACTAACATAACTAACACCCTTAATTTGATTAAAGTAGTTAAACATATCTTATATTTAGGACCGAAAGGAGTAAATTATTTTAAAGTTATTTATAGTTATCATTTTTCAAACAAATTGACGTATGTGTATATAAATATAACTTGCATTACATTAAATATGTTTTATATTAAACGTAGAGGCTTTATTTTATTATAATTATTATTTGCTATCAACTTGAGACTTTCATCAAAACCACTCGGTGGTATCATTCAAGTTCTTAAATCTTACTCCCTTCAACTTATTTGGAGAGGTGAATTTGTTTCTAAATATAAGACCTCTTTCTAATTTTTCTCAATATTTTCGCAAATTATCCCTATTAATACTACTAAATAATAAATAAACAAGAGAGGGAGGGTGGGAATAAAGGTAAATGGTTAGGGTGTTTTGGTAATATCATACGATTCTAACTAACTTCTTCAGTCTAATTAAATTAGGTAATTAAGTCTTATATTTAGGGACAGAACAGAGGGAGTAATAAAAGTCACACAAGAGAAGATTATTAGTGTTAAATGTGAGTTACCTATACCCTCTTTGATCTAAAACTTAAAACTTTGTTGACTAATCCACACAAATCAAGTAACATTCATTAAGTCTTTTAATGCATCTTAAATTGATAAAATTGACTTATTTTATACTCAGTAAATAATCTATTTTTCAAATAAACATTTATTATATGTTACTCTTACAAGAGGTAAAAGTGGAAAACAATCGTTAATTATATGGTCAACCTCGCATATTTTGGACTACCACTCTGTTCTTATTTACAAATCCACTTTGACTAATTCTCATATCACTAAGTCTTTTCAATATTTTCACACATTTAATAATGTATATTAAAATAATATGAATTTTTTCTTTCTTGCTTTTTTACATTTAATAGAGGTAAAACGGTCACACTTGCATTAATTAATTTTAAACTAAACTTTTAATGAAGGAACACAATTTTTAGGAAAGTTAGACATATAAATAGGAATAGAGTGATACAATTTACTTCAATAAAGACATTTTATGCATTGGACTAGAGGGAGTAAAAATGACCATTTTCTTATTTTATTCCTATTTAATTTTTGTCCGAAAGTGGAAAAGATGAAAAGGATGCCAAAATGATTTATAAACGTGATATTAGAAGAAACTTTAATAAGGATAATTTAAAAAAATTTTATCAATTGAATGTACGAGTTTATATATGGAAGTGACTTGCAATTCACTCATAAAGATCAACCTTACAACTCACATACACTTTTATGCCGTGATAACAGGGGCAGGTTAAACAGCAGAGGTGGCAAAAGTACACAAGCTGGACAATGACCAAAAGCATAACCAATGTGTCAATGTTTTCTCCCTCCTTTAATCTTATCATATCCACAGTAATTAATCTAAATAAAAATGTGGCTTTCAATGAGAAATAGCTCTTTTCATATAACTGAAATCAATACCATAGTCCACTGATCAACAAGTAACAGCTTTCTTTGATGCAACCAGAGTTCAATATCATATGTGAATTAGTTGTACTACAGATACAGATGATAGTGATACTGAATCATAGACCATGAATAATTCATCACGTTAATTTTTATTTCTTTCATTGTTGTAACTTCTAACCACTTAACAATCTATTGGTAGGAAAAAAAACCATTTAAGCATCTGGCTGTCATTTTTTGAATAATACGAAATATTTGAACCGAAGAGATTTTGTGTGTGTAAGCGGGTGTGTGTAGAATTGAGGGTAAGACAGATTAAAGGCTTTTTTGACCGACCTTCAATAGTAGTTAAATTGAAAAGCATTCCATCTCAACCTAAAAAACCACAATACTCTAGCTAGCTGGGTTTTAATATAATACTTAATTGATCTTTTAAATTTTTTTTAAAAAAAACCAAATAAATTACTTATAAATTGATTTACCTGTATTTTTCTCAAAAAATAATTTATCTGACTTTAAAATTAATATATAATCTAAGAACATATCTTATGATTAGCTAACTTATTTAGTTTCATTAATGTCTCCAAAACAAAAAGTCAAATAGATCTTATGTAAATGACTAGAGGGTGTGTGTGATTCCGATTTTGTACTCTTGCTTTGGCCGTTATTAAGGTTAATCAACTTTAATGAAACAAATACGACTTGTTATTAAAAACGCACACTAAGTAATGCAGAGAGATTATACACTTGGATGGCGTAACGTTATCCACAAACGGAGACTCGTTTGTGGCACAAGAATCTGCTCACATTTTCCCTCTCTCTCTTCTGATTTCCAACTCTCCATACCCTGATGCTGAAAATTTCAAGGTCATGGCCAATGGTACAGACATCATCATCCATTGTCCCTATGCTTCAGTCTTCTCTGACAACCACTTGTTCTTGTAATTCTAGCTTCTGCTCTACCTTTCAAGCCCTGAATCTGAGAAAACAAAGGGGTTCGAATGCTTTGTGTGGAGCGAGGCGGCGAGTTAGGTATGAAGAAGACGAAAATGGGCACAACGAGCAGATTGCTAAGCTGGAATTGTATAGTCAATCGGCCAGAGGAGAAGCTCTTCTTGTTCATGCTCTAGTAGATGATGAGAAAGTGGATGTGCTCATCTTCAAGGTCAGTTTTCTCCTGAAATTAATTAACAATTTTTAATTTCCATACCACAGAAATTATTGCTACACAGAATCAGAATCCTAAGTTGAATTCACACTAGAAATGAGACTGAATTTGAATGCCAAGCCAGGTTGGGTTAAATCCCATTTGGACATGAATTGAGATGGTTGATAATCTTGTGCAATTTATGTGATAAGATTTTGAGGAGTGTTAATGTAAAGTGTGAATATTTCAGGGATTCTCTTCATGCTTGAGCTATGGAACCTCACCTGATCCAACAAAGAGCGTTCTTCCAGGGAGGGCAGTGATAAAGTCCATAGATAGAGTCAAAGGGCCATTTGATCCTAACAATATTGAGTATCTGCAGAAAGATCTAACCTGGGAAGCATTCCTTGACAAATTGTAGTTTACCTATTTCATTGTGGATTGAAGAGTTTGTGACTTATTTTTCTGGGTAGTGTTTTAATAAGCATTGTTTTTCATTCATTCTTTTTTTATTGTTCAAACCAAATTTTAACAGATCAAATTTATTTATGAAATATTTAAGTATTATTATAATTATATTTATTTTTATAAAATATTAAATATGGACCATTGAATCAAAGATTCAATGGCCTGGATGAAAAAAGAGAGGCAGAGGAGGGGACGGTGCAGTGGAGAGAAGTTAATCCCGAAATTATTAGGTATAGAAAAATAAATAAATGTATTTCAAGCTGGTAAAAAAATGCATTCCATCTTTCACAAAAAAATCTCAAGTGGACTTGAGACGATATTAAATCTTAAATTTGCTTGATTTGAACGAAACGTGATTTAAAATGGTTTTGTTTCTTAAATTTGTTTGGACCTGTATAAAAAAAAGGAGAGAGATGACCCAAAAACAATTTGAGAAGCAAAACTATTGTAGATCACGTTTTGCTCAAATCATGTCAAGCCCATCTCTTGAAATCATATCATAACGTCAAATTTTTAGTGTGTTACTAAGCAAGCCCAATCATTTGAACACCTTACAAATTCTATGATTCATCTTTGTGTTTGTTAACCCTGCACAAAACAAAATTTAGTTTTTAACAATGCAATGAAACAAAATTTGAATTTTTGTTTAAGAGGTACCAATATTTAATGCTAATGTCTCAAGAAGCTTATATACTTTGATAAAAAAAGGCTTATATACTATGCCCTCCGTCCGTACCTGATATACATGCATATATAAGATATACATACATACATATATATAAGGTGCTTAAATTTATAATTTGTTTATCCTTTTTATAAAGCTATATGTGGGTTTTTATCACTAATAAATACATTTTTTTCCACTTCATTCTCAATTAATTTCATATATCACATCATCTTTTTACATTCTTATACTACCATTCCCTCATTTAGTGTGTGTTTGGTATGGCTTTTGGGCCACCAAACGTGCAGCCCAGTAGCAGAAGCAAAATTTTGTTTTTTCATAATGTTTTGGTCAGCTTTTTGACAATCTAATTAATGGGCTTAAAATTGGGATTGGAGAGAAGCTCCATTTTCTTGCTTCTGCAATGGGAGAAGCACAGTTGGAATAGAATGACATAGTATAACAAAAGGCCAATATTTTAGTCTATGTGAACAAGACTTCAACCAACAAAATATGAACAAAGGAAAGGCGTTACAAGAGATCACAGTAACTGTGATGTTACAAAACAAGCCACATATCATAAATGGCAACAAAATATATACTAGTCTTTGCTATCCGCCTTCCTTGAACCCTGTACAATTTCTACTTTTGTTTGCTAGTTGAGGCTTTCATGGTGTCTTTCTTAGCCAGAAGCTGTGATGTTGTAATAGCCGGTTGGCCTCTCCACATAAGACCTGGAGGACTGAATGGTAGATCGGAAGGAGTTGATCCATCACCTCGAAACTGCACACTACGAGGCTCATTATTGTTGGAGCTACTAGAGATACTTTGTCTCCTAAGTTGCCTCTCATTTAGAATGGGGAATCGTGTCTCAATGTCAAGTTGATGTTGCGTATGTTCTACTGGGAACCCTCATTAAGAACAATTTGATTAGGCATTCCTGGCTACAAAGAGAAAGGATATTGTATCAAGACTGAAATGGAAATATGTTATTATGACATAACTGAATTGTACAACAAGAATATACACAGTCCGGCCAGTGTCTACATTTACTTATAGTCCCATCCCAGTCTCTATGCGAGTCCTATAAAAAGCTCGTCCACCACGGGGTCTTGATGGTGCTTGGGATTGTTGGCTTGTAAGTTGGGAAGCTTTACCCCTTTTCCTGTTTGACTTTTTTCCAGATGTATTTGGTCCCTGAAATGCAACAAGTTAATATCAATTCAACAAAAAAATAGTTCCAATCATAAGTGCTTAGTGCAAGTTAGTAAAAAATGGGCTAGTATGCATGATCATTTCTTGTCCCTTCCCTGTGAAATGCTATTTTCGTCAATATATAATGCAATAAACTCTTATCAAATAAGAATAGATAGAATGGTTAGAGACATTATTAGCCTTTCAAGAATGCAATAAACCCTGCCACCTAAAACTTGAAGAATCAGCCTTTGATTACTATAAGAAAATCCTTGCCTTAATAGAGAATTCAATAAAAAAAATAGTTCCAATCAACAAGTAAAGGTCATGGAATCAAAATCCATACTTGTTTACATGTGGCCCTATTATGTCCTTCTTGATGACATATAGAGCATCTTGGATTAGACCCTCTCTTTGACATCTTTTCGGGTGGAGGTGGAGGCAAGTCATTATGTTGACTATTTTGAGTACTTGACTACTTTCCCTTACCAATCTTAGATCTCCTACCAGGTTCTTCAGTTCGTATTCTCTTCTTCCTAGGTCTTCTAGGCATGTTACATAACGGTGGAGGTTCCATTGGTAGGAACCTCTCAATACCCCAAAAACACTTGCCCCTTACTGGTTGGACCTTTGTTCTATAGGTAGCAATGTATGCATCCTTGTGAAAGAATCTTGAAATCTATGTTACTGGGTCTATTTTAGCATGATGTAAGGCACAAATTGCATGTTGACAAGGAATGCCAGTCAAGTCCCAAAGCCTACAAGTACATTGCTTCCTAGTAATAAATACTGTATGCCTGTAATCCCCTTCGGTGACCTCATACCCATCATCACCATTAAAATGGATACTACAACCCATGGATAAATACTTATATCCTCGAATAAAGAAACACACTTTGGAGAGAAGTTACCCCTCCACTTAGCAACATTTTTATCACTTTTAGCTCACTTACTCATCAACTTGATTCTAATCCCATCAATCATTCTATTAATAGGGAGATACATAAATTCATCAATCCAAGCATTGAAACTCTGACACAAGTTGTTATCAATTATGGCTGATAAACACCTAGAGCTGAAGTAGGCTCTTACCCAGCACTTTGGTGGATATTGTAAGACCGATTCAGCAGCTTCTTTCTTTAAATCTCCAAAAGCTTTCAAGTTCACCTTGAAACTTTCATCATAAGTGCTTCGTGCACATGCAAAAAACTTGTTCTTCAACTGATCGCCCCTCCACTTCTTGCTCCAATTAGCGTAAATGTGCCTAGCACATAGTCTATGTTCAGCTTCTGGCAACACTTCATTGACTGCCGCAAGCAAACCCTATATATAATCATTATGTTATTCACTTCGGATTCAAGACAGAAAAAATGAATCTAACACATAATGACCTTCTACATGAGAGAAGAAACTATCATAAGGGGGCTCTCATTATATTAAAGTAAGAGTATACATATGATAGAACTAACGGCTTCTAGAATCAGCTTCTAGACATACACTGTCACAGTGTGTAGACCCCATCACCATCCTAAATCAAGCATTCACATTTTTGAAGCTTGAGAGTTGGGGCATTTAAAGCACTGAAACGTAAATCATTTACTATCCTACAGTTTAATTTTCCAAATCTTCATACAGTTTAATAGAACCGCTTCCTCTTTCAAATTGAAACATAATTAAAACATTAAAATCTGAGGTACCCAGAAGCAGAATCTTCAAAGAAAAAATATTACAGAAGGGGGCTTTCATTGTATTAAACTAAGAGTATACATATACATGGTAGAACTATCATAATGACCTTTTACATGAGAGAAGAAACTATCATAAGAGAAGAAAAGTAGTGTAAATCAAACCTTTTGCATGTCTGACATAATGGTCACACGTTGTCCATTTTCAAGATCCAAAGAACTCCTTAACCACAAAAACAACCATCTCCAATTGAATGCGTTTTCCTTTTGTGTAATCGCAATAGCTATAGGGAATAGGGAATCATCTGCATCTAGCCCAACTGCGGTTAACATTATTCCTCTAGCATTACCTTTTAAGAAGGTACCATTAACTCATCCTACCTTCCATCCAATCTAACAGATTTAAATAGAGGCTCATTATTTAATCAGTAAATTGAATCATTTATAACAATAAAAATATGTTCATTCAGGTAGCAATTAACATAGTGTGATACAAGAAAAAAAAGGACGCAGCAACAAATGCAACAAATGGTAGAATAAATGACGCAGCAAGTGATTAGAAGAAATGACGCAGCAACAAATGCAATAAATGCAGCAAGTTATTAGTGTGGTCTGGTGAGAATGGGTTCAACCAAAAAAACAAATGCAAAAAAATCAAATGTAAAAAAATGACGCAGTTTAAAGTAGGGGTGTTCACGGGACGGGGACGACCCCGTCCCGTCCCATCCCGAAGAAAAGTGTTCGGGACGGGGTTCCCATCCCGTGTCCCATCCCGAACTTGTCCTGGTCTCGATCGGGACGGGACAGGCCTTGTCCCGAAATTTTTTCCTAATTAAAAAAAATTGACCCAAAAATCTTTTTTTTTTGCAGAGCAATACACTTGGTGTGTGATTTTATAGCATAATTAAATCTCCTCCAGTCCCATGAGCACTCCATATTAATACATAATAGACCAAAAACATAATAATTAGAGCAAAAAAAGTAGCAACAACTACACATTTAAATAGAGTTTAAAAAAACTTCAAATGTGATCTGTTACACATAGAGCATAGTGGCAGCGGACAAGAAATTTGAGATCAATGAATGGTTGGAACTTAGTTTAGAAGTTAGAGTCATATATTTTTTTTAAAAAAAAGTTATATATACTCACACATAAGATAGATGACATATGTATTTTTTAAAAAAATATATGAACATACATATATATATTTGGGATGGGACGGGATCGGGACGACCCCGTCCCGAGTCCCGTCCCGTCCTGAAGCTGCACTCTGTCCCGTCCCGGTTTGTCCCGTCCCGAAATGGCCGAGACGGGACAATGTTGAACAGCCCTAGTTTAAAGGCATAAATTTGAGAAGTAATATATATATATATATGCACGCATATGTAAAATAACTATCCAGTATGTATGACAGTTCTATTTTTCATGAAGAGTAAACTGATAAAGAACAAAGAGCACGAAATTACAGTTCTATCAAGTGAACAATGCACTCAATGAACAAATTAACAATTCAAGAGCCAGCAACAAAAAAGGATCAACAATTCATAACTCCCAGTAATAAATTAATTCAAGAGTTCAAGCAAAAAAAGTGAACCCGGATTAACTCCTCGTAGAAAATTAATTCAAGAGTTCAAACAAAAAACGATCTTGTTACCTTAGAAGCATGGAAGCATAAATACATTCTACTAAACACCCTTCGACCATTTTCAAGAGCCTCTTTGCTCAGTTCAATGGACACATCTGAACCCGGATTAGAGTTCCTCAACTCATTACAAAATGTTTCTAGATTATTGAACTCATCAATATAGCTCCCTTCCATTTCTTTTACAATTAATCTTTTTGCTCTTTTGCACTTAATTAGTGTCACATTAAGCTTGAACTCATCTTCTAAATCCTTCTTCATGTCTACAACTTTATATTGAGGCCTCGCTTGAACCTTCCGCCTGAAATGAGCTGCCACCCACTTCATTGATGCCTTAGGGTTCTTAAAAACCCTACTGCAACTGTGCTCTAACAACAATGTTTTCACAACTAACCCAGGATTCGACCCATCTTTGGATGCATATAATACAAATAGGCATCCCTCCTGACATCTGGCTCTAACCCTAAATCGTTCACTCTTTGTCAACCTTAACTTCACCCCCATGAGAATCGCATAGCTGTTAATAGAATGAACTAACTCCTCTTTATTTGCATATGATGCCCTAGTCATGAAAAAGGGCCTACCTTCAGACCCATTAGCGGATTGTTGAACTCTCACCTCTGTTGGAAACCCATTAATATCAACAAGTTCCAATTCATTATCAACTACCTCCTCTTCATAATCACTACCTTCATCACCACCATCCACCACCACCAATTCACCCCCACGACTTAAATCATCATTTTCACCCCCACGGCTTACATCATCATTTTCACTATCATTCTCCTCACTTTCTTCACCCCCACGGCTTACATCATCATTTTCACTATCATTCTCCTCACTTTCTTCACATTCAATATCATCCCAGCCAACGTCACTTTCAGATAGTTGTCCATCCCCTTCACTTGAACTTAACGCATCATTATCTCTATGGTCATGTGATATTTGTGGGACCTCCCTGTGTCCAGAATTTCTATTGAATTCGTCACCTAAACTCTGTATAAAGTTCATATCACCATCACTACTATTTGAACTAAAGTTGGGTCCACACTTAGGACCACCAGTTTCTTTGGATGCCATTAACAACTTCACCCTTAACCCTCAATAAATAAATCCTAACAAACAAAACAAGAAAGCATTTACACTTCAGAAATGGACAAAGGGTGAGAATGGTAACTCACTGTACATATACATAAAGATAACAATTATTGGTAGGCATCATCAATAATATATTCCATACCTTTTATCGAGGCCGAATCTCTGATATATCACAGCCTTTGCAAAGCTCACAAGCACCACACTCTGCATCTTCACCTCGCCTGCGTCTTCACCTCGATCTCCGATCTCTCACATGGACAAACGATGGGATTTAGGGTTTAACCTTGCTCTGCGTCTTCATCTCGCTTAGTTCAGTCTTCCACACCGTCTCGACCTCGCTCCGCATCCGCTCGATCTCTCTACTTCTTGCTCAGTCTTCAAAAGGATGGGATTAATGGACAATAGAGGATGGAGAGGAATGGTTTTTCGCACCTTAGGTTTTGTTTCATCCTTTTTGGTTTCATCGTAGTTCTTGAATTTTGATTCTGAGGCTGAGACGGTGTCGAGGATAGAGAGGAATAATTCTGCCTTAATTTTGTTATTTTTTTTGTTTCTTTTATGGCAGAAGTATTTAGTTCTTTTCCCCTCATATTTGTGGCTTTTTTAATTTCAGTCCAAGTGTCAAAAATCTTCCAACGTGTCTGCCATGTTGGCGAAGACATGGACAGACTTCCTACGTGGCTAACGCTAACCGGGTGGGCTGTTAATAAGGGGCAACATTGATACCTTTTATATTCTTTCAGGGTAAAAGTGATCCTAAAAAAACTTCCGGACAGCTAATAATCCTGAGGTAAAACTTTCAGGATAATTTTGACCCTTACCCTGGGATAAAATAAGGCGTGACAAGGCGTCCTCCATCCTGCTTCAAGAATTCGAAGAAGCGTAGAGATCATACCAGAGGGCGTCCTAACTCCGTCTCTTTCATTTCGAGGTATTCATTCCTTCATTTTTCAAATTGAATTTGACCCCAACCTCAAGAGTCACGATGAAGAAATGTTGTTTCACTCAATCTGCCAAACTTCTTCTATTGATGAATTGGCTTCTTCATTCAACCGCCCTATGCTAAATTTTTTTCACTTTTACTCTAAGCTTTCAATCTCCTATATGACAGTTGAAAATCCTTTTAAAAGTATCGGGTTAGGGTTTAGAGAGCTGCAGTTTGCTAAATCAACTGATTTTCTTGCTTGGACGCATTATAGTATCTCTATTCATACATCGTTCCTTATCGGTAAATCACGAAATTGATCCGTGGAGCAATGAATGCGATACTTGTCCCTGGTATTTCGTTTTCTTCAATTGTTTTGATTTCTGGGACAAATAAGAAGTTCCGGTTTTTGCGTCAGAAATAAATTATAATGTGCATTTATAAATTAAGTTGTGTGAGTTGAGGCGTCCATTGAAGTCTAGTTCTTTCGTTTGCTGATATTGTGATCATTGGCTGTCTCAAGTTGAGTGTGGAGAAGGGTATCGAAACCATATAGCTATTTTGTTGAATCTGGTTGGAGTTTTTATTTTTAATCTTTTTCAAAATTTGCAGGCAACAATGACATGAGTAATTCAAAAGTTTTTCATTGCGTCACTGCTTATGTGGGCTGCCCCTATTGCAATTCTATATGGGTTTAACCATAATCTGCTGCCCGGTAAGATTTTATCGCAATTCGTATTTCCTGGGGTTGTTTATATATTTTTGACATGGGTGCTCTTTAGTGCTATGATCTATGTGTTGTGTAGTTTTTCTCTATTTTATACCAACAACTTATAACTAGCATGTCTATTAACTTGCAATTATCTACGTATAAGTTTGTACTGGAGTTAATTCTTTCAATCACCTTCCCTGCTCTTAGTGGCTGTGTTTCTTTGATGACCCTGAATTCTGTATGGTTCTTTTGATAATAGGCTAAAAGTAAATTAGTTCAATAATAAAATTAGAAATTCTTTCATGTATCATTTTTTCCACATCTGAACTTCAATATAGTATACGCCGAAATGGCAGAAAGCAAAAGGCAATGGAAGTTCTGATTAGTTTTCTTTTCTAGCTCTTTAGTGGTAAGACATTAACATTTCTGTCTGAAACAGGATCCACCAATTTGTCCCCATACTCTGCAACTTTGGTGAGCGGATTTCTTGCCGTCATATCAGTTAATATTGTCATATTATTTTACATAATTATGGCGATGAGAGAACCTGCTGATAAACATGTGCTGGATCCAAGATTTCTTGCTGAGGCCAAAGCTAGCATGAACCAATCTACAGGAGACTCTCAGCAACCTAATGAGCCTCTCAAAAAACAAGATTAACTTAGGAGCTCTTACTTCCTTATCTTGCCTTAACTAGGAGTTCATCTCAGAAAATTTGGGGGTAAGGTGGGGAAGTCCTGAATTCTGTATGCTGCTAAAGCTTCATACATAGACGGCATGTGATTCATCAAGAGCACTATTTCCATGCCATATTTTATGGCATCAATGTCTTTTACTGAAACAAGTTCTTTGACAGTATATGATGCAATTTTTTCCCCTTCTCACCATTTTGGGTTCTCTACCTGGAGGGAAATGATTTGGCGGAAACCTTGTAAAATTTTTGCTGGATAATTTTTTGGATAGACTTTGTAAAGTGTGGGCAGGTGAACATATTAAATGTGGCTTGCTGAAAGATTATGTAACTCTCTTCCATGGTGGTTGTTAATGGATATAGTAGTCTTTATCAGGATATATGGATGAGATATTTGAACATGTATGACTCTGACTTATTACTCACCACTAATCACAGAGTGACACAGTCTCTTATTGATTTATTAGTCTAATAAAGTTAAGAGTATTAAACGAACCGCATTCAATTGGTTAAGATTTGATTGTGATCTTAAGGACACCTAATTGTTGATGTATTGTGCGGCCATGATGGTTAAAGAATAAATATTGTCGGTGCCAGTCCTTAACTCAGGTATGTTTTTTTTAGCTTACTTTGTCATTTTACTACGGTTATCCTTGTTAAACCTCTTAATTCATAATTATTTAAAGATAATATATTTAGTTAAAAATAACTTTTACTTTATGAAAAAAGTAAAAAAAAAAAATTACATATAAACTCCCAAGAAGTAGTTTTGTGAAATATATGTTGTATGAGTTAAGTATTTGAGGGGTATGATTGGTTGGATCAAGTCTCAGAATTTTCGCAAAGGTTGGTAGATTATGGTTCTCTTAACAAATATCTCGCACTCCGAATAAATTAAAAATATCTGGAATATCCCTCCACCATTACATTTCGTACATACACAGTACTGGCTAGATTTTTTACACAAAAAGGTGTGATTCTAAATTTTAAATCAGTTTTACATTTCCGTGGGCGCAACTCACAGCCTCTTAAGATCAATTTAGATAAACTCTACTTCACTTGTTTTGTCTTCAATATTTAATTTAAACAATACGTCTCATCATTTCATGGCAGCCCATCAATATCAACAACAATCAATATATCAATAAATATCTGTATACATATAGAAGTCTAACACTGTATTATATGCTTCAACTCTTAATATAATATTCATTTTATAATTTAATATTTTATTGAAATGGATGTTATATCAGGGAGGTAGTACATAATACATGAGATATACATCTAATTTTGTCAAAATATCTAATGGCATAAATTTGAGTTTGATCGGTTAAGCAAGGGATGATATAAATTTCTATAAAAAATTTATACTATAAAAATTGATGAAATTTTCCACACATAAAATTTAGGAAGATACCTGAAACATGTATAAAAATCCAAATGTAACATATTTTTAGCACGGAATATAACTATTTTTCAATAAAGTATAGTATAAGCATCATCTTTCTTTTATTACCACTATCCGACATCAATAGTAACGAGTAATTTGATTTGCAAGAACATAAACCTCTCTGATGAGGGAATCAAGAGACTTTTAAATAATTCTGCTGACCACGTACTCAAGTTGGAAATGTGTCATCTTTATAAGCTATAAATATGCACAACTTTAAATACATTGCATACTGCAATTAATAAGTACCCTTTGGGCCGTTAATATAAAACATATTAGACATTTTTTAAGAGATTAAGGAAATCAAATAAGTTATTTAATCATAACATGTGGAATATTATTAGATTATACATCAATTTATAAGTTAAATAAATTATTTTAAAAAAAATTCAAAAAAATTAATTTATGAATGAATTATTTAACTTACTACTTAAGATTCTAGGAGTATAAAACATCAATTAAATCTTACATTAAAAGTAACGAATGTGGGTGAAAAAAAAGAAAGGAATTGGGATGAAGGAACAAGTGGTGGTGGGAAGATATTATAAAAGTAGAGTAGAAGATATCAACGGCAACGGAACAAGGGAATGAAGAAGAAGCGTGCCAAATGGAAAAATAAAAAATAAAAGAAAATATCTGGCTGACGTGGCAGCTTTACGGTGGGACTTGCCCCTCAGATATTTTCCCCTCAAAAATATCGCAAACACATATCACTCGTTGACCCGTAATTCCCTCATCCCCCCAGGGGCATTTCCGTCCAAAATATCCCCTCTTTGTTATACCCGTACACTCTCCCCTGCTTCCACCACCATTTCACAATTCACAGACAGAGAGAGAGAGAGAGAGAGAGAGAGAGGCTTTCTTCTTCTTCTTCTTCTTCTTTCTGTTTTAATGGCGATGGCGAGGGAGATGGAGGAGGAGGGAGGTGAGGTGAGGAACAACGGTGGGAAGAGGCTGAAATGTATGAAGAAGGAGGAAAAGGAAAAGGAGAAAGGTGAAACAGAGGAGGAGGAGGAGGGTGAAAGTGAGCTTCCTCTTACACCTGGACTCTTCTATTATCCAACTACTCCAACCTCTTTCGTTGTTTCCGATGCTCTTGAACCTGATTTCCCCATCATCTACGTCAACAAGGTCTTTGAATTCCTCACCGGTTATCGCGCCGATGAGGTTTTAGGTCGCAACTGGTATGCTTTTTTTACTTCCTTTTCTCTTCCTTGTCTCTTCATGTTTCCTATACCTGTTCGTGGACCTTTTTTTTTTTTTCCCCTTCTTTCCTGTTTTGGAAGAGATCGTGGGAAGGTGAAAATGCAGGGTTTTACTAATTTTACTGCCTTGTTGGTTTAAAAGAGGAAATACTTGATGAATTTGCATGGTTAGTTATGGATTGTTGTTGCGATCAGTTTCTTGAATTGATTTCGTGCCTTCAGATCTGTAAGCTGAATTGAAGTTGCTGGTGCGTTTCAATAGTCCTGTCTAGAGACAGATCGCTGGTGTTTATTTCGTATACATTTTTCAGACCACATTATCACTTTGTCTACTCTTTTCTGGCTAGTAAACGGTGCTTCATCTCTCTAACTTCTCATACCTGGGGTTGATTTCTCTTTATTTGCCTCAGTAAAGAAGATTGCCTCGTATTGTTTTCCTTCCTCACATCCTTAATTGTTGTGGTCAAACCTTGTTTTCTAGGTAGAAGCTGCGATCCTCGTTATTGCTTCGAAGTTTCCCCGTGTAAGAATACTACGGGAGTTTCAAAAGTATTTTTCCTTTCTATTAACTGGTTTTTTGTTTTCATTTTAGTGAGGAACATATCGAATTCCTAATCGTGGGGAGCTTCAAGATTAAGCATTTTTATGGAAAATTTTGTTGCTATGTCTTTGATGAACGCGGAATAGAACTTTCTTAGTATGTCAAGAGAATTCTGGGTCTCGTTCTAGCTCGATCACTTTCTATTGTTATAAAGTCTATCATTTGTTTGTGCTTATTCGAGTCATCTGCCACTGAAGAGGGCCTTTGGTTAGTGGATATGTTTAAACGTTAAAGAATGCGACTTTTATGGCACTGATATGCCATATACTATTTATCTAAATTGTTGTAACCCGCATTTCTGCAAAATTCTGTACATATCCAAAATTTTCAAGATAAATGATTCCGACTTTTTCTGGGGCATTTAATATGGCATTTGTAGTGCATGGTTATCTTGCATCTATTTTGGGAACAGTGGTCTCCTGATTACTCATGTAGCACGATAGTTGAAGTAAAGTGGCATTTATTGTCTGCTCTTATTGAGTTACCATAGTTATTGCATAGTTATGGTATTCGGCTTGATTGTATACATTTCTCAAGTTCCTATTTCTTGAAAAAAGTTTGTGTTATTTGTTGGAGGGACTTTTTCATCAGAAAGAGCTTTTGTTCAAAACAAGCAGCTGGGCTCATTGAAGATGCAGTTTGCATTGGTTGTCACCCTTTATTTCCACTTTTGTCTACAAAGCCATATATGCTATCTGTTTTGTTGACTTTATATTACAGGCTAAAGCTTAAATCATTTTTCCATTTTGTTGAGCTTCTAGAGAATTCTTTTTTTCTTTTGTTTGAAAAAAAAGGCTTTTGAGCTTGTTAGAATTTTCTATTGGACTTTCTCCAAGTTATATATCCAACGGCACCAACCTAGTTTTGCAAGTATAAACTACTCATAATACTTCTCCTGGAGCACGGATTCCTTAATCTAGGATAGCTGACAAGGTGAGGAGAGAATGATGAATGGCACTGCTAGTCATTTGAAAATAGTTGACGACAAGACAATTGTTGTTCTTTTATTTAAGTATCCACAGCCGCTGGATATGTCAGATCAATGATCTCTTGATTTTCTTTCCTTTTGCTTTGTATGGTCTTCCAACTGACACTTAAGAGCCAAGGTTTGGGAAGTTGTCTTGGTTCTTGTCTTTATTTGATATTTTTATTTGCTTGAGAGAAAAGGATACCCTGTTAACCACTTTTATGTATCTTTGGTTTCAGTCGGTTCTTACAATATAGGGACCCCCATGCTCAAAGGAGGCACCCTTTGGTGGATCCTGTTGTTGTGTCTGAGATTAGAAGATGTCTTGAGGAAGGAATTGAGTTCCAAGGTGAACTTTTGAATTTCAGGAAGGATGGCATTCCTTTGGTGAACAGGCTGAGACTTGCTCCAATTCATGATGATGATGGAACTATGACACATATAATAGGCATCCAGCTATTTTCTGAAGCAAATATAGATCTAAATCGTGTCTCATATCCAGTTTTCAAGGAGACCTGCAATCAGGAAATCGATAAAACTGGTAAAAGTTCTTTTAAGAGCGGCCGGCTAGTATACAGCCAGCACCAAGAGATGTGTGGCATTCTTCAGCTTTCTGATGAGGTATTGGCTCATAACATCTTATCACGCTTGACACCAAGGGATGTTGCATCTATTGGGTCTGTGTGCAGAAGGATCCGTCAATTAACGCAGAATGAGCACGTTAAAAAGATGGTTTGTCAAAATGCATGGGGAAAAGAAGTAACCGGTGCACTGGAACTGATGACCAGGAAGTTAGGATGGGGTCGTCTTAGCCGAGAACTAACCACTCTTGAGGCAGTGTGTTGGAGAAAACTGACAGTTGGAGGTGCAGTAGAGCCTTCACGCTGCAATTTCAGTGCTTGTGCTGCAGGAAATCGCCTTGTATTGTTTGGAGGTGAAGGAGTTGATATGCAGCCTATGGATGACACTTTTGTCCTCAATCTTGATGCTAAAAATCCCGAGTGGCGTAGGATTAGTGTGAAATCATCCCCACCAGGAAGGTGGGGCCACACACTCTCATGCTTAAATGGTTCTTGGTTGGTGGTATTCGGAGGATGTGGTAGAGAAGGATTGCTAAATGACGTGTTTGTTCTTGATTTGGATGCTCAACAGCCAACATGGAAAGAAGTATGTGGTGGAACCCCACCTCTCCCTAGATCTTGGCACAGCTCTTGCACTCTTGAAGGGTCTAAATTGGTAGTCTCAGGTGGGTGCACAGATGCTGGGGTACTTCTTAGTGACACATACCTACTGGACCTTACTACAGACAATCCAACATGGAGAGAAATTCCAACTTCTTGGGCTCCTCCTTCTCGGTTGGGGCACTCGCTCTCTGTATATGGCAGGACAAAAATTCTCATGTTTGGTGGACTTGCCAAGAGTGGACACTTGCGACTACGATCAGGGGAGGCTTATACGATTGATTTGGAGGATGAAGAACCTCAGTGGAGGCAGCTTGAATGTAGCGCATTCTCAGGAATAGGTGGTCAAAGTGCTGTGGTTCCACCACCTCGTCTAGATCATGTCGCAGTGAGCATGCCTTGTGGGAGAATTATTATTTTTGGAGGTTCCATTGCAGGGCTTCACTCTCCATCCCAGCTCTTTCTTTTGGACCCATCTGAGGAGAAACCATCATGGAGGATCCTCAATGTGCCAGGGCAACCGCCAAAATTTGCTTGGGGTCACAGCACTTGTGTAGTTGGAGGGACTAGGGTTTTGGTTTTGGGTGGACGCACAGGGGAGGAGTGGATACTTAATGAGTTGCATGAGTTATGCTTAGCAAGCAGGCAAGACACCGACCTAAGGTGAATTGGACAAACTAAGTGCACAAACCCAATTCCTTCCCTGATGAGACTTTGCTGTTTTTTTATGTCTTCCTTCTGCTCTAGTGGCTTGGTTTTGTATACTTCTGTACAATTGTCTTATACCACTTGTATGTGTTTCTAGTGCCGGTGTTGATGACACTCCTTTGATGGAATATGTATGTACATGGGGTTTTTTGTGTACGGTCTCTCTTTTTGTTTCTGCCCCTTTTACTGCCAAGTTATGAGAAGCAGTTCTAGTCATTTAGATATGTTGGTCCTGGGGACTTGGGAGAGGACAAATCTCTTTTTTGTAGGGCAACTCGGTAAGCTATTTTAATACCCTTTTAACCGATTAGTTAATTTAGTTCAAGAAGTTGCAAATCATTGGTGTGAGAACTCTTGCGTGTACAAGTTTGCCATAACCTGTGCTGCATTTTAAGGTGAGAATCCATTATTTGGCATAGTCGAGGTTTACAGCATTTCTGTAAACATACGAGGGACTTTATACAAGAAAGGATTCACTAATGAGGGAAAAGCCTTAAATATAAATTTTTTGGTCCAAATAAATATAATTATTTAGTACTCCCTCCGTTCCTAAATATAAGAGCTAGTTGACTTTTTTAGAGAATCCTAAGAAAGCTAAATAAGTTATTTATAAATTGATTTTTATAAATTTTTTCTCTAAAATAGTTTATTTGACTTATGAGCTAACATATGATCTAATAAAACACAAAATACATTATGATTAAGTGGCTCATTTAGCTTCCTTAACTTCTCCAAAAAAAGTCAACTAGGTCTTATATTTAGGAACGGAGGAAGTATTTGTTATCAACTTCTTTAACAGAATCAAGACAAGTGGTACTAACATCTTTTTTTGAGTTAAATCTTTTGGGAAAACTAGGGAAAAGTTCAACATTAGAAGTTTTATTAACAAGAAAGATCTAAATTAGATTATGGATAGCTGTGTACAAAATTTGCATAATTAATCCTTTTTGTAGATAAAAATTTATCTGATCATTCTCACTAATTTTTTTAATGGAAGACTTTTCCCTAATTTTCCTCCTTTTTTTTCTGACAAAAAAGTTGATGACAAAAGGGACTTTATTCAAGTCTTGTCCAACCCACTTGGATTTACAATATCTAGGCATAGAAAAAGAAATACATGACTGATAAATAATTCTTGCAGGGTTGAGGAAGCAAAACTGGTCTCTGCAACTTTGAAGTATAAGTAGTGTATGTGGTATCTTAATCATTTCCAAGCCACAGCGTCAATATCATCCCTGGCTTGCTTGTACAATTCAAGCCTTTTGGCAATTTGTACTCTCTTCTCCATAAGCACTGGATCTTCATCCAACATGGCACTCAATTGCTCCTTCTGCATTGTAAGTTCTCATCAATCAACACCAATCATGAAAACAAACCTCTAATATTTATGCAGACTTTGTCTATCAAAATGACGTAAATCTAGTCATTTATGAATACACAAATGTAAGTGATAACTCGCTCAAAAGAAGTTGTATATATTTGCCATGTTCATATATATATATATATATATAAAGCCTTTTAGAATCGATTTGGTCAACTTAATTTGATCGATAAGATCTATCTAAGAATCTTTCTTTTCCTTGCCATTTATCTCACAACCTTGACAGGAAACCATTCAGTTTTATGTCTCCACCAAAAAAGTTCTTACATCCTGCCTACATTCATTCCAATTGAAACCGTCTCAACAAATAAGGAAAAAGAAAGCAAAGTAGACCAAAGCACTCCCCAAGACAAGTAAGTCAAGGACAAGGAGACATGTGAAGTTACTTCCTCCGTTTTTAAATATAAGACCCAGTTATTTTTTTTGGAGAAATTAAGGAAGCTAAATGAGTCTATTAATTATAATGTATTCTGTATATTATTAGATTATATGCTAACTTATAAATCAAATGAACTAATTTAGAGAAAAATTTAGGCAAATCAATTTATAACTAACTTATCTAACCTTCTTAGGACTTTTCAAAAAAACCAACTAGATCCTGTATTTAGGAACCGATGGAGTATTTTATATCCTCCCCAAAAATAACCAAACCTATATATCCACAAAATATCATATATACTTCATCATTTTCATTACAACCAAAGCAACTTTTAAGCTTACTAAATTGAGGGAGCTGAACAATTTTTATCCACATAATAAATTCATTGTGATATTACCAAACTCATGCACTTACCTTCTCTCAGCCATGAATAATAGAATACTTTTAGGAATTGGGAATTATGTCTACGATGGCAAAATTTTAACCAAAAGAAAATAAAATCGTACCTCTCTCTTCCCAACTTGGACATAAAACTGGTTAAGTAATGATCTCCTAGCCTCTCTAACTTGACAATAAACCACAGCCTTTGGTATCGAATTCTTTAGTGTATCAAGAACCATTTGGATGTACGAGCTAACATTTGATGCTGAAACAAGGAACATAAGTATATTTTAACAGCGAGTAATGTTTATCTTCCACCTCCTTTCAAAGGGAGAAAAGTTTCAAGACCATTAATGACTGACTTCACAGAAATGTAATGGTCAATGTAGATCAAAATCTAGAATATGCAGGAACACGATATTTAAATCCAAAACTACTCTTATTTTTATGCTGTAGTGAGAAGGCTTGTTTGAACTTACGTACCTATCTTCCTAAGGTGATTGTCTGAGAAATTGTCCATGACCTTGTCCTTTCTCTTTTCCTTTTCCTTCTCCTTTTCTGCATTTGGACCAGTTCGATTCACGTCATCATTAATCTTCCGAAAGAACTCAACTGTCAGATAACCAGCCTCCATCTCAACCAGCCGTTGAACTGTCTTCCTGCTTTCATCTCGAAATCTTTCCAATGAATCATTAGCAGAAGCAGCTATATCAGACTGAAGGGTTGGAAATCTTTTCAATTCCTGCTTGCAATAAAAGAGTAAAACTTCACAAGGTTTTCTTCTTTTGCTGCTAAATATTTTTCAACTCTTTCCTTTGAAGCAAATCTTTGAAGCACGACAATATATGAAGTTTTAATCCATTGACACGCATGATAAGTCATTGGATTGCCTTGAGATTTATGTCAACTTTAAAGCGTTGTTTACCTCAGTTTCTGAAATCGACTTCCGTACAAGTTCCTTTAGAATGAAGTGAACCTGAGAGGGCATAAGCAAGCATATAAATTTCCAACCGGAAAACATAAATAATTAATGAAAATATTTTTATATAAGAAATTTTCAAGAGCAATATTTCCTTCTGAAATAACCTTTCCTTTCTTTTATCAAGAGCAAAAATAGAGGGGGAAAAGAGTGTCAAAAAGTCAACATGTTATAGCATGAAACCTACCAACTATAGCTATGAGGAAAACAAAATTTTTAGGAAGGTCTGGACTTTTCCTATTTGTGAAAAAAAATGTTAATATCATTACTAGTCTTTAAAGTTTGATTGAATTCTGGTTTTGGTCCTGTAGATTCAAAGCGTTAGCTATGGTCAATATAGTTTCATAAGGATTTGGTTTGATTTCAAGTATTGGGACCAAAACAAAGACTCGTTAAAAGTACAACATGTTGTGGTTAAACTCATACCAAAATCTTATGAAACCAAAATAACCGAAACCAAAGATTTGAAACTATATGGATCGAATTTAAAATTGGATCAAACTATGAGGACTAACAATCCTATTAACCTAACAAATATTTAGTTTGAGGCTATTAGCTGGCTGGCCACATTAAACGAAGTATTCCAGAAAATCTAAAGGTCAAGAAGAATACAGCATCCACAGAAGCTTCAGCGGGGCCTTTGAAGTAGCCGATAGATCCTTCAATAAGTCTTCTGTACCCTTGCTCTGGAGCAATCAGATGAGGTTGATATCCATCAGCTTCAGTAACAACTCTCTGTATATTATTTAAGGTTAGGTGACGATCTAATGGAAGCTTTTTCAAAGCAGCTGGCAATTGGTGGTCAAAAACTCCATTTATCCGATCCCCACCAGGTCGCCTGAAATAGTAACAGTTTATTGGTTAACTAAAACCATCGAGTCCCCAAAAAGTAACATAATGAAAGGAAGGCGTATAAAATTTCTATTTGTTCCAAAGCTATAACACACTGTAAGATTATCTAATTGAACTCAGATGATATAACACTTTGAATTACTCTGCTTCTTGAACATTGGATATATCATGAACAAGAGTAGAGAAGCTTTGAGAACTTAGTTAAAGTGAACCATCAGTTAGTGGTAAAACTTTGTGATGGCACTTACCCTCCTTCAAGGTGTTCTCTAAATACTTTGTCAAATGCACGACACATCTCTAAAATCGTGTATAGTTGGGCCTATAAAAACAAGAAATACAACAAATTATGGTTAGGCATACGATAGTTTGGGATGATAATAAGAAAACTTGTTTCAGCATAGGTATCAGTTCTAACCCCAGAATCTACAGCAATAGGCCTGCCAATACGGTCTAACTCCGCATTAAGCTCATCAATGGTCTTATTTATTAAGGCAATGATACTGGGAATCTTCTGCCTAATAACAATCTCCAAATGCTGAATTGATGAAAAATCAAGCGAAGGATGAATAAGAGATCGATCAAATATAAACAGAAACATGACTAGAACGTTAAGATAGATGAAAATACCTGAGATAAAAGCTTGGCAAGATATTCTGAGCCCATTTTAGGAGCGAGATGTCCATATTCAGGGCTTGTCTCGAAATACTCACGTTCCTTCCTACGAGCAACAATCATGTCGACATTTTTATTAATATCAGCTTGTGAACGATTGACAATTCCAACCCATGGATGCTGCAGCCTGTATTGCCTTCCTTCAAGTACCTTGGAGATTCAAGCAAGAGAACACATCACATCTTGTTATGGTGATGATCATCTTCAAACTTAAATCTAAGAAGCATGGACATTGACATAGTTGAGTGATACGATGAAATACAAGTGCAATGACACGACACAAATATGTGAATTCTTGGTGCAACTTGAGGTTTTGATTCCGGTTTGATGTGTAAGATATCTATTTGGTTTAGTACAGGGCAGAGTAAGAGAACTAAAGTGAATTGATTATTGTACCCTCATAAAAGTTTTTTCTACTTACTTTTATAAAGGATAGTTATATTACAATTCATCATTTTCTAATAATGGCGAAACCTTCACCACATTTATTACACAAATCCTTAATTATTAGGACAACTTTTTCAATAACTATATTTTAATATAAAATAATTTGACTAATTTTTTTGGAAATAGAGGAAGAGAAAGGAGAAAGAAGGTATATAAATTATTTGATTGATTTTTTTCTTGTTTGAGCAGAGTGAGCTTGTTAGTTATATTAGATATGAATAGCAGTTGAGGATACTGATGTTAATAAAAAATGTAGAAATATTAAAAATTTATAAGGTTATTTCATTTATTGTATACAAAGTTTGCACTCTCTCCAAAAAGCTTTCCAGTATTCAGATTCATTCAAATTTTGTCTCCCCTTAGGCGCTCCGTTTCTTTCTGAACCAATAGAGAGGAATAAAGACTCTTCTACAAAACCCAAACCAAACACTATCTTAAATACACGGAATGAATTGAGCATGAAGTGATTTTATCGATCACCAAAACTGAACATGACCATGAAGTTATATACATACATCAACGGCATTGGTTCCTTTATCCATAAGATCCAGTTTTGTCAACACCCCGAATGTTCTTTCACCTGAAACAAAAATGGTGAGATTTTTTTTCTGAATTAATATTGGCAGGGAGAAACGAAAATGAAAGAGCAATTGTTAACGCAAGCACAGTATCTGACCTCGAAATTGTTTCTTCAACTATAAACAAGCATACCTGAAGGATCGACTTCTTTAGCAAGTTTTATAGCATCTGATGTGGCAATATCTTGGTTTGCTGGAGAAATAGCCAATATGATGCAGTTTGGCTTCACAAACCAATAAAACTGAGTCAGATAATGATAAGAATTGATGTAGAAAATGAATTTAGGAAAGGTTTTCTTTTAGTCATATCTGATTGTTGCATCCATTATGTATAACATATTTCAAGAACGCAATTACCTTCTCAACATAGGAACGGACCATGTTTTCAATATCTTCGACTATAGTTTCTGATTGTCCCTCTGTTAAGATGCCAAGATTATTTATCCATTAGGCTGACTGATAAATATTGTAGAGGAAAAATACTCAGAAACACGTTAACAATTACCTACTGCAACCTTCGTCAATCCAGGAAGATCTATGAGGGTTAAGTTAACAACTGCAGGCAAAAGCCATGACAAATCACCAAACGGTTTGGATTGGAAAAACAGAAAGATCTTAATTTGATAAAGTGAAATAAAAACCGTGTCAAGTATATAACTTCAAACCAAATAGGATATAGTGCTCCTAGTATAGATAAAATGCAAAATGCTCAACCATTGTCCTTGCTTAAAGGGTATGGAGTCTCTCTATCTCTCTCTCTCTCTGATCCAACCTACATTGGTAATGTCTCAATCAAATCACTTACATCATCTAACATGCTAATGCAAGTACAAACCATTTGGAGAATATATGCTGAGTTGAATTGGAACATTTGATATTTGCTTTGTCTTCCCAGTTATACGATCTGTTTCATCTGATATTTCCTTCCTCACAGCAGCTGCATGAGCAGAAAAGGAAAGGAAACTTCATTCGCATGAGTCATAAGCCCTAGTATTATCACTGGTGAAAAAAATAAAGCAAACATGGCACACAATTAATTTGATCCTTCCTTTAAATGGAATCATAAGATAGACATATAGAATAAATTCTTGTTGTGAATATGACAGCATCTCCTTGACTTCCTAACTAAACAACCTGAATATAAAATCCAAACTAAAACAAGCCCTAAAGAGATTCACATCTCATCCACAATCATAAATAAACCTGATCAGCTTGGACAGAAAAATGAAAGTTACAATTAGAAACTTGGAATACCAAAGTCAGTGAATCTCTTTCTTGGTGCATGGAGAAACTCAGCATACTCTTGTTGCCCATCTTCAGTCTTATGAAGCTGAAGCACTAGTGGCCTTCTTGTGACAATGCCTTAACATAAAAAAGAAAGATAATGTCAGAAAAAAATAACCATTCTTTATCACCATCAAAAACCCCTACTAATTGCGCGAAAAGACATTGAAAAAAAAAGAACAATCAACATTTAAAAAATGGTAACAACTCAGTATCATGCTCAAAGCTACTCCATTTGAACATTTCACACGTAACATTAGTTCCACTGTCCATCAAGACAGCAAGAAATATGCTTCCATGTTCTATCTTCTAACAGTTTTTCCCCAGGTTACATTGTTAAACATGTTGAAAGATCAAAAAAACAGGGAGCTTAAATTTCTTAAAGGAGGGGGAAAATGAGCATTACCAGATCCCCGAGGCAGAAAATCCCTTCCGACCACACTTTCCAACACAGACGATTTCCCTGAACTCTGATTTGTCAGAAACAGAAGAGCAAAAATCAGAAAAATCCTAATTTTGAAAACAACATAGAAGAAGAGATTAAGCCCAATTTGAAGCATACCTGGCCTCCGACCACCGCGACGGAGGGAAGAGCCTCCCAGAGGGACAATCCCTCGCCGCCATGGTCACCTAAAACTGTACAAGCCCTTTGAATCTTGTTGATTAGCCCGATCAAGCTCGTCATGGTCGCCATTTTTTTTTTTTTAAAAAAAAGATAGATTGAAGATAAAATCGAGAACAGAGCGAGAAAGTTAAGAGTTGAAATGTATAATTAATGAATTAATCGGAGTTTAATTAAGGGGTCGAAAACTGAGAATGTGAATTTGGATGCAGAGATGGAATGGGGAAGAATGTTAACAGAATTTCAGAAAGGAAGAGAGAGGAGACGATGAAATCAAAACGGAAAAAACGGTCGTGCCGTGCATGTGTGATGTGATGTGTACGTGAAATTATCAATATTAATGTTTTATATATTATACAATTAAATCTATAAATAAAGTATATATATAAATTTTTAGAGATGCAATGAGTACCCAGTACTCTCACCGTTACTAAGTACTCTCACCCACCACCACTGTTAGTAAATATAGGATTTAGTTAATTTTTTTGAAAAATATTAAGAAAACTAAATAAATTATTTATGAATTAATTCGCCTGAACTTTTTCTCTAAACTAGTTTATTTGACTTATAAATTAACATATAAAATGATCATACACAAAATATGTTATGATTAAATGGCTCGTTTCGCTTCCTTAATCTCTCCAAAAAAAATAAGTTAAGTCTTATATTTAGGAAGTAGGAACGTAGAGTAGTTTAATTATAAAATTTTGTTCCAAATAAGCATTAAGTCTGACATCATTTTTAAATATCATTTAATAAAATTTTTAAACTATTTCAGGTCTATCATATTTCGTAACATCAGTTTGATAATTTTTCAAGCTTCTAAAAGTCATCAAAGTTATTAAAAAAATATTTTTTTACATCAAATGAAAAATTCTTGAGTGAATTAAGTGCACCATGTCATTCGTAATTTGACAAATAACAAATAAACACATTAGGTACGGTGTAGAGTTTTTATTTTGACTTGGTACCTTAGAAAAAAGCAACTAACTCATAAAAATATTTTTTTTCAATCTGTAAAATAAAAAAAAACATTGAAAACATGATATTTTAATTTTTTTTATGTGTTAGTTAATTTTTGTAAGGTGTCAAGTCAGATTGAAAATTACACGTTAAAACTTATATGTTTACTTATAATTGGTTTGATCACAAATGATGTGGTGCACCGTTCACACAAGAATTCATCCAAATAAAAGGGATGTAATTGGTCTAGTTTTTCCTATTACAGTCAATTAAACGCATACAGAATAATAAGTTAATAACAATATTGAAGGAGGGTATAGGATCACAAAGAAATGAAATTATTTTATCAACAAACTTGTACTTCACATAAGTGTGATTCATTCAGATTGAGTACAATGTAATGTTTTCCGACAAAAAAAAAAAACGGATCAAATGTAGAGGAACGGAAAAAAAAATCTAAAAACATGTCAATGAAATTTAGGCTTAAAAAATTTTGCAATTGCATTTAATATTCTTAAAATTTTGCGTAAAAGTGGACCCTCCTACTCTTGGCTTGGATTATATCGGTCCATCCTTGTATTCCACAAATTTTTTGTCTCTAGATGCAATTTCTGGTATTGTAGTCATTAGTGAATCCCCTTTATAAATGGTCATTGAGCAAAGCTTATGTTTGTTGTGATGTACTCCCTCCGGTCCTAATTATAAGACCACTTTGACTTTTTTGGAGAAATTAAGGATGCAAATTTAATCACTTTAAATTGTCTATAGTTATCTTTTTTTCTCAATACTAATTTATTTTACATATAAACTAACATATAATCTAATTATGTGTGACATATGTTATAATTTAGTGGTCTAATTTGCTTCCATAACTTCTGCAAAAAAAGTCAAAGGGATCTTATATTTAGGACCGGAGGGAGTACTAATTAAAACAGTTAATATATAATGAATGAGTAAAATAATCACATATTTTGTAACATAGTATGAGAAACCTGGTGAAATTTAAAATTATTAGAGCTTAAACATGGTAACTAATACTCTCCCAATCCTAATTATAAGATCAAGTTAACTTTTTTTAAAAAAAAATTAAGGATACAAAATAAACAACTTTAAATTGTTTATATTTATTTTTTATCTTCAGAACTAATTTATTTTACTCATAAACTAACCTATAATCTAATTACATGTAGCATATGTTATAATTTAGTGCTCTAATTTACTTCCTTAACCTTCACAAAAGAAGTTAACTTAATCTTATAACTAAGACACGAGGGAGTATAATAATAATAAGAAGAAATGAGTGAAGTTGCATATATTGGTGACTTTTTCAAGTATGGAAAAGTTCATAAATTTAAAATCATAAATTTAAAATCACGATGAATCATGATGAATAAGACTTCTCAAACGGATACAGAGAAGAATTGTGGGGCTGGAGCTTTTTAAAAAAATCTGGGGGCTTAAATTTTATTTTTAGTATTTTCCTATTAAGGAACTCAGGTATCTTTCACCAAAAGTGAGATTCAATTATTTCCCATGATTTAGGGGTAGTTCATCAGCTCTTTTTATGACCATTAAAGACAAGTTTACGTATAAGAGTTTACAAGTGCTTGGAAAATCTACACGGCGAAATATAGGAAGACACGTTCATGCTTCACTCAGACAGATTTATAATAATCTCGAAACTAAGAAGGGTATAATACAACCAAATAAGCTTAAATCTCGCTCTGATTACCAATAATATCAACAAACCTGAACCAACACAATCACATTATCCTGAAGATTAAAAAATATTAACTACCAAGAGACAGAGGGTGGGGGAATCCACCTATACAATCACACAACCACTCAAATTAATGCGGTTAGCCCCAGTTAATTTGACTTCCTGCCATTGTAGCCGATCTCTCTAACAAGAGGACACAACAGTTTTGTCAGAAGCATACCGATTCCTTCCGTGGATTGGATTTTCTTCATGCTCCCCAAATTCATGGTCAATATCAGTAATGATGGTCGTCGGCATGCCAGTTACAAACTTATAAGCAAAGGAACAAAGAGACAGCATAAGGAAACAAAATAGCGAAAGGACAGATGAATGCCTAAGGGTACATGTATGTCATTGCGTGCTGCGCGTTAATCCTCCTCTTGTTGCAGCTCTGGACAAATATGAACTCCCCATCAGTATCACAATAATTTAACATACTTCATGCTTCGTTATCTTGTTTATAAATATATGAACCAGGTAATAGTTCAACTCTGTTGTGCAAGCTTAACTAATCTATGGTAGAAACAGGTCTTTAGGTTTAAAAGCAATTATTATGTTCAACTGTGATTATTTATCATTGGTTCCTGATAACTCATGACTAATTATTCTGCAAACACAAATATTGCCAATGCATTTGGGAATATGTAGATTGGCCTGTACTAATGGATGCCAGTGCATAATCTTTTAATTGTTCGCATGTAATAGAATGGCTATATCGAAGTCTGAAGTGTACAGTCAAACTACAGATTAGGACCATCTATTATTATTTAGGGTTAAGGTGCATATTAGCCAATAAAGTATTGGCAAAAAAGCGTCGATACAATTAAGTTTTGAAGGGTTCTTAAATGCCAATAAACTTTTAAAATGGGCATTTTAGCCAATGCTATTAGGAAACACTTAACGGTCTCTGTTTGTACTGATGTGGTGAGACACATGGCAACTGGTGTGTAGACGTTGAAGTTGAAACCAACTGGCACGTGGCCACCACGTCAGCACACCGGCTGACACGTGTCTCGCCATATCAGCGCAAACTGAAGCCATTAAGTGCTTTTTAAAGCCGTAGGCCAAAATGTCCCATTTTAAAAGTTTATTGGCATACAACGATACAAGAACCCTTCAAAAATTAATTGTGTCAAACACTCTTTTGCCAACACTTTATTGGCCAAAATGCACCTTAACCCTTATGATTTATGTTCTCTTTATTGTTCCATGTGCTTTTCAGTTAAACAATATACCAAGTGTACAAATGCAATGCACAACAGCTGAAGCCATACGACACCTGGAATGAATAATAAGCAAAATACATAAGAAAAGCCTGACTTAAGCAGTTATACATGGAATTCCTCTTGTTTGCACAGAAACGACTCTGCCCATTAGTTGTTGAGGCCTTTTGTTTTCTAATCTAGATATGTGCTTACAATTTGTTAAAAACTTTCCGTAACGGCATAACGCAGTTGCATATCTTGAAATGTCAAGGCCATTGAGCAGCTTAAATTTCATTATCAAAACAAGAGGCCCGGGTTAAAAACCAAATCTAAAGTCTAATATCACATAGTATTCTATGAGAGGCATTCAGCACAGCGAATAATCATAAACCAAGCATGCCAATGACTTAAAATTCAGCACCACAAAATACTTTGTATCCTAGACAAACAAACCTAACAAAATATTCCTAGACAATGTGAAATCAGGAACAGAACAGATTGATAAGATTGAAAAAAGTCCTATCCTCAGAATCAATAGCTAAACACATCAAGACATGAAATTCTGCTGGATAAAATGAGCAATGATTTCATAGAGGCAAGAAAAGGTTTCAAATAAGTACCTTCCAGAAATCAACTGCTGCTGAGCACTATTTACAGGGCCCTTTGGATTACCAAACCTCTTTGCTCTGTTCTCTTGTACTTTTTCCACGCGCATAGCTGCTACCTCCTTCTCCATGACTGCTACTTCTCTTCTCATCTTTTTGGCCTCAACTTCCATGGCTTTGGTCAATGTATCGACCTTCTTTGCTAACATCTAAAAGATAATGACCATTGGCAACAATTAGCTAAGAAAATGGATTAAAAATTAAAAGAGTTAAAGAAGCCTAGTATGGTTAAACAAAAACATATATTAAAGCAATTATTGACCTCAATGGCATCATCTTTATCTTTTAGGTTTTGATCTTTCTCAAGACCAGATTTCCTCAGGGCCATGACCTCTTTCTGCAGCATGTCATACAAAACACCAGGAACACTATCCTCTGTCTCTCCCATGGGGAACTCATTAGGCTTATCATCTGAATTCCCTTTCCAGTTGTTTTCCTGAACGTCTTTGGTTCCTTCACAAGACTGATTGAATGGATAACTAGGAGGAGTCCCATTCAGCAACAGCTTGCCCCTTTCCAGTGACCTTGTACCACCATCAAAAGATTTAGATGTGCCTTTAGCATGCTTTAGCACTGTGCTAGAGGATAGAGAAGATCTCATTTGAAAAGATGGTGATCTCTTGGACAAAAATCCATTAGATGTTAATTTTGACATGTTATCAGCTCCACCTAGGGATTGACGTCGAGAAGGTCCATTGCTAGCACTTCTTCCCTCTGAGGTACCGCGATTACTACTGTTAGAAGTTCCTCTCAAAGTCTCCTCTATCACTTTAAGCCGTAAATGATACTTTTCCTGAAAATTACAAAAAGTTTACCTTTGAATACTGGCAGAAATAATCTCCTAAGTTAATACAAGGGCTGTAGGACCAGATTATTACTTTCAACTGTGCTTCAGACCTGGCAGCACGCTCAACTATTGCAAGCTTATCACGAAGTTGCTGCATCTCTCCCTATTATAAATGGGTCCAGTAATTAGTGGAGATTCTAATTTACTGAGGTTAATGCAAAATAAACTTTTGTACCAAAAAATATTGAAACCTGAGCTCAAAAATCTCAGAAACTAATTAGATGAGTAAAGAAAAACAAAATTCACCTGCAAGAATCGTCGCTCTTCGAGCCACTGTTTGACAGGCATCACTTTGTCATTAGCATCTTTCCATTCATTTGCTACAACCACAGCAACTCTGTTTGCTGTTACCTTGGCACGGGCCAACTCCCGGTCAAGAGTTTTCCTTTCCTCCTGGAGAATGTCAAAGCAATCCAAGCAATATTTAATATGCTCTCAACAAGCCAATATTACAATTAAATCAAAGAGTACTGTCACGGGAGGCATTGGCCAGTTACATTCATTTCTTGAACTTTACGTTGATAGTCCCTCACAGCATTCGCAGCTGCACCACCTGCAAGGACAGCCTCTTCAAGCTCCCTAACAGTTTGAGTAAGCTTTTCAACCTCTGCCACCTTCTGTCTATGCATTTTGTCCAGAATTTTGTTTTCTTCCTGAGATAGATGGCCATGAAACCAGATGTAATAAGTTACGCATTAACAATCTGATGCAGTAACCAGTTGGGGGCAGCAAACGATTGGGCAGATACCTGGCAAATCTCAATTTGTTTAACAAGTTCTTGATTTTTATTTTGAAGGTCATCCACCATAGAGGCCTTAGCCAAAGCAACCTGAACAGTCCTCTCTGCTTCAAGTAGTGCAGCTTCTTTAGATTTTGTGAGACGATCTAAAGCCTTGTTATCTTCCTGAAGTTTGGCAATCTACAAGGAATAAATAGGAGGAACTGGCATCAATAACCTATAATAAAAGGTCTCCTCCAGATAGAGTTCACCAAAAGCTATTATTACAAAATTCACAAAAACGAGGTATTACCTCTTGCCGAGCAAGCTTAAGTTCAGCCTCCAGAGGAGCAAGAATGGCTTCTATTGGAGGCATGTCATCATCCTTCTGAGCAGCATGGACCCTCCGAAGAGTGGCTTCAGCTGCAAACTGAGCTGCCATTGATGCTTTTTTCTCATCATTGATTTTCTTTATTTCTAGATTCTGCGACACATGCTCAATTTAGTATACATATCATAGAACCAGGGTAAGAAACTCATTACTAAAATAGACAGAGGTCTGAAATAATACTTTGCTTTCCAATAGAGATTCTGTTAATTTCAGCTTCTCATCAACCCTTGACAGCTCTTCAGTAAGCTGCAGTATAAGCCAGGAAAATAGAAACATAAAGTCACATTTTCATTGACACTAGTGCATAAACATGAAGAAAATGCAGAGCCATAAGCACAAGATAACTCAATATTTGTAGAAGGATAACTTCTAACTTGCCAAAGTAACTAGATGAGAACAACGCAAATCATGATTGAGCAAAAATGAAATCGTTTCGATTTTCACCAAGAAAATTAAATTAAAAATCCACTTAGAAATCCCCACCTCCATTCTAACAACAATCACTAGACAAATATAAGGGGGGGAAAGAGCAAGTACCACATCTCCAGATACGATAACATAAAACAATACACTTCCAAAAATGACTTGACTACCTGGTCTCAGTATATTAAGAGTTATAGAAAGTACATCAAAAGAAACATGAGACCATAAGAATTAAAAGTGCTTATAGAGAATCTCATAGAAAAGATGTTCTTCAATGAGTAATGAAATAAATTAGAAGCATTGTTGGTCAGTTGATCCATCAGAAAAGTAGAATCCTCACACAATTAAGCATAGATACATTGATGCAAGGCTTGAGGGCAGCAGCCACTTGACTTGCAAACATTGGAAAAATTATCGCATAGCTACTTTGGCGTATTTATTACTGACTAATGGCCTTTCTATGTGGTCAAGGAAACACAAGAAACGGACATTCTACTTGAGCTTGACAGAACGAATTGACTTCAGGCTAATGTCAAACCAAAATGCTCTCGCACGCAATAAACCAATTAGAATATCTATTGCCGACACCAGAAGGGAAGAATTCGCCGTGTACAATTTTAACTTACAAAGCAGCTAAAAATTTAGTTCACATCGAAAGCTACAAAATGAAAGATGAGCGCACTACAAAGTACACCCACAACACTCGAACAAAAATTAAGAGCTCCAATTAAACCGAGAATTTTCGGAAATAAGTAAATGGAAAACTGACAGTAGGAATGTTAAGTTAAATTTCGAGAAGAATAGAGGTGACCTCTTCAACGGCCTTCTCTCTTTGCCGTTCAGAGAGCCTCAAGGCCTTGATCTCCGCCTGTGCTTCTGATAATTCCCTATCCTTATCTGCACAGACAGCAACAATCAACACACCGAAACACAAACCAAAATCAGCTAAAAATTCAATGGATCGAACCACATTTTCACACCTCTGACTTCATTCTCAAGCCGATTAAGCTCCACTTTCACCGGATCCGAACCGTGCAACAAGTTCAGGAACTCATCCGCATCCAAGCTCGGCCTCATCGAAGCTCGCCTCCGTGACGAACTCTTCCCTTCCTTGAACGATCCCGACACCGCCACCGCCAACGGCTGAGAAGGCGTCGGCGTCGAATCCGCCCTAACCTCATCCGGCGCCACACCTCCACCGTCGCCGGAAATATCCGCCATGGCCGATCTAACCAACACTCTCACTCTCGCATCCAAATGCTCCTAGTTCAAAGGATCCCAACGCCAGATCTCAAATCCACAACATATAGACACACAACTATATATATAGATATATAGCTAGAGACACAGTGAGACAGCTAGAGAGAGAGAGAGAGAGAGTGGGAGCTTGAAAATGGCGGTTTAAGAGAGAGAAAGTGTGAGGGGAATGGTTTTCGTTACGGTTATGTAAAAATCTGAGAGAAGTAGAGTGAGTGAGTGAAGTTTAGTAGAGAGAATACACATTACACAGGGTGAGAGTTGTGACTTGTGAGAGAGAAAGAGAGACAGTGACTTCTTCACAGTAATGTTTAGCTTAAACGACTGTGAATATTATAGGATTAACGGGGTGTGTAATGCGCACACCAAATTACTGATTGATTGCACTAGGTTTGTTCTCTTCATTAGGAGGGTGTTGGGCACTTTATGCGCACGATAGCATCATTGGATCCTGTTACCCTCATGACAAACTAATACTCACTGGCTGACTGATTAAGCTGGGAAAAAAAAAAAAAAAAAAAACCGCGTAGCCGCATACGTATTTATATTTTCTTTAAAAAAAATTGTTTAGCCATGTAGATTGTATTGTGTGATCGTTATGTATTTACCGTAGAATCCACTTTTTTTTATGTCATTGACATAGTTAATGTTAATGGCCCTGCATTGCAGTCGGTGTTTCTGTTTCTTCGTAAGATCAAACTGCGTTGACGTTCAATTTTTATACTTCTACTGTCTCTTATTATAAGAGTTCAGAAAACAAAATCACATATATTAAGAAAGTAGTTAAGATAGATAAATATATCTGAAATAAATATTTTTTCTCAAATTTATCCTTATTTATGATTGGGTGTATTAATAAGAGAGAAAAATATAGAGTAATAATGACATGAATTAGCATGAAATATTCAGAAATAATAAGGGACAAAATGGGGGAAAAAATAATCAAATACCATGATAACAAATCATTCATATTTACATTGAGGAACCAAATACTCATTAAATCAGATAAATTTTAGTGACGAATTTAAATATTTTAACAATCTAAATCTTGATCTATTTTTGAAAGATGAGAATGTATTTTGAAACTATTCATAATTTAAATAGAGAATTTTTGGAACAATGTACCATAAATGCGATATTAAGTCGTTAGGATGAACCAAACATCTCATTTAAAGTATATAAGAGTTATTAATAAGCATATAAAAGTCAAATACTCGAGTTCATTGACTATGAACTCCATGAGAGATTCGAGAACATTGAAAAAAAACTAAAAGGTACTCCTAACATAAAGAAGAAAGAAACGAGTTTTTTTTTTTTTGGTGGGGGGTTTGGGGGTTTTTTTTTTTTTTGTTGGGGGGGGGGGGGGGGGGATCTGACTTGCTCGGAATTCGATGAGATAAATTGATTGTATGAATGAACAAAGCGAAGTCGTGTGCAAATGCACAAAAGATTATGACTTTAGGGGATTGTGTGCAAGTTTCTGGTAAATTTCACCAAACAACCTCCAAATATGAGGGAGAGTGTATTAAGTTGTATTTGATAAAATACCAAAGTCAGTCTATCCAAGAGCTTCCAATATTTATGAATGAAAGAGAGATTTCTCATCACTATTCCTTTTCAGTTGCCATGTTATTATGACAAACGAGCCCTTAACGCAAAAATAATCCATCAATCATCTGTGAATAGGGATGGAAATCAAGATAACACTGTCACTGTCAGAACGAATATCAAGCAAACATCTATTGCAAAATTATTAAAGAAATCCATAAGATCCACCATTTAAAAGCTGGAAGCTTGGCCGTGAACTTCTTTTACCCCTATATGACCTATCCAAGACAGAAAAACAATAAACCTAGATAATGACTTTAAAAAAATAAAATAAAAAAGTGAGGTGCAATGGACAGAAGTCTCTCGCTTATTCATCAATAAATGATCCATGAAGCTCTTCTCCTTTACTCTACCCCCTCTACTGAAGAGAACGCGGACTGTTCCTTGACTTGGCAAAGATATCTACATATAGACAACAGCAGTCGGAAGACCAGCACCTTGTTTTTTGTAAGCTTTTGTTCACACCTGTTCATTTCCCTTAAGAATATTGTACTTGCAGAGAGGACAAGTTGCATTCATTTTCAACCATTTCACAATGCATGTAGAATGGAAATGATGGTTGCATGGTAGAGCATTGAGTTCTGCTCCATCCTCGTATGAAGTGAGACATATACAGCATTCCTGACAAGGGAAATGGCAAAACCAAAAATAAACCCTTCTGGAAAGCAAAGCCTAGCAGTGTCTGTGTTTCTGTAGAAGAAAGGGATATTCTTTTTTCATAGAAGAAATACAAACAGGACATGTAAAGAAGATCTCCATCCAGAACAGTGATTCTTGCATGCAGAACTTTCAAAGGATAAGGCAAAAGGCATAACACACAAGCTCAAGTAGAAACAAACAGGACTACATATCACATTTTGATTTGATCATAATGAATCTAATGGGTGTACAAAAAAAATAACGAGTCTAGTGGGATTTTTTGGGGAAAAGTTCCCATTTGGAAATTTAATTGGTGAGAAGGGCCTAAATCATAATACTAAAACCCTATATGTATGAAATTCACAAAGTACTTGTACTCTCTGTGTAAAAATTTATCCAGTCATTCTCACTAATTAAATATTAAATGAGGATTTTCCCCCAATTTTATTGTCTTTTTTGGGGGCCAATGTTGAATCAGCCATAATAGCACAGAAGCTGATAATTTGCCTTCATAAACACTTCACAGACTCTGATGATCGAAGATTGTGATAAGATAATGTTCTATTAGCGTTTTATATGAATGAAAAGCTTTCGCACTCTTGTAGTGTTCAAAGGTTGCACTTGGACCCTCAGGAAAGATAATATATATTACCAATTAAAGAAGAAAAAGGACAAGAAGGAAGCTGTCAACCTACTACTAAACATTTTCAGATGATAATGCCTGCTACTCTTCATGATTTACATCCAAGTTATTGGGTTCTATTTTTGGAAAGCATTAAATGAAAGTGCCTATTAATAGAAGGAGTGCCAACTAGCTGATACTCTAATCTGCTACACATTCTACACAATGAAGCATGTACAGAGTTACAATATTTTTTATGTGCATTGACAAACAAATACAAAATTGGGAATAAACTTTTCATTTGAGTATAAACAGTGAGCTTCACACGTAAAAGACAGAGAGAATCAAATTATTATGCATCAGAACAAGCATACCGCATCTTCAGGCAGAAGTATTCTTTCATTTGCTAGGTACCCACTACTTGTTTCTAAAGGAACCATCGATCCTGCACCACCAGTAGGCTTTTCCTCATTGTTTAACATGCGAAATCTATATTTCGGAAGTAGACTAAGATCTGCTTCTGATGCACCTTCCTATGTTATCCCAGAAGGGAAAAAATATAACAATTAGAGGCCCACAACCATCCGAAAATATGTCAGTCTAAAATGTAACCGATTCTATCATGTACCTGTCCAGCAACTGCGTAGAGAATAGCAATGATGCATGGCAAACAACAACAGAGGGCAATGCCAATCAAGCAGGCCAAAACAACACAAAAGATGGCAAAGAAGACATCAAATGCCAGAAAAACAACAGCCAACCTGTACAAATTCAAAACAGAGACCCTTCAGTTGTCACCTAAAATTCGAAATTCATCAAACTGTAAACAAGAGACAGGAATTCCCCCCCCCCCCCCCCCCCAAAAAAAAAAAGTGACAGGAATTTGAGAAACTTCCTCCTAAGTTCTTTCTAAGGAAACTTATAATTTAAGGAAGGATTATTTACAGATGCAAAGGTCATCTATTTGACTCTAACCAACACCTTAACTTTTGGGGTATATTTGGACAAGGATAAACCAAAAGAAAATGACACACAATTGCTTCCTCATATACTAGGATAGGTCATGCCAACTAAATGGGAAACATAAAGACCAGCAACTCATTATTAGTACTCCCTCCATTCCTAAATATAGGACCTAGTTGATTTCTTTGCAAAATCCTAAGAAAGCTAAATAAGTTACTTATAAATTGATTTGCCTAAATTTTTCCTCTATACTAGTTTATTTGACTTATAAGCTAACATATAATCTAATAATATATAAAATACGTTATAATCAAGTGGATCATTTAGCTTCCTTACCTTCTCCCAAAAAAAACGTCAACTAGATCTTATATTTAGGAACGGAGGAATAATTTAAATTTTCAAAGATAGGGAAGCTGTTATATAATATGCAAATAAAAAGGGTAGATTATAGAAAAGGAGATAGGGAAGCTGTACTTTAGTTTGTATTGTGACAATATGTACTAATTCATATAATGGGAGTCAAACGTTTGGTGGCATTTGAGCGTATATCCAATAGAAAGATAGAATGATCTTGAAAAGTTTTATGCATATGAATTGTCCATGCACACAATGATTTTCAAACTGTTTGGTTAGTGTGCGTTTATATTTTATGAGACTATCACAATGAATGTGGTATACAAAAGCTATTTGTAAGAGTCAACTGAAGAAGGCCTTACCAATACAATCGTGGAGCATCTTGCAGAAGAATCTCACCACCTGAGATCACCCAATAAAAGCCAACTATCCACCAAAGGAATGAAACCATGGTATTCACTGATTCACATCGTTTCGTGAATCTGAGTTGTAGGTTACCCAATCAGTATATACATCTAGTATCTAGTACTACTCAATAAGGATACGATTTTAAGACAGCTTATATATACCCTAAAAAAACAGTAAATTGACATTTTTGGTAGACAAGAAATTTTAGACAACACCAAAGATTAAATTGCATTTCCTCAGATGTTTAAGCATTCAAAAGTCTAGTCTTCAGATAACACAGGGTAATTGCAGCATAAGGTCACTTGTACCCACTTTTCTGTGCCTAAAATGTGAAGGGAAATATTGAATTTACTAAAACCTAAGTAAAAATCATTGGTAAAATTGGATAATTAAAATTTATTTTAGAAATTGAGGGGATATTATTTAGAACATCAAGAAAAACAATGCAAATAAGGTGAACATATGATGAGACCAAGTATACGAGAAGGAAGATCGTGAAGTGAGCTAGAATTGATGAGCTGCTGCATGAAAGGTAGCAGGGTAAAAAAGACAAGTAAGTGTGCAAAAAGCAGACAGGAAGCTGAGCAAACACTTATTAATTGTCCAGCATCAGATTCCCAACTAAACTTATTTGCCACGTCCTAAACAGTGACTTAAGAGAATGACATTTTTGAATTGCAACCAGTGGCCTTTAGGTGTCTACCTCACTTTAGCCTGACAATACGCCATGCCAATATGGAACCATGCCAACTAGCACAGCTGAAATAGAAATCCCACATTGTAGTTTGACATTTTTCAATATTCAGATTACAGTTGTTTCAAGTATGATCCAAATATAGCATGCCTTAATCTCTCATACATTCCTAGTGGCACGATAAAGAAACTCCCAAAAACCGTCTCCATATATATCCAGCAGTAAGTTCTTTTCTCGTTCTCTTTCATTCCCACTTCTCCTTCAATAACTGTCTCTAGGTCTTGAAACAATCACATGAAAGCCCCAACTAAACAAAACCTATTCTACATTCCCAGACAAGTTTTTGTGCCATTTTAGTCAAGGACATTGGCTGAATTTATCTTTAACATTATGCAATGAAGCTATAAGACCGAAAACCATGTGTGAAAAGAAAGCATGATGAACTTACTTGAAAATTTCAGCTCCAGGAGCAATAAATAGAATTAGAAACTCCAAAAAACAAAAAACAGTTGTAAAAAACAAAACTTTAAACACAACCCACCCAGCGCCAGACGAATTCAAGGAGCTCCCATCTCCAGCTTCCTCATCCTCACTGTCATTGAAATCGTCAACATTACGAGCTTCAACATCCCCACCATCTTGAGCCCTCCTGGTCCTTGAAACCCTCCTAGCCCTCCTCCTATACTCAAGCCAAACAAGCACCACATGAACCAAGCACTGAGCCGCATACCCACAGATCCAAACCCGGATCGGAGTATCAGGCCTCTCATCAATCGTCAAAAGAAGCATCACAACAGAAACAACCACAAAGGCCATATTCCACGAGATATCAAGAACCACAACAGGCTTCGAATAACCCCAATCTGCCCTCCTTTCTTCAAGCTCACGAGCCGCCGTCTCTCTCACCAACATGGAAGGCCCACGACGGCCAACGGCGCGGCCCAGAAGAAGCGCGAGGGTTGGAGTTCTGGGTGCATCAGAAGAACCCTGACGGGAACGAAGGAGTGGCGCGTGGGGTTCACCCGCCGAGGTGGGAGAAGTTTCCGATGACATGGCTAGAGGGAGGAAGAATTGGGCATAATTTGAAATTGGGGTTGGGGGAAAAAGAGGGAATTGAATGGTGGAAGTGGAGGGAGTAGAAAAGAGAATGAATGGGGACTGGAGGGGAGGAGTGAAAGGTTTCAACTTTGAGGGAAATTTGGGGGAAGAAAGAGAGGGGGAAAAGGGAGGTTTTGGGATGGGGATATACGTTGACAGGTAGGTAGAAGGAAATGGTCGTTGAAGCTTGGAGATGGGCCGATTGCGGTGATGAAGGAGACAACAGGTTAACGATACTGGCCACGCCAGTGTGTTTGGATTGACTTTTTTTCAGAATGACTTTTTTAGAAGGTTTTTTGGAAAAAAAATTAGATTATAGAAGTGATTTATGTATGGATTAGTAATGTTAGAAGTGATTTTTTTTCAATCTGACTTTTAAAACATGTTTGGATGATTATTTTAAAAAGTAAGTTTAGATGAAAAATTATTAAAAATGGCATTATTGTTATTAAATAATACATATATAATATGCATATATTCTTATAGTTTAGAAAGAAAAAGTGAAATTTGGGTTTTTGAAGGATTTTAAAGGTTTAGTTTCTCCATTATTTTAAGGAAAATAATTTTAAAAAAATTATATTTTTAGCTCAAAGGAGGATATTGTGGGAGAAAATAATTAGAGATTATTATGGTAAATTTTTTAAGATAAAAAGGAAATTTTATATTACAAGAAAATATCTTATTTAAAAATTTTAGGGGTCTAATAGTCTAATTTTCCTACCCACTTTATTAAATAACAAACAATAAAAGGTGTGGGGCCCATCAGAAGACAAAAGCCAGAAGCCAGAAGTCAAAGAGCATGTTTGGATCTCACTTCTGGGGGCCAGAAGTGGATCCCAAAATCAGAAGTCATTCTGAGAAAAAAAATTATGTTTGGCCTCACTTATTTTGAAAATGGCTTCTGGTTCAAAATGACTTCTGTAACGTGAAAAGTCAAAAGTAAAAAAAAGTGACTTTTGGCTTCTGACTTCTAGTGGGTCTCACACCTTTTGTTATGTATTATTTAATAAAGTTGATAGGAAAATTAGACTGTTAGACCCCTAAAATTCTCAAATAAGATAATTTCTTTTAATTTAAAATTTTCTTTTTATCTCCAAAAATTTACCATAACAATTTCTAACTATTTTTCCCCCACAATATACTCCTTTAAGCTAAAACTATTATTTTTAAAAATTATTTTCCTGAAAATAAGGGAAAAACTAAGCCTTTAATAAGAATATATGCATATTAGATATGTATTATTTAATGACAATAATTTCTTTTTTAGTAATTTTTCATCTAAACGTGCTTTTCAATATAATCATCCAAACATGTTTCTAATTTTTAACTTCTGGCTTTTTGCTTCCCCACCGGACTTCTGGAGGAAAAGATCTTTTCATCTGCTTATGAACCAAACATGATTTTTTTTCAGTTAGCTTCTCCGGCGGATCAGTCCTTCTGACCCTAAAAAAGACATCCCAAACATGCACTACATTGATTACTCCAAAGCCCCCCAAGTCTACACCATTCTCATATACAGACGTAACAATGAAAAAGATATGGTAAGAATAACAAACATTACTACCGGTGTTTTTGGATGGATTTCTATAAAAGTGACTTATATATAAGTTAAATTGAAAATAAATCAAACTAAAATAAGTCAGATTGTGTAATGAGATTTATGTTTGGATGGGCTGTTAAAAATATGACTTATAAGTCATAAGTCATATTGTGTAATGAGATGCAAGGTTCAAAAAACCGGACTGGGCATCGAACCGGACGAGGCACTGGTTCAAGGGTCAAAGGTCCAACCGGGGTCGGACCGGGTCAAACTGGTTATATTAAAATAATAAAATTTTATTGATATTAACATTAATAATCACTAATATCAAAATGTAAATGTAGATAGATATGTATCATTCATCAAATATGAATATTTTAATGTTTCTATATAGGAAAAAAAGAAAATATTAGTTGATTACACGTAAAAATAAATATTATTCTACAATCCACAGACTAAAATATAAATATTAAGAGTAACAATAATTAAATATTAAGTATATGCAAGTAAAATAGCATTTAAAGTATTATAGTTTCCTAATTTCTAAAATTGAGTGGAGTGAAAGTTAGTAATTAGGTGAATTATAATAAAATAAAATCATTTTTTTAAAAAAGGGGCCAATTCGGTTCAACCCTCGGGTTGGCTGGGTTGATCGGTTTTTCCCGGGTCAACCCGGTTCTTGACCGGGTCAAAGTATCTCCCAGCTTTAGTGGCCGCCGGGACCGGACCAATGGCCGTTTCACGGTTCAACCGGCGGGTCCGGTATGGTTTTTTGTTCATTGATGAGATGTATGTTTAGATGGACTTTTGAAAAAGTGATTTATGTTTGGGTTAGTTGTGATTGGATGTGTAAAATAAGTCAAAATTGTGGGGTCCACTTCCGTAAGTGACTTATAAGTCATAAGTTGAAAAAAAGAACTTATACTTATTTTGACTTAATAAGTTATAAGTTACTTATTTTTATAAGTCCAACCAAACAAGCTCAATAAGTTCTTTCTGAAAATAAGTCATTTTTCCTAAAAATAAGGACTTATATTGCCTAAAATAGCCCAGCCAAACACACCCTATGAGGTGTCAACAAAGGGCGTGTTTGGGATGGCATTTCTCGGGTGTTGGGTGTGTTTGGGATGGCTTTTCCAATTGGAGAAGTCACTTTTGGCTTATTTTTACTTTTTCACATGTTTGAATTGGTTTATTTTGGGTGTGTTTAGATTGGCTTTTTTTCAGAAAGACTTTTTCAGAATTAAAATTGGAAAAAAGTCAGATTGTAATAAGTGATTTATGTTTGAATTTGTGATGATAGAAGTGACTTTTTTCAATCTGACTTTTAAAACATGTTTGGATGATTATTTTGAAAAGTAAGTTTAGATGAAAAATTATTAAACAGGACATTATTGTTATTAAATAGTACATATATAATATGCATATATTCTTTTAGTTTAGAAAGAAAAAGTGAAATTTGAGGCTTCTTGAAAATTTTAAAGTCTTAGTTTCTCCCTTATTTTAAGGAAAATAATTTTAAAAACTTATATTTTTAGCTCAAATATTGTTGGAGAAAATAGTTATAGATTATTATGGTAGATTTTTGGAGATAAAAAAGAAATTTTATATTAAAAGAAAATATCTTGTTTGAAAATTTTAGGGGTCTAATAGTCTAATTTTCCTACCCACTTTATTAAATAACACACAATAAAAGGCGTGGGACCCATCATTATTACCACTTTCTCTCTCCTCGTTAAATGGAAGAAGTACTTTTTCAGAAGCCAAAAGCTCCTTGGTCCAGCTTCTTCTAGCTTTTCCCATTATAAAAGTCCTTTTGGGCCATAACGACTTTTGAAAAGATAAGATGCCAAACATGTTTTTTTTTCAATCTGCTTCTGCGGCTGCATCGGACTTCCGGGCCTCTAGAAGCCAATGCAAACATGCTTTGTAATGGACTTCTAGCTCCAACTTCTTGCTTCTCCTAGAAGCAAGAAGTGGGTAGAAAAATTAGACTATTAGACCTCTGAAATTTTTAAATAAGATATTTTTTTAATCTAAAATTTTCTTTTTATCTCCAAAAAGTTACCATAATAAATCTCTAGCTATTTTCTCCCATAATATCCTCCTTTGAGCTAAAAATATAATTTTTTTCAAATTATTTTCCTTAAAATAAAGGGAGAAACTAAGCCTTTAAAATTCTCCAAAAACCCCAAATTTCACTTTTTCTTTCTAAAATTTAAGAATAGATGCATATTATCTATGTATTATTTAATAACAATAATGTCATTTTTAGTAATTTTTATTAAAACTTGCTTTTCAAAAATAATCATCCAAACATGTTTCTAAAAGTCATATTAAAAAAAAGTTACTTATATAATCACAAATCCAAACATAAATCACTTCATACAATCTGACTTTTATCCAATCTTACTTTTAAAAAAATCAAATTGAAAAAAAGTTACTTCTTAGAAATCAATCCAAACGTACCCTTAGTTGATACTTCCTCCACCGTGCATAAATATAAGGCCAGTTGATTTTGTTTGGAGAAATTAAGGAAACAAAATAAACCACTTAATCATAATGTATTTTGTTTATTATTAGATCATATTTTCACTTATAACTTATAAGTGAAATAAACTAGTTTAGAGAAAAAATTCAAGAAAATCAAATTTTAAATCACATAATTAGCTTTCTTAGATTCTCCAAAAAAGTCAACTAGATCATTAAATTGTAAGACATGCTACATGTAATTAGATTATAAGTTAGGTTATAGGTAAAATAAATTAGTTTTAAAAAATATAAATACAAACAATCTAAAATGATTTATTTTGCATCCTTTATTTTGTATTAGATTTATTTTGTATCATTGGTTTCTTTAAATGAATTAACTTGATTTTATAATCAGGACCAGATTGGCTACTACCTCAAATCTCAAATATAAATATAAGACATGTTTACCTAATTTAATTAGATTAACGATGTTATTTAAGTCAGTTAAAATCATATGATATTATCAAAGTACTCTAATAATCTAATTTTATACTCACCCACTCCCTTACTTGTTTATTACTCCCATTAGTCCTAAATATATAATCAAAATGACTTTTTATGAAGATTTAGGAAACCACACAGACCATTGAATTATAATATATACTCCCTCTATTTCTAAATATAAGACATATTTGAGGAAGTGGATATGTTCCTAAATATAAGACCTCTTTCAATTTTTTCTCACATTTTCCCTAAACTATCCATATCAATACTCCTCATTAATAAGCAAACAAGTGAGGGAGGATAGGAATAGAGGCATGCGATTAGGGTGTTTTAGTAATATCATATTATTTTAACTAATTTAACTAACATCCTTAATCTAATCCAATTAGGTAAATAGGTCTTACATTTAAAAACCGGAGGGAATATTAAATATAATTATATTATATATTATTTTGTAGGTTAGGTAAATTAGTTCTGAGAAAAAATGTTAACTTTCAATGCTTTAAAGTAGTTTTCTTAGCTTATTTGATCTCTCAAAAAAGTTAACTTGATCATATATATTTGTTATCATGGTGATATTGAGGAGTATCAATAAAGATAATTTGAGAAAATGTTTTGAAAAATTAGTAAGATGTCTTATACCCCCTTCAGTCCTAATTATAAGATCAAGTTGACTATTTTGGAGAAATTAAGAATGCAACATAAATCACTTTAAATTGTTTATATTAATTTTTTGGGTTAATATAACTTTTGGTCCCTGAACTTTCACTCAATTTTGGTTTTGGTCCCTGAACTTTAAAATTTTTGGTTTTGGTCCCTGAACTTTCAGTCAGTTTTGGTTTTAGTCCCTGAACTTTGAAATTTTTGGTTTTGATCCCTGAACTTTGGGTCAATTTTGGTCTTGGTCCCTGAACTTTCAACAAGTTTGGTTTTGGTCCCTCAGTTTGAAAAAAAAAACTTCAAAAAAAAAAAATTAAAGTTGAGGGACCAAAACCAAAATTACTGAAAGTTCAGGGACCAAGACCAAAATTGACCCAAAGTTCAGGGACCAAAACCAAAAATTTCAAAGTTCAGGGACCAAAACCAAAATTAACCAAAAGTTCAAGGACCAAAACCAAAAATTTTAAAGTTCAAGGACCAAAACCAAAATTGAGTGAAAGTTCAGGACCAAAAGTTATATTAACCCTAATTTTTTTCTCAAAACTAGTTTATTTTACTTATAAGTTAACATATAATCTAATTACAAGTAATATATGTTACAATTCAGTATTCTAATTTATTTCCTTAACCTCCATAAAAAAGTCAACTTGATCTTATAATTATGATTGGATTGAAGGGAGTAAATAAGACTATACACACCCTCAAATTTAAAAGCAGAAAGAGTAATAAAGCTTCGATGGCTTCCATAAGCATGTTACCATTTATGCGTGATTGAAACCCTATCTTGAGACTAGTTCCTTTAAAAAAAATGTGTGTATGTATTTCTCAGCTACTTAACTTTGTTTTGGGAGATTATTTATGTTAAATAAATTAATTATTTATACATAGAATATAAGTTTGTTTAAAAATTATTGATATAAATATTTTAAAGTAAGTTCGCATTTATCTTCGGTACTCTTTGGAAAAACCAACTAGCTCGTATATTAGGAGATGGATGCAGAAAAAGATTTATAACAAAACTTTAGTAAGATAGTACACGTGGTTTCCGACATGGTACAGGGTCTGGCCAAAGTTTGTCGTTACGATGAGGCCAAATCCAATGTGTATTTGATCACAGATGTAATCAGAAATTGGCTTAGATCACAAACAATTATCAGTTGAAATGGTCAGTGACATGACGGTAGTAAAAATAACACAAGTATTAGTCCGGAAAAACCTACTAATTAGGAGAGACAACTATATTTTATGCTTTATTAACTCTAAAAAGGGGAAATGGAGCAGACTCTTCTTGATCAAATCCAAAAGAAGTTGGCTGGAACTTGATGAAAAAAGTTAACTGCGTGGTTGTATTTATCTAGAAATTTATATTGTTCCTCGTGATTTTCTTTTCAATGTTTATCAAACATTATTTTCCCATTATGCCTAATCTAGCCGGTGGATTCTTATGCTCCCTTCGTTAAATGTATTAAACCTGTTATACAAAAGAGAGAGAGAGAGAGAGAGAGAGAGAGAGAGAGAGAGAGAGAGAGAGAGAGAGAGAGAGAGAGAAGTATCAAACCTGCTTGTTTTCGTAAATGGACTCTGCAAATTAACTCAAATGTGGTGTGAAAAAAATCTCAAATGTTAGTGTTAGTTGAGGTGGAAGTATTCATCATAAAACTAAGCTGTTCAAATTAAAATTGTGAGAAAATTATACTAAAGGGACCACATTTACAATTTAATTACTAGAAAGGCCTTGGAATTTTTAACGTTACAATTTTATAAGATAAATATGAGACTTTATTGTTTATATAACATAAATTTACAACTAATTAAAAAGATAATTAACACCATTTATCACTCAAACAAACACATGTTTACGAGTTGAATTATGAGTATTTTTTACCAGTGGCCCCCCATGAATAGAACATTTATAACTTTGTTTATTGGGAATAATTCTCCCTATAGTTAAATTGTTTCATGACCTTATCTCTATTTTATCTTTTTTTTTATTGGTTTATTTTCCAGTTGTGTATTGTCAACTAGAAATGAATGTGTACTGTGTACTCGCGATACTAAGACATGTTACGTGTCCATTCTCTCTCCGGATGACTTCTAGCTAGCAGCCTCCATCGAAATTAAATGCTCTTGTACGTGAGCATGGATAAACATATATATGGGCTTACCTGGCACCAAGAATACATGTTGGTCAAAGAGAAATGGAGGAGGGAAGCATTAGCAATATCGGCTTAGTGGAAAGAACTAATTCTTTATAACATAACATGATGAATCAACATTTGAATCGATTAAGAGAGTTCTCATATTAAGTGCCCAATATGGTCTTTTATCTGAGACAAAAATCAACTTCCCATGCATATATGTCTATATTGACGGTCAGAAAGAGTATTTTGTATTAAAGGCAAGAAGACCTCCTGTAAAGCATACTCAAGAATGATAAAGGAACCACTTGTCATTTTCTAAGCCAGATATTCTGGCTGCCAAACATGGCTATATATGTTAATGTCTATTTATGCTGCCTGGTCCAACAAGTCAACATCTAGTATATTGCTTATAAAAGCAAGTCTTAGAATTTCTGCAATTTCATACAGTCACACTCGCACGGACCGTTCTAGTTAAGACATGCACTGTTGTTAGTTAAAGAATTTTCGACTGATTTAATTTGTCTTTACAGTCAGTTATACAGTACATTGTTCACAAGACACCATTTCAAAATTGTTTATATCACAAAGAAAAACAATAAAGCAATGACAATCCGATTTAAATAAAGAGAGAGAGACCCCAATCCCCATAATGACGTGGATGATTGAATTAGGTGCACCGGTTTAATTATCCTAACCAAATGGTCATATGCATGATTGCACGTGCCTCGCTTGAATGGTGAATTACAAACGCCAAGCGAACTTTTTTTGTTTTACAGAAAGATAATCAAGATAATAAACATGATTATGTAGGAACCAGTGTTTTTAATCGTCATAAAAAGATGAGTAGAAAGAGATAGATGTATCTAAATTCTAGATCATCTAAACCTCATCTAAACAGTTTGGAATTGATTATATTAAAAATATTTAAATTAATACACAATCTAAAAAAGTATAGACCGTCCATATGTGATCTAAACGGTTTACATATGTCTACCTTTCCCTATTCATCTTTCAATAACTAGAAAAACTGATTCCAATTAATCAAGCATTTTCCTGATCCTGGTGAGTAAGGAAACTGATTCTGATTAAGCAAGTATCTTCATGATCCCCCAATTCTGCTGTCGTGTTGTCCTAATAAATTAGCATAGGCTAGTTTTGTGGATTCATGACTATCTGGGGGAATTTTATTTCAGTCTTCGTGAAGCGGCACGTAACACCTCATTTTCTTTACCATCCGATCCATTTTTCATCCTCTTCCCCTAATCTTCACCCTTCATCTCATCCTACGGCACAAAACATTTCTCCTACCACAATTGTGTCATTTTGCTCAAGTTAGACAATTTCCTTTTTTTTATGCCGTGCTTGCCGACTTAACCGTTGCCGAACGCCACTGAAGATGAAAACAAGACATGGGTATTGGCAGGCTATGGTGACCACAAATTAAAACATTTAAAAAGAAGGATAATGAAATACTACCTAGTCCTAATAACTAAGAATGGAGCAAAGAACAGGAAGGTAATAAATAAAGAGGGGGCAATTAAAGTGGTGGGAACCAGATTCTATTGGGGTAAGGGATGTCACAATGATAACCATCCAAGCTTATAAGTATCATATGCTCATCTTCTTTTGATATTTCCTCTTTCTTCAATAATGTCGTCCATTAGAGAGATAAGGTATGAGTTTAAAACGAAAGAGAGAACAAAGACACGACTTCTTTTTTTTGTAGGCATATATATATATATATATGTAGAAATCAATTTCCATGTCTGTTTCCATCTTGAACTGTGTTCAGCGGCGATGAGGGTGAGAGGCAAAAACCAAGTGCGGCGAAAAAAAAGGAGAAAGAAACTGACTGGGAAAATGACAACTGTAGTGGTTAGGGTTGTTTTGTGTAGTAGGATGAGATGAAGGGTGGAGATTGGGGGAAGAGGATGAAAAAATGGGTTAGAAAAAGGAGGTGTTTCATGACGCTTCGTGAAGAGGCTTACTATGAGTAGCAGCATCATTTGAATTGGAATATCAAATATGAACGCATATGCCAATATGCCAATTGACTCTGTAAAAACTGTACACGAGTTTGAATAGCAATTTTGCACTGCGATTTATGAATCACTTTTACATTGCAGAGGTCGAGCGTTGTATTAGTCTAACACAACATCTATGGGCATGTTTGGATGCTACTTCTGGCACCCAGAAGTGGATCCTAGAAGTAAAAGCAAAATTTCAAGAATTAAACATGTTTGGTTTGCCTTATTTTCAGAATGACTTTTGGTCCAAAATGACTTCTGCAACGTGAAAAGTCAGAAGTAAAAAAAAGTTACTTCTGGCTTCTGACTTCTGACTTCTGGTGGGTCCCACACCTTTTGTTATGTATTATTTAATAAAGTGGGTAGGAAAATTAGACTGTTAGACCCCTAAAATTCTCAAATAAGATAATTTCTTTTAATATAAAATTTTCTTTTTATCTCCAAAAATTTACCATAACAATTTCTAACTACTTTCTCCCACAATATACTCCATTGAGCGAAAAATATTATTTTTTAAAATTATTTTCCTGAAGATAAGGGAGAAACTAAGCCTTTAATAAGAATATATGCATATTATATATGTATTATTTAATGAAAATAATGCCCTTTTTAGTAATTTTTCATCTAAACGTGCTTTTCAATATTATCATCCAAACATGTTTCTAAAAGTCATATTGAAAAAAAGTCACTTCTATCATCACAAATCCAAACATAAATCACTTCACACAAATGACTTTTATCCAAAAGTCACTTCTAAAAAAAGTCATTCTAAAAAAAGTCACTTCTCCAACGGTAATCCAAACACACCCTCTTTTTATATGGTTATCGAATTTACTTTGTAAAAAAACGACAATTAATATGCACTTTTTTTTTTATAAATTGGGAAATACTAAAACTACACTACAGTAGTATAAGAAATAAATAAACGAAAATTATCTAAAAGAATTAAATGAAATCCAAACGGCATCTCTAAGGCTCGGCTCGCTTAGCAAGAATATCAGCTTCATAATTATTTTCTCTGGCAATGTGATGAAGCTCCACAATCCACTCCCTGTTCAACATTTGATGATTTTCAACGATCAAATTCCAATTCTCATGAAGATCATTATTTCCATCTTGTATGAGCCTGAGTGCATCTAGGGAATCATTCTGTAAGCAAACTTGTTTATGATTTCCATCCCATACCCGTCGAAGACCAATAAGACATGACCAATAACATATGTCATATGAAATTAGATTATATGTTAGATTATAAGTAGAATAAGTTAGTTTTGAAGAAAAAAGATTTTTTTTGAGACTGAAACTACTTTTTTCTTGGATTGGAAAAAAAGTCAAAGTGGTCTTATAATTAGGACCGAAGGGAGTATAAGCCATGATTAAGTATGCATGCAATTACTTAACTAATTAACAAATAATTGTAGAGATAAAAAAGAAATCAGAGGCAACATAAGTTAAATAATGATAACTTGGTAAATATATATGTATTTTCTATTAGTGAAATTTTAATAAAAAAAAACCTCTAAACTTGTAGGGGAGAGAAGCTCACAAAATAAAATATAATTCATTAAAAAATCTTTGGAATGAAGGCTTACTTTAATTTGCAATGGTCAGAACATATCATTATTTCATTCTGAACTGAAATATAGGTCAACTCTTGTATTCCATAGAAAAATTGAAGTCTTATTTAATTTTGATCTGTTTCACTCGCAGCATACGTCTTTTTTATCTTAATAAAGTTAATTGAGCTTGTGCAATACCAACTTTTATGGGTGCATTGACATTGAAAAACATGTTATTAATATGAAATGAAATATAAGGGCTTGATTAAGTGTGCATGCAACTGCTTCGTAATCAAAATATTTTTTAGAGATAAAAAAGGGAACCAGAGGCAATGTGTTAATTTGGATAGATTCATTGGTAGAGTTATATTGTTTATATATAATATAGAATAATTGATATTATCTCAAATCCGTGGTATAATATTGAGTTTGTAGTGTAGATTGTTATGCGATTCATCCCCTCCGGTCTTAAATATAAGATCACTTTGACTTTTTTGTGTAAATTAAGGAAGTCAAATAGACCACTTAATTTTAACGTATTTTACATGTAATTGTATTATATGATAGTTTATAAGTAAGGTAAATTAATTTTTAGAGAAAAGATAACTATAGACATTTTAAAGTGATTAATGTTGAATCCTTAATTTCTAAAAAAAAAGTCTAAGTGATCTTATAATTAGGATTAGAGGGAGTATCTTAACCGGGAATACGCGGTGGTGGATGCTTTTACACTTAGTTGTTCAATTTTTATAGTTTTTTCATTTTTGACACACTAAAGTATCTTCACACTTCTTAATCACATGATTGAATTGTTTCTTAAGTACTCCTATACGTGGCATCCATTATGGTGGATGAGTGGGGCTTTGGTAATGGGCTTGACCTTCCCAGGGAAATAGCTTTGGGGATAGTATATTGAAAATCCAATAACAAACACCTTAAATTCTGTTTAAAATTAAGCTCTTTGTTTAACTGGGACGAAGTTATTTTAAATGTGATGGCTTTATCGAGCTACATTATTTGCTGCTTCGTTTCAACAATTTTTAACGGGGTAATTAATTACAAGTCCCATGTAAGGGACTTAATTAAGATGAGGTCCCATGAAATCACCTAATTAATTTGAGGTCCCTATCAGAAAGTTGTTATGACAGGCCAAAAAGTTGTTATTGCAGGTCAAAAAGTTGTTATAGCAGGTCAAAAAGTTGTTAGTGACTAAGCCTTCACTAACAACTTTTTGGCCTGCTATAACAACTTTTCAGCCTGCAATAACAACTTTTTGGCCAGCCATAACAACTTGTGGCCTGAAAATCACTCTTAGTCTGTAACAACTTGTGACCTTCTGATAACAACTTTTTGACCTGCAATAACAACTTCGTGGGACCTCATATTAATTAGGTGATTTTGTGGGACCTTATCTTAATTAAGTCCCTTACACGGGACCTATAATTAATTACCCCATTTTTAACCTTCGATATTCTTTAATGTACTACTATTAAATCATATTTTCATTTTCAAATAAATATTTTTTTAATAGAAACTGAAATTCATTGAGTCAAAGGAGACATTACAATAAACCTATCAAAATATTAAAAAACCATCCTTTGTCATCGGTCACCTCTCAAGTGATAGGAAGATGGTGATAAAAAAACAAAAGCTTTCAACTAAACTAACGAGAATATCTAGCTAAATAGTCAGCTATTCAACTACATATATAATATATTTTTTTACCAGATATGATATATTAGTTTCTGCAAAAAATATTAAATTCTCATTCCTCATTAACCTTTTTTTTGGGACAGTCTCATTGACCTTATTTAACTGCTTTAATTTTCAATTTTCAATTTTATTATAACAAAGAATCAGACTCGTGTTTATATTTTTATCAGTATTGTGAAACATGGAGCTAGAGACAATAAAGTAAAATGTATGAAAAATACAAAAAACACGACAAAATAACACTAATTTAAAGTATAAAATCTAGCATTGTTTTTTTTTTTTTTAAAAAAGAAAGAAACCAATTTTTCTTTTAAATTTATACATTAAAGTTATTTTTTTTCTTACAAAAAAGATAATAATAATCACATGTTAGCCACCAAATAGTAAAAAACTAAAAATACTGAAATAGTTTAGCTTCCCCGCCACGGTCAGAAATCAAAACCTTCACAAAACCCTACTTGCTTTTCGAGTTTTCGATTCCGTTCTCCTCCTCCGTGCACTACTTCATCTTCATGCTCTTCCCCGTAATTTGAAGTAGTGCTTCGATTTCTGTTCCTCGGGGAAACCAAACCCAATTTCAGATTCTGAGTTGAACTTGAAGTTCTTCGGCTTTTGCTTTACTCAGTGCTGTGTGGATTTATCAGGATGTCTTGGGAGGACGAGATTGTAATGCGTGATGTTACAAATGCGGGTCTCGTTGTGACTGATCGCATTGGCCGAGAAGCTGCGTCGCAAATCGACCTCGAAGAATCACTAGAAGCCTCCAGATATGCTAGTCATCCATATTCAGCTCACCCAAAGGAGGTAACTTTTGTGTTACCCATTTGATTTTTAGGGATATTCAAGTTTTTTAATGTCAGCATTGGGCTTTATACGAACGTTTTGTATGGTATCTCAGTGGCCCTCTTTGGTTGAGGTAGTGGGTACTTGGGAGTTGCCTCCTGTGCTCATTGAGAGATACAATGCAGCTGGTGGGGAAGGAACTGCTTTATGTGGAATATTTCCTGAAATTCGTCGTGCATGGGCATCTGTGGACAATTCCTTGTTTCTTTGGCGTTTTGATAAGTGGTGAGGACCTCAATGAAGGGTTAGCATTTCACTATAAAATTAATGTTAGTCTAAAATTTCATAGATTAACCAATGCTTTCGTACTTTTTATCTTTTAAATGCTAAGTATATCAAGAGATCAATAAAAGAAAATGCAATTGCTGCAATCAGAGGAGGTTTGCCACCAGTGCATTCTTTAGCACAATTTATGGTAATCTCCTTAACTGTTTGTTGAGCCTCATGACATGGATAAACTGTTCATCCAGAAGTCAATTCCAACACCTGTGAAGGATAAATTATATGTTTATGCTTGATGACCAAGAGATGTAAAACTATCCTTGTTTTATTTTTTTAGTATTCCAAAATAAAATATTTTGTAGTTGCCCAACCAGTTTCATCTTTGTATGTGCTTTATTTCTTATAATATGATACTGTTCCTTCCTTAGGGATGGCCATTGTCCTGAATATAGCGGGGAGGAACAAGCTATTTGTGCTGTTGGTCTTGCAAAATCAAAGCCAGGTGTCTTTGTTGAAGCTATCCAATATCTTTTAGTTTTAGCAACACCTGTGGAGGTATTAATTGCTTTTTACCCTAGTTCTCATGCAATGACTTTCAATGTGCTAAGCAATTAAGCTTCTGAAACGGTCATTATGTTAATTCTTAATTGCTTATCTCGTACCTGAGCAGCACCCTATCTATGTGTGTTTCATTCTGACAGTCATACCAACAACCTGAAGACTATGCTTCTTCATTGATTTGAAAAATTGCTGGTTCGTTGTAAGAGAAAGGGTGGTGAACTTTGAGGCCTTTTTGGTTTTGTTGTTTACTGTTTTCATTTTCATTGAAAACAGACATGACTGAAACTGCAATCAGTTTAGTTTAGAAGAAAATATTCTCTGAAAACAATTTCTAAGATACAGTCTAAAATTTCATTATAAAAGAAACTAAAGTTAAACAAGTCTTTCAAGTCAAAATAACCTCACAATTAATGGTCAAAATCTCAAGTTAAGCAAATATCTATACTCATTTATTTAAATTTCATTGATTAGAAAAAGGTGATTAGATTTTCAATTTCACAACCAGCTTTATCTCACTTGGTGGGGTCGTCTATGTGGATTGCAATGTGTCATTCTGCTCTATCAATAGTCAACTCCCTAGATTCTTGCTTTCACAAAGCAAATAAATTTAATTGAAGTTTGCTTGAAAATAAATTTTTTTGAGATGAAAATGTTTTTTTAAACCAAACACTCTTATTGTTTGCTAATGAATGGAATGGTTTAAGCTTTACAGATTTTATAACACTTACTCGGAAAAAAAGGTTATGGTCTTGGATTGTTGAAAGCTGTAGTAATCATCTGGTGGTAACAGGGTTCTTGATTCCATTCTACACCGATGAGAGAAATCCATTAATGGAAATCATAGAAAGGAACGACTTCTGGGATTCTGCCTTTATATATGAGAGATGACAGGAGATTTTTTGGAAGCCTTTGCAGTTTTTGTGGCCATTCTGCCTGCTTTGTATTTGAATTGTAAAATAAGCCCTTTCCATTATTAGTGTTGATGTATACTCTTGTAACATGATTACTTTTTACAAAAATATGATTTTAATGTGATGATTTTTTCTAGTAAATTACATATTTTATGCATGACAGTACGTCATTTCTGAGAAATCCTTTTTCCTCATCAACAATAAATTTCGTATGATAACACCTGACCTATTTTTGAATCCTATGAATCACGTTCTTCTCACACCTCATTCTGTGAACAACCTAGTTTCTTACCTGAATTTTTTGTCAGTTGATTTTAGTAGGAGTGTGCTGCTCTGGAGGAACTGATGGCTCAGATCCATTTTCTGAAGTTTCACTACAGTCTTTGCCTGATTATACAGCACCATCTGATGGTGTCACAATGACTTGTGTGGCATGCACTAATAAGGGTCGAATTTTCCTTGCTGGTCGAGATGGCCACATATATGAGCTCCTTTATTCCACTGGCTCAGGCTGGCAAAAACGTTGTAGAAAAGTCTGCCTCACTGCTGGTTTGGGAAGCGTTATTTCAAGGTTTTGTGTTTTGTTATATTTTATTATGTCACTAACTTCTGCACTTCGATGTGATCTAAAACTTCTTTAATTTTGAAACCATTCAGTAAAGTATGAAGCGTGCTAACTAGAATTTTATTGCGGAACAATCTATTAGAGAGGAACAAGCAAGGATCTCACTTTTTTACTCTAATAGCTGTGTAGTATCTCCAAAATGATAATAACTATCAACCCATAGCCTTGAAAAACAACTATAGTGGCAATTTTAAGACTAAGAAAATAAATTATACTGTGACTGAGATGAGACATCTTAAGATCATGCTAAGCGGTTAAATGGAGTAGTTTGTAGTCTAGTTACATGCATCCTCCTCTTCCCCATGACCTCAACTTCTTTGACTACCCAGTCCCCCCATTTCTCAAAGCTGTCCAATATCATGACCCACCTCATGAGTTCGTTATTCTAATCCACTATGTGTCCTGCTCCTTAGAGTAGGCAGTTAGTGGTTTCTTATCACCATATATATAAATACTTAGTAATGAAGTACATTTTTGCAACTTCAAGTTTGTTTGCATAATTTCTTACTCGGTCATATAATATTTTTTTTCCAGATGGGTTATACCGAATGTATTTAATTTTGGAGCTGTTGACCCCATTGTTGAAATGGTTTTTGATAATGAGAGGCAAATATTGTATGCACGAACTGAAGATATGAAGCTTCAGGTTTATGTTCTTGGACCTAATGGTGATGGCTCATTAAAGAAAGTGGCTGAAGAAAGGAATCTTGTCAGTCAGAGGGATGCACATTATGGAGGTAGACAATCAACAGGACAACGGAATCCAAGTCGATCACCAAAGCCATCTATTGTTTGCATCTCACCTTTGTCTACAATTGAATCAAAGTGGCTACATCTTCTTGTTGTTCTATCGGATGGTAGAAGGATGTATCTATCTACCTCTCCTTCTAGTGGAAGCTTGAGTGGGTTCAACACTGACCATCATAAGCCAAGCTGTTTAAAAGTTGTCACAACAAGGCCTGCTCCTCCCTGGGGTGTTAGTGGCCTCGCCTTTGGAGCCACATCTCTTGCAAGTAGACCTCAGAATGAGGATCTCTCCTTGAAAGTTGAGTCAGCCTATTATTCTGCTGGAACTCTTGTCCTTTCTGATGCATCCCCACCAAGCATGTCTTCACTCCTTGTCTTGAATAGAGATTCAAGCACACAGTCATCTATTTCAGGAAATTTAGGGACAAATACACGGAGTTCTCGGGCATTGCGGGAATATGTATCTTCTTTACCAGTCGAAGGTCGAATGCTCTTTGTGGCAGATGTCTTACCCTTGCCAGATACTGCATCTGCAGTTCAGTCCCTATATTCAGAACTAGAGTTTGGTGGATATGAGAACTCGGTTGAATTATGTGAAAGGGCTTCTGGCAAACTCTGGGCAAGGGGTGACCTCTCAACCCAACATATGTTGCCTAGGAGGAAAATTGTCATCTTTAGCACCGTGGGCATGATGGAAATAGTTTTTAACAGGCCAGTGGACATACTAAGATGCTTGTTTGAGTCTAACTCTCCAAGATCAATTTTAGAAGATTTCTTCAATCGTTTTGGTGCTGGAGAGGCAGCTGCTATGTGTCTAATGCTAGCTGCAAGAATAGTGCCTTCAGAAAATATTATTAACAATACGGTTGCAGAAAAGGCAGCAGATGCTTTTGAGGACCCAAGACTTGTTGGAATGCCGCAACTTGAAGGTACTAGTGGATTATCAAACACAAGAACTGCATCCAGTGGATTCAGCATGGGTCAGGTTGTCCATGAGGCTGAGCCAGTGTTTTCAGGTGCACATGAAGGGCTTTGCTTGTGTTCAACTAGGTTACTTTTCCCTGTGTGGGAACTTCCTGTATTGGTTGTAAAAGGCACCTTAGGTCCTTCAGGCACTTTGGCTGAGAATGGGGTGGTTGTTTGCAGACTCTCTGTTGGGGCTATGCAAGCCCTTGAGCACAGAATCCGATCTTTGGAGAAATTCTTACGATCTAGAAGGAACCAGAGGAGGGGGCTTTATGGTTGTGTTGCAGGATTAGGAGATCTAAGTGGTTCCATTCTTTATGGTAATGGTTCTGCATTAGGTGCCGATGATCGGAATATGATAAGAAACTTGTTTGGTGCATATTCAAGAAATATGGAATCTAGTGGTGGTGGAACATCTAATAAAAGGCAAAGATTGCCATATAGTCCTGCAGAATTGGCTGCCATGGAGGTTGAATGATGTCTAATACAGTTTCCTTTTGTTTGATATGTTGAATTATTTATTTTAGTCTCTCACTTTTGTTTGGTGTATTACAGGTGAGGGCAATGGAATGCATTAGGCAGTTACTTCTTAGATCAGGTGAAGCACTGTTTTTGCTCCAGCTTCTTTCTCAGCATCATGTAACCCGGTTGGTTCAGGGTTTTGATAGCAACCTACAACAGGCATTGGTTCAATTAACATTTCATCAACTTGTTTGTTCTGAAGACGGTGATCTTCTTGCTACGCGACTCATATCTACTCTAATGGAGGTAAATCCAGTTTGGGGAAGACCTAAAGGAAATTTCTTGCACAGAAGTTTTAAGTTTATACATCCACTGAGGTTTTCTGTAATAAAATGTTGCATCATCTGTAATTCTGATTTTAACCTGACACCATGCATTGCTCCAGTATTATACTGGTCCTGATGGCAGGGGAACTGTAGATGACATTAGTGGGAGACTAAGAGAAGGTTGTCCAAGTTACTATAAGGAGTCTGATTACAGCTTCTTCTTGGCTGTTGAGGCTTTGGAGAGAGCTGCTGTGACTATAGATGTTGAAGAAAAGGAGAATCTGGCAAGGGAAGCATTCAATCTCTTAAGTAAAGTTCCAGAGTCTGCTGACTTAAGGACCGTTTCAAAACGATTTGAGGATTTAAGGTGCTTTTATTGTTCCTCCCACCCTCTCTGTTTACAGATAAATATCAATTAATGTCCTTTCCTCTGATTGGAGAGCCTTGTATCTTAGTCAAATTTACCTGGGGATTGCAGATTTTATGAAGCTGTGGTGCGCTTACCTCTTCAAAAGGCACAGGCTCTGGACCCTGCAGGTGATGCTTATAATGATGAAATTGATGCAACTGTCAGAGAACAAGCACTTGTAAAGCGTGAACAATGTTATGAAATAATTATAAATGCTTTGCGGTCTCTAAAGGGAGGTGCACCACAGAAGGAATTTGGTTCCCCCATCAGATCTGCTGCTTCACAATCCACTCTTGATCCAGCCTCCCGGAAAAGATATATATGTCAGATAGTTCAACTTGGTGTCCAGTCGCCTGATCGAATATTCCACGAGTATTTATACCGGGCTATGATTGATTTGGGTCTTGAAAACGAGTTGTTAGAGTATGGAGGTCCTGATTTGCTGCCCTTTTTGCAAAGTGCTGGTCGTGAAGCTACACAAGAGGTTGCATACTTTTTCTTTCACAATTTATTTTTGAATTGCTTTCTCTTAACTTAGTTAAAGCCATTGAAGGGTGCAAATATGAGGCATCAAAACTTTTGTTCTATATTTTGTTGCATGCAGGAGAGGGGGGTTTCCTCATGTAGTTTTTTTTTTAATATTTCTTAAAGTTTTTTATTATTTTATTAATCGTCTTGTTCTTTTTTTATTTTTAATTTGTTGGGCCTGGTAGGTTCGAGCTGTGTCTACTACAACTTCTACCTTGAGGCAATCAGGAGCTCCTTTGTCATCTAATCAAATCAAGTACTATGAGCTTTTGGCACGGTATTATGTCTTGAAGCGGCAACATATGCTGGCAGCTCATGCATTGCTAAGATTAGCTGAGAGGCGTTTTGTTGATGGTGTTCCTACTTTGGAACAGAGGTTAGTCTTTTCGTTTTCTTGCCCCTTTTTTACATTTCTTTTGACGCTTGTAGTTTCCTAAGTAGTTTGTTTTCATGCCAAAACCAAACCTTCTAATGACATTTTCATGTTTTGGGAAATTATTGCAAAACGTATTCTCATGCATGGAAAAAGAAAATGCAATGCAGAAGAAGTTCAATTAAGTAATTTTTTAAAAGAAAAAAATATCATCCACATTAATTAGGGTTCAAATTTGTCCACATGTACCTGTTTGTCAAAAACTTGAATTTTCCTTGAGAGTGCATTGAGCTGGCAACTGACTCTTGATCTTATAGCACCTGGAAATCTAGGAACTTTTGCTTGCATATGTATTATTTGGTTTACGCCCCAGAGCTACTAACATTCAAGGATATGACGGATTATACATGAAAGATCCCTTTTTGGATCTATCTTTAGCTCTGTGTTTCTTGGTTTTCGACTCCTCACTAGCTCGCTAAGTTCATAATATTACATGTTTTTGATGTGTATAGTGTATACTCAGCCTGTACCAGTTGTTTTCAAATAATATTTTGTTCAAAAATTGTCACAACATTTTTGCGGAAACCTTGGTAATATAATAGTTGTTTTGATCTGATTGCTTGGTTATGAGATGATATATTTTTTTTCGTTTGGTCAAAATCAGGTGCCAATACCTGAGTAATGCAGTTTTACAGGCAAAGAGTGCTAGTAACAGTGATGGCTTGGTTAGCTCTGCTCGTAGTTCCATTGACAGTGGATTCCTAGATTTGCTTGAAGGGAAGCTTGCTGTTCTTCGGTTTCAAATAAAAATCAAAGAGGAATTGGAGGCTTTTGCATCCAGATCAGAGGGTTTACCTACCATGTCTGATTCTGTCCCCAATGGTTTTGTTCCTGAAACGAGTAACACTGCTGATGCTAATATTGTAAATGTGGCACGAGAGAAAGCCAAAGAGCTATCATCGGATGTAAAGAGTATAACACAATTATACAATGAGTATGCTGTTCCTTTTGAGCTCTGGGAGGTAATTTATTTTCTCTTTTTGATTATTATATGAGGTCTGTGTAGGCAATTACCTTTTTGATATTAGTTCTGATTTTTTTCTGATAGTGGTCATTTTCTACTTTTCTTGTTAGATATGCCTGGAGATGCTGTATTTTTCCAATTACTCCAGCGATGCTGACAGCAATATTTTAAGAGAATCTTGGGCTAGACTTATTGATCAAGCTCTTTCAAGAGGTGGCATTGCTGAAGCTTGCTCTGCACTCAAAAGGGTTGGTCCACGCATTTATCCAGGTGATGGAGCTGTTATACCACTTGAGACGATCTGTCTTCACCTAGAGAAAGCTGCACTGGTATGCTTTTTTCGAGCGTTTTAAAAACTTGAGTAATTTTTACTGTGAATCTAATTCTGCAACTATCATTTCTCCTCCTCTGTTTTTGGCAGGCTGCATTTCATATCTGAGAATTATATAATGTAAAATATTTGTGTTCAATTTTTATGTTGTATCATGGTTTAGTAAATAAAATGTTTTTCTGCAGGAGAGGTGGAGTTCAGGCGCTGAATCCGTGGGAGATGAAGATGTCGCCAGAGCCCTTCTTTCTGCCTGTAAAGGTGCTCCTGAACCAGTGTTAAACACATATGATCAATTGTTATCAAATGGGGCTATTTTGCCTTCGCCAAACCTAAGACTACGATTGCTGAGATCAGTACTAGTGGTACTTCGTGAGTGGGCTATGTCTGTAGTTGCACAAAGGATGGGTACAAGTACCACCGGGGCTTCCTTGATACTAAGTGGAGGATTCTCCTTGGAGAGAACAGTTGTTAACCAAGGAGTTCGGGATAAGATTGCTAGCGCAGCAAACAGGTTGACTTCTTACATCTATCTGTTCCTCTTAAATTGTCCTTATTTGGAGTATTTTCTTCTGGATGCAGTTTTCATTTAAACGACCTTATCCGGCTTGTCATTGCCGGTCCCTTGGTTCCAACACATATTTAATAATAAATCTATCTTTGGTCCTTAATATAAGGGTTTGTTAACCAATTTAAGGAGATTAAGGAAGCAAAATAAATTATCTAATTATAAAATGTTACTTGATCTCTCTGAAATAGTAATGTGTATCATTTGATTACAAATAAGATTATAAGCCAGCAAATTAGTTTGAAGAAAACTTGTAAACATTTTAGATAAAAAGAAGAGAGGTCTTATATTTAGTTCCAAAATTACTTCTTAACTAGCTCTTATGTTTAGTATCGGGGATAGTGTATTGGGACTTTGGACTTTTTAAAGTTTTATTTAATATAGCTTGCATCTTTCTGAGGGAGCTGCTATATTATTTAATTGCCCAGTTTTGACTTTTGATTTGATCAAGTTCTTGATGTTGATTTTCCCTCTTGATTGATTCAAAAAATTTCTTCCGTGTCACAATTTTATGAGTAAATTTCCTAATTCCTAGTATATGCTCAAAGAACTCTACTTGAGTATTTTTCTATCTCACATGCTGTTGGCTCCCCCAATTTCATCATGATAGTTACTTGTAATTTTGGTAATAGTGGATGCAGCCTTGAATTGATTGACTTGTGTACACACAGGTATATGACTGAAGTGCGAAGATTAGCCCTTCCACAGAGTCAAACGGAAGTTGTTTACAGAGGCTTCAAAGAACTTGAAGAATCACTCATAAGTCCTTATTCTTTTGATCGCTATTGATCTCTGTTCCTTATCACCTGATGTTGTATCAATTGCTCTTTGTCAAATAATATAATTCTTGTTTTTCATATTTAGATGTAGTCACGTGATCTTCCATTTATAAGAGAAAAAGTTACCTGTTGAATGAAGGCTTTCAAAATAGAAATTCTACATTGCCTGCTTTAATCCATATTCGGTTCATTTTTGTAGGACGATCATCAAAGCTTATTTGAATGTATAATCCATAACATTACGGAAATTCTTTATACTTGCATGTGTCGCTCATAACCTCCAATCTCTCTTTTTTCCCCCTTTTCCAATCTCTCTTGTAAAAAAATCTCTTGAAAGAAAGAACTTAGAGGAAAAACAACAGGAAATTGCATCAAAAAGCATTGTCAACCAGAAAAAATAATTCTATAAATACCAACACCATATTATATGTTTAAACACAAGTTGTTATGTGTGTGTATATATATTAATAGATATCGTATTTTTTATTTTGTCAAAAAAAAAAAACACGCCAGCAATGAAGGTTTCATCAACAATCAATTATCAATTAATGTAAAATATCATGAGAAACTTGTTTTGTTTTGTCTTTTTTTGACTTGTTTTGTTAAATTCTAAAAATATAATAACACTAATTTAATAATGTAAATCAACAATGTTTTTTTTTTTTTTTCCGAAAATCAACAATGTTGTAAGAAGATAATATGGTTGGCAGTTTTTTCAACCCCGCCTCGTGCTAGCAAATGAAATGAAAGAGCAGTCATTGATTAAAAGCTTATCACTCTTAAATGCTCTTTCTTTGCAAGACAAGAAATTTCAGACCATTACAGATAACACACAAGAAATTCATGCCTCAGAAGCTAGGCTTCAATCTCAATAATTTCTCACCTCAAACTCTGGGTATTGTCAGATCAAATATCCGATTCTCTATTATCTATATCACCTTTCATCAATTGACCAATCCAATTCACATTCTAAGTCAATCGAAATCTGGGAAGACTCAAAGTTTGGATTTTTTTGTTTTGATCCTTCAGTAGGAAAAAAACCCCTATAGAAAAAATGTTTCGTCTGGAGCAGGAAAAGATCCGAAAACGAATTTGATTTTTTTTTCTTCCGTTTTCTGTTTTCTCAATCGAGGAGTTCCTTCCTCCTTTGAGGCCGTTGACATGGCCGATGCTCTTACTGTAATTCCTGCTGCTGTGCTCCGCAATCTTGCTGACAAGCTCTATGAGAAGCGAAAGAATGCTGCTCTTGAGGTTTTTGCTCAATCCTGCCACATCTCCATTTTTTTTTTCTTCTGCAAGTTGATGAATTTGGGAGCTTAGATTTCTGGGTGGGTTTGTTTGACTTTAGTTTAAGATATATATATTTGTATTGGTTTTTGGATAGGTTGAGGGGGTTGTGAAGCAGCTTGCAGTTGCTGGGGATCATGACAAAATCACGGCAGTAATCAATTTGTTGATTACGGAATATACTTTCTCGCCGCAAGCAAATCAACGGAAGGTAGGGAAAATTACTTTTTTTTTTTTCCCCTTACTGATGGCATGGTTGATTCCATCATTATTGATTTTTAGTTTGGCTTCAATTATATGTTCAGATTATTTTAGTTGATATTTATTTTGATTTAATTGCTTACCGTAGGGAGGATTGATAGGACTGGCTGCGGCGACCGTTGGGTTGTCTAATGAAGCCTCTCAGCATCTTGAGGTGAGGGGTTGTTTAAAAGTTTGTGTGTACCTAACCAGGAAGAATATATGAAACTAATAAGATTCCTGTGACATTGTATGGTTTAGCTTAAATGTGTATCAAATTTCCGCAGTTCAGTAATTGAATAATAGATTTCTATAATAGCATTCCATCTTCCCTTTTAATTTTCTTCACTGTTGGGAGTTATCTAATTTACTGTGGTGATGGTTAGGTGTTGAATGAAGGGTTTGAATTATTTTGAACATAACTAAATATAATGTCTTTGTCCATATATTGACCTCCGCTTTCTGTCAAATGCCAAATGCTTTTCCATTTTTGAACAAGTGGGATGAAATTCTAGTTCTCTGGCTTTTCAAACTATCATACAGGGTATTTGAAACTTTAACTTCTTGTGAATGGTGAATTTGAATAACTCTTATTCAGTTTGTGGCATGTTCTCCTTCCCACCATGTTCAAATGAAGCATGCATGAATGTTATTATTCACTGTGGTATATATAAGTTTAATATGCTTCAGTGTATAAATTCTTGTGTTTCTATCCTTACATATAATTCTTGCACTCTGGCAGCAAATCGTGCCTCCTGTATTAAAGTCCTTCTGTGATCAAGATAGCAGAGTTCGTTATTATGCTTGTGAAGCACTGTACAACATTGCTAAGGTTAGGATTTGATGATGGTGATCCATGAATTACAGTTTTGTTCTGGGCATTGATCGAATCTAATGCTTGTCTTTTCCTGATTTTAGGTTGTGAGAGGGGAATTTATTGTATTCTTCAATCAGATCTTTGATGCTTTATGCAAGCTTTCCGCAGACTCAGATGCCAATGTACAAAGTGCTGCTCATCTCCTGGATCGTCTTGTGAAGGTATGTGTTCTGAATTTCACTATATGTTTGATTGTTTTCGATGACTTCTCATATGGGTACATGACAATTATTTTCTGAAAATTAAACTTTCCTTTGTTGAAACAGGATATTGTGACTGAAAGTGATCAGTTTAGGTGACTATACTCCCACTTGTATATTATATACTGTATCTAGCAATCTACATTTGGCAAAAGAATTTCAGATACATAGATTCTGATGCAACTTGCTCTGCTTCACACCCCTCCTTTTTTCATTCCTTTTCTTCAGTATTGAAGAATTTATACCACTGTTGAGGGAGCGTATGAATGTCCTGAATCCGTATGTTCGTCAGTTTTTGGTTGGATGGATTACTGTGTTGGACAGTGTCCCAGATATTGATATGCTGGGTTTTCTTCCTGATTTTCTAGATGGTAAACTCTTTATCATTTGAAGGTTGAGAATTTTATAATTTTCTGAAAATTTATTCTACTCTGCTAAGCCTTTATAAACTTGTCAGGTTTGTTTAATATGTTGAGTGATTCTAGTCATGAAATACGTCAGCAAGCTGATTCAGCTCTTTCTGAGTTTCTTCAAGAGATTAAGAACTCCCCAGTAAGGCATCAGCTAATGTAATTTTTTTCCTTTATGGTTGATTAGCAAGGATTTACTAATATTCAGAATACAATTATGCTTTTGTTTATTGGTTTTCCTTTATGTTTGTTTGAGGAAGATATATTGCAGCCATTATTAGGTCTACTGCGTTTTTAACTTATTTTCTCCTTCTATATTGACCCTTGCAAAATTTTTTGTTCATTTGTCATTTTCTGACTCGAGCAGTGCTACTCTTGAAGTCTGTAGATTATGGTCGCATGGCTGAAATACTGGTTCAGAGGGCAGGATCTCCAGATGAATTTACTAGATTAACAGCTATCACATGGGTAAGTGGTATAGCGAGTGTACAACTTTTAAGACTCATCTTTACTGCTATCTTGATGCTTGTTAGTAGTCCTGTCAAAATGTGTCCTGTTTCAGTGTTATTCATTTTTATTTTATATCAACCACGTTATTTCTTATCTTAACAGATAAACGAGTTTGTCAAACTTGGTGGAGATCAGCTTGTTCCATATTATGCTGACATTCTCGGCGCCATTCTGCCTTGCATATCCGATAAAGAAGAAAAAATTCGAGTGGTAACTATACTATACCCTGTTTTTGCGCTGGTTTTCTTTTCTTCTTAGTCTTTTATTTTCCCTTGAGTTCACTAACCTGCTATATAAAATGACAAACTTGAAATAATATCTGGCTATGTATAAGGTTGCTCGTGAAACCAATGAAGAACTACGGGCAATCAGGGCTGACCCAGCAGAAGCTTTTGATGTAGGAGCAATCCTGTCTGTTGCTAGGAGGTGTAGTTTTTTTAATCTGGGGAAAAGGCTAGGTTTGAATTTTGAAATACTTGCTAATGGAAAATTATGAATTTCTATCTTGCCCTGAGAACATAAGAAGCTGTTCGAAAGTGATAGCTAGGGTCCTTTTTGTTTGGGCAAAAGCTAGTTGCACTGAGTTTTGTGGTGGTTTGATGGTTTGATTGAACAGACAATTGTCAAGTGAATATGAAGCTACTCGAATTGAAGCTCTGCACTGGATATCAACTCTTTTAAACAGATATCGTGCTGAGGTGACTGGATTGTTGGAATTCATCTTTCATTTTGACATATTTAGAAACCCTATAAATATGTAGACGTGACATACTTTCTTGATATGTTCCTTGGAGTTTTAAGTTATAAAGCTCATTTACATGCCTACTAGTTTTTTGTATGGACTTTGGAGGCAATGTGCTGCCTATGCCCTAATTGGTGTAATGAGTTCTCGATTGGATTGAGAAAACTTTTTTTTTTCGTCGTAGGTGGGCTGTAACAAATGGGCTATGTAATTCAGTTGCTTGTATACTTGTGAATTTTTCCCAAGAATAAATAAGAGGAGGCCATGTGCTTTTTCTTTCATTTATGCATATAATTAAGGATTTAAATTGATGATTACCTGGCCTGTTTAAAGTCATAATGATATTAACTTTTCCAATTTCTGGTCTAATCAAGAAAATATATGGTCACCTTGGTAAATTATGTTGAGGGAATACTGATGGAGAGGAAAGGATCATTTATGTTCTAAACTGCAAGTAATTATGATGACATGGCTGTCAGAATGCATACAATTTTTTTATGACCTGTTAATTTGTTGGATATCTCTAGTTCTCCCTTTAAACTTTGTCAAAATTAATTTCACTGAACTATTCTACAAATGTTTATGTCAATACGATAAAGTTTGTTTTGTATCTTTACTTGTTGACTTTTAATGTTTAAACAACAGGTCTTGACCTTTCTGGATGACATATTTGACACCTTACTGAAAGCACTTTCGGATCCATCCAATGAGGTAGTTTCATTATCATGATAATATCCCCCCCCCCCCCCCCCCAAAAAAAAAAAAACAAAAAAAAACTGTGGGAATGGATAGACAGCATTGCTTTCTCTGTTTCATGAAATTATATATTCTCAATAGCCCTGAGCTTATTTTGCGGGTGAAATTGTGGTTTCTACCATATATCTTTCAAAGATAATTGATTGGTTATATAGTTTCTACTGAACCCATTCAAGTTATATATTAGTATATTTAGTAAAAAATGCCTTTGAAAATGTATTTCTTGTTGTTCAAATGATTTTCCGGCCTTGGATATTTGTGCAAGAATGTGGAGTGGCATAGCAATTCTACAGCTAGATATAAATATGCCTTCCTGACCTTAGTGGGCTAAACAATAATTTGTTTTGAATTCCCCCTATTCTTGTATGCTGTGATGTTAACCTATGGAGACTTGAGTAATTTTTTTATATGTTGTTCATTTATAACAGTTTTGTTTATGAATAGGTTGTGCTTCTGGTTCTTGATGTTCATGCATGCATTGCAGAGGATCCTCACCACTTTCGAAAGCTTGTTGTTTTCCTAGTGCACAACTTCCAAATTGATAATTCTCTTTTGGAGAGGTATTTTTCCTTTTTTTTTCTTCATTTCATATATTCACATGGTTTTATAATTTTACTGAAACATTTTTTTTTCAATGTAATTTTTTTTTTGTAATTTCGAAAAATGTATATCCTAGGCGTGGTGCTTTGATAATCCGTCGGCTTTGTGTGCTTTTGAATGCTGAAAGAGTCTACCGTGAACTATCTACGATACTAGAAGGGGAATCTGATTTGGATTTTGCATCAATTATGGTTCAGGTCAGTATTGACTTTTCTGAGAGCTTATTGAAATTTCTACCATTTCTGACCAACTGTAGTAGTATTTTATCATGTATTTATTCCCCTCTTTGGCCCCCATAATTTTTTAGGCTTTAAATTTGATCTTACTCACTTCGTCGGAATTATCTGAGCTTCGAGATCTTTTGAAGCAATCGCTAATAAATCCTGCTGGGAAGGATCTCTTTGTTTCCTTGTACGCCTCATGGTGCCATTCTCCAATGGCAATTATTAGTCTCTGTTTAGTAGCTCAGGTTGGCTTCTAAAACTCGGTTATGATAAAAAGTTTCCACTTCAACTCTATTGCAAAAGTTTAGACAAATATACTATGCATACCATTTGTAATTGTGATTATTTTCCTATGGCATATATGTTTTCTAATACAATTCCCTATCTTCTGAACAGACATACCAACATGCAAGTGCTGTGATTCGATCTCTTGTAGAGGAGGACATTAATGTGAAATTTTTGGTTCAACTGGATAAGTTGGTTCGCTTGCTGGAAACTCCAATCTTTGCTTATCTTAGATTGCAGGTGCTAGATCAAACCCTATTTCATCTTAACTTACGTCTTAGGTCCTATGTCTGGTAGAATATAATTAAAATGGAGAGGGGGTAGTAATTTCTCAATATTTTCTGCTCCTATGTGTAAATTACTTTTTGCCCCCTGTAATTTATTCCATGTATGAGTTATCTTTCCGAATGCCATTTTTTTTCCCTTTTTGTTCTTTATCATTATGGGGATTAAATGTTGGCTTGTTTCAAGTGATACCTCCAGATTTGCTTTTTAGTTTCATGATTAACATAGTCCTGCAACATTATTTCTTTAATACTTTTTTCAATGAAAAATGGACATGTGACTTCATTAGTAGGATGATTGATTGGCACTTTAATGCAGTATGGTCCAGTCCAGTTCAGTATGGCATATTTTGCTTGGGTTTTTTCTTTGTTCCTGATAAGTTAACAATAACTCTTATCTTTTTTTCTATTGAAGCCATTCATGTGGCATCTTTGGCTGGGTTTTTATTTATTACTGTTTGAAAAGATAACCAATTCAGAACCATGTGACAACATTTTATGTTAGAATAATTATTATAATCACTCTCAATTTCCTTCATTTTGATATTTGTTGTTCCTTGCATTGTCAAATATACCTCTTGATCCTCATTTTAGGCATACTTCTATTATTGAATAAAGTTTGAATAACCTACATTTGTATTGAGATCAATTGAGTAATATCAGTGGCAAAAAAAAGGTTATCATTAATCCTTTTTTCAACTTGCAGCTTCTTGAACCTGGAAAGCATGTATGGTTATTTAAAGCATTGTACGGTCTTCTGATGCTGCTTCCTCAGGTATATTCAAGTAACTTTAACCCCCCCCCCCCCTTTGTGTTTTAACTTACCATTTCTTCTTACAACTTATAGAGGCATTATATTTACTTATAAGGCTGCAGCCATACTCTCCTTCTTGGGGGGGGGGGGGGATTTTCTTAGACTTCGGACATCGTTTACATTTATTTTCATGCTTTATTTTGGGAACATTTATCAATAAGGCAATAATATGCCTAGTCTATTATGAATATTTTGTGATAAACCATTCGATCTCGATGTTTCATTGACATGCCCTTGCTTCATTTTGGTGGTGAAAATGGATGCTATATGCTATCTATCTTGCCACCAAAAAATATATGTTTAAGTTGCCCATCATAATTTGATCTGTGTTGCTGAATATTGTGGGTAGGTTATTATATACAATTGTTTGAGTGGTGATACCTGAATCTGCTTTGTATTTGTACTCATGTTTCTCTAAAATTTTAATCTGTAATTGTATTCACATTTTTCGGCTGTTTACTTTTAGCTAGTCAAAAGTCTGTGTAGCTGATGGCATTAACATGTCTGTTGAACATATAGTCTTTAATGTAGTGGTTGTTGCCTTAAGCAAGACCTTTTGTGAGTGTGTGCATATTAATTTACCGTGAAGAAGTGTTTTATGTTTAAATTAATGGTTAACCTTGCACTGTTTGCTTTTGTTATTAAGGTTTTTACTATACCTTTAATACCATATTGCAGCAAAGTGCCGCCTTCAAGATACTGAAAACTCGTTTAAAAGCCGTGCCATCATATTCTTTCAATGGTGAACAATTGAATAGAATATCATCTGAGAATCCTTGCCAGATTCTTCATCATATGTCTGGATCTCAGGCTTTTGAGGATGGCGATATGACCTCCGATGGTGGGAAGTCACATGATGGAATCGATTTTGCTGCAAGGCTGCAACAGTTTGAGAAAATGCAGTACCAGCATCGCTTGCATGCTAAAGCACAAGCCTGGTTGCGCCATAATTCCACGTCATTCTCAAAGGAGGTTGGGCTCTTTAATCTGTCTTCCACATTGTTTTCTCTATAGTTCTATTAAATGTTTGGAGTGAGAATATATACAAGATTTGGAGTGAAGAGAGCCTAGATCCATACTGGTGTTGAACTTCTCTGTTTCCTGATACCATATATTTACACACTGGTTTATGCACATGTGGGTGTGAGAATTCCGTCTCCATGTATTATCTTGCCCTTGCTTTTTGGCTCTTGTCTGTTCTCTGACCCTTTACTGGTGCTTAATGCAGGGTTCCCAATCACAGAGACAGGAAGATGTGAAGCAATCTCAGTCATCTGACATTAATGCTCCTCCTTTAAGATCATCAAAGAAAGGCTCCGGGCAGCAGCAACTATAATATTATTTGATTGATCAATGATGTTTTTGCCCATTAAGAGTCTTACCTTACGCTGATCTCACAGGGAATGTGAACTATGAGTGGGATTGGGTGTAAATTTAGCATGTAAAATTGTAAATTTATAGCAGTCGGTTCCTTCTGCCAATAGAGGTTGAGATGGTGATGACATTACAAGCTTGGGCTTTACATGGGATATATTCTTATGAAACGAGAGATTCCCACGTGGTTGTTTTATTATTTTTTTATGAAAACCATGTGGGCTAGTGGGAATGGTTCTGGTTTTTTATTTCCAGAATTTGCATTTTGTTTACATGTTCACTGTCTACCACCATCTTACTGTAATAATTGGCACTGCAGTTATAAAACAAAGGCCAAATTATCATCTTGATCTCTTATTTTTACGTTTACCGTTTTTTCTGTTTGAGGAAAAAAAGAATTCCTTTTGTCATCTTTTTCCCCCAGCTAACGCAGCAGCATATCCTTGTTTCTCATTTTGGACTATCACCTTCCCGTCCCCTCCTCTCTCTCTCTCTCTCTCACATGCATTATTTGGTCTTAAAGGTTATGTTTTTGTTTAACCATAGGATGTTGAGTTTCTTTTTGTGTGCATGCAAAAGCATACTCCCTTCGGTTTGGTCTGTAATATTAAATGCTTTTCAGGAGAATGACTTGGTTAAAATACAAGTCACTTGCAAGATAATTAATAGCTAATACTAATTTTTCAATTGTCCTTGTAGTTAATACTAGTATTCATTTCCAGTTTACCCATTAGTTATATTATCTTTGTAATTAACCTACATCTTCGATAAGGATAAAAGTGGGGAAATATTTCAATATTTTAGGACGTTAAATTAGTTAATGGTTACCTTTTTTTTATTTCTATGAATTAGTTAAAATGACTTATACTGTTGTCCGGATAGAGTATTTGAGGATTATCTCTATAATTATAGGAGAATGTAAAAGCTAAATTGCATATTGCCAAAGTCAACCAAAAATTCCCTTCGATGTTTCAATTTGATAAATTTACTCCTAAAATCGTTTTCACTAATAGCTACATGTTGAGATGTTGAGGCAATTTAACGTATGTTATTGTGTTGGGGCTCATTCCAATCCCATCATCTATTGGTGACGTTAACTTGGCCCCTCTTTAGCTTCTTTAGCTTCTCAGTGGTTGGTTAGTTGAAATGTGAGAACAATAATGATCCCATGCTGATTGTCTTGAAGTTTTAAACATAGAATTGCGTGTTGTTGCATTATGAAATGAAAAGCACTTTGTATTTTTGGCCTTCTCAAACAACTCAAAAGACGCCAAAAGATTTTATAATTAACAGCCCATTATCACCACCAAAGGAAGAATATACCTTTTCCCTTACCCAACTAGACATTAAGAAAAGGGTTAATGAACTCATCGTTCCCAAGTTTTTTGACAATTATAAAAAGAAACAATCTTATCTAAAGAAAAAGAATAAATAAATGATGAAAAAAGATTAGTTCCATACAGTTTTTTTCTCATGCCAAAACATATACCTTTTTCACCCTTTATTTTCTAAATTGTCATAAGAAATCAATATAAAATATAAAACCTTATTTATTATCAATCAAGCCTATAACAAAAATGCATCTTACCTCATGGCCAATCAATAGGATGAAGTTTGGTTTAGTTAGTAAAGGGTTACTGATATTCCACAATTATTAAGACATTGTTTATAAGTTTTACCTTAAATCAAAAAAGTTCCTAACACTTAATTTAGCTTCCAAAAGATAGATAGTTTTATTATAACTAAAAGGCACGGATGTAAACTTTTTTAACAAGAGGTTATATTTACTAACAACATATTAGGAATTGGACAACTTTTTCCATTCCTTCATATACAAAAATCTACACCCAACTCCTGGTTGATAATAAAACACACCAAACTTTCAACTAGTAACTAAAAGAAATTCAAAGAGAGGATCTATAAAAAAATTTGTACACCAGATTACATATGGATATTGGATAGACATAAAATTTCTCAAAAGAGATCCTTCAAAAAGAGTATGCTTCATGTCTTCTACCTAGGAGTATCTCAAACAGGGTTGTTCTATGATGAACCATTTGGTCTAAAGAGCACAGATCTTCTCCATGTCAGAATCATAATCCTCAAAATCAGAAATCTTTGCAGAATAAGACCATGAAAAAGACTTGCTCCCACTCGCTCTCCTGATGCGTCTACGTGAATCGTTACAGCAAGTAATTCCAAAATGTTGTCTAAACACAAAGTAGCACAGGCTTGCTAGGGTCCCAACTAGAACTGGTGCACCAAAAATAGTTATGGTAATGGCCATCCATTTTTGATTTCCAACAACAACAAAAGCTATTGCAAGAAAAGCTCCACAAGTACAGGTACATGCAGCCCACATCATCTTGTTTACCACTGACACAACCTGCTTTTGAGCCCCAGTGTCCCAGGCTACCAAAGTGATTTGAACTACAACAACAGCTAGAGAAATGAAGAGAGAAGTAGCGTTTAGAAGGCAGAAAGCTCTGAAAGCAACCTTATCAGCTATGTTAGCCTTCCCTGACTCTGGTCCATCCTTTATATATTGGCCAGGAAGATTGAAGATAGCCAAAAATCCTATTGAGGCAAAAAGAACAGCAACAAGTGTGACAGAATTTATGGTGTTTTGAACTGCCTCTCTATGAAGTTTTTTCAGTTCCTTAGCAATACCAGACACTCTTCTGCGAGTTTTTTCGTTTTGTATGAGTTGTGAATGCACCTCATGCTTTATATCACTCACAGTTCTTTTGAGTTCCATAGCTTCATCCACTTTGCCTACGTGCCTAGCATACCTGGCACCACATTCTTCAAGGGCCTCCTTGATTTCCAAAGCTGTATTTCCATACTGCAGATTATCTGACAAATCCAATGCTGTTTCCTGCTGATTATTGATGGCATTCACATCCATAGCTTTGTAGGTAAGCAAAAGGCTTACTATCTGATATACAGAGAACCTTGTGTGAATTGAGGCACATTAAGAGCAGGAGCAAAACATTATAACAAGGAAAAATCTTACAGCACAAGGACAGTTTGGAGATTAATAAATACAAAAAACCCACACGTTAAAGTTAAATCTACACAACCTATTCCTTAGGAGCCAAGACAAAAAGTATAGTCTGAAATCAAACAAGGGAAAGCACAGTAGCATGAAGTATAGGAGCTACAGCAGGATAATGTACAGGAGATAGCCTATCACATACAATCACTATGACCATTGGAAATATAGGATTTATTGATAAACAAAAGCTACAAATCAGGCTCAATGGAATGTGAAACTGACCTGTGAACGGCCTTTGCGTGTAGCTATGTGTAGAGCTGTGTTACCCTTCTTATCACGTTCATTCAGTATAGGGGCATCAGCTTGTAATATCTCCTCCACCACTAAATGACTCTGTCCTTTAACAGCCATATGCAGGGCAGTTTGACCTTTTTTGTCTTTGATGCAGACTATTGTTGGATCTCGTTCGATAAGTTCTATCACAATCCGAAGGAGGCCGTACCTAGCAGCGTTGTGCAAAGCAGTTTTTCCATTCTTCCTAACAATCTTCATTGAACCGACATCAGCATCCAAGATAGCATTTACCACTTCCAAATGGTCTTGAACAGCAGCTGAATACAAGGGACTAGTGTTTGAGGCATCACATAACTTGCAAACTTCAGGCCAAGTACGCAAAAACTCCCTCACAATATCTGGAAAAAGATTCACAAAGCTTGTGTATCATAATTGAAATCCCTTATCATCATCAACATCCCGTGACAGTTGGTTTCCTGTCTTATCTATTGTTACAAAATTTGGGGAACAAACTGCAATTACCCTAGTATTATAAAAACGTATGTATGAAAGTCACTTTGTAAGTAATATTAACTTAAGATCATCAAATGCATGGCATTCATTACTGTCAATTGTGAATTTCTGGTGGAAAGATTATAAAAGAGAAAAGAAAAGCATCATCAGAGAAGACACATCCTTGATTATTCAAGACTCAATTAGACAAATTGAACTGTTCACCTAAAATTTCAAATGAATTAACACGCATTAAGAAACTTTATATTGTATTTTGAAAGTTAACTTAATGCCCCTCTTACAAGGCCGATAATCCATTGGTTCAACAAGCCATCCCAGAGAATTTAACACTTATTAGAACACCAAAATCACACACACACACACAGAGGAATACCTAGATGGCCTCGTTTAGCTGCAACATGAAAGGCGTTCATATCAGACTTGGACCTGATCTTCACCACTTCCAAGTCACAGAGCTTGAGTAAGAAGCTGAACACCTCACAGAGATTATATTCTGCAGCGATGTACAGAGGCGTCTCACCAGCATCGTTCTGCAGGGACATGAGATCAGAAACCGAGAACCCATTTAAAGATTCTTCCTTTTTCAGCAGGTCAATGATATACTTGAGACCATCAAGGTCCCCAGATCGAACGGTAGAGAAAACTGATTGGTCCGTTATAAAGCTCAGATCTTTGGAGTCCATGAAGCAAATTCAAGGCTTCTCCTTTTAGGAAAACAGCAAAGAGGAAGATGGGATTTGTAACTTAGGATAAGGGTTACTTGCAGATGAAGTCTTGCCTAACTTTTTGTCATTCTGTGAAACTATGTTCTCTGGTTCAACCCAGAAGAGAAGCGATTGTGTATGATAAAGAAAGTTTTCATATTGTTTGATCAATCTAACGAGTGAAGAGAGGAACCAGAGGAAGATGGAGGGAAGGAGCCAAATGGTGCTCTTCCAATTTGTACTATTTTTTTGGGTGGGGTCTGCTCTGCCAAGAAAGTCGCGTGATTTAAGACATTGACTTGTAGAAACTAGAAAGGATATCGCAGAAAAAAATAAACATTTATGGTCACAAACCTCATATTGCATCATTATGAATTTTATTGCCATATACTTGATGGTATTGGTTGTTACACTTCTTTAGTCCAAAATGATTTATCATTTACAAAGCATAAGTAAAAGATTCTTTTGGAAAATACAGAGTTCAAGTCAAATTCATATTTTGTACTTAATTTTTTATTTGTATATATCTTTTGTGGAAAAAAAAAATGCATCTCAGCTTCCTTTCATACTCCACATTTTTATGCACAGAGAGACATACAATTAAAATAAATAAGATAATTAAAAAAATGAGTATGATATTTTGTCACAAATCTCACATCCGGCGAGGTTTCCTTACAAGAGGGATTATATAAGGCATTGGTTCCCCAACTCCAATGGCTAGTTTTTGGGGTGTGGATCTCCCAATGACTTGTGTTTGTTACACATTTAATAATTTTTATTGGATTGTTAATTAATTTTTCGTGGCAAAATACCTTTAAAAATATTTTATGGGATCATATTTAAAATTAACATATGGACTTGTAAAAAATGATTCAGTACAAATTCTATCTCGATTATCATTAATCACAAAAATCAATACAAAAAATCTGCTATAAAGAGAAATACTATGTTGTACAAGTACTTAAATAAAAATTGTTACATGTATTCTCGGCCAAAAAAAAAAAAAATTGTTATATGCATTGTCACTTTATAATAGTGTCTACTGTTAAAATTGACTCGTTTTCACACAAGTCTCATCCTTCTTGAACAAGTCAAAGTACATGTATAATTTACAGCGCACACACACATTAATAACAGCATACAACAACAATAACAAAACAAAGGGCTAGTAACAGTAAGCAAGGGTGAGCAAATTAGAATCGAAACTCAAAACCGAACTGAACTCAATTCGGTTCGGCTAATTAGGTTTTTGATTAATTTAGTTCTGCTACTTTTTAAGAATTTTGGTTTTCGTTTTCGGTTCGATTATTAAAAAATTAATTCGGTTAAAACCGAAATTTATATAATATGTTTATATTTAATATAAAATATTGACTTTTATATAGTGATTACTCGATATTAGAACATTTATTACATTATCATATAGCTTTTATGATTAATAAATACTATAATATGTTTTATAGATATTTTTAATCTCAAAATACATTTAATATTTTCTATAAAATACAATATTATATTTGATAAATAATATTAAAATCAAAATTCGTTTATTTCTATTATTAACAGATTCGAAATGAAATATTTCGGTTAATTCAGCTTCAATTATTCAGTGAATCGTTTTCAGTTCGATGTTAAAAATTTTCACTATTCGGTTTTCGATTATTTCAGTTTTTACAGAAAATCGAACCAAATAACTGAATGCACTTCCCTAACAGGGAGTGCTCTTGCAAACCCTAAGTGGCAGTACTTTCAGTAATAAATGAAACTTGAGCAATCAGGGCTACATTGGTTTATTAAAATACTCAATTCCCTTCTGCATAAGGGAAATGTTGTCATTTGTTCAAAATTCCATAGAGGTCAGTCTCATAACAATTGCACATAAACTAGCAATGAAACGGCATATGTAATACAATAAGCTACTGCACCAACACAGAGAATACATACAAGTTTTCCAGACCATCCCCAGATCCTTTATTTCTCAATACTTTTTAGTTAACATGGAACAAGCATTAAAGGAACAACATGGCGGAGCAATCAGCGATATAGGCTTTCAGATCTCAGGTTCTCTGCAATCTCAGTTTCCCATCTGTCACCATTCTCAAGTAGCTTCTCTTTGTCGTATAGAAGCTCCTGCAGAGAGTTGAACATGAAAAAATAATAAACGAGGAAAGAAATAAAAGATAATCCCATGCAGTATGCTCTCTCAGATAGTAGTTCGAAAATTCCAAATGAAAGGGATAAAAAATGAACCTCGTGAGTTTCTGTAGCAAATTCAAAGTTTGGCCCTTCAACGATGGCATCAACAGGGCATGCCTCTTGACAAAATCCGCAGTAGATGCACTTGGTCATGTCAATGTCGTACCTGAAAAACTCAACAACTCAGTGAGGACAGAAATGGGGCTGGAAGGGGAAAAGGAGGGGCAGTTTCTTTATTTCTTGTTTTTCTTCCCCTCGTGTGTTGGTGTGTGTGGTGTTTGTGTGGAGGAGACGCAAGGAAGGTCTATCACCTTGTTGTCCTGCGGCTGCCATCTTCTCTCTCCTCAGCTTCAATTGTAATTGCTTGAGCCGGACATATCTGATAAAATTACATTCTTTAAGTTATAAAAAGATTACACAGCAGCCAACCGAGTATAAAGGAGTAAAGATACCATAGGACCGTTATTTAAAGAGACTTGAAAGAAAGACACATGAAACTAAAGTCAGTATCATGTCAGACCTAGTGACTTCTTTTGGATGGTACAGACCTCAGGTCTTGTTTGTTCAAGACCTTTGTCGACTAGAATTTCCATTACAAACCCCTATCTCATGTTTACATTATAGCAACAACAACAACAAACAACAATAAAGCTTATCCCACTAGGTGGGGTCGGATACATGGATCGTACAACGCTATTGTGCTCTATAACTATAAGTAACCAAATCTTTAGATATATTGTTAACCAAAAGATCTCAACAACTTCACTGAGTACTACATAGCTATCTTATCAGTGTAGTCCAATTTTAAACAAAAAGCAGGGAAGAAAACAATCAATCAACATATTCTATTTTTCTTACATGCACTTTTTAAAGGTGAAATTTGCTTATATGCACTTTAAAGGATCATAGTTAAGTTAAAAATTACAGCCCTAAATTTTCAAAAGCTTACAGCTTCACAAAGTTTGCAAGCAATGCAACGTTCCTCTCCAGTTGGATATCGTCGAAGTGCATGTTCACCCCGGAAACGAGGACTCAGCGGGCCTTTCTCAAATGGATAATTTATCTGCATTATGACATTATGACTGTAAATATGTGATTACATCCCACACAAAGTCTTAGACAGATAATGACTTTAGAAGACACTTACAGTAACTTTTTTCTCAAAGAAGTATTTCAGCGTCAGACTTAAACCCCGAACCATTTCAGTGAGAAATAGCGTGTTGATGCTGCGTTCAAAGACTGCCATTGAAAACATCAGCAATCATTCACTTATATTACGGTAAAAAAGAAACTCAAACTGAGAACACAGGGCTTTCAAATAATTACTAGAACTCCAATCCTTGGAAATTTCCTTTGCAAGTTGCTCTCTTTCTTCATCATCTGCAATTTTTGCACCAGACGATTAAGTTTATGAAAGAAGCAGTGTTTGCAAATTTGCTGCAGAGAAGCTGATAATGGCAAAGCAGATATAAACTGACAATCGCAATTAAAAGTTCTACAAAAGGTAGTAATGTCAAACTGAAAATTCTCTTAAGTTTATTCACCACTCATTCTCTATCTATAAGAATGCATAAATCATCTGCACATGCGTGGATAGAATAATGACAAACCTTTTTTGGTAGAGTAAGAATGAGCACTTAATCGCAAGCCATAATTTTGAGTACCTTGTAACCCTTGACCTGCCACAGCCTAAACATGAAGAATAACAATGATGAATGTATGGTAAATATTTAGCAGCCTACAAGAACATCAATTCATATAAATATATGTGTATATTAAAATTGTGGATCAATTAAATATTTAGAAGCATCAGCCATAACAAAGATTATGCCATAACAATGGTTAATTAAGTTAAAAATAGATCTATAAAGGATTAGAACCCAAAAGAAGTAAGAAACTTGCCCATATTTTGGAATTAATGAAAGTAAATAAGCAAATGGTTTTTGCTGTCACTAACGTTCCTTCCATGTGAGTGTGAGTGCGCTTGCAGTTTGAGAGGTTTTTTTTTTGGGGGGGGGGGGAGTGATTTGGAAAAATAAAAATTCCAACAACCATAAGCTGCATAAGTTATTAGTCACGCCTTTAAAGAAAGCAATAAATTGATTTTCTGTTAGCTTATTAAGAGAATGAGTGCATGATGACAAGCTATTCTTCTTGAATTATGAAACAACTATTTATTTTACCAATTGCCGAGTGCGAAGAGCAAGAAGTGATTTCCGAGCTAAGATCGCAGCCATTATGGCACTCCTGTTGACTGAATTTCTGGGAAATGAAATTTTCAAGAGTTAAGGATAGCAGCAAAGCTATATAGATGCACTTTTTGATATTAACCACAGCAAAAGAACTGCAAAATTTCATTTTAGTTTAATAACTCTAAGTCATCATAGTTCTACACCAATTCAACATTAGCAAAAGTATAAGTGCTCATTCACCAGTTAAGCTAAGCAATCGAAAGCCTTGTTGACAGAACCAAGGATCAAAATACAGAAGCCTACACATCCAGAAACCGAATTGAAAACATTTGACTTTGGCGTCTTCATATTCGCACCATTGAACTCAAGAACGAGGTTCAAAGCTAACCAACCAACAACTATAAATATATCCACATACAATGTGGCATGGTTCGGAAGATTCAAAAAGTTACCCAAAAGGGTTATTCTACTTTAGAATTGAACTCATTCACCATACATCAAAAGAGTGTGTCAATCAAGCTCAAACTTTGCAATATACCTGCCTAGTGAAACCTCAAATATAAGAAGAAAAATAAACACAATCAACAAATATGACCACAAAACTCACTCAATTGAACAAGGAACGCCCCCCCCCCCCCCCCCCCCCAACCCCCCCAAAAACCAAAGTCCAATTAATTGCTCTCAAGACAAATAGAAAATTTTGTCCTAATCCCATTTGTATATAGGGAGAGCAAAAAAACTGGATGACAGACAGAAATATCCTAAAACATACAATTAAATCACTGCAGCAACAGCTATCATAGAAAAAAAAAAAAAATCAATCATCAACAAAACATTTTTCTTTATTCAAGTTGATCACAATCCCTACTATTAACGAACCATAGTCCCGATTCAAAGGTCCCTAATTTCTCACAAGGTCAAGAACACTACGAAACCTAGTTCCCAATCGCCTGTTCCCCTCTTACTATCGGCTTAGTTTAACCATGATTTCCATCCCCAGTATCTCCCCGATTAGCATCCTCCTTCGATCGACTCAAAGTTTCACACTTTCACTACCCCTCTTGTTCGAACCTCAGCTAGGAATGAAAAACAAAAAGAAATACAAAGAAGAAGAAGAAGGAGAGAATGTTACCGGAAGCAAAAGCACGGCCAAAACACAAGGCGGTGGCTACCGGCGGCAAACGGCGTCTCTGTGCGCGGATCGAGTGCTGGCAAGGACGACACACTCCTATAAATATAGAAATGGATCCTATAAAATGGGAATATTGCAGATTTCAGGCAAAATAATAATAATAATAATAATAATAATAAAGAAAGTAAAATTTAAATTGATGATCTTTGTTCAAATTCTACTTTTCCCATTTTATATTTATTTTTTTTTATTTATCTACTTATATTGGGTCTGAATAACCCGTTTTACTACATCCAAATAATTATTATGACGATATATTTAAAGTTTTAACGAAACTATCTATCAAACTCCAACAGCACAAAGCCGTTCATCTAAATGGTTATATATTTATATACTTTTAATTTTATGCAAGAAAATTAATTTTTTGACCATTGGATTCCAACTTTAACAGAATATAATGAAATATAAAATATAAATTATGAAGACAAATAATATTTCATAAATTAATCATGGGTTATTATTCTCCATCCATTCTACCAATTTCTTTAAGCCACCTATACACACAATTTTCCAAGGAAATAAAAAACACCCGCCAAATTAATCTCAGTATCACGCCTTACACCGCCATTGATCTTAACCAATTAAGTTTGCTCAAAAGCCAATATCCATGAATATATAAAATAAAATTTATACAGAAAGCCAAGGTATTTAAATAATGTAACTTATTTAAGATTTTCATCATTGCTAAATAAATTTTAGTTGCTCTAACAAACCATACCAGTAAACTTCTAGACTGGTTTCTCCTTCCATTTAGGCTTAGTTCCCTTTTTTTTTTAAATAAAGAGTTAAATATTGAATGATTATAGCCTATAATAGTATAATACTAAATACTAATACCCTTAGTTTTCCATACTCCAATAAAGTATTCAATTCTATTTTTTGGTGTGTTTAATTTTTAAATCACTATATAATTTTTTATAGTATAATTCATTCAAAAAAAAAAAATCTAAAATCAGAGTATGAACATTTCCATGTTCTTTCATCTTGGTTCTCACTTGGGCTTCAATACATCCAATGACCCAAAAGGCATAACAGATACTACCAATGAAGCCTAGAATGAGTTTGGGTGTGGCTTGTCCCAATTTAGGTTTTTCTTACTTTCATCTTTGGTAAAAAAATAAATAAATAAATAAATAATGTGTACAAAATCTAAAATATGGATAATTTCTTGAATTTAATTTTAAAAAAATAGAAAAATCGGTCCATAGAGTAAGACTCTGCAACCACAAACTCAAAATTCACTTGTTCGCTTGTATTTTCACTTTTTACATTATTAACCCTTTCTCTTAACTAACTCAAAACACCTATAAATCTCATCCAACTCAGATTCATCGAAGATAATTATAAAATTCAAATGAAAGAAGAAAAACTCTAGCTTAGATATTAGAGAACCCAGTAATCATCCTTTAACAAATAACCTCGATACATAAAAATTAAAAAATGCATTGCCATGTATGTCTGTTTAGTGGAGATTTTGATTTAACAAATCAGATTGTCCAATTTATCATACTTGGCATTGGAAAATTAATTCTGATTATGTTTCTTTAAAGCTGAAGCTGTAGAATACATAAATTGGCATAGGCTGCAAATGGTTTGATTGATTTGTATAATTAATAATTATACACAAGACCACTTATTCTGATTAAACTAATAAAACAAACGTTTTACCCCTTTCACAAAATCACAAAATGCATCAGCTTGCAATGAAATAACCTATGTAAGCAAAAAGCAATTTCACTATCGATGAACATAAAAGATTAATAGCCAAGTGATTTCTTCACATAAAAACTAACAAAACAAACTTCTCAGCCCATAATCTTGCCCTTCCCCAGTAGAGGAAGTAACATTGTTCATTCTGCATTATATTGCATACGTACAGGCCAGAATCAGAACCAAAATCTCCTTGTTTGTGAGTTACTAACATATATAATATCTTATCAGCATTGCCATATTCCCTCAACAAAAGGGAAAGCAATGTTATACCTTGGAATTTTCAGCCATATGGATTTGCAGAATCTCCAAAAACATGAACTAGGAAGGAGATATCAATGGTGTTTGTGAGTTCAAAAACACACACATCACCCACTTTCAAGTTATTGTCTTCCACAAAAGAAGGCCATCCTCTTTGGAGTCGAAACTTGTACTTCTTCCCTTCTTTCCCATTGCACTTCACACGCCAAGTTCTACCATCTGAAACCCGGAGGAGAACATTTCCTTCCTTCTCCTGCTTCAAGTTCTGTTTCGCAAAATCTGCAGGTACACTCTGCAATTTTTTAAAAACTTATTTAGTAACTAACAACTGAACTTTCCCTTTTCTTTTTCAGTGCATTTATTTAGAAACTTGTACCAAACAGCTCTTGATGTATGCTGGCTGCATAACAACTTTGAAATAAGGATTTTTGGGCACGAAAGTGTTAACTCTCTGTAAAGCTCTTTCCTTCTCTTCACAAGTTAGTGGGTTCTCCTTTTGGTTTTTGATAGCCATGGATTTTGAACCTTTTTTGGTGGAAAAATTGCTTCTACTTACGATTTCTGCAGAAACTTAAGCATGAGAATATGATATTAAAATATGACATGACGATGGACAACAAGAATAAAACAAGAGATAATACCTTCTGATTTAAACTTGATAAGATTTGGTTCTGCTTCGATGGACTTGAGCTTATTCCCATCTGAATGCATCTTTTGCTGATTAGACCTCCTTCCAGCTTCTTGAGCTCTAATTTTCTTGCAAGGCCGAATAAAAGATGGCGATAATGGCGGTTTTTGGCTGGCTACTTTAAGCGGAGGAGGTTTCTCATAAATGATTTCAACAGAATCAGAATCAGAATCATCACCATCGCTAATTTGTTTGATGTGGTTTCTATGAAGAGGGTAGTCTATTTCTACTGCACTCTTGTCAAAAATGTTCACATGAAAGTAACAGGTTCTAGCTCTCTCATATTTGAACAATACCAAATGGCCATGACCTAAAGAATAGTATCTAATAACTTCATCCCAACCTTTTTCAAGCCAAACCTCACCATTTTCATATTTATTCCAATGTATTTCCCATTTAGTCCCATCTGGAGGCTTCATATACACTGGATTTGGCATACCACTTCCATATTTTCGTATAAAGCTATCTGGTACTTTCTGAGAAGAATCTGTTGTTAGTATTACAGTATATGTACCATGAAGCTCACAAACTTGTTATATGGTTTTATACAGAACTCTAGATCCTAACATGAGAGGAAGAAGAATAGAGGGGATATATTAAGAAAAATACTTACAAGCTTTCCTTGTTGTAGGGAACGTTGGAGAATGATTTTGAAGAAATGAACAGCATTACGCGGATGAGAATGAGAAGCCATTGAAGATTTTTGAAGCTGGAGGCAGTTCTTATCACGCTTGGAGAGTGAGAGTAAATGTAAGAAAGGTATTAATTATACTTAACACAGAAGGTGGTGGTGATCAATGAATATTGAATACGTATGTGGGTGAGATTTGCAGACTCTTTAGCTTCTCTTTTCCCAAAAAGCAAAACTTGCGTTACAAATGGAGCAAAGGAATTGGTATCCAGCCATTTTTTCTTCCATATTATATCTTCTTTAATTCTTTCATTCTCTTATTTGATTATTATTAAAGGAAAATCAAGAAGATAATTTTAAAAATAATTGGTAAAATCAGAAATTGAACTTATATTTGAACCGATATGAACTCCCTAAATATACTATTAAAGAATATTAAATATTTTTACAATCAAGAATGGATTTTTAGCTTGTGCCCTCTATTTTTAGTTTTTTACAAACGGATGAGATGAATCAAGTTTTATTTTCAGGTTTTGAACAGGGAAATGAATCGTCCATGGAACCAAGGTATTATAATAATCTAGGAGTCTAGAAGGTGATAGTAGTATTATATAGCCACAAAAAACCGTGCCACTTTACGTGACGATTTATGATTTTACAGAATCATTGGATGATTCTGCATGGATCGTTTCACTTAATGGGGAAGAAATCTCCCCAGACGGAGAAGATTAAATAAATAGCAGTTTTCTAAAAAAAATAAATTAAATTTAGATAAAAACAGTAAATATATAAGAAATATACTATTTTTTAAAACTATCATTATTTATGAATGAATAAGAGAGAATAATTATAAAAAACGATAAAAAAGAGAATGTGTGTGAAAAATTAATGTATAAATATATGCGAAGAAACACTTTTATTACTAAAAAAAAGTCAAACAAAACCTAAGTCAAATTAAACAAAACCTTTTAAAAGGGGACAAATCATTTAAAATTATGACCTCACGTGTATATATAGACGGATGGAGTATCAGTTTTAATTGAATGCTATGGTTGTAATTTTCGTCACGATTTAATTCAAGAATACTCTCTCAAAAATTTGTGAATGATCGTATGGTAGTAGTTGATATATCCCCGTGAGAGATGTTAAGTGCTTTCGCTTTTTTTATGGGTAACAAATAATGTTCTCATAAAACACACACTTGTTGCGATTAATCATTTTCTGTCTCTGTCTTGCATGCTCCATTTATCACGAGTCCCAATTCTGAAACAAAGATAAATATGGCCGATACTTAGATTTCTTCTCTTTTGCGCCAAGTGGCTGAGAAACGTGTCATGAGGTTCCGTATTAAATTCCATCTCCTTCCAACAAATTCATCCACTACTGTTTTTCAAGTTTTTTATATAATAAAGCAACATTATTTGAATCAGATAAAAAAGGTTACAAAATGAAAGGCTCCAACATCTATGTTTGCAGAATACCTACTGAAAATTAAAACAGTCAAGGGAAGTGTAGTGTATATCTCCATTCTTTAATAAGCTAAATACTTCTTTGTCTTGTTTATAGAACAAAGACCAACAAAAAAAAAATTAACCTATTCACAAATCATATTATTAAGTTTTTTTTAAAAGAATTTCTGTTTGCATGAAACATGTGGTAAGTACTCCTCCGTCCCATAATATAAGGTTCATTTTTTTGAATGACATTGTCCCAAAATATAAGGTCCTATTTGACTTTGTTTGAGTAATAAATGCGTTTTTTCCCATTTTACCCATGCATTAATTTCTCCCACACATTCTCTTTCATCTTCTTTTCATAATTACCCTCTCTCTTACTCATTCATAAATAAGGGTGTTTTTGGTAAAAAGGGCATATTTCATACACATTTATTGTTTTAACTAACTTTAACTTCTTTTATAGGAAACCGCAATTCGGTTAAAAAGACCTTATATAATGGGACGAAGGGAGTAGCTTATAAATAAAACAATAATTAAGTCTGTTATTTAAAACATACTGAGTCATGAACATACAATTACCTCTTGAGGCCATGATGAAAGCCCTCTTGCTATATCCAAAGAATTATTTCAAATTTGAGATACTATATGCATTAAGGTTTTATATATGCTATTAATTACTCCATTGGGTATACTAATTTAATTAAATTAATGATGTTAATTATGTTGCTTCCTCTGATCCTAAATATGGGACTTATTTAAATACTTTAATTAAATTAAGAATGATAGTTATGTTAGTTAGGATGTACTCTCTCCGTCCCAAAATATAAGCTTCATTTTGGTGAGAGTGTATGTCCCAAAATATAAGTTTCATTTTAGGTATGTCTAAGCATTAATTGCATTTTTTTTTCTAATTTTACCCATTATCTAATTTTTCCCATGCATTCTCTTTCATCTTTATTATATCTTTTTTGTTACGTACTCTCTCTCTCATTTTCTTTTCCCCATGCATTCTCTTTCATATTTATAAAGAATGACATAATTGGACGGAGGGAGTAGTATTTTTTCTAAAACATCCCAATCATCTCTCTTTATTTTATCTACATCTCTTACTTGATTATAGTTGGAGGATCATCAATAAGGATAATTTGGGAAGAAATTTACAAAAATTAGAATTAGGTCCTATATTTAGGATCAAGACTAACTTCCCAGATAAATCATATATTTAGGAGACGAGGGAGTAGTTAGTATGTCATCTTCCTTTATTCCCTTTCCTCTCTTACTCAGTTACTTGTTTATTGTTGGAGGAGCACCAATAGTCATTTTTATCAAACTCATGAGTTGACTCTCTGATTTTATCGCTTTTACGGCTCTATCTAACCAAATTGTGTCACAAGTCACTTAAATTTTTACTAGATGTAAACTCGATTGAACTCATGAGTTTACACATCAAATTTACCGCTTTTACGTTTCTACCTCACAAAATAACTGTGTCAATTTTCTCTAAATCTCATATTAATTATTTTTATTTGACCATATTCAATAAACTTATATGTAAATTTTATAGAAATTTTCTTATTGAGCTTGATAAAGTATAGATGTTGATATATTTAATATAAATATTCAAATTTAAAATATATTAAACTCAAATTATTGTTAGTTTTTTGTATTTCTTGTTTAATTATATACCTTAAACATATATTTCTTAATAAAAGTAAACTCTTAGGAGTTTACAATCCGATTTTACATCATTGTAAACTTACGAGTTTGACAACCATGCCAATAGTAATAATTTGAGAAGAAATTGATAAAAATTAGAATTATATATCATATTTAGAACAAAAATTAGCTCCCAAATAGGTTCTACATTTAGAAACGAGAAGTATTAACTTTGTTGTCAAACTCTTCTACTTCAATCTAATTACATATGATAAATGTTATAATTTAGTGGTCTAATTTACTTCCTTAACTTCCAAAAAAAAGTTAAACTAATCTTATATTTAAGACCAGAGGGAGTATTGAATAATGGAGGGAGCTGAAGTGAAGAAAATTAAGAAAGATGGGTAACAGAAGATTGAAGACTTAGTCTCTGAGCTGATCTTTAAAGGGACCTCTCTCACAAAAGTAAAAGTTGAACTCATATCTTTAGTTAGGGGGCTGTTTGCCCCCATGATAGGATATGAAAATTAGGAAATTATCATATAGTGAGATTTCAAGAGATTTTTTATAACTATCATTATTAGAGAAATAGTTGTTTTCAAATAGTATTAATTATGATTTGCATTTGGTTTTAATTTCTAGAATGCTCTAGTTTTATTTTGAATTTATTGTCATCAATCAGCATTAATTATGATTTGCGTCTCTAGAATGTTCTGTCATCAATTCCTAGGGTTTGGTTGAGGCCTATAAATAGCACCTCAACTATTTTTTTGTACGTCTTATGAATTTGAAATAATAATATCAGTCTTCCTTGTCTCTGTCTCTCTTGTTCTATCTCTCTCATTTCTTCTTGCTCTATCTCTTTCTCTTCTCTTCTTCTAAATTCTCCATTCACCTCTCTCTATATTCCCTTTCATCTCCCATTTCCCCTTCCCGTTTATGCATCAATTGGTACCAGAGCCTAGTTCCACTTCCCTTCTGCTCGCATAAGCCTTCAAAATCAATTCTCAAAATTATGAAAGCCTTCTAAAGATCTCGTGATTTCTGCAATTTCGGATCTCCTCATACACAAGAATCATCGTTCAGAAGAACTTTTGGAGGAAGTTTCAAGGTTTATTCTCGCAAGGCATCATTTGGTAATTTTTCTTTTTCTGTTGATTTCATTTTGTTGTTCTAGAAAAAAGGCAAAAAAGAAAAAGAAAAAAAAGAAGGAAAGAAATTGCCGTAAAAAAAAGTTAGAAAAAAAGGCAAAAAAAAAAAGTTGAGGAAAAAAAAGAAGGAAAAAAGAAAAGAAAAAGCCAAAAAAAAGAGTTTCATTTTTCTCAATTTTAGTTTACTTTTTGAGTAATTCCTTGATTCATATTGATTATTATTATTTCCTTCGCTTAACTCAGTATTAAATTCTCAAGCCTGGACCGACACATATCCTCACATACATTTGGCCCTACACCCGGGTCTCATTATACCCCAGGTTAGTAGAGATTTCTAACGGTTTTCCTGTGGGGTTGTACCCTCTGAGGCTACTGTGAAAATCTCGCTCAGGTTGTTACTTATTTAGCAAGAATAATACCTGCGGACTGTAGAGTTCCCTGAGGGTTAGACTTGTTAAGTAGGTTTTTCACCTTTTTGGTGGAGGCAACTTGGGAGCCTTTTTCTAAGTCTTTAGAACCACCCTAAAACCTTAAGAGACATGCTATCCCGTTGTAACTATGGGCTTTAAAGGGTGCTCATGTCGAGAATGTCGATGCAAATATGGCCCTCCATCTTGGTATATTCAGCATCGACATGATTATGAAAGCTATCGAAGATATGAAGATGATGAATACCGATATGAGTACCCAAATTATCAACAACAATATGACAACACCGGTCATCGTCAATATCATTACATTGACAACTATCAATACGAAGAAGAAGAATGTTATCACCACCCTAAATTCTTCCCACGTGCAGTTGAAGAAGATTATAGGAGGGTTGAAAGACGTCACAAAGCTGAAGAAAACTATGAAGCCTTTTACAAGTATGTTAACACCGTTGAGAAACGACGCCAAGATACAGAAGAATATGAGGCCGCCATGGAATGTCATAAAGCTGAAGCTGAAAAACAAAAAACAACGACTGTTGGATGACATAATGACTAAGGTTAAAGAGATGCAGGATTCATTGCGTGAGTTGAGAGCTGAAAGGAAATAGACCTCATCCCAAATGAGGAAATTTACTAAGGTTGAAAATCCTTCCTCAAATGCAAAAGATACAATTTTAGCTTTAATAGAAATGTCCCCCCCGACTGTGGAACCAATTAATACAATTGAAGTGACCCCTCTAGTACCTATCCCAAAACAGACACCTTTGAACAATCTTGTGATCAGTGAAGACTCTAACCTCATTTTAATTAAAGATCAAGATTATTCTACCAAGGATAAAGACGTTCAGGCTACACAAGTGCAAGTGACCCCTACTTAGATTGTGGCCAACAAGGATCAGTTTGATCATACGATTGACATTAGTGATAATACTAACCATGTTGGTTTCAATAGTGAGGAGTTTATTTTTGGTGAGTATATCAATTACTCCACACAAATGAAGAGAGCGCCTTCCTTAATTGAGACTATAAGCATTCAAAATTATCAAACTATAACCTCATCTTATCAACGTTCTAGATCAACCAAATTCAGTACTCCTTTGTTGAACAAGTCACTCCAACAATACCTTGTTTGTTAGAAAGGCATTCCAAATTTTCTCAATGATCGAACTAGCCACTCTATCAAAGGTTCTCTCTTTTGGTACTTACATGTTGGAGAGGGCATCCAAATAAAAATGCCTCATTGAAGTTTTCATAAGTTCACTCTTTTCTTGGGTTTATCTTTTATTATCTCATTTGTTGAAAGGTTTTCCAGAGACTCAATGTTGCTTGTAATGGTTTTCTCTTCTGATATCTCACTTGTTGGAAGGGATTCTCATATGAATACACCACTTTAATTGTCTTTTCCTCCCAAGACTGACACATTTCTATCAACTCGTCGGAAGCCGAGTTTTTTCAAGCAGGGGAGAAATGATGGGATATGGAAATTAGGAAATTATCATATAGTGAGATTTCAAGAGATTCTTTATAATTATCATTATTAGAGAAATAGTTGTTTTCAAATAGTATTAATTATGATTTGCATTTGGTTTTAATTTCTAAAATGCTCTAGTTTTATTTTGAATTTATTGTCATCAATCAGCATTAATTATGATTTACGTCTTTAGAATGTTCTGTTATCAATTCGTAGGGTTTGGTTGAGGCCTATAAATAACACCTCAACTATTTGTTTTATACGTCTTATGAATTTGAAATGTCTCTCTTGTTTTATCTCTCTCATTTCTTCTTGCTCTATCTCTTTCTCTTCTCTTCTTCTAAATCCTCCATTTCCCTCTCTATATTCCCTTTCATCTCCCCTTTCCCCTTCCCATTCTGTATCACCCCACCTGTTTGGATCGCTCGGTTCTCACATGCACGACTGTAATTATTCCCAAAATCAACCACATCAAATCGTAATGAACAAATTAAGAACAGAAAGTCTGTCAAAATTATCCACATCAAGGGCTTCACAGATTGAACAAAAGAAAGAACGCGATTAATTTAATTCACCAAGTTCCATTAACGTGATCGCCTTCAATTTTACAGTTAAAATTAGAAAACGGAAAAGAAGGCTCCGAGCCTCAAAATTCTGAAGCTAAGCTCTGTGGTGATACGAGAGAGAGACAGAGGGATGAAACTACGTCGTGAGATTCTTAAGCGTAAAGCATGTACAAAGAAGCCCCGAAACACCGAACAAAACCGAGAAACTGAAAATTCAGGAAAACGAATTCCATATTCTGACCTAAAAGCAAAACTAACACAAACTAAAACGTATTCCTCAAAAATTTGTACACAGTGTGTATAGATACACAACCACACAGACACACACACTTTTCATACATGTGTAATTATTAAGCTAAGCGTTACCGACAGGAATAGCCCTATTTGACAAACCAAGAGGAGATCGAGATCGAGAGCGTTGGCGAGTGAAATCTCGAACAGAGACATGTCTGATCTCTACATGCTGAAGCGAAGGATGCTTGATTTTCTCGATCTCTTGCTTAATTTTCATCACCTGGCTGTGAATTGCAACGCCCATATAACCGCCAGATCCTTCCCTCCTGCTCTGATTCTTGCCGGCGCCGCTCTTCTCTCTGCCGCCGGTGACGGCGACGGCGGCTGTGACGGCGGCGGACATGCAATCCATAGAGAGAGAGAGAGAGAGAGAGAGAGAGAGAGAGAGGAGTTGTGGAAGATGAAGATTTGGGAATGGAATGAAATTGAAGTTGGGGAAGGAAGACGTCTATTTATATGTGAATGAAAATATTGAGAGGGAAAAAGAGTGCACGATTTATTTTATTTTCCTGAATTTTTTTGTTTTGTTTGGCGCCATACTGATTTTTATTTTTTGGGGTTCATTATGCTATGATTGATTTCCACTTAAAGTGTCTTTTTCACAAAAGATAAATTTGGTTTTGAAGTGTCCTTTCTAAAGATAAAACTAGAGCGTGTCCCCGTGGTGTCCGCACTCCATTTCACATGCTTTTAATTTTAGAGAAACCTACAGTGTCATGTCGTTTGTGGTGATCAATCATAGTTTAATCAATAACATCTAGCGTGAAGATTTTAATATGATCAGGTCCCTAAACAAAATTAGCTGATTAAAATTTTTTATCAACCAACTAATTTTTAGGTGTCTGATCAGATTAAAATCTCTACATTAGACTTTATGTTTTTACTTATGATTGGTTATACTACAAATGATGTAGTAAATCGGGTTTATATAAGAATTTCTTTTAGTTTTATACTATTTTGTGCCAATAATGATTTCATAATATTTATATGTACAACATATTAATACTATATCATTGTGATTAAAGGCTTTCATTCGTTTATGAAAATTATGAGAGTCGCCTTGAAAAAAAAATTATAAAATTATTTATTGAGTTAGTATTGTCTAATTTTCTTTGGGTCAAATTTACATAGTACTTTTTTGTGACAAATACTCCCTCCACCCCTATATATAAGAGCCAAAAATTTAAATGATTTTGTCCCTTTTTATAAGAGTTTGATTAAATTTGTCAAAGTATTTAATAAGTTTTTTTCCATTTTACCCATCATTATTCTCTTTATTTACATTCTCTTTCATATTCATTTATAATACTATTATCACATTTCTCTCTCTTATATATTCAATCATAAATAAAGACAAACTTGAGAAAACAAAATTATTTCAGATATATTTATTTCTCTCAACTACTTCCTTAATTGTGTGATTTTACCTCATTTACTCTTATAATAAGAGACGGAGGGAGTAATAATTTTCCTTATTTATAGCAAATGGTACCAAATATCATGTCAGCAATCTATGATAATCGAGGGCATTTATTTCCAATCAAATGGAGACATGTAAAGTTTTTATGTACTATTACTCATTTCATAATAAACTCTTTTCAGTAGTATTTATTAACCATTCACATGTTCTAATTTAATTGAACAGAAATATATGGTAGAGATTTGGTGCGTGTGCGTTGTAAGTTAGACGAATGTGATGGGTTTAGATATACAATTTCCATAATGAATGCATTTTACGACTTTCTGGCAACCAAATCTTCCATCGTGGCAGCAAAATATTTCATAATAATAGTAATAAGAATCCTAATTTTATGCTACGTTTTCACGAAATAATGACAATTTAGGATTGATAGTGAAAGATGATCCAACACGTGGAGGCATTATAAAACCCGTCATGTTTGATGATAAATATCACCATTTAAATATTGATGACAATGAAAAATCAGCAACTTCCACGTTTATTTCCAGTTTCTAACTCGCTTTCGAGCCCACTAGATATTATAGAATTGTCAAATTCATTTTGCAAAGGACGGACTTCAAAATTAATCTCAGTTATTAATTAGTTAAAAATTCTTTTTTGGGAATTTTTTTTTTTTTTTAAGTTTCGATTCAAATGAATCAATTGAAAGAAATTTCTGGTCCATTAGAATGGAAATGTAACACCTAAAAGGATAGGGAAGTAGGAAATAACCGAATGGAAGCTGACCAGGTATAATATATGCATGATGGTCTACTCATATGATTACCCACTTTTGCTTAAAAAAATCCAAATTGGATTGAGATAGCACCATGTGGAAGACTTAGAATTCGCAATTAGTCCACTATACGAGTTAGGTCAAATACTCTAAGATATTTCAAACACTTGGTCACCCATTTTGTATTATTCATTAGGTGCCATGAAACTGCCACAACCAATTAGTTTTTTAGGCTGCCAACTCATGTAGGGGCGGCATTACTACTCCACGCTTCTTTAAACTTCCAGAAACCTTTTTATGTAATGAAAAGGTCATGGGCAAGAGTATGTAATATAAAGAAAATTCATTCATATAAAAAAGTGTGAAATTCTTATATCGATAGTAAGATAAATTTAACTATTTGATGGACAAGTAAAAAAATCCGCATATTTGTTATCTTCTCTAAAGGCATGGTCCAAGGTGACAGTCTAATTAGTTATGATGAGGTTAATGATCTTCTACATTGCCAAAAAGAGGATAGTCTTACGAGTATTCACTATGGGATGAATGAGTTGTTGGCTTGAAGGTAATTCTCATCGCAATATATATCTAGACACCTTCCTTCATCTAACTGTTTTTTTTTTATTTTTTGACCCTTTTTCATCTAACTGTTTTTTGAACAAGCATAAAACAGAACTTGCGATGGCTTTACGACCAGTCAAATTGAGGAGCTTTGAAAAATATACCAAACTTAGTATGAGCAGTTGAGCATCCACAAAGCCAAGGTGAGTTTGACCACAAGCAATCGAATTCATGTATGTAATTGGAGCATCGGCTTGTTCTGTTGAAAATATACTCATTCTTTTTTTTTTTTTTTTGGGTGTCGTGGTCTCCTTCATTAATGGCTTGTGTTTGTTAGAAGCAGGGATAACACAACTTCTAAACTAAATAAACAAATATGCCGAAAGTCAACTTCCGCGTTCATACATAGTTGCTGTTTGTTATGTGCGTGTACGAGATACACATATTTTGAATGTATTCATTTGTGGATATCTATGAATAAGAATTAGATAATACTCCGATCTTAAATATAAAACCTATTTAGGAATGTGAATTTATTTTTAAATATAAGATATTTTTATATTTTTTCTTAATTTTTTTCTAAATTATCCCTATTAATACATTTCAATAATAAACAAATAAGATAGAGGTCGAAATAAATGTAGGTAGTTCGGATATTTTGGTAATATCATGTTTTTTTAACTTAACTAACAATTTTAATCTATTCAAATAAGGTAAATACATCTTATATTTAGGAGTAAGCGTTAACATAAGGGTAACCTGTAACTATTCACACCCATACTCATACCATTATTTACTTAAATTCACTTCAAAAGGAGCATTTTGCTCCTCGTAAGTTGTCTGATATCCTCATAGGCGTATCCTCTCAAACTCAACTATGATTATAAAAATTCTTATTAATAGAGACTCTTTTATGGCTATTTCTTCAATTTTGACCATAGCACGAATAAAATGACTTTTATCAGTAAAATAAATAAACTACATCCATCCCAATTTAAATCCCCTGTATTCACGAAAAAGCAAGCGTGTTGCTCATTTAGCTAGAAATAAAGAAAAAGGTAAAATAATTACAGAAAAATAGGAAGCGATTCCCACAAATCATTTTGAACACATGAATAAATATAGACAAACAAAGATCTAAGCTTTATCAAACTGCGTACTTGGTGGGAAGTGTGAGCCTGTGAGGTGTGAACCGTGAGGATGAGGTCGAACACAAAAACGAATCTTCATCATCCAACCCCCTTCCTATTTAATGAAAGCTACTATTTCAATCCCGATTTCTTCATCCAACCCCCTTCCTCTAATTTAACGAAAGCTACTGTTTCAATTCCCATCCCCACGTCGGGCAAACTATCGTGCAAAACAGTAATAGCAGTAGGCAAGCCAGAGATAGGAACCCTACCCTTGAATTATGGATAAACCCAACCTTTTATCCAAAATTTATGTATAACAAAAAATAGCAAGGGTCTGAGACGTCCAACTCCAAGAATGACAAGAGCCTAACTGAGACGTCCAAGATTGACAAGAGCCTAAGTGGTGATCCTAAATTAAAGGATTAAAGACCACATCAATTTTTAAAAAACTGTGCCAATTTCGGAAGATACGCATCAATATGTGAATATCACAAATAACATAAATTGACATTTTCATGATCCAAATCTAAAATATTGGTGTTTCCCTCAAGAGCTGATTAAGATCATATCACTGACACTCAGATTTGGTGACTGAGCTGCCAAGTGTCAAATAAGCCCATGATCATCCGCAGCTAAAAACATTGAGCAAAATTAACAATGTATAGCATTAAAATTCAACAATCCAAAACAAACTATGCAAATGCAATAAAATAAACTTAGATATTAAAAACCAGAGTCATAACAGAAACACTATTCCCAGTAGCTTGCATAACAAACAAAATTGGATGAAAAATGAGGTTCTCTTCAAAATCATAGCAGCGCAAGAAGTAGCCTCCAAAGGACAGTTTCACTTGAGAGGAATGAACCTTGAAGAGTGGGTGGCACCAATACCAGGTCTACCGTGCTTGACAGGCTTGTATGAAATTGAGAACTCAGCCAAGTAATGGCCAATCATCTCAGGTTTGATTTCAACCTGGTTGAAAGTCTTGCCATTGTACACTCCAATTATGCTACCAATCATCTCAGGTACGATAATCATGTTCCTCAGGTGTGTGCGAACTGGTTCCGGCTTCTCACCTGGTGGAGCCTCCCTTTTCTATAAAATCAATCAGAAAGGATAATTAGGGGCATAATTTTGAACAATATCTCACATACAAAACCGCCACCAGTAGTTCATTTCTAATGTCAACATAAAATAAATATCATCAATCAAAAGAAGGTCTCAGCAGTATCAAGACAGTTTTTGTAAGAGTCCTTTTACAAGAGATGCCATGCACAATATGCAACAACGCCAACAAGAGACCTATTTCGATATATACATAGTCATGTTTTCCAGTACCAGTCCATCACCATAACATATGAAAACAAAATCCAAGATTTTCGACACTTGATAGGTTGCAAGAAGTAGACGTCTCAAGCCAACCATAAAAATTTAACCTAAAGCTAACTCTAAATTTTGTAATATTGCCATGTCCAGGTCGGCATTGCGTAGGGTGTTCAGCACTTCAGCCCACTAAATATCCTAGTTCAACATTCCACGACTATGCTAAACCCTAATTAACATACATACAACTATATATGAAAGCGAACTTCAACACTTGATTTCGCGAAACAAGGAATATTAATGATCCATATAACGACCATAACTGATTGTTTGCCAACAATGAAACGATTCAAAGAGAAATTACCGCTTTGCGGAGCTTCTTAATCAAAGCCATTGGCTTCCTCTTCAGCCCTCTCTGAAACCTGTCACACCACCACCACAAAATATAAAGGCAATCCAATTCAAAAATTCCATCAAAACAGAGACAAATCCAGTGAATCCAGACGAGGCAAAGAGCTTAAGATTCACCTTCTGCGAGCTCGAGCAGTGAAGAGCTTGACGAGCTCATCAGTTGACATATCGAGAAGAGCATCGAGATCGACGCCTCTGAAACTAAACTTCTTGAACGTTCTCTTCTTTGGCAGTCCAGGGGCGACATCAGCCTCAACGTCCGCCTGAAAAACGCAGATTCATCACAGATTCAGAAAACACGTGAATGGAAAACGGAGAAAACTTGACGAAATTGATACTCACCATGGCTGCGAAATGAGATGTGAGAGAGAAAGTGGCCGCTAGGGTTTCGAGTGAACAGAAGCTCCTCCTCTACAATTTTAACCCTAGTGTGTGTCTGTGTGATCTGATGAGGAAGAGGCTCTGTATAACTAGTTTAACTTTATGGGCCTTAACATTCATCATTTTGTTTTAGGCCCTTCGGTATGTTTTCAAGTTTCAACCAGATCGGCCCATTTAGGCCATTACAGACCCATTATAGACAGGCCCGATCAGGCCTTTTCGGCCGATTTAAATATTTTTGACTTAACTTACTCACGTTGTTCACTTTATCTTTATTAATCGATCCCAATGACCTTTACAAAAATAATAATTATTTAATGGATAAAAAAATGATATAAATATTTTAAATTATCGAATTAACACTGCCTATATCTCTCAATTGTTTCTTCTTCTAACAAATTGACTCTCTTTAACAACTCTCTCTCTCTCATTTTCTTCCGCTATTTACAGACTGAATTTTGATTAATAAATTAATAAATTATTTCATTTCATTATACCCAATATATGGATATTAAAATGTAAGTATTTCTTTCGCTATTTACAGACTGAATTTTGATTAATAAATTAATAAATTATTTCATTTCATTATACCCAATATATGGATATTAAAATGTAAGTATTTATTTCACCTAAAAAATTTTAACTCAATCAATTAGGAGGATCACAATACATTATTATTATAATATCTTTAATTAAAATTACAAAATTGATTAAAATTATTTATTTATAACTATACAGTCATGTGTGCATGTATGTATTTTTTTTAAATATTTGCTTATAAAATGAAATATTATTTTTAATTGGTGCATTCATATGTTAGGACTTATAAATAGACGATGGAGGATCAATACAAGGGAAAATTTCAGTTTACCCCCCAATAGTGAATTAATGTCAGATTCCCCCCTAAACTTTCTGAAACTTCACTAAGCCCCCAAAGGGGCAAAGTGAAAAGAATTGTGGGAGGGTCAAAGACCATTCTGCCCTCAATGAATTATGTTTGCAATAAACTGAAGGAGGACTCTGATGCAAGAGGGAGGGCCAATCGAACTCATGACTTTGATGGTGATTTGCCCTTTGTGAAATTGCTTTTCTTTCACCTTTGAAGCAGGGGTTGGAGCACGCACACAACTAAGGAAAGAGGGAGGGACCGAATTTGCAAAGGTGAAGTAGAACGTAAGCCCTAACTAAGAGCTGGACGCCGTTGGCACGCCGCGCCTCAGTGCTCCGTCGGCGGCCATCTTCCTCGCCACGCCGCGCTGCGCCTCTTCACATCGTCTCCAAGACACATATGACATATTTCCAAGACATATATGATATATTTCCAAGACATATATGAACGATTTCCAACATACTTGTGTAATTTTCTGAGTCTCAGAAATCGTTAATCTAAATTCATGCTTGCATTTCGCGTATGGATTTTCAAGACACATATGATATATTTCCAAGACATATATGACGAATTTCCAACATATATGTTGTAATTTTCTGAGTCTCTGAAATCTTCTTAGGTAAATTCATGCTTTCATTTCCCATGCGTTTCCAAGACACATTTGGCATCTGCAATTCTTATGTTGTTAAATTGTCTATTTCATTTGCAAATTTCTAATTGATTTAATTTTGTCATGTGATTGAAATGTGGGAATTAATTATGTGCAGCAACACACTCTGAGAATGAGTAGTAGTTGTGCAAATCAATTATTTTGCATCTTCCATGTGGGAGGAAAGTATGTTAAGAGCTTAGATGAAAAGATGATATATGAGGGTGGAATTGTAAGTGGAAGAATGATAAGTAAAGGGATTACGTATGAATGCCTCAAGAGTTTGATAGCAACATATGTGTGGCCGGAAAGTGGTGAATTCAACATGAAGTACACCATTGGTTTTGCCAGGGACACATTATGGGAAAGCAGCTATCGTGTGTATACAGTATACACACAATCTATTTTCGTTTTTTGTAATGAAAGGTAAATGTCCTTTTGAATTTCAGGATAATACTTTGTGGCTTTTGGACCTAAGCACCCAAATGAAATTTGCTCATAACTATGTAAATGGACATGACTTATATGATATGATAAGTTATATTGCATGAGATAACATCTTTTGTATTGCTAGTAGCTTTAGTGTTAAGGTTTCAAAATGTAGATCATCACAACCTTGATGAGTATGCCATTATTTTTCTTTCTGTAGGCCCCTGGGTAGTTGTGGAAATATTATCGAAACTTGTATTGCCAAAATTCGTCCAATTCATCTAATTTTTTGACTTATCATTCAAGGAAAACTCTTGATATGAAATTTAAAACCAAAGTTTTTAGCTATGTATTATTCAAGGAGCCTAAATTCATCCAATTTTTTGACTTATCAAATCATGACAATCATGTTGTAAAAACGCAAGAAAGTCTTAGAAATCCGTCATATGTGCCTTGAAAATCCATGTTATGTGCTTTGGGAATACGTATGTGAAATGGAAGTATGAATGGCCAGATTGGACGATTTCAGAGACTTGGAAAATTACAAGAATCATGTTGGAAATTGTTCATATACGTCTATGAAATACGACATATGTGCCTTGAAAATCCATGTTGTGTTTTGGGAATACATATGTGAAATGGAAGTATGAATGGCCAGATTGGACGATTTCAGAAACTTGGAAAATTACGAGAGTCATGTTGGAAATTGTTCATATATGTCTATGAAATACGCCATATGTGTCTTGGAAATGCATATGGGAAATCGAAGCATGAATTGTTAGATTGGACTATTGTTGAGACTTGGAAAATTATGAAATTGAAATTGGAAATTGTTCATATATGCCTTAGAAATCCGTCATATTTGTCTTGTAAATCCAAACAAGAAATAGAGCATGCATTGTTATATTAGACGACAATTGTAGAAACTTGAAAAATTACGAGTCATGTTGGAAAATTTTCATATATGTCTTAAAAATCCTTCTTATATGTCTTGCATTGTGAAATCGAAGCATGAATAGTTGATAAGCCAACTTTGAAGACTTGGAAAATTACGACATATATGTTGGAAATTTCTCATATATGTCTTGGAAATACGTCATATGTGTTTTATAAATCCAAACTTGAAATGGAGCATGCATTGTTAGATTGGAATAGTTGATAAGCCAATGCTGGAGACTTGGAAAATTACGACATATATGTTGGAAATTCCTCATATATGTCTTGGAAATACGTCATATGTGTCTTATAAATCCAAACTTGAAATGGAGCATGCATTGTTAGATTGGACAATTTTATATACTTGGAAAATTACAAGAATCATGTTGGAAATCTACGTACTTATGTTGGAAATCCACACATAAGTCTTGGAAATTTATCACTACAATCATTAACTATATCTTTTTCAAATAACCCTTTTGGCAATAAGGTTATTTCCATGCAAGTGAAAACAATTTCTCAAATGTCACTAGTTCACTAACATAATTCAAATAACCCTATTTGTTACAATATCATCATTACAACATGGCTGCAATTTGTCAGGTGTCAAAGGGCATGGAGTAATCATTCTCCGCCCTTTCATTAACACATTTGTTGTATAAATATCCTTATAGTCTTACTGCAATTTTTTCCACTCCTTTACAGCTGTTGTGGAGGCATCTTTGAATTGATGCTTCTTCCTCATATTGTTGGCTTTAACAAAATCTTTCCTAAACCTTTTCCATCCACTTACACGAACTTGTTGTTTCCTTTCTTCATATTTCTGCTCCATCTTTATACACCCTAAAAAAATAACACACAAACACATCAACTTTTTAGAGATTTATATCAATTGAACACATAAACTAATAAGCAATGATGCAATTTTAATTTTATAGTGAAAAAAGGAAACAGTAGGAAAACATGCTTCCAAAAGAGATTTCGATAAACTTTGGACATCTTTTACAATCCTTGGACCATTCTCCTCTGTCTTCAAAACAAAAACAAATTTATGGTTATGATACATCACTAAAAACGATGATTAAATGCTAATAGTAATGCCTCATGATTAACTAAATCAACAAGACAAGCATCGATCTAATCCAAGAACTTTCGTGGTAATATATAAAAGCTAAATTAACCATCTATGAACAAGAAAAACAAAATCATGGTGTGGCAAGCTAGCCAATTCAGCAAGTCAAAGAGACAAAAAAAGAGAAGATCTTGTTAGTGTAACCTAATGGCACAACAGAAATAGTCCCAAACATCTTATCAATATCAAATGATGAAAAACAGAGAAACATAGACGCAAAAGCCTCATCTTTAGCATATAAATATCCACATTGTCATTTTGACTTATTCACATATGAATAGATGCTTGAATTGAAAAATCAAATAAACAAACAAAGACATGTTGGAAGCAAAGAATAATCAGATTATTGCTCACAAAAGCCTCATGTTCAGTATAGTAATCTCTGCAATTTCAAGCACAGCCAGAAAAAAGACAAAAATAATTTTAAAAAAATAATACCTATCACTTTATGTTAGTGGAGAGCAGAAAGAGAAAAATTTAAAAAGGGAAAAACATACTGGTATAACATAACTAGTTCAGGAAACACAATAAAGTGCATAGGAAAAGAATAATAGGCAATATAAATTCTATGATATGGGTTAATGGAAAACTCTCTTGGTAAGAAAAAATTAATTGTGATGTTGTGCAATTCATACGGTTGTTCTCATTTGGTAGAATAAGATTTGTATTTTTTTTATAGAAGCCAGCAGTTGTTGTTCATAAAGAAATATCAACTAGCTTCTAAAATAAGACTAATATATTAATGATATGATGATGATGATGATGCAAAGTAAGTATTAAATTAATACAGAGTGAGTAGTATCATACATTCTCCAACTTCTTTTTTTTTTTAGCTCGAAACTAATTTAAAAAGGTCATGAGCCTACTCTTCACAATGATGACTACCATAGCCCTATACAAAGTAAAGAGGAATAAGAGAGTTTCATTGAGGCCTTACTTTAGTTCACACCAGAATTATTCCTAGAGCATTAAGATTGCTATAATTGCTTCCATTATGATCATGATCATCATATCATCAAGAAACTATCTTTTTCACTTGTTATATATATATATACATCAACTACCCACAATTATGCATCAAGTAAATCAAATCAAGCATATATAGTCGCTTCAGTTCAAGAAGAAGAGTCAAATTGAAAACCCAAGGTCACTCGCATAACTTTCTCATGAATATGATGAAAAAATAAAATAAGAAAAAGTAAGCAGCCACATATTTTCCTTTTCTACCCTCAATTAGCAACTTAGCACAAAGTGCATGAGAAATGCTATGGCAGAGATTGATTCGAAGCAGAAGGTATAACGAAATTACATATCAAGACAAAACATCAAGAAATTCAAAAACCCCTTACAATCCACAAAGCGAAAATCCCAAAATGTATGAAAATCTTCGCAAACAAACTCATCTCGTCGACCCAAAGAAATATGAAACATGGAATTTTGATGTAATTTACTTTTGTGTTTTCAATTTTACATTTTAAGTATCAAAAAAAGAAAAAAATACACCAAACCTGAACATTGTTGCAGCGACGGAAGTTGCAGTGAAGAGGCAAATGACGTTGTTGCAGCGAAGAGGCAGAGATGGAGAAACAGAGGCAGATGATGCTGTTGTAACGAGCTTCATACACCTCACTGTGATGCCGTCGAATCCACCGCCGTCGTCGCCGTCGTCACAATGGAAGTAGAAGGAGGGAGAGAGAGGGAGAGAGACAGTAGGGCGTGGTGAGGCGCGGCTTGGCAATATGACGGAGCTGCAGACCACAATGAACCAGTGATGGTGTGGTGAGGGTGTGGAAGAAGAGAGAGAGAGATTGTACGGTGTGGTGAGGAAATGGAAGAATGTCTTAAGGTTTGCTTCATCCCTTCCCTCTCGCATCTTGCATCAGTCCCCTCTTCTTCAGATTATTGCTATTTCCTTTTTGAGGGGTAAAAGGTCTTTGAGCATTCTAGAAATATCTTCACTTTGCCCCCTTGGGGCCTTAGTGAAGTTTTAGAAAGTTAGAGGGGGAATCCGATTTTAATTTGTTATTGTGGGGGTAAGCTGAAATTTTCCCTCAATACAAAGCTTTAAAGGGTTAAGGTGAAAATCCACCCTGAAAATGTTCAAAAAATCTTAATGTTGCTCTGAAAGTATTTTTTGTCTCAAATCCGCCCTAGAACTTTAAAATGGTAGCAATGGTGCCCCAAGCTGTTTATAAAGTTAATTTCGACCATTAACTTAAGTGTTTGACTCATAGCATACTTGTGTCGTCTTCTCATTGACACAAAAGAATGACTCATTATCTATATGGCAGATTTTTTGAAAAATAATAAACACCAAACAACTTCACCCCCACAACGACCTCCTTCTTCCCATCACTGACAATCTCTTATGCTCCCATCCACTATAACACCTAAAATTTTCTACTATACTATAGCATTTTTAATCGAATTACAACAATTCTTCAGTGTCAGAAGCCCAAAAATACGAAAAATTTAAAACTTTTTCTTTTCAATCATTAAATCAATTTTCTTTCTATTAGAATGGACTTTCCGGACAAATTGAACAATTTAAAATTTTGTTTAAAGAAAAGTGGTTCATAAAACAATTAAAAGTACATTAATCCTCTTAGGGTATCTATTCTCTATTCATAATACTTAGGAATTTAAAATTCCTTTATAAATTTATACAATTCTATTTTCTATGATTTCTGCTATTAATTTAATAATTTAATTTTATATCATATACAAATAACACTACTAAAATATTCAACTATCATAGTAAAGTACTCCCGCAGATATTCTTACTTTTCAAAACATAATCTTAATTTCTTCGTCTAATCTTCTTCTAGCACTCCTGCCTTAACTCAACCATCTCACAATCTCTCAGCTTCTCTGAAACAGCAATTTAATGCAGTTTATGTCATTCACTGTAAATTTCATGTATACATTGTCATGTATACATTTTATAAACCTTTACAAATAATGATAGTATTTATCCTATTAATCTGGGTGCAATCTGCACCTACCAACTACTGATAACGATATCTTCGTTAACTAGTGGAGGTTCTACCTGCAGGATTTCTAGTTATAACATTTAAAATCATAACGTAACTGGTCTGGCAAAATGGGAGCGACCTACCTAACCCCTGGAGTACTCCAACATTATAGGAATAAAAGACACACCTCTTAAATGCAACAAGTATTACAAAATTATACATGCAATTTGAGTGTAATGAGATAAACTACTACCTGGATCCCATAACATATTCTTGAATTAGCTTTTTTCCTTCTACTTTCTCGAGCTTATATCAAGAGTAGTGTTCAAAGACCCGGACTGAACCAGGCAGTCGGGACCGGTTGAACTGTGAACCACCCACAAATCCAGTCCGAGTGAGCCTTTAGCCCGGGAAGGCAGGTGAACCGGTTCAACTCGCCCAAAACCGGGAAACCTGGCCAGAACTGTGGGTTGAACCGGTTCTCTCCTTTTCTTTTTCTTTTTTTAAAAATTTGATTTTTTTTATTTTGTTATAATTCACCTAATTACCAACTTTTACTTCACTTAATTTTAGAAACAAGGAAATTATAATATTTTAAATGCTATTATACTTGCATATGTTTAGTATTTAATTGTTATTGCTCTTAGTATTTGTATTTTAGTGTGTGGATTGTAGAATAATATTTATTTTCACGTGTACTCAACTAATATTTTATATTTTTCCCTCTATAGAAACATCAAAATATTCATGTTTGATGAATCATGCATACTTATCTATGTTTACATTCTGATATTAGTGATTATTAATGTTAATATAAAAAAATTATTATTTTAATATAACCGGTCCGATCTCGATCCGACTATTAACCCTTAAACCAATGACTCATCTGGTTCGGTGTCCGGTCCGGTTTTTGAACATTGATCAAGAGTTAGGGCTTATATACATATATGGGTTTAGGTTAGGGGTTGAACTATAAATTAATCGACGCTTCTCTCTCGATTCACGACTTAATTAATACTACCCAAGTCTTTTTATTTAAGCAAATTATAATTTATCCATACTTTTATAGGTTCTGGATCATCCAAGATCACTTTGATAATTTACCTATATTAAAGTTTCTTATTCTCAATGTTTGACCAATAGTTTTTATAAAAAAAATTATTCTTTAAAGACCTTAGTTGTTCACACACATAAACACACACCTGTATATATATACTTACTTCCTATTTATTATAAAATTTTAATAATAACTCAATCAATAGTGTAAATCAAGCCCAAATAATTCAATTTATTAAAGAATATTAAAAATCACCAATCACAATCAACCCAAACCATATCTCCCAAAATAACACTTCACTTCCTTCTTACTAATGAATGACTAACAATTCGAATCACTAATTTAATTACAAAAACAGTCACTGCAACCGACCACATCAATAGCCCCATTAAACCATAGAGTCTCCAACTTCAAATTTCTAAACAAGTTTTACCTTAGAATCGAATTGAATTAGTTTCCAAATCCAATTCTTAACTCCACCTATTCAAACATTTTAGAGTAACCAAATTAATTCCTTTGTAATATACTAAAACCAAATCTAAATTCTTAAAAACTTGTCTCTTGTCACATTCATAAAATTTCACTCCTTTTTCCATAAATTAACCAGAATTTGAACGTGAAACTTGAGAATCAACCATTAATGAACTTCCAATCCTTTCCAACTCCACTTTTATTAATTATTTTACCAAAACCCCAACATAAACTATCAAAACAAAGCACATGCTCCAAATTAATCAACCAAAAACTTAATCATCACTCCCTTTTCTACGACCTGAAATCAATGACCTAATTATCATAATCATTAAACATTGTAATCAAGATTCTACATTCTATAATCGGTTCACATATGTTTAATCACTTAGAGAACTACAATTATACAAGTCACTTCTTTCCAACCATAACAGAAAGATTAACCTCCAGTACGCTATACATTCATCTCTTTCTCCTAAGATTTTCAATTCCTCTATAACACTAACCAGCATTTAGAAACTTCAGGCAATAACAACTTAACGAGTTCAATTATATACCTAACAATATCTTAATCATTTCATATAGCCCCAGTAAAAGAAACCAATATTGTAACACATCTTCCTATTTAACCTCAACTTCATAATCAATAACAATCATTCCCAACTTCTTAATGAATACATAGATCAACATCTAAAATCCCCCAATCCCAACTTGATGCTTCAACATTTTATTCAGCATATGTGGACCTTTAAACCAAAACTTATGCAACTTCTTATATTTAGGTAACAACACAAAACAACCAGCATTAAATTGGACCATCTAGTTCAGCAACTACGTGGCTACTAATTAGAGAAATCTTATTTTCAATCACCTATGATTGCATCCAGAAACAGAGCACAACAATCCCAATTAATGAGTTACAACTTGAATCAAATCATATCCATAAATCATCTCTATTAGTTTCCCAATCTTTTGCTCCATCATTACTAAATATATCCCCTTAATTCTTGAGAAATCATAACTTAGATTCCGATAGGATCAATTAGATATCATAATAGGAAACCTTCAAATCCAAAATCACCAAAACCATCAAAAAGAAAATCCATCATTAGATTGCCAACCAAACTTTAATTCTACTAAGCCAACATTCCAAATTACAAAATAAGTCGTAGCACAATAAACTAAAACAAGAACAAAGCATGGGAAACTTATGTTTGAAATTTCCTTGACCAACAACGGACAGTAGCTTAAATCAATTCTAATTCAAGTTTAATAACATCATAGTTCCTCCCTCTATAATTTGGAATGATTCTTACCTCTACCATCCTAAAGTCTTCATCATCATCAAAGACAACTAGAACACTATATTAATCCCATCCTCAATCACCATTTCAATTTAATTCTTTCAATCCATTCCTTCTTAAAACTCTAAAGTTCCATCAATTGACCACCTAGAACTTTGCTACTAAAAAACTTTTAATCTTTCAATCTTTAAATCATTCATGATACAATTTCTCATTACTCCAATCCATACTTCATTGTTTCCCAAGATCAACTCCATTATTTAAATAAATGTCTTCTTTAATGCATTTAAAATTTCACAGCCACATATATTCACACTTAAATCCATTCTCTTATCTTACTATTTACTTAAAATCTTTAACATAACGAAACTTAAACACAAACTATTCAAATCTCAGTAAAACTTAGAACACAATCACCATATTCCAATTTCTAGAATTTTATATCCTCTTATGAAAAATCTAACATACAAAACCATAATTAATCCTTCTTCATCACTTGAAAACAAAACATATACCTCCAACTAGTCAACTATCACTTAACGTTACTCCCTTTCCTTCCAACTCGAATTTGATATCCTACTGTAACTAATCATTAGTAATTATTGCAGAATCAAATAATCATCAATATAGGGTAACAATGAGCTTAATCTACAATTTATTCATACAACCTAACCTTAATCCCAAAGTTACAACAATTAACAATATAATCCTTACTTCATGACACTAATTCAATTCCAGTAAAACATCCCCTTCAATTAACCTCAATCCTACACAATCAACAGAGCTTCCATCTTCCTTTTAGCATAATTGAAAAACAAAAATTGCAGAAGAAGGGACAAGAATTCGAACCCTCAACAGAATCAGTCACAGAAGAACAAAAATCATAACTAGTACAAAACTTCAATTCACTTTCTCCTCCATCATAAGTAGAACACAATCATAGAAAAACAAGAATTCATCGAGAACAAAAACCAGCATAACAGAGGGGAACAAATTCGAATGAACAGGGAAATCGAGCAAAATCCAACAATTCCCAACCTCGATCAAATTGAGCATACAGGACACTCATCTTAGCTTTCTACTCTTAGATATATTACTTCACAAATTTTTTCCCTTGGACCCGTCAGATCAGCTGAAACAGGGAAGCAAGAAGAAAAGAAAAATTCCAAAAGCCTCAGAAATTAAATATGTAAAACACTCTATAGACACCTACTCCCGATTTTGTTTAATTAAGCTTCCAAGCAACGCACACCCAAAATTCTTCAGAAATGGCTTTGGGTGAACAGTAATCCCGAAGAGAAATTTCAAGAAAACTCGGCTAAACACTCAACCACTCCTCAAAACATTTCCCAAAATCTTAAGTCTAAAGATAGGTTTCATTTTCACTGGTTTAATCAACCTCAAAAACCCCAGAAGCTCAAGTCAATTTTCTCTCTAATCTCACACGAATCAGAGGAACGAAGTGCAGAAATCACGAGAAGAGAGTCACCTAAACTTAGGTGGCCTTGCTTACTCTGTCGCGCCCTGAGCCGTCGTGAGTCGTCAAATGCCGTTGATTGTCACTGGCAGGCGCATGGGACAGAGGAAGATTGAGAGAGAGAGAGAGAGAGAGTAGAGTGATATCGGGTGAGGGAGAGAATGAGGGAAAATGAAATTAAAGAGAAGGAACACGTGGAGTATATGTGGTGGAAGGAAAGGTAGATATATTTTTTTAAGAGTGTTTTACCATCTTGCCCTTTCTTTTATAACTGGAGATATTTTTAACTAGGGGCAGATACTGTCATTTTTATTTCCTTTTTCGCATTTTTCCCCTCAATGGTAATTTTATTTACCATTACCATTTTTAAATTAATCTGAATTTATTCCAACAATAATTTTTTAGATATGCTTTAATTTTCAAATTTATTTATAAAGATTTTTAAATACTAAACAATACCCCAATGTTCTAAATATTCCCTTATTTAAATTCATCTTTTAACTATTTTTCCTCAATTAATAAAAAAATAAGCCTTAAAAATTATTAAAAATACATCTGACATCATGAATTTATTTATAAAACTTTTTAATTTCTAAATGCCACCCTAAGACCTTAAATAAATCCTTATTATTTCTTTTTGAAAATTTGGGGTGTTACATCCACCACAATTTTCTCACCCATCAATTTTGCCATAAATTTTTCTTTTGCTTCCCTTCGTTTCCTTCACTCCTGTCGTACACAAAACATTCACATACAAACGTGGCGAAGTTTGCGAATCCATCACTAATGAACCCCAATAGCAGAGAAAACACCTATCATCTTCTTTTTCACTTCACAACCTCAGAATAGCCCAACAATTAAACTATAAAGAATGATACTTTCAATTCAAAACAAATTAATTAATACATGCACACTAAATTGAAGAAAGCCAACTCAAGGATCCCGTGAATTAGGAAGAACTCAGGGGGCAAGTGAAGTGTTTGTTAAAAATACACCTCAAAAGGTAGATATATAGATAGATAGGTAGGTAGGTAGGTAGATAGGTAGATAGATAGAGGTGGTAGGTAGGTAGGTAGATAGGTAGATAGAAAAGAAACTCAAAAACCCAGAATAATGAACCTTTTTTTCACATAATCACCCACTTATCCTGAAAACAAAAAAAAATCCCATCAACATCAGAAGCATCCATTGTAAAGAAGAAGGATCCAACATAATAAAAATAATTAATCAACAAGAAAAAACCCAAGAGGAGAATGCGAATCTGGAGCATGAACGGTGACGAATAATCAAACCTAAAATTTTTTAGGGGAAGTGATTGACTCGCCTCCAATGGCCACAAGCCTAGGTCTTAATGCGGAGCCAAACCATTGTTGATTTATTCTAATTGCATTCAAGAAAAGAAAGAGCAAACAGGGGAAATTGATGGTAGGAGATGGTGACGAAGTAGATTTACACTTACACAGATGCTATTTCATTGGTGAAGGACTGCATCAGCCTCAGGAAATTGTCATTAAAGAAAGTGAGAAAAGAAGAAACTATTAGGAGTATTTCATATGTGACAAGGGAAATGGAAACGGTGAGAAGTGACGTTGAGGGTAGGCTTGGATTGAAGAAGATAGGTAACAAACCTAACTTCTTCTTTTCATTTTTCAGCAATTTTTTCACCAGACTTTTTTTTAGAGAGAGTGAGAGAGAAAGAGTGAGGTGAGGATGAGGTGGAAAAGTGGTATACATGTGGCTGACAGATAAGCAATTACGGTTAACATTAACAGTCAACACTAATTGTGGATTAAAAAGGGCAACATTGCTACCACTTTAAACTTCCAGGGCAGAATTAAGGAAAAAAATACTTCCGGGTAAACATTGAGATTTTTTAACACTTTCAGGGTGATTTACACCTTAACCCAACTTTAAACCATACTGAATGGCTCCCATTTGTCATGGCAATGTTTTTCATTTAAGATTTGATCCATGTCTTAATAATTTTAATTTTATGTGTTTTTTATCCCTTTAATATTAAAATAATATTAAGATACAAACAATTTTGCAATTGATTCTTCTTTTTTCCAATTAATTTGCAAACACATAGAAAAAGGAAGTGGGGTTTTCGAGAGAGGGGGAGTCAATTCGGAAGAAGAAATATATGAGATATGGAAAGAATATATAGAGAAGGTTAATTTGGTAATTTAAAATATTGTTTTTATTTTTTTTGTCATTATAAATAATTATTTTTTTAAAGGTCCTTAGGAGTAATTAGTTTTTTTTCCTTGGTCCCTCTCCCTAATTTTCCTTTTGTCTTATGTAAAAATTGTAATAAACCATACAAACTATCATTATGCGTCATACCACGTCAATTCAGATTCATCTTTCTAAAGAAACGAAATTATCAACATTTGGGGAAATTACTGCATGTAACATCCTTCACAAACTTAGCAATGAGATTCTTTCTATAAATTTGTATTAGAGCCACTGATTCTCTGTAACCTCTTAGTTTATGTTGCATTGCATATAGTTGAAAAGTGGCAATATAATTAATTTATGCACATACCTTTTTATTTATTTGTGGGTCTCATCATTAGGTGGGGAGAGAGATGGTAAATACGTTACGAAAGAAACTATAAATGGTGACGCATCATCGGTTAACAACAATCCACCACTATCTTCCCCAAGGAGTGAAGAGTTGTTAAGACAACTTCGCGACACGATTCTTTCTAAAGATGAGCGATTGAAGAGATTTGAGGATAATGGAAAACATCATATGTACATATATCACATATCAAATCTAGAAATAAGAGAAAACTTGTTGAGATCGAAACTCACTATAGATATGGAATAAGATCGTAAGAGAAAGTGGTTGCTAGGAGTTTGGGTGAAGCAAAAATTCTTCCTCTACAATTTTAACCCTAATACTATAAGTAGTTTGATAGCTTGTTTTATGGGTGTGAACATTTATCATATTGTTATAAACCCTTTACTATGTGTTCAATCAAATCGGCCCATGTGGCCCATATTGTTTTGGTAAAAAAAATCAGATCGGCCCATGTGGCCCATAGACAGGGCGACTCAGGCCTTTTTGGCCATCTTTATATTTTTAACTTTTGACTTGATTTGCTTATTGTTGTTGTTAACTTTTTTTATACATATAAAAACTGTATCAGATCATATTAGCTGCCTTCTCTCTTATGGAGTATCAACTTAACTTAATCATTCTGAAGAAATGGAATCACAGACTTTGGGGGGATTGCAGCACCACTAACTCAGTCAATAAAAGACAAGATTTTGTTGCAAAAGCATCCACAGTTAAATTTGTTTCACAATCAAATAACACAATATCAACTTATTAACCCTCACTACTACAGAAATACCCTATTGCAGCGCAACAATAGCAGCGCTTATAAAATGTAAGTGATGGGATAGGTATAATATGACCTATACCAGCGCTTATAAATAAAAGTGCTGGTATAGGTATAAGCATATAGCAGCGCTTAAGCGCTGCTATAGACCCCCTGGAATTTAAAAAATATGTAAAACAATTTAAAAAAAAATTGGCAAATTGTTTTACAATTTTTTTAAATCAAAATTTAAACCCAGGGGCCTATACCAGCGCTTAAGCGCTGGTATAGGCCCCTGCGGTTTATTTTTTATATTAAAAAATATTTAAAGCAATTTAAAAAATATTGGAAAATTTTTTTACATATTTTTTTCAACAAAAAATAAACCCCGGGGGCCTATACCAGCGCTTAAGCGATGGTATAGGCCATTGGGATTTATTTTTTATATTAAAAAATATTTAAAACAATTTAAAAATAATTGGAAAATTGTTATACAATTTTTTTAAATAAAAATTAAATCCAACGCTGGTATAGGCCCCTGGGATTTAATTTTTGTATTAAAAAATATTTAAAACAATTTAAAAAAAATTGACAAATTATTTTACATATTTTTTTCAACAAAAAATAAACCCCGGGGGCCTATAGCAGCGCTTAAGCGATGGTATAGGCCCTTGGGATTTATCTTTTATATTAAAAAATATTTAAAACAATTTTAAAATAATTGGAAAATTGTTATACAATTTTTTTAAATAAAAATTAAATCCAAGGGGCCTATACCAGCGCTTAAGCGCTGGTATAGGCCCCTGGGATTTAATTTTTGTATTAAAAAATATTTAAAACAATTTAAAAAAAATTGACAAATTCTTTTACATATTTTTTTCAACAAAAAATCAACCCCAGGGGCCTATACTAGCGCTTAAGCGCTGGTATAAGCCCCTGGGATTTATTTTTTCTATTAAAAAATATTTAAAACAATTTAAAAAAATTGGAAAACTGTTTTACATATTTTTTTCAATAAAAAATAAACCCCAGGGGCCTATACCAGCGCTTAAGCGCTGCTATAGGCCCCTGGGGTTTTTTTTTATATTAAAAAATATTTAAAACAATTTAAAAATAATTGGAAAATTTTTTACAATTTTTTTAAAATAAAAATTAAATTCCAGGGGCCTATACCAGCGCTTAAGCGCTGCTATAGGCCTAAATATGTATTTTTAGATTTTGTTTTCTTTTTTAAAATTAATTATTATTTTAAAAATTAGTTTTAGATATTTTTTAAATAAAATTTAAATGACAGGGGCCTATATAGGCCTATTAGGTATTTTTAAATTTTCTTAATTTTTTTAAAATGAATTAATATTTTTAGAATTGGTTTTTGATATTATTTAAATAAAATTTAAATCACAAGGGCCTATAGCAGCGCTTAGTCGCTAAGCGCTGCTATAGGCCCTTGTGATTTAAAAAAAATTGACAAATTATTTTACATATTTTTTTCAACAAAAAATCAACCCCAAGGGCCTATACCAGCGTTTAATCGCTGGTATAGGCCCCTGGGATTTATTTTTTCTATTAAAAAATATTTAAAACAATTTAAAAAAATTGAAAAACTGTTTTACATATTTTTTTCAATAAAAAATAAACCCCAGGGGCCTATACCAGCGCTTAAGCGCTGCTATAGGCCCCTGGGGTTTTTTTTTATATTAAAAAATATTTAAAACAATTTAAAAATAATTGGAAAATTTTTTTACAATTTTTTTAAAATAAAAATTAAATTCCAGGGGCCTATACCAGCGCTTAAGCGCTGCTATAGGCCTAAATATGTATTTTTAAATTTTGTTTTATTTTTTAAAATTAATTATTATTTTAAAAATTAGTTTTAGATATTTTTTTAAATAAAATTTAAATGACAGGGGCCTATATAGGCCTATTAGGTATTTTTAAATTTTCTTTATTTTTTTAAAATGAATTAATATTTTTAGAATTGGTTTTTGATATTATTTAAATAAAATTTAAATCACAAGGGCCTATAGCAGCGCTTAGTCGCTAAGCGCTGCTATAGGCCCTTGTGATTTAAAAAAAATTGACAAATTATTTTACATATTTTTTCAACAAAAAATCAACCCCAGGGGCCTATACCAGCGCTTAATCGCTGGTATAGGCCCCTGGGATTTATTTTTTCTATTAAAAAATATTTAAAACAATTTAAAAAAATTGGAAAACTGTTTTACATATTTTTTTCAATAAAAAATAAACCCTAGGGGCCTATACCAGCGCTTAAGCGCTGCTATAGGCCCTTGGGGTTTATTTTTTATATTAAAAAATATTTAAAACAATTTAAAAATAATTGGAAAATTTTTTTACAATTTTTTTAAATAAAAATTAAATCCCAGGGGCCTATACCAGCGCTTAAGCGCTGCTATAGGCCTAAATATGTATTTTTAAATTTTGTTTTCTTTTTGAAAATTAATTATTATTTTAAAAATTAGTTTTAGATATTTTTTAAATAAAATTTAAATGACAGGGGCCTATATAGGCCTATTAGGTATTTTTAAATTTTCTTTATTTTTTTAAAATGAATTAGTATTTTTAAAATTGGTTTTTTATATTATTTAAATAAAATTTAAATCACAGGGGCCTATAGCAGCGCTTAGTCGCTAAGCGCTGCTATAGGCCCCTGTGATTTAATTCTTTTTAAAAAAAAATTGTCTAAAACAAATTTTAAATAAAATTTAAATCACAGGGGCCTATAGCAGCGCTTAAGCGCTGCTATAGGCCCCTGTGATTTAAATTTATTTGAAAAATATCTAAAACCAAATTTAAAAATACCAATTTTTAAACACCCGCCCAATTTTCCCCTATTTCCCTCCCTAATTTCATCCACCCTCCCTCCTCAATGACACACACACAAAAACTCTTCTTTTATTTCCCTTTCTCTATCTCTCAACACACACACACAAGCTCCCTCTCTCACCGACGCACACACACTCTCATTCTCTCTTCTCTGTTCTTTGTCTTCCAGCGGCGGAATCGGCCCCATCGACGGCGTTTGACGGTGGAAAACGTTCGCAGAAGCTTGAAACAAGTTTAGGTAAGCCTTCTTCTCTTGTTTCTTCTCTTTTCCGCCGCGATTTTTGAGTGGATGGGGAGAAATGATTCGAATTTCTGAGATGTTTTTGAAGTTTCTAAAATTATAGAAATGGTGCTTGAGGCTTGTTCTTGATGTTTTGGGTGTCAATTTTGGGAAAGGAAGTTGAATAGGACCAATTTTTGCACAAAATTCCTCCTCTGGCACTGTTCATCCGAAGCAAAAATTGGGATTTTCGGATGTTTGTTGTTTTGAAGTTTAATTGCTTGTGATTTCTAGCAATTCTAAGACTATGGAATGGATTGAATGTGTGTTCTTGAGGTTAGGGAATTTTTGGGATTTAATTCTTGTCTCCCCTGTTCCTGCGCGTTTTCTGGGCTGAGAAGGGGAAAATGTCTGTAGTTTCTAAATTGATGCAGGGATAAAAATTAATTTTTTTTTAAAAAAAATAATACCTATAGCAGCGCTTATTCAGATAAGCGCTGCTATAGGTATTATTTTTTTAAAAAATAAATTACCTATAGCAGCGATTAAGCGCTGCTTTAGGTCACCTATCGCAGCGCTTAACAAACGCTGCGTTAGGCTTAATAGCCTATAGCATCACTGGCTATTGCAGCGCTTATAAGCGCTGCTATAGGGCCAAAATAAGTGCTGCTATAGGCATTTTCTGTAGTAGTGCCTGCTTTAGTAAGTGCCGTCTCAAAATCCAAATTATCAGTGGAGAGTAAATGTTTAATAGTAGAATAGTCATAGCATGCTTAATGAACTTTTGACTAGTATCATATTTGTTGCTAACCATTTAAATATATTTATAAACTAGAAAGTAGAAATAATTAGTGAAAATCGTATGGTATAGAATATTTATGGTACATAATGTTGTGAAATCAAGTGACATTGATGTTCTATTCCAGTTTCCAGGAGAGGACAAGAAGTATAGAGAGATATCCGAATAAAAGAATCTATTTCTTTATCTTTGGTGAAAGAATCACGTTCTTTAATTTTATCATTAAAAAATACATACATACCATGATTTATATATTTGTGACTAATATGAGTTATTGACTTGTGGTTATTGAATCCACATATAAAGAATATGAGTTGGTGGTGGGTGAAGAAGAAAACGTTTTGCCGACCATGAATAGCAGCCACCTGAACAGTGGATTAATGCGTGGACTCTAATGTAGGAAGAAAAAAAAATGCCTTGAAGTTGAATAATTTAGAAATCTCACTCTAATTAATCTTCTCTGTTCTTTATTTATATATAGATATATCCATGACTTAAAAAACAAATCGTGGCTGAAATTAAATTATAGCAGACTTTCCACTAGATCACCCAATGTCTTCTAGTTCTACTTCTATCATTCTATGAAAACTTGAACTTTTTTTTTTTTCCAAAATAGAAACATAGTAGAGTATTTATTATATAAAACTGAACCACTTTTTCCTGTAACTCCAATGTTTATTTGAAGATACACGTGTTAAACTTAAACTTGACAACGATACCAATAATATAAATATACGTGCTAGCTAGCTAGCTACCTATATATATTTAGAAGAAGTAAATAACCTTTGAACAATTGCACCTAGATTCCAAGTAAGAGAATTAATTTCAGAGAGGTCTCGAAGAGTTGTTAATGACAATTATTAATAACTGCAATAGCCTTGGTTAACAAGTAAAGAAGTTGTCGATGGACCTGTCTGAAATTAATTCTCTTATCTGGGACCTATATGCAATTCTCCCATAAGCTTTTAAAAAATAATTATTGTTATAAAATATTGTCTAATGGATGTCCATAACCTCCATGTTTTAGGATCATTTTTCCTATAACTTCCCAATGAATGGCTTTTGGGAGTTTCATTTGTTTATTACCCCATTATTCTCATATTTACTTTTTTGTAACCATAGGAATAGAATTCAATGTGTTGAAACATATAAATAAAGGCCATGCCATAAGTCATGAGAATGTAGAACACACAAGTGAATAAGAATACTCCATTGCTTCCCCTCCGATTTCTTGTCTTGTTATTCTATCTTCATCTCTCCATCTTTCCCTAATTTTTATAGCACCTTATTAGCACGGGGTTTGCTCTGAAAGTTTTAGGTATACTCCCTAAAAATTAATATAGATTGTTATACACACACTCTTGTCCTTTTTCTATACATGCACATGCAGCACATATAGTTTATTTTTCTAAGTTCTTTACTTATCATTTTTCATGTCCACTTCCTTTTGGTAGTATTTTGTTTTTATTGTTTATATTACATAATATTTATCTTTCAATACACACATATGCACACATGCGTGTTATATATATAATATGTATATGTAATATATATGTCATCATATCCTTACCTCTTCTAGAGAACTAGAGAAGCTGTCACAATGAACTAGATTGGTATGTTCTATTGCTTTTAGTTTATACGCCCTTTAGTTCTTACAGAATACCCCACCTGCATATTTAATTACATGCATATGAAATAATACATATTATATATACACATAAATATATATACATATTATATACATATATATGTTATTTTATTCTTCTTATTTTGTCATTTTATTATCTTATATTATGCCTTTTCTAATTTAAATTGCAATTTATATTATTCTAATTTTCTATTTGTTATATTATCTTATTTACCTTTTTATTATTACATTTCGTGTTAATTTTAAGTTATTATCATGCAATTTTATTTATGACTATCTGATTAACATTCATAAGTCATATGTATAACATTTTTAGTGTTTTCTTATCTAATTAGTATCTGCCACACTTTGTTTTTTTATTTATGATTTGGTGATTTGGTTACTCATATATTAATTATTGCCTTTTTGTTTTCTTACAGTTTTAATTATCCGTTACGATTTTATATTATTTAATCCAATCCCTTTATGTGATCTATTTGTACCATTTATTTGGTTGTATTTATATTTTTTTAATGCTCTTACATATATCTTACAGATTATTTATATTTACCTATAGATTATATAACAAGTGCTACGCAAGTATTAATTTAATATTGCTATGATTATGAGCTTATCTAATTCGTTATATTTGATTGTGCTTTTTATTTACTTAATTTATCTTATTATAATATTCTTTTAATTTTATAAGAATGGCCAGCAGCTATAGTACTTTATGTATTGTGATTCGATGACCAGAAGTCACATCACCGTTTTAATAGTTCTTTTGTAAAATGAACATTGTAAGTTCCACTAAATTGTGCAAGGAAAAGTAACCGGGGCACTCTGATGATTGAGTTGTTATAAATATAAAAGCACTGAAGGCTTATTATTGTCACGTATCAAATAACAGAAATGAGCTTTATAGTCTTAAGAAAAAAAATTTAAGGATATGTTGTCTTGAAGACAAATAACTTCTCACTTCACCAAATGTAATGGTCCTGAAGACTAATTAGTATATTTTGCTATGATCACATATGATCAATGCCCAAATTAATAATTTGAGGCAACAGTGTTTGGAAATATTGAAATAATTATATTTTGATATAAAATTATGAGCAAATATTTTATTATGACTAGAAGCCATAGAGAAATATACATAAACTTATTGAAAGTAAATGGTAAAATGATTATGAAGTCAAAAGGACCACAAGATACTATGAAAAGTATCAAAAATAATTATAATGTCTAAGATATTTCATAAGTTGTGGGGAAATGATCCGTTAAGTCTAGAAATGTATATGATATGTGAGTTTTGTTTAGTGTTTAAATTATGAAAGACAAATTACAATTATTCTTTGATATTGTATAAGTATTTTTTTTAGTGGTGATGAAATCACATTGCTTCTCGAGGGGATAATTCACCAAATCTTTTTAAACTTGATTGTGCGCTTGCTACCTTGACATTGCAATTTTATCACCAAATTAAGAAAGGATGATATATCACCAAAATATGTGGATCTCACAAAGAAAGAAATAGTCAAGTAACCTTACAATTCATCTTGGATATGGAAAGGGCTACTGTCACGTGCGGATCTAATTCTAAAAAACCTTGAATGGAAAGTAGGGAATGGCAATGACATACCTCTCAACCACCCCTTGTGGTGGCCCATGTAATCCAGTTCATCTACTTTGTCACACAGTGATAAAGCTAAAGACCTGCATACAACATGCCCCTGGTGGCCATATAAATGGAATTCCCATTTAATTAGACTTCTCTACTCTCCTGACATTGCCAATAGAATTATGGTTGCATCTCTGTCTCATACTAATAATCTAGACCAACTAATTTGGAGAGGCATCCCCTCAGGTAATTATTCTGCAAAGGAAGGATTTAAATGCCTTACTCCAACCATCATTCATTCCCTGGACGAATTGTTTTGGAAATTTCTTTTGTCTATATCATTACATCCAAAAAAATCTTTTATTTACATGGAAATTGATGTCAAGATGCACACCATCTGGTGATGTATTGAGGAATCACCACTTGCCTACCACCATCTACTGTATCTTTGGTTGTCAATGCTTGGAAACGGTGGAACATTTGTTCTTTCTTTGCCGATTTGTCAGGGCTCTCTGGTTTGGATTACTTGGTATATGGCCAGAGTAGGAGAACTTGAATTCATTCCGATCATGGCTTTTTTCAGTCTGCCTACTAGGAAACAATGACAACCAATCTCACTTAGTAGAACATATTATTTTACTTATCAATCATGTTTGGATGTATAGGAATACATGTATGCATCATGGTGGTGATCCACCTCCCTCTAAATTGATCAAGCAAATTAAGCAAGCAATATCCTTCAACTCAATTGTTGATTATGCTTCGAAAACATCCGGAAAAATGAAATTTATTGGACAAATCCTGTTGAACTATACAACTCCTGCATTCTAGATGGTAAAACTACTTAAATGTAAAAAGCCTAAAACTTCTTACTGCAGGTCACAAATCTATATGGGATCCCAGCTAATCCATACCTTCATTTGGCAAAAAGATAAAACTGCTCTTACAGGTTTTACTCATAGATGCTTGCATGCATGTTTACTATGGATTTGCTCAAGTAACCTAGTCAAGAATTATGAAGCTTTATCTATTGTCTCTAACTGTGGCCTCATTTTCTCTCTTGGTCAACAACAAGGAGCAAATTGCGACATAATTCAGAAGGACATCAGGAAGCTATTATCAACTTTTGTTGAAGTTTGTTATATCAAAGAAGAGGATCCTACCAGTTTTAATTCCTATGTTTTTGCTTTTCAATGGTCCAGCTGTAATTATTTAGTTATTTATAACATGTACTTTGTAATAGTTTTAATTTAATTAATGGAAGAGTGTCTTTGAATAAAAAAGAAAGAAAGAAAGAAAGGATGATATATGAAATCAAATACACCAAAAGATAATTATTAGTCTTATCATGGAATTAATTAGTTAGAGTATTACAAGAGCTCTTCCACAAATACAAAAGGTAACCATTGGTTTTGCATTGGAGCTTAGTAATATTATTGGAGCTCTTTCACTGAGTTTTACTGAGCAGGTTTGAAGCTTTTTTTATTGTATTTGTTTAATTAAGTTGCTTTATTTCTTAATTGATGCATGGTTTATGTGCTTATTTTTATTTTTATATTTTCCTAGATTCATGTTTATTTTGTTTCTTATTGATATTTATTGCACTGAGTTTTCACAATTTCTTTCTACCTTATTATTTATGAGCGTGAAAATTGTTTTAAGAAAAATGGATGATTGACATATATGGGTTATTGTTTCTCTACTATTAGCTACTCTTTGAAATAAAATAATACAAATATCATTCATAAATCAACACTATTAATAGTGTCTTCTACCATAGCAATGTCTTGTACCAATTTATTCACAAATTTAATTATATATATGGTTGTGAATATTACTAAGTAAATTTCATTCATAAATCATTATGTGATATTATATATATTAGAATTTAATTAATTCTATATGACATTTGTAGGGAAAATGTCATATTTATCTCATTTGAATTGAGAAGACGAGAATTTATTTGATTTTATGGAAAAAAAATTCATTATGAATGGTTGATGTTGATTTTTTCTCTTAGACAAATCACTATTATAATATGGTCTAATTGTAGATATAATGGAAGTCAAATTTATAGATGATATTGTACATATTCTTCATTTTATTTTTGCCCCTAAACACTACAAATTAATGTAATGTCATCTTTTGTGTATCTTGATTGTGGAATTTCTTTATATATCTCTGTGGTTGAAAACTCCAAGTACTTTATACTTTAAATATGCTTCAAAAGAAATAAAGTATGATAAATGAGTAATGGAATCGAATGGAAATACATACTATAGGTTATTTGTTGAAGAACTTATATACAACAAAATTGATATAGTTTCTGAAGAGCTATTAAATTTTTTATTTTATTTTATGGCAGAAGAGGAATCGATCATGAAAATTATGGATCCATAAATTGATATTAGAGCTTCAATTTGTCAAAGGGTATAATAAGATAACCCCCTTGGATTAAAATCCATATTTGCATGTATAAAGGAAGTATTTGAGCTTCCATATTAAGTGTAGGTTATTGGCCTATTATATATAATTGTCTTTACAATATATATGAATAGAAGAAGTTTATTGATATGAATCACATTTGAGGGGGAGATTGTTGTAATACAAGTGTGAGTTAATGTTGAATGTTGAATGAAATTCTATTCATATCATCTCTCACAAAGCCTAATTGATCTTTCAAAATGGATGTCATGTAAGAAACATAATACAATAAAATAGAAGTTTATGATCCAAATAAATTTATTGTTGGTATGACTTGTTTGATCATTCAAGCAATATATATGAAATATCAAATTATTTATTGACATCCATTGAAGAACCAGAAGATTTTTCTTGAATAGTTAACATAATTCAAGAATTATGTTGTGCTGCTTGTTCTCAAAGAAAATTTATGATGAAAGGATTACTAGTTGTGATTGGAATGGATCTATATTTCTGGAAATATATCAAACCCATGGGCCCATTCAAATAGCATGTAAACCATACAAGTATTCAAGAAATTTGATAGATGCATTTATAAGATGGTTACGTGTAGGATTATTATTAGTTTGCAACCTGAAGTTTGTAAGGTTGTTTGAATAAATCATTATGTTGAGTGCACAATTTCTAGATTATATGATCTAGAAATCATACATCAAAGCCTCCATAAATAGTTACATCAATATTTATGAGAACAAAGCTTCTATTTCATTGTTGACATGTTGCAGCACTTATTGACATCAAGCCAACAAGATTCTCCTGGTAAAATTGGCTTTTGGTCATGAGCCAGATAATTTCCATCTCAAAAATTTTTGAATGTGTAATGCATATGCCTATTAATCCACCACAACGTGTATAGATGAATATGTATACAAAGTTGAGATCAATGTTGGGTAAGGAATGAGATCAATGTTGAGTAAGAAACTCCTAGTTTCTAAATAAAACAAAATGATGTTTCGAAAAATGAACTTAGGAGACTTATACTCCATGATTATTTGATTGTCATTCAATAAAGTTATCCAAACATGAGGGGGAGAAATCAAGTAGCTGGAAAAGAAAATATATTGAATGCACTATTATTATCAAATGTAAATCCTCAAGTATAATAGTATGAACCAGAAGTTCATTAGATTTTGCATTCATGAAGTATCATAAAATATCTGCCGGATATAATTACTGACCTAAATGAGAACTATCGAATCTCATATCTTAGGTGAAGATGCTCTAACAAATGTGACATGGCTTAAGCATGAGAAATCATTCGATTCCAAATGTAAAAATTTCTGATAAATATGAGCTTATAATTAAGATGATCATATTGAGGAGGCATCCACCCAGAAGAGTGCAAAGACATAACTAATTAAAAAACCTCAAAGGAGGTACAGATACCTGAAAATTAACAAAGAGATCTCAATAAGTTATGTTATAACAAGGAAAATGGAATAAAAAAAATAAAGTTGTCGACAACAATGTCGATAATGATATCACGTGATTAAATGAGGATCTTACACAAAGGTATGTCATGAGGAGTAACAAATAGATGATTGGCCAAAAGAAAAGAAATTAAAAGAAATGAAAGGAAATGAAAATATGATTATGGTTTAAAATATGTTAAAGTCACTGACCTGAAGTCCAAAATCCAGAAATAAAAATTATTATGGAATATCAATATTTATGAGAAATATACTTTTTTAAAAAGGCAATGAAGATTGTGATAATGCATATTATTTTGAGGTGGATACAAGTATTCTACAAATATTAGTAGTCTGGCAGTGGGTGAAAAGAAAATATGTGTTAATAATTGTATATATCCCACTTGATGATGAAATTCCCCTGAGAATCATTGCATGATTGAAAATTCCATAAACATATATAAGAATTATCTTACAAAATATATTGTTACTTAAAAAATATATAGGTTTGTACATTACTTGACCAGTAGTTCAAGTTATTAAATTCTATAATGATTTTCAAAATCATGAATAGATGTCTCCCATATAAATATTTGCTAATTTTGTTGGTATTACATGTTACAATTTTGTGGAAGAATTAAACTTTTGCAGGTGCACAATGGATATTGTGTTTGAATAAATACGTAGATGCGAGATATATCATGGAGATATGCTAGAAAAAAGCATTTTAGCAGAACATGTGATGATAATGCAATTCGACCAAATGAAGCTATGCTCAAAAAGCTTTGGACGGAATATGTTTGAAAAATCAGTATATTTAATAGAGACAAAAGTACAAAAGTGATGTAGTCACCGGGGGAAGTAATATGATTCTATTCAGGGGGAGGAAATGTCATGCTGTACTATTTTTCCCTTAACCAAAGTTTTGTCCCACTGGGTTTTCCTAGTAAGATTTTTAATGAGGCAACTTTGATAAGTATTGTGTACTCTTTTTCCTTCACTGAGTTTTTGTCCCATTGGGTTCTCCCTAATAAGGTTTTAATGAGGCACAAGTGTTATAAAGTATTGTCTAATGGATGTCCATAACCTCCATCTCTTAGGATCTTTTTTCCTATAACTTCCCAATAAATGGTTTGTGGGAGTTTCATTTGTTTCTTACCATTATTCTCATATTTACTCTTTTGTAATAATATGAATAGAATTCAATATGTTGAGGCTTATAAATAGAGGCCATGAGAATGTAGAACACACAAGTGAATGAGAATACTCCCTTGCTTCCTCTCCAATTTCTTGTCTTGTTATTCTATCTTCATCTGTCCATCTTTCATCTTTATTCTCTAATTTTTATAGCAATTATACAATTGTTGCAGCATTAGATTCGTTTCAAGCTGGAGAATATTGATCCCTCTCTTATTTGTTTCTCTAAAATCCTTACGTGCCCATCATGTACATGTAGCACGTACATTTTTTACGGCAAGCAAATATACAGAATATATATAGATAAATTGCTCAACAATAAATTAATTAATTAATCAATCGTCGATGTCGGCGTTCAAGCCCTAAATATATGATATAGAGTAGTACTCTCTGTCCCTAAATATTCCCTAAATATATGATCATTTTAACTTTTTTTGTGAAAGTTAAGGAAATAAATTATACCATTAAATTATAACATATATCACATGAAATTAGATTATAGTTTAGTTTATAAGTATAATAAATTAGTTTTGAAAAAAAAAAGATTTTTTTGGGACTGAAACTACTTTTTTTTTACTGAAAAAAAGTCAAAGTAATCTTATAATTAGGACCGGAGGGAGTATATTTCTGCTCGATTGTTTCTTAACCTTGCTATAGTAGTTATGCCATTTTAGTGCAATCATGTTCCATGGAGGTATTGTGGAATATAGTTTCTCCCATTGTAATCATTATCTCCTATAAATTTTAAAATATGGGATAATTGCATTTTAAAACTCTAAAAAAATTAATATTAAACAAGTCTTATAATTTGTTAATAACAAAAGAAATAATAACCATTGTATGTTAACAAATAAGTATATTGACAAATCATGATGACTTATTTTATATTAATTGTCTAACTTAAAACATGAATGCAATTCTTTCTTAAAATATTCATTTTTTTCGTAGCTACATGTTAATCTTTGTTTGGGCTTCCTTACATTATCTCATTTAATTTGTTGCCTTTTATTACAAAAGTTCATTCGTCGCTATTAGTATATATTTAGTTTATTTAATTCTCTATTTCCTTATTCCATTCAATTTTCTATATTTTTTCCAACATTGAAAGAAAATTTTAGCGGCATGAGGAGGATTCTGAATTTTGTAAAGTTATGTAATCTAAACAAAGGGGAACTAGATCATCATGTCTCATGACCCCCCATCATGTCTCATGACTCTAAACAAAGTTATGTAATCTAAACTCCTTTGTCATTTCAATAAAGGGCCCACTCTTAGATTTCATAGAGGCGACACACTTACCCATTGTCATACAAAACTACTCTAATATACATAGAGAAATGCCAAAACTTTAATGTGGCACTCCGATTGCACAAAAAAAAAAAAAAAAACGAAAAAAGAAAAAAGAAAGAAAAGTTTTTGATAAAAGGAATGAAATTGAAGGAGATACTTATTTCATGTTTCACCTTGTAAAAGACAGCTTTTTCCGTATTAAAAAAATTGTTCACAGTAAGTTTATCATTATATTATGAACGTTGCTCTTCAACTTGTGAAGTCCATTACATACTAACATTGGAGAAAATATTTGTGTGAAAAAATAAACATAAATAATTAATCACTATTGATTACATGTTTGAGCTAGCTAGGCACGATGGCTAAATTTAAATTAATTCAACAGATAGTGAATTATATGACGTTTTATCTATGGGCGAATGTGCATGTTGGTCTAAGGTGCATCCAAAATCGCGAATTTTTTTGGCCCAAAAGTGCCAATGTAGTTACCAAAATAGGTCAAAAGTGCCCTTGCCGTCAATATACACTAACGGCGTTAAGTTTTTCAAAGTTAAGAAAAATAAAAGGTAAAAAAATACTCATAAAGTTTGGTCTGAAATACACCCAACACCATGAACTTTTTTTGGTTCAAAAGTGTTGACGTAGTTACCAAAATATTTCTCCTCAATAACTATGCCGCTACTTTTTACAAGTATTAGGAAGGAAAAATACACAAGAGGGGGTGAATTTAGTATTTTAATAAAATATTTTTCAAAATTTCAAGTTCAAAATCAATTTTCAAAAACAGTTAAGAAAGAAATAAAGTATTGAAATCTTAGGCAAATGCTTGCAGATTTAACAGAGTATATGATAAACTCTTAAACTCACAGAAATTTAGAGAAACAGAGTATGAAGATTCAAAGTCATAGGCAATACTTGTAGCTCAAATTTTTCTCTGTAATTTCATGCTTCAATCTTCCTTCATCAATAGATATATATATATAGACATTTGAGAATGCAAACGAACTTTGTGCAAAATTTGCCTAAAATTTAAATACTCTTTTTTTTTCCTATCTGCTTTTTAAAATTCCTTTTGAATTTATAGTTTTGAAAAATATTTTATTGAAATACAAAATTCATACCTCATCTTATATATTTCTCTTGCTTAACATGTGTAAAGTAGCAGCATAGGCACCGAAATAACCATTTTGGTAACTATATGGGCACTGTTGGGGTAAAAACTTCACGGTGTTAGGTGCACTCAGGACCAAATTTCATATGCATTTTTGCACCTTTTACTTTCCCTAACTTTGAAAAGCATAATGCCGTTATTGTATATTAACGGTATAGGCACTTTTGACTCATTTTGGTAACTATGTGGGTACTTTTAGACCAAAAAAACTTTACGGTGTTTGGTACACCTTGGACTAAATTACATAGGCATTTTTACACTTTCACCCTTTTATCTACCCTATCCATAAGTTTAATGAAGAAAAAAGTGGATCAGCAGAACATTCGTGGGTTAATTTTGTTTCATGTAGGGAAAAAATTCAAAAACTCAACAAATTAACGAAACTTGAACGCGCTTGCGTGGAAAGTCAAAAACTGTGTTTATGATTGTGACGCCATGCGTTGCAAGTGAAGTGCGTGTTCCCTCCACATAATCAACTTGTTCCTCGTCGACCTACCAAGCCGTGTACACTAACTTAGACTGATCTCTTAAGTAAACCACGAAATAGTATTTTAAAAAAGCTATATACTAATCATATAACAACAATATATACAGTTATATATTATTCGTTTTTTTTGTAGGTTTTGTAAGTCAAAGTTTTGATACATGAATCTAATTATGTTGCTGGGATAAAACGACTAATTCTCTCTCTTTTTATATACTCCCTCTTATCCTAAATATAAGACTACTTTAGTTTTTGATGTCGGAAGTTAAGGTAGCAAATTAAATTAGACCAGTAAATTATAACATATGTCACACATAATTATATTATCAGTTAGTTTATAAGTAGAATAAATTAATTTGAGGAAAAAAGATAACTATAAATAATTTAAAGTGATTAATTTTAGATATTTAATTTCTCCAAAAAAAAAATCAAAGTCATCTTATAATTAGGACTGGATGGAGTATATAGCTATATATATATATGATAATCTGTAATTTTAGAGCTTGTTACATCAAAGACAGTCTTCAAAGCTCTATCAACAATTTTTTTTTTAAATAAATTGTATTACAATATTCCATCAATAACTTTGTCCAGTGTTATGTTTAATCTTTTTATACTTGTTTTTAGATAATTCCCCATTTCTTGAACCCCTCTTCACTAATCGATCTAGTACTTTACTTGAATGTAGTCAAATCACCTCAAACGATTTTATACAATTTTCTTACAATAAGATAATACTACGACTCCCCTATATATATATGTAGTAAAATGGGTTTAGGGCTAGTCCACTCTTAATGGATTAGACCCTTCAAATATTTTTGGGGTCTGAATATAATATTGTTTGAATATAATAATAAATGGCTGAAGCTAATATAAGAAAAATGAAGTTGTGGACGAAATCAGAAAAAGAAAAGGAAGTGAGGGAGTAGAATAAGTTCCACATATGGCAGCCGAAGATGGACCTATCACAAGGTGAGCACGTGATAATAATAAATGAGGCTGAAGCGACAGAGAGGAAGCGTCAAAACCGATCTTTTTATGTTTGTGTGAGTAACAATATTCGACTTATCCAAAAAAAAAAAAAAAGTAACAATATTCGGTTTGTATGATGGAGGAGTCCAGGAAATAGAGAATCAACGCGTTTTAATAATATATTATACTTAATTAGTTGTAACTTGTATGTGATCAACACTAACACGGAGATCACACAAAAGACGTACTTTCTCCATCATCGTCATAGTCAAATCAAGGTGGCCTATATATAGTCACTTCCCCTTTCATTAACCACACTCCTTCATCCATCTCCTCCTTCATGTTCTTTTCCATACACACACACACATCAATTGATCATCTTTTAAACATCATAAACCCCACCATATATCCACCACGATCTGGCCTGGCGTCTATATCATCTTGTCTTTTTCCCTAATTCAAATATTGATTTCACTTTCTCATATAGTAAAGAATATCGAAGAAGAAGTTGTGCATCAGCATCGTCAACAGAAACATGGTTTGCTTGGTGTCTCGTTCAGGAAGGGAGTTGCAGAGATACAATAACATGGGATTCCGCCAAGTTGTTGGGTGAGTTATACATATAAACATATAAGAAATTAATCAAGGCTTTTGATGAGATTGTCCATATGATGAATAATTCGATCTCATAAACAACATATTTTCTTATAACTCTTCTTCTTAATTAAACTCACTGTAATGAGAGAGCGATTTAGGTCGTAGACCTGATATCATATCCTGGTGGGGTTCAGTTTCTTTGATTTGATATGTGTGTGCTAGCTAGCCAGCCCTTTTCATTATCATCATGAATTAATGGAAATTTTTTAAAAAATGAATCATTCTGATCCTACCCATGCTTATCTATCATCAGTTTCTCTTTATTTATTCCATTGATTAATATTACATTGTTGGGGCTTTTTTCCATTAATTTACTCACTCTCATAATGTATGGAAATTTGGAATTGTGCAGGTGCATACCATACAGATACAAAAAAGAGGTTATTGATGATGGTGATGGGAATGTGAGGAAGAATAATGAAGTGGAAGTGCTTGTGGTGAGTTCACAAAAATGTCAAAAGTTGATGTTTCCAAAAGGAGGTTGGGAAATAGATGAATCTGTGGAAGAAGCAGCTTGTAGAGAATGCCTTGAAGAAGCTGGAGTGATAGGAATGGTGGAGGCTGAATTGGGCCAATGGAGCTTCATTAGTAAGAGATATGGCACTTACTATGAAGGTCACATGTTCCCTTTGTTTGTCAAGGAACAACTTGATCTTTGGCCAGAACAACATGTTCGAACAAGATTATGGGTAAGTGTTCATTCATTAATTATGATCCCTTTTAAATTGAGTTTAATTAGAGAATGGTCCAATAATATGTATTAATGTTATTCTTTATTTGTTTATGTGATGAGCAGATGAGTGTGGGTGAAGCCAGAGAAGTTTGTCAGCATTGGTGGATGAAAGAAGCATTGGATATATTGGTTGACAGGCTAACTGATGATCTGTCTCATTCTAATTCAAAATAGTGAATATATATATATATATATGTAATGTTGGAGAAATAGAAATTGTTCTTTCTCTAATTCTTTAATTTTTTGGTGAATGGAAATGGAAAATGTTTGAAACATTGTTGCATTTTCAAACTATTCCAATTAATGTATGAGCAGAAGATTAAAGAGGAATGTGGTCAGGGAGGGAGATGCATAATTGTAGAGAAATTAAAGAAAATATTTGATTTAATTTGCAATGTCTTTTTTATTCTTACATTGCATCTTTCCATGAGAATATCATTGACTTACACACACACACACACTAATTTTAGAATAATGGAAAAATTGAATCATCACTGGCCTTTCGCTATAATCAGTGTGAAGCTAATTAGGGAATGAATTTATCTGTAATAAGAATTTTATATGGGCTATCATTTAATGGAAAGTAATGATTCAACCATGGTTTTCAGAGTAGAACCGAGCCAGACGGTCAAACCGGTTGGGCTGTCAGCCGGACATGAGAGCAAACCGGACTTATGCATTGAGCCGTTTTACCATCTAATCCGTTTTGGGCCGGGAACCGCTATTGAGCTGAGAACCGGACCGGTTATATAAGAACCGGACGGGTCTGGAAAAATGACTAAAAATTCAAGAAATTTTTTTTAAAAAAATTACAAAATTATTTTAAAAAGGCCCAAATAAAATAAACACCCATTAGACCCCACCCAATCTATTTAGTTCACGTTTTGCTTATATCCTAGATGAAAAGTCGAGATCGCTATGCCTTCTTTAGATACAACACTCATCCGTTAGCAATGTCATCCGTTGTTTGCAAGCCGGATACGGTGGTTCCGGATACTTCACTTCTCCTTGTCTTGAATATTGTTTTTATGGGAGTTTTCTACCTCTCATCCTCTACGTTCAATCCCTCCCAAAATCAACCACAGAGACAATTAAAAAAAAAGCAAAATCTCAAAGTTAAATGTGATCAAACTTTGATTATCAAATACAATGAGAGGTAACTAATTCCCTAATTTTATTGTTAAGTTATTATAGTTAGAGTTATGTACTTAAGTTGACTGTTGACTTATTATATACCTTCAATGGTATTTTACATTTTGTGATCTTCTTAACTTTTTAACTAATTATATTAATTGTATTTGTATAAATAATTTTTTTAATTTAATTATTACGTCACCGGCCCAATCGAACGGCCCGACCGTTTCAACCGTTTGAACCATGACCCGCTTACCTTTCCGGCTCGACATCCGGTCCAACTTTTAAAACATTGGATTCAACAAATCTAAAAGGTAATTTTATAATTAAATGCAAATAAAAAAAACTAAAACATAAAATATAAAAATGATTACATTAAAGAATTAAAATTTAAACAGACTTACCGGCATTTAATCACAAAAATAAAATAATGGTAAATTTGAGGTTCAAAAATTATATTAACCCTATAATATATTAATGTAAAACTCTAATAAATATAAATTTGAAAAAAAAAGTCATGATAAATAATGACAATCAGTCAATCACAGTAAAAGCGATATTGTGAATCTATATTAGATTAGGAAACTATGTCATATACATATAATTAAAATCGAAGCTTTTAATTTCTCCCTCCTTCTTGTTGCTATCAATTAACTAGATTAGGAAACTATGTTGTTTTGTACAGTAAATATCGAAACTTTTTGTTCACCTGTTGATTGCTATCACCTTTTCACTTTCTTTTTCCTGAATTCCAAGTCTCAGTTTCTAAATTTCAAACCGTGTTCAAGACTTGCTTGTGTTTGTGAACTTCAACATGGGTAGTGGTAACCATGGCCATGCTATGCTTTTTGTGGTGCTATGTTTCTTCACAAGATGCGAGTCATGGAGTTGGTTCTCATCATCATCATCAGCCTCATGTGGATCAAACAGTATAAGAGGATCAGTCGCAGAATTCTCAGTGGAGGGATTAAATGACAGGAAGGGAATGAAGCTGGTAGAGAATGCTAAGGAGAAGACGGTGAGATCAAACTGGTGTTGGCAAAATGCATATAAGAATGTTTTTGCAGGGTGATCTGAGATTTTAGCAGATGAAGAGAAGCGTTCAAGACTTGCTTGGCATCTTAGTGATTGCTTCCAAAAAGATTCTGGTCGCCCTCATTTTCCACATTGCCATTCCAAATCTAATCCCAAAAATTATGTTCACAAGACGTCCACAACTTCTAATTGATCAATCTTAATATATATATATATATATACACCACTATTTATGATTTATATATATTATGATTATATTTATCTTAATTTTTTTAAGGTCGAAACTCGAAATATGCTTCAGGTAATTAATAACATAAAGGATATATGAAGTATAATGTATGCATCACACCATTTTACGCGCCACCAATCCATGTAAATAGAAGTAATAATATAATATACTCCCTCCGTCCCATAATATAAGGTCCTTTTTTTTGAATGATCTTGTCCCATAATATAAGGTTCTATTTGACTTTATTTGAGTAATAAATGTTTTTTTTCCCATTTTACCTATGCATTAATTTTCCCACACATTCTCTTTCATCTTCTTTTCATAATTACTCCATCTCTTACTCATTTATAAATAAGAGCAATATGATATATTTCCTACACATTTATTGTTTTTAACTAACTCTAATTAATTTTTTAGGAACCCGCAATTCAGTTAAAAAGACTTTATGTTGTGGGACGGAGGGAGTATTTCTCAATATAATCTATTTTCTTATGATTTTCAATATACGTATGTTTTTGACCGGTTCATCAATTATATTTTAATATTTGTGGATCATTTTTGGCCAAAATTAAGACAAAAAATCAATAAAATAATAATATAAATAGGAAAAGTAGCTATTGCACCAGGTCAAAACTTAATTATTGAGTTAGATTTGATTTTTATAAAGTTTTTTGCAAACGCGGGTTACGAAGAGATTGGAATCAATTTAAATGACATAACTAAGTAATGATCAACATCCCATCTTGTAAATAGGTGAGTGTACGATGGGGGTGGATTACAAAACATTCAAAGTAACATACCAAAAAAGAGAATAAGGAGAGAAGATTCATAAAAGGGACTCACAATGAATGACTCACAAAGTGCTGCATGACAAGTTCCAAATCTAGTTATAATTAAATTCACAAATAATTCAGTCTTAAATTTTGATGAAGGGATGTAATAGTTTGGTTAAATGATCTGCATAAGTATTATGATTTCCCATGACCTCATGCAAACAAATTTATGATTTCTTTTTTTGAATTGAAAAACCATATTTATGATTTTAAATCGAATTACATGAAAAATATCACCAGTATAACGCACGGGAGGCTCAGCTCGTTTTTTAAAAAAAAACCTCCCCTCACTTACATGCCATTTTTCTCCATAATCTCTATTTATTGGAATTATGACCTCTCGCTATATTCTTATAATTCTAAACTTGTTTTGACTTTATATCCAGAAAATTGGAAGTCCAATCATCAAATTTTTTTTTTTGGAAGAAAAGGAAGAGAAGCCAAAACAAGAATACTGTAAATTATGTTAAATATGGTTTCAAAAGGCCTTTACGTAACTATTTTTCTTATGCTCCAGATCAGACAACCCTGCAACCTATTTCCATTTGATCCAAATATGGGCAATTAATCCGAAATATATCCCTTAACCTGTTGCTTCTAAATATTGTGCGGAAATTCACATTGCATACATAATAAGGATGTAAGTGCAATCTATGCCTAAATATTCAATAATGCCAAATATAAATATTCAAAATAATAAAATATTAAATATATCGACTTTACTTATATATTATCATTTGATTAGACTAAGTAGAAGAAATAATATCACATTTTGGGCCTCTCTTTACTATAGAAAATAAATTAGAAGAGAAAATTATGCAAACCAATATTAAGACACGTAAAGGGTGAAATATGTAATTAAATGTGCATCTTAACAATTAAATCTTCTTAACAATTAAATCTGCAGCTTAACAAAATTATGATTGGTCTACAGAATCATACCTTCACAGTAAGCTTATGATCGATCTTAATATCTCATTGCGTGCAGCTCCTTAAATGAGGGCATATGACCTTCATGAAAAATTAGTCATGAAAAGAACCTAAAGCAAAACACGAAACTTGTCACTATATGTCATCCATCCTTAATGTTGATGCACTGCATTTTTAAATTGAAAATTTGTTATGATTCCCGATAATACTCCCTCCCAACATAAATATCGGACCTATTTGATGAAATGAGTTTGGTCTTTAATTTAAGGGTTTCTTCTAATTATTCCCAACTTTTCTCCAAATTATTCCTATTAATACTCTTCAATAATAAACAAGCAAACGAGGGAGGATGAGGATAAAGGTCAGGTACATTAGTAATATCATATGAATTTTAACTAACATCCTTCATCTAATCAAATTAGATGAATATGTTTATATTTGGGTTAATATATTTTGTGAATGAAATGCCTAGTTTATTACATCAAATTTCATCCCATTTGAAATGTTTTTTTTTTGTCAAAACCCATTTAAAGTTTTACTCCGAAGACTATTTTCTCCATGAAAGAATCAAAGCCTGTTACTCAAAATTTGAGAGACCAGAATTAATATAATGGTAAATTTGAGGGTACAAAAATTATTCTATCCCTATAATAAAGTAATGTAAATCTCTAATAAATATAAAATTAAAAAAATACAATCATAATTATTTATAACAATCAGTCAATTACAGTAAGAGTCATATTGTGAATCTAAATTATATTAGATTAGGAAACTATGTTATAAATATAATCTATGTCAATCACAGCGAGAGTCATATTGTGAATCTAAATTAGCTTAGGGAAATAAGTCATATTGTGAATCTAAATTAGATTAGGAAACTATATTATATATATATATATATATATAACTAAAATAGAATTTTTTTTCTCTCCTTGTTGCTATCACCTTCACTTTCTTTTTCTTAAGCTCCAAGTTTCTCTATAAATATGTGTTTTTGTCCACAAATTTGCAAGAAGAACGAATTGGAAACAAAAGTGTTATTCTCTTCATCCAAAGATATTATCAATGGGTGGCGGCAACCATGGTCATACTCTACTTTTTGTGGTGCTGTGTTTCTTCACAAGATGCGAGTCATGGAATTGGTTCTCATCGTCGTCGTCATCAACCTCTTATGGGTCAAACAATATAAGAGGATCAGTTGCAGAATTCTCCACAGGGGGGTTAAATGACAGGAAGGGAGTAAAGCTAGTGGAGAATGCAAAGGAGAAGATGGTGAGATCAAACTGGTGTTGGCAAAATGCATATAAGAATGTTTTTGCGGGGTGCTCTGAGATTCTAGTAGATGAAGAGAAGCGTTCAAGACTTGCTTGGCATCTTAGTGATTGCTTCCAAAAAGATTCTAGTCGCCCTCATTTTCCACACTGTGACCCCAAATCCTCAATGTCTAAATGCCTCAAAGCTCTCGATGATGTGGCCCATAAGGTCTATCTTGAGTTCTATCTCGAAACCAACTCAATATGTCATCAGTTACAGTAAGTGCTGTTCTTTTGTTCCCACCCTGTTTTTTTTTTTTTTTTTTTTTTGTAATCTGTCAATATCTTTCATGTTTATTTCTCTCACACTTCTCTGCTTTTTTAAATAATAACAAAACAGAGCTCATGCGTTCAAACACGAAACAGAGAGACTCATCACAGACCTCAAGAATTCAGCCCATTATGTGGAAGACAAACTAGACAACATATACGACAAATCAGAGAATCTGTTGCGAGACTCCAAGAAAATTCATGATACTCTTGATTCAGTTAATGTTCGCACACAACAGATTGATGAAGCTTTAGTAAATGTGGAGGATCGTACGGAAGTGTTGATGAGGAATTCAGAGAGTATTTTTGAGCAAACGAAGAAAACAACAGATTCACAATTGGAGATTAAGAAAATACAACAGGATACATATAAGAGATTTAAGGAGGGAATTGAAGTTGTGAATGCGTCCTATAATAAACTAGGGCAAGAAATGAGAAAGTTAAGGGATGGATCCATCGAGATTCAAAATGAGATCATTAAAGTTGGAGATGCAGTCTCACAAGAGATGCAAATTCTTCACATTACAACTGAAAATATTGCAGACTTGGCTGGTATTTCATTGCACAATCAACAACACCTCATTGATGGTCAAAACAAAGCACTTCATGACCTCAATTCATTATTTGAGTTCCAGTCAAAAGCAGTCAATGAGACCAGGTTTCATCATCTTTGTTATTATTATAGGGAATCGACATAGTGGGGGGTCACCGATTTTTCAAATTAATTTTGAAAAAGAAAACTCTTTTTTTTGTTGTGTTGTTGTCTCAATTATTTTTCCTCTCTCGCTATATACACACACATATAATAAGTCTTTTACAGGATGACCTTCCAACAACTCGCTAAGGTTGGATATAGACATCATCAAGAGGTTCTTCTGCGCCAGGAACAACTTCAAGGACTTCATGATCGTTTAATGACAAATTCTAAATCAATACTTGCTGCCCAAGTAATTAGTTAAACCAAGCTAACTAACCCCTTTTGCAAATTTTTTTCCCTTTGTTTAGTTTAGTTATGTTGTTTTATGTTTTTTTTTTTTTGCAGGAATCTTTTGAATCAAAGCAGGCCAACATGCTTACTTTTTTGGAAAAAATATTTTCTTTGCAGAATGCTATGTTTTTGGAATCACGAATAATCAAAACTCTCATTGTTTATGTTGTGTCAGTCTTTGTCATCTATATGTTGACCAGTACGAAACAAACATACAATACTAGGCCGTGGCTTTACATTGGTAAGACGAGGGACAGAGTTTCTGAGTTGTTTTTGTTTTTTTCAAGGTTTTGAGTTGTAATATTTGAAAATTTTATATGATTAAATAAGTTTATAACTACGAGGATTTTTTTTGTTTTTGTTTTTTCTTATATTTTTTTATGGTCAGAGCTTTGTGTTGTGTTGTTCATGGAAATAAGCATGGTTCGTGGTATTGTTGAAGAACGAGCTTGGATTATTACTTTGACCAGATTAGCCTTTACGTGCATCGCTTTTGCTCAACTTCTTTATGGCATTTTCAGTTACAAGTAAGTTATATGAAGAGTAAAAACTTTACAACTCATATACTCGTTTGGCACTATTTATATGACAGAGAAAGAAGGTTTTATGTGCTTATACTTATAAGCAAGTTATTAAATTTTTCTTATGAATGTATAATTATATAATTCATTTATCATTATCATGTATTATCTTTCAATTATGGGTGAAGTTAAAAAAATGTTGGGTTTTAAAGTAGAATTGATGAGATTTAAAGTTTTTCAATTATACAGAGATTATCAAGTTTTGAACTATCACTTGCTGCAAAATCTAGCCGACAAGGTTAGCAACTTGGAACAACGTGACAAACAATGTTGGATGATGGATGATGAAGAAGAAGATGACGATGATTTGGATTGGTCTCAATTTATCGACAGTGATTTATTGGAGGAGGCGAATTGTACTGAGGATCCTGATTTTATATTTCCAATTGAAGAAGTTGGAGGAAATTCAATTACATTCTCTCCAACAAGATACAATTTACGAAGTCAGAAAAGCCATTATCATTGATTTAATTACTAATTACACGGCAACTATCTAGCAATTATGTTTTTTTTTCATAATTTTTCTTTTGGGTTGTTGTGGACCTGAATAATTTTTTTTGACACATTTATTGTATTGAGGATTTGTGGATGAATAAGTTAATATTTTTAAAATTACAATGTACGGAATGATTTGGAGTTTTGTTTGCTTGAATTATTGTGATATAGATATAGACCACACACAATTTATCAGTTTGTAGTTGATTTTTGAGACATATAAAAACTCTTCGTTGCGCTTTTTATCTTATAAAACTTTGTCCTTTTCGTTATAAGTATACACTAAATAATAATGGAAAATGTAATAAATAGAAACTCCATATCAGCTAGTTTAAAAATTATAGGCGTTCACTTGTGGCTTATAACAAAATACGTTTCATGGGACTTAAAAACAAAACATGGGAAAATTTTAATATAGGACCGCGGTAGCCAATTAATTTCAAAATAAGATCAAAAGATTCTAAAATATCACTTGAATCTTGTGGGGGCAAACTGAAATTAAATTGAGAGGAGGAAAGACAACATTGACCCCACGTGTCAGAGAGAGAAAGTGTCAGAGGAGAGAGAGTGTTAGAGGAGAGAGAGGGTGAGAGGAATATTTTATTTTTTATTGTGGTTTGTGCATATGAGATTTTCCTTGTTCATATGAGCTTTTCCTTGTGCATATGAACTTTTCCTTGTTCGTGTGAAAATGAGTGGGATATGTGTGTGTGTGAGTGAGAGAAAAACGTGTCAGAGAGAAAGGGTATCAGAGGGGAGAGAGGGTGAGAGGAATATTTTATTTTTTATTGTGGCTTGTGTATATGAGATTTTCCTTGTTCATATGAGCTTTTCCTTGTACATATGAGATTTTCCTTGTTCGTGTGAAAATGAGTGAGATTTGTGTGTGTGTGTGTGTGTGAGAGAGAGAGAGAGAGAGGGTGTGAGAGGAGAAAGAGGGTAAGAAGAATATTTTTTTTTTATTGAGGTTTGTGCATATGAGATTTTCCTTGTTCGTATGAAAATGAGTGGTGTCTCTGTTTGTGTGTGTGTGTGTGTGTGTGTGAGAGAGAGAGAGAGAGAGAGAGAGAGAGAATGTCATATATGCCATGTGGGGGTGGGCCCTTTTTTGTCTTTTTTTACATTAATTTAATTTCACTTAAGGACTCTGAACCTAAAATGATATTTCAAAATTTTTTTGTCCTACTTTTTAATTAATTATCTACCGTAGTCCTGTATTGAAATTCTCCCAAAACATACGTGGGTAACTTTGAACAAGAGGCTCTTATCACCAATCATCAATATACACTCTAAATTCTCTTACCGAAAAAAAAAAAATATATATATATATATATATACACTCTAAATTCTGTAGAGACGACATCAGAGGAAGATATTGATGCTGCGATGATACTAGAAATACACTGCAATACTCTGGATGCCGTTAAATTCCTTATTAATTTTTGGTATTTATTTGCACAACCGTTATTACACAATAATAACCATAATATTCTGGATGCCGTTCAACCATTTATTAATTTTTTTGTATTTATTTGCACAACCGTTAATGCACAATAATAACTTGATTGTTTATTGCTGATAGATAGATATTATTGAACCAATTAATTGTAAACTAAATTAATCCATACTCATTTCTTTCCATCTCCCATATTTACTCATATACCAAAATAAATGTATAAATAATAGATATTATTGAATCAATCAATTAATTGTAAACCAAATAATAACTGTAATATAAGTGTTCAAATTATGTACCAATTAATATGATATTTTTCTTAGTATAAATTATAAATATTAATATACTAATTATATTTATATGTTTTGCATCATGAGAATATATATCATGGGAATATTTTTCTTATTATAAAAATTAATATAATTTATATAAATTATTTGTAGGGAGAATTGCACATAGGTTCCAAGTAAGAGAATTAATTTCAAACAGGTCCATTGACAACTTCTTCACTTGTTAACCAAGGCTATTGTAGTGGTTAATAGTTGTCATTAACAATTCATTGGGACCTCTCTAAAATTAATTCTCTTACTTGGGACCTATGTGCAATTGTCCCTTATTTCTATCAATACTAATAGAAATTTATAATGGACATTAAATTGTTTAGTTTATCACAACTCCAAAACGTGATAATTTGTTTAGCCTCTTCTTCTAATCCCTCTTTCAGGAAAATGCTTCCACTTCTCATTCAAATGCTTTCATATTCTTCCTTCAACATTTCTTTCTAATTTTAAATATAAATTATAAATATATATAATAATTATATTAATATATTTTCCATCATGAAAATATATATTACGGGGATATTTTGTTATTATAAATATTAATTTATATAATTATTTCTATTAATAGTAATAGAAATTTATAATTGACATTAAATCGTATAGTTTATCACAATTTAAAACGTGATAATTTCTTCAGCCTCTTCCAATTCCCCTCCCAGAAAAATGCTTCCACTTCCCATTCCAATACTTTCATATTCTTCCTTCAATATTCCTTCAGTGGTTCTATATATATGTGAGCACACAAAAGCTAACTACACCCTCACCCTATCTTTCAACTTCTCTTTCTGAATTTTCATTTCTAATTTCTTATTTTTAATCCTCAATCTCCATTTTTGATTTTTGACTTGAAGAAAACATATTCAACACTCGTCATGATATGATTGGGGATGCCAATGATGACAAAGATATACCTGGGTGATTGCTCCTCGTGTGCTTAGAAAGTGGTCCTCCCCTCCCCCACGTTCAATATAGAAGATAAGCATGATTCTAGTTGATGAAAAGGTTCGTAGTTGTTTCAGAGCAAATATATAGTTGTGTTTCTTTCAAAAAATTCAATTCTTTGGCAAACTAAGTTGTGTTTCACCCCTCAAATGTAGTTTATTAATTATAGTTTCATTTCTCTTTTTCAGTGTTCTTAGATTGAGGCATCTGTGATTCAAAGGAATTTGATTAATCACTATATGTCCTTCCCGAAAGAAGGCAAAGTTTGTTGTTTTGCAAACTTCGAGGTCTTATCGAATTCATGAGATTATAAAATCACTTCTAATCCATGGGAGCTATTGTTCCATTCTTCTAACTTTTGCGAAGAGTCCAATGTAGAAGTTTCTTGGAATGCCTTCTGTGAGATTATGATAGCCTTAAATATGACATATAACAATCAAATATGCTATCTTTAATCAGAATAATAAATACAGCGGAAGTCGATATACCTCTTGCCATTGCTATTGTTTGATCAGAGAAGAATATGCTTGTAACTGCAAAACAGAAACTGTCAGAAATAACCCAAAGGCTCTTCTAACTGGAGTCCGGCACAGTGATGGTATCTGTTTGTGATAGCCTTAACCAGTTAGGGAACCCGGAATTCAGAGAGAAGAAACGCTCTCTTGTTGTGGTTATCTGCCGTATCAAATATGATAGGTGTTGGTATGTTTTCCCCATCAGAAAACCCCCTTTATATAGATAACCTAGATATGAAACCCTAACCTTGACTATTGGGCTTAATGTTGACTACGGGCCACCTAAAGATATTATTATTATCCTAAATATATCTATTGTGATATTATACTAATATTAATAATATTAATAATATATTCTAATATCTAATAATAATAATCTAACATTCTCCCACTTGGCCCGTACTCTGTATGTCAACTGTTCCCTTTAGTCAAATCAATTAAGGTCATACTGCAAGAATCATGGCGATAAGTCCTTTATTATAAAGTATTACCTTCCATGTATTACCAACAGTATTCCTTACCTAATGGGTATTGCTCCATGAATAAACTTTCAAAACATATATGTTTATTCGGTTCCAAAATAAAAACTTAAATGTTCATTAATCTCATCATCACCAAAAAGTGTACACAACAATCATAGAGATAATAAACAAAATCCCAAAATACTCATTGCACACCTCAATTACCCAAAGGACTTACAATCCCCATATGAGGTACATGTATAGCGAACTCATTTGGTCTCATCCCTTTAGTCAAAGGATCAGCTAGCATTTCCCTTGTTCCGATGAGATCAACAGTGACCTGACCATCAGCAATTCGCTCTTTCAAGCTAAGGAATTTCAGCTCAATAAACTTTTTGCTTCCACTCCTTCTTTTATTTGCTATGGCCACTGCTGCCTTATTATCGCAATACATCTTGATTGGCCTGGAGATTGATTCTACAATCTTCAGTCCAGCAATGAAGTGCCTTATCCAGATAGCCTGTGAACTTGCCTCAAAACACGCGATATACTCAGCATCACAAGTAGAAGGAGCTGTGAGTGTCTGTTTGGCACTCTTCCAAGAAATAGCTCCCTCAGCTAATAGGAAGATGTAACCTGTCGTAGACTTGTTGGTGTCTACACATCCTCCCAGATCTGAATCTGAGTAACCCGTCACTTCAAGATTCTCTGTCCTTTTGTAAGTCAACATAAGGTGCTTGGTGCCTTGGAGATACCTAAACACCTTCTTTGCAGCTTCCCAATGCATTTTACCAGGATTGCATTAGTATCTCCCTAGCATGCCTACTGCAAAAGCTATGTCAGGTCTTGTGCAGACCTGTGCATACATCAAGCTTCCTACAGCAGAGGCATAGGGAACCTTTTCCATCTCCTTTTTCTTTAATTCTGTGTCAGGACACTGACTTAGACTGAATAAATTCCCCTTTTCAATGGGAGCAACGTTAGATGAACAGTTTCTCATCTTGAAACGCTCAAGAACTTTGTTGATATAGGTTTCTTGAGAAAGGCTCAAAAGACCCTTTGCTCTATCCCTATGGATCTTAATGCCAATGACATAAGATGCCTCACCTATGTCCTTCATATCAAAGTTCTTAAACAAAAACTGTTTCACCTCACGTAACAGTCCTAAGTCATTGGTTGCAAGCAATATGTCATCGACATACAAAATCAAAAATATGGATTTGCTCCCACTATTCTTATGGTATATACACTGATCCACGATATTATCAACGAAACCAAATGAAGAGATTACCTCATGGAATCTTAAATACCACTGCCTGGAAGCTTGCTTTAAGCCATATATTGATTTTCCTAATTTGCATACCAAATGTTCCTTATCCTTTGCATCAAAACCCTCAGGCTGCTTCATGTAGACTTCTTCCTCAAGAACACCATTGAGGAAAGCAGTCTTAACATCCATTTGGTGTAACTCCAAGCCAAAATGCGCAACCAATGCCATGATAATACGGAAAGAATCCTTAGTTGAAACAGGAGAAAATGTCTCCTTATAATCAACTCCTTCCACCTGAGTGAAACCCTTAGCAACCAACCTTGCCTTGTAGCGCTCAATGTTACCCTGTGAGTCCCTTTTGGTTTTGTAAACCCATTTACAGCCAATGGCCTTGGACCCACTAGGCAACTCTACAAGTTCCCATACATGGTTGTTTGCCATGGAGTTCATTTCTTCATTCATAGCATTATACCACAATTTGGAGTTCTCACTTTTCATAGCCTGAGTAAACGTTAATGGATCATTATCAATGCCAATATCACAGTCATTTTCAGTATTATACACTACGTAGTCATCTGGAATTGCCGGTTTTCTTGCCCTTGTTGATCTCCTTAACTCAACCTCTTGGGTTGGGTCAGGTTGCTCATGTGGAACATTCTCTGTCACAACTGGTGGTAAGTCTGTATTTGTGACAGGTGGACCTTCAGGTATATGTTCCACACGTCCCGCATGATCAACTATAGGTAGTGGGACAGTTTCAATTGGCGTGACATATCTAGTGGTAGAAATGTCGCCAACAGCCGATGTCCCTTCCTCAATTGTGCTAGGGAATCCCTTTATGTGATCGTCTACAATCTGATCACTCCCACTAATCACATCATTCTCAAGAAACTTGGCATTCCTAGATTCTACAAAACGCACTGAAGGTGGAGGACAATAAAACTTGTAACCCTTAGACCTGTCCGCATAGCCTACAAAGTAAGCTCTAATGGTCTTAGGATCCAATTTCTTCTCTTGTGGGTTATACACCCTTACTTCCGCAGGACAGCCCCACACCTTAAAGTGATTTAAACTGGGTTTCCAACCTTTCCAGATTTCAAAGGGTGTCTTAGACACTGCCTTTGTTGGAACCCTATTCAAAATGTGTACGGCTGTCTTGAGTGCTTCCTTCCACAAGGAAATTGGCAGTTTGGAGCTACTCATCATGCTCCTAACCATGTCAAGTAAGGTCCTATTTCTTCTTTCAGCTACACCGTTCATTTGAGGTGAGCCAGGCATGGTATATTGTGCAACTATACCTTGCTCTCGAAGAAAATCCGCAAAAGGACTTGGCGCTTGTCCTTCACTAGTGTATCTACCGAAATACTCACCACCTCTATCAGATCTCACGATCTTGATTGGTTTCCCAATCTGTTTTTCTACTTCAGCCTTATATACCTTAAAGGCATCTAGTGCCTCACTTTTATTATAAAGCAGGTAGATATACGTGTATCGCGAAAAATCATCAATAAAGGTAATAAAGTACTTTTGACCGTGCGCGGTTAGGTCTGGGCAACATATGTCAGTGTGTATAATTTCGAGCAATTCAGAACTTCTTTTAGCTCCCTTATGTGACTTACTGGTCTGCTTTCCCCTTATGCAGTCCACACAGGTACCAAGATCCGAATGGTCTAAAGATGGAAGGATTCCTTCTTTAGTTAACCTCTTGATCCTGTCAGTAGAGATATGTCCTAATCTCTTATGCCACAAGCTAATAGAGTTCTCATTCATCATATTTCTCTTAATACCATGCATAGCAAAAAAAACATTTGAATATCCAGAGACAATTTTAAATAAACCATCAATCATAACAACCTCAGCAATTGGAGTAGAGTTCAAACTTAAATATTTCAAATCCTTTTCTAACAAAATACCATAATTAAATGGAATAAGTTTAGACAATGAAATCAAATTCCTCTTATAAGAGGGTACATAAAAAGTCTCTGGTAAGTCCAAAACAAAATTATTTGAAAAAACAATTCGAAAAGTTCCAATTGCTTTCACCGAATCTCCTTTCCCACTTCCTGATAAGACTTTAGTCTCATTGGGACGAGGAGGCCTGGTTGTTAGAAAGCCCTGCATGGTAGTAGAAATATGTATTTGAGCACCGGTATCAATCCACCATGTATCCTTTTGGATACTAACATTATGTGCTTCAAAAGTAACAAAGGACATTGGCATACCTTTATGCTCGAACCAAGCCTTTCTTTTATGGCAATCTTTCTTCATATGCCCTTTCTTCTTGCAGAAGAAACACCTGACATCCTTCTTTGTGTCGGCCTTAGCAGGAGGAATCTTATTCTTTTTCTTTTTATCATTCCCCTTTTCCTGCTTCTTGCCGCCACCCTTATTGGAGCTTTCCACCATATGAGCTTCCTTAGGTGTACCCTTTCCCTTTAATAACTGTCTAGTCTCCTCTTGCACACACATAGACATGAGCTCATCAATTGTCCATATATCCTTATGTGTGTTGTAGGAGATTTTGAAAGTTTCATACTGTTTTGGAAGGGATTTCAAAATTAATTGCACCAAGAATTGCTCAGTTGGCTCCATATCGAAGGATTTCAGACGAGAGGATAAATCTCTCATCTTCATGATATGTTCCCGCACCCCGCCAAGACCTTGGAGCTCCATAGAGCACAACTCCAACATGATGGAACCACCCATCTGCTTATCAGTTGGCCTATATTGTTTCTCAATAGCTTCCAAGTATTCCTTGGCGGTCTCGCACTTCGGAATTGCTTCCTGAAGGCATTTTTGGATCCTTGTCCTTATGAGTAGCATAGCACGACGATTAATCTTTTCCCAATAGCTATGATACTCCTTAGTTTCCTCATCTGCTGAATCAGCAGGCATAGGGGGCCTTGGAGTCTCAAGGAAAAAGTCCATCTCCATGCACCCCAATTGCAAAAGGACATCATCCTTCCATTCAGAGAAGTTGTTGTTATCCAAAAACAAATTCCTACCAGCTTGAGCCAATATGCTAGTGGGAAACATGTTAGTGGGTAACTGAGATGGAATATTAGCTGCGTTATTCAGAGAATCAAGAACAGAAATTAGATATATAATTTGAGGCAATCACAATTCACTGTGCCATGTATGCTTTAGAAAACCAATAAAAAGCATACAAATATAAATACGTATCACTAAAATCTACCTGTGGGCAAAGAAATTAGCATAGCATGTATTTATCTCAAAATGGTGGAACTAAAACACATTTATATCTCCTAATACCTGTGGGCAACTTAGGAAATAATAAGGTCATTTTATCCCACCCTAATTAAATATACTCTCATAATTATCTACCTGTGGGCAAAGATTAATTATAATTGCATATTTAATTACAATTGATATTTTCTAACCATATGTGATGTATGCAACTTAAGAAAAGGATGCTGTGGCTACTCCTTTAAGGCAAAAGCATATCACAAAATATCATAATGTGCAATCATTAAATTCAATTATATGCACATACTTTATTGGGAATTATTAAATTAATTTGACCTTTATTTAATTTAATAAAACTCCCACTAATTATAGCATCCACAAAAATATTGTTTAATAATTAATCTATAGCATATTTCACTTAATAATTCCAACATGTGAAATAGCCAAGATTAATTCTCCGAAATTTAAACAATTAAAAATGATGCTAAAATAATCACACATGCTAAAATATGACATATATAATTAAAACAATCATAAAAGTCAATATATTTAGCCATATATAATTTCTGGAATTTTAAACATAAATGCTTAACAATTTAAAATATTAGCAAAGCCTAAAATATAATTCCAGAAATTAAAATAGGACCCAAAAACAACTGAATTCGCAGCCCAAATATGCAATAAACAAAAATAGGCCCAGAATTGCAAGTAAGGGTTTTTTTTTATATATATATATATATATATAAGCCCATAAATCGGATCAGCCCAACATATATAAAAAAAATGACCGAAAAACAAAAGGAAAAACGGCCCAAAGAACTGAATTTTTTTTTTTTTTTTTTTTTAAGACCCAAGTTCCATGCCCAATACGCGCGGCCCAGAATGCTTAATATTTTTTTTTTATTTATAAAAGCCCAGAAACGTATCGGCCCAGCAAGCTTTAAAATTTTTTTTTTTTTACAAAACCCAAGATCCAGGCCCAATAAAAACGCGGCCCAGAAAACCTTTAAGTGAAACGGCGCGTTTCACTTAGGGTGAAACGACGCCGTTTTTGGTGCAACAGAAGGGGCTCCTTCAATGAGCAAAACGGCGTCGTTTTGACTTAAAGCAAAACGCGCCGTTTTGCTCTTCTTCTCCCCCACCCGAAATCCAATTACCCTACCCGACCCGGTAACTGCTCGTGACCCGGTTCCCTGCAACCTTCCAGCCGCCGTTCGAGTTCGAAGTTCCAGATGCCGTTTCCGGCGACCTCGAGCTCGATTTCGACGTCATTTATGCCGGAAAAATGCTGGGTTCTAAGCACAACCTAATGGAGATCTTATCTCCTTGATTCCATCATGATTTCAGCGCGAAAAATTTAGAAAAGCATCGGGTATTCAAAACGAAAATATAATTCCTTTTCCTTCATGATTTCGAAAATTTCAGAGGATTTGTTCAACGAAAAAATAGCTTCTGAACGAATTGATTTTCTCCAAGAAAATTTGGTTCAACCAATTGAAAATCAAAAAATCCATATTGAAATTTAACAAGACGGAAAAATTTAAACCAACTGACAAATCTATAAACATTCTTCCCAAATTCTCTATATATGATATCAAACAAAAATATATATAGAAACAATATGAAAGAACATACAACATTGTTAACAAAACCAGATGAGAAAAATTAAGGTGATAATTCTCATGCATAAGCAGATCCATAAATAAAATTACGATACAAAAATTAATTTCATATGATCAACAACAAAAAGCAAGGTAGAGAAAATTAATGGCTCTGATGCCACATGTGAGATTATGATAGCCTTAAATATGACATATAACAATCAAATATGCTATCTTTAATCAGAATAATAAATACAGCGGAAGTCGATATACCTCTTGCCATTGCTATTGTTTGATCAGAGAAGAATATGCTTGTAACTGCAAAACAGAAACTGTCAGAAATAACCCAAAGGCTCTTCTAACTGGAGTCCGGCACAGTGATGGTATCTGTTTGTGATAGCCTTAACCAGTTAGGGAACCCGAAATTCAGAGAGAAGAAACGCTCTCTTGTTGTGGTTATCTGCCGCATCAAATATGATAGGTGTTGGTATGTTTTCCCCATCAGAAAACCCCCTTTATATAGATAACCTAGATATGAAACCCTAACCTTGACTATTGGGCCTAATGTTGACTACGGGCCACCTAAAGATATTATTATTATCCTAAATATATCTATTGTGATATTATACTAATATTAATAATATTAATAATATATTCTAATATCTAATAATAATAATCTAACACCTTCAACTTTGTGTCTATTAAAGAAATTGCTGACTACAGTACTGCACACAGCAAGGATTTGATTGGTCTTTGAATTATCTATTTTCTCTCATTAGGGAAAGATTTCATGTGGTTTGCTATCTTAGGGTTACAGTTGAAATAACAATTTTAAAATTTTAAATTTATGTGCAAATATTATTGGATTCTTACATGTTTTTTGCAATCTTCTTGAACAAAAGAGGGAATTAGATGTTGTGAAAAGCTTAAATCTGAATATAACAGACAGAGATGTTATCTAATTTTGGATACAAGTATAAGTGTTACCGCAGTGTCTCTGGCTATCTCATTTATGAGGTTCATTGCAAGCTATAATACTTTTGGTTCATCTATAGTGGATGGTTTATCATTGGGTTATTTGGACTTCTAGCCATCATTTATGCTATTCTCAAGTGGCAGAGAAGGACGTCTCTAAATTGGTTGAAGGCTGCTGGCAGAGCCAAGAAAAAGTTTGGAAAAAAAATTGGAAGTGCCTTTATCAAATCGTTAAGGTTTGAAGATTTTAATTATGCGGAACAACCATCAACTTGCTGTTTCTACTTTTCATAACTTAGATACCACAGTTGAAATAATGTTCATTTTATCTATTATATGTATTCAAAATTTTAAAAGCTTTTGTGTTTGTACAGGAACTGGAGCTCCTGTAGGGAACACACCAGAATCCACAACCACACTGCTGGTTTTTTCTGATCTTTATTATTACCAGAGATTGATGTGCTTATTGCTGAGAAAATCCCAGTCTTCTGGGAAAGCTTGCTGGAGCCTCTTGTCCAATTGGACTGTAAAACAACAGAACGAGACACCTCAGAGAACAATAGCTTCAGATGTAGGACACTCTCTGAGTCGTGTTTCTTCACGTGAAGCTGAGCCCGTGTCACAATGAAGGCCACATCTTTCCCGGAGCAGGATTTAGGGTCATATTTCACTGGTGCTGTGCACACATGCGGACATTTTGTGCAAATGATGGCTTCAAAGAACTTTTCATCACTTTTTTCTTCTAACCGCATGGTTGTGTCCTGTATCTTGCATGTTCTCAAGCATCATTGGAGTGGAGTGTGTAGTAGATGATGCAAGTGTATGGCTAATATGTGTCACCAAAAATCGTGACAAATGTTATCGAATTTTTTTGTCACGGTTTATAACTGAGAGAGGGGGTTTATATATAGCCTGCACACTGACTCCTATATAAATCCCCTCTCCCCTCTTATTTTACACACTTCTTACCCTTTCCTCATCCTCTCATCTCCTTCTCCACCGATGTTTCTGCTGTTCCATCTTTCTTTGGTTGTAATTTTTCTATAAATCATTTATGTTATTTATTATCTATATAATTCAAATATTATTTTAAGTAATTTCTAATTTATTTTTTGGATTTTTTTGTTGCAGGGTGTTTAGTTTTTTAACAATGATAATTATTCTTTCACATAAAAAATACATGAAATTACAACTATATATAATTTAAATGAAAAATCTTTTTTAAAAAATTTAAAACAACAAACATAAAAATAAAAATTTTAAAAGCAATTAATTACTTTAAAAATCTTTATTAAATGATATTTAATTAACTAAATCCGTTTGAAATTAATAAATTGCAACAAATAATCTCGTCAATTTTTTTTTTTTTTTGCTAATAAATGATGTATATCAGGGTTTATTCGACAAAATCGTGACAAATTTGTCGAACAAGTTGAGACAAATTTGTCACAGTTTTATGCATACAAGTCGTGACAAATGTCACAGTTTGGCCCCATTTTTGGGAGCTAAGCGTCCAACTCAACCGGATTTTGTAATGGTTTGTTAATAATAACCGTTACAAACCGTAGTTCACTTATAATGGTTTTTATTTGTGTGAAATAGTTTGGCCAAACTGTTACAAACCTGTTTGCCATGATTTAGTCACAATTCTCAAAATCATGACAAAGCGTGTTTAAAACAGTTTTAACCGTTACAAACTCACAATTTTACATGTTCTTTTTGTAGTGAATCAAGGAATAAAACATTAAATGATTCAGTAAGGTTTGTTGTTATAATTGACCTATTTACCTAATTTGATTAAATTAAGGATGTAAATTAATTTAGTTAAAATCTCATGATATTACTGATACACTATAACCATCAACCTTTATCCAAACCCTCTTTCTTGTTTATTTATTATTGATGAACATTGATAAAAATAATTTGGGAAAAGTTGAGAACAACTAAACAAAGGATTAAAGGTAGAATTATAATCCTTATACTGAACATCTAAGGATTTTTATTCCCATAACATCTTGTTGGTTGCATATTTTTGTAACTTATGGATTTGATTTCTTTAAAGGTGAAGTGTACCCAGCCAAATATAAACATGTCCTTTTATATTTGGCAGATTATTTTCACTCTAAGAATATTGTTCACTTCAAAGGAATACTCAGAAATACATAATTAATCAACCTTTTTGGATCTTCGAAATTCGGTCAAACCCTAATAAGATGAGATATATATTTGATAACTAGTACATAGTTTTTGTACCAATCTCATTATCTTAAAGGATTAGGATTTCACCATATGCTAATTTTAGAGATAAACGTCATATCACTATTGCTAAAAGTTCAACATCTCCCCCATTTTGTGCCCTAAACGTCTTGATAATACTATATGGGCCATATATTAAAGCCGAACGAAATTTTATCAAAATGAGCAAAATGTTATAGGCGTGGGAGCAAAACAACTATATTATCTCACTACAAAAAAATACGGAATTACCGATGAAATTCCGTCAATAATTTAAATTTTCCGTCGGAAAAAATATTACCGACAGAAATTTTTCCGTCGATAATTTCTCTGTTGCTAACTAAATTAGCGACGGAAATTTTATTTCGTCCGTAATTACCGACAAATTACCGTTGGTAATTTACAGACGGAATTCCGTGGCTAATTTAGCGACGGAATTCCATCGGTAAATTACCGGCGGAATTCCGTCGCTAAATTTAGCGATGGAAATTACCGGCGGAATTCATTCGGTAATTTTTTTAATTTATGCCACGTGTCCTTCCTGCCACGTGTCCCCTCTCACAGTCTGCCACGTATCGCTGCCGCACACTGCCACGTGTCGCTCTCACAAATTGTCTGAAATGTGCGTTGTTGCTATTCGAACCCGCGACCTCATGTGCGTGTGCTCATGCCTTAACCAGTTGAGCTATGAAGACCTTATGATATTATTTGCAAACAATTATATTTATATATACTTTACATTATATTTAAATTAATACATTATGAAATATATTTAATTATTAATATATAATTTACATATTAATAATTATTATTTTATTATATATATTATTAAAAAAATTAAATTAAATTTGTAATAAATAACATATTACTTAATAAAAAATTCAAAATTAAATTGTAATAAATATATATGTACGAATTAATATTTATAAAATATATTTATTAACTATTATATATATAATAGTTAATAAATTAAAATAAATAATCTTATTTTTTAAAATATTTTTTTATAAAATTACCGACGGAATTCCGTCGGTAATTACCAACGGAATTCTGTCGGTAATTTTTTATTAAATAATTAATTTTTTAATTTTTTTAAATTACTGACGGAATTCCGTCGGTAATTTATTAAAAAATAATAAATAAATTACTGACGGAATTTCATCGGTAATTTTTTATTAAATAATTAATTTTTTAATATTTTTTTATAAATTACCGACGTAATTGATTCCGTCGGAAATTACCTGTTTTTTTGTAGTATCTTCCCCAAATTACTTAAAAATTATATGTTATTAAAAATTGTTATTAAAATAGTTATATATGGGTACCCATAAGCATAGCAAATGCAACCTAGGAACCATTTTAAAAACCTTCTGAGTAGTCACATGCATATGATTAATTAAACTTATTATGATAATTCCGCTTTTTTACATTCACCATAATGACTCCATCTATGGTGCTTATAAAGCCCCCGCATGGTCTACAACCTCACTTCTTCCAATCACAATGGGAGGGAATTGGTTTAAGTGCTCGTCACAAAGATAGGTAGAGGGTGCTCATCCACTATGGACCATCTAGATTGGATTTGGACGGTCCAGATTTAATATTTTTAAGTTTGTAATTTTAAAAAAACAATTATTTTTTTAGTTACAAAATCTAAAATGAAGATAATATCTTAACTATCATTTTGTCAAAAAACATATTATTCATTTAAAAATTACATACTTAAAAATATTAAATCTGGACCATCAAGATTTAAATCTGAATGGTCCAGAGTAGATGAGCGCCCTCTACCTATCTTTGCGACGAGCACCGAAACCGGACAGGGTAAGAAGCAAAGTTTGTGATTTGAAAGAAGATTTCTTTAGGAAGTCGGAGGAGAATGGGAGGGTGAACCAAACTAAGATTGTGCTAATTCCCACATTAAAGTTGACCAGCCAATGTTACTTAAAGAATTTAGACCAATTTCTCTGTGTAATGTGAGTTTTAAGATAGGTACGAAAATCCTAGGCAATCGGCTTCGTTCGGTCATGGATAAATTGACAAGCCAAGAACAATATAGCTTTATTGTGAGAAGGGCTAGTTGTGATAATATCAATAACACAAGAAGCTGCGTACTCCATTATGCAAACAAGTAAAAAAGTGCAGTGTTGTTAACCTATACTGAAATAAATTAGCTTAATTGTATTGGTTAAATTTAAATTACAATTACATGTGAGTGATATTCTCCCTTAATAATTTGTTAGCACCATTTAATTTGACTATCAGTTACATATTATCAAGAAGTTGTTAATTTTTAACTAAATTTGTTTTGGGCCCAATCAAGAAGTTAAGAATTATTTGACCACTATTTAATTTATATACTTAGGGTTTAGGATTTATTTATTAATATGACTCCACCAAGATACATTGTCCTGTATACAACTATCTCAAGAATTTTATATGCTTTTGGCAACTTAAATCCTTTAGGGATTTTTATGTAAATTTCTTTGTCTAAAGAACCATATAACTAGGTTGTGGCAACATCCATTAGAGCATATCAAATTTATTACTTACTGGCAATTTAATTAAATATTTTAAAATGATTGCATCCACTACAGGAGAATGTGTCTCTTCATAATCAATACCAGGCTTTTGTGAAAATCCTTATGCTACAACTCGTGCTCTACTTTAGTTTGGGCCTTCAATTCATCTTTTTCCTTTTGGCTAATATGATGATGGTAGACAACATGTTTTAATAGACCAATGTAATTTGTAAAAGAAATCGTTAGGAAAAAAATAATGCGCAAAAATAATTATACCAAGAAAGTAATTCGCCTAAGTAATGAGCAATTCAATTTCAAAGGAGTTAAAATAGATATTAAATTTGCTGATGGAGGGCTGTATCATGCTTCGATTCCCAAAATTAAACCGAGTAAATAAGCAAAATATGTGAACACACAATCATTTGGATCCAGTAGTTTTGAGCGAATCAGTTTAATATACTCCCTCCGGTCCTAAATATAATATCACTTTGACTTTTTTTGTGGAAGTTAAGGAAGCAAATTAGACCACTAAATTATAACATATGTCACATATAATTAGATTATAGGTTAGTTTATAAATAAAATAGAGTAGTTTTGAGGAAAAAAGATAATTATAGATAATTTAAAGTGATTAATTTTGTGTCCTTAATTTTTTAAAAAAAGTCAGAGTAATCTTATAATTAGGACCGGATGGAGTATATAGTTTGAATACGAAAGTCATATAATTAAAAATATAGGCTTTATTTTTTTAAATAACTAACAAAACTATATCTCTGAATAAACACAATCCACTGAAATATGTGAACTCAATTAGATCATAAATTCCACAAATAATTAATAGGGCAAAATCATGGAGGGTGGGTGAGTGTTGACTACAACTCATGTTATTCATATGACTTTAAGAGTATATCTATAAAACTATTAGTGTTAAGACTGGTGATTATCTCAAGATAAAAACATATAGTTCACATGAGTCATATGTTAATAAGAATTCATGATCCAAGTGATTGAAGTATGTATTATTCTTTACCCATTGTTTGAATGTTCTAGACCCTAAGTATATAACCTTACGGTCTAGAACATATTCCTTTATTTTTATTATTGACAACATCATCGAACCCTCGAATGAAATTTAAAAATAAATGTGTAAGCTGGTTAATAACCCAACATCTAGCATAATAAGCTAACTGTTCATATATGGTTTCTATGGAAATTATAGCATGTTTTTTCTTACAACATTGATCATATTTTTATCGTAATATATATAAGGGCCAGATTTTCCAACTATCGGTAAATAAAAATTACCTATAATTCATTTACTTCAAAGGTTATAACTTATCATCAATCGGTAGATAACCATTAAGGATTTATATTAGTGTCCAATAAGTTAAGTATTTATGTTATAACCATCCAGATTATTTCTTACTAGACTAGTGATGATTGTTATATGCAGGGGATTAAAGAAAAACACTTATATAAACGGCACTTTCCAGACATGGGGTTATATTGTGAGGGAAGTGGTGGTTTTTATGGTACTGTTTTTGTGTGATAATGGGCATTGAGAATAAGGAGAAAAAAGTTGTAATATTTGTCGGTACTTTGATGGATAGAGAATATGTTTTTTTTTTTCGTGCACACATATTTCTGCCATTGTAAAGATTATTATATATATCTGACAAAAGATGGAATCATTAATATTATATGATGTAAGTTTAGGGAAGACAAAAGGTTGTTTTTAGGGATGATGTATTATCTGCCGAGGTTCGAAACATATAAGATTATTATTTGTGAGGCTTAAATGAATTATAGCCAGTCACATACAACCATCTAGAGACTCTAAAAGGATCAATTTGTGGATTAATTGATCCTAATACAACTCGTTGTGAACTATTAGGGATGATAATTTACAAGTATGTAACATAAGTATATAATATATGCATTACTGAATTATCCATTTAGTAAGATTTTCCTCAAAACCCGTTCAACGGTAGGTTTAAATTAAGGGGGTCTTCCCTTGTACTCTCCCCCATTTTGTATTAAAATACTATGACATCTCAACTCATCACAACTATTGATTGAAATATAAACAATTATATTGGTTTGTTAGTAAATGGTTATATCATATATTTAACCATTTTTCTATACATGATATATCATTTAACCATTTACTAACAATATATTTGATTATTCGATTGAAGAATTTATCTTAATTATAAGACAGGGATTTAGGTGTGAACTAAAATGGTCACAAGGACTATTATAATATCAGTACAAGAATATTGACTTCTCTGCCAAAGTATAATTAACATACTCCATCCTCCGGTCCTAATAATAAGATCATGTTAACTTTTTTGGAGAAATTAAGGATGTAAAATTAATCACTTTAAAATGTCTATATATTTATCTTTTTTCCTCAAAACTAATTTACTTTACTTATAAACTATCATATAATACAAGTACTTGTAAGATATGTTAAAACTAAGTGGTCTATTTGGTTTCATTAATTTTCACAAAAAAAGTCAAAGAGATCTTATATTTAGGATTGAAGGGGGTATATGTCCATCTACATTTGATTTTAAATATAAAAATCAAAGTGATCTTATATTTAAGACTGGAAGGGGAATGTGTCTATCTACATTTGATTTTAAATATAAACATTTAAAATTGCTTAATCAGTAGTTAATAGTTGATTATTATCTTCTCCATTAAATCAGTATATTATTCTTATATCACCAAACCTTTAAGAGCATATAATAATTTATTTAAAATAAATTAAGGAGTTTATCAGATAGTCCTTTGTCAAGAAAACTAAACTTATGATAATTTACCTTTTAAAAATTATGTAATCTAAAAAAGATGGTAGACCATACTATTAGTGTATATGAAAATACAATCAACAATTACAAATAGAGGATTTTTACATGTTATTTCTGAATATGAGTGTTTGTAAAGTGTGATAAAATTTGCACTGGTAGTAAAATAGATGTTTACAAGAAGGCTTACTTAAGCTCTCAAAGCATCACAATTTAAGTTTGTTGAGTGTATTCATAACCTTTAATCTTTAAGGTTATACGTTAGACACCTCTTTTTCCTTGAAATCATAAACCAATCATCCTACCAAATTACCACACAGCCTGCTCATGAAATTACTCACACAATAACTAACTACCCTCCCAATAAAGCCGACCAACACCAAATACAGCTGATCTAGCTTTATCTTTTCATCCTTCGCATTTTAATTTCTTAGTTATTTAGTGATGTAAGAACTTTTTATGTTATTAATGGAATTTGTCTTTTATTCAAAAAAAAAAAAAACAACACCTTCGAATGTTCTACGAGTTCAAACTGAACAATCTTCCGAGGACAGGGCTAAAGCCAATAATCCAATCAAAATCAATAAAATACTAAAAGGCCCCAGGTCTTGTTGTCGGAATTGGATTAGTCTCTATAAATGCATTTAATTAAAAACTTGATGCAAACCACTAAAATCAGGAGTTAAGAAATTAGTCTCTGTAATAATAATCATATCTTAGTCTATGTTTCCAAAACACTCATAGTGGAGTATATTGAATTTTCTATATGGCCATCATAATTCATAACCTGGGTATTAATAATTTATATTATATTGACAAATAATCTAGAAATATATAATTTATAACAATTATTTCTATATTAACCAGTAATAGGGCCAACTAAAAGTACATTTTGGTTCACAATCACATATTTAGTGATATATATATATATATATAAATGTAGACTAGACCTTCATTTGAATTTATCTTACATCTTACGTTATTTTAAGGATTTTTAAAGGCATATTTTCTTCATAAATTGAGCAAAAATAGTTGGGTATTTATTTTCAATCTGAGAATTTTTAGGAAATTATGTATAGGCTTTGAAGAAATTTATTATAAAAGAAAACCTCTAATTTAATATATAATGATTAATTTTAGAATACGAAAGGACCATTTTGTCTATAAGGGAAACCATCTCAGGTTGTTAATTAAATGAAGAGTAAAAGCGTCATTTCTCCCTCCTAATTTTATTCAACCATCACCCTCTCTTTTTTCCAGTCACGTCCATTCTTTATCAATTTCATTCATCTTCCTTCCCTGGAACGAGAGAAAGCGAGAGAGACAGAAGGTCACCGGAGGTTTCAGCCATCATATGTGCTAGAGAAGATGACTATTGGGACATGCAGATCCGATTCAAATTCCGGTGAGTTTCCTCTATCTATTTTCATCCTATGTTTCTCCAATTTAGGACGTTTTGTGAGAAGCGATCAGAATAAAATTGGGGTTTTGGGGGGAGTTTCACCCATTGAACGAAAGAATAAACATATACTAAGTTTTTCCTCAAAGAAATTTTGCTTGATTGCAAGAGTTTGGTTCAAATTTCAGCTACTCTACTCAAAAACGTTGTTCACCATCAAAAATAGCTGAATTCTTACCCAATTCCGACGATAGTAGTGATTTAAAGCGCATAGGAATTTTCTGTGGCTGCATGTTGGATTTGAAGTTCTGTATTGGGATTTTGAACTAATTCCCATTATGCTTGTTTTGTTTTATGATTTCCAACTCGATGCTCTTTGTTCTAGTGTGTAACGTCAGTTTGGACAAGAGAAGGAAAAAAACACAATAAATATACATACACTCTAATGCATACATGTGTGAGCTGCTATTGCATGTTCGAGTGAATTTTTTAGGTTTCAAAGGGGTGAAAGTTTTAGGAGTGCTCAACAAAGAGCTAAGAGTTGCCATTTAGGTGAAAGGTCTCAACTTTCGATGACAATTACACGAAAATTGAAGATGTCAAGAAGAAGAACAAAATTAAGAAGGAAGTTGAAGATATGGGAGAGGGCCGAAGCTGGTGGTGGTTTCGAATATTTGCTGACTGTTTGGGCTAAAGAAGAAGATCTACTGACCGTTAAAATGAGAAGCTTCTCAATTTGAATTTGATTTTGGGCCTTCTTCTTTTGGGCGCACCAAATCAAAACAGACCAACTTGAGCATACGCATCAATAATATTAACACAATTTTAACAATCTACTTTATAATCAAAAAAACAAATAACAATATACTATAACACATCAATAAAAATCACATTTTATCATCAATTTCATTAATTAAGTGCACATCCAAATTAGTCGATCTATAATGCAATAATTCCCTATTTAATTCACTAAATTTATTCTAAAATGTACATTTTAGCATATTAACTATTTAATTCACTAAATTTATTCTAAAATGTACATTTTAGCATATTAAAATTATGAATTATTAATCTCACCTCACTCCATTTTCTTTAACCCTTCCTCCTATTCTCCCTCCCCGTCTCGCATCACACATTTCCTTTGATAGAAGGTGGGGTGATAGGGGAGAATTGGAGGGGTTAAGGTGTCATTGGCCCTCTGTCTGATACCATTATGACACTTTTCGTACTTTTGCAAACTCAACTAATGCGCTGTCTGATAACTCATCTAACTATAAATCAATTAGACAGTGGCACATACATTTTCACAAGCAATAGCAACCAATCAACACACCAATTACAAGATTGTCATTCGTTCATAATAAATCAAGAATCTCAAAACTCAACATTAAATAAATGCAACTAAAAGATTCGTAGAGACACAAGATGATATATTGTTACAAAATATCATCTTAAAGAGGCATCATTGACATTTGCTATGAGCCTACAATTTTCCAGATCTCATTACATACATCAAGGGCAAACATTTTTTAGGGGTCAAATTCAAACTTCTATACTGTGTTTTTATCCTTTTCCATAATATCTGCATGCAAGTTTTAGAAAATTCACAGTTTTTCATTTATTTTTTATGGAGATATAATCATGCATAAGTAAAAACCTGAAAAGTAAGGGGGAAACATGGATGAAAATGATAATAATAGAGCCAACTGAAGGATACAACATGAAATTTTGGATTGGTCATCCAAATTTTGGATAATATTTGTGATAAAATATGAGAGATATGAGACAATCTTATATACATGTTGTAATCAATTCATATCCAAAATATAATCTATCAAAAACATAGCTAATAATATATGGTGATTTACACAATTTGGCCATGAATAAGAGGATGTTTTAATAACACTATATCAAGAATTATAGGGTAGATTATAGGTTAAAAGAACATAATTAGATGGTAAATTAATTTCAGCGAGTTATGAAGTAAAATTAATTACTGTATTGTTTAGCCAGATTTGAGAAATATGATAGTGATAAAGTGGATTTTAAACTAAAAAAGCGATAAACTATCTTTCATAGGTCTCCTTTTGTAAAGATTTTAAACTCGCCCTAAGTTATATAGCTAATGAGATATCATAAATAGCTGTACTCAATAGGAGTTAGTATCTTATAATATATCATCTATTTTCTGTTGATATCTCGTTCAAAATACACAATCTCAGTAAAGTGACCACGATTCCATTGCAGGATAAATTTAGTTATTGAAAAATTGATCCAAATTAAAGTTGAGTTACTATCTCCTCTTCTCTTTCAACTAATAGGCCGGTGAAGTATCAATTATAACACTTTCGCCTAATTTCAGTAGTACAATAATATATAAAAGTGATTCTTGGACTTCAAAGATAAAAGGGAAAAGGGTCATTTTTTACCCGGAAGTTTTAGTTTTGGAACATTTTTGGCCTGAAAGTTTTTTTGGACCAATTTTGACCCAGAAGTTTATAAAACGTAGCAATATATGCCTCAAAATATTGTAAAATTGGCCTATATTGCTACGTTTTGTAAACTTCCGGGTCAAAATTGGTCCAAAAAAAACTTCCGAGCCAAAAGTGCTCCAAAAATAAAACTTCCGGGCTAAAAATGACCCTTTACCCAAGATAAAACGGGGACCTAACATTATTTATGCCCATTGTTTTTCATAACATTTATTTAACACCCTCTCATAAATGCTTTTAATGCATACATATGGTAGTCTAAGATTAATTCCTGTCTAAAGAAAAGGAGAAAAGATTATGAAGAAAGATTAACATAGGTTTTGTTCTAGCTATTATCAACAATAAGTCCTTAAACCTTTAAGATATTTTGCCCAATTAATTCCGTGTTTCATAAACACAGTTACGATTTTTTTCTTGAAACAATATAATACAACAAAACAAACATATACAAAATAAAACATAAATCTTGTCAACAAAGGGTAAATATTGGGAAATATATTGGGTGAAGGGAAAAATTGGAGTTAACTTGTATTTAAGCGAAATCTTTTATATGTTGTTAAATTGAGTATTTATCATGGATCTTGAACGATATGTATGGCTGTTTGCCAACTTTTCTAAAAGCATAAATTATGTTCATATTGGTTATGTTTGGATGGAATTGTTGATTATAGTGCACCAATAATATTGGTTATACCCCTTCACATGATGAGGCCCCCGACAGCCATCAAGAATTCTTTGGGATTGTTGTTGTTGTGGTGTCCAGTGGGGACATTCCGATAGGAAAATCGTTAATTATGATTTCATGTCGGGCCTTTAAGTATGATAATTGTTCGCTTCACAATGAGAGAAAATTTTTAGATGTGGCGGCATGGAAGTCGGGTAACTGTTGGCTTCATGTGGCACAATGTTGTTTTAAAAATTCCTTGACATAGATTTTTTTGAAAAATTTATTCGGAAGTAAAATACCATGAAAATAAATTACTATCGTAGAATTATTGTTTACTCTTCTACACTATCTCATGGCGATTTTGCAGCCCTCCTCTTCCAATTGACTTGAAATCTTGTACAAGGATTGTATTTTTTCATTGCTGACTTGCTGACTTATTTAAGATAATAAAATGTTTTATGACACATTTTAATCCCATGCATAGTCCCCAAATAATTAAATCTCTTTCAGTCCTTCAATAAAACGTTTTTCAGGCTATTAACGTTACCACCACAGAGTTATAATCTTATTTTGCTGTAAAGTTTTGTCACATGTAACTCGGTGTATAGTAAAATATACAAATGAAAATAAGCATGAGGTGTCGCATTGCTAAGGACAATTGTTAGAAAGAAGCATTATTCATCTAAAATCTAAATCTGCTATATCTCCACATGAGGATATGGTTCATGGACTGTATTCTTCAATTTTCATTATAAATGGCCATGACAAGTAGAAATATTCAGCATGAAAACTAAAAACTGACACATGCGGCTATTTTGCTAACTAAAAGGAACAAACAACACAATGCAAGAGGTATAAACACCAGAATATGAGATACCTGGCTTGGGATCTGTATCCTGTAAATAATTGAAGAAGGTGAGAAATCACATTGTAAGTAAGAAGGGGTTGAATTGTAATAAGCTTTAACTAAGTTAATAAAAGTAAATTATGTGTTTTAAAAAAGGTTAAATTGAGTTTTACTGAAGATGTACGGAAAATAATTTTGACCTGTTTAGCATAAAAAGAGGTATCCTTAATGTCAAGCTTTTAATATTACAAAATGATGATATATTTTTTAACCTTTGATGTACTAATATCCTAGTGCACTAAAATTCTTGTGAGATCATTCTATATCATTGCCAAAAATAGTTAAACGTGAAATGCAATTTGGGCTAAAGCGTTAAGATCATTAATGTAAAATCAGAGTTAACCTGATTTGAAAATTTGAAACTTTAACTTATCACAATAATTCTAAAAAATATTTATCCTTGAAAGTTATGAATTAGGTCTCAATAAATATTATAAGGAAAAAAGTGATAAGAGGACTAAAATATGTTATTCTCGCGTATCTCGGTTTTTATTAATTAATGGAAAAATAAATACATGGTTTTCAGTTTAAGATATATTTAAAATAATAAAAATAAATATATGATTGAAATGCTTTTTTTTACAAGCTTACTATTAATATATATAAAATCAGTTTAGAGTAAAAAGTAAAGAAAATTGCAGGGAAGAATCAAACAGCATGTACATCAAAGAAAGGGATTAAAATATGAAAGGATAAATCATTAGTATGCCATAACATGTATCACACTCAATCTTTTATCAGGAATCTAGAAATGGCCCAAAAAATGTGAAATTTATCCTATTGGATCAACAAACTCCAGAAACGTGTTTTGAGTCCTTTTAAATTTTTTGGGTTAAAAGTATGAAATATGTTATACATCCGACATTGAAATATCCTGTCACCCTCAATCTTTCATTAGAAATCTATAAGTGTGCCCAAAATGTTTTTTTAAGTAGAAGCATCAATTGAAAGTGATAAAATGATATATATAGAGGCTACCAATCTGATCGAAGGTTACTTGTATTAGAGAGAATACTTCATAATCCTCAATACAAAGATCATACCTAATTTAAATGTAATATTTAATACACCCTCAGAATTTAGGTTTTATTAAATGAGATATAATGTATTAACTAAGCATGAGCCATTGGTCCAAAAACAAAAAACGAAGCATGAGCCTTAATTCTAAACCCTCTTGTATAATATAACTTGAGTATGATATCCCCTTCATTGATATTAAGCATTATTTAAAATATGTGAAATCCAATACTCTCTCAAGCCACTAATTAGGTAAACAAGTTAAGTGTTGGTCATCCATGTAAACACCCAATTTTGTCCGGACCCCACCAAATAAAAAATTAAAAAAATATGTATAACAATAAAAATAAAATAGGCACTCCTGATTCTTTCTTGTGAGGCAAGCATGAGTTGTGGAGAGTCAAACATGAGGATGGGCCATAAGCGAGGGAATAAATTGGAAATGATTATGGTGATTTAATCTTGGTCATGATGGTGAAATATGGATGGAAATAAATCAAGGAAAAGAAGGGAATGATTCACTACCATGTGAGCAATTAAGGGAAAGGTCTAGAGGGAATAAGAGAACTAATAAGGTAACAAATGACCTTTTCAAAATGCTGAAGTGTGTATATACATCTATCAGATTATTTTTATTTTAACATGATAGTAATTAGGAAATTATGCTTGTGAAATAAGCCAAAAAGGGAAAGAAAATTGCATGGTTCAGCTACTGATTGATTTCACAAGAGAAAATGAAGTATTGAATATAAAAGGAAATGATAAAATCAACCATCAGATTTTCAAAGACAACCAATCATAGGCCACGTGATTGCAAAATTGAGACACCATAAGGGAAGCTATTAACGAGTGATAAAAGGGAACAATTAGATTCTTGAAGCAGCAACGTGTTTTCTTGCAAGAGAAGAATAAAATAAAATAAACAACAATAAAAAGGCATTTAAGAGGTAAACCCTAGGGAGGTGGCCTATATAAGTGAGAGTAAGAGAAATCTTAGGGAGAGGGGTTTTTTTTTTTTGGAGAGGAAAAGAGGCAGTTTTGAGAGAGAAATAAGGAAAGTTTAGGAGAGAAAAACACAGGTAGAGAGGTTTATTTTTCATACATACTCATCTCATTCTGACATAGGGTGTGTAGTGTAAAGTGAGTCAAGAGTAGTTCTTCGTTGCACCATCATCTAATCTTTGATTGCTCAAGTCAATGAACATCTCCTTGCTAGAGATGGAGGCATTTTTGTGAGCATTAGGCAATTTGCCTAGAATTTCTCTCTCTTTTTGCCTTGCTAATGATCATGGTCTATCTTTACTAATTTGAGATCATGTGAAGAAACTAGTGATGTGAGCCTTTTTTTTTATTACTTTTAATCTTTTGATGAGTAACATGCCTTAAATATATGATGCTTGCATAACATGATGGATATTTCCTGGTATGATTTCTTCACTTTGCTCTTGCTAATATTATTATTGCTTGATTACTCATATGATTAAGGTTTTCTTGTGATTATATATTCTTATCAAAATTTTAAACCTATAAAAAGAGTTTTCAAACAAAATAAAGAAAACATGATTTTGAAATTGGTTTTATGTCGTGTGAAGTTTTTATAACTTCCCCAGGCATAAAATCGATTATTCTTCCGTGTGATATTATATCCCCAGGAAGTTTAATCTAAAATTATTTCAAAATTTGTTTTTTTTTCTAAATATAAATAATACACTTTTTTTTTATAAATAAAAAATACAAACCAAACATAAATTGTTTTTGTTCTATTTAAATAAATGTTTTTTCTAAAAGACACCAACCAAGTGACACGGATTTCTACCCACTCGAACTACGTGGGCTTTGATCCCGTAAGGGTACGTAGGCCCTAGGTTAAAACCTAGGTCAAGTCCAGTAATGTAAAATTATTTTTTTTTCTCTTTATTTTTTTTTTATTTTTGTATATATATTAATTTGTTCTTTTGTGATTAAAATAAAATTAAAAAGGCCGTATTTATTTTTAAATAAGTATTTTAGGGTAACCGTTCTTTTGAACGGGTGCCGTGAGGTGCCTAACACCTTCCTCACGCATAATCGACTCCCGAACCCTATTTAATATTTTAAAGGTTTTCCAAAGTTTTCCTTTTTAAAAATTTTGGTGGCGGCTCCATTTTATATTTTTTTTTAACCTAATTTTCGGGCACTACAATCTACTTAACAAATTACCGTGTAAATGAATTAATGGACCAACCATAGTTTAGCCACTTTATCCAATTTCATGTTTAAGGTTAAGGCATGGCCCATTTTCTCAAAGGGAAAATTTCAGTTTACCCCCACTATAGGCAATTAATTTCAGATTCCCCCCTTAACATTCTGAAATGTCACTAAGCCCTTAAGGGGGCAAAGTGAAGTTAAATCTGTAAGGGTAAAAGACCATTCTACCCCTGAAAAAGAAAGATCAAATGACATAAAAGATGAAGCACACACTCATTCCCCCTCTGCAAACCGATGCTCACCACTCCATCCTTGCTGATTCAATGATTTCTATAGATCATATGAGTTCACTCTGACCAACTCCCTTATGGATTCCATGATTCCAAGAAATCAATTGAGTTATCAATGTTTCCATTTGAATGTGTGTTTTGAAGACTTTTAGAAGGCAGGGAGGTCAATGTGGGGGTGAACAAGCTACTGGAATCACATCCTAATAGAGGTAAATGCTTATCCTCAAGTAGAAAATTCTCATCTCTTTCTTCTAAGCCTTTCATGACTTGTACTATGTCTTAGAAATTCGTCAAATGTGTCTAGGAAATTTATCATACGTGTCTTGAGAATTTTTCATATATATCTGGGAATTCGCTGAAAATATGAAGTAGGTACCAAGTATAGCCTTTGAAGACTTGTACTATGTCTTAGAAATTCGTCAAATGTATCTGAGAAATTTGTCAAATATGTCTTGAAAATTTGTCATATTTGTGTTGGAATTCGCTGAAAATGTAAATAGTATAGCATTTTAAGAGTTGTACCATGTTTTATAAATATGTCAAATGTGTCTGGGAAATTTATCATATCTTTATTGGAAATTTGCCATATATGTGTTGGAATTTGCTGATATTATGAAGTAATATAGCCTTTTAAGAGTAATACTATGTCTTATAAATTGGTTAGATGTGCTAAGGAAATTTGGCATATGTGTCTTAGAAATTTGTTATATGTATATAGGAATTCCCATGCTACTATAAAAAACATGTGTAGTTGAAATAATTGTTATTCAAATGGCACTAATGTACATGTAATTTCAATTATTGAACTAGAAATTCTTAGAATGTGAGTGAGTTCATGTATTCATAATCTCTAATGTTGTAAATAAGGTTATTTGTCTAGTGAGTTGTCATATGTGTGTTGCAAATGGAGCATATGTTCTTGTAAATGCCATTGTTTGTCCTAAGCTCAAAGCATAATATGTTAGTTATTTGACTATATTATAAACACATGTGATTGGTAGTTCAAATAAAGTGGTAATGTTGGTGAGTATAATCGATGTTAAAGTAACTTGTCCACAAAATATTAAACTTTGAGCTTATATAATGCAATTGTTATACTGTTAAATTGTCTATTTCAAATGTAAACTTCTAGTTGATTTAATTTTTCCATATATTGAAATATGGAAATTGATTATGTGCAGCAACACACTACGAGAATGAGTAGCAGTTGTGCAAAGCAATTATTTTGCACCTTCCATGTGGGAGGGATATATGTTAAGAGCTTCGACAGAAAGATGATATATAAAGGCGGTATTGTAAGTGGAAGAATGATAAGTAAAGGGATTTCATATGAAGACCTTAAAAGTTTGATATCGATATGAAGTACACAATTAGTTTCTTATGATATGATGATTACTCATCAGTGTCTTACTAAAACCACCATTGACTTCTGGTTCAGCAAGAAGACCAAGTGTTATAAGGATTGAATGTATCCCAACTTATATTATTTTGATGGTTGGAAAATCAGCTATTGTGTGCATACACACAACCTATTTTGGCTTTTTGTAATTAAGTGTAAATGGCCTTTTGAATTTCAGGATGATACTTTGTGGCTTTTTGACTTAAGTACCAAGATGAAATTTGCTGAGAACTATGTAGAATGTAAATGACTTATATGAATATGATAAGTTATATTATATGAGACAACATCTTTGTATTGTTGAAAGCTTTAGTGTTAAGGTTTGAAAATGTAGATCATGACATTCTTGATGAGTATGACATTATTTTTTTTTATCTGGAGACCCCTGGGTAGTTGTGACAACATTATGAAAACTTGAATTGCCAAAAGTTTCTCTTGATATAAATTCTGAAACCAAAATTTTTAGCCATGTATCATTCAAGGAGCCTAAATTCGTCAAATTTTTTACTTAAAAAACCGCGACAATCATGTTATAAATATGCACAAAAGTCTTAGAAATTTGTCATATGTGTCTTAAAAATGCCAGCTTGAAATAGGGTATGCATTTGGATTGGACAAATCTAGACACATGGAAAATTACAACAACCATGTTGGAAATTCTTCATATATGTCTTGAAAACCCGTTATATGTGTCTTGTAAATGCAAACTTGCAAATGCCAAATGCATTTGTTAGATGGACAATTCTGGAGACTTGAAAAATTACGACAATCATGTTGGAAATTATTCATATATGTCTTGGAAACTCGTCATATGTGTCTTGTAACTACAAAGTTGCAAATGCAGTGTTATTGGACAAATCCAGACACGTGGAAAATTACGACAATCATGTTGGAAATTATTCATATGTATCTTGGAAACCCGTCATATGTGTCTTGTAAATTCAAACTTGCAAATGGAGTGTTATTGGAAAATGCTGGAGACTTGAAAAATTACGACAATCATGTTGGAAATTATTCATATATGTCTTGGAAACACATCATATATGTCTTGTAAATGCATATCTGAGATGGAAGCATGAATTAGTTAGATTGGACGATTTTGTAGACTTGGAAATCCTTACACTCGTGTTGGAAATAAGCGCACAAGTATTGGAAAGTCTTCATATATGTCTTGGAAATGCATATGTGAAACGAAAGCATGGATCTGTTAAATTGGATGATGTTGGAGACTTGAAAATCCTCACATTTATATTGGAAATACGCATATAAATCTTGGATTACAATGTCATCATTACAACAAGGCTTCACATAAAGTGATTCAAAGCCTCAAGAAGTGAGTCTAACGGCCCTACTGAAACTACATACATCTAAATTGCAAAAAGACTAGTACACTAACATCAAAATAAAACCTAGGCGCCACAACACTTAGATACCAAACTAGATTACAATTTCAATAGAAGTATTGACAATGATAATTTATCTCTTCCTTTTCCCATTAATTTTTCCTGCATTGAGTAACTTTGTTGCAGCGTCATTGATTGAATTTGTTGGATGCTTGATAAACCACCACAAGTAGTCTATCCTCAATCTACCAAGTTGTTCCTACACAAAAAATATATGCCAAGCTTTGCTTAGGACATTGTGAACATTGACCGCAAATACTACACAATTATAAACATAGTGTATTCAACTATTCAAGTACAATTCTAAGCTTCAAGAACTAAATTTATGAGAAGGAACCAATGAACCAATTAACTAAATATATCCCAAGAGGTTCACTCCACATAAGCCCACTCTATCATGTTTCTTCCTCTCTCAACTCCTTTTCATGAAAGGGAATTCAATGAAAATAATACGGAAACTTGCAGAGAGGCAACAGCAAAAAAGTATTTATACCAAAACTATCTCCTCCTTCCCTGAATAAAATATACTCAATTAAGCTAACAAATCAATGCAAATTTACCATATAGTAACTATTTTTTCGTGAGTTTCGTCTTCTAAATTTCTCCATCTTACTAAAACTACTCATCATAAACATATTTGATCAAAATCAAAGTAAGGAATAATCTGGAACCAAAAATGGGCAGAGAGAATCATACATACACCTTTTATTTGGGACTTGTGATGATGTATTATTACCTCCAGTCCAGAGGAGTAAAAATCATTTGCAATGACCACATCATTATGACCCTAGTTACAAGTATTATGCATGTTAAGCCACTCAAACCTTGTAAACCTCATAAGTCATAACACTCAGCCCATGGATGCAAAAATTTTCATTATACAAGGACTCAAACTAATTAAGGGAACCAAACAAAATTAGAAAATCTTAAAAAATCAAGGTCCTCACCACATCGTTCAAACAAGGTCCACTCAAACTCATTCTAAGTTAACAAAGCTCATGGATTTCTACGGTTTTGCTTGTCATCCTTTAAGGGAGAAGAACAAGCTTACCAACTACTGTTCGTATCCGGGAGTGACCGGCAATGACGGAGGCGTTTGCTACAGCAGATGGTGACGGCGACTAGAGAGAGCTACGACGCTGAACGGAAGCAAAGAGAACTTCTCTGGGAGTGATCGGTGATGATGACGGCGGTTACTATGGCGTTGAGGACGACGGTGGCTAAGGCGCTGGCGACGACGACTTCTCAGCCGGCGGTGGCTGTGATGCTGCTCAAACAATGGATGAAGAATATGTTAGGGCTCAAACATGATGGATGAAGAGGGATGTTTAGGTTTGTCGCCTCTTTTCAGTCCCCTCTTATTCTCTATGCTCACAAAAATCAATAAGGGCATAATGGTCTTATACTCTTACTGATTTAACTTCACTTTGCCCCCTTAGGGGCTTAGTGACATTTCAGAATGTTAAGGAGGAAACTGAAATTAATTGCCTATAGTGAGGGTAATTTGAAATTTTCCCTTTCTCAAATCCCATGAAATTGTTCACAGGAAGAGTTGTCCTTATACCCCCACAGCAGAATTGCATTGACGAACACAAAAATAGACATTTCCTTAAGGTAGCCCAGACATTTCTTTATACTTGCAATGTATCAAAATATTATCATGGGTAATATGTTGTTCGCTTCAAAGGAATACCAAGATAGTCAGTCGGGCCATTGAATTGGATATAACATTTACAAAAACAATGATTTTTTTTTTTGATAGAAAATGGAAACACAAAACAGAACTACACTATCTTCCTATCAGCTTGCAAAGCAGCATTCAAAAACTCAGGTGGACTCCCAAATATCGTTAGATGCATAGGTTGCTTCAAAGCATTTTTTGCCAATAGGTCCGCAGCGTTATTAGCTTCACGGCAACACCATTCCAGACTAACATCCCAACTTCTACTTAGAAACTGTTTGATCTCCGTCAATAGAACTGCTTCTTGATGATCTTCCTCCCATCCCTCATGAAGTAATTCAACAGCTTGTAGACAATCAGATTCAATTAGAACTCTTTCCTTTCTTAAATCCCATGCCAACCGCAGTCCCATCAAAATTGCCCAGCACTCAGCCTTCAAACAATTTCCTCCATCCAGTCTGACCATGAAACCAGCAACCACTGCTCCGTTCTGATCTCTCATGACACCACCACAACCCGCCAGTCTTCCCTTCTCACTACTCGCTCCATCAACGTTCACCTTCACCCATCCCTCTAAAGGAGGATTCCAAAAACCACTCCTATTTCTCAAATATCGAGATTCACATAAATTCACATCAGACCAATGCGCTTGAGCTACGACTTGCGCTAACATTTGGACTTTCCCCGATGATCTCCCAGAGAAAACACCCGAATTTCTATTCAACCAGAGTTGCCGACACAAAATTGCACACAGTACTGACCATGATACCTCCTTAACTTTACAGCTCTGAATCAAATTACAATAAAGCCACGCACAAACATTATTGAATTGGAAGAACGTACCTCTCAAATGCGGAGGTATTATTTCCTCCCAACACTTCTTTGCTATCGGACAATCTCTAAGGACATGCATAGTGCTTTCTTCTATCCCTTCACATTTAAAGCAACTGGACGAGTTCTGTAATCCACGAACTGAACGAAGAGCGTTCTTCATTAACCTTTCACGAGCCGCCAACCATAGAAAAGTCTTACACCTTTGTGGTGTCTTGACCTTCCATAACTTCTTCCACAAACCCCCATTAGATGTACCAGGATGCTGAGCAATTAAGCCATAAGCTGACTTGATTGTAAATGTTCCTGAAGCAGAAGGCCACCATATCGGAATATCACTCCCCTCACTTCCCAACTGAACAGTGATGTTATTTATAGCCTCCAAAACAACAGGAGGTAACTAGTACCCGAACTTGGACCAATCCCATCCCCCCAATACAGTACAATAATCACATACCTTATCTTTTTGCATAGATTCAGGTATCACATCATTTACATAATTATTCAAGGCACCATAATGGGGCAACCAGTGATCTCCCCAGAAACTTGCATTTTCCCCATTCCGTATCCTCCAACCCAAACCTTCCTTTATCTTATTCCACACATTCACAATCCCTTTCCATGCCTGTGATGCATTCGCTCTCTTCCTCATGATAGGCATAATATCATCACCACATTTATATTTTTCTCTCATCAGTTGAACCCACAATGCATCCCTTCTCTTGACTAAACCCCACCCCAACTTCATCATAAAAGACTCATTCTGTTTTCTCGCATGGCGTAAACCCAAACCACCCAAATGCTTCGGAGTACACACATCCTCCCAAGCAACTAAATATGGCTTCCTTTGGTGACCCACATTTCCCCAAATAAAACTCCGGCACTTCTTATCTATCTCATCACACGTAACTTTTGGAAGCCACGCTGATTGCATAGCATAACATGGAATTGCTGACATCACCGATGAAACAAGAGTATGTCGAGCAGCCAAAGATAGAGAGTTCACCTTCCAACCCTTCAAACGATCCTCCATCTTTGTTAAAACATATTGATACGTTCTCTTGGAAGCTTTTTCATGTAACAAAGGAACTCCCAAATACTTCCCTAAATCCACCGTAGTCGTAAATCCCATAAAAATGCTTATTTCCTCTCTTCTATGATGCCCCACATTATTTGAGAAAAATATTCTAGACTTTGCCTCATTCACTTTCTCTCCAGAAGCTGCGCAAAAATCATCCAAGCAAGCTTTAATAATAGCAGCTTGGTCCATTGAAGCCTCAGCAAACAGAAAAAGATCATTTGCAAAAAACAAATGGGAGACCGCCGTTCCATTTCCTTTCAAACGAAAAGGTAGCCAGTTCCTTAAGTGCACCTCATTTTGAATAAGATGAGCAAACCTCTCAATGACCAATACAAATAGAAAAGGGGAAAGTGGGTCACCTTGTCTAACACCTCTGGATGGTGAAAAACAAGGCCCTGAATCACCATTCCAAAGAACCTGCATCTCCGAGGATCGGATACAACAATTAATCAGCTCAATCATCGTGGAAGGAAGATTTAATTCTTGAAGGCAAATTACAAAATCCCAGCGAACCCGATCATATGCTTTCTCAAGATCTATCTTCAAGGCCATAAAACCCTTCTTCTTCTTCATATTTATCATTGAATGAATAATTTCTTGTGCTACAATAATGTTGTCAGATCCATGCCTACCAGGGACAAAACTGCATTGATTCGGGGCAATAATTGAAGGCATAATTTTCTTCAAACGATTCGCAATAACTTTCGTGACCACCTTATACATCACATTACACAAACTGATGGGACGAAAATCACAGATAGTTTGGGGAACTTCAATCTTTGGGATCAACACGATATTAGTTCCATTAACCCTCTTAATGTCTTGCGGGTTACGGAAGAAATCCTTAGCCATACTGATCATAATATCCCCCACTACATGCCATTGATTTTGAAAGAAAAGAGGATTAAGACCATCAGGTCCAGGAGCCTTAAGAGGACCCATGCTAAATAAAGCCGACTTCACTTCCTCCCCCGTCACCATTCTGCCAAACCAGTTCAAGGTCTCCGATGGGATCGCTGGATAAGACCCACCAAAATTAATTGAAACGGCAGGGCTTGCATCATCAGTATATAATTTCTGAAAATATTTCATACCTTCCTCCTTCAACTCCTTCTCAGAATACATCCATTCACCTGCATCATTCATGAGAGCTTCCACCTGTTTTCTCCTCCTTCTACTATTAGTAATTGAGTGAAAATACTTCGTATTCTTATCACCATTAGCATACCAATTACACCTTGATCGCTGCAACCACATAATCTCTTCTTGAACTAAACATTTTTCCAACTCTTCCCATAACTCCTTCACTGTTTGCCTCCCGTCACCGAATCTATGACCCACCAAATTCAAATTATCTAGCTTCTGAAGTAAGGTTGCTTTACGATGATTAATATTCCCAAACTTCTTTTTGTTCCATTCTATAACATTTTTTTTAAACAACTCAACATTGTCTTCCCATGGCCGCCAATTCCGCCAAGACTCCGCCACTACATTCCCAAAAGATTCATCCGTCACCCAAGGAGCAAAGAATCTAAAGGTACTATTCCTCCGAACACATCTTCCATATGGCCATTTTAACAACAAAGGGCAATGATCAGACTTATATCTTGGAAGATGAATAAGAGACACTTCCGTAAAATAAGTCAACCAGTCCTTAGTAGCAACAACTCTATCAATTCTGCTTGCTGATCCATTCCTCTGCCAAGTAAATTCAGGACCTTGAAAGTCCAACTCTTCCATATCACAATTTCTCAACCATTGAGCAAAAAGATGATCATGATTCAGAATACCTTTACCACTCGATCTCCTTTCATTATCACAAACTGTAGCATTAAAATCTCCCCCAACACACCACCTCGAAACTCCTTGATTTTGAATAAATCTCAATTGCTGCCATAAATCTCTTCTCTTAGCAAAAATAGGATGACCATACACTACAGAAAGATCCCAAGCATTTCTTTTCCCTTTATTAAACACCCCATGCAAAACTTGAGAATTCTTGTAGGTTACACTAAAATCAACCTCCTCATCCCAAAAACACCAGATACCCCCACTAAAACCATTAGCTTCAACAATTTCCATATTTTGAAAACCAAGACGACGGGCAATCCCCTTTGCTTTATCACCCTGCCTTCTAGGCTCCAAGAGAGCAAGGAACGAAAAATTATACTTCCTTTTGAGTTCAATAAGTAACCCAACAAAAGCCTTCCCTCCAGTACCACGTGAATTCCAAATTAATATATTGTAATCCATAAAACAATTAATTAATAATTAAAGTAACCCATAAAATAAAACTCAAGCACTATAAGACGTGATAACACCTCCCATTTCAACATCATTTAGCTCATGAGATAAAGAATCTGACCTTGTCACAAAGTCTTTCGCACTTATTGCACCTGGGTCCCATATCTCCTTTATGTCTCCATTATCTTTGTTTAACTCTTGCCTCCCAACGTTCTTTTCTTGTTCAGCTCCCTTGACCCCATTTTTGTCATTATTCACACCATCATTTCTATTGGCATGGGATTCTTTAATGACAATTCCAATAACTTTGGAATTTAACTCCTTCACCCCACTCTCTTTCGGCTCCAACAGGGAAGATTCCCCGACACCCAAACTCTTTTTTGCTTCCATTAATAAATTCATGCTCGAAGAATTCTTCTGCATCTCAGCTTCTTTTTTATTTTTTAATTCAAGAAGGTCCACTGATTTACATGCTTCAACACCTGCTCCCACATTCTTCGACCCCAGTGATTGACTCCTTGGCTTTTCCACCATCAATTCCTTCTTGCGAATAACGTCTCTCCCCTTCATCCCCTCATTAGAAAAAACAATTAATGGCTCTTTAGTGCTTGACCCCGGTGTATCTGTAACAGCTGTCTCCAACTCTTCCTTATTCAAAACGTTAAAGCGAGAACCCCGTGAGACACCTGCGAAATTCTGCCGTGAATTACGTCTACCACCCCCGGCTGAGCTTTCAGGAGATCCCTGCCTGCTCGGCCTCCGTGGGCGTTGAACTAACATCCAACTATCAAACATCATCCCCTCCTGCACTACGGTCAGATCATCAGAGCGCCCCCCACCATTAACGTCTTGCATATCAACACCTTCCTTTATACCAGCATCCCCATCCTTCTCCTCCTTATCACTTCCACCAGCCTTACTCTTCGAATGTACCTGTTCATTACTTTTATGGGGACAGTGATCAACCTCATGCCCGTAACGACCGCATTTAAAACATATAAGATGTATCCCCTCATACTGAACTCGAGTAACCTTTCCATTAATCAGAATATAAGGTCTCAGAGGTGAAGCCAGATCTAATTCTACACAAATACGTGCAAACCGACCTTTTTTCCTCTTCAAAGTTTGAGTATCCACCTTCAGAACATTCCCCACCTGTGATCCCAACACATACAAAGCACCTTTATCATAATAGTCTAGAGGAAGTTTAGCAAAACGAATCCACGCAGCAATCTTCGAAACAACTTCCCCTTCCGGATCAAAATCAGGTTTCCATGGTTGAACTGATATATAATGGTCAAACAAAAGCCAAGGACCTCCGGTCAAAGCCAACTCATAATCACTTTTATTAGAAAAATGTAGCACAAAAAATCCAGCCCCTACATCAATAGTTTCCACCGTACCAGCTTATGCCCAGAGCTGTTGAACCTTTGAAGCCATATATAAAGGGTCTACCATCCTCCCGAGCAACTTTATAATCAGAGCATCCTTCCACTTTCTTGCCAAACGATCCTTCTCCTCCTGTGGAAAAATAACATTTGGGCCTAATGAAGTCATTTCGACCTTAATCCTATTCTTCCACCTATCCCCACTCCACCAGTCCTCCTCTTCCTCCTCAACCACTTCCTTCTCATTCAACACTGCCTCTTTGAAGGAACTCCACTTCGACTCCTTCACTGATGAAGCACCTGACGCCATTCCCTTTTCCTTCTCTTCATGCATAACCTCCTCGATGCATCCATTCTTCATCACGCTGAATACGATTGCTCAAACCAGTATAACCAACTGACTCTGACTCTGGTCGAATCTTCTTCCTACTACGTTTCATTGCGTCTCTCTCTTCCAGCGACGGTGCTGGATTCTCTCTCTCTCTACTTCTCTCTCTCTCTCTCATACTCAAAATCCACTCTGAACACCTTCACAAAAACAATGATTTATGCATTTACTAAAACCATATGTATTAACATTATAGCCGGGTTATTATTATCATAATTACAATATGATAAATGATAATTTAATTATACTGAGTAACCTCATTCTAACTCTGACGACCAAGTTCACTTTTTAATCGACATAATTTAAATGAGAAATCAAATTATCACATATAATTAAACCATACAGCTAAGTCCCGTACAAGTTTTCATATATGATTGATTCATAGTATGCATCTATAAAAATTAATATATAATGTTACACTCAAAAAATTTTGAAGAGAGATATAATAAAGAAACATTTAGAGGTAAGGGGTGTTATTTAAAAATTAAAAAGTCTTGTAAATAAATTTATGGGATTAAACATATCTTGAGAATTAATTTTATATCCAGATTCAATTGAAAAGTAATTAAAATTTTAGAATAGGGATTGTATTAAAAAAAGGGTTAAGGTGCAAATCCACCCCGGAAGTATCAAAGAAATCTCGTATTTGCCCCGAAAGTATTTTTCATAACAATATAACCCTGAAAGTACTCAAATATAACAATGTAGCCCTAGAAGTACCCAAATCTAACTCAATATAGCCATGGGTGCTAAGTTAACAGAGGGGGAGATTGCTACGATTTAGTATTTTCAGAGCTAAATTGAACCACAAAATACTTTCATGGTAAATACGAGATTTTTTTATACTTTCGGGGTGGATTTGTACCTTAACCTTAAAAAAAATAAATATACGACAGGGGATAACAAGAAAGAAGAAAAATTGAGGAAAATAAAAGGACAGAGTTGCCCTTGGTGAAAAATTTCTTTTAGTTATATTAAGAGGAATAAAATAGTAATTTAACAGTAAAAAAAATTATATTTTCCCTTTCCTCTTTCCTCTTCCCCGTTATTCCTTTCAGCCCCTCTCTCTCTCGCGTTCTCCCCGTTCTGTCGGTGCCTCAGCAAGCAACGGCGACGGCGAGCGTGATTTCCGGCGAAGGAAGGCTTGAGAATTTTATGCAATAACTGATTTAGCATCAGGTGAGTCCCCTCTTCTCATTTCTACCCTCTATCTCTTCGATTCGGGTGGTTTTGAGTGAGGTACGATTTGGGTATGTGGATTTCGAAAATTCTAAACCATGTAAAGGGAAGCTTAGGCTTCGATTTAGAACATTTGTGAAAGGATTTTGGGGATAGATGTATGTTTGGTCGGATTTCTCCCAAAAATAAATCTGGGTTACTCTTCACCGGCGCCTTATTGGGCGTGATTTTGGGTTGTAGCAATGTGAAGGCTTAGTAAAATTTAGTTAGAAGTAAAATGCAACATGAAGTGTTGATAGAGTTAGAATAAAACTAGAATCTTGCCTTGCATGTTGCATTTCTTTGGAAGTTAGAGAGTTTCGAAAAATTCCGAATTTATTGCTTTGATTGACTCAGGGTCCGATTGCTCTAAATTGTTGACTATAAGAAGTGACGATAAGAATAGAAATGGAACTTGTATATGGTCTTGCATGATTGGATTTTCTCACAGTATTAGGAATTCTGAAAATTTGAGTATAATGTTCTGTTTTGATATATGATTCTGGCGTGAAATTGTGGGGTCTCAAAGGATGAAATTTTCTTTAACTCATACACATTAGTGGCTCGCATGTCTGGAGATTTTGGCTGTACAATTGTGTATTATGTAACATTGGAATGTAAGAATCTTTGTGGGTTTAGATTTTGGATTGGTTTGACTGGAATGAAAGTTGCTTGTGTGTGTGTGTGTGTGTGTGTAATGGTAAAGTTTGATTTTCAAGTTTTAAGTTAAATGGGATGAAACGAACACAGATTTGTGTGTGTTGCTGTGTCTCTGAAATTTCTAAACAGTTAAGGGAAACATATTTTTGAAGTTATTGAGTTAATCTTTGTGTTACAAAGAGGTGTGGTTTGGATTAATGAGAACTTGTGTTGTGGATAATTTAAAGATTTGAGTTTGGAGTCTTGAGCAGAAAAGTGTCGTGTTGTTAATGGATGGAATCTTAGATTTTAAGAAGAAATTAGTTTGGTGAGGTAGATTGTCATGTGCAATGTATGTGGCTATATGGTCCGTTAAGAAATTGGGCAAGAAGATTAAATTAATAAGTGTTATAAGCAAGGTTGTCAAACTCGTGAGTTTAAATAAACTCATGAGAAGAATGTAAAATCGGATCGTAAACTCGAATCGTTAAACTCGTAAGAGTTTACCTTTATTAATAAATACGTGTTTTCAGTATATAATTAAATTAGAAATACAAAAAATCTTAATAATTTGACTTGAATATATTTTAAACATAAATAGTTGATATTAAATATATCAACATTCATACTTTATCTAACTCAATAAACAAATTTCTATGAAATTTTTATACAAATTCATTGAATATGGTCAAATAAAAATAATAAACATGATATTTATAACATGTTAACACGATTTTCTATAAGGTATAAACGTAACAACGGTAAATTCAGCATGTAAACTCGTGAGTTTTTACCGAGTTTACAATTAGTACAAATTTAAGTGACTCGTGACACGTTTTAGTCAGGTAGAGCAGTAAAAACGGTAAAATCGGAGAGTCAACTCGCGAGTTTGACAACAATGGTTATAAGTATAAAGATGGGGAAATATGAAGGCAAGAAAAGACTCGTGAATTTTGATATTTTGGGTTGATATGGCTCTATTTTCAGAGATGTGGAATTTCTTGTGAAACTTTGATGGGAATTATGTTTAAAAGAAGTCAAGAGAGTATTAAAGTTGTTCTTGGGTGATACGTGTTTGATTCTATTATAAATACAAATGCTAAGTTGATATTTTTTATATACTATTTTTGTGGTTGCCTTGGTATAAGGGCTGAGTTTCAATTTCTGTAGTTAAAGGTTGTATACACATGGAAATTTATTGATAATTGGGAAACCTGAAGTGTAGGAATCATTAGTGATAGAGTATGATGGTCTTTTTGATTTTGAGAAGCTTTCCTCTGTTTTGAACAAAGTTCTGTTTGATATGTATGCTTGATCATGAGAATTTGAACGGTTTATTGGTTGTTGCAGGTAATTTTCTTTTGTTAAATTCTTAAGAGGTCTGAAATGGGAATTTCAGTAAGTTTTGAATGTCTGGTTGTTGTGTCAAAATGAATGAGGCAAGTTTGAGGAACACATGAATTATAATTGGTGACTTTAAGGTTAAAGTGTGTTTATGGATTTCTAAATCTGGGAGGGTTTTGAGCTTGTTATATCTATGTCCATGTTTTTGTATGTGTTAGGAGTTGTAAACCCTAGCACTTGAGAGTTGGAAAGGGACAGATGGTACCTATGTCAATTGTTGAAGTTAAAAATCAGTTTCAGTTTTAATAATTAGTTGGGGGCAGAGGTTTTGAATGTTAATTTATGTGACTGATTGTTGTTTCTTTTCTTGAAAAAAGTCACTTCAGTTTGTTAAAGGAAAAATAATTCCTTTGGTTTATGGATATATGTACTTATAAATTTATAAGTAAGTGTGTTTGATGATTTGCTGCTGTTTGCGAGAAATTTAGTAGCAAATGGATGTTAGAATTTTTTTTTTTTTTTAGTAAGGATGTTAGAATCTATAGAATTTAATAAGAATAGATGAAATAAAGGTGATCAAACCAAAATGAATTTCGGAATCCATGACAGCAGTTTTTATATGGGGACACAATACACACGTCATAAGGATAATTGTTATCATATTATTTGTATAAGTTTATGAACTGTTATGTATATTAATGAATTAAATAAGCTGCTATTGAGACCCTTTTTTATATATGTTTTCACAGAAGAGTGAAGCGACGAAATGCTTTTGATTTGTGGTAGTAAGGTGAAGGGTAGGGATGGCTGCATCATTTTGTACAGATACTGATGTACTTATAGATTTTGAATTATTTACCTGTATATGTTATGAATTTATGATAGGAAATGCAAGCATGGTGCTTGCATAGCCATTATATGAACTATATGATAGGTAAGGAGGTTATCGACCAAGATAACCCCAAAATTTAGTTATTATGGTAGTAGATATATAAGTATTTGATGCATGTTAGGTATAATGGAAGTATTATAGGTTTTAACTTCCTAAGCAGTATCAGACAAAGTTAGAAATAAAGAATAATGTAGTTACTTAATTGATTTATAAACCACTTGAGTTTTAATAAGGAGTTTGAAATAATTTTAATTTGTCAGAAAAGCCTGTTACTTCAAAATATCATTTTTATCCAAGTATTTGAAAGAAAAGTTTTAATCTTTTCACATTTTTGGGTTTCTGATAAAAGATTAGATAGTTATAAAACGGTTAAATTGCCTTAGTGTATAGAATTTAGGTGTCACAATACACATTAATTCTTCGGTGAAGTTATAAAATCAAATGTAGTAACTTTTATTTATATGACAAATGATAATTCATATATGTTATATAATATTTTTGGCTAAGTGGGGGAAATAATACTTTTGGCTTTATATGTAAGATATAAAATCAAACGTACGATATATGATGTAATAGCTTCCCTAAAGGAATATCGTGGACCATTTACCGGACAGGTCATTTGGAAGTTTAAATGCTTCCTAACTCATACAATTATCAATTTCAATATAGTAGGGTTATCTTTTTATAACGAACTTCTGAGTCATAATTTTTATGATTGAGGGCCTGTTTGGGTATTTCAAACTTAGGTTCTGGAGAATAGTTTCTGAAAAAAAAGTTGATTTTGAAAAAGCTGAAAAAAAGCTGAAAAAATAGCTTTTGATGAATGAGAGTGTTTGGATGGTTGTTGTGAGAATAGCTTTTTTTATGTGTAAATTACTAAAAAGGATATAAGTTTAATGTGTTGGGAAAGAGAGAGAATAAGGGCATTTTAGGTATTTCAATATGACATGTGTAATGATGGTGTTTTCTGTCTCGTAATTCGCGTAAAAGCTGAAAAAAGTAGTTGCCTGTTTGGATTAGCTTTTAGAGAATAGCTTCTGGGAAAAAAGCTGATGTTTAGAAAAAGTAGCTTTTGTAAAAATGAGAGTGTTTGGATGGTTGTTGTGAGAATAGCTTTTTCTGTGTAAATTACTAAAAAGGACATAAGTTTAATGTGTTGGGAAAGAGAGAGAATAAGGGCATTTTAGGTATTTCAATATGACATGTGTAATGATGGCTTTTTTTTTACCTTGTACTTTGTGCAGAAGGAGAAAATTGTAGCTTATTCAAAACCTAGGTTTTGGCAACCAAAACCTAGGTTTCCAATCCAAAATAGCTTTTCATATTTTTTCAAGTGTTTGGGTTACCTTTTTTAAAACCTAGGTTTTGAGTCTAAACCTAGGTTTTAAAACCTAGGTTTTGAGTCCAAACCTAGGTTATCAGAAAAAAGTGTTTGGCTACCATTTCAAACCTAGGTTTTAAAACCTAGGTTTGGTAACAAAACCTAGGTTTTGTTAACAAAACAAACAGGTCCTCCTGATTCTTCTTCTACAAAGGTTTTGCCACAGTGAACTCTGAGCGAATCCCTAATTGTCAGACGCCTATTATAAACAGTCAAAATATTTAATTTTACTCTTTAAAGAAGCATTATGGGTGATAAAAGCCATGATGAATGATTGATAGGAGATACGCAGTAGAGAAAAGTTTCCCTATAATATGATTGAGAGGCCATGTAACATGTGGGACCCATTTCTCATTTTGGTTAACAGAAGTTGACAAAAAAAATTTTATGCACTGCAGTAGTAAGTAGTAACATAGATCATTCTCTTTGGGTTAGCTTTCTCTCCTCGTCTCGTTTTTTCTCCTCATCTTACATTATCACATCATTATCGTTTGATTTATATAATTAATGGTTCTGATTTAATAGGTAAAATTAGGATAAATACTATATAAAAATAAATCAATAAATAAATTCAAATTACTAAGATTCAATCTGAATAATTTATTACAGAATTATCTAATAAAATAATAAAATGATAATATTCAAAATTATTCAATTTCAACCATTCATTAGTCAATCTAAAGGTGGTGATGGGATGATAAGCGATAAGAAGAAAAAATGGTGAGAAGAGAATCATCTTCCTTCTTATAAGGAGTAATTTATGGGTTTTTCTTTAGAACTAAATTTAAGTTAAAAAAATGCAATTGGTGTGTTTAAGGCTTATTCCCATAATACATGAGAATGTAACCAAACACATGCCCAGGAAAGTCAGTTTATCGATATCCCAGAATTTCTTTTGGGATGAAACTTGGTACATTAAAATGAAGTAAGCAACTTCGTATTGAATGGAAGTTGATTAAATGACAACTCATCACTATAATAAAATGTGTCCTTAAATGCTTACCCCTAAGTTTTATTAGAACAATTACTAATGATTATTTTACAATAATATCTTATACAAGATGTTGTACAAATATGACATTGTAAGGAATTGTCCTTGCCAAAGTAATGAGAAATTCAAATTTCAAAGGAGTTAAAATCAATATTAAATTTGCTGATGAAGGGCAATATCATGCTTCCCAAAAGTAAATTGAGTTAATGAGCAAAACATGTGAACACACAATCATTTGGCGCCAGTAATTTTGAGCGAGCCACTTTAATTTATTAGAATACGAAAGTCATATAATTAAAAATACAGGCTTTATTGTTATAAATAATTACAAAACTATATCTCTAAATGGACACAATCCACTGAAATATAAAAACTCAAACAGATCAGAAATTCCAGAAATAATTAATAGGGAAAATAGGTCATGTATATTTATTGTGTTTTTTCCTTCTCTTGAAATATTTGAACTCAATTAGATTACTGGTGGTGTTCAACTATTAAATATGCAATTGAGATTCCCTCTCTTTGCGTTCTTCTCAACCTAGTAAGGTGCCTCTCAATCTCCACGTATTCAGGGTGAAGCTCTTGGTCTCTATGGTTCCCTAAATTTATATACAAGGCATAGACAACAAGTATAGATTAAAGTTCAATAAGTATATTTTTTAACGTTGGAATCAAGTAAGAATTGTTTTGAAAACTTTTAAACATGTTAGTAAGCGGAAATGAATTAAGCTAAACATATTGATAATAATACTAAAAATATTAATGTGTATAACCAAGAGCGATGTGCACGTAAATTGACTATATCTTTTAAGCCTCTAGTCCAATTATCAATAATTAGGGGTTAGTGTTTATGGTTTATGGTATAAGATTGAAACTTTTATATAAGTACAATGAATAAATAACCCTAAACCCTAGCCGTTTAGTGATGGGTTAATAGCCGGCGTGTGCTTTCTATGAATGTGGCCCTTATTATAAGTAAAATTCGGACACACAATTTAATTATTCTTGTTTTTTATTTGATAACCTATACAGAAATAAATAAACTTACTTATTATTTCATGTTTTATATATATTTACATAATAAATATATGTGTGTTTAGTCATATAGTCTATCATTTAAGTTTAGAAGTAACTGACTTAATGTGGAAAGAACTGATTCACATTTTGAAAACTTAATTTAATCTTATCAGGAAAACCATTAAGTTATTTTGGTTTTGATTGCAAATTAAACATTGCTCCAACCGTGAGACCAGTATCATGAGCCCAACTCGAGGTAATGGTTTATAACTTTGAGTTTTGAGATTTTCTTTAACATGAATGAAGTTTAGGGCGAGTTTAAAATTTAAACTTCTAACTTGAGGTTTAAAATTATGTCTTGAATTATACTCATTTAGTCCTATTTATAAAGTAGGGAGGGAAAACTTCATTTGGACCTATTTATAGGGCATCTCATTAATTTTTCATGTAAATGTGCAGTTTTACGATTCATTTATTATGTTTTGACTTTATTTTTATATGGTGTAGTGGATATTAAATATGGGTAAATGTGTAAAATTTTCAAATTCTATGGTATAATTAATGACGTTAAATTAAGGGGTTCCACTTTAAGAACATATTGCTTTCTAGAAACAATTTTAAAATTGCCATTCCTATGATTTTATTTGAAATTTGGTATAAAGTAAGATATGTAAATCCTTTATGTTAATATGAATTAACCTCTGACTGATGATTAATTATATTCTCCCTTACTTATAACCTATTTAATAATTATTTTTAGTATAATAATATTGAAACCCCTTCAGAAGTGGATTACAATGATACATAGAATTCATATTATTTCCGTTCTTTTAACTCTTATAACTAATATAGTATTAATCCAATCAAAGAACAGTATTTAGTTAACATATACTCCCTCTTGTCCCTATTATAAGAGGTAGTCAATATTTTTACAATACCAATAAAACATGTTGAAATCATTTATTATGGATAGATTTAATATAAGTTTCCATTTTTACCCTTATTCATTTATTATACACAATTTTTCTCCCCTCCTTGCATTTATTAATGTAAAAGGGTAAAAATAAAAAACATGCATTTATTACTTTAACTTTTACATGTTATCTCTTATATTTTAGACCAAAAAATTTGATAAGTTACCTTTTATATTTAGGACAGTATGAAGTAGTTGATTATTATCTTCTCACTTTACATTACATAACCCTAATTATTAAATGATAATTTTGTCCTAAGAAAGATTCAAGAAATAATTTGCCAACCATTCACAGAGCATACATTTATGTAATATCTCAAATATTTGAATAACCAGTTAATTATATAAGTAATTACTCTACTGAACTAAACGCAACTTCTAAACTTCATATCTAGCCTATGAACAACATCTTTGCCCTAATTTTGGCCTGATGAGTGGTTAAACTAGTTTGAGATGTTAAAGACTTAAAGGGCTTTTATGAGGGTTTCAAGGGTAATATGTTATTTTAGAAGGCTCCTCTTTCTAAAATAGTCTGTACCTAAATCATCAATATAATGTTGGCTCAATTTTGTGAGCTCACTGATATGTTGTATGGCAAAATATTTCTTATGGGCATTAAGAACGATGGTTTGTTCATCAATGTTGGACATTCAATAAGATGGGAAGAAATTTGATTGAGATAGGAGGACTAAAAGGTTTACTAAAGTAAATAATTAGGTTTTTGATTAACTTCTGATGTTAGGGTATCTCTTAGATTGTGTCCGAATTTAATCTACTTTTAATTTGTAAAAAGTGAAGAGTTTAAATTGATATAAAATTAATTGGACCCATTGACAATTAATTATGAGGTTATGTTATTATAGTTTACTGGATTAAATGAAGAGTAACCTTGGGGATAAACTATTTGTTGTGATGTAAATTTACAACACATGGACCAATAAATTTCTATTTAGTTTAATTGTAAATTTCAAACCTATAAATGATCGCTTATTAAACTATTTGGACCTGTTTTCGCCCCAGTTTTTCTTGTAGTGCTTCACTGATTACTAATTGGTAAACCCTAAACTTAACTAGGGACCATAACGGATATTTGACATACGTTTTTTTTTTTTTTCACGTAACCTAATTCAAATAAGCATTGTCAATAGAGTTCACTGAAATCGTTTTGATGCATATAATAGAATATTACATTTTATAAAAGAATGAGTAATTTATAGTTTTGTCAGATTAGATTAACATAAAATATTTCCCATATGATTAACACATATCTTTCGAATGATAATAACAAAGTCAGTTTCAATCTTTTGGCATTTCTTAGATTGTGTCCGAATTTACAATGAATAACCCTAAACCCTCACATAATGACATTTTAACAGGAACAATTATTGACTTTTAAAATCATGATATTTACAATGAATAACCCTAAACCCAAAGAAATTATTTCTATTTTTATTTAATATCATGATATTTACAATGAAACCCTCAAAATAATGCGTCAAATTAATATTTTATCAAAATATCACCCAAAATCCATTTAATTCAGAGATAATGATTCCCTAAATATATCAAAATATATATCAAATCTAATTAAAATTGATGAGTCATGAGACAGACAAGTTAAAAGCAGTTTACTCAAAATTATCATAAACTACAATAAGTACTAACTAGAGAAAAAGATGAACACAGTATGACAAATTACAAAGCTTCACGTAACAAAGCTTCCTCGTAATAATTAATCGATGCCGGAATTTTGTTTTTCGTTTGCTTTGTTCATTACTCTTATTTTATTCTGTTACCAATCATATTTACGTGTTTGCTTTATTTCTTATTTATTAATAAATGGGGTAACTTGTGTTTTTTCATGCATATATTATTTATTTCATTTATATTATTTTTTATTTATATTGTTTAATTTATCATGCCTTGGTTCAATAATTGTACAGTTTATTTGTTCATCCTAAGATCATAACTAATTTATTGTTGGTAGATGTTATTCAGTTTATTCATTAATAGTTTACCAAATAGATGATATTTATCTTATTTATGTTATAATAATTAATAGATGATAATTTGTTTTTTTTATCTTATTATTTTACCAATGATTGTGTATATGCTTGCTTTATTTCTTATTTTTGTATATATTATTTATTTTATTTATATTATTTTATTATTCACATTGTTAATGATGCCTTTCCTTAATCCTAAATTCATAACTGTTTCTTAACAATTTATATAAAGTTATTACTCATAACTTTCTTATTATTGTTTTGTTTAACAAAACTTTCTTATTATTATTGATTCGAATTAACTTCACTCTCTTATTTCCATTCATAACATTGAAAATATATTTATCTTCTTTTTTTTTTACAATGGTATCAAAGCTAGTTCCAAATCTATATTTTTCTTTTTTTTTCATTTTAACATGGTATCAGAGTCAACTCCTTAAAGGCCTACATTCCCCATATTAAACAATTATGTCTGTTCCAATGCCACACGTTAATGTTTTCTTTAAGCTCAAGGATAGTGTTGTATTATTTTTATTCTTTAATTTCTCTCCGTCAATCATTTGTAATTCTTTATCAACTAAACAATATTGTAGTTTTTATAATCGTCTTTTCTGCCCTTCAAAACTTGTTCTTATTTATGAATAAGATAGATCAACCATCTTTGATTTCTCCTTTTGGGCAATTTGGAAAAGGAGAACATATTACTCTCTTTGAGAAGAATACATGTCATTTGAGAGCATTTTTTTTAATTGTTAAGTCATCTCACTGTGCATATCCATTCCTTGCAAATTCTTTGTAGTATGCTGCTTCACCAATTAAAGTCTTTATTTGTCCCAATTGTCGATCACGATTATCTCTAATCTGTTTTAACTCTTCACGAAGACAACTCATCTTCTGTGTTTTTGCTTTGTGACCTCTTCCTTTGAAGCTTTGACAGATGCCAACTAATCCTGCAATGCCTTGTTGTAACCTCTTACATTGTTGTGACACGACTATAATATCAATTTGTGCATCCTTCATGTGTACCACATCAGGTAACACTCAAATCATTATAATTTACTTTTCTTTATTTGCAGTGTAGGATGACAAATGTTTGAAGAGGAAATTAAAGGGGTCCAGGTATGTAGGAACCTGTGACCCCAAAATTGTTCTCTTCTGATTTCAAGGTCCCAAAACTGAAAAAGTTTTCTCTAAATGTCAGGTGAAATCTGAAATTACTACCATTATGCCACATTTTTTTTGGAGTCTAGTTAGTGTAAAGGAAAAATATGGAGATTTGTTGTACAATCATTCTTTGATGACCCATGTCTGGGTAAAGTAAATTATGTATCATGAAATAATGAACAAAGAATATCATGATTGTGATGATTTCATCAAACCCTTAATTGTCTCAACATCTATTTCACGTCTTTTTCGCCAAGTTAATTCTTGGAGCTCTATTTTGTCCTGCAACAAGATATTCTTAAAGTCATTACTTTTTTTTATTGTAGTTGGGAACCATATGATGAAAGATGAGCTTAAATTGGAGATAGGTATAGGGTTTGAAAATTTGGATGAAGTCTGGAACGCTGGAAATTATGAAATGAATATGAGAGAAAAAATTGGATTTGGAATAATTTGCAGGGGAAATGCCTTTCCTAATAATTTTGTGCTCCCTGCTAAGAATTTTGGGTCAGGATTTAATGTTAATGTTTAGCGCTCCCTGCTTAGAATTTTTCTTATCAGTTTCCATCGAAAAAAAAAAAAAGAATTTTCCTTATCAGGGAAACCCATCCCTCTTGCACCCTACCATTTCAATTCGCAATTCCCACTTTTTTCTCAATTCCTTCTTTGTTTTGATCAATTTTCAATTTTCTTATCCCATTCAGTGACAAGACTCAATCATCTCTGCTTTTTTCCTTTTCACCATCATCAAATCTTCCCCATCCTTGGTAATTTGAAAGACCGGTTATATATATAAAAGGTTAAATATCAAAAATTCACATATAATTTTGTCAATAGTTGGTTTAGCACAAAATGCTTTTTTTTTGGATTAAAAGTAATTTTAAACTTCTAAATTATGCTTAAAAGTCACACATACCGTTAAATTAAAATTAAAAGTAACATTTGATTTGTAATGCCCTACCTTTAGGACTCATTCTCAAACTATATTAGCAATAAGAAACTTATTCAATCTTATATAGAATTTAGAACATCAAAACTATGACTTTTTCAAACTTTTCTTTATTTCTGAAAAATTTTGAGATGTGAAAAACTTTTCTATTAATTTTCAAAAATCATAATTAATTACACAAAAATTATTTTAACATGGTTCAAGTCTCAAATTAAAGCTTGAAGAGTCCTCTGAACAAAAAATCAAATAGAAAATAAGCCGACTCATATGATACAATTTATAGATTTTCCAAATATGTATTTGCTCACACATCCAGAATTATATGTTTGATTGTATGATTTTTAATTAGAGGTATAAAACTCCGATTCATTTCATTTTTGGGTTCTATAAACCCATCCCTGTATATCTAATATTTTACATAACAATTTCAGGACAAAAAAAACTTCATTTACTAATTCAAATTACCCCAGGAACTAACATAAATTATCCTTTGGCAGCTTTATCGCCTTTCTCCCTTATCCCTTTCTGTCTTTGTCCACTGAGCTGGGACAGCTTATCATGGCACCGGGCGTTATTTGTGGAAGCTCCTTCGCTTATACTTATTCCGTTATTAATTATAAGATCATTTTGATTTTATTAAAGAAATTAAGGATATAAAATTAATCACCTTAAAATGATAATAATTATCCTTTTCTTTAAAACTAATTTATCTTATTTATAAATTATCGTATAATACAATTATATATAAGATAGATTAAAATTATGTCTATTTAGCTTCCTTAATCTCCAAAAAAAAAAATCTAAATAATATTATATTTAAAACCGTCGAGTATGAGTCAACGGCTTCACCATTTGTTTCTTGTTTCGTCACAGCCAAAACTGGGTAAGCAAAAATGAGAAACATCTATCCACCGTTAGATTAGTCAACACGACATGAACTAATTCAAATCAACGGCTAGATGTGTACAATAACCTATGGGGTGAGAAGCAGCTTACAATGACTCGGACATTATCCGTTGTCCTTTGGCAGGTCCGCCCCGAGGCATCGTGTTCCTGTGGGGCCCACTTAGCTATCAGCTGGTGATGGGCCACGTGTCATACTATTATATGTCTATGGACTCCATAAGGCTACGTGGCGATCTGTCCACGCTTCATTGACTGGTCGAGGTAATTGCCTCGTTGACCATTAATCGGATATCTCGGACAATAGGGATTTGATGTTTCGGGGAGCACTGTGAAGTTTTCGGATCACCCAATGATTGTTTGACACGTATGAGGCGATGCGAGGATGGTTTGTTAGGGGGATTCAAGTGGATAAGCTAGAGGGACGCGGTAAAAAAATTTTTTTTTAAAAAAAAGTAAATAGGGCAACGTGACGTGAAGTAGAAACTAGAAAGTGCTTTGAATTTGGAGCCCCGACCCAACACCGTTGACAGGTGGTCGCCGCAATGGTCACTTCACTGGGACCCGCTCCCCACGTCACTCCCCAATTGGTCTTGTTTGAAAGGCCTAATCAATTTTTTTTACAATTACTAATAAAATATGTTAGATTCAATTATTATAGGTAGATGTAATAAATTTTTCCCCTTTTTATTCTTACATGCTTATTATACACGCTTTATCTTTTCCCTTTTTGTATCATTTAATATATAAAGGTATAAATAAAAAAAATTTATATTATTATAATTTTTGAATGTTACCTCGTATATATTTTGAATCAAAAAATTTGTTATATTACTTCTTCTATATTTTAGACCAAAATCCAACTTGCAATATTTGTTTGGTTATTTTTGAGATTAACTGGTTAGATGGACAGCGTCTCATTAATAGTAACGTTCATTTATGTTCGCAAATAATATTAAAGTTTTAATACACTTCATAAAGTTTACTTTAACCACATAAACTGATATTCTATACAACATTACACATATTTCTTAAAAATGACTAGTCTAAGTATATGTGAAATATTTTTTCAAACAGTGTCAAGTCAGGTGTGTTTGAAAATTGAACACTGAAACTATATTTATTAGTTTATATTACCCTATATGTCATCTCTGAATAATTCATTAATTAATTGGCAAGAAAGTAGCTCATTAATTTTTTTTATGAAACTGATTAATTTATATTATACCACATTCAAATATATATTAGACTTCATGCTTTCTCTCAAAAAGTTGTGATCAAAACAGTACTTGCAAAAAAATGGGAAAACTAATTATAGATCCCACAAAAAAGGTATAATTAAGGTAAAGTTCCACAAAATATCCTAATTATATATAAGTTTCTTAGGAATTTGAATCTTTCTTAGGAATTTGGACCTTATTAGGTGTTAATGTTGAGGAAGGAATCCTTCCTTTTTTTTTTATATTTTTTTCTCTCTTTTTCTTTTGTAATAATCATTATATCTCCTTTTAATGGTTCAGATTTGGTGTTTATAATATAATTATTAAAAATTAATTAAAATATATTTTATATAAATCTAAATCTCAAGGAGATCTAATGATTATTAAGGAAGGGGAAGGGATACAAAAGGATCGAGCCGTTCCTCCCCAGCTAACGTCATATTACCATTTTACCGTTTTCCTCTCCATTCTACCCCCACCCGTGACTCCCTCCTCTTCCATCCCTCACTCCCTCTAACTCTTCCATTTTCACCCTCCCTCCACGCCTCTTCTTGTTGTTTCTTCTGTTTGATATTAGGGTCGTACCAGAGCGCTGCTTCTTCCTCCAGAAATACAGGGAAGATCCTCATGAACATATCAATGGAGGATGTGCCGTTTGCTCTGTAAACTTTGTTGAAACGAGTCGAATAGGCGGTTGGGCATTCCGTTGAAGTGCCATGAAAAATGGAAAAAGGAGCAAACTTTTTGTAACAAGTAATGGGGGTGTGAGGGATTTAACAAATAGGAAGCCGACATTGAAGAGCTTTTTCTTTGAATGATTTTGTTATTGCTCTGATCAGGAATATAGTCAGTGGCTTTTTGTGTGGAAGAAGAAGGGTCATCATCGTGTGGTGGGTTGGAAATGGATTCGATGTCATCTCCTTGTGATTCGTCGGACAGAGATTGGGAAGCAGAGGCATCGGAGAAATCGTCATCGTCGACGTCGTCTTCGGTTTTCTTCTCTCTTGGGATACTCCGGCGAGGCTTACCGCCAGCGGCGGCAGAAGAAGCAATGGAGAGTTCAGGTGAAAACGGAGATGGTCGGTGACGTTGTTTTCGAGTCATGATGATTGATTTCCTAGCAGACTTTTTGTTTTGGTCAAAAATAATAAAGCTACTTAGAAAAAGTTTGATGCATTTGTTTGGCCTTGTAGTTCAGAGATCTTTGCAAGTAGATAGCCCCTTAGTAATTAGCTTGACTTTTACACGGTCATCTAGATACTTATTAGCAGAGCAAGGTTGCTGCATTTTGTTGGCCATGTAGTTCAGAGAAGAGTGATCAATATAAGAGATCAAATCTTCAAATGTCCATCCTTCCACCGTATCACTCACAAACGATCATTCTATCTTGCATCCATATCACTTCCCATGGGCAGCACCTTAATGGTGGCCACATAAGACTTGAATCTGATGTTCTCAGCAACCTCGTAGGTCAAACAACGTTGGATGGGATCCAAGGCAAGCAGCTTCTCTCTGGCCCACACGACGGTGGTTTCAGCCTCCCCTTGGCCATGACCAGTGAAAGCGCAGTACCGGACGAGGCCAGGCTGACCAGGAAAGCCCTCTACTTGATAGAAAATCGAAGAGTGAGAGATGGAAGAGGGAGAGGGAGAGGGAGTCACTGGTGGGTAGAATGAAGAGGAAGAGGGGTAAAATAATAGTAACATGACCTTCACGTAGATTCAAGACCAAAGTACAAGGAACCTCATTTTATTAGTACATTTTGTAGAACATTATCTTAATTATATCCTTTTTATGTGATTTGTAATTAATTTTCCTATATTGATCCACCAAATAACTTCAAATGCATTATTATTTCTTATATATATTAGTATCCGGCATTACTCATAGTCGGTTAGTCTAATAATCGCATGAATACATCGTTATCTCTAAATAATTCTTATGGCTATATGACGTTTAAATATGGGATCACTAATTAAGTTAAAATAATCAAGTTGATCCAAATATTTAGTGATAATTTATAGTATGTTATAAACAGATAAAATTGTATGTCCTAGGTAATCACTTTATCATGCGGATGGATTTACTATTTACTAACTTTATTTTATTGTTTAATTCAGACATATAAATTGCTGCAACTAATTTTTTTTACATGGATAAAATTGAAAAAATAAGTCAATTATTAATGTTATCCACTTTTTTAATAGTGAATTAATATATTGTATACTTGTATTTTGTATAAACTACAGTATTAAATTCAAATGCAAGCGGAGGTTAAGCCAATAGTTGCCAAAACCGAGACTTGAAACATGGAGTAGTATTGTTTAAATTGAACAACTCTGGCCAAAAAATAAAAATTGAACAAAACCAATAGTCAATTCTTAATTCTTGAATTTTGTTAGTAGATAAATACAGAATAAATAAGGACCGAGTAGAGAGGGTAAAGTAGGGAGGCAGATACCATAGGGCACGTGAAAGAATGAGACACGTGTCGAATTCTCAAGGCATGTTAGAAAGACAATTGTACAAAAAAGAACGAAAGAAACCGGACAGTATGAACAGGGAGGCAGGGCAGCAAACTCATATGGTAAAATTACAAATAAATACCCTTTGAATATTAAAAGAGCAAAAAGGTACCTCAATATACAAAAAAAATAAATAAAAGGGATTGTTCTCAATTTGGAATAAACAATTTTAAGGCAAAAATACCAAAATGCCCATGTCTCCATTAAACACTCAGGTATGACCATTAACAACTCCGCATAGCGATTAACCACTATAGTATAGCCATTAACTATTTAACTGATTCATTAGTTATAATCAAATATGCTTGTTTTTGCGAAAGCCGTTAACCACTTGAGTATAACCATTAACCACTACCGTATAGCGATTAACCACTCCGGTATAGTCATTAACCACTTCGCTGATTCATTAGTTGTGCTCAAATACGCTTATGTTTGTGAAAGTCATTAGCCATTCGTGTATGGGCAATAACCACTACCATATAGCGATTAACTACTCTAGTATAGCCATTAACCAATTCCCTTGAAAGAGAATGGAGATAAGGGCATTTTGGTTTTATTGCCTTAAAATTGTTCATCCTAAATTGGGAACAACCTCTCTTATATCTCTTTTATATTAGAGGTAGCTTTTTATCCATTTGATATTCAAGAGATATTTATTTAAAATTTTCCGATTTCACATTTCTCAAATCTCATTCATGAGCTGGATATCCAGTTCCTAAAAATAAAATCATCAACTCAGTAAGCTCTCTTTTCTTTTCTTTTCTTTTTTTTTTTTTTTGGTAGAATGTCTCAATGGATATGAACACTGATGGGATATGCTACTCTTTGGTGACGTTCCCAATTTGGTGATGGTGGATTAAGCGTGGAGAAATAAGAAGTGTTGGATGGGTTGGGGACATGAGCGGGGGAGATGGGATCGAACGGTTGGGGAATGAAGAGAGAAAGAGATATAAGAAGTAAGATAGTTAGGTAGTACCGTAGTAGGGAATTAGTCCAAAAAAAAAGGTGGGCAAGGAAGGAAACGGACAAGAGAGAGGGACGCTCGGACAATGTTAGGTGTACCTGCACGGAATCGCTTCCTAAAGGCCCGTCTGTCACAGAAAATAGGGACAATTAATCATTTAATTCTTAATGTTTCAACTCATAACGGCTCAGTCCTACACTTTAACTTATGGTAAAAAAAAAAAAAAGTCCTACACTTTAACTCGCTCTAACTCAGCCCTCAACCTTTCATCCGTCTAACTAATCAGACCTTGCCGTTAGTGAATAAGGAAGAAGCAGCTAACGGGTCACAAACGGTGTTAAAGATGGATGAATATTTCATCCATATCAACTCCAGTTAAGGGAAAGAAAGGATGACAGAATATCACATAGCCCGCTCTCGCCTCTAATCTCGGACATGGCTTGCTTGCAACCTGCAAACTTTACTTACCACTCTGTTTTTCAACCACTCATTGTCCTCGCTTTGTAGATTTAACATAACTTGGATTCCATTTTGGGTTGTGGTTTGGGCGTTCAAAGAAGGAAGGAGGCTCTCGTCTCTCACTTTGCATCGTGATCTGTTTTCAGAGACTAATGGACGACGACGCCACCATTTATTTTTGTTGATGACGACAACGCCACCATTTATTTTTGTTGATGACGACAACGCCACCGTCGATTTGATGGCGGCGGTGGCGCCACAGTCAACCCCGCCGAAGCACATCTAATGACGTTGCACAGACCTACAGGGGAAGCACAAGCGGCCTTGATGTTAATGATCTTCAAGATGACAAAGGCAATGACGGGATGGACATGGAAGGATGGTGTTAGTTAGGAGTACTGTTTGTGGGCCTTCTCTCAATACATCTATCCATAAATCTTTCAAAACTAGCAGCTTTCATGTTAATATGTCCTAAATTCTGCAAATATTGCATATGAAAAACAATCTTCACTGGGGAATAGTAGGGAAAAAGTCGCTGAACTGATAGGACTGACGGATGAATTCATCCATCTATAACACCGTTTGGAACCCGTTAGCTGCTCCTTCCTTCTTCGCTAACGGCAAGGAAGGTTTTGTTAAACGGACGAAATCTTGGGGACTGACTTAGAGCGAGTTAAAGTACATGACTGAGTCGCGATGGATTTGAAACCTCAAGGATTAAATAATTAATTTTTCCTAAAAATATTTTCTGATTGGATAGATAGGGATGGAAAGTAAAGGAAATTGATGGAAAAGAACGGAAAAAGAAAAGGGGTAATTAATTACAGATCTCGTGTAAGGGACTTAATTAAGATGGGGTCTCACGAAATCACCTAATTAATATGAGATCCCACGAAGTTGTTATTGCAGGTCAAAATGTTGTTATCGCAAGGTCATAAGTTGTTGCAAACTAAGAGTGATTTTTGTAACACCCCAAATTTTAGAAAATAAAAAATAAGGAATTATTTAAGGTTTTGGAATATTACTAAAACATTAAAAAGCATTGAAAAATAAATTTATGATATTTAGGCATTTTTAATAATTTTAAGGCTTACTTTCTTTAAGAAATAAAGAGAAATAATTAGGAGATAAAACTTAATTTGGAGAAAAGATATATAATAAGGGTTTATTTAAAGTCTTGGGATGTCATATAGAAACTAAAAAGCCTTATACATAAATTTATAAGGCCAGATGTATTTTTAATAATTTTTAAAACTTATTTTATTTATTAATTGAGGAAAAATAGTTGGAAGATGGGTTTAAATAAGGGAATATTTAGAACCTTGAGGTATCGTTTAGTATTTAAAAAGTCTTATAAACAAAGTTGGAAATTACAGTATATCTAGAAAATTATTTTTAGAATAGATTCAGATCAATTTGTAAAGGGAATGGTAGTTAAAATTTTTAAAGAAGGGCATAAAGGGAAAGAGGAAAAACAAAAGGAAAGGAAAAAGACAATATCTGCCCATAATTGGAAAATATCTTTAGTTATAATGGCAAGGGCAGAATGGTAAACTAACCTATTAAAATATCTTCTCACATTCCTTATCTTATTCCCACGTGTCCCTTCCTTTTAATTATTTCTCCCTCTCTCATTTCTGATCATCACCACTCTTTTTCTCCCTCTGTTCCCCGAGTCCCTCTCTCTCATCTCACCCTCTCTATTTCTTCGAGTTCAACGACGAGTTCCGGCAAAACCAGTGGTGGCCGGCAGCGAATCAGCGGGGGAAAACGTTTAAGATGCCTGGATTAACTTCAGGTAAGTTATTTTTCTTCATTTCCCTTTCTTCTTCGGCCGATTTCGAGTGAGATTCGGGGAGGAAGATTCGAATTCTTGGGGGGTTTTAAAGCTTCTGAATTCGTAGAAACGAAGCTTAGGTCTCGATTAACCTCCTTAGGGATCGAGTTTGAGTCAGGGAGGAGTATTCATAAAGTTTTCCCAAATTTCTCTCTTCGATTATTGTTCATCCGAGACGGTTCTTGAGGATTTCGGGGCAAAATTCGGTTGAAAGCTTAATTAATCATAATTAAGAGTAAGATTAAGCTCAGCAAAAGTATTGCATATTTGATTTTTTTTTAAGTTTTGGAATTTCTAATTTTTCTTCTCTTCCCCTGTCGTTCGAGCAGTCGGATTAAGGGACTACAATTGGTGTTTAATAATGATAAGATTAGGATATAATTAATATATGATTTCGCACGTTAACTTCTGTTGAAAATTTGGATGGTAAGTGGATTTGAAGATTTTTGTTTTTTTCTCTTCCTCCTCTACTCTATTCAGTTCCTTTATTTCCCTCTGTTTCCTTTATTCCATCGATTGCTGCCTCATTGGATTTTTGTTTCTCTGTGATGGTGGTGGTTGAATATTGTTCTGCTTCTTCCCTCTCTATCAGCCGAAATTCTTGTTCTCTTTTCTCTGTTACCTCTGCTTCAGTCAGGGATTATTATTGATTTATGATGAAAATATAATTAATGTTTTGTTTAATCTCTGATTGGTGTTATAAATAGAATTGAGACCTTCCATGCTTTGTTTCTGGAGTTTTGTTTCAGCCCTGCACGTGTGTTAGTTTCCTGAAGTTGAGGGTTTATATGAGTTAGAATGTTGATTGAAGTGAATTTAATAAGGTTTAGTTGAGTAAAGGTGAATAGTGAATTGAATTAGGAATGGAATTTTGGGATTGGATCTTTAAATCTGTAAGTTGATTAAAGCTTGATGTTGTGGTTACTGTAAAAAGAGGATTATGGGAGTTGAGGGAATTAGTGATCTGTTTAAATATAAAATGAGATGAAAGAGGAGAATTAATTGGTTCAGTTGTGCCATTGTGATGGTAAATCTAAAGTTGGAAAATATTTGAAGTATACATAATGCTTTTGAATTGGTGAAAGTTCTGAAATTGCGTTGAATGATGTTACTACATAATTGGACTTGGGTTCTATTGGTTAGAGTGAAAGGAAATTGATGATTGTTGGCTGAGGTTTGGCAATGAAGAGAAGGTAGTGGTGTTCATGTGTTGGGTGAATTGATGAGTGTTTAAGGTATTAAGGAATTAGGGGGGGAGTTGTGAATGGTGGGGCAGTTTTGTTAATTTAATTTGATATGTTTTACTAATGAGTTTATTAGATCATACTTTCAAAGGACGATTTAGAGTGTGTTAAGAGGTGACTCAAGGTTAAGGGTGTTTTGATTGGAATCTGATTTGGGCATTCTTTTCTTATTAGTTTGTTTGGTTTAATTAATGGTGGACTAATGAGGATTATATATATATATATATATGAATATGAGAATTCTTATGGGTTAAGAAGATGGTTAAGGATTTTGATCAATTTTAGTAAAATTTCAAGTGTAGGAAAAAAGGGGAACAATTTATGTGAAATGGTGACCTAATTTATGGTTAATTGATGTTTGATTGATTATACGAAGAATATTTGGGTATCTAAGATAGTGTTTTAAATCTGGAGTGATAGGTTAGGTTTAGTAAATCTGGAGTGATAGGTTAGGTTTAGTATTTTGAAGTTCAAAGGGATATGAATGTGATTTAAATTGCTAAAATACATTCTAATATGTTTAAAGTATTATTTGAGAGGTCAAGATAGAACTTAGAGGAGCCCATGGTCACAGAAGGGTTTAATTTTGAGGCTTTGTAAGTGAGTTAGAGCACAAAGATCCAACACTCTATCTATGTCAAGCTACAATTTGGGTTTTAGTTGTGTTTTCTATAGAATTGAAGTTATAATATATTGAAGTAAGTGACTAAGAGATGTTTTAAGTTAGGAAATAGAATTTGGAAGTTTAATGGTCTAATTAGAATTTATCTTGGTGTTTATATGGTTGATTGGAGAGGTTAGACAGGAATCTTATAGTTGATTTAGCTTTAAATCCATGATCTCAAGTTTAAGATTTATTGCTAATTTTTTATAGTTTAGAGGAAGAAGACTGATTTAAGAGGTAAACATTGTTATATGAATTTTCAGGTTATGTGCTTTGTATATGCTTAAGGATTTAAGAGTAATTTAACAATGATAATGGAAGAATTTAAGTTTGGTTCTTGGTGTATACGAACCGTCAAGGATTTAGTTTAAATGTAGATGACGGATTGTAAGTTAATTTAATTTTCTTTAATTTTAGAGCTGTCTGAAGTTAGGAAATATAACTAGCTAAACTTGATGATTTGGTAACTAAACCTGATGATTTGGTAACTGGTTAGTTGATGTTAAAATCTTAAAGAAGCTAAGTGAAGATATATAATTGGGGATTATACGATTTGATTTGAGAACTAATGCTAATGTTGTTGCTATTGTTGGTGGTACTGTTGTTGTTGTTGTGTTGTGTTGGGATTTCTGTAATCAATATATAACCGGAGTAACGTTGATTAATAGTTTAGAGCGTTTGAATTAAGTTCTGAGAATAAGAAAGATTAATAAAAATAGAACTTACATATGATGTAAGTTTGATGTAATATAATCAGGATGTTTTTATAGTCGTGTTTGTGGTTGTGTATATTGTTTGATCCTTGTAAAATGTATGTGTGATGATAGTTTAAATAACAGTTGGGTTAGAGAACAGAAATTAAACATATATTAAAAAAAAGGGAAGGGTAGAATTTAATATCATAAGATCGTGAGAGACGCATCAATTAGTTAAATTCCGACTCTAACTCAAACCAATATATATAGGCTTTGACTTGTGATTTGAGTTCCTCAAGACGTTAGAGAAGAAAGGAGCTAGTACAGGAGTATGGTCTAAAGAAGTCAGGTAGTAGTTTATCTCATTACACTCAAATTGCATGTATAATTTTTGTAATATCTGTTGCAAGTTTACATTATGCATGAAGGTGATAAACCTTGTTAATTCCTTCATAGAAATTTATGGAGTACTCCAGGCTTAGGTGGTTCGATACCCCTTTGCCAAACTAGTTAGTTATAGCTTTAAATGTTATAACGAGAAGTCCTGCAGGTAGACCTTCCACTAGTTAACGAATATATTGTTATCAGTGGCTGGTAGAAAATGTAGCGCAAGAAGTATGTATAAGTGTATTATTTGCAAAGGTTTATAAAATGTATACATGACAATGCATGCATAAAAATTTATAGTTAATAACATAAACTGGGTTGAACTGTTGTTTTTCAGAGAAGCTGGAATATAGTGAGATGGGTGAGATAAGGCAGGAGTGCTGGAAGGTGACTAGATGAAGAAATTAAGTTTAAGTTTTTTTTAAAAAAATAAGGTTATCTGTATATGATGTAAATTTAAATTGTTAATAGTGGAAAGTATAGAAAATAGAATTGTATAATTTTAAAAAGGGATTTAAATGTCCCAAGCTCTATGAATTAAAAATAGATACCCTAAGAGGGTTAATGTACTTTTAATTGTTTTATTAACCGCTTTATTCTATAAAGAGTTTTAAATTGTTCCAATTTGTCTGAAAAGCCCATTCCAACTGACCAAAGGTTGGTTTAATGTTTTAAAAGAAAAAATTTTAAATTTTTCGTATTTTTGGGCTTCGGACACTGAAAAGTGGTTATAATTCAATTAAAATTGCTATAATATAGTAAAAAAATTTTACGTGTTACAATTTTCATGCTACAAGTTGTTATGGTAGGCCAAAAAGTTGTTATTGCTGGCCAAAAAGTTGTTAGTGAAGGCTTAATCACTAACAACTTTTTGACCTGCAATAACAACTTTTCGGCCTGCAATAGCAACTTTTTGGCCTGCCATAACAACTTTCTGATAGGGACCTCAGATTAATTAGGTTATTTCATGAGACCCCATCTTAATTAAGTCTCTTACACGGGACTTGTAATTAATTACCCCAAAAGAAAATCAGGATGGACACGTTTGATATGCACAGAAAATGAAATGAATGGAATGGAAAATTTTATATTTGGTTGGTTGCAAATGGAGGTAAGAAAGCTAAGAAATAGTCCCTCCGTCCCTTATTATAAGAGCCAAATAGGTAAAATCACACAGATTAAAAAAGTAGTTGAAAGAGATAAATATGTCTGAAATAATTTTGTTTTCTCAAGTTTGCCCTTATTTATGTAAGAGAGAGAAATGTAATAATAGTGTTATAAATGAGTATGAAAGAGAATGTGAATAGAGAGAATAATGATAAGTAAAATGGGAAAAAGTTCATTAAATACTTTGACAAATTGTGACAGATTCTTATAAAAAGGGACAAAACCATTCAAATTTTTTGCTCTTATATATAGGGACGGAGGGAGTATATATACAAATGGTCATATTGCCCAATATTTATTAATTAAACTCACCTAATGTAAAATTTTAAAATATTTTAATATTAAATAATCATAAAATTAAATGAATAAATCATTTTTACTAATTATAATTTCAATAAATATTTGATATTAATAAAAAAATTTATATTTTTCATAAGTAAATAAAAATATTTTTGATAAATATAAGAATCACATAGATTTTAATTTATAAAAAATATTCATATCAACTGATTAAAAAAATAAATAACATTTAAAAACACCACCAACATAATATTGAAGATAGTTGCATTCATATCTGACAAATCAATTAATAATTAAGTGAAAATATAATTAAACTAGACAGTTAAATGTCTAAAACACTTGTGGAATGAAACATCAAATTTTACATAGTGAAAACACTTGTGAAGATTCTCCTAACTATTTGTAGAGTGAAAGTGAGATACTTGGTTGATCTGTCCAAGTAGAGAGATAATTCTTGTTGTTACTATTTTATTTTGCAGTGCCAACTGGTGTTTCAACTCCAGACGCCTAACTCCGGTTATTACTAATTGGATTGGAATGCTGGTCACAAACTCAATCCACTTGCCAAACACAACTTGAATTCCCAAACTCAAGTTAACGTTACCTGCAACTCCACTTACACACTTTTTCCACCATAATTATTTATTGTCTAATTTTCATTCTTGCTGGTACTTAGCAGCATCACAAAAATTTCCCATCCATATTCATATTCTCTTGAAGTTTCATTTTTTTTAAAAAAATCATCTCCCATATTTTCTTTCACGAACTCTCTCATTCAAATTTTTAAATCCGCGTCTCAAGTATCAACTAGTTCTCATATATTTTAAATAATTACAATACATATAAATAATAAATAGAAAGTAAAATAAAATTTGAAAAAAATTATATTCACATAGTCAAATTTGATTTTTGCTTTTGAAAATCCATTTTGAAGTTTCACAATTGATTTTGAAACTTGTTTTCAAAGCCAACGAGTATGTAAAATTCAAATTAACCTGCATCTAAATTCATAGAAAATTAACCTGCATCTAAATTCATAGAAAATCTCAATAATAATCCATTCCCCAAATTAAATACACAATTTTCATAGTCAGATTTTGGGAGATTTTGGGTGTGTACATAGCATACACACAACAGGTAAAAGTATCAAATTAATTTACATGATTAGGGTAAAGAAAAAAACAAAAAACGGTGTGTCGAGAGAATGCGTATTTTTTCTTCTTCTCCTTCTCTGTCTTTGTTCGAGTGTAGGTGTAGCAATTCATTTTCAATTCTACATTCTATACTTGCAGAGCTCGTCGTCCACCCTCATCAGCCATACATGATTGGTCTATGGCAAATATTGAGGAAAATTCAAACCTAGGGCTTCGTCTTCAACCAAAATCCTAATGAAATTGGAGGTGCCTCTATGGGGAAAGGATTGCGGCGATGTTGAAGAAGAGGAAGAACAGGGTGAGGGCATAATTGTCTTTTGGAGCTTCCCACGTATGATGCAAAATGGGTTCCCGCCATAATAGATGGGAAGCTAGTTTCCAGTCTTTAAAGGAAATCGAGTTGCCGCGGGAAATGGAATTGATGAACCAACGGACCAATCTGTCCAAGAAAAGTGTCTGTTTCCATGGGCGAGTTTTCCGTGAACCAAGCAAAGCCTTAGGTGTAAGGGAGAGCAACGGGCGGGTACGGGTGGCCCGTGGGTGCACCAGTTACCCGCCCGTTTATTTTACAGGGGTACGGGCTCGTGCTCAAACCCGTTTAGCCCGTAACTAAACGGGCTGAACGGGTACGGGGTATGAGGGCGGGTTCCCGGGGAACCCGTCTAACCCGTCTAAAACAGACAACATGCATGGTTTGGATGAAAATTAATGGAAAAAAATTATTTCTCCTTTGACTTAACTATACTGATTTGTATACCAAATTCTTCAACAATTCAATTGCTCATATACTTTCTCAATGTTGCACACTTTGCAGTCTCCTCGTTACAGGAAATTAAAACAGCATTTACATTACAGTGAGTACACATTAGCACCTTAAAATATATCATATACATTAGGAGCTCACTTCAAGTAGCTAATATTAACAGAGCCACATGGCATTGGTTCCACATTTCCATCTACGTCTTTTGTCTCATACCACTAGACTATACCCCTATTTTTTAAAAAAAAAATCAGATCACCATGAAACACTTTCAGATGCAATTAGTATACCCCTATTTTTTGACAGCAACATAATCTAGACATCAGATGCAATTAGCGAAACCCTCCAAGGAACCACAAAAAAAAATCTGATTTAGAGAAGAAGAGAAGCAAAGCACCACAGGAAAACTCAGATCTAGAGAAGAAGAGGAGAAGAGGAGAAGAAAAGACAGAGCACCATGAAACACTTTTACAATCATCGCCATCGAACAAATCTGAAAGGTTGAAGACTGACGGTGAATATGGTAGATAATAGATCTGAAAGAAGAAGAAGATGTCCAGGGCTTGAAGATGGTGGAGAGCGTAGATTATCTCGGCCAGATAGAAGCGAACGACGGAGGGGGTGAAGACGGATTTGGTTTTTGGAAAACGAAAAGAAAAGAAGAGATGAAGAAGTTTGGTGCAGTGGCTGCGCAGAGTTAAAAAGGAGAAGGAATGGAGAAGTAGGTTTTGGGTTAAGTGAATTGGGTGGGGTGAGGAGGTAATTTTATTTAAGAAATAAGAAGAATGTTAATTTAATTAAAAAGGGAAAAGAGCATAGAGAGGGGAATCGAACCCGACACTTGACAGCCAATGTACACACGCCCAAACCATTAAACCAATTGTGATGTACATGGATGAGTGAGCAAGCTAATATATGTATAGTAAAAAAACTCTTAATTTTTTTAAATATTTATACGGGCGGGGAACGGGGTACCCGTGGGTGAACCCGTACCCGTGCCCGTATATTAAAAACAGGCGGGCCCCGCCCGTATACTTCACGGGCCCAAAATAGGCGGGCCAGAACGGGTAATTCTGCGGGCTTAGCGGGCGGGCCCGCGGGCCTTTTGCTCACCCCTACTTAGGTGTATCAATTCATGCACCTTCCTCTACCCTTCTGATGGGACCCATTCATTAACATACGATGCCTTTATACTACCTAATATAACTCAAGGGTTTTTGTACCAAGATACGCCATATGGTAAAAAAAAATATCAATATACTATAGAGAGAAAATTATTTACCAATATGACACACCTAAAGTCATTCTTCATGTGAATAACTTCAGAATTACAAAGAAGCCATTATTCGCGTGAACGACTTCCATTTATTTGTTCTCATGCACCTATTTCCTCCTAATTAAACGTCTAATGATATTTCCCCAAAATATAAGACTTTCTGCTACAAGTAATTTAATTAAATTAGAAAGATAAACTAACTAATATAAGGGAGAATTTCTTTTAGAGCACATAAATCATCTTCCTTAATTTTCTCTATTTTTAAAGGGAGTTCAATGGAAGCAACTTGGGTAAACATTGAAAAAAATTAATGTCATATAATTTTAATATCAAGATTAACTTTCTTAAAAGGTCTTGTATTAAGGATAAGGGAGTAATATATAGTTACATAAAACACAAACAATGACACATAATTTTGATAAAGTGTATATTAGTTTAAATTTAAAATAACATATATTGCCATCGACACTGAATATATCTCGTTATTTGATACTTCCTCTTGTCATCCTCTAAAATCACATTTGTCAGTTTTTTTTTTTTTTCCATTTATCAGTTGAATATATGAGTCAACTTTAAATGATTTAAATGGAACGTTCATAACATATCATAGAGTAACCCTTAAATGTAAGATTTTTAATATTCAATTAACTCTAACTATTCGTTTTAATATTAAAAGAGAATCCAACAAAGCTTTATGATAATGACCAATGAGGGTACTACTCTGATTAATTAAAACAGTTTTAGGTTACATTGAGAGAAAATAAAAATTACACCTCATCATCTCAACATAGGTCTAATTGTAAAATACTTAACCCATAGCTCATTAAATCATGTGTTTAAATCTTACTGCCGATTCAAGATTCAAGTACGTGGTTGACAGGCGATTTGGAAGCACAATCTCAACCCAAAGACATACTCCAACCCTAGAACCTAACTCAATTAATCTATATATGTTATACTATAGGGTCAAGGGTTAAAAATACATGTGATTTTGTCAAAAGTTTGCCCAACACCAAGTGCTTTGTTTTGGACCAAAAGTAAATATAAACTTCCAAATTATGATCAAAAGTCACACTTATCGTTAAATTTGGGTAAAAAATACATAATGTGATTTTGTCAAAAGGTTCGTCCAGTACCAAACGCTTTCTTTTAGACCATAACTGTAAGTGTGACTTTTGATTATAATTTGGAAATTTAAAGTTACTTTTAGTCCTAAAAAAAGCACTTGATACTGGACGAACTTTTGACAAAATCATATGTGTATTTTTTATATTTAGCCCTATACTATATACTCGTAAAGCAAATAAGAACTATGTCAGGAGATGTATCATTGTATGTGGTTATGTGTGCGTATAATATAAGGCTACATCATTAACAAAGACTGGGCTGGGTATAAATTTTTAAATGGCAGAAGGAAGTTATTACAGAATGAATCATTATACTTTTTGTTGCTACTTAAGAGATATCTAGTATGCAGGTGTTTATCCTTTTGAATTTCACCCTTTTGTGAAGTCGTTATCACCCAATTGCATACTATGGATTAAGTCCAAATTAACAATAATATGGTAACTATTTATATATGTATATATAAGAATGTACATTGTATATATCAGAAATGACATTGAATTTTAACACAAGGTCAGTATTGCTTTGCCCATAGAGGGAGTAATAGTGGATTATTGCATCTCAAGGCGTCTTATCAAACAGTCCAAAAATAGAAATTGGGTAGCTATAATAGGATTTCATGTACACATTTCAATATTTTAATTAGTTAGTTACATCACTCTCATTTGAATATTTAGCTTCCTTTCACCAATAAACATTTTACACTTGCCTCTTTATATAGTGTGCCTATTTTTCAATGAATTTAAGTTTCCTTAAAAATAATCACAAGGAGACGCTTTGAACATAGGTCAAATGACGCCAAAAAAAAATCAGGCTCATCTTTCTCAGTTACTGTTGGGCCGAAGTGTGCCCTCCTAAAACGAGCCAACACCCAAGGCCCATATGGCCCAGTACCAGAGCTGTCCAGAGAAGAAGAACACCCTCCACCGGAGTTTTCAGTATAGCTCACAAGCTCAGCTTAAAAATTCTCGACTTTTCAATAAATATTATCTCCGATGACTCCTAAACGAAGCTTTCATTAGTACCCCATTTTATTGCTCTTACAGGTAGTGTAAATTCTGTGACTTCCGTTTCTAAATCATTTAATTAAGCCTTGTTTAGTCCTTTTGGGTTCTGAATCAGTCTCAAAATCTCTGCTTTTAAAGTTGGGATTTTGAGGGAGTGGTGCTTGAGTGTTATAATACAATTTTGGAAAAATAGTGTTGAATTATGGATTAATTATACATAATATTGGGTTAAGTCCCATCACATTGCCTTAAAACTTTTGTGATGGGACTTTTTATGTTTTTCTCTAATATTCACCCTATTAATTTTTTTATCTCTTTTATTTTCATATTTTTCTTTGCCTGGGCTTGTAATTCTTTTTAAATTTCAGAGGCCTGAGATCTAGAAATATTCTTTTTTAATCCTTTGGCTCTGATACCATATTGAAATATTAATTAATTGTATAATTTTTTTTTAAAAAAGCATGATATAGATTCTATCAAGATTTCTAAGAAAAGTGCCAGTTATCAAGCTTGAAATGCAACTCAAATGACATAATGAAGATGAAATTAACCAAATTTGAAGTCTTTTCATGGTAATAAAGGCTAAAACTAAGGAAAGTTGGAAACTAAGGAAGAAACCAAAGATTTCCGTCCCATTCTTCCAACTTCTTGCAATTCCTCTTCAAGATAATAATGACTAACCCTTGCTGCTCTCATGCAGTTCTCTGACAGTTCCTGTAACGCTGTTCTTTTCCTCTCTACTAAGGATAGTTGGAAACTAAGGAAGAAACCAAAGATTTCCTTCCCATTCTTCCAACTTCTTGCAATTCCTCTTCAAGGTAATAATGACTAACCCTTGCTTGCTGTCATGCAGTTCTCTGATAGTTCTTGTAACGCTGTTCTTTTCCTCTCTACTTCCTTGACACAAGAATTACTAATTAATAGAGGCTAAAACTAAGGATAGTTGGAAACTAAGGAAGAAACCAAAGATTTCCTTCCTATTCTTCCAACTTCTTGCAATTCCTCTTCAAGGTAATAATGACTAACCCTTGTTGTTGTCATGCAGTTCTCAGACAATTCTTGTAGCACTGTTAACTATTCTTTTCCTCTCTACTTCCTTGACACAAGAATTACTAACCCTGGCATTATAAGTTTTATTATCTAATGACAAGTTCTTCAACATTTTCTTGAGCTATCGCATGCTTTTACTGCCCAGATCATCATTGATCTGGTTTTCCTTCTGCTTATGTCCATATTAATCACACATCTTTATGACTGATTTAACTTCCACTGCTGCATTATCTTTCAGTGTTGATTGATCTTGACAAGAAAGCTGAAGTGGGACCTTAGTGATCTTTTGTTCAAAACTGATTGGAGCAAAAGTCACAGTTGGAACATAAACATTTTCCTTACAGTCTTCTTCATTAACAATTTGAATATCGACAACTTCAAATTCTGCTTCAGCTTCATTTCTAACCACCAATGGAGATTGAAAATCTGCTATACCTCAAGGCCCTAGAGTTAGGGTTGCAAAACCATCACTTCAAGTGAGGGATGATTCATCTAAAGTTAGATGATTGTATCATTGTATGTTTCTTCATGATCAATAATAATTTAATTCATGTTCTTCTATTTTTCTCAATCACAAATGTCAATATGGTATCAGAGCAAGTTGATTTTTTGGGCCGAAGATATTGAAACCCAATGGTTCTTGTTATTCCGCTCAGACCAATTTCTTGGTGTTTCTTGATTCTTCTTAGTGTTTCTAAGAGGTCTTAGGCATCCGTTAATACAGTTGAAACTTGATACAACTGTTGTAGCCCACTTAGATTTATGAGTTGGCGGATTCGTGGCACATGATTTACATATGCATACCATTCTAACAATAATCCTGGCATAAGTACTATTACTACACACTCTCAATATTGAAAAAAAAAATCAAAAGTTTGGTTAAAATAACAATTAAATCACCCGGTCAAATATGACTATTTCAACTATTAAAAATGCTAGACAAATGCATAATTATGTTTGTTTAGGAGGTAGCCAAATCTTCAAAATTTCTAACTAGCTATAAAAATATGGTAGAATATAGAGGGAAAGTGGACAAAGAAATTCCTATTAGAAAAATGGTGAGCATGTTTAGATATATCCCAGTTTGGTGGGGAAAAAACTATTCAGTTAAATCAAAGTAGAAGGCGACGATAAAGAATGGAAATAGAAGTCAGTGTTTGTAGTTTTTAACTCTTCCATTGTGATTCCGTTACAGCCATGTATGAACAAAAACCTCGAATACTTTCCACACAATTGATCAATCCTCAAACGAATCAAACATCCCTTGACTTTTTAGTTTTTAGTCTTTAATAGCCGCCAATAATACCATTTTTTGAACAAAAATAAATAAGATTAATTATGACTATATGACGTGGACCTGGTATGATTTCAATTAGTCAAGGTGAATAAAATATTGCTTTCCTCCATTTTGAATAAATATCGCTTTCATCCTTTTAACAAGCTTATTCTTAATTTTATTTTTATGTATCCACGTTTTTTTTTTATGTTGGGGGGTAAGTCAAGATTAATTTAAAATGCGTGTTTGAAGAATTTATTGGCCATACAAAGATGCTTCTGGTATATAAATTTTTTGGAGTATGTTTTTAAATAAAAAAAAAAAAATCAAATTCTCAGGACTAAAATGACTACTTTTTTTCGAAAAACAAGGTGAAATATACAACCTTTCCCTGCCTTTTTCAAATGGAGAAAGAATCAAGCGCGCATATACTTGTTAGTAACAAGATCTGTCTTTAACCAAATTTAGAACAGGTCTCTATGATTTATTCTTTCTTTTAAAAAAAATATTCTTAAAATAATTAGACATTTATATAATTAAAAAAAGAAGAAGTAAATTTTAGTTAAAATATAAAAATATGCATAATTATGACGATATGTGTTTATCTTTTCTCTTTCTGTAAATTGCTATCAGGCAACATTTCAAGCCTACACGGTTTCCATTTCTGTTTTCAGTGTTATTCATGGTCACAAAAGAATATAATTCTATTTCATTTACATTTTGTATGGTTGACTGTTAAATTAATCTTTTGTTTTGGTTAAAACTTGAATGAGTAGGTCACCACCTTTCTCTCTCTGTTTTTTTTTTTCAATAAAAGACAAAATATTTAATAAAATGATAAAACAATACAAATAAAACCCTCAAATAATCCTAAAATAGGATCAAATTGAAGGTTCAAAGTTCAAAAGCATAAACATATAACAACAAACTAATAGAAACGTCACCTTACGATATACGTAATCGGCATTACCTATATATTCCCGTATTCAAGCAAGTTGAAACAAAAATGTTGACCTTTGAATAACTAAAATGTTGAACTTCACAAACGCCAAATCAATTCAGGTACAATTTCGAGGAATAAGAGCTTTATTTTTTTCCCTCTATCGCTTATGTTAAATGACAATAAAACCCAACAATACACACACACACAGATATATATATATATATATATATATATGTATATTACACATTTTTTAATAATTGAGTGTGCGTAGAAGTATAGATGTGAATTGTAATCCCTTATAATTCACAGAAGTGAATCCAATACTATGCATGCAACTTGATGGAAATTAAGAGAAAGCAGATAGACAGCAGTCAGAAATCGAGAAACCTGATTAATTATTTTTTAATGTATATATATATATATATATACATACATACATATAGCCTATCAGTTCCTCTTTTTTCATGTATGTTGTATGTCTAATGCAATTTAAATACACTTTGGTCTCAAAGATCAACTATACGACTTTAGGTTCTAAAAATAAGTTGTAAGCAGATATCTGAATTTATATTTACAACCCATCTTTAATAATTTTCTATACCTATCTATGTTATCAAATATATTAGTTAAAATTTATATTTATGAAAAACGTTTAATATGTTTTAACATAATTAAGAAAAACATTAAATCAATTACCTCCACCTAGGGGTGTCCAAACCCAGGACCGAAAATTGGCATTCCCGAGCCTAGTCCCGGAACCAGTCCCAGTAATTCCCAAGAAAATTTTTGCAGTGGCTAGATTTTAAAAACAAAACATTGGGCTTAATTTCATTAGCCCAATTGCACTGATACAAGCTGCCTAAAACACTTATTAGGTGTAAAAGTGCATAGGCATGAGAAATATATATATATATATATATATAAAATTCTGATACATAATCCACACCAAAAAAAATTCTAAAACAGTCACACATATGTGTTGTTACAACTAGAGCTGGGAAAACAGGGCAGCCCGCAACCCACGGGTTGCGGGTTCCCGCACCTTAATGGGTTGGAAAAAGCCAACCCGCCACCTATTTAATTTTTTTAATTTTTTTTATTATTTTTTTTGTTTTAAAATATCAAAAGAGAGTAAATAAATTTCTTAATCAACAAAAATACATCAACATTGCATAATTAAAGTAGAATATCCCAAATACCGTAAAAACATTAATTCTAAAATTACATATTTTTTGTATTGACATCTTACTATTTTTATTTTACCAACAATATAATTAACAAAGTTTAAATTCTATCATACAAACACCAAAATTTGTTGTGTCAACCACAATTTATATTAATGAAGTGTCTAAAAAATAACATAATGAATTAAAATGAGATTTTTTATTTTTTTTTAAAAAATACATATATGGTGAGCCGGCCGGCAACTCGCGGACTACACGGATCGGGTCCGTACAACCCACACTCTAATGGGTTGGGAAAATCCCAACCCTAACCTGCTCTAACCCGCGGGCTGGTGGGTTGAACCCGCGGATTGAACTCATATTCCCGACTCTAGTTTCAACCCCCACCTCATCTTCTGATGTTTCATTTTCTTCTTCCATAATTTGGTCTTTAGTCTTATCCTCCTCAATTGGTTGGTTGGTTTCTTTAGAGGCCATCTTTGCTACCTTTCTAAATTATAAAAGAAAACAAGTCACAAATTAATTAATAATGAAGTTAGAAACAAACAAATGCACAAACCAAAAACTGACTCATTAAGTATGAATATGACACTTCATTCACAGCTGCCACCGTCTTGGGCATTTATACCTAGCATCTATAAAAAAGCAAGTAGAAGCAAGGCACCTTCACCGATATTTATAACATCCAGAATCGTCAAACTCACACATTAAAAAATTTCGTTATTTCCATAAATCAAGAATCACCTAAATTTCCTTGTCAAACGGATAATAAAGAAGATACTATAATACCACAGTGATAATATAGATATTGTAGAAGCATAGAGAAGACATGATACTATTTTCCTTCTATTATTATCATAGCAATTCGAGTGAACAAACAAAGATTGGGATCATATTTCATTTTCCTTCTATCATACCTGAAGAAGACGCAGGCGACGCCGTTCGAAATGCAGAGAGGGACGACGGAAAGGAGAAGAAGCCGATGGGAAGAAGAGTGAGGAGGGGAGGGCCGAGGAGAGTGGGTTCAGTCGGCTTGTTGTTCGAGGCTTCAAGCATGAGGAGGAGAAGAGTGAGGACCTGATGAAGTGATTAATCAAGTGATGATCTCAGCGTGAGCGTGTTAGTGTGAGGCCGTGAATGAAAGGTTTGGGGGAATTTTTGTTTTTTGTTTTTGTTGTTTTGTTGGGGGGTTGGTGTAATGAAATTGGGTCTCTAAGTGGAGTAGGCCGCTCAACATTTGAGTTTTTTTAAAACACTCACTTATGGGCTAAGAGAGCATACCTCCAATTTTTTTAATATATACCGGGACCGGGATTTTCGGAGCCTTTACAACTTCTCGAAATTTCGGGAAGGAAAATTCTGTCGGAAACGGGATCAGATAGACACCCCCACCTCCATCTGATTGAAATTTAATAATTTTTAAATTTTACCTTTATTTAGCATGTATATTGATGAGAAATTCAAGAAAACAATAGTTTACAACATAATAAAGGGTAAATGTGCAATATTACTAATGAACTAATGCAGCAAAAGTATCTAGCACAAATATGTTTTGAAGTGTACTAAAGTATACTAGTATATTGGTAAACTTTTAAACATGGAAAAACGAAGAACACCGTCTATTATACCCAAACATCCATTAATTTTTTGACCCATACAATGTGTTTATTCTGACAGATGTTTGGTGAAAATAAAATGAGTTGGTTGTTTTACTCTTGGAGAGGAACCTGAATAACGTCCAATCTTGTTTCTAGATTGAATAAAAAAGTATATTGGCATTTTCACACCCATCAAAACTTATTTGTGGCAAATGCTCATGCCGCAATACTTCATGGGTAAAAATTGAACATTTACCCAATAAAAAATTAAGAATAAAATTATACCTTTATAAATAAATTTAGTAAAATATAACTTATATTAAGAAAAATTTTTGGGAAATCACACTGAGGTCCCATATAAGGCATTTAATCACAACTAAGTCCCAAACAATAATCAAATTACATTGAAGTCCCAAGGGACGTGGGTGTAATTAAATGGCTTGTCATTGAGTTGTCAATACCGGCTCTTTGAGTTGTCAATGCACACTAAATAGTTGTCAATGAAAGAGATGCATTGACAACTCTTGGAGCTACTATTGACAACTCAAAGAGTTAATGTTGACAACTATTGAATTGTCAACCCATTGACAACTATTGAGCTATGCATTGACAACTCAATTTAATTACACCTAGGTCCCTTGGGACTTCAATGTAATTTGATGATTGTTTGGGACTTGATTATGATTAAATGCCTTATGTGGGAATTTAGTGTGATTTTCCCAAAAAATTTCTTAATAGAATGAGTGATATTTAGAAATACAATGTAGTTAGTGGTGGAAAAAGTCAAAATAGTGGGAAAAAAGTCAAAGTATAGATTTAGTACTCTATATACATGTAAGGTTTTATTTTAGCCTCTTAACCTTATACATGTCTTTATAGACTTTTAACCAAGGTTCAAAAAACTGGACCGGGCATCAAACCGGATGAGGCACTGGTTCAAGGGTTAATGGTCGGATCGGGGTCGGACCGGGTCAAACTGGATTATATTAAAATAATAAAATTTTATTGATATTAACATTAATAATCACTAATATCAAAATGTAAATGTAGATAGGTATGCATGATTCATCAAATATGAATATTTTAATGTTTCTATAAAGGAAAAAAGAGAAAATATTAGTTGATTACACGTGAAAATAAATATTATTCTACAATCCACAGACTAAAATACAAATATTAAGAGTAACAATAATAAAATATTAAGTATATGCAAGTAAAATAGTATTTAAAGTATTATAGTTTCCTAATTTCTAAAATTGAGTGAAATGAAAGTTAGTAATTAGGCGAATTATAATAAAATAATTTTTTTTTTAAAAAAAGGGGGCCAACCCGGTTGAACCCCCTGGTTGACCGGTCTTGTCCGGTTCAACCGGGTTGAACCCCTGGGCTGACCGGGTCAACCCGTCCCTTGGCCGGTTCAATGGCCCCTCCGGTTTTCCAGCTCGCCCGGACTGGACCAGCGGCCGGTTCATGGTTGAACTGGCTGGTCCGGTCCGGGTTTTCTTTCCTTGCTTTTAAACCTAACATTGTTAACAAAAAATGTTGATATCAAAATTTTAAATGTTGAAAATACCTTTACAAACGTTGATATATGAAGTTTAATTTCTAACTCACCATAATCTTATAAAAATATCACTTGATATTAACAATGGATTAAAAAAACACTTCATAAAGTTGAAGGATCAAAATAAAACTAAATGTCTATTTGGCTGAAAAAAATACTCCCTTTATTCCTTTTCTATGAGATATAATTATTAGACATGCCATATTCCTTTTTTTATAAGATATGATTATGTGATGTTTGGATAGTTTTTTTTAATTAAAATTCTCTAATTTTTTCATATGTTAATTAGCAATTAGCACCTAATTTGGATCATATTACCAGGTATCCGAATAATTAATTACTCTAGTTTCGAAGTTTGTGGCTTCCCTTCTCTACATAAACGTCTCCTTTAGAATTCTGGTAACAAACAAAAAGAAATTGGTAAAGTCGTAATGTTGGTAAATTGATCGAGATATGTTAGTAATCCTTTATACGAATTTGATAATCCATTATAAGAATTTGGTAATCCTTTATATAATTTTGGTAAAATATTACAAAAGAATGAAAGATAGAATATATTTTTTTGCAAGATATATAAGAAAAATATGTGCTGGATTGTAATGGAAAGTCAATGAGTTTTAAAATGTTTCTGTGTGAAATATATTGGAAGTGACTTGTAATAAGACCTGAGGAGTATATCTCTACATTACATTTTTGAGATTGTACATTTAATAGTACTCCCTCCTGTCAGAGCTCAAAATTTGAATTTATTTGGTCCAAAATATAAGAGCTCACCTTACATTCTCTCATCATTTAATGTATTTTTTTCAATTTTACCTCTAATTCTCTTTCATATTTATTAATGCTCGTATATTTCTCTCTCTTATTAGACTCATCATAAATAATGGTAATATTGAAAAAAGATGTATATTTCATACATATTTAATAACTTTCATATATTTTCTTAAAAAATATGTTTTAACAGCCGAAATCTTATAAAAAGGATAGGAGGGACTAGGGAGTACTATGTAACGTGAATGAGGAAGTTCAGCATTTATTTTCTTAATTAGCTTCTTCGAATTCTAATGGATTCCTTTCTTTTTTTCTTCACTTTGGTACTATACGTTGCGCGCTTTTATACAAATGGGATGGTACTCACTTTTGTTCTTATTATAAGAGATAATCAATATTTTTATACATACCAATAAAAATATGTTGGAGTCATTTATTATAGATAGATTTTATATTTTTACCCTTACTCATTTATTATACACACTTTCTCGCCCTCCTTACATTTATTAATATATAATGGTATAAATGAAAAACATGCATTTATTTCATTTACTTTTGTATATTACTTCTTATATTTTGGAGCAAAAAATTTGTAATATTACCTCTTATATTTATAATTAGAGGGAGTATATAGTTCCATGTTCTTATCAAAGTGTGGCAGTTTTAGAAGCTCATTAGTTTAGTTTTTGTGCATGTTTGGGATAGCTTTTTTGGGTCCAAAAGGACTTATGGGTCGGAGAAGTCGTTTTTGTGATAAAAGTTATGTTTGGGTTGATATAAAGTGGAGAAGTACTTCTGCTCTAGAAGTCTGGTGGGGAAGCCAAAAGCCAAAAGTTAAAAATTTTGACTTCTGGCTTCTGGCTTCTAATGGGCCTCACACCTTTTATTGTTTGTTATTTAATAACTTGGGTAGGAAAATTAGACTATTAGACCCCTAAAATTTTTAAATAAGATATTTTCTTGTAATATAAAATTTCTTTTTTATCTCCAAAAATTTACATAGGGGTGGGCATGGGCAGGGCTGTACCCCTGACCGATGCCCAGCCCTAAGAATGAATGGGCGGCAAAATGCTACCCAATGCCCGGCCCTGCCCGATAGAAGCCCTAACCATGCTGGGCTGGGCAAGAGTGGGCTGGGCTGAGTGGGCGCTTCCTTGCCCAAGTCGTGATTCTTTCTTCCCATAAGAAAAAATACAGTTATAACTAATAAATATTAATATAAACTTTAAAGTTATTTCATATTAAAAATCTAATTATGACTAATAGATACTAATATGACCCTCAAAGAATAACCATAATTCCACATCTTAAGATATTTGAAAATAAGTTTGCAACTTATGTTTTGAAAGGAAAATATCTACTATGTGTCCTAAAAGATAACCATACTTCAAGAATTAAACATCCATAATCAGTTATAAATAAAGCAACGAAAAATTCTAAATAAAATTATGTAAATTTAAATAATATGTAATTATGCATTATATATAATTCAATATATAGTAAATAATATATATTTCAAATATATGTTATATAATTTTTCGGGCTGGGCCAAATGGGCAGGGCAGCACCCCCTGCCCGATGCCCGGCCCTGCCCAACAATTAGCCCGACCCTGCCCAGCCCAAAATTTTTCGGGCCACTTTTTTTGGGCTGGGCTGGGCGATTTTTTACTGGGCTCGGGTGGGCATGCTGGGCGGCTGGGCATCATGCTCACCCCTAAATTTACCATAATAATCTCTAATTATTTTCTCCCACAATATCTTCCTTTGAGCTAAATATATAATTTTTTAAAAATTATTTTCCTTAAAATAAGGGAGAAACTAAGTCTTTAAAATCCTTCAAAAACCCAAATTTCACTTTTTTCTTTCTAAACTATAAGAATATATGATATATTATATATGTATTATTTAATAACAATAATGCCCTTTTTAATAATTCTTCATCTAAATTTACTATTCAAAATAATCGTTCAAACATATTTTAAAAGTCAGATTGAAAAAAAGTCACTTCTAATATTACTAATCCAAATATAAATCACTTCTTACAATCTGACTTTTTTCCAAAAATCTTTCTAAAAAAGTCATTCTGAAAAAGTCATTCTGAAAATAAGCCAATCCAAACACACTTTATGGGTTTCTTGTTTTGTCTTAGCCAAAAATGAGTAAACAAAAATGAGAAACATCTATCCACCGTTAGATTAGTCAACAAGACATGAACCAACTCAGATCAACGGCTAGATGTATACAATATAATAATATATGGGGGTGAGAAGCAGCTTACAATTTCTAGACTTCGACCTTATCCGTTGCCCTTTGTTAAGCCCCGCATCATTTCATGTGGGACCCACTTAGCTGTCATGCTCTGATTCGCCACGTGTCATACTGCTATATGTCGATGGACTCCACGAGGCTACGTGGCGAGCTGTCCACGCTTAATTGAGAGGGTCGAGATTCGTGGCTCGTTTGACCATTATCTCCGACAACTGTAGGGATTGATGTTTCTGGGAGTAACTGTATTGTTTTCTGATCACCCAATTAATGGTCGAAACGTATGAGGGTGATGAGTTTGAGAGGAATTGATCTGATTCGTTAGGAAGGGTTCAAGTGGATAAGCTAGAGGGAGTGAGAGACACGTTACAATAACAAAAGTGTATGGGCCACGTGAAGTAGAAAGTGCTTTGAATTTGGGGCCCTGACCCAAATCGTTGACAGCTGGACGCCGCAATGGTCACTTGGCGGGTGTTCACTCCATATATCCAGCTTGCAATATATATATATATATATATATATTTTTTTTTTTTTGGCTTATTTTTAAGATTAACTGGTTAGATGGTGAGTGTGCCATTAACAGAAACGTTCATTTAAGTTCGCAAATAATATTAAAGTTTTAATACATTTCATGTAACATCCGAAAATTTAAATAAGGATTAGTGATAATTTAGGAACTAATTTGGGATGAATTAAGGAATTTGGAGAGCTTTATAAATAAATTCATGAAAATATAAGTATTTTGGGAATTTTAAAATGCCTGATTTCTCCCTTAAATTAATAGAGTTAGAGTTGGAGGAATTATTTTTGGACCCAAAAGAGATCTTAGTGAGAGAAAATATGAGTGAGAATTTAAAATAAATTTTTGGAAAGTAAAAAGAGGATTTTATCTAAGTTATTAAAGATATCTTATTTAAGAATTTTAGACCTATTAATTATATTCCCTTTCACCATTTAACCTATTTATTATTATTATTATTATTATATCCTTCCCTTATTTCCCCAGCTCCCGTGACCCCTTCCCTTCGTCCTCCACCTTTGCCTTCACCACCACATCCCTTGTCCTCATCTTCTTCGTTCGGCCGGCGAGAGGCAGGGGCGGCGACGGCGGCTTCGATGCTGGTCGCCGGCGAGGAGAGCTCCTCCTCTTCATCCTTCTCCCATTTCCTTTCCCTCATTTCCTCTTCTATTCCTCTTCGATTCTCCTTCCCTTCTGTCTTGTGAGCGAAAGGCCAGAGCAGTGGGAGGCACCGTTCAACGGCGCCATCGACGGCGGTGAGAAAGCCCAGACCCCCCATCTTTCTGCTCCCCGTTTCCTCCTGTTCATGCGCGTTACCTGGAGAGTGGCAGAGAGGCCGATTGTGGTGCTTCTGGCCGGCGATTTTGACGGCGGGTTGGGCCGTCCTTTGGTGAATCTCCGGCAGGTTGGGGATGAGAGGAAGCTTGTGGATTTATGGTAGCCATTATCCTTCCATTTCCTCTTTTGTTCTTAATTTTTCAAATAGAAATTTGTAGGGTTTGTTGATTTTCGAATTTCTGGCTTGATTGGGGCAATTGCCTGGTGCTATATGTTTATTTAGACTACTTGATGATTGTAATGTGATTAATTTGGTTTAATTTGGCCATATGTGAGATTTTGCTTGCTTAAAGTTGAATTAAGCTAAGTTTACCACAAGAAATCCTTTGAATTTGGGCTTTTGAATTTGATTTATGATGTCTAGAGGGTTATTAGAGCTCAACGATAATGTTGGTTGAATTTTTTGGGTTAGATTAGTGTCGGATGAAGATTTAGAGTGTTTGGGTGCTTAGGAGAGAGAGAGATAGGTTGTTGAAATAAGTTGTGATAAATATGGAATAATGATCTAGATAAATTGTATAAGGAAATTGGGCTATGTTTGAGTTGGTGAATGGTGAACTTGGACTTAGAATAGTTATGTAAAAATTGGGTAGTCATGAGAAGTGGAGAGGTAAGAAAGAAATGATTGGTGTGATTGGGTAAATTGGAGGATGATTGTTACTTTGAAATTTAATAAGAGTTAAATGAACTCAATTAAAACCAATTTGATTGGCATGAGCCTACATGGGGTTTTACTGCATAAATCTTGGATAATGTAGGAAACATGGTTGGATCTGAAGTCGATGGTGGAATGTTGGTAATTTAACAGTTCTATCAGGCTTATTGATGCTATTTATTGATTCTAAATGGGTTGGTACAGTTATACGTTGGATTGCATCTTTGATTGTGCAAATGGTTAAAATTATTGTGGAAAGCTAGCTAGGTGTATGAATCGGATGATGATCCTTGAATAATGTGATGATTATTTTAGGTAAGTTGATGTTGGTAATTGATTATTAATGATTTAGATTGTTGGAAAAATTGGTTAATTACAACAATAATTAGGCTAGGGATGCTTTAGATAGTTTGAGAACTTGGATATGGTATTGTAGAATATAAATTCATAATGAGTTATTTGGGAGGATCATTTTAGGTTTGGGTTAAGAAGTGGGGCCAACCGAACCGAAGTGGCCATGTTAGCATAAGCCAGGAATTTGTGTTCATCAAGGATAATTAGGTGTGTGTGTGTGTGTAAATATATATATATTTTTATATAGTTGTCTTAGGCTCGACATGGGTTTAATTTAATTTAATCAAGCTGAGTAATAGTAACTTAGGCCGTGATGTTTTATGAGAGCTTTAAAGGGACAAAGTCTCTAAGTAGTATTGTTGAATGTCTTTTTGATTGATGATTAATAGTATGTATATTGTTGTTATTGTTGCTCATAGAAACCATCACATCAAATTTTTTCAGAATGGTTCTCCTGATAATGTGCCCCTGGAACTATCATTGACAACAAAATTTGCCATCCCCGAAATTATGATTTCTACTTGTGTGCACATGCTGGAATGATTGGAACCACGAAGCCTACACATTACCACGTTCTATTAGATGAGATTGGTTGCTCTGCAGATGAGCTACAAGAATTGGTGCATTCTCTGTCATACGTGTATCAGCGGAGCACAATTGTCATATTGATGGACGTCGGTTGGTCGAACTGAACTTGAAGACCGCATGCTATGGTATATTTATTGTTTTTGACCAGCTCAGGTAACTATTTTCACTTTAATATAATATTGTGGGTGACGTTAGTCGGGATTTTCTAAATCCCTTTATAGTTATATATGTATTTCCTATCAAATAGCCTGCTGGGTGCCTTTAGAAATTACCGCTACTTTTATATAAAATTTGATATTATATGTAGTATCCTGACCGGTCCTATCGGAGGACTGTGATTAATAGAATAGTAATCAGTGTGGATTTTATATTGTGTAATATCTGATATAAATGGTTGTTGTAATTATTGCATGGCACTGCATTGTACCATCGCGCGATGTAACCCTCGGTAGGCCAACCGACTGGTTATTTGTACCGGTCATTCTGATTATAGACAGAGACCGTCTCCTTAATTATGGACAAGGAGATCCCCATCCTGATTATAGACAAGGGGGAGTCCCCATTTTGATTATAAACAGAGGGGAGGATGCCATCCTGATTATATACAGGGGCACAGTATCACATTATGTTTGCTTTGTAATATGATTGGGAAATTGTTATTACTATGGTGGCAAGATTTATGGTACAAAATAACATCCTTATGATAGTACAGTTGTTCATATATAGACATTCTCTGTTGTAAGTTCATATTTTTGAAATATGGTACTCTTTAGGCGCTCTGCTAACCCACTCACACTCTCGTATTGAGTTGAGTTGTGGTTACTGAGATAAATTTGTCTCACCCCGTGGTTATTAATATTTTTGCAGGTGATCATGCACCGGCACGTGAATCGAGGAAGGGGAAGGGGCCGTCCGGTTAATACTGGACTGGTGAGTCACTCAGCGGTGGTATTTGGAATGTATATTGCGAAATAGTAGTAGGCTTGCATTCGCTTCCGCATGTTTATGTTTTAATTGATATTAAATTCTGGATTCATAATTGCTTGATTGTCGTAAAATTAGCGTTTACATGTGGACCTAACATGGTTAAATCAATTGTTAATTGTTCATATGGTAAATCTTTACTAACTATCATGGATTATCTTACGTTTCTAAGATAAATCTTTTTCTAACTATGATAGGGTACTGGTTGTAATCGTAGGAAAAATCATTTTTCCTATCATAGTTAGTAATGTAATTATGATTAGTGTTGATTCTTGGTGGTTTAATTTGTTTTAGTACATAGGATTTTTACAATTGAATGATGGAAAAGATATGTTTATAACTATGATAGGGCTATTGTTGTAAATGTATGAAAAACTCTTTTTCCTATCATAGTTAGTAAGGTAAATATGATTAGAATTATTTGTTAGCATTTTAATTATGATTAGTATGTAGAGTTAATGCTTGATTGATGTGAAGTTAGGATTTACATGTTGATTTTTATTAACCATGTTAGAAGGCTCCTTATCTAACATAGTTATATCAATAGTCAATTGTTAATCAGGCGAATCTTTACTAACTATGTTAGAGGGTTCTTTTTCTAACATTGTTAGAGTAAAATATCCATGATAGTATAATGATAGGAATATGGGGTTGCTTTTTCTATCATGGATAATCTTTTGAATTCTTAGGTAAAACATTTTTCTAACTATGATGGGGTATTATTGTAATTGTGTGAAAACCCTTTTTCCTATCATAGTTGGCATGTGATATGATTAAATTTGATTGTTGGTGGTTTAATTATATTTAGTAAGTTTTTACATTTCATACTGCTTACTTTAATCACACATACTGACATTCCAAGCATATTTGAAATGTTTTTTAAACAGTGTCAAGTCAGGTGTGTTTGAAAATTGAACACTGAAACTATATTTCTTAGATTATATTACTCTATATTTCATCTCTGAATAATTAATTAATTCGCAAGAAAGTAGCTCATTAATTTATTTTATACTACATTCAAATATATATTAGACTTCCTGTTTTCTCTCAATAAGTTGTAATCAAAATAGTATTTGAAAAAAGTTGAATAATGATGCACCAAACAACTTCAACTATATTATTATCATAAAGGGTAAAGGATAAAAAATGATATTGTACTTATGTCCAAGGTGTATTTGGTATCTCATACTTTTTTTTATTGCTCAAAATTGTCTATCAACTTTTAAATTTAGGTCAATAATGACTTTTCCGTCAAACTCGCCCGTTGACTCCTCTGTTAAACTGGCCCAATGGACGCTTCAAATTCGGGTTAACTCAACAATATTCAATTCAAGCCCCCAACCCAATATCCCCCTCTTGTTTCCTTCCCTCAAAGCAGACTTCAATCCCAATGCCCTTCCCATCTCTTTACACATCCGAAATTCCGAAGTCCCCAAGCACTTCAGACATAAGTCACCCTAATGCATTAGTTTCGAGATCAATACAAATAAATGAAGCAAAAAGGTTAAAAAAAGCGAGATAAAGGATAAAACAATTTTATTGAAAAGTTAGATTAATTAGTTAATCATAAAAATTTTGGCTACTTTTGGATTCTATATATAGGGAATATTTCAAAGCGTGAGATTAAAAACTCTACACTAAAAAGGAGGGATATTTAGATAGATTGTTTAGATAGATTGTTGTATAATCCTTATCAATATTAATATTCTTCATTGTTCATCTTATTTTTTCCCACATCAATATTCTTAGCAAAGTCGAAAGCCATTATCATAAATAACAACCTCACTTTCCAATATATGAAATATATGTAGAACAGAATTTCTGAAATGACATCTGTATATTTCTCTTGCATAAAATATTCATTTAATTTGAACCTTTATCTTGGAAACTAGAAAGTATGCTTCCAATGCTCATGAATAATGACGCCCAAATCAATATTTCATAAGAACCATATTTGTAACAACCATTCTGTTGATTCATGTTAAGTTTTTTATGAGGACTTGAGATATTTTTATATTTGTAATAAATGGAATTGTATTTGCCGACATTAAGTTTAGTTTTTGTGGTCACCTCAATTTCTTATTTTTTTAATAAGTTAATGAATTGTGGTCTATATTGAAGAATATATGGCTTTTCAGTTGATCTTGAAAGGAAAATGAATACACACTATTTAATTTAAATATTTATTTGAGAAAGATCATATAAAGGATATACTAATTGTGCATGATTTCATGAATTGTCTTTATTCTAAGATATTTGATTGACGTGGGAAGGTTATTTTTTTAAAAAAAAAAACTAAATGAAATGACCACATATTTTCAAACTCTCATCGTATTGCTCCAAAAAACACATATTTTATCTTTATTGCTTCATATTTTATTTCAAATGGAAAATAATGTGATTTGTCACAAAATTAAAAATTTGCAATTCATTAGAATAAACCCACTCTCCTTGTATAATGCAAGATGGATTATAGGTTAAAAGTTTAAAATTTATTACAATTTCACTAATAGGAAGTAATGTTATCTTTACCAAGTTGCCATCATTTAACACATCTTACCCCTCATTCTCTCTCTTTTTTTACCTCCAAAAATATTTGTTAATTATGGAAGCAATTGCATGCATACTTAATTGTGCCTTTATATTTCTTTTTTTTTTTACGTAAATAGCATGTATTTTAAAGTCAATACACCCATAAAGTCAAGTATTACACAAGCTCGGTGAACTTTATTAAAATAAAAGATGTAAGCTGTAAATGAGGCAAATGCAAATAAGGCTTCAACTTTTCTATGAATTGCAAGAGTAAGCCTATATTTCAACTCAGAAAGAAACAAAAAGATGTTCTAAACATTGCAAATTAAAGTAAGCCATCATTTCAAAGATTTTTCAATGAATTATATTTTATTTTGTGAGCTTCTCTCCCTTACAAGGTTACAATTTTTTTATCAAAATTTTACTAAAACAAAGTAATGATCTCTTTACCAAGTTGTCATCATTTAACACATGTTGCCTTTGATTCCTTTTTTTATCTCTAAAATTATTTGGTAATTAGTCAAGTAATTGCTTGCATACTTAAATCTTGGCTTATATTGCTTTATTTTGAGTAGATTATATGTTTTTTGAAATCTACGCGCCCCTAAAGTCTATAATACTCCTGTACAACACACGAGGTAATACAAACTCATTGAATGAAAGAACACATCCCAATGGAGAAATTGAATAATTTCATTAATCGATGGCAATCTTGTTTTTTTTTTTTTGAGCTACTCACAACCAATCATATGCATGGAGATCAAAATACAAACAATACTATATATTTAATATAGTAAGGAGCTGCTCTTCTTTCATTGCTTGTAAAATAGCCAATTACCTGCTTGAAGTCAATGAAAGCAGAATCATCTTCGTTAGTGAGAGAGGTACCCATGGATACTTACATGCGCTGCACCAAATCTTTGTTCTCAACTAGAGTTCTCTCTGCCTTATCGATCAAGTCCTTCATAATCAATAAGCAGTAAAAACTTCAAAATAAGGCACGGAACCATTATGAACGCATCGATTTTGGTCTGCTAAGGAAATGGATAAAAACTTTGAAGTTTATCTAACGAGTTATGGAAATTCATTTTCTTTAGTGCCCATAATAAAAAGCAAAAATTGTATACCTGTTTACCTACTAATAGCTCGTGGCACTGCTCTTTTAGGGTTGATATATCTTCCTGTATCTTTTTTATCCGAGAAACCAACTTTATAGGGTTTTCTTGTTAAACACACCACAACACCCAATGAAACGGGGAAGTGAATCCAATCGACGTGAGAACTTTAATAATGCCTTGAAATGCTCAATATTTAAGGAATTCCAAAAAAATAAAGAAGTATGGATTAAGGGCAAAACAAAACTCTAAGAAAGAGAGTAAAGAATGAGTTTACTAACATTGTCAGGGTAAATCTGTTGAAACTCTTTCTCAAGCCTAAGATGGACTAACTTGTGTATTGACCGCATCAAAGATCAAAGAAAGAAAAGGTGCAACGGCCCTAGGGAAAGATTAAAGTCTGCTATCAATGATTCATTATAAGGGTCTGATACTTGCGAATTAGTGCCAAACCCTATGATATATTGAGTTGTTACATTTTGGTATCAGAGCATGTTTCAATTATGAGCAATACACCTCTATATATTAAGTCTCAAAAGCAGAACACTTATACCTTATCAAAGCTATTGTTAGCATCTAGAGACTTCACTTGTTTCAAGACAAAAATTTAGGGAGTTTGATGGGGTTAACCTGGTCACTGAAAATATTTATTCTATTTTTTGGTTTATTTTAAAGGTTCCATCATAGCGGTTAGTGTAAGGGCATTTTTTGTCAAGATTTGAAGAATTGTACCTACTTGATAGACACTACAGAAAAAGGAGACATGAAATTATGCTGCTAAAGCTACAGTATTTTGAGATCAGTAAACAAGTGAGGGCCATTTCCATTTAATATTTGATTTAGATATGTGCTTGTTTTGTTATTACAAAGGCTTTCATCTCCTACTCATAACTATTCAAAATAATGATATAGTCTAAATCTAATAAATCCTAAAATATTAGCTTGAAGTTCAAGTAATTTATTAGAATATATACTCTTAAATTTTAATTTAAATCAAATCTGAAAGGAAATTATAATAAACATGAAACCCCAATCATCTTATGAAAGATAAAATAAAACAACCTATATTATCTTTAAACATGTATCCCATCAATAACTCACCAGTATATCTTTTTTTTTCTCCATGGCAAAAAAAAAATCTTTTATTTTCTCAATTCCTTGTAGCTTCCATTGTCATGTTATCTGTGGCTTTCTATTTTATTCTCGTAGAAGAGAGAGGAGTTAATTGTTTTTAATCTCTTTGGTCTTTAGTGCCATCAAAGGAAGGGAAACAGGAAATGAAAAGTTTATTGGGATCGATCTGCAACATATCACTTATAAAAACATTGATGCTCGTGGGTTGATCACAGGATTTCATTTTTATAGGTGATGGCTTGCCTTGCCTTCTTCCTTGCTTTTCTATGTGTGATGGATGTGATAAATGCCAATATAACATGCACAATAATCTGATTTATATGCTAATCATTTATTGTTTCAATGTTAACTCATCAGATCTAACTTCATTTGTTGTTACATTTTTTGTCAAAATGCCAGGCGTACTGTCCTGAGCGCCTAGCAAAGTGTTATATTGTATACATGCCTAAGTTTTTTGTGGCGGTATTGAAACTGTTTCTCGGTTTATAGAGAAAGCTACCCTAGAAAAGGTAAGTTCACAATTTATTATGGATGCATGCTGAGACATGTTTATTAAAGGATAGAGCTTCTTGTCATGAAACGTGATACCAGTAAGAAATTGCCTAGCACTCACTCTGGTAATTAGTATAAGAGCTAGACGTTTTTTCCTTGCTCATAAATATAAAATTTCAATTCACATTGACTCACAAATTTAAATTTTTTGCCCTTAAGTATCCCTTTTGATTTTTCATTTTTTAATTTTTTGTTGTTGTTCTTGTTGGTGTTGTTGTTAATGGGTTTTGACATTTGCAGATGTATGAGGATCCTCCACTTATGAGGTTCTTGATTGCTCAATCAACGGACCCGGTGGACAAAGTAGCTAAGATGTTTGTTCAATGGCAGAAGTGGAGGGCTAACATGGTGCCTAATGGATTCATTTCAGAATTTGAAATTCCATATGAATTGGAAGGTAAGAAAAATCTTTTTGCAGGGTTTGTCCAAGGATATACACCATACGTTGGTCGTCCAAGTAAGGAAGCATTTTCCTCGCGAGGATCAGGATCACTTCAAGAGTAAGTTAATGCTTTGAGTTTGTCTTATCACACAGTCAAGTTGCTAAATAGCAAGTTGCTACTACTCTTACAGTTTCTAGAAATTTTGATTCTAGTTTAGCCTGCTTAAGACGCCTTTCCCCTCTTGATGTTACTCCCTACTATCCTTATTATAAGAGGTAATATAGAAAAATTTTTGGTTCAAAATATAAGGGTAATATGTAAAAATCAAAGTAATAAATGTATGTTTTTCATTTTTAATATGCTTTATTAGTATGTGTGAAAATGTTGAGCACATCTTATAATAAGGATGAGGCAGAGTGTCTTCTTAGTGGGCCCTCGGATGAACATATGCTAATTAAAGCTTCCAACTAAATTGTCAAAAATTCAATGCATCCATTTTGTTTACTTTCCTTTGTTTTCTCCCCTATTCCTTCTTCTTGAGTTATACTGCCATCCGTGTGATAGCCTATTATTATGTGATTGGACGGTCTGGCTGGAAGTACCTAATGGTGTTTATAAAAGTGGCTAAGATTGCTTACATAGACAATGGAGAGATATACTCCCTCCTGACTCCTCTCTTTATTATAAGAGTTAGTAATCAAACGATGTTTCTTAAGAAAACATATAAAAGTTAGTTAGAAACTATAGATATATTTGAAAAATAACATTTTTTTAATATTATTCTTATTTATGATGAGATTAGAGAGGGAAATATAAGTAAAAGTATTAATAAATATTATGAAAGAGAGTGTTAATAAGTAGAGGTAAAGTAGGAAAAATGACATCAAATAATGACAAATTTTAAGACAGGTTTATATATTTTGAACCAAAATAATTCAAATTTTAGGCTCTTATAATAAGAATAAGAGAGAGTAACAATATTTTAAGTGGCTAGTTTAGTTTACTAATTCTATTGGCAAAAAAAGAGGTGCTAATTCCACAGGCTTGCTTATTACTACCTCCGGTCCTAATTATAAGAGCCAGTTGACTTTTTTTGGAGAGATTAAGGAAGCAAATTAGACCCCTAAATCTTAATATATACGAAATGTAATTAGATTATATGATAGTTTATAAGTAAAATAACTTAGTTTTGAGGAAAAAAGACAAATATAAACAATTTATAGTGGTGTATTTTGCATCTTTAATTTTTCCAAAAAAGTCAACTGACTCTTATAATTAGGACCGGAGGGAGTAGTTATTACTAACAGCTTTATCGTCGGTATTTGCAATGAGAAGTTGGACCACCGTCCGATCTCTTGGTAGTACCACTAAATATTGTTGGTGAAAATAAGTGTGCGATTATTAATTTATTATTAAGAAGTTTGGTGGACCCGAAGGAAGTGGCACTTAAAAAAATGTGCCTAACCATATGTCGTCTAGGATTTGTCTTTTACTCTCTCAGTCCTATTTATTGGGTAGAAAAAGAACGTTTTATTTGATCTTATTTATAAGATACGTCATTAAATTTTATGAATCTTTTATTTATTATGTGTTGACTTTACTTTCATGTGATGTAGTGAATATTAAATAAGGATAAAGTGAAAATTTGTCAAATTCTATAGTAAAATCAATGTGATTTAAGTTTTTCTTTGTCTATGTGAAAGTTGTTAAAAATGTCTTATAAATAGGATTAGAAGAGTATTACTCAATTTTTGTACGCTTCTTATTTTCTTGTTTATTAAAAAATTACTTCTAAATCCTTTATATGATAATTTTAATCTTGTCATAACCTATTTATTTGCTCTGCCTGCTATTCAAGTTTATCCTTGATAGAATCATTTGGGTTTAATCTATTGTCATTCAGCTATTTTAAATATGTATCAGATCATGAAACTAGTATATTTGTGACAATTTTTTGCCAGAATAAGTACTGGCATAGGTTGACCTGAAGATTAGTGGTCATATTCGTTAATGCATATGTTGAATATATGTTGAGCTTAAAGTTATGTTTAAGACTTTTAAGACAACAAAAACTATAATATGTGAAAACATGGGTGTGAAAGTAATTCTTAATGCCGGGTAGAGTGAGTAAAATGTATACAAATACAATGTCCTGGGTGGGCAGTGACATTCCAAAATCAAGGTTCAAGATAGGGACTTGGAAGAAAGGGTTCAAAGATCAATATGTTATGGAAAAAAAGGAGAAAGAAGAAAAATAAAACTAAAGAAGTTATAAAAGCTCTCATAGATGTCAAAATAAAATGATAATGTGCTATAGATGTTGATGTGTGAGTTTGAACCAAGTTAAAAGGGCACTGAATTCAGGATTCTTTATTAAAAGTTTCCAGTTAAATAAGTCATTATATGAATAAGACATTGGTAGAGTTGATGATCAACTTGGAAAGTATACCATGAGGAGCTCTTCATTCTTGTTTCACCCTAATTTCTTTCACTTCTCATTTTCAATTTCTTGCCTGGTAAACGATAGAAAAGGAAGTTTCATAAATGAAGATGAATTGAGGTAAAGTATTTGAATTTCTCTGCCTGTATTCAGGATAGCTTGCGGCTCACTCTCTCCTTTTGACTTTTGGTTCAGAATTTGTTGTTCATATACTAGACTAGACAATTGCAATCATCAACTTTACATGTGAAGTCTTATGATACCCACTCTCATTTAAGTAACTATTAGATCTGGTTTCTTTCACATAAAAATCACTAATACTTATTTTATTCCAATCATTATTAATATCCGCTTGATTTCACCGGGAAATAAATATCTCCATTATCGATTGTACTTCCTTCAATTGATATGTTTTAGAATCATAATTGAATATGAATTTACCTTTTTTTATAACTGAATTTACCTTTATCAACACTAAAAATTACAAGGATTATACACGAACAAAACTTTTCTCCCCGTGCTTACACTCCTTTATAAATATATATATATATATATATATATATATGAAATCCATCAAAAACTGTAAAGATAAAAAATTAAAATGAAAGAAAAGAAATTTAAAAGTTTAATGTTTCTTTAAGTGGCTCTTATATCATTGAAAAGGTTACTTTAAGTCTTGAAGACAACAAAATTTGACATTATATAGCTTGATAATACTTATATATGTAATAAGATTTAGAGATAAGGTGAAAGCAAAAATAATTTTCCAATTATGTGTCAACTCAGCACTTTATGCGGGACTTGATGCATCAAATTCAGCAAGGAAAAAATATGGGGAGAACCAAAGAAGCAAGAGCTACGAGAAATTATGAGGCGTGGAGCACAAAGAAGCAAATATATATGAAATTATCCGCAGAACATGAAGGGGCACTATAAATGACTCCCATCATTAAGAACCAAATACAATGAACACAAATATGAGAGAATAAAACGTAAAGAAATAGAAGATGAAGAATTTTCACCCAGATGAAGTAGAAGAACCAAAAAAATAATAATGCATTCAATTCAATTAATAAATGCCATTAAAAAAATTCAATTAATAAAATGAAATTTTGAGGTAAGGTGTTGGAATAATGTGCTCAATTGAACAGTCGTGCGTGCATTAACTGTAATTAATAATGGGTGTGATAAATGCTTTTAAAAAAATTCAATTAAGAAATGAAATTTGGAGCTGAAGCGTTGGAATAATGTGCTCAATTGAACAGTTGTGTGTGCATTAAATCTAACGACGTGATTCATGGCAAGCTCAAAGGTAAAGAATTAATTACACACAATTAGGGAGGGGTTGACAGTGTGATTACAAGATTTATAGAAATATATTGATTTATCTTTAGAATGGAACAATGATGATGCAAAATTTCATCTCAAGTGTGATGTTAATTATTATTCAAGATAATAATCACCCCATCATAAATATATCAAACATCGAATTTTAAAAATTAATCCCTTTGACAAATTTTCTCCTTGATCTCAAACTTTTTTTTTTATGTTGTTTTATGTTTTTTAAGTTGCAGGAATCTTTTGAATCAAAGTTGGCCAGCATGTTTATTACTTCATTAGATAAAAATGCTTCGTTTTATTAAAAAATTATATGGGATAAGTATTATTTTATATCTAAAACAGAAATCATTAATTTTGAAAAATTAATTAGATCAGATTTTCTTAAATGAAATGACATAATTTTACAATGGACCTAAGTGGACAAGAATATAAATGGAGAGGTTTCAAATATATTCACCCACACAACGACTCACGTAAGCTTTTTATTCTGCTTTGGCAATTGGCACGTGTCGAGCTCTTGATTTGTAGGGAGGAACAAAAGTTGCTCCTACCATCAATCCAAAGAGAAAAGCTTTTTATTTGTCGTAACAAAATATTGCTCATTTGTCTCTTAAGCTTACTGTAGTAAATCTATGCCATTGAGGTGCCATGCATCATGTGGTTTTTTTTTTTTTTTGGGCCGAATATGTACGATGGACTATTATAAACTATACTCTCTTCCAGCGTAATCATTATTTCCTAAAAATTAAAATATTCATTGCCTCATCACCACATGTTAATCTTTGGAGGAGAAATTAAACACAAGTCCCATATAAATAATATAATTAAGGTCCGGGTCCTATGAAATCTCAAAATTAAAATGAGGCCACTTAAAATCTAGACTTAATTATGTGTGAAAGATAAATTATCAAATCACATGCCACCTCATCCAGCGGCCCCACTAACACACTCCATTTCTTCGGGCTCCCATTCCAAGCTCAGCGGGTTGATGAGAAATCCCCTTCTCATCACCCAAAACGACACAGCATCAATTAATGAAGGGATATGAATTTATCCATGAAACGCAGCGTTTAGACTTTAGAGCAAAACTTCTCCTCATCCTTTATTTTGATGAAACTTCTCCTCATCTAGTTCAGCACTTCGCCACATCTACATCCCAAACTTCCCACCATCAAAGCTCAAACCAAAACCCCAAATCTGGTTCACTTTTAATGGAGGAGGAATCGAAGAGGAAGTCGTGTGAAGAAATGGGAGAGATGAGGACGACGACTATGAAGAAGAAGAGGAGGAGGAAGGTTGTTCCATGGCTGCGGAATCCGTCGCCAGCGCCGGCGATGGGGAAGATGAGTGGGATTAGGTGGTTGTGGTTTTTGTTCAGCATGAAGACACGAATCCAATGGGTTGAATAGATTCTGGGAATTATCTTATCTCACTATACATTAGTGATAATCAGCAGGAAGGATTAAACACTTGAGACTTTCTTTCTTTTTTTTTTTTTTTGAGCCAATGAGCATGGTTTTTTTATGGTGGAGTGAATATAAAATAGAGAAAATAAGAAATATTGAGTTAAAAATTGGGTTTGGAGCTACACAGCAGACACTAAGTAGAAATTGATGCGGAGATGATGGATGATCAAAAAGATGATTTCCCTCATCCATTTTTAGCGCACAATTTTATCTTTTCTTAATCGAATTCTGGTGAGCCAAAAATGGAGAAATCAGGTTTCTTGATGAGGGAGAATGGAGGGTAGGAAGGGTTGGGTTGCAGCCGCCGAGTCCTGTCTCTCCAATCTTCATAGATGTCGGCAAGTTTGGATGAGGATTTATTTTGTAACGAGGCTCTATTTAACGGCCATATTCCCTTTATTTTTTTTGACGGCCTAGATCGTTTCATTAATCTATACTATGTCGTTTTGAGTGATGAGACGGGGATTTCTCATCCAACTGCTGAGCTTGGAATGAGAACCCCATTTCTTCATCCCCTCCCTCACTTCTGAAATGGTCTTTCTTCATGGAAGAAGAAGAAACATAACCCAGGGATTTGCAGTGGCAGAGGATGCTTGAGGAAATGGTGATCATGGCCCCCACGATGATCATTAAGCTCTTGGTAACACTTCGTGATCGAATTTCCAATCCCCGAATCCGAACTCTTCCTCCCCATTTCTTACTGCTTCGACCATTTCTTCCTCTTGCTCTTCATCCTCTTTAACCTGCCGTTATTCCTCATCGGCCGGAGAAAGAAACTCGTCTGACCATTCAAGTTCAGCGAACAAAGTGGCAGCGGAAACGATCTCATCTCCCTTCTCACTCGATGGCTGTTCCTTTTATAAAACCCGGCGCACCGATATCCACCGCCGTGGCCGGCAAACAAGAATCTTCATGCGGACGATTCTCTAGTTGGTCCATGAAGCAGGTCTCGTCGGAGCACTCAAGCCCGACGACGGAGCACCGCGAGCTGTGACGCTTATCCCCGGCCGGTGACCGTATCGGCCCTCTCGTCACCAACGTTGATGCATCTATGGCCATGGCTACGGCGACGGCCACCATCAACACCACCATAGCGACGAACAAAGCACGGCCTTTTTTTTTTTTTTTTTGTGTTTTGTAGAAAGGAAGGGGAAGCAGTAATTCTCTAATGGAAGGGGGAATTAGAATGCTTTAGATTTGAACTTTGACTCTTGGGCAATCTCCGTGCATTGCTCATATATGATTGGACATAATTTAGGTTTTTTCATGTTTCTTCTTCTCCTTCTTCCATGAACAAAGACTGTTTCAGAAGTGAGAGAACTGAGGGAGGGGATGAAGAAATGGAATGTAAGATTAAGACTAAGGAGAGTGGGAATTTAAATGGGTAATTTGGTAATTTAACTTCCAAACATAATTAAATCTAGATCTTAGAAACCTCACTTTAATTTTGAGATTATATGAGACCTACCTTTAATTATGTTTTTTATATGATACCTCTAATTAATTTTTCCATCTTTGTATTGCGTTCTTTATATTACTTAATTTACTTAATTTATTGCCTTTTTAACTTTTCTTACAAAAGTTCATTCGTGTTCATTGATAGTATATTTAATTTTACTCTCTATCATCATCCTACTCCATTAAATTCTCTATCTCATTTAAGCAACCCAAAAATATTTCAGCGGCCTGAGGATGATTCCAAAATCTTAAGTCATGTGATATTTTTTGACCTTAAAGTCATGTGATATAAAATGGGGGGACTAGATCATAATGTCTCAAAACCAACCTTGCCTTTTTTCCTGACGGCAAGAAAGCAAACTTTACTTTGTCATTATATCAAGGGCCCACTCTTAGATTTCAGGTAGGCAACACACTTAACTAACCTCATAGACATTTCCAAAATACTCCATTCGGTCCTATTTATAAGAGCTCAGCCTCCATATAACATTTTTTAAGAAAACATGTAAAAGTTACTTAGAAGCTATAAATATGTCTGAAAAATAACTGTTTTTCCAATATTACCCTTATTTATGATAAGACTAGAGAAAGAAATGTAAGTAGGAGTATTAATGAATACTATGAAAGAGAGTGTTAATAAATAGGGGTAAAATAGAAAAAATGGGATTAAATGAAGATAGATTCCAATGCGAGCTGTTATATTTTGGACCAGAACAATTTAAATTTCGGGCTTTTAAAAATATGACCGGAGGGAGTATCTTATATAGGTCAAGAAAAACCTTAAACTCCATTAATTATGCCTTTAAATATGACAACTTTTCAACTATACTCCTGTTTAATATTCACTACACTACATAAAAATAAAGTTTACATATAATAAATTAAGGATAAAATTGTAAATTCACATAAAAAATTTAAATAAATGCCCTATAAATATGATAAAAAATATCCTCTCTTCTTACCCTATAAATAGAATAAGAGGAGTACATTCTAATGGATAAAAAAAAGGAAAAATTAATTACATGTTTCACATATGGAACTTAATTAACCTTAGGTCCCATGAAATCTACAAATTAAATTGAAATTCTGAGGGACTTAGATTTAATTATGTACAAAAGCAAAATTACCATTATACCCAAGAATGAAGGTTAGGATTTCTCTCTCCTCCGTGATTCTCAGTAGCCCCTGCACCTCTTGTTCTTCTTTTTCCTCTCATTCCCGTCTTCTTCCCCACCCCAGATACTTCCCTCCCCCTCTCCCCCTTCCATCTTCTTCCTTCCTCAACCGGTGATGGTGGAGACATTCTTCACTTGCTCTCCTTCCATATTTGCTCCTCAGCCTTTCTCAAGGAAAAGATATAAGCAAAGCATCTTCCTTTAACAACAACCCCTTAATTTCTGGGTTTTACTTGTCACAATAAGTTCTTCATTTTCCTTTCATTCTCTTTTTGGTTTCCTGTGATTAAAAATCATTTTCAGTTGGGTAACGAGCTTTTGGGACTTCGATTGTAACCCATCCTGAAGACAGGAATCTGAGTGGAGTTATAGATTGATATATGAGCTAGTTTGAAGAGAAATTAAAGGTTGTCGATTTGGAGAACACAAGGAAGATGAGGCCCTCATCTTCATATCTACCCTCAAACAAGAGAACCACAAAGGTGTAGGTGAAGGTGAGCACTAGGGGAATTAATGCCAATCGGGAAATCCAGGGCGGCGAGAACTGCTCGAGGGTTCGGCAGGAAAGCAAAATCGAAGGTCCAGCGGCGAGAATGGCACAGGCAGAGAGACGGTGGAGGCCGTCGATGTGAGCCGGTTTCAGACCGGTCATTCTCCGATCGTCTTCAACCATTGTGAAGAGAAAGGGAGAAGAGGTGGTATGTTCTGTGTGTACTGAAGAAGATGAGGTTGGTTTTGGCAGTTTTCTGGTTTAAGGGTAGAGAATGAAGATGAGAAAGGCTATGAGAGAGAAGATTTTTGCTGGTGGAGGAAGAGGATGGAGCCATAGAGGGACCCCGGGGGGAGGATGAGGAGGAGAGAGAGAAGCAGGGTTTGAGGGGGAAAGAGGATAAAATAGCAATTTAATTTTAACCACAATCAGATTTAAGCACCTCACTTTAATTTTAAGATTTTGTGTGATCTGAATTTAATTATGTCGCACCTACAATTAATTTTCTTAAAATAAAAAAACTCAACAAATAAAGAAACTTGAACGCGCTTACGTGGAAAGTCAAAAGCTGTGTCTATGAATGAATGTGACGCCATGCATTGCGAGCAGTGTATTAAAAATCGGACCGGACTGGCCGGGTTGACCCGTGAACCGGCTAAACCGTCGTGAATCGGATTGAACCGCAGTGAACCGATGCAACCTGGACTGGTTGAGGGTTGCGCTTGGTCACTTATAAAAAAAAATTTCGGTCAGAAACCGACGCCATTTTGCTTCCATTTTTGCTATTCTGGACTTCATTGTCAGCGTCTCACAGGTACAGACTTACCATATTGTAATTATGATGGGATCTGGAGATTTTAATTATGATAGCTTAATATCCGCATTATATTGTATTGATTTATTTATAAAAATATTGTACATATACAAAAATGATAAGCAATTATAAGATCAGTTACATAGATGTTCGTCCTGCGCCGCAAATGCACGGGTCGCGCCAAGTAATAAAGTGATGAGAAAAGTATCGTTCCCACGAGGATTTGTCCAAAACCCGGTCAAACAATGATTATCACACTCTCGCCCAATTTGAGTGACACAAATGTTGAGATTGAAAATTAACTAAGAAAATAAAATGAAAATAAAACTATAAACAAGTGATTCTCCAACTTCAAGGATAAAATGGGTCCTAAGATTATCTATCCCCCTTGTACTTCTTAAAGCTCAATTAACCTCCCCTCAAAGAAGCTCTCAACGAAACCACGTGCTAATCTAGGGTTCATAGAGTACTTGTAATGCTCTCTCGAGTCAAGAACAAGTGTTTAGTCTTATTAATTGCACAATCTCTTGCTACAATTTAATAAAACCCAATTTTAACGCTCCAACCCTAATGTGACTATGCAAGGCTAGCAAATATATCTCTATCTTACCAACAAAACCATCCATTCGTCATGCAAACTTCCGGTTCTTGCACTATTTTACCCAAGTTCTACACTCAACCTAACTCTCTCGAGTCATAAATCAAGCGAACCCAACATCTAAATGGTGATCAAGCACTTAGAAGCATTAAGAACTGAGTAAAATAAGCACATAGATATCATTAATCACAAATTAAGAGGAGGAATCAAGAATCAATACATACAAGGGTTCAAAATAATCCTAGAATCAAAGTATTTAGCTACTCATGTTCTACAACTCCAAGGGAGCATATATATACAACATTACAAAACAGAACAAGAGAAGAGAATGAAGATGGAAGAGATAAACCAAGAGAGGAAGCCCAAATCTCTTCGAAGCTCCAAGCCCAAGCTAAATCCCCACCAAGCTCCAAGCCCTAGCAGAGCAAAACACTCCCAAAATGTCCCAAAAGTCGAAGAATCACGAATAAGCTCGAAGCCCTAGCTTTTATTTCCTTCAAAACGCGTCTGAACTTGTCAAAACGTAGCAGAACACGAAGTTCGCCGTGGGTTTCGCCGCGGCGCCTGTAACATCCTAAAAATTTATTTAGGATTAGTGGGGGGTAAATAGGAATTGATTAAGGAGAAATGATGGATTATGAGGATATTTGAAAGATTTTGAGGTATCTTTGAGGATTTTAAAGGCCTAGTTTCTCCCTTATTTGGACAATAATAATTTTGGGAGAGATTATTTTTAGGCTCAAAAGAGATTAATATGGGAGGAAATCAATAAAAGATATTATGGGAAAATTTTGAGAGTGAAAAGAAAATTTTTGGTTCAAAAGAAATATCTTATTTGAGAATTTTATGGTCCAGTAGTATATTTCCTGTTCCTGCCGACACTCCTCTCTGCTGACTCTCTCCCGTATTCTCTTTTTACTATTTCAATGATTATTGTTTCAACCAATCACACTCAACTACTATTTATATATATTATATTATATTATTAATATAATATATTATTATTATATTATTATATTATATTATATTATTATATTATTATTGTTTATATATACACACACAGACTCTCTCATTCTTCACGACACACACTCTCTCTCTCTTTATTCTCTCGTCCCTCTCTCACTCACGTCTCTCTCTCTTGTTCTCTCTTTCCACCATATATATTCCTATCACTGGACTTATCAGAGCTCGTTGATATAGGAATAGTAAGTTTTTCGGCCAACCAAGAACATTTTTGGATTCCCTTAAGTCTCCTCTACATTTCTATGTCATTAGTTTTTCGATTTGTTATACTTGAAAAATTAGACCTTGTCTAAGTTGGTATTTTTGGGAGTCCTAAAATTAATAAATTGAAGCTTAGGCCTTGATTATGAGTTTTTCTGAGTAGATTTTTCATTGTTGGAAGTTTTCCTAATTATTAGGAATTTTTGGATTTATGGAAGTTTTAGAAATTGGGGCTTTTAAATTATTCGAGGTGCTTATGGGTAAATTGATGATTTTTAGTTGTTTATTAAGGTCATATGAGGGAATTTAATTAATTGATTTGATTTGGGGTTGCACCTAAAGAATTATTGAGGGATTATTGGATGTTAAGGAATTTTATAAATAGTTATTGGAAAGATTAATAATTTTGGATATATGTATAAATGGAGTAGAGATAAATTTTAGAGATAGAAAGGGAGAATAAATATTAAATAGAAATTTAAAATAAGTAAGGGCAAAGAAAGGGTAGTAAGTAATTTATTTTCCAACATGTGAAATTGTTGGATAAATAATTAATTTTGGTTGTATGTATGGTTGTGTAGTGCTTGAATTGCACTAAGTTAGCACGGGGGAGCTGCACTGTTGTGAGATTGGTGCCAGCTATCAGGTAACCGCTTTCTGCTTGTTTATGTGTGTGTGTAGTGTTAGTAAGTAATTTGAAATATTATTATCTGACAATTATGATGTTATATGGAGATGAGATTTTGAATCACAGTTGAGATATGATTATCAATTGATGATTGATGAGATATGGAAATGAGATCTTGGAATATTAATATTTTTATAATAAATGTCCTGTGGAGTATTATTTTGGAATGGCATAAATTTGTGATTTGAAATATTTTGAACTGAAATATATATGATTTTGGAAACTATTTCATATATATGTATATTCTGAAAATACTGGAAGGCCTGGTGCCTGATTGTGGTGTTGCATATCTATGTGTTGTTTGTGGGAAATTATTTGTGTATGTGACACCGGTGAATTGGAAATTGTGCCATCACGTGATGAGGTACCCTGTTGCGCCACAGGGACTAATTGATATATTATGAGAAATAAAGGAGAGAAAGACGAAAGAGGGGATATCGCCCCTTACGGATTCAGAAAGGACAGAGAACCTTCTAATCTGTGGTACTATTCAGGGAGGGTAGAGAGTCCCTCGTGAACTGTACCGTGGTGATCAGGGGTGGGTGGAAGGTCCCGACTGGTCCCACATGTTTTCCCAACGCTTCTATTAAGATTCGTTTGGGTTGTTTGTGATTATAAATGATATATATAATTCTTGGAGATGATTGGGATGGAATATTTTGCACTTATACACTGTGAAAAGATATTTGGGACCAAGTTATGCATTATATGTGAATACCTGAACATGCTGTTTGAACTAATATATATACATATATGTATTCCACTGGACACCTTGCTAGCACACACTGCATTTAGATGAGTAGTCAGTGGTTGCGTTTGGGGCTACCCCCGTTGATCTCACTTTTGCAGGTCCTAGGAGCGAAGTAGGAGGTCAAGGGAAGGATCCGGGAACTTCTCACTGATATTGTGAGATACTCTGGACCAGAAGGACAGGAGGTATTGCCACATTTAGGATCATATTTGTATGATGCTTCCGCTGAACCTTGTTCCTATTCTGGGGGAAAATTATTGTATAATACCTATTATGGTATGGTATTTTAAGATCGATGTGTGAAGTTTAATCATGCATAATGAAACTCTCTGTTATTGTTCTGGGAAGGAAGTTATATTGTGATGACAGAGATTGGAATTGAGGTTTGAAATATATATAAATATTATGGAAAGATCTTTTTCTAACTATGTTAGTTATTTTAGTAGGTTAATTCTTTTTTCTAACATAGTTAGCACTATAAACGATTTAATGTTTAATTATAAGTGGTTAATAGTGTGATTAGGGAGTTATTGTTACAGTTGGTATCAGTTTCATGGTATAAGACCTGGAAAGGTGTTTTGCATGTTTCTTGTTGTGTCAGTCATGCATTACACTTGCATTAGTGATATTGTGGCAATATTTTTCCGATCCTTTCCCTTTTTATGTTTCATATTGTATGCTTGTTTTTAATAAGTGTAACTTCCATCCGTAGGTGGGTGGAAAGTATGGCTCGTACTAGGAGATCAGGTGCAGGAAATAGTACTGGGAATGAAAGTGTGGCTCGTACTAGGAGATCAGGTGCAAGAAATGGTATAGGGAATGAGCAGCCTGCAAACCAAGAGTATGACGAGCTAGTAGCCAAAATAAAAGAAGACTTGAGATTTGAGATGGAGCAAAAAGTCGCAGCAATGAATAAAGAAAATGAGGAAAAGTTAGCTAAATTGAAAGCAGATTTTCAGGCTCAGACTAATAAAGGTGATGAATCAGAAATGCATGGTGAGTTCTCTAAAGTTAATGATAAGGAGGAATTAGTTTATCCTCGCCCGGAGGACTTGAGTACTGAAAAGGTATGGAAGAAAATTGACCGTCATCATCCCAAGCATTTTAGTGAAAGTCAGGATCCTTTCGAGGCAGAGGCTTGGATTAAAAGATTGGAGGCCATATTTGCAGCTGTGGTCTGTGACCCTTATCAGAAAGCGAGGGTTGCTATTCTCCTCTTGGAAGGAAAAGCATTGATTTGGTGGCAGAGTGTATGTGTAGATGATTCCTTGATGACATGGGATAAGTTTAAGGACAAGTTCTTGGGATATCATTTCCCTCCTTCTCTTAGGAAGGAGAAGGAGAATGCTTTTTATTATCTCAAGCAAGGTGGGATGTCAGTGGATCAGTATATTGCTACTTTTTCAGAGTTATCTCGCTATATTTCGTTCCTGCAGCGTCAGGACGACCCTCAGTGGCGTATAGATCAGTTATTTGAGAAGGCCAGACCTGATTTGAGATTGCATGTGCATGATAAGAAATGTAAGAATGTTGAAGAAGCATGTGAGAAGCTGAGGATTGCGGATCGCATGATGAGGGAGGCAGCTGCAGTGACAGTTAAGTATACTGGAGGCCCAGGTCAGGGCCATCAGAGTTATGGTAGACCTTTTCAGCCCACCCAGAGTAGGCCTTCTCATTCCTTTGGGCCGACGGGAGGTATTAGCAAGAAATTTGGAGCAAGTGGTAGTAGCAGTTCTAATGGTTCTGGAAGGAAAAGTCACTCTGGGAGCCATGGCCGTGGTCAGTCAGGTAGCTATGGTCGTGGTCAGTATGGTAGCCACAGCAGAGGACAGTCTGGTGGTTTTGGGCGTGGCCAGTCAGGTAGGGGTCGTCAGGATTCAGCCCCGTGGAGAGTTGGTTCAGAAGGTCAGTCGAGAGGAGGCAGCCAGGTGATTTATGGAGAGTCAGTTCAGTCAAATCCTAGTGTAGCTGGTCCTTGTAGCAAGTGTGGTAGGTACCACCAGGGACCCTGTTTTAGATGTTTTGGATGCGGCCGTATTGGGCATACGATTAGGTACTGCCCAGATGGGGGCCAGAATATGCAGCAGCCAGTGGCTCAGCCCAGTCGCCCTCTAGTTCAGGGTAGAGTTTATGCTACATCAGCTGAGGAGGCAGGGATGTCTCCTAGTATGATTCGAGGTACGGTCTCTATTCATGGCCATAATATTGATGTGATGTTTGACTCTAGTGCGTCACATTCTTTTATCTCTTTCGATTGTACTCGGAGGCTTAGTTTTGAGTTATCTGTTATGCCATATAATATGCGTGTGTCTACCCCTGCGGGTGCTAAATTTGAGACTTCTTTAGTATGCAAAAATCTGGATTTATGGTTTGAAGGCCGTAAATCGAAAATTGATCTCGTTTGTTTGCCCTTGAGGGGAATTGATGTGATTATTGGTATGGATTGGTTAGAGGAAAATAATGTAATATTGCATTGTAAAGATAAGATTGTGTCTTATGCTGAGTCATCTAGTGCGCCGATGTTACTATCTGCGACACGTGTAGAGAGGTGTGTGAGAAAAGGCTGTGAGGCCTTTATGGTTTTCTTCTCCATTAAGGAGGAGGGCGAGATCTCTATTGATCAGGTGGATGTAGTTAGAGATTTCCCAGAGGTATTTTCCGATGATATGCGTGGACTCCCTCCCGAAAGAGAGGTAGAGTTTACCATCGAGTTAGAGTCGGGCACGGGTCCAATCTCTAAGGCTCCATATCGGATGGCTCCGTCGGAATTGGTAGAGCTTAAGAAGCAGCTTGAAGAACTTCTGGATAAAGGTTTTATCAGGCCTAGCGGATCACCTTGGGGTTCCCCAGTCTTGTTCGTAAAGAAGAAAGATGGAAGCATGCGGCTCTGTATCGATTATCGGCAATTGAATAAAGTGACCATCAAGAATAAGTATCCGTTGCCTAGGATAGATGATTTGTTGGATCAATTGGCAGGAGCTTCAGTTTTCTCTAAGATTGATCTTCGATCTGGGTATCATCAGTTGAGAGTTAGAGTAGAGGATGTCCCTAAGACTGCATTCAGGACGAGATATGGCCATTATGAGTTTCTGGTGATGCCATTTGGGCTCACCAATGCCCCTTCCGTGTTTATGGATTATATGAATAGAATTTTTCGTCCGTATTTAGATAAGTTTGTAGTGGTGTTTATTGATGACATTTTAATTTATTCCAAGAGTGAAGAAGAGCATCGGGAGCATTTGTATTCTATCCTGCGAGTTCTGAGAGATCATAAGCTTTATGCCAAACTTTCTAAATGTGAGTTTTGGCTTAAGGAGGTAAAGTTTCTAGGGCATGTAATATCTGCTGAGGGAGTTGCGGTTGATCCAAGTAAAGTTGAAGCGGTTTTGCAATGGAAGTCTCCTAAGATAGTGACGGAGGTTAGGAGTTTTGTTGGATTAGCAGGGTACTATCGTCGATTTATTCAAGGATTTTCGCAGATTGCGAGACCTTTGACTAATTTGACCAAAAAGGATAGGCCTTTCATCTGGACTGATCGATGCGAGTCGGCATTTCAGGAGCTTAAGACCCGGTTGACAACTGCACCTGTGTTGACATTGCCGGATCCAAGTCAGCCATATGAGTTGTACACAGATGCATCTTTTATGGGTTTGGGCTGTGTCTTGATGCAGAATGGTAAGGTTATTGCGTATGCATCTAGGCAATTGAGACCGCATGAGGAAAATTACCCAACTCATGATCTTGAGCTAGGAGCAGTTGTTTTTGCTTTGAAGCTCTGGCGACATTATTTGATGGGGGCACAGTTTGAGGTGTTCAGTGATCATAAGAGTCTGAAATATCTTATGGATCAGAAGGAATTGAATAATAGGCAACGACGTTGGATGGAGCTGATCAAGGATTATAAGTTTGAAATTAAGTATCATCCGGGAAAGGCAAATGTGGTTGCTGATGCCCTTAGCCGGAAATCAGTACATATGTCTTCCTTAAGTGTGGGAGAGCAGTTTTCTTTTAGTGATTGTCGTGTCATTCATGTTGGGGTAGAAAGGTCAATTGCATTTTTGGGAGCAATTGTTGGCCAGTTTGGGTTCTTCGAGGATTTAAGAGTGGCTCAGGATCGGGATAGTCATCTGAAGGAGATCCGGGAAAAGCTTGATAGTGGTGTCTATCCGGATTATGATCTGGGTGATTCAGGTATTTTGAGATTTAGGAAAAGAGTATGTGTTCCGGATAATGAAGATATCAAGAAGGCTATTCTTGAGGAGGCTCATAGGAGTAGTTATGTGATGCATCCTGGCGTTTCTAAGATGTATAATGATTTAAAAAGAGTTTATTGGTGGCCTAAGATGAAGTCCGACGTGACTCAATTTGTCTTAAAGTGTCTGACCTGTCAGAAGGTGAAAATCGAACATCAGCGGCCAGGTGGCCTATTGCAGAGTATTGAGGTTCCACAATGGAAGTGGGACAGTATTTCGATGGATTTCGTGGTTGGCTTGCCTTTAACTCAGTCTGGTCACGATTCGATTTGGGTTATCGTGGACCGTTTGACTAAGTCCGCTCATTTTCTTCCGATCAGGATTAATTATCCTTTGACTAGATTAGCTCAGATGTATGTGAATGAGATCGTCAGGCTTCATGGGATTCCCGAGAGTATTATTTCAGATCGAGACCCACGATTCACCTCTGAGTTTTGGAGGTCTTTACAGACGGCTTTGGGTACGAAGCTCAAGTTCAGTACTGCGTATCATCCTCAGACCGATGGTCAAACTGAGAGGACGATTCAGACTTTGGAAGATATGCTCAGGGCATGTGCTTTGGAGCTACCAGGCAGTTGGGATAGACATCTTCCATTGGCGGAATTTGCCTATAACAACAGTTATCATTCGAGTATTCAGATGGCGCCTTATGAGGCTTTATATGGTCGGAAGTGCCGGTCGCCAATTTGTTGGACAGAGCTTAGCGAGAGGGCTATTATTGGCCCAGATATTGTGGATCAGACGACGGAGAAGATTAAGTTGATTCGCCAGCGGCTATTGACTGCCCATAGTCGGCAGAAGAGCTATGCAAATAAACGACGTAGATCGTTAGAGTTCCGTATTGGGGATCATGTTTTTCTTCGGGTATCTCCGACGACGGGTATTGGGAGGTCCATAAGAGCTAAGAAGCTCACTCCCCGATTTATGGGTCCGTTTGATATCATTGAACGGGTCGGATCAGTGGCATATAGGGTGGCATTGCCTCCGCAGTTATCGAATCTTCATGATGTTTTTCATGTTTCTCAGTTAAAGAAATATCATCCAGATCCTTTGCATGTGATTGAGCCTGAGGAGGTCGAGTTGAGAGAAAACTTGACATATAAAGCTGAGCCGGAGAAGATTTTAGATGTTAAGGATAAGCAGTTAAGAAATAAGACGATTAGACTAGTTAAGGTGTTTTGGAGAGGTATGACTCCAGGGGATGCTACTTGGGAGACCGAGGAGCGCATGCGACGAGAGTACCCTTACCTATTCCCTGGGTAAGTTCCGTTTATTGAGAGATTTTATACGTTGTATATGTTGTGTTTGCTTGTTTTGGGGTCATGTTAGCAGAATTTTGGGGACAAAATTCTTAAAAAGGTGGGAAGAGTTGTAACATCCTAAAAATTTATTTAGGATTAGTGGGGGGTAAATAGGAATTGATTAAGGAGAAATGATGGATTATGAGGATATTTGAAAGATTTTGAGGTATCTTTGAGGATTTTAAAGGCCTAGTTTCTCCCTTATTTGGACAATAATAATTTTGGGAGAGATTATTTTTAGGCTCAAAAGAGATTAATATGGGAGGAAATCAATAAAAGATATTATGGGAAAATTTTGAGAGTGAAAAGAAAATTTTTGGTTCAAAAGAAATATCTTATTTGAGAATTTTATGGTCCAGTAGTATATTTCCTGTTCCTGCCGACACTCCTCTCTGCTGACTCTCTCCCGTATTCTCTTTTTACTATTTCAATGATTATTGTTTCAACCAATCACACTCAACTACTATTTATATATATTATATTATATTATTAATATAATATATTATTATTATATTATTATATTATTATATTATTATTGTTTATATATACACACACAGACTCTCTCATTCTTCACGACACACACTCTCTCTCTCTCTCTTTATTCTCTCGTCCCTCTCTCACTCACGTCTCTCTCTCTTGTTCTCTCTTTCCACCATATATATTCATATCACTGGACTTATCAGAGCTCGTTGATATAGGAATAGTAAGTTTTTCGGCCAACCAAGAACATTTTTGGATTCCCGTAAGTCTCCTCTACATTTCTATGTCATTAGTTTTTCGATTTGTTATACTTGAAAAATTAGACCTTGTCTAAGTTGGTATTTTTGGGAGTCCTAAAATTAATAAATTGAAGCTTAGGCCTTGATTATGAGTTTTTCTGAGTAGATTTTTCATTGTTGGAAGTTTTCCTAATTATTAGGAATTTTTGGATTTATGGAAGTTTTAGAAATTGGGGCTTTTAAATTATTCGAGGTACTTATGGGTAAATTGATGATTTTTAGTTGTTTATTAAGGTCATATGAGGGAATTTAATTAATTGATTTGATTTGGGGTTGCACCTAAAGAATTATTGAGGGATTATTGGATGTTAAGGAATTTTATAAATAGTTATTGGAAAGATTAATAATTTTGGATATATGTATAAATGGAGTAGAGATAAATTTTAGAGATAGAAAGGGAGAATAAATATTAAATAGAAATTTAAAATAAGTAAGGGCAAAGAAAGGGTAGTAAGTAATTTATTTTCTAACATGTGAAATTGTTGGATAAATAATTAATTTTGGTTGTATGTATGGTTGTGTAGTGCTTGAATTGTACTAAGTTAGCACGGGGGAGCTGCACTATTGTGAGATTGGTGCCAGCTATCAGGTAACCGCTTTCTGCTTGTTTATGTGTGTGTGTAGTGTTAGTAAGTAATTTGAAATATTATTATCTGACAATTATGATGTTATATGGAGATGAGATTTTGAATCACAGTTGAGATATGATTATCAATTGATGATTGATGAGATATGGAAATGAGATCTTGGAATATTAATATTTTTATAATAAATGTCCTGTGGAGTATTATTTTGGAATGGCATAAATTTGTGATTTGAAATATTTTGAACTGAAATATATATGATTTTGGAAACTATTTCATATATATGTATATTCTGAAAATACTGGAAGGCCTGGTGCCTGATTGTGGTGTTGCATATCTATGTGTTGTTTGTGGGAAATTATTTGTGTATGTGACACCGGTGAATTGGAAATTGTGCCATCACGTGATGAGGTACCCTGTTGCGCCACAGGGACTAATTGATATATTATGAGAAATAAAGGAGAGAAAGACGAAAGAGGGGATATCGCCCCTTACGGATTCAGAAAGGACAGAGAACCTTCTAATCTGTGGTACTATTCAGGGAGGGTAGAGAGTCCCTCGTGAACTGTACCGTGGTGATCAGGGGTGGGTGGAAGGTCCCGACTGGTCCCACATGTTTTCCCAACGCTTCTATTAAGATTCGTTTGGGTTGTTTGTGATTATAAATGATATATATAATTCTTGGAGATGATTGGGATGGAATATTTTGCACTTATACACTGTGAAAAGATATTTGGGACCAAGTTATGCATTATATGTGAATACCTGAACATGCTGTTTGAACTAATATATATACATATATGTATTCCACTGGACACCTTGCTAGCACACACTGCATTTAGATGAGTAGTCAGTGGTTGCGTTTGGGGCTACCCCCGTTGATCTCACTTTTGCAGGTCCTAGGAGCGAAGTAGGAGGTCAAGGGAAGGATCCGGGAACTTCTCACTGATATTGTGAGATACTCTGGACCAGAAGGACAGGAGGTATTGCCACATTTAGGATCATATTTGTATGATGCTTCCGCTGAACCTTGTTCCTATTCTGGGGGAAAATTATTGTATAATACCTATTATGGTATGGTATTTTAAGATCGATGTGTGAAGTTTAATCATGCATAATGAAACTCTCTGTTATTGTTCTGGGAAGGAAGTTATATTGTGATGACAGAGATTGGAATTGAGGTTTGAAATATATATAAATATTATGGAAAGATCTTTTTCTAACTATGTTAGTTATTTTAGTAGGTTAATTCTTTTTTCTAACATAGTTAGCACTATAAACGATTTAATGTTTAATTGTAAGTGGTTAATAGTGTGATTAGGGAGTTATTGTTACAGCGCCAGGAATGAAAGATGCTCGCCGCGGCAAGCTGACGGCGAGCTATCCAAAATGGGCAGAGGCAAATGTACTTCGTCGTGGGTCTCGCCGCGGCGAGGCCACGGCGAAGTCTTTTTTTCTTCTGTTTTCTGCCTTTTCTTCTTTATTCCTTGTGCTGCTCTGGTTTCTTCTTATTTTTGTTCACTTGGGAGCTTGGTGGAGGGCTAAAATCTCTTGCTTATTGCATCAAATTATTCCTACAAAATTTACATAAAACAATATGAGAAACTAACTATAAAAACAATCAAAATCTACATAAATAAACAATAATGTGCAACCGAAAATCAAATGAGCAGTTTTCCCTCTTGAGTATCCAAAATGTATAAATAATAAACAAAAACTTAAGACAAATATACTCAAATAATCATGAATTTCTAGGAGTTATCAATAGACCAGTTCAAAATGCTTGCATCATATAATATATATTTTTTATTAACCACGGTCTAACCTACGGGTTGACCCTCAGTCTGACCCACTGACCCTTGACCCTCCACGTCGATCGGTTCATTATCCGGTCCGATTTTTTATTCCTTGATTGCGAGAGAAGAGCGTGTTCTACTGTTCCTTCCATAAAGTCAGCTAGTTCAACAGTCTTTTCATCCTTCTCACCTTTGTCTTGTTATTTTAGAGTAGGTTTAGAGCAAGCTTTAAAGAGAATAGCATGTATGAATTTTGAGTCATATATTAATAATTATTTGTGTGTATGGTCCTTGTAGAATCTTAGAGCTTTGGAGTAACTTTTTGATAATTGCCTTAAGTTAATGAATATCAAGTAACTCTGAATTTTTTTTTCGTATGTTTATTAAATTATCTTTTATATCATTTGAATAATAGTTCAAAATTTTTAAGCTTGCTTGTTACGTTAATATGTACTATATAAATTGTTAATTAGTTTGTTCCTTTCAAGCATGCTTGTTACCATATATTCTCTTACATAATATGTGGATTGATAGATGGTTTGTTTCTTTTCAAGTATGCTTGCTTATGTAATGATATGTTGTTCTGGGATGGTATTTTAAATCAAGATGATATTTTAACTGCTAGTGATTGGATGTATTTGTCATAGCATATGCATTTGTCATGGGATAGGGACTAAAGGAAAAATATATATGATGAACTATTTTACCACGTAGTATGCCATTACTCGGTGCATAATGAATGGCATTTGTCAATGCCACTTCTTCTATGTTTTCCTTTGGCCGGGATTGCATGGAAGTTGTGGGACATATGACCTTCCTGAACTATAGACATAGCTTTATTAGCAATAAAATTGTCATTTTCCTTATCCATACAATGACCTTCTTGAACTATAGACATAACTTTAATATACTTGCCAGAATTAGGGGTTTCGATGACCATCAATTTTTAAGGGACACCCTTTTCCACCATGAGTTTTGCTTCATACCTAGCATCTAGAATTGGGTCATCATTTTCTACCATGAGTTTTGCTTGATGCCTAGCATCTCAAAGGCACTCAGCTAGTGGTACGTTAAAAGGTACAATGGATTTTTTTAGGGATTAATAATGTAAAAAAAAATATCAAGTTGACTTTCTTTTGAGGGATTAATAAAGTGAAATAAATCAATTTAGAGTATTCATATTTACATTTTTTTTCTAAAAACTAATATTACTTATAAACTAACTTATAATAAAATCGCGTGCTTATTGGGGTTGAAGATAAGAGAAGCTTCAAATTGTTTGAGAGTTCACCTAGTTGAGTACTAACTGGTGGCGATCCATCTTTATTAGCAATAAAACTTTCGTTTTGCTTATCCATACAATGACTTTCCTGAACTATAGACATAGCTTTCTTATACTTGACAGAATTAGGAGTTTTGATGACCCTCAATTTTCTCAGGGACACCCTTTTCCACCATGAGTTTTGCTTCATACCCAGCATCTAGAACTCGGTCATCATTTTCTACCATGAGTTCTACTTGATGCCTAGCATCTCAAAGGCAGTCAGCCAGTGATAACGACAACGATGCTTCGTTAAAAGGTACAATGGATTTTTTGAGGGATTAATAATGTAAAATAAAAGATCAAGTTGACTTTGCTTTGAAGGATTAATAACGTGAAATCGTTAAAAGGTACAATGGATTTTTTGAGGGATTAATAATGTAAAATAAAAGATCAAGTTGACTTTGCTTTGAAGGATTAATAACGTGAAATCGTTAAAAGGTACAATGGATTTTTTGAGGGATTAATAATGTAAAATAAAAGATCAAGTTGACTTTGCTTTGAAGGATTAATAACGTGAAATAAATCAGTTTAGAGTATTCATATTTACATTTTTTTTCTCTCAAAACTAACTTATATTACTTATAAACTAACATCTAATAAAATTATATGCTTATTGAGGTTGAAGATAAGAGAAGCTTCAAACTGTTTGACAGTTCACCTAGTTGAGTACTAACCGGAAGCAATTCATCTTTATTAGCAATAGAACTGTTGTTTTCCTTATCCATACAATGACCCCCTTGATCCATAGACGGATATTCCTTATACTTGTCAGAATTTGAAGACTCTATGAGCCTTAATTTTCTTTGGGATAGCCTTTTCCGCCAAGAGTTTTGCTTCATACCTAGCATCTAGAACTGAGTCATCATGTACTACCCCAAGTTCTGCTTGATGCCTAACATCAGAAAAGCAGCCATCCAATGATAACGACAACGATCTTCGTTAAAAGGTACAATGAATTTTTTTGACGTAATTTTTATGAGTGAGTCTCCTCATACTTTTGTTGACTTTTTAAATGCTTTCAATACATTTCCCTTCAACCGTTAGTTAATTGTTGCTTCTCAAGTATTTTAAAAAATGAGCTCGAAAAAAGTGTTATAGTTAAAAAAATGTATTAATTGGGTATTAAAGTCGAGTGTGATGCACACAAGTTTTGCACAAGTTTTGCACAAATTGGTATGAGAGTTGTGTTACAACATATGGGGGCGCAACAAGACATTGCAGGGTTGGTTAGTATCTGTTAAAGCTTCAATGAAAGGGGACACAAAGCTAAAATTTAAATAAATCACAAAAATTTTTGCAAAATTTCCAACATGTTAAAATAGTTAAAATTAAAATTTTCTATATATAAGCACTTAAAATGACGCATGCAACAAAAATATAAACAAATACATTGCTAAATAAATAAATATGAGAGAGAGAAATCAAAAACAATATATATTTAGCACTATCAAAATTCTGGAATAATAAAACAAATGGCTTAAACAACAAAATAAATCCCAAAAGGATTCTTTCTAAAATCTGGCAATTACAAAAAAAAAAAAAAAAACGGGGAATTGATGGCCCATATGATTGTGTCCAAACTAGAAGTTAAAATCAAGTAAGACAATTAAATAAATGGATCAAATAAAAGCGCAAACAAATTTCAAAAATTTGGAAATCACCAAATAAGAAACTCACAGTATAAAAATTAAAAGCACAGGGTGCAATATTACTAACAAAAAATATAACATTAATTAGAGAATCCCATAATGTAGGGCCAGAAGCTGCAAAATTAAAGAAAAGAATAATATTGCAGAAACCCCACATTGCCAGCCCAAATGCTCGTCAGCCCATCTCCTTATTAAGTGAAACGGTGAGTTTCATTCAGGCAAAACGGTGTCGTTTTAGTAGGAATAGAGGAAGGCTAATTCCAGTTATTGAAACGGCATCGTTTCAACCAGCTCCCTCAAACCACTGTATCCCTCAACCTAGTTCATAAGATTAGCTTCATTGCTGATTGTTTCATGTTCATCTGCAGATACAAGGCCATTGCTTTGTTTTGCCGGCGATACAGTTCCTATTGGAGCAATTGCATCTGCATGGGCTCCATTTGAAGGGTCAGTGACGATTGAATCTTCAAGGCTGTTAATTATTGCATTCAACGTATCTAACTGTCATTGGGTGTGTTTGGATGGATTTCTGAAAAAGTGACTTATATATAAGTTAAACTGAAAATAAGTCAAATTAAAAATAAGTCATATTGTGTAATGAGATTTATGTTTGGATGGGCTGTTAAAAATATGACTTATAAGTCATAAGTCATATTGTGTAATGAGATGTATATTTGGATGGACTTTTGAAAAAGTGATTTATGTTTGGGTTAGTTGTGATTGGATGTGTAAAATAAGTCAGAATTGTGGGGTCCACTTCCGTAAGCGACTTATAAGTCCTAAGTCATAAGTCATAAGTTGAAAAAAAGAACTTATACTTATTTTGACTTATAAGTTATAAATTACTTATTTTTATAAGTCCAGCCAAACATGTTCAATAAGTCTGTTCTGAAAGTAAGTCCTTTTTCCTAAAAATAAGGACTTATTTTACCTAAAATAGCTCAGCCAAACACACCCATTATCTCCTAGCTTTCGAGGATTTGAATGGAAAAAATGCATATTTTCAGTTTAAAATCACCTTAAATTCGTATAGAATACGAATCTTTTTCTTACTTTTGATTCTTTTCTCCCCCTCCTTATATTTATGCTTCATGGAAATGATTTAAGATATGCCCCAGCTACAATCTGATCTCCAAGAATTGGCGCAATACGTTTTCTGAAATTTCTGGGGAGCTTTATCTGCTCATTTGGGTTTAAATTTGCTTAGATAGTACTACCCTTTACTACTTTCCTAAATCTAAAATCTAGTCAACTTTTTTGAGATATGAAAGCTAAATAAATTACTTATAACTTGATTTGTTGACTTTCTTTTATAAATTAGTTTATTTGACTTATTTGCAAATATATAATCTAATAATAGATAAAATATGTTTTGATTAAGTGGCTCATTTAATTTCCTTAATTTCTTAAAAAAATTCAAATTGATCTTATATTTAAAAACGGATGGATATCATTTACTCCCTCGGTCTCATAATATAAGGTTCATTTTTTTGAATGACCTTATCCCAAAATATAAGGTCTTATTTGGCTTTGTTTGAGTAATAAATGCGTTTTTCCTTATTTTATCCATACATTAATTTTCTCACATATTCTTTTTCATCTTCTTTTCATAATTATCGTATCTCTTACTTATTCATAAATAAGGACAACAACAACAACAAAACCTTATCCCACTAAGTGGGGTCGGCTACATGGATCGTACGACGCCATTGTGCTCTATCGGTAACCAAATCTTTAGATATATTATTTATTAAAAGATCTCGCTCTACAATTTCATTGAGTGTAAGTCTCGGTCTCCCTCTTCCTCTCTTAATCGGACTCCAGACTGTTTGATATACCCTCCTCACTGGCGCATCTAATGGCCTTCTTTGTACATGTCCAAACCACCTCAAACGATTTTCTACCATTTTCTCACTGATAGGTGCCACTCCAACTCGTTCGCGTATATGATTATTCCGAATCTTATCCTTTCTTGTGTGACCACACATCCATCTCAATATCCTCGTTTCAACTACCCCCATTTTATGTTCATGTTGACCCTTCAAAGCCCAACATTCACTACCATATAATACTGCTGGTCTTATAGCAATGCGATAAAACTTTCCTTTTACCTTATGGGGTACTTTTCTATTGTAGAGAACTCCAGTAGCTTTCCTCCACTTACACCACTCAGCTTGAATTCTATGATTGACATCGTCATCAATCTCACCATCTTGCCTTATAATTGATCACAAATACCTAAACTTTGTCACTTAAGGGATTGTTTGCTCTCCCAGTTTAACCTCCAAATCACCTCTAAGTTGTCTATTTGCAAAATTGCAATGCATATATTCTGTCTTACTCCTACTTAAACGGAAACTTTTCGACTCCAGCGTGTTTCTCCATATCTCTAATTTATCATTAATCTCCTCTCTTGATTCGGCCAGAAGGACCATATCATCAGCAAAAAGCATGTACTTAGGGACCTCTTCTTCTATAGGCTCAGTTAGAGCATCTATTACTAAGTTAAACAAGTATGGGCTCAAAGCTGATCCCTGATGTAGGCCAATTCTTATAGGGAAGTCTTTTGTCTCACCTTCCGGCGTTCTAACCTTAGTCAACACCTCATCATACATATCCTGTATAACTTTAATATAAGCAACACATACTCATTTCTTTTTCAAGGCTTTCCAAAGTAAATATCTCGGCACGTGATCATACGCCTTTTCTAAGTTAATAATTATTCATAAATAAGGACATTTTTGAAGAAAAAAAATTATATATTTCCTACACATTTATTGTTTTTAACTAACTTTAATTAACTAATTTTTTATGAACATGTAATTCGGTTAAAAATATCTTATGTATTGGGACGGAGGGAGTATTGTTCCATTAAAAATTATGAAAATATAGTTTACCGAATTGATGGGTATCTTTGGGGATATCTTCTCATTCCTACGGTGGTATGGTCCAATGCAAGCCTCCTATTTCTCCCTCCATGAAGATTTCTCAAATAAATAAGCCAATAACTCACTGTATTAGCAAAATCTTACCTCCGGTCCTTATTATAAGAGTCAGTTGACTTTTTTTGGGGATTAAGGAAGCAAATTAGACCTCTAAATCCTAATATATGTAAAATGTAATTATATTATATAATAGTTTATAAGTAAAATAACTTATTTTTGAGGAAAAAAGATAAATATGTACGATGATTCCATCACAACGATGGTCAATAACCCAGATAATAATTTATTTGAATAACCCAGATAATAATTTATTTGGAGACTCCAAACCTTTATGCAATAGTAGAAGCCCTCTTACAGTGAGTCACACAGCATATACATATGGACAAAGGGAAAATAAGATCATGTGGCAAATTCCAAACTAAAATGAACAGTGACTTTGGGCCTGAAAACGAAGATGGCTGTTATCGGAAAATTAAACATTATCTCCTTCAGTCCCATTAATTCGAAATCTCTTATAGGCTTTGGCCCTGAAAAAAAAAGGAAATCTCTTATTGGCATACATTCAAAAATAGAATCCTGACCAAAATTAACACGATGCTCTGTATAAATACAAACAACATGGATGTCTGATTTAATTTATGAAACTCAATTCTTTAATTCCCATGTCTTGATTTAGTAAAGATCAAATAAATAAAGTAGTTAGAGGGAATTTGAAACCTATGCTCTAACATAATTTCAGAGTAAACTACGGAAGACTTAAATTATAAATATCTCTAACCATACTATTTGATTTGAAGGCATAACTCCTTATGTCTTGATTTAGATCAGATCAAATAAATAAAGTTTTTGTGTGGAATAAATTTTCTGAAAACTTCTCATTGAGGGCTTAATGAAACAAAAATCAGTCAAATTATCAAAGTTAAATTAGAGTAAAAATAAAAATAAAAAATGTACTAAATAATCTTGTAGAGTTATTCACTTATTCCTATCGACCCATCTTATCAACGCTCACATAACATTTGTAAAAAAATTAAAAATATTTCCCAAATGACTAATCTCGTGGACCCAAAAAGAAATCTTTCAAGAAGCTTGTTTGTGAGAATTTGTCCAAACTTATATTCTAAGTTTCAATGAAATCTAACTTTTCTATTTATCATTGTGTGTTATTGTAAATTCATATGTGTTGTCGTCTAATTGCATATTGTTATATTTTGTACCCTTCACCACACAAAAATTTGTTTGGTATGGGGCGTTTGAATGGGGAGGATGGGAAGGGGATAATTAATACTTTCTAATTGCATATTGTTATATGTTGTTTTCTTCACCACACGAAAATTTGACTTCCTTATTTGCATATTGTTATATTTTGTATTCTTCACCACACAAAATTTGTTTGGTATGGGGGCTTTGAATGGTGAGGATGGGAGGGGGATAATTAATACTTCTATCCCCTTGTTTGGATTCTACATTTTTTAAGGGTGGAAGGGCACCAACACCTCCCCTTATTTGGATTAAACATTTTTAAGAGGGGAGGAACTTATCTATCCCCCTCTCCCCTCCAATATATGGTCACTTTGGAGGGGGATGAGAGGGAATTTTTAATATTGTAAAACTAACCCTTTTAAAATAGTAAAATGACTACCTTATACCCAAGTTTTACAAATACTTATACATACCAAAGATGCTAATAATTTATTAGTTTCGCTTTCCAAAAAAATTGGGACCCGGAAGCTAAAACATGCCTGATCCAAGTCATCGGAAAGTTCCACCGGATAGACCTCCGGCCGAGAACAGAGACACCAAGAGTAAGAAGAAAAAGGTTGAAGATCCTTTTGAGGATATCATGGACGATGGGATGGAAGAGAAGGAATCTGAGGAGAAAGTAGGCGAAGAAGGTTGCAACTCAGATGTGAAGGCAAAGCTCCATCAGGGGAGGACGTACCCCTCTTACAGAGCATCTTTGTTGGGTTTTAATGGCGTAGCTCAAGGAGGGATGTCTTTTGAGGAACATGAACTTTTCAATGACGGGGAAGATATCGAATGGAAGCTGCCAGAGGAGTCTGAAGAAATTAAGGAGATGAAGAAAATATACCCAGAAGTGCCAATCTCACAAGAAGAATTCAATGAGTGGTGTCAGCCATGGAATTATGCGCTTGTGTTGACTGTTCTGAGGAGAAAATTCAACGTGTATCGGCTTAAAGAGCATCTGTACCGCCTGTGGGGTTTCGATAGTTTTGAATTAATAGATATTCCAAACAATTATTTTGTTGTTAGGTTCAAAGATGATCAGCTATGGAGAGCTCATTACAGGAAAGTTTTATATGAAGGGCCATGGGTAATCCAACAGCATTGTGTTCTTGTGCAAAGATGGACACCATATTTTGATCCATACAAAAATTCCTTGGGGAGGATAGCAACATGGGTACGCATTCCAGATGTTCCCATGCATTGCTATAATAATCATTTTATGTCGAGACTGGGGGATAGGATTGGGAGGACATTGAAGGTAGATCTGAATACCCTAGCAAATTTTCACTCTCAAAATGCAAAAGTGGAGCGAGGAAAATTTGTTCGGTTGTGCGTTGAGCTAGATCTACAAAAGCGCCTGGTTCCTCGTATAATATCGGCGGGTCAGGTATTTAATGTGGAGTATGAAGGTCTGGGAGTAATTTGCTTCACTTGTGGCAGATTTGGGCATCGAAGAGAGTCTTGCCCGTGGAAGAGTAGTTCGAGTAATGTGCATGGGATACCAGAAAAAATGGTGGTTCAGAATACAATTCTGGCGAGCTCGTTGGAGAAGAAAGTTCTGGATACGGAAGAGCCGTTTGGGATGTGGATGATTGCAGGGAAGTCAAATAGGGCGCGTGTCTCTAGAATGGGAGAGCAAAAAAGACAGCAGAAAAGTGTGTTTGAGTCTGAAAAAAGTAAAAAAGGATGAGCAAATTTTATTCAAAAGTCTCGTTTTTCAATTTTCCAAGATATGGAAAATGAAGAGGAGAGAGAGGAATATGGAAGACTTAGTGAGGAGTTGGTGAATGTGGGACCTGCCAAGGATGGACAAAGTAGAGAAAATCATGCAAAAGGCATCGTCTTGGAGGAAGTGATTGATAATGCGCAGAATGGAATAAATGATGTTTCACTAGTTGACAAAGCTAGGAAAAATGTTGGGGCCCACCCGGGTGGAAAGGAAATTATGTTATCTCAAAGTGGACCAATCAATAAAGGTGGGGTGGTTTTAAAAAAGAGGAGCAAGGAGACGAATAGCATTGGGTCTATGGTAATGGTGGGCCAAAACTCAAGTCTTGCCAATAAGAAAAAAGGGACAAGAAGACACTATGTCGTTTTGGGCCAAATTAATGAGATGGGTCAACAAAATAAATCTGGCCAATCAACCCAGGATCTGAAATCAGGAGGACGAAGTCAAGGGGGGCTAATACAGAGCTCAGCTGTGAATGAGCAGATAGGAAAGCCGAATGACGTCAGGGAGGCAAGTACACCAGAGGAACCTCCAGATCTAAGTTCCCCAGTTGTGGAGGAATGTGAAGAATTTCATGAAGATGAGAATGGGTCAATGGTACCTGAGACACAATTTGAAGATGAAAGACATGCACCTGGAGTTGGGAATTAAAGGTATCATTCCTTTCATCTTGTTTCAAGTTATAGTGATGATAGTTGCTTCATGGAACTGTAGGGGGGCTGGAGGTCGAGCCTTCCCAATTATAATAAAAGATATTGTAAATAAATATCAAATTGATATCATCTATTTACTTGAGCCTAGAATAAGTGGAAACAGGGTAGATAGGGTGGTTAGAAAATTGGGATTTAATCATTGGATAAGGCTTGAGGCAACAGGCTTTGCGGGAGGAATTTGGGTTTTATGGAATGAAGAAAAATTCGATGTGAAATACCAATTCTCTACTACTTAGTTGATTCATTGTCGGGTAAGAGAGATAGCTTCAAATTTCGAGTTTTATATGACAGCTGTTTATGGGGAAACGAAAGGAGCAGGACGAACACCACTTTGGGAAGCCATGAAAGCCATAAGCCAAACAATGGTAGATCCCTGGATTGTTTTAGGAGATTTTAACTCCTTCCTGTCCCCTGGAGATAAAGAAGGGGGTGGTGAACCTGACTGGTCGTCAATGGTTCCCTTTCAAGATTGTGTGAATGATGCTGGGCTTCTAGAACCACCATTTGAAGGGGAAAAATTTACCTGGAAAAGAAATGATCTGAAAGAGAGGCTAGACTGGTGTTTCCATAATTTTTCTTGGCTATCCAAGTTTCCGGGCTTTAAGGTGATCCATGGGCTAAATTATAAATCTGACCACAAGGTAGTTGTTGGAATCACTCATGAAGAATCTAGAATGAACCGGAGGGGAGAAAAATTCTTGTATCAGGTTGCTTGGAACCTGGAGGATTCTTTCAAAGAGATCATTGCTTCCTCATGGGAAGGTCAAACGTGGGTTGATGGAGCTATAAGGTTCAGAGAGAAGGCTATGAATTGGAATAGGAACAGGGTGGGAAATTTCTCCAAGAGAAAACGAGAAGTAATAAGAAGGATTGAAGGCATTGAAAGAGCAAAAAAGCAAGGGGTGCCAAACGGTCTTGGAAGACTTGAGGAAAAGTTATGGAAGGAATATCATAAATTAGCTGCCCAAGAAGAACTAGTGTGGTTTCAAAAATCGCGATGCAAATGGTTACAATGGGGTGATAGGAATACCCGGTTTTTCCATGCTTCTACACTAATTAAGAGGAAAAAGCAGCAAATTAACTGTCTCAAGGATGAAAATGGACAGTGGATTGAGGAGCCGGATCTTGTGAAACAAATGGTTTGTGATTTCTTCAAGAAGCTGTACACCAGAGATGAAGAAGTTAAGAACTCTTCAGGGTGGATAGCAGAATTTCCACCTCTTACACAAGCAGAGTTAAGTTGGTTGGCTAGAGATATTACCCATGTTGAAATCAAGAATGCCGCTTTTTCCATGAGTGCAACCAAAGCCCCGGGTCCAGATGGGATTCAAGCTCATTTCTTCCATACTCACTGGTTAATGATAGGAGGTAAAATTTGTGATGAGATAGAGAGATGCATAAATCACCCAAGTGAAGTGAGGGAGATTAAGCAGACTAGAATTGTTCTCATTCCAAAGGTGGATAATCCAAGCCTAATTACGGATCTCCGGCCAATATCATTATGTAATGTTAGTTTCAAGATCATTACAAAGCTTATTGCTGTTAGACTGAGGGAGATAATGGGTAAGCTGATTGGTGAAGAACAATGTAGTTTTATTGCAGGAAGATCAAGCTGCGATAACATCATAATAGCTCAGGAGGCCATTCATTCTATGCGATCTAAGAAGAGGAAGAAAGGATATGTTGCAATTAAAGTGGACATGGAAAAAGCGTATGATCGATTGGATTGGGGATTCATCAAAGATACCCTTGTTAGGGTGGGGCTAGATAAAAAACTTATTGATCTCATCATGGCTTGCATCACTACAGCCTCTATGAAAATCCTTTGGAATGGGGAAGAGAGCTCAGAATTTTTTCCATCCCGGGGCATAAGGCAAGGAGATCCGCTTAGCCCGTATATATTTGTCTTGTGTATGGAACGTCTTAGCCATCGTATCAAAGCAGAATGTCAAGCTAAGAGATGGCATCCTCTGAAATTAAGAAGAGGAGGGCCTCCTTTATCACACCTATTTTTCGCAGATGATCTTATCTTATTTGCAGAGGCTTCTCTTGATCAAATGGAGATTATACAAGAGGTGATGCAAGATTTTTGTGCTGTTTCAGGGCATCGGATAAGTTTAACAAAGTCAAAAATGTATTGCTCTGAAAATGTTCATTTTCAGCAAGAAATAGAACTTAGTCAAAGAATTGGCATAGGGCTTGCAGCAGATCTTGGGAAATACTTGGGGGTACCGCTCCTTCACTCCCGAGTCACAAAAAACACTTATGCCCTAATAGTCCAAAAGGTTAAAAAGAAATTATCCTCATGGAAGAGTCGTATTCTAACCATGTCAGGTAGAACTATTCTCATTAAATCAGTAATCTCAGCCCTCCCAAGTTACCAAATGCAATCAGTGCTTTTACCGAAGGGGACTCTTGATGAGATTGAGAGGATAAGTAGAAGCTTTCTATGGAGTCAGGATGAAGGGTTGAGGAAAATGCATTTGGTGGCGTGGGACTCCATCAAAAAAAGTAAGAGGAATGGGGGACTTGGTATAAAGGATCTTAAACGGCAAAATAAAGCTTTTATATTGAAGATGTGTTGGGGTATGTTAACTAAACCTAATTCATTATGGGTTAGAATTATCAAGAACAAGTATAAGTGTGGTAACAATGTGATCCCGATAGTGACAAATAAAGTGTTTAGCTCGGCCACTTGGAAAGCAATTCACAAGGTTTGGGATATCTTTATGCAAGGGATTGGCAGGAGAGTTAAAGATGGCAGGAAAACTAGATTTTGGTTTGATAAGTGGACAGAATTAGAGAGACCTCTCATTCATTACATTCAGCCGAATGTAGAGGTTGAGGATTGGGAAATGGTAAGAGACCATGTTCTTGAAGGGGGAATCTGGAATGTGGGGAAATGGCAAGGGATTCTCCCCGATCAGATTATTGAGGTTTTAAAGACCATAAGGCCTCCATCAAATTCAGGGGAAGACGTGTTTGTATGGAGAACAAAACCAGATGGGATATTCACAGTGAAGTCAGCCTATGATTTCCTTGGTAATGAAGGAAGGGATGGACTTAATTCTGTATGGCCAAAGATTTGGAGAGGGCAAGTGCCGGAAAAAGTCAAGATGTTCATGTGGCAAGTATCTCATGAGAGAATAGCTACCAACTCTCTTAGAGCTCATAGAGGGTTATCCAATTCAAGTCTATGTCCCTTTGAGTGTCAGAGAGAAGAGAGCATTATACACACTTTGAGGGATTGTGAGAGAGCTAGAGCCTTATGGCTATCTATAATACATCCTAACTTTGTTTCTAGATTTTTTTCTGGTAATTTGCAGGTATGGCTTAAGTGGAATTTAAATCATTCCCCAGGAGGAGGCAGATTCGTACAATGGCCTTGGACAAGAGTTTTTAGTACTTTCTGCTGGTTATTATGGAATGCTAGATGCAAATTTGTGTTTGAGAAGCATACCTATACAACCAAAGAGATCATACATCATGGTCTATATAGTTTGTTGGAATGCGTCTCAAACACAAAGTTCAAACATCAATTATTCAGGGCAGAAGAAAATCATGAAGAGGAGTGGACACCACCACCGATGGGATTTGTTCGTGTTGATGTTGATGGATCGGTTCGACAAGACAACCAAGCTGCATGTGGAGGAGTCATCAGGGATAGCACAGGGAATTGGATTGTGGGTTTCCATCAAAAGTTGGGTCTGGTTTCTGTAACAGAGGCAGAACTTTTGTCCATCCGAGCAGGAATTCAAATAAGTCATCAGATGAGATTATCAAAAATTCTCATTTTTACTGATTCTTTAGATGCTTTTAATATTATCATGAGGGAAGGGGGACCGGAACACCCCTTACGAGATCTTGTGGCTGAGATTAGGGAGCTCTTGTATTCTAGTGAAGATGCAGTGCTGATGCTGACATGCAGGGAGTATATTGGCTGTGCTGATTTTCTAGCAAAGAAGGGACATAACGGAGGTCCAGAGTTGACAAAGTTAACGTGCGTGCCGAATGGATGCATGGAGTTATTTTTGAAAGAGAGGATGCAGGGGCTGAATAAAGCCCGGTTTAGCTAGGAGTAGTCTAATAGTTTGTTTTGAAATCAAGCTTTAAGCTTGCCAGTTTGTAACCAAAAAAAAAAAGATGCTAATAATTTTACTTATCATCTCTATAAATGCAAGTTGACGCCTAGAGAGGAGTGAAAGTAAGACTTTCCCGTACTTTTTAAATGCTTTCAATAATTTTCCCTTCAACTTGTAATTGTTGCTTCTCAAGTATTTTAAAAAATGTGTTCAAAAAAATTATTTTTATTTTATCTTTAATATTTTCATGTTTTGAACCTCATAAGTGGTAGGAACACAAAGCTTAATATAGGGTACCGGTAGAATGAAATGCTCAATGAGTTATTTAACTGAGTTGGTTCTAATGTCTAAACAGTTGGCTTTTAAGATAATGTTCTCAATCTCATTCAAGTATGTATCAATTGATATTAGAGTTGGGTATGGTGCCCACAAATTCACATAAGAGCTTGGATGTAGTACGCACGAAATAAGCAAATTGATATTAGAGCCGTGTCACAAAAATGTAAGAGAATATAATAAGCCCTAGTTAAATTAGAATAGCCTACAGCCAGTTTATCTAAACGTTTGGTGGTTGAATTGGTATATTTTGTTCTTTAATATAATTGTATTTTTTCTTACTATGAATGAAATTAACAAAAAATTTAAATTCAATTAACATTATTAATATATAATATATTATATTCTATATTTTCTTATAATTGAATTTTCAATTTTCGCCCATAAGGAAGTTTACATGACCACACCCGATGTTTTGAAAGCAAGGGGGAGGGTATGGTCTGTAAACTTTGAAAATCACTAAATGGGCTTGACAAGCCTCAAGAAAATGAAATAAGAAATTATCTATAGATTTGATTAGTGGTGGATTTGGTCAAAGTATACTCGAGTAATCTTTGTATATTAAAAGGTATAATTATGGAATTGTATTTATTTTGGTTTAAGTGGATGACATGTTGATTATTGATAGAAACGGGAAAATGGGTCAAAGGTGCTTAAACCCAAAAATTTTGAGGGATAAGCTTGAAAATTTAACCTTCAAATGGTAAAGGAGCCTAGAAAGACAAGCTTTACAAGGTCGAGGGCCTATAAAGTTTTGGTACTTTAAGGTTAAGGCCAGCCGGTTTAGGCCTTTTTAATTTTATTTTTTTAAAAGTTGTTCATATAATATTATAATTTTTACATTGTTGATGATGTTCCTAATAATGTTTTTTTATAAGATCCAAATAATGTTAATCTTAAATAATATATGCTTCCTAAAGTAGTTTATATAACTTGGTTATAAGATTTATTATCTTATTTTACTATTTAAATATTTTTATAAGAATAATTATTTTAATTTATATATGTTTGTATGTATTAGTTTTCTTTTATACATCAATTGACAATCGGCGTCTTTTCTGGATCCTATTATCAGGTATCCGAGCAAGTAATTACTCAAGCTTCGGGCCTTGTGGCTTCCCCTCCTCATACAAATGTCTCATCTAGGACTCGAATTCGAGACCTCAAGGGATCTAACGGGGCTTTAAGCTGCTAGACCGACTATATATTGGTATTAGTTTTTTCATAAAAAGAGTCAAGTTTTTCTTCATTGTGTTGCAATATCACTTATAACTTTCTTAAGATAAATTCTTATGTATAGATACTTACAAGGACAGTTTTCTTGTAAAAAAATAAGTCTACTACCACAAGCTACTAGATTTTGGCCAAAAAAATCATTTGCTATTAGAAACAATTTTCATCTGTGTTTTTTTGACGTCATAATATTCATATGTGAGTAAAGTGTTGAAATTTTGAGATTTTCATTTTGTTATTTTAACATTGCTTCTTTCTAATTTAATATTGATAATATTTATGTTTTTTTGTTGGGAATTTTTCTTTAAAAAGATAAAAAAATAATGATTTTAAGTTAACTGGCTCTAGCTGACTCAGCCCAAATGCGGGTCAGCCCATCTCCTTCATAAGTGAAACGGTGAGTTTCTCAAAGGCAAAACGGTGTCGTTTTAGCATCAATTGGGGAAGACTAATTCCAGTTACTGAAACGGCGTCGTTTCAACCAACTCTCCCTCGAATCCCTCAAGCTAGTTCATAAGATTAGCTTCATTGCTGATTGTTTCATGTTCATCTGCAGATACGAGGCCATTGCTTTGTTTTGCCGGGCATACAATTCCTATTGGAGCAATTGCATGGGCTCCATTTGAAGGGTCAGTGACGATTGAATCTTCAAGGCTTGTTAATTATTACATTCAATGTATCTAACTGTCACTATCTCCCAGTTTTGGAAGATTTGAATGGAAAAAAAAAAGCATATTTCCAGTTTAAAATCACCTTAAATTCGTATAGAATATGAATCTTTTTCTTACTTTTGATTCTTTTCTCCCCCTCCTTATATTTCTGCTTCATGGAAGTGATCTAAGATATGGCCCAGCTACAATCTAATCTACAATCTAAGACATGGGGAGCTTTAATTGCTCATTTGGGTTTAAATTTGCCTAGATAGTATTCCCCTTTACTACTTTACAAAATATAAAATTTAGTTGACTTTTTTCGAGATATGAAAGCTAAATAAGTTACTTATAAATTAATTTACCGATTTTTTTAATAAATTAGTTTATTTGACTTATTTGCAAACTTATAATCTAATAATAAATAAAATATATTTTGATTAAATGCCTCATTTAACTTCCTTAATTTCTTAAAAAAAATTCAAATGGATCTTATATTTAGAAACGGAGGGATATCATTTACTTTCTCGGTCTCATAATATAAGGTTCATTTTTTTGAATGACCATGCCCAAAAATATAAAGTCCTATTTGACTTTGTTTGAGTAATAACTGCGTTTTCCCCATCTTACCCATACAATAAATTTTCCACACATTCTCTTTCATCTTCTTTTCATAATTATCATATCTCTTACTCATTCATAAATGATGGCACTTTTCTTATGACAAATATATTTATTGTTTTTAACTAACTTTAATTAACTATTTTTTTAGGAACCTGTAACTCGGTTAAAAATACCTCATGTTTTGGGATGAATGGTGTATTATTATGTGTTCCATTAAAAATTGTAAAAATATAGTTCACCGAATTGATGGGTATCTTTGGGGGATATCTTCTCATTCCTATGGTGGTATGGTCCAATGCAAGCCTCCTATTTCTCCCTCCGATGAAGATTTCTCAAATAAATAAACCAATAATTCACTATACTAGCACAATAGTTAGATAACAACGATGATTCCATCACAACGATGGTCAATAACCCAGATAATAATTTATTTGGAGACTCCAAACCTTTATGCAATAGTAGAAGCCCCTTACAGTGAGTCACACAGCATATACATATGGACAAAGGGAAAATAAGATCATGTCGCAAATTCCAAATTAAAATGAACGGCGACTCTGGGACTAAAAACGAAGATGGCGCCGGCTGTCATCGGAAAATTAAACATTATCTCCTTCCGTACCATTAATTCGAAATCTCCTATAGGCTTTTGCCAAAAAAAGAAAAAGAAAAAATAATGGCATACATTCAAAAAAAGAATTGTTCAGCCAAAATTATGATGCTCAATATTAATTCAAACAACATGGATGTCCGATTTCATTTATGAAACCCAATTCTTTAATTGCCATGTCTTAATTTAGATCATATTAAATAAATAAAGTAGTTAGAGGGACTTTGAAACCTATGTTCTCACAGCATATGTTGGATAAATCCTAAATTAAAACCATACATAATCTCAGAGTAAATAGTGGAAGACTTAAATTATAAATACATCTCACCATGTTACTTGATGACATAAGTCATAAACCACGAAGCTTAATGGTAGGCATAGTGATGGGCTAATGGATTGCCGTATCCAATCAGAGAGACCTTCATATAAGCGGGTACATGAATAGATATGTCATGTAAACAGACATGTCTCTATCGTTTACGTATTATTAATAACCTCTCATCAAGGCTAATAATATATTGGCTAGATAACTTATCTTAAACCAAATCCTAATGCACCTAAAGTGCGGGCCACACATATTTTAATTTATATCCACTTTATTCAGAATAATTAATAGTATATAATGTATTTTATAATAGCTTCATGTAACAGTATAATCAAATATCTTTGCAAAATATTATATAAAAAATATAAAATATCTAACACATTCCTCCGAATTTACAAGCAAAATATTTCTACAATGGAACCTGGGAAATTTATCTAATCCTGGATTGCATACAAACAAGTTCTGTTTTTGGTCAAATATAAACTATTTCTCAAGCACACAATACAGGTTAACATTATTGTATCAATGAACATTGATGTAACCCTCCATATAAGGGATTTTTTTAATTACCTAGCGCACCATGATCTATTATCCTTTGAAGCACTCGCATAACTCAAGCAAGATCACTACTTTTCATGTTATGTGTAACATCTACTTTTTATACTACTATACTAAAGCTGTTTAATCAATTTAAAACCATTTATAAATTTTAAAAACCAAAAAATGTGAATAAACTAAAACTTTTTCTTTTGAAAAGCTTAAATAAAATTAATGCTTTTAATAAATGGGCTTCTCTGACAAAATTTATATATTTCACAGTATTATAAAATCTCAAGTGGTTAAAAATCAATTAAATAACCAGATTTGATCCTCAATACTTAAACTTAACTAATAGTGGTTGGGAAGCCTAAAATAATAATGATGATGATGATGATGATGATAATAATAATTCTAATATATCTACATATAAATAACACTATCTATTATATGTATAACCAATAATAACTTGGATATCTCGATTGATAGCCTATTACATGTGCTTGAAGTTGGACCTCCTTTTGGAGGAAAGATACAACAAGCATAATAATTATTTAAATAAAAATTATTCAATCAAGCACAGGTAAAATAAATTCTATAGTTATATTATTAATACAGTGAAGCTAGTAGGCATTCCTGCTTCTCAAACTACTACTTTATTACAACCGTCTCACCATCTACCATTCCAACTATCTTACCATCTTCTAGCTCCTCTGTAAAACAGCATTCAGAAGCAATTTATCTCATAATTAGTAATGCACAATAAATTATAACCTGAGCAATAATGATAATGTTTATCCTTAATAAAGCATTTCATAGAACTCTATCCACCACTAATAACGATATATTCATTAAACAATGGGGGTACCTTTCCTGAAGGATTTCTCTGGTTATAATAGTTAAGTTATACCAATATAGAACTCCAGCAAAGGGGTAGCGAACTACCTAAGCTCTGAAGTACTCCCATCATAACATATCTTATCATAAAACTCTAAGGATTATCATTTATCAAATATATGTTACAAGTATTAAGAAACTTTTTCTTGTATTCGGAACTCTTTATAAAAATTAATGGGGTAATTAATTACAGGTCCCGTGTAAGGGACTTAATTAAGATGAAGTCCCATGAAATCACCTAATTAATCTGAGGTCCCTACCAGAAAGTTGTTATGGCAGGCCAAAAAGTTGTTATTACAGGCCGAAAAGTTGTTATTGTAGGCCAAAAAGTTGTTAGTGACTAAGCCTTCACTAACAACTTTTTGGCCTGCCATAAATACTTGTGGCCTGAAAATCACCCTTGGTCTGTAACAACTTGTGACCTTGCGATAACAACTTTTTGACCTGCAATAACAACTTTGTGGGACCTCATATTAATTAGGTGATTTCGTGGGACCTTATCTTAATTAAGTCCCTTACATGAGACCTGTAATTAATTACCCCAAAATTAATTATGAAATAAACTGCTACCTGTACTCCAACCTCAACCCTGAGCTGGTTCTTTTTCTTCCCGATGTCTTGAAGGGTCTATACCACTATCAGTTCCTATGTTTACACATAATCTATAAATAATAAAAGTTAATATTTTTACTTTTATATTTATACTCCGCGTCTCTCTCGGGTCCTAATGTAGTTGATACTACCCCATTCTTTACATCTAGTCAAATTATGATTTTGCCAAACTATCTTAATCTTTCAAAATTAAAGGGTCATTTATTTGGTAAACTTTATAACACTCACATAACAATCTTCAGAAATGCGTAAAACTACATTCCAATATCTAAGAATTATGTACACATTTACAGTCAAATTCAAACCAAATCATTCCTATCATTCATTTGATAAATACCACTGTAGAAAGATTCAATTTAATGTTATAGTAACTACATCTCCAGCATACTTTATACACTCTAAAGTACACTTTAGACATTTCTTAAAGTTTTAAGCACCTATTCATTTATTTTTATAACAACTACTTAGCATTTAGAGGTATAAATCAGAACTTTAGATCCTAAGTTCTCTCAACGCTATTGATTAACTTATAAACTCAATTTCATTTCCACCTCTTAAAGCATGCCTTTAACTTCTTTGAATGCACTTTAAACATTTCAAAACATCTTAACAATAGAACAATCATCAAAGCAAACATGACGCACATATACTCACCAAGCTAAACTCAACTTCCCATTTCAAAATAACATTTACTACTTTTATCTTTTTACTTTACATCCACCCTCATATAAAACAAAAGAACTCTATTACCTTAAATTTCTATAATCATAAAAGCAGCAATACATCATGCATACACACATATAAACCCATTCTAATCAATATAAATCTCAACGATCATCAATCCTCAACACCATCATTATCATCAATATACTACTCTTTCAATGTCGTCGTAATGATCATAAATCCAAACTATGGACTAAACTTCTAACAGAGTCGCAAAAGGTCAAGAGGGAGCAAACCACAAACTAATTGTAAATTTTTATCTTCTAAGCTTCCTTTAAGCTATGAACACCTTAAATCATTAACACAAAGCAGCAAGGGAAAGAGTTTAATTTCCAACCACCTTTCAAAATCGAATATGAAATTCACAAAACTTATAACATCTATTAGTATTCTTCCATCCTTTGAATTACTTACTACAGCATCTAGATATGTGAACTTTAAAGGTATAAAAACATATTAATACCTATTTCTAAGCTCTCCCTCAACCTTTACTTGGAATCACACCCTTATAAATCTCATAACATTTTAACAATAGTCCAATTCAAATTATCCCTTTATAAAATTCTGGAAAATAATATATATCCATATCTTAGGGGCTTCTAAACATGGTTTCACCATCAAATAATTGAAATCAAATCTCCACATCCCATAATCAATTAAATCTCCTCTTCTATCCTACTATTCCTTTAAACTTCTATTTTACCAAACCTAAGCAAAAGCAGAAACTCAATGATTAAATGTTCATAACCTCATATATCCATTTCATCCCTAAGAGATTCTTGAATTTTCATAAAACTAACTCAATTCCAGTAGATCACCACAGAAATGAAGTGTCAAAGATTAAAATCTCAAAATTCTCTTCTTCATTCTCTTTGCAATTCAGAAACTCAAGACAAGCATGAAGACAAGAGATTTAAAGTCCACTGTCACCATTTCTTCTTAATCATAGCCCCAAATCAATACAAAATGCAACATACACACCCACATGCTAATTTCATACTCATCTTCAACAATATTACATAGGCACATAGTAGTTACATAAAACTGAGAGAAATTGGACACACACATAGAAGAAAAACAAGAAATTCCCCATCATCCTAGAATTTTAATTACACGTAATGTAATTCTAATTCAAGCTTAATATCAACAAATTCCTCCCCCTTTCACTGTACCCATGTGAAACACCCTCTCTTATACATCCCAATGTTTAACCAAATTATTTCTCAAAGCACTACTATGGTAGAAAAGAGATAAGATTATTTGAAATACTACCATAGTAGAAAAAGGAACAAACTTGAGTATAAAATATTAACCATGGTAGGAAAGAGTTTAACTACCTTTAAAAATAAATTCTACCATAGTTAAAAGAGAACAACTACACTTTATAAACTTTAACCATGATAGAAAATAGACAAGATACGTTTTGAGTACTATCATGGTTAAAAATGATTAAACCAATAATAAAGATAATTATGATAGAAAAGAAGAAAATTAATATACAAATATTGTCATGGTTATGAATAGGATTCACATCCATTCAAACACCTCTTAGAAATTTTCTTTGAATAAGCACAACATCTAAAATATGACTTAGGGCACAAAAGAACGCCCATAAGCCCAACATCAAATAATATCGGGGTCCAAGGCACAAAACACGCCCACAAACCCAGCCCACAAACCCGCTACAATTACCAAAACATAAGACCCAGGGCACAATAGAATTTGGGTTACAGAACCTAACGTACAAGTCTATCACATATAAACAGAACACCACTTAGAGACATAACAACTATAGTACAAAATCCAAATACCCATGACAAAATTAATTTTCCAACAGACAAGCTTAAATGCAACAGAGTTATCAAATAGAGTATAAATATGATGACCCTATATGGCAATATACAACACACAACACCATACAAAACAGAGGCATAAAAGGCTACAAGTGTATGTGCCTCAGCATGCTTCCCTTCACGTTGTTCCAAATTATAGGGCTCTGCTGAAAAATGTTAATTTCAACGGGGTGAGACATAAAGTCCCAGTAACCGAAATCAAATTACAAGATATACAAGAACGGAATGTAAGCCAATGGAGTAGCAATAAATTTTATAATCATTACAATCAAATACATACACACAAATACACACACACATAGAAACACACATAGTACACATATACATTGTACGGAAACAAATATGCAAATGCCCACCCATCCATCTTATTCCAACTTATGACTCCTGACTGAACACGGACCTTTTGTGCTGAGTAATCTGGCCAAAGATTGCCCCACTTACATCAAGTTAACGGGTCCACTCCTATATGTAACATCCTAAAAATTAATTGAGGATTTAGTGGGGGTAAATAGGAATTGATTAATGGTAAATAATGGATTATGAGAATATTTGAAGGATTTTGAGGTATCTTTGAGGATTTTAAAGGCCTAGTTTCTCCCTTATTTGGACGATAATAATTTTGGGAGAGATTATTTTTAGACTCAAAAGAGGATATTATAGGAGGAAATAAATAAAGAATACTATGGGAAAATTTTGAGAGTGAAAAGAAAATTTTTTGTTCAAAAGAAATATCTTATTTGAGAATTTTAAGGCCTAGTAGTATATTTTTCCCCTCTTCCTACTCATAAATTTCTCCTGCCGACAGTCTCATTTCTTCTTCTGCACTTTTACTATTTCAATTATTAATGCCTCAACCAATCACACTCAACTACTATTTATATATTATATTATTATTAATATTATATTATTTAAATATTATATTATTATAATATTATATTATTATTATTAAATATATATATACACACTCTCACCCTCCGTCTCTCACTCTCGTCCGTCTCTCTCTCTCTCTCCCTCTCTCTTTATTGCTCTCTCTTTATTTATTTATCGGAGTCCGTTGGCATAGGAATAGTAAGTTTTTCTGTCAACTAAGCACATTTTTGAAACCCCGTAAGTCTCCTCTACATCCCTATGTCTTTAGTTTTTCGTTTCGCTATACTTGAAAAATTAGGCTTTGTCTAAATTGATATTTCTGGGAGTCCTAAGCTTAATAAATTGAAGCTTGGACCTTGATTATAAATTCCTTTTAATATATTTTTCATTATTGAAGGTTTTTCTAATTATTGGGAATTTTCGGGATTTGTAGATATTTTAGAAATTAGGACTTTTGATGATCTGAGGTACTAAAGGTTAAATTGATAATTTTTAGATGTCTATTAAGGTTATATGAGGAGATTTAATTGATGGATTCGACTGAAGTTTGGACCCAAGAAAATATTGGTGGATAAAGTTTGGAATTAGTGGGATTTTAGGTAGGTAATTCTGTAATTCCGGATGTTGGATATGGGTTTATGGATTTATGGGATTAATTTATACTTAACAAAAATAATATTTAATTAATAATATTTATCATTTAGTAATATTTTTATCCGGAAAAAAAAATAAATGTATGTATATATTTAGGGGTAGTTTAAGGTAAAATTGTGTTAGAATACTTTTAGGTAGTGTTGAGCAATATATTAATAGATATTTATATTGATATTGTAGAGTCTCATTAAGAATTACGGAGTGACTTTGTGTGATTATCTGTGAGCTAAGGAGCAACAGGTAACTCTGGAAATTTCTTTCGTATGCTTGTGAATTATGTGTAGTTTTATTTTAATTAATTATCACACAATAATGAGTTTGTCATTTTTCAAGCATGCTTGCTTATTGCCTATTTGTTATGGAAAATAAATTACGCTTGTTTTATTTTAAGCATGCTTGAGTATGTTGAGTATATTGGGCTGATAATTATTTATGAATTATTTATGGTATAATGATGATCGCATTTGCATCAATAAGGGGTTAAGATATGAAGAGGAGTTATATGATACCCGTACTACCACGTGGTAAGCCATCACTCGATGCACAGTGGATGGCACTTGTCAGGGCCCCTCCTTCCATGTTTTCCTTTGGCCGGGATTGCATTGGAGTTGTGGGACATGTGACACCTCCTTAGTGTGATTCTTTAAGGAGGGGAGCCATAGTCCATACTTGAGCTCTGTATCTTTGGCCGGATACATCTTAGGTACTGGTGAGCTTGAGATAATTCAGTTGTATGAATTAGTTCTCTATTGGACAATATGTGTTAGCCTATGGCTCCAGTCAGCGGAATAAGGATGGACGGTGAAATAAGGAGTTGCATATTGCACATATAAATATTTATTTATGAGTACAATTCATTGAGAATTTAAATGAAAGTTTTCCCTATGTTGAGTATACCTAATATATATTTGAAAGCCATGAGTTGTATGAAGAACTACATGTGTATAATTGGTTAAATTAGAATTATACGTGATTTGCTTGTGTATGTTAGGATTTTTCGGTAGTTACTGAGATGTCGATCTCATCCTATTATTAACATTTTCCAGGTGAATGACCTAATAGGAAGCAAGGGAAGACACTTGAGAAGTGAGCTTTGAAGGCTCTTTGTGCTACTTAAGTTTATGTTATGTTGTATTTATTTTGCCATGGAATTAAGACTTTATGTTTTATTATGTTGTACAAATTATCGTGAATTTTTTAAGGTTTTCACTATGACGTGGGACGTATTTGAACTTAAATAATTATCTATGCTAGATGTTGGATAATTTTTAATGCTATAATAGCATTTTGGTCAAGTGTTTGAATATCAATTTTGGGGGGTGTTACACCATACCTACACCGCCCATTACTGGACTATGGTAAGAGAGGTGTCTACCTCATTTGTACCTACACCATCCTTTATTGGACTATGGTACGAGGGCTTAACAAGAGGCCAAACACTATGTACAGTAGTGTAGGCGTGCCACGCGGACTTCAAGAACAAATTTGCCCCTTATCTTTTCTCACAATTCTCCCATATATGCAACGGTAGTTAATTCCATCAACAAGCCTTGTCACATAATATAATAATCCATCGTAATAATACACAAGTCAATAATAAGTCCAATCTTCACTTCAAAAATAATTATTTCATAACAATTATTCAATACATAAAAATATAGTTTCAAAGAATCAATTTATTCACGCACATTACTTCACTAGGATAAGTTTACAAATATACTAATATAACTACACTTATATTTAATATTACGTTTCAAAACATAATACAATAGGGAAAATAAGGTTAAGAAAACTTTATAGTCTAAAGCATGTATATAATGTAATTTAACCCTAGGTACCTCAACATCAAACTTATTTTTACAAACTTTGAGGAATCAAGACACCACAACCACAATCCGGTTACCAATCAAGCTGCACAATAATATAGATACAATTTAATATGCAAATTTAATAATTAACTTAATTAAATATATTTCAAGTTTTGAACTAGTTGCCCGAAAATCCCAATATTACACTAACCCATCCATTATTTAATCTAAATTAAAAAAAATATTTGATTTATCATAAACAACTTATTTTCATGATAAATTATGCATCATACTAATTCTATTATACAAAAATCTCCTAGTTCAACTTTGGGTTTCAACAATGAAAATGATTTAATAACAAATCTGCAGTTTGTTCAACATTATAAGATGACCAACACTTTAATAATACATTAGATATCTCAAATAAATTCTTTAACCCACATGGAGTTTTTAACAAGAAAAATTGTTTTAAATTTGTACAGTCATCAAATGAAAAATCTGAACCGATGAAAATTTTCTTCTAACTTAGCTTTATATGTTCATGGATTTTTATTGTCAAAACTCAAAATATATTCAAAAGTCAAACCCAAAAGTTCGTCCAAATCAGTACAAAAATGGTATCATTAGAAAGAGAAAATTATGGTTTCATGAAGGAAATTTTATGAATGGAGGTAGATTTGATTATCTATAAAGTAATAGCATGGACTGGTATTGTGATCACAGGCAGAGGAAGGAGGATACGGCGCGCCTCACGAATGAAGAAGAAGGGTAGGGTTGAAATTTTATTAAATTAAACTTTGGGGTAAATTACATCTAAAGACCCCATATTTTCCAATTTCTTTCCATTTATTAATTTTAATTTTAACTTCTTCCTCTTTTAACCTTTTACATCTACTTTTACTATTTCTTTCCAATAGACTGTAGCTTTAAATATTCACAACTTAACCAAATCCTCATACCTAAGGCACGTACATAGTCATCCATATTTTTTTTTTGAAAGAAGCAAGAATTTAACCACTATTATTCCTTATCTTGCTAGACCAAAACTGACTATTTTCCAGAAAGTCCTCAATTCTTTTCATAGTACCCAATTTCATAACATTACATGAACAATCCGGAACATTCTTCATGCGCTTAGCTTGGGCATATTTTTCAATTCTAAACAGAACTCCTTTCACCCAGCTTATTTACCATTTATTTCTATACCAACTAGCATTTTTACAAGACAGTGAAATTAATCATTCGATCACCCACTAATTCTCATCTTATCTCAGCATTAGACTTTAACTAGAGCTATACCAAGAGGAATAACCCTAGGCATACCATAAACCTCGTAGGAGCAATTTATTTTTTCTGTTTAATAATCTTGAGCATCCAATAATAATCAGCTTGTTAACCTTCCAACATAACTTAAAATCCTATTCTAGTCATACCTTCATCTGTTATGATCTCCTTTTAGTTCAGCATCGTCTAACCCTTTAAATCCTTTAAACAATTATATTGATCACCCTCTTCATTATGACGTCCATTCCAACCAAAGCTTACCCGTGATCGAACATCTTAACATATTTATTCCACCTTTAATACCAGGCTTCAAAACAATCTCCCAGGAACCTAACCACTCATAATTCTTCGAACCTATATAAATATAAGCAACATCGACTTATCTTGTATTAATCAATCATTCCTTAGTATCCTCAAGACATATTTTTAAATCGGTTAAATAATATGAATGATTCAGAAATCAAAACAACAACCTTCAAAACATTATACTCCACACCATTTAAAATTTGAATCATATTTTCAGCTTCCCGATCGTTGCAAACGGTCATTTTATTTACCCATCATATCCTCAAAACATTAGTCCACCAATTCTAATCATAGAACATCACAATTTCTGTTTCCTAACTCACGCTGATTCTACCTTTTCAATTAATCATTGTCAACCTTACTATCCTTCCCACCACGGGACGGAAGACATACCACATAACAATATAACAAAAACTATGTAATTAACGAACCCTTAACAGTACGAGGTATACTCTCCCACCCACCTACGGATGGAAGTTACACCTATTAGAGCCAGTCATACAATACAAAATTGAAAGGGAAAGGATCGGGGAATGTATTGCCACAATACCACTAATGCACGTGCAATGCATGACGGAAACATAAACAATCACATGCACAGCACCTTCCAGGTCTTTAGACCATAAAACTGATACCAACTGTAATACTTCCTCCAATCCCACTATTAACCACTCACAATTAAACATTAAAACGTTTATATAGCTAACTATATTAGGAAAAGAAACTTGCTGAGTAAAATAACTAACATAGTTAGAAAAAGAATTTCCATAATATTTAGATATTATCTTTTTAATTCAAACCTCAACTCCAATCTCCGTCATCACAATATAATTTTCTCCCCAGTACAATCACAGAAAATTTCATTATCCATGATTAATCTCCACACATCATCCACAAAATACCATACCATAATAGGTATTATTCAATAATTTTTCCCCAGAATAATAACAAGGTTCAGCGGAAGCATTATACAAAATATGATCCTAAATGTGGCAATACCTCCTGTCCTTCTGGTCCAGAATATCTCACTATATCAGTGAGAAGTTCCCGGATCCTTCCCTTGACCTCCTACTTCGTTCCTAGGACCTGCAAAAGTGAGATCAACGGGGGTAGCCCCAAACGCAACCACTGACTACTCATCTAAGTGCGGTGTGTGTTAGCAAGGTGTCCAGTGGAATACATACATATATATCAATTCAGAAGCATGCTCAGGTATTCACATATAATGCACGTCTTATTCCCGAAATCTCTTTTCATCGTTTATAATTGTGGAATAACCCCTCACAATTCATCCTCAAGAATAGTATATATAAATCATTGATAATTACAAACAACCCGAACAAATCTTACTAGAAATGTTGGGAAAACATGTGGGACCAGTCGGGACCTTCCACCCGCCCCTGATCACCACGGTACAATTCACGAGGGACTTTCTACCCTCCCTGAATAGTACCACAGATTAGAAGGATCCCAGTCCTTTCTGAATCCGTGAGGGGCGATATCCCCTCTTTCGTCTTTCTCTCCTTTATTTCCCATAATATATCAATTAGTCCCTGTGGCGCAACAGGGTACCTCATCACGTGATGGCACAATTTCCAATTCACCGGTGTCACATACCCAAATAATTTCTCACAAACACATAGATATGCAACACCACAATCAGGCACCAGGCCTTCCAGTATTTTCATGATATACATATATATATATATGAAATAGTTTCCAAAATCACATATATTATAGTTCCAAATATTTCAAATCACAAATTTATGCCATTTCAAAATAATATTCCACAGGACATTATATTATGAAAAATATTAATATTTCAAGATTTCATTTCCATATCTCATCAATCATCAATTGATGATCACTGTGATTCAAAACCTCATCTCCATATAACATCATAATTATCAAATAATAATATTTTAAATTACTTACTAACACCACACACACACATAAACAAGCAGAAAGCGGTTACCTGATAGCTGGCACCAATCTCACAATAGTGCAGCTCCCCCGTACAGACTCAATACAGCTCAAACACTACATAGAATATTGTAATTAATCGCCTACCAAAACAAATTCATACATAGGAATTAAATTACTAATTACCCTTTCCATGCCCTCACTTAATTTAATTTCTACTCAACATTTATTCTCCCTTTCCTTCTCTAAAATTTTATCTCTACTCCATTTATACTTATATCCAAAATTATTAATCTTTCCAACACCCATTTATTTTAAACCTTAACATCCAATAATCCCCATAATTCATCACCAATACCAATTTATAAAATTCAAGCCTAAATGAAATTTTCTAAACATCCTCCAATTATTTCTCAACCTCAAAAATTCATTCCTTAATCCACAATTTATTTTCAAAACCTTAATAGCTCAACAAAGTCAAATTCAAGCCTAAAAATATTCCCTTTTCCAAATCAAGGCCTACACCAAATCTAATTTAATTAACCTCATTAATATTTTTGTTGGGCATAAACTATCCCCTTAAATTCATAATTACACAATTACCTACACAATATCCCACTTATCCAAAACTTTAATCCACCAATATTTTCTTGGGTCCAAATTCTAGTCAAACCAATCAATTAAATCTCCTCATATGACATTAATAAACATCTAAAAATAATCAATTTAATCATTAGCACCTCAGATAATCAAAAGCTCCAATTTCTAAAATATCTACAAATCCAAAAATTCCCAATAATTAGAAAAACCTCCAATAATGAAAAATATATTAAAAGAAACTTATAATCAAGGTCCAAGCTTCAATTTATTAAGCTTAGGACTCCCAGAAATACCAATTTAGACAAAGCCTAATTTTTCAAGTATAGCAAAACGAAAAACTAAAGACATAGGGATGTAGAGGAGACTTACGGGATTCCAAAAATGTGTTTAGTTGGCCGAAAAACTCACTATTCCTAAGTCAACGAACTCTGATAAGTCTAGTGATAGGAATATTGGTAGTGGAAAGAGAGAGAGAAAGAGAGACGTTAGACGAGAGAGAGAGAGAGAGAGAGAGAGAGAGGCGTGAGTGAGACGAGGGGGAAGACGTGAGTTTATATATAATTGATGCACAGCAACTCAATAGTAATGAATAGTAACTCAATAATAATAATAATATAATAATAATATAATATAATATATATAAATAGTAGTTGAATGTGATTGGTTGTGGAAATAATAATTGATGCACAGTGAAAAGTTTGAAATTCACGGGCAGAGTCACGGATTCAATAGTAAAAAGACTGGGAATAATACACTACTCGGTCCTAAAATCCTCAAATAAGATATTTCTTTTGAACCAAAAATTTTCTTTTTACTCTCAAAATTTTCCCGATAATATCTTTTATTTATTTACTCCCACAATAATCTCTTTTGAGCCTAAAAATAATTTCCCCAAAAATTATTATCCGCCAAATAAGGAAAAAATTAGGCCTTTAAAATCCTCAAAAATACCTCAAAATCCTTCAAATATTCTCATAATCCATCATTTCTTATAAATCAATTCCTACCTAACCCACTAATCCTCAATTAGATTTTTAGGATGTTACATAACCATATTTTTAGTAAATTCTGTTTGCTTGAATAATTATATGGCACTTATGGCCACACAAAAAAAGAAAAATTATATGGCACATTCTATTTATTATAAAATATCAATTTTTTTATCATTATTATTATTTAAATACTTTAAAAAAAATTGGGATGTTACACCATGCTAGCTGAGCAAGAAGAGAAGGGAAACCAATCTCACATTCAATCAATATTCTATAATGAAAGAATTGGAGAAAGAAGAGTAGAATGATACAAGAAAAGGACGAACAAATGGTTTAAGAACAAGAAACTATAGAGGGTTCAGAGAAAAAGAAGGTAGTCGTCAAGAAAAGAGAAACTCCATTATCATTCAAATGTAAGACCTAAATTATAATATGCCCTAATCAGATTTATATAATGACCTTATTAGTATTACATTCGGGCCTAATTAAAAATAAGCTCATTAAGCCCAATTCAGTCATACTAACACCAAAACAAAATAATTATAATCCCAAAACATAATAATAATCCCAATCCCATATAACCTTAATTAGCTAATTAATCCCATTAATTAAGTAGTCGGTACTAAACTATACTCTACTCAACTAACCAAATTAACTAACTTATTTCTAACTATATTATCATATCAATACCCCATTCCCAAAGAGATCCTTGCTCTCAAGGATCAAGTAAAAGCAAAAATACAAATATAAAGGACTGAAATCAACTAAAAAAATAGAGGCTAAAATTATGGGGGAAAAAAAACTTTAAATCTGAGACTTGAATACTGTTGCATGCTTCTTTTCTTTTCTTTTCATAACAGCAACAATTTTGAGCTGACCCAAAGAGCTTTAGCTCAGGGAAAAAAGAATCTTGCACCAAAACTGAACCTTGGAGCATTTTTATTAATTTTCCCCTAAACCAAATCTGGACCAAGCTTCTTGTAGCATTAGGAATAAACCATGACGGCAGCAATTTTGGGCTCAATTCTTGAAAAACAAAGCCCATAAGTCCATTAACTTCAAAAAATATCTGCTGCCCCTGGGATAAAATGCAAGCCAGCTGTGATAATTTTGACTTTTCAAACTCAGTACTCAGCCACGTGACTACTAAAACTCCCGTAGGTTCCTGCCACGCAGCTTCTTCATCCTTCTTTGGCACAGAGTTATTCATCTCGAAGTGTTTTAGATGATTCCCTTTCGTCCGTTACCAGCGAATTTGCTTCCAAAGCTCCAACAGAATTGAAACCCCAAGACCTAGTCCCCAAAATCATTTTTGTGGAGCTCGAGTGGTCATCTTGGGTAGGAGAAGACGCCAGAGACAGGGATAACGGCGGTGGAGCAGCAACCATGGAAAGCGAAAAAACAGAGGGGACCTGATGCCCAGCTTCTTCTTCGGGTGTAAGAACTTTGGAGGTCCGAATTGATTTTCTTGCAACCTGGGTGTTCGAATTCGGCGCAAGAGACAGGGCCGTGGGTTTCGATTGTGTCCCAGAGGAGAGAGAGGCCTGATTATGGGGACCCCCTGTGCGAACAACATTACCCACCATATTCGAAGAAATGGTGCCAAGAGAGGAAGAAGCCACGTGCTTGTGAGACGGGTCAGCCACTAGACGCGGTTTAGATTTAGCGAGAATGATTTCTTCCATTCTTGCTAAGCAGCGTGCATCTGTTAAGGTCTGTGGATTGAACATTCGAATTGGGCCACCCAATTCCTCCTTTAAGGACACATAAGCAGCTACTAGGTAAGATTCAGGCAAATGCAAATTGGCTAAAATCAAATCAAACTCCCAAGTGAAAATTTGTAAGTGAACCTGTCTGCCTAAGGCGAATCAGTTCGCTTATCGGAGATTCAAAAGGGGGCCCCATAATAATCCTGGAGCATGAGGGCATACTCCTCCCAGATTGGTAAACATCCTCGAAGCCTCCGTTTAAGAAGAAAATGTTAAATCTCATCGAGGGTAAAATGTTTTTGATCAACCTAGGTGAGTTTGTGTTCATTGGCTGAAATCTCTCGTGTACAAATAAAATGCGGACACGCCAGGAAACGATGGCTTCAAAATTTTTTTTTGTCACAATTGCTGTGGAAGGGCCAAAAAAAGAATTGGAGAAAAAAGAGTAGAAGGGTAGAAGAAAAGAAGGAACAGAGGTTTAAGAACAAAAAACTATAAAGGGTTTAGAGAAAAAGAAGATAGCCAGACAAGAGAAACTCTATTATCATTCAAATGCAAAACCTAAATTATAATATCAATATGCCCTAATTAGATTTATATAATGAAAGAGAAACTCTATTATCATTCAAATGCAAAACCTAAATTATAATATCAATATGTCCTAATTAGATTTATATAATGATCTGATTAGTATTACATTCGGGGCCTAATTAAAAATAAGCTCATTAAACCTAATTCAGTCTTACTAACCCCAAAACATAATAGCAATAATCCAAAATATAATAATAATAATCTCAATCCCATCTAAACCTAATTAGCTAATTAATCCCATTAATTAAGTTGTCGGTATTAAGCCTGATTCTACTCAACAAACCAAATTAACTAACTCTATTCTTAATTATATTATCATATCATTCTCAATCAAAAGTCAGCTTCCTCATCACTTCATTATACTCAGAAAATCAAATTAACAGAGGAAGAAATAGAAATTTCGAATCACAGAGAAAGGAAATCGGGAATTCTGGAGATGAAAGGAAACCGGGAATTCTAGAATGACCCAAAACTCAACGTGCAACTTGATTTCTTAGTTCAATCTTACTCTTAATTGAGTTTAATTAAAGTTTTAATCGACTTCCACCCAAGAACACCATGAATGGCGATGGTGAATAGTGACTCCTCTTACGACCCTTCGAGCAAATCAACCAATCCGAGCTCATCACCCAAAAATCTTTCCTAAAACGTCAAAATCAAAGTTTAAGCTTCATTATAATGGGCTTAAGAGCTCCTAAACCCAAAACTTGAATCAATCCCCTGCCAAAACCTTACTCGATTCGGACCAAGAAGAGAGAAAAATGGAGAAAAGGAAGCTCACATATGGTCACTCTAGCCTTAGATGCGCTCTGGAGCTTCTCGCGGCCGGCCTGTGCTTCCTCCGTCGTCGATTGCAGCTGCCGAACTCGAAGAAAGCAGAGAGAGAATGAAAAGCATGAGGAACAGAGGGGCTATCGAGAAGAGAAAGAGGGAATATAAGGGTGAATGGGAAAGTAAAGAGATAAGAAGGAATATAGATACTTTTAGAATGGTAATTTATCATTTTGCCCATCTACTTATAAATAAAGATATTTTTAATTAGAGGTAGATATTGTCATTTTCATTTCCTCCTATTTTCTCTTTTCCCATTATACCCTTCCTTGGAATTTTTAATTACCGTTTCTCTCTCAACTTAATATGAATTTATTCCAAAAATAATTTCTCTAGATTCGCTTTAATTCCCAAATTTATTTATAAGGTTTTTTAAATCTTAAACAATACCCCAAGATTCTAAATATTTCTTTATTATTTCTTTTTAAAATTTTGGGGTGTTACATGATTGCTTTAGAGAGAAAATAAAATAGTGAAGGGAAACCTTGGGGAGAACGGTGAAGGAGGTGTGCCGGTGTTGTTGATGAAGCCAATGTTGCTGAAGAAGTTTGTGCGCGGAATAGATTTTCTGAAAAATTCTCATTAACGGCTTAATGAAACGGAAATCAGTCAAATTATCAAAGCTAAATCAGAGTAAAAAATAAAAATAGAAATAAAAAATGTACTAAATAATCTTATAGAGATATTCCTATTGACCCATCTTACAAAGCGCTTACATAACGTTAGTAAATATATATATATATATATATATATTTTCCGATTGACTGATATCATGGACCCAAAAAGAAATCTTTCAAGTAGCATGTTTGTGAGAATTTGTCCGAACTTATATTCTAAGTTTCAATGAAATTTAACTTTTTTATTTATCATTGTGTGTTATTGTGAATTCATGTAGTTGCATGTGTTGTGTAATTGCATATTGTTATATTTTGTATTCTTCACCACACAAAAATCTGTTTGGTATGGGGTTTGAAGGGGGAGGATGGGAAGGGGATATTTAATACTTAGCTCCCCTTGTTTGGATTTTACATTTTTTAAGGGAGGGAGGGTAGCAACTCCTCCCTTATTTGGATAAAACATTTTTAAGAGGGGAGAAACTCATATATCCTCCTTTCCCCTCCAATAGTAGGGTCACTTTGGAGGGGGATGAGAGGGAATTTTTAATATTGCAAAACCTTACTTACAAAGTAAAATGGCTATTTTATACCCAGGTTTTACAAATACATATACATACCAAATATGCTAATAATTATACTTATCGTCTCTATTACTGCAAGTCAACACCTAGAGATGAGTGAAAGTAAGATTTTTCCCATACTTTTTTAACGTTTTAAATGCTTTCAATAAATTTCTCTTCAACTTTTAGTCAAATGTTGCTTCTCAAGTATTTTAAAAAATGTCTTTGAAAACATTATTTTAATTTTATCTTTAATATACTCATGTTCTAAACCTAATAGGTAGTAGGAACGTACACCAAGTTTTATATAGGGTACTGGTAGAATGAAATGTTCAATGTGTTATTATTTAATTGAGTTGGTTCTAATGCCTTAACAACTAGTTTTTAGGACAAGTGTGGTGCCCACAAATTCGTATTCATTCTTTTTTCTCAAAACTAACTTATATTACTCATAAACTAACATATAATAAAATTATAAGCAATAAAACTGCCATTTTCCTTATTCATACAATGACCTTCTTTATAGACATAGCTTTCTTCTACTTGCCAAAATTAGGAGTATCGATGATCCTCAATTCTCTAAGGGACAGACTTTTCCACCATGAGTTCTGCTTCATACCTAGCATCTAAAACTGAGTCATCATTTTTTACCACGAGTTCTGCTTGATGCCTAGCATCTGAAAGGCAGTCATCCAGTAATAATGGCAATGATGCTTCGTTAAAAAGTACAATGGATTCCATGTGATTTAATTTTTATGAGTGAGTCTCCTCATACATTTGTTTACTTTTTAAATGCTTTCAATAAATTTCCCTTTAACTGTCAGTTAATTGCTATTTCTCAAGTATTTTAAAATACGTGCTCGAAAAAATTATTTTAGTTAATGAAATGTTCAATGTATTATTTAATTGAGTTGGTTATACTACCTTAACATTTGGCTTTTAGGACAAGGTGCTCAATCTCATTTGGTTATGTATCGATTGGTATCAAAGTTGAGTGTCATGTGCACGCACAAATTCTACACAAATTTTGCACAAGCCAAATTCATTATTTCATTGCACAAAATGAGAAATGAGAAAGTTAAGGGATAAATCCATCGAGATTCAAAATGGATCATTAAAGTTGGAGATGCAGTGTCAAAAGAGATGCAAATTCTTCCCACTACAACTGAGAATATTGCAGACTTGGCTGGTATTTCATTGCACAATCAACAACACCTCACTGATGGTCAAACCAAAGCACTTCATCACCTCAATTCATTGTTTGAGTTCCCATCAAAAGCAATCCATGAGATCAGGTTTCACAAATTTTTATTGGTTAGAATCAAGTATTCGGCATGTTATTTCTATGATTATACTAAAAAAAAGTACTAAGCATTCTTCTATGAGATTTTGTGTAAAAAAATTAACTCACATTCAGAATTTATGTCATTCTCATCAATTAAAAAATTTTCAAATGGTGATTTTTGTTCACAGATTTTTTGTTGTCGTTTAAAAAATTAGTTTCCTTCTCTTTCACCAAACATGTATACAAAAAAAAAGTGTTTTACAGGATGACCTTCCAACAGCTAGCTGAAGTGGGATATAGACATCACCACATGAGATTCTTCTTCGCCAGAAACTACTTCAAGGACTTCATGATCGTTTAATGACAAACTTTAAATCAATACTTGCTGCCTAAGTAACTAGCTTAACTAAAAAGACTAAATGACTGATTCCTTTTGCAAATTTGTTCCCCTGAATCTTCAACTTTTTTTTTAAAATGTTTTATATGTTGTAGGAATCTTTTGAATCAAAGCATGCCAGCATACTTCCCTCATTGGAGAGGGTATTTTCACCATACAAAAATATTTACAAGTCTACAATGAACACTACACTGTCCATCACGATTTGTGAATAGTGGATGTTATTGTACATTTTATTTTATTTTCCCTAGCGAATTGAAGTTTAAACAAGTTAAGAGTGCTTACAAAATTATAGATTATTTTCTCTAGTCCTTGTTTTAAGGCATAAACTAAAAGCAATTTTCAGTCTCAAATATAAGACATCAACCACCTAATTAATTACCTTTTTCTCATCTCCTTTGTTACTAATTAAGTATCAAAGTTATGAAAAAAAAATTAATCATGGCATCCACCATCACACACATGCACATACCCACCCTGTTTACTTATTGCTCGGATATAGAAACCACAACTTACTCTATATATGAAGAGGTTTTTTTTTTAATGAAGATTTTGTTATTTTATCGTGCGTGTAATATCTCTAATTTTTGTATTGTTTATTACCCCCTCCGATCTTAAATATATGACCTATTTAAGGATGTGAGTTTGGTCCTAAATAAATTACATCTTTCTAATTTTTCTCAATTTTCCCCAAATTATCCCTAATGACACTCTTTAATAATGTACAAACAAGAGAGGGGGATTAGGAATAATTGAATAAAGTTAGATGATTAGGGAATTTTGTTAATATCATATGATTTTAACTAACTTAATTAACATCTTTAATCTAATCAAATAACATGTCTTATATTTAGGACAAGAGGGAGTACATTTTTTCCCATACTAACCCAATAAGATTATTGTATTCCGAAGTTGAATGGCCATTGTAAGATTAAAATGGGGCTATATTTAAGAAAGATTAAGTTTTTTCTTTTTTTCTTTTTACAAATAACTAATTTACCTAATTAACTAACTGTTACATTCACGTTAGGATAAAATATATTAGTACTGATACTGATGTATACCATTGACACCCTATTTGAGGGGAATACAAGTGACATATATAAGGTCTGTATTGTCATGAGTTGCATATCCTCCCTTCAAACATGATTCAAAGTGTCTCTCCGTCTTTGATGAACTGGATTGCAATTTCAATGAACTAACTATGAAAATCCAAGTTGGGCCTACACTGGAATCCAGCCCACTAACTGATCACAAGTAGTGACCTCTCATGATAGTGTAATGTTCAAGTTATACATGTGGGTATTGCCGATCAGTTATAATTTATAAAGTAGCTTTCATTTTTTATATTTCATATGAATTGAGGATGTTAATCCTACAATCAAAACCCAACATGATTATTCAACAGTTAATTCATCCAATACAAAGATTTAACCACCCAAAAGTCGATGATAAATAATGAGCATACAATGACAACAGATTTATACGCCTTATTTTAGTCATCAAATCTCTTCATTATGACATTAAAATAATTCTCCCACATTTAATTTACTTTTGAGAGTTTCATTTTTCCTTTGGAGTGGTCCTTATATTTTCCATTTGATGAAATAAGGTGCCATCATAAACAGACCTCACTGTTTCTTTGTGGAGTAAACCATTCTTGTCTTTGCACAAATAATACAAAAGCCTCCAATCTGCGTAGCCAGCAACCCTGCAAATAATACACTCCTACAATATATATATATATATATATATATATTTATATAAATATATATATATATATATGTATCCTTGAAATTTTACAGCAAATGAAATAAAAAATGGTTAACTAATAAATGAGCAATGATAATGTGATATTACCATCCAAATTAATCCTTAGGAACTCTGTTAGCTTCAAGCATGGCCTCCACTTCATCAGATGTTAAAGCATTTGGGTGGCTTCTTGCATGCTTCCTGAATATGTCTTCGAACTTTGAACCAACAAACCTACCACCAAAGTTCAAATTTGAGGATTGAATGAGAAATGCTCTCCAAGTAAACATAACAGAAGCTGAGTAAAATTACAACCATATATCAGTCTCTATTTCGCGTAACAAAGCATAATTCAAGTATTACTCCTCATGTCATAAATATAAAATTAAGTTGACTTTTTTGTGAAGATTGAAGAAGCCAAACAGACCACTTAATTTTAGTAAATGCTACATATAATTAGAATATACATTAGTTTATATAATAAGGTAGATTAATTTTGAGGAAAAATTATAAATATAGTTACAAATGATTTATTTTGCATTTTTAATCTTAAAAAAAAAGGTAAGATTTGATCTTATATTTAGTACTTAGAATGACAAAACACACACCTTCCCTGAGAACCATAAACACCAGATTCACTCCCATGTTTGCCTCTTTGGATATTCTTAACTTCAATTGGTAACAACAGAGAAGGAAATTTCCCCTGCAACATTCAACAACAAGAAGCCAAGGCACATGTTAAGAACTATGCTATACATATAAAGATGGATAGATAGATAGAGAAAATTACGGGGCGAGTTTTTTGACTGAGATTCAAATTGATGGAAAAAAGTGAAAATGCAGAGGACAAGAAGATGCCGCAACCGATTGCACGAAATCCTACAATCATAAGATTCAATGTTATTTATATGACTACTTTTAGTGTATTTGTATTTGAATTGGTTTCTAAGAAAACTACCTTGGAAAGTCTCCCAGGGATAAACGACGCCATCTTGGTTTCTGTCGAGGATGGAGGCCTGCTTTTGCAGAACGTTTTGGTCGTCCTCAGCAATTAAATTTGATGCTGCTGTAATATCAATTTGAAGGTAAACATGGAATATTTAAAAGTATATTAACGAGAAGAGAAGTAAGATATACCCCCTTGATTATTACTTTCAACAGAAGCCATAGCTGGTTGGCTGAGATGAGTTGAGAGAGAGAGAGAGAGAGAGAGAGAGAGAGAGAGTTGTGATAGAAGAGAAGAAATAGTGGACAGATTTATAGAGAAGGAAGATGATGTTGTTAACTCAAAAATACTAATCCATTCAATTAGGCAATGGAGAAAGAGTATTAAAAGCCATCAAGAGAAGTAACCCACAATTAACATTGTACTCGAATATGGATTTCATATTTAGTTGCTACATAATCATATGAAATTTAGTTTCACTCACAATAAAGTTGCAGCCTTGCAGATTTATGTCAAAATCAGGTTAAAAACTCATGCTATATATAGAAGATAGAATAAATAGCGCATGTGAGTTTTTCCTTTTAAGAGTAATCAATTGACAAAATAACGAGGACATTTGGCATTTCACCCAGCAGAAATTCTTAGAATTTCTTGCGAAATAAAAGTCTGGAAAATCAACACAAATCTTCTCATTGCCACAAGAATATTAACACAAAATATTTGTAAATCTTCTTATCGCGAAATAAAAATATACATGATCATGACATGAGACGAGAGTCTGAATAAAGCAATGCTTGGGGATATATGACATGCCAAAAACACTGGCTATAACCAATTAGTAAAATATTATAATCTAATGAAAAGGGAGGCAAGCAAGTGCTTATGTGATCACCATTTCTCTTCGTATCCGATCAAAAGACTGCTTGTTTTAACTCGTCAATACTTGAGCATATAGTTCTGAACTTTGCGGTTGGCACTCCATAAATAATTTCCATCATTCCATCCAGTACTTTTCGGTGATCCAACTTTATCTGTGAAATCATACAAATCTAACAATGAAAAACAGCAATACCCAAATTGCTATCAGAACAGATTATTGCATAGCATTGCCAGATGAAAATCCAAGGACAACGCACTAACATCAAGAACTAAGGAAATCACAATAAAGTTGCTAATGATACTGAAATATGTCTGTACTACATGGTTCAACTTTACCATCTTTTGAGTTTGAGTTATACTAGTCAGATATCAGGAGGGCAAAGTCAAAACTACAAAAAGCCTCGCACAGTTTGTCTGATAGTTGACAAAACAATGATAAAATTTCACTTTAGATACATGCACGATGTTTCTCCTCCTATTATCAATGTTTATAAGTAAATTATCAAAATATAACAAACTTTTAAAAATGGGAGCAGTTTTACCAATGCCCAAGTTCTTGAACCTTTAAGTTTTTGAACCTTTTCCTTTCCAGTAAATTCAACAGGCTCAAGTGCCTTAACAATTAAATTAACTAATTTACAGTTTTTCCCCAAAAAAAAAAATTAAAAATTGTGATTTACTTATAACATAACATTGTTAATAGTAATTAAATTCCTCTTATACTAAGTAGAAGAAATAATATTATATTTTGGGCCACCCCTTACTATAGAAAATAAATTAGAAGAGAAAATTATGCAAACCAATATAAGATATTTAAAGAGTGAAATGTATAATTAAATGTTCACCGTAACAATTAAATCAGAAACTTAACAAAATTATGCTTGGTTTTTACCGAATCATACCTTCACAGTAAACTTATGATCGATCTTAATACCTCATTGCGTGCAGCTCCTTAAATGACGACATATGACCTTCATGAAAAATTAGTCATGAAAAGAACGTAAAGCAAAACACGAAACTTGTCACTGTATGTCCATCCTGTTACATTGCATTTTTAAATTAAAAATTTGTTATGATTCCCGATAATACTCCCTCGGATCCTTAATATAGGATATATTTGATGAAATGAGCTTGGTTCTTAATATAAGACATATTTCTAATTATTTCCAACTTTTCTCTATTGATGTTTTTCAATTATAAACAAGTAAAAGAGGAAGGGTGAGGATAAATGTATCAGTTATGGTGGATTGGTAATATCATATGAATTTCAACTAATTTAACTAACATCCTTCATCTACTCAAATTAAGATGAATAGGTCTTACATTTAGGAAGGGAGGGAAGGATTAATGATTAATATATTTTTTGAATGAAATGCCTAGTGTGTTGCATCAAATGTCAGCGCATTTGATTTTTATTTTTATTTTGTCAAAACCCATTGAAAATGTTACTCCCTGATCTATTTTCTCCATGAAAGAATCAAAGCCTGTTACTCAAAATTTGAGAGACCAGAATTAATATAATGGTAAATTTGAGGGTACAAAAATTATTTTAGCCCTATAATAAAGTATGTAAAGCTCTAATAAATATAAAATTTAAAAAATACAATCATAATTATTTATAGCAATCAGTCAATCAAAGTAAGAGTCATATTGTGAATCTAAATTATATTAGGTTTTATATGATTCTACTTGTAAGCAAGTCATTAAAGGTTTTATATGATTCTACTTATAAGCAAGTCATTAAATTTTTCTTGTGAATGTATAATTATATAATTCATTTATCATGTAATGTCTTTCTTCCTATGTAGTATGAATATCAAATAGGGGTAAAGTTAAAAGGATGATATATTTTAAAGTAGAATTAATGAGATTTAAAGTTTTTCTTATATGAATATGATTTGATGAGTATATTTATATATATAACAGAATTATTTTTCAATTATACAGAGATTATCAAGTTTTGAACTATGACTTCCTGCAAAATCTAGCCGACAAGGTTAACAACTTGGAACAACATGAGAAACAATGCTGGGTGATGGATGGTGAAGAATAAGATGATTATGATTTGGACTGGTCTCAGTTTATCGACAATGATTTATTGGAGGACGTGAATTGTATTGAGGATCCAGATTTTGTATTTCCAATTGAAGAAGTTGAGGAAATTCAATTACATTCTCTCCAACAAGATACAATTTACGAAGTCGGACAAGCCATTATCCTTGATTTAATTACTAATTACACGGCGACTATCTAGCAATTATTTTTTTTTATTATTATAATTTTGCTTTTGGGTTGTTGTGGACCTGAATAATTTTTTTGACACTTTTATTGTATTGAGGATTTGTGGATGAATAGGTTAATATTTTTAAATTTAAAATGTACGGAAGGCTTTGGAGTTTTGTTGGCTTGAATTATTGTAATATAGATATAGACTACACACAATTTATTAGTTTGTAGTTGATTTTTGAGACATAGAAAAAATCATTCCGTTACGTTTTTTATCTTATAAAAATTTGTCCTTTTTCGTTATGAGTATACACTCAATAATAATGAAAAATGTAATAAATATAAAATGGTAAAAATAAAATCATAATTAATTATAGAAACTATGATAAATAGAAACTCCATATCAGCTATAAAAATTATAGGCGTACTTCTCTTGTGGCTATTAACAACATACGTTTTATGAGAAAAAAACATACCGGGTAGCTTTGAACAAGGGGCTCTTATTCCCTTGTATATTTGGTAAGAGGAGAGTGTGAGGGAGGAAGAGCATTTAATTTTTTTTTTTTTTTTTGGTATCATTTTTAATCACCAGTTCATGTACAAGTAAGAGGGTATGGTTTCTGTTGCTATGGTTAAATTCACACCAGTTGCTTTTAAGCATGATTAATAATGCCCTCCCAAACTCGGTCAAACATACACTACCAAACCCAAAAAAAAAAAAAATCACCCAATGAAAAATTAAGCATTTTTAAGCATGATTACTTCACGGGCTGGGCCATGAATTGGGCTCACTATCCTACCTGTTTGTATCTACCAAAAAAAAAAATACATCCGGTTCTTAATAAAATATCAATGTCACTTTTTTAGGGATTACTAATGTAAAATAAATTAGTTTAGAGTATTCATATTAATATTTTTTTCTCAAAATTAACTTATATTACTCATAAACTAATGTATAATAAAATTATATGCTTATTGGAGTTGAAGATAAAAGAAGCTCCAAATTGTTTCACTTAATTGAGTACTAACTGGTGGCGATTCATCTTTATTAGCAATAAAACTGTCGTTTCCCTTATCCATACAATGATCTTCCTGACCTATAAACATAGCTTTCTTGTACTTACCAGGATTAAGAGTATCAATGATCCTCAAAATTTTTAGGGAAAGCCTTTTCCACCATTATGCTTCATACCTAGCATCTAGAACTAGGTCATCATTTTCTACCATGAGTTCCGCTTGATGCCTAGCATTTGAAAGGCAGTCATCCAGTGATAATGGCAACGATGCTTCATTAAAAGGTACAATGGATTTTTCCACATGATTTTTACAAGTGATTCTCCTCCTACCTTTATTCACTTTTTAAATGCTTTCAGGAAATTTCCTTTCAACCGTTAGTTAATTGTTATTTCTCAAGTATTTTAAAAAATGTGCTTGAATAAATTATTTTAGTTAATGAAATGTTCAATATATTATTTAACTAAGTTGGTTCTACTACCTCAATAGCTGGTTTTTAGAACAAGGTTGTCAACCTCATTCAGTTATATATCAATTGGTATCAAAGTCCAGTGTGATGCACACGAATTCTTGTTAGAGCTTGGATATTGTATGCACAAATTCTGCACAAGTTTTGCACAAATTAGTGTTTATGTTCATTCGCTTTTGCTCAACTTTTTTATGGCATTTTCACTTACAGGTTAGCTTCACACAAACAGTAAAAACTTGGCTACTCATATATATAACACAGAATTATTTGTCAATTATGCATAGATTATCAAGTTTTGAACTATCACTAACTTCAAAATCTAGCTGACAAGGTTAACAGCTTGGAACAACGTGAGAAACAATGTTGGGTGATGGATGATGAAGAAGAAGAGGATGATTTGGATTGGTCTCAATTTATTGATAGTGATTTATGGGACGAGGTGAATTGTATTAAAGATCCATATTTTATATTTCCAGTTGAACAAGTTGGTGGAAATTCAATTACATTCTCTCCAACAAGATACAATTTATGGAGTGGGAGAAGTCATTGTCACTGATTTAATTACTGATTACAGGAGACTATCTAAACATGCACTTTCTTGTATGCCATGTTTTCATCCATTTTTTGCTAGTTTTTCCGTTTTAGATTTGATCTTATTCATAGACTTGGAACAGTAGTGAAGGGACTGCTAGCTGTTTTGCAAGCGTTTATAACAAAAAGGAATATTGCTTAAATGCTTATCATGTCCCAATTTAAATTCTTTTTCCATGTATTATATTATGTGTAAGATGTCATCTCTTGGGTGAGGGCCTCCCTTGCCGCCACCCTTCCCCAACCCAAAAAGGCTTGAGCACTTTTCAGGCAAGGCTGGGCTGCAACATAATGCATTGTCCATGGACAAGATTAGATTATGGAGACCAAAAGTAAGAACAAACACTAGCGTATGAGCCTTAATTTTTTTTTTTTCATAAAAATGATAGTTGATAGCGGTAAGAAAAAGAGGGAAATGAGAAATTTCATTACCCATGAAAAATATGGAAAATTGTTGTGTATTTTGACTATAAATAATCAACTTTACATATAAAACCATCAATCAATCATAAACCTTACAATCTTGCAATACACATTCACCCATCAACCCATTTAAGTAGATGTTGAATTGGTTTCTTTCCCCTAAAAATCATCCATACTTATTATTCCAATCATCCTGAATATCCACCTCATTCAACTCGGAAATAAATGTGTTTATCTCACTTTACCCATGCTTTAGTTTCTTCCACATACTCTCTTTCATTTTTCCTATATAATTACTCTCTCTCTCTATGAATTAAATTAATTAAAATTCAAATTCAGTTAATATTATTTATATATTGTTATAAAATATTATCTAATGGATGTCCATAATCTCCCTCTCTTAGGATTATCTTCCTATAACCTCCTAATGAATAGCTTGTAGGAGTTTCTTCTTATCATTATTGCCATTATATCCATCTTTATACCTTTGTAAACATAGTTATGGGCTTAAATGTGTTGAGGCCTATAAGTAGAGGTCAAACACAAAGCATTTGTACCAAAAATTACATGTGAATGAGAAATTCTCATTTCCTCCCTCTTCTATTTTCTTTGTCTCATTATCCCATTTTCTTTCCATCTTTCTTCTTTTCTCTTATTTTTATAACATGTTATCGGCACGACTTTGCTCTAAAATATTAAGGTATAGTCCTTATATATTTTAGTGGAAGCCTCATCAGTTTCGGCAATGATTCTTGGTAAACATGAGAAAATGTTTACTGTGTTGTGTGCTATTATTTTAATAAGTATTTTCTATTTGACTCTCATTGTTACTATTTCTTTTATTACGTTGCATTGGTTCATTTTGCTATTTTATTTATACATCGTTCAATTGGTATGTATACCAATATATAGACATATATATATATTAATGATATATTTTGTAGCTTTCTGTTTATATTGTGTATTGTGGTACGTTATTTACCTTCATGAGTGTTGATACACTAATGCTTTTTATTTATTTATTTAGCTACAATTTTAGTGACATTTATTTATTCATGCTTATGTTGTGACATACACACACATATATATGATATATATATACATATTTTGCATCATATTCGTATCTCTTCTGGAGAATTAAAGAGGCTGTCACAATGAACTAGATTGGAAGGTTTTACCTCCTTTAGTTTATACGTCCTTTAGTTCTTACGTAACACCTATAATACATATTATATATATATCATATTATAATACATATTATATATATAATACACACACATATACATGTTATATACATGCATGTGAACTAATACATATTATATATATTTATTTTATTTTATTCTTTTTATTTTGTCAATTTCATTTTATTATCTTATATTATGCATTTTTTTTAATTCATGTTGCACTTTATATTATTCTATTCAAAAGCCATGATACTCCCAAATTTCTGATTAGATGGCCTGAAACCTCATCAATTTTGACAATGATTATTTGTATAAGACCATCTTGTGATTTAAAAAAAATGGCATGAAAAGGGGAGTGACATTTTGATGATCTAAATATCAAAAGTACCAAGCCCTGAAGGCTAGTGTCAAATGACTTAAGCATTAAATGACATAAAATAGCTTTATAGCATTGAAATATTCTTGATGTGTTCTTGAAGACAAATAGTTAAGAAAGGTGGTTAGTTGCTATTGAAAGCAAGGCACATATTATGAGAGTGATAATTAACATTATCACATTATATTGGTGACATTGATAGTTAAAACCCAATAATATGCACGTCTTGGCTATTGAACCATAATCATTGAATTCATATTTCTATGTTTGTTAATATATGATAATATGACCAGAAGTCATACAGACAAAAAGAAAATATTACAAAATGACTAGAAGTTTTATTATTTTATATAATAGTTTTTTTTTTGTTTCAATGACCAAAAGTCACGTCACCTTGTAATAGTTCTTTTGTAAAAAGAATATTGTGAGTTCCACTAAATTGTACAAGAAAAAGAAATTGGGGTATCTGATGATTGAATATTGTTATAAATATTAAAGCCTATAAGGCTTATTGTCATGTATTAAATTAAATGAAAAAAAAATGAGCTTTATAGCCTTTTAATATATATATATATATATATATATATATTAAGAATATGTTGTCCTGTAGGCAATAACTTATAGAGAATTACTTCATCAAATGTAATAGTCCTAAATACTAATTAGTATATTTTGCTATGATTACATATGGTCAATGCCCAAATTGATAATTTGAGTCAACAATGTTTGGTGATATTAAAGTAATGATATTTAGATAATGAACCAATATTATAATGATAATGTTTGGTGATATTAAAGTAATGATATTTAGATAATGAACCAATATTATAATGATATGGCCAGAAGCCATAAATAAATATGTATTCAAAGTGTCATGATCCTGAAGACTGATCTATAGAATTATTTATAAAATGCTACTGAATGTGGGGAAAGTGATAGCGTCTGACAATAGTCAAAAGTTTGGGCATGAAGGCCATGACCAAGGTAAAAGAGCTTGAGGAGGGATCCTGACAAAAGGACTTATGTAGAATAATTTTCATGCAGTTTTGGCCGAAATTATTGTATCATGTTTGAGTCTAAGTCTTCTTCTCAGGTTTGCGTAAGTCAAAACCTAGAAAATATGTGTGAAATTATGTGCCAAACAGTTGGAATCAATTTTTAAAATTAAACCTTCATTAATAATATTAAAGGTGGGACATAAGGTTGGAAATTCTGAAAGTCATATAATTATTATTGAAACGCTCAATAATTTTATGTTGTTTATATACATGTTGAAATTGTTGAACCTCTTGATCATAAACCTATAAATGTTCTATCTTGAATTTAAGTAATTTTTTTTAATGGTCTGTGATTGAGCATGTGTAAAAACCAAAATTAGTAAGGAAGTATAATGAATTTATGAAGGATCATTATAGCAAAATAATTTTCATGAGGATTAAATTTCAATGAGAAAAGGTATGTGTCTTAAAATCCATGGGCCACAATTGATTAGTTATTTTGTGAATTGCTTTGAAATTACCTCTATTTATATTGGGTGTTGATGTTTCATAGAGAAAACATAATTACTATGTGGTTACTGTGGCATGAACATTTTAAAAAAATGTTATTATGTTATAATTAGGAAAATATAGCATTGAATATGTAAGAGCTGTTAGTCTCATGAATTTTATGGGTTTCAAAAATAATTATATTATATTTAAAAAAAACGGTGAAGTGTTCATTATAATTATTAAATGTGAAAAAAATTGATGATGAATTTATCTCTTCTAAATATGATTGTTGTGTGATACTTTGCAATGAATATTAGATAAAATTATATATTTTGCAATGAATGGCTATTAACGCATTAGCGGGCTTGTTGCTGCTATATTAAACTTCAATGGCTGAAGTTTAATAGCGTGATTACATTTGGGACTATTCTCATGATCGTTGATCATGTATCGTATTTTTTTTTAATGTGGGGTACGTGGCAATAAAAATATTTTGAAATATTTAAAAGCGTGGGGGTGCCTTTCATATAGGGGGTACTGTATGCTTCAATTTGAAATTGCAAAACTATTGCTTTTGCTAATACTTTATTTGAAGTGATTTTACAGTTCAATTTGGGTATGTATGCGCAAATTATTGAGAATTTGTTGCATTTATTGATTCAAAAAACCCTGAGATATAGTTTAGCATATACAAACTATCATGAGTAGAGTCAAATAATCAAAGATATACCATAAATATTTGTATCATGTATGTGTATTGAGGTACACAGATGTCATCTTATGATCTTTAAGAAATTAAAAAAGTTTAATGTTGGTTATATGATACAGTAAACCAGAAGTTTACTGATCCGAATAAATTTATTGTTGGCATGACTTGTTTAATCATCCAAGTCATATATATGAAATATCAAATTATTGATATCTATTGAAAAACCAGAAGATTCTTCCTGAATAGTTAACATAATTCAAGAATTATGTTGCTGCTGCTTGTTCTCAAAGAAAATTTACAACAGAAACGCTTGTATTAAGAGGGTAAATCACAAACCCTAAAACTAAAGTAATCAATTGTTAGAATGTATGATAATATGATCAGATTAAGATATGATTGCTAGTTAATATATATATATATATATATGTATAAAGAAGTGTGTGTTCCCTCCATAAAGTCAACTTGTTCCTCTTCAACCTACCAAGTCGTGTACATTAGCTTAAGGCTTAAGGTATGCTTGGATGAAGGAAAAATGGGGGAGGAAAGAAAAGTAGGGAGGAAAATGGGGGAGTGAGAACATTTTCCCATGCTTAGATGGAGAGAAAATAGGAGAGGAAGGAAAAGTGGGAAGGAAAATGGGGTGGGTCCCACAGCCCATTTTCCTTCCAAGCTTTCTCTCTACAAGTGGAGAGATTTAGGGGAAAAAACTTGTTGTCTATATTTATCCTCAGCACCACCCAAACCTGACTTTTTTTTTTCACCATCTGAGTCACTGCTTTTTTTGGCTTTTTTTTTCATAAAACCTGGAAACACTTCATTCACAAAATAAATATACGTCAGTTTTCCCAACACATTTTTTTTTCAACCTTGTATATGCTTCAGTTTTTTTTCCTGTGTTACTTCATTAATTTTGTTATAGGAATTTAATTCTTTAGCCTTCATTAATTATTGATAATGTTGTATAGTTATAACTTATTTATCTATTTAATATATCCAGTTTTAAAAATTTATTCATTTTTTATTTTATATATTAAAAAAACATTTTGTTGCATTAATGTTAATATATAAGTTAATTTTAAATTATTTTTTCTTAAAAATAATATCTTTTACTATAACATCTAATTTAATTTTAAATATAACTATTTTAGCATAGAGATAAGGGTATTTTAGTCCTCAAGAATTTACTCATTTTCTTTCCTCTCACTTTTTTACTCACTCATAAGAAGAGGGATAATATTTTCTTCCCACTTTTCTATCCTCCCTATTTTCTCTCCTCTCATTTTCTTTTCTCCCAACTTTTCCTCTCATCTAAGCAGACCCTTAGACTGATCTCTTAAGTTAATGACGGAGTAGTATTAAAAAACATTATATACTAATTATATACTCAACAATATTTTCAATTATATATTATTCGGTTTGTAAGTCACAGTTTTGATGTTAGATATTTTATATATTACGTATTATATATATTTTATTATAGTTATATTAGGATATTCTGAAATTCATTATATCCTATATCGTTGTTCTGAATACAATGGATATTCTAATTATTAAAATATCTCCATGTGTGGCCCGTATGTTGGATGCATTAGGATTGATTTAGGGTAATTATCTGGCCAAAATATTATTATTATTTTTTTTATGGGAGATTAATAATAATAAGGTTACATTTTAAACGCTATAGACATGTCTTATAAATTTAGAGACATATCCATTTACGTATTCGTTTATAAAAAGAAGGTTCCCTGACTGGAGACGGCAATCCAACAGGCCATCACCGTCATCTACCAGCCATAAGGATTTCTCTGTTCGTGAGGCTTTATGATTTATTAATTCTGTCTTCAAATCAATTAGTATGGTGTGACGTATTTATAATTTAAGCATTCCGCTGTTTACTCTGAGATTGATCGAAATTATATATCCATGTATGATTTTATTATAGGATTTATCCAACATTTGATACATGAATCTAATTTTTTTATTGGGATAAAACGACTCATTCTATATAGCTATATAATAATTTGTAATTTAGAGCTTGTGACAACAAAGCCAGCTAATTAAAATCTCATTTCACTTGATGGATTAGATTATATTAATCCCATAATATTATTGTACTCTATTAACAACTAAATTTTTGGATAAATGGTTATCAAAATATCGATCAGCTCAATAATTCCGCCAAATATTTTCTTTTAAGCTTACATGTTTTTAAATGACTCAGTACTATTTGATCAGCCATGTCCACCGACATATCCAATGTTTCATCTAAACGTGTTCAAATTAAATCACATCAACCAATTTTTTGTCATTCTCGCATCTATAGATGCTACCGTGGCTTATTCATGTATTTTTATTTCTTATTCATATACACGAAAGTTTATGTGAGCTGAGTCTCCATCCTTCCTATTAGTTCATTCTTTCACTATGATATATAGGATATCATATTTTCTTATATGATCATATGCATCTCAATGATCCTGGTTGGCCTCCCATTTCGGAGCTTCTTACCATCCAAAAACTGAACCTCCAAAAGTCGAAACAACATAATAAGACTAGTGGACGAATTTTTTTTTTTTTTGGGGTAAGGCCAGTGGACTTGAAAAAAACAAACAAAGATAGAAAAAGAAAAGGAAATAAGGGAGTGGAATAAGGTCCACATATGGCAGCTGATGATTAGGGCTGTTCAACTCTGTCCCGTCCCGTCCCTGCCATTTCGGGACGAGACAAATCGGGACGAGACAGAGTACCGCTTCGGGACGGGACGGGACTCGGGAAGGGGTCGTCCCGATCCCGTCCCGTCCCGAATATATATATATGTATGTTCATAGTTTTTTTTTTAAAAAATACATGTGTCATCTGTCTCATATGTAAGTATATATGAATTTTTTTAAAAAAAATTATATAACTCTAACTTCTAAACTAAGTTCCAACCATTCATTGATTTCAAATTTCTTGTCCGCTGCCACTATGCTCTATGTGTAACACATCACATTTGAAGTTTTTTTTAAACTCTATTTAAATGTGTAGTTGTTGCTACTTTTTTTTGCTCTAATTATTATGTTTTTGGTTTATTATGTATTAATATGGAGTGCTCATGTCACTGGAGGAGATTTAATTATGCTATAAAATCACCCACCAAGTGTGTTGCTCTGCAAAAAAAATGATTCTTGGGTCAATTTTTTTAATTGGGAAAAAGTTTCGGGACAAGGCATGTCCCGTCCCTTCCCGATCGAGACCGAGACAAGTTCGGGACGGGACGGGACATGGGACGGAAACCCCGTCCCGAACACTTTTCTTCGGGACGGGACGGGACCGGGACGTCCCGGTCCCGTCCCGTGAACACCCATACTGATGATGATGGAGACTATGGACTTGGCTTTCCCCCTCTTGGGTCACCCTCCTCTGCTCATTCCTGACCGTACACGTGTCCGTCCTACCTCACCAATCAGCATCAGCATCAGCATCATAGCCATTGCCCATTTTCTCTTGCTCTTCCAGCCAGATCAATCATCCCAATGGTGACGCCGGTGCCGGGGGCAGAAAATCAAGAGAAGGAAGGAAGACCATCTGTGTTCTCCGTCGGTGACGTAATATCTGCGAAGGTCCAAACGGAGTAACCGTCGGTGACGTCAAGTACGACGGAATTTGTGGCGGTGAAGCCGAACCGGTGCCACGTGTCAGGTGACGAAGAAGCGGTGGCTGTTGTCGGCGGCGGTGGAGGTGCCGGAGTTGGCGGCGCGTGAGGCGAGTGCGCGGTTGAAGGTTGGAGTCGTCGTCGGAGGAGGTGTCGTTCGAAGCAGAGAGGAGGCTAATTAATGAAACGCAGTCGTTTTGGGAGCAGAGGACGGCAACCGTTCCCAAATCAAGGTGGCCTTCTTCTCTATATAAAGCCACTTCCCCCTTCATTAACCACACTCCTTCATCCTTCTCCACCTTCATGTTCTTTTCCACACACACACACATCAATTGATCATCTAATAAACATCACAGACCCCACCATATATCCACCACGATCCGTCGTCTATATCGATCATCTAGCCTTTTTCGCTTCAATTCAAATATTGATTTCACTTTCTGAGAGTGAAGAATATTATCGTACAAGTTGTGCATCATCATCAGAAACATGGTTTGCTTGCTGTCTCGTTCAGGAAGGGAGTTGCAGACATACAATATTATGGGATTCCGCCAAGTTGTGGGGTGAGTTTTCACGAAATTGATTAAGGCTTTTGATGAGATTATTGTCCATATTATGAATAATCCGATCTCATAAACAATATATTTTCCTTTATATCTCGTCTTCTTAAACTCACAGCTGTAATGGGAAATCGATGTAGGTCGTAGACCAGAGATCATATATTCTGGGGTTCTGTTTCTATGATTTGATATGAGTCCACATTTTTCACGTGGGGCTTTCTGTTGAATGGTGGGCGTTAATTGGGGTGCTAGCTTGTCCATTTCATTATCATCATGAATTAATGGAAAGTTTATAATCACCAGTTTCTTTTTAATTATATAATTATTATATTATTGTGGCTTTGATGATATCATTATTTACTCACTTTATATATGGAAATGTGGAATTGTGCAGGTGCATACCATACAGATATAAAGAAAAAGAGGTCATTGACGATGATGGGAATCTGAGGAAGAATAATGAAGTGGAAGTGCTTGTGGTGAGTTCACAAAAATGTCAAAAGTTGATGTTCCCAAAGGGAGGTTGGGAAATGGATGAATCTGTGGAAGAAGCAGCTTGTAGGGAGTGCCTTGAAGAAGCTGGAATGGTAGGAATGGTGGAGGCTGAGTTGGGTCAATAGAGTTTCATTTGTAAGAGATATGGCACTTTCTATGAAGGTCACATGTTCCCTTTGTTTGTCAAGGAACAAATTGATCTTTGGGCAGAACAGCATGTTCGAACAATATTATGGGTAAGTGTTCTTTAATTAATTGTTATTCCTTTTTTGGAACTCAATTTGCAGTTTAATTAGAGAATGGTCCAATAATAATAGTATTAATTAATGTTATTCTTTTTTTATTTTTATGTGATGAGCAGATGAGTTTGGGTGAAGCCAGAGAAGTTTGTCAGCATTGGTGGATGAAAGAAGCATTGGATATATTTGTTGACAGGCTAACCGATGATTTTTTTTCATTCTAATTCAAATTAGACATGATGCTGGAGAGATCATCATGCAAATACAAATTGTTCTTTCTTTATTTTTTTTTATTTTTTTTTGGTGAATGGAAAATGACTGTTCCAATTTGTGAGCAGAAGATAAAAGTGGAATGTCGTCAGGGAGGGAGACAGAATTGTAGAGAAATTAAAGAAAAATATTTGATTTGCACTTTCTCTTTTGTTTTCACATTGTTTTTTGTTATAAGAATATGGCTAAATTAAAAAAAAAAATTAAAGGATACGTGATGTTACATGCTTTGAGTTAAAACTCCTATTCCGTTAAAATTTTCATAAAAGTTGTTTTTATCTTATCCAACTTTTTTTTTTTGTAATATGTCATTAATAATAAGTCTTTTCATTTAATATAAATAAAAATAAGTCTATTATAATTTTTTATTTAAAAAAAGATAGGATCAAATAAATCCTTTACATGCATTTTAAGTATTTTTATTTTTAAGACATTCTATTTATAAAGTTCATGGTCAAGAAAATATTTTTAATCCCTTTTTTCAAAAAATATTTTATATTTTTTTAGGTATTTAAAAATACTTAAAATTATATGTCAGTTGCAAAGGGTTATTTTTTAAAATGACATGGTATATAATAAAAAAATGGTTAAAACTGTAAATGGTAAAACCGTTAACTTTAACTGCAATCTTAACGATAGGAGAGTTAAGAGGCAAAACATGAAACATTAGGAGTCCTTAATTTAAACTTTCAAAGATCAGAGATGTTATGTTTGCAACTGACTCAAAGTTTAGGATTTTCTATAATTTAGCCTAAGAATATCAACGACCTATATATATACTAATAATTTTAGAATCATGGAAAAATACCAAGCACCGGTTTAGATTGACTTTGTATGGAATTATTGCTGACCTTTTGCTATAATCAATGTGAAAGCTAATTAAGGAATGAACTTAACTGTAATAAGCATTTTATATAGGGTAAAATATATGTTCGGTTCTTTATGTTTATTTAAGTTTGGTCTTTTAAATTTAAAAATTGTATTTTTAATTATTCTTTGTTAACACTTAAAATTAAGAAGAAAATGCACTACGGATGATAAAGAAGTTCTTGCAGAAGCAATAGTAGTTCTCGCAATGAAAGCAGTCCTATATTAGTCTTCATAGTTCACGTTCGTGACGTGATTCAATAACTTAAAATTAGGCAAAATCAATCCGGGGTCCCTTGTAGGTAAAGCCGGGAATTTGGGCGGGCCGAGCTTAGCCTGTTTAGGCCTGCGAGAGAAAAATACCCTATTTTTTAAAGCCCGGCCCTTGAGGTATCGGCCCGCAGGCTTCACTTTTTTCAAAAAAATTTCCCACTTTTGAGTCTATATTGCTAAGTAAAACAATTGACCTATAATAAAAAACATAAATATGATCTAAATTATGTTTAAATATCAAGCATTAGTGCATTACCAACTCAACAACTCATAAATTAAATATCAAGTCTACAACTAAAAGTCATACCACAATTAAATAGAATATTCCATAAGGTCAACATAAAGTCTATTGTCTACACATCATAATTAAATAAATTACTACATAAAGTTCACATACAATAATTAAATAAACTACTATATAAAGTCGTAAACAAGAAAAGTGAAAGCCATACACTACGTTAAACATTAAGATATAGTGTCATTTTCATTTTCTTCGCCATTATTACTAATAATCAACATCAAGGACATTTGATTGTGTTTCACTATGAGTATGCTCTCCTTATTGTATAGCAAAAATATCAAATTTTTCCTATTATTTGCTTTTATTAATATTATTAATTAACAATATAGGTAAATAAAAAAGGAGGAAAATAAGCGGGCTTAAACGAGCCGACGGGCTAGCCCGTTTAAGCCTGTGTCCCTTTTTTGCCTCCAAAATCAAAGCCAGGCCCTCCTTAGGCTAAGGCTTAAACAGGCTTGCCCGAATTCATGACATTACTTGTAGGACACATAATATAGGTGAGGTCCCATAAAATTCTGAAATTAAAGTAGGGTCCCAAGAGACTTTATTTCTTTTATGTTCCAAAAGAAATTGACATTTTTGCCCTCCTTATGATTAACTAGTGTTGAATACCATGTAAGTTGTGTCCCTGAATTGTAGGTGGTGCCTAATGACAGTTGTGAAATGGATCTGTTAAAATTGGTTATGTTATGAAACTTGTTATGAGTGCCCAAAACATTGTTACACATGCCCAAAAGGTTGTTACAAAAAGGCCAAAAATTGTTATAGTGATAAGGTCATTTGTTTTACATGTGTGACAGTCATAATCTTCCGGATTAATAATAAATAACACTTTGCACGTCTCTTTTTTTGGACTTTTCACATCTCTTTTTGGTGGGACGTAGATAAAGAAGACGTAGAAAGTCGGAACTTTCCACGTCTCATTTTAAATAAGACGTGGAAAGTGGCCACTTTCCACGTCTCACATTTAAAATGAGACGTGGAAAGTGCCCAGTAATAACTTTCCACGTCTCTTTTTAAAAAATAAGACGTGAAAAGTCTCACTTTCCACGTCTCTTTTTTAAATAAGAGACGTGGAAAGTCTTTTTTTAAAAAAAAAAGATATTTTTTTAATTAGGATGATTAACCCAATATTTTATCTGATATTAGAAATACAACACTTAAAATGAAACAAAAATGAAATAATTTTATTATTTATATCCAAACTAATGTTACAAAAATGTTATAATACTACTTTCATCCTAAAATATGGGATAGAAATACACCTTCAAGATGAGATATAGAATATTTGAACCCAAAGAACTAAGAAATATATCACATTCAGTTAACTAATGGATCAAGCATAGATTTGAACTTGGGTGGATAACCTTTAGTTCCTTTTCAGCAAAAATCTCATGTTTCAATAACAGCTTTCTCACTCTCTCAATTGGTTCACGCTCCTACAATAAAAAACAACCAAGAGAATAACATTAAAAACAAACTCAAAAAAAATAATCTGGTATAGATTCTTTTATAGTCCAGTTTGGCACACACCAAAGCATACAAGGAAGTGACAACTTCAGACTTTCATGCGCTGAATTTTACTTTAATGTATATCATAAACCATGTTCTCAATTTTCAAGATGCAAACTTCAAGTAGAAAAACAAGAAAAAAGAAACATGACCAAGTTAAAGTACAATTTTACAGTGATCATGACACTCTCTCTTTGAAAAATATTGGAGATATGAACACCCAAAAGATGACGTCATCCAGCAAGGAGATATTATGAAAACAAATGAAAAAAACATAATTCCTGTGGATTATAAATATTGCTCATTAAAGTATGTATTGCAAGTAAGATATAGCCCAAAATGAAGAGAAAAACTCACAGGGACCATATATTTTCATGTATAATTTGAGCTTGCTATTTCAAGCGATCAGGTTCAGATCCTGGCACCTCATTATCTGATTTAGGGAAAACCCACCCCATATGTTCATCTGTTTCCTTGGTTCTTCCCCAAATGGGTTTGACAGACTGAATATTCAAAAAGGAAAAATAGGATAATTTTGAATTATTCTGGCCATTCTAATTCAAACACATAGACAAATCTCAAAGATCACCCACCGAGAAACTGATGGCTTTGTCAAGTCCTTCATACAATTTCATAAATATATTCCTCATTCGTCCCCTCCATTGTAAAACAAACTCTTCTCTAGAGGTTCTTCATAGATAAATAATGCAAGAAAACATTATTAGAAAGTAAATGGGACCTGCAAATGCTGCAAACAGTAGAAAAGATCAGCCTTAATTATTAGTCTTCTCCTTTAGATGCATTTCTATATTCTCCTGTCAAAAAGTCCTGAATGAAAGGAGAAGTTAATAATAAATAAATATATCAAATACAGTCACTCTTGACTCTTCCCCGTAATTTTTACTTTCTTTTTTCGCACAACTGACATGATCCATTATTGCAATCACTCTTGACTCTTCCCCAAAATTTTTACTTTTTTTTTGCACAACTGACATGATCCATTATTGCAGTCACATGTAAGTGTTCATGTTAGGAAATACCATACACTTTATCAATTCCATCATTACAAAGTATTCTGTTACTGTATTCAGAACAAATAATATAAAACAACCAACTCACATTTCTTCCCTTTTTCTTTTAATGGGAGGTAAATGAAGATAAAATTGAAATCATGTTAAAAGTGTAATAAACACTCCCATTGCTTCTCATCTATAAAATGTTACTATAGGAATATTGGAAAGAGAGGCAGTCACAAAATGTTTCTTCTACACATGATTTTGAAGTTCATTATGAACACCGAAACATATAATGAAACAACAGTTTGTTCGAAAAGCAGGAAAGGTTACTTAAATCAAGTGAAAATATGCTATGCATACCTGGACAGTCATTATGAGGAGTATCTTGAATGCAAAAATACTTCAGATTGAAAAGTTTATTTACTGAGGTAGGAATAGAAGAATGTTCAAATTGTGAACTTGGTGTTGGCCCATCTGGTTCACGAATCACTGCAACAAAAAAATGGAGTCAGCATGAACTTAGAAAGCTGCCAAAACAATACAGAATGCAATAGATTACAGAATAAATAAATTAAATCTATTAAACTTGGTAAATATGGGGACAAGTAACATATGACAAATTAGTTGATGTTATTCGAAATCTGGCATCCAGTAAGGTCACTACCTAAACATCTAATTCATTTCTGGTAATGATGAGTGTTTCTTACTCAGATCAGAAATTAATGTTAGCATAAATGTACTAAGCAGAAATCACAATGGAGTAATTTCTCTCACAGCAAGCAAGGTATACAGGAACTAGTAGTTCTTTTTACTTCACTCTTCTGAACTAAAGAACCAAACTTACATGGCTTATCACCGTAAATATCTGTGGGAAGGAAGAAAATCAGCAAGACTAGGATTAAGAAGTGAACTTCAAAGCTTTAACAATGCTTACAAGTTTCATATTAGTCTCAAGGTATAGGCCTAAAAAAATCCCTGAGAAAAAGGAAACAGAACAAGAATTTCCATGAAGACAAAACTAAATTTAACTGTAGATTTACTCATGCACGAAAACGTCTATACCTTCCAAGAAAACAACAAAAGCATACAAAACTTAAGTGTGGGCCAAAAGCAAATTTTTTGGCATATATAAATTAGGGATACAGCCAAATCGAATCTAGAACAGAAGGGGTGACTATAAATACACCTAGCAACCAGCAAAAGCACAAAAAATCCTACATATTGCGAAGATAATCAACAACAAAAAGGGAAAATTGGATCAAATCATGATTTAAGAAGTGCCCAGGACACAAAAACAGCGGACAATTAACCACATCTGGAAAAATTCTCAGCTTATTCGGAGGAATGCAATTAATTAGTAGACAACCGATCAAAGCTTTACTTTCAAAATCTGACACTTTTTGGGAGACTATAAGCACCAAGCAAGAAGAATGAGTTTGCATTACATCGTCAAGTTTTTACCTTTGATTTCAGAACGAGAGGAAGCTTGAACCTCAGATGTGTGTGCCTATATAAATAAAAACTAACACAAAAGGGAGAGTTGAGAACAAAATAGAAAAGCACGATCTGAAAGAAATAATGAGTTTGCGTGGATAAATTTTCTTAATACGATCCGGAAAAAAATTTCATGGGAATAATGAGTTTTTAGTGAACATGAAAACCTACCATAACAGTGATCTCCCCCCCCCCCCCAAAAACCCCAAATCCAATCCATTCGAACTCTCTTCCAAAACGCTATTCTGAAAATCAAATATAAGAATGATTATACTAAAAAATTTAAATTTAAGCATTTTTTATCCACAATTAATTATAAAATTACCTTTTAGATTTGATGAGTCATCATTTTCCGTTAAATAAAGCTAACGGTGTTAGACAAAAATGATTAAAAATGTACTTTTCAAATATAAAGGACTAAAATGAAACTTAGTGTTAACATAAAGGACTAAAAGTGTACTTTTCAAACATAAAGAACTAAAATGAAATTTGGTGTAAACATAACAGACTAAAAGCATACTGTAGCTAAAATTATATTTATGAACATAGTAATGTAAAACTCTAATAAATATAAAATTGAAAAAAAGAAAAACAATCACAATAAATTATAATAATTAGTCAACCACAATAAGAGGAATATTATGATCTAAATTAGGTTAGGAAAATATGTTATGCATATAATTTTTTGAACCAAATGTTATACATATAATTGAAATCAAATTTTGTTTATATTTTCCTCCTATAAGCTTTTTCGGTGTTCAAAATTTTTCCGTCCCAGTCGTGCCGTCTCGATCCCGGGTGTTTTGGGAAGGGACAATAAGGTCCCAAAATTTTTTAGGACGGGACAAATTTGACCCCAACCCATCTTGAGGTAAATTTTATAAATATAAATCTATTGTCATATTTATAGACCTAGTATAAGCCTAATATGTATGAAGATCATTGTCATGGAAACCCAAGGCTTATAGCATGATTTTGATTATCTGTTTAGGAAGTTTAGGAGGTGTAATAATGTGACAATTGGACTATTTTATTTTGATTCAAACATTTTGCTGAAAAGTAATCCAAGTGGGATAATTGGATGTGTAGGTTTAATATAATATTGTTGTTTATAAGTAATATTCAGATGCTAAGTACGTAGGCTTTTATCTGGACAATTGTTATCCATTAACTTGATCATTTTGAAAATTCATCTTTATGTACGGTTTTGTTTTATAACTCTTGTATTCCCTGCTAGTTGAAAGTCTTATTATTTGTTTTTTATGTTTGCATATATGAATTAAAGAAGCATTGAAGAACAAAGTTTTCTAAAGAAGAGCATACTAGAAAAACCCAAAACTATATAGAAAAAATTAATGAAAAGAGCAGGACAATCCCGTCACGTCTAGGATAGGGATAATTTGGGGATAAGATGTGACACGGGACAGGAATCCTATCCTTGAACACCCCTATTTTCTTGAACCCCAAGTATCAATCTCTCAAAGTTTATAAATTCCAAAAGGTTTTTATCCATCAGAAACAACTTCATAATTTTTTATTAACAAATTCTAAATCAATACTTGCTGCCCAAGCAATTGGCTAAAATAAACTAACTAACTACTTTTGCAATTTTTCTCCTTAATCTAAAGCTTATTTTTTTGCCTGATGTTTTATATTTTCTATGTTGCAGGAATTTTTTGAATAATGAAACAGGCCAAAATGTTTACTTCATTGGAAATGATATTTTCTTTGTAGAATGATATGTTTCTGAAATCACGAATGATCAAAGCTTTCATTGTGTATTTTGCATTAGTCTTTGTCTATACATAGCCGTGAGGATTTTTTTTATTTTTGTTTTTTCTTTCTTATAATTCATTTTTGTGAGCATGTCTTGTTGTGTTGTTCATGCAAATAAGCATTATTCATTTACCTTGAAGGAGCTTGGATTATTACTTTGATCAGGTTAGTGTTTTTGTTTATCGCTTTTGCACAACTTCTTTTTGGCATTTCACCCATGATACGCATGAATTGGTATCGAACCTGGATGTGATGACCACAAATTAGTATCAAACCTAGATGTGATGATAACAATTTATTATCAGAGCTTAGGAGTTGACACGTAGTTCTTATACTAATTGATAGTTTAAGTGAGATGTAGAATCTTAGCCTTAAACAATGATTAGAATTTTGAAACAAAAGCGATGACATGTGCTATTTAAGATAACAAATGATGAAGCTAAAGTTGAAGATTTTGATTTATGGTGATAAATAATGAAGTTGAAGATTTAAATTTATGGTTATGGATGATGAAGTTGAAATTGAGGTTGAAGATATGGATTTATGTTGGTGAATGATGATGAAGTTGAAGTTGAAGATTTGGATTGGTATAAGGTGAATGATGAAAATGAAGATGCTAATTTGGTTTGGTATAATGAACATGATGAGAATATGTTTTTAAGGGTTGAGAATATAATTTTCATACATTTTAAAACTAAATTAAATGTGATTTTGGGTGTCACCTTTTTCTTTTACCCTGAATTATTGTGATATAAATATAAATTATACGATATTTGTATCAATTTATTATCACTTACATTGCATATATCAACTGAAAAATTATTAGAGGGAAATAAACTACAGATGAAAAATTGCAATCTTACTCCTCTTGAATAGCTTAACAACAATTTGTTTCTTTCAATATATTATAAAAAACATCATTGCATTTTGTTTTAAATATAAGAACTTTGTTTTATTGGGATAAGGGTCAATTTGACCCCGGAAGTTTTGCCTTAGGATCACTCTGGACCCGGAAGTTTTTTTGGATCAATTTAACCCCGAAAGTATGAAAAAGGTATCAATGTGGCCCCTCCTTGACGGTATCCCCGGGTTTAAATTGATACATTTTTCATACTTCCGGGGTTAAATTGATCCAAAAAAAACTTCCGGGTCCAGAATGATCCTAAGGCAAAACTTCCGGGGTCAAATTGACCCTTATCCCTTGTTTTATTTGTCATGTAAAAATTGTGGCACTAAAAAAATATTGATAATAAATTTATCCATATAAAAAAGAAATGCCACATTAGATGTTAAATAAAATATTATTCGATCATAGCAGTAAGTGTCATTAACTTTGTACATATCAGTCTTCACTGTAATAGCTCCTTGTCAACTTCTTTTCCGTTAAATTATTAGAATATAACGAAGATTTAAAACCTCAGGTAACACATATTTAAAATAATATCATCCATATATGTACATTCTAACCATTACATGACCATTTATTAGTTGCATTTAATATTTTGGTTGCTTTGATTCCAAAATTATAAAAACCTCTAAGGGTTGCATATACAAAGAGTAATGTTGAAAGAAATGATATTAAACATGCTAGAACAACCACTTTGTCGCACAATCAGTAAATCTCCCACAGCGATGCGGCATTCAAGACTAGTGCTAACGAAGAAATAAGAAAAAAATAATTTGGATTAAATGTAATATTTCACAATGATATAATAAATACTTGAAACCCCTTATGTTGCACAATGACATCAAATTAAAATGCCATATACAGCATATAATTAAGAAACCTAATTTCAAGAAAAATTAAAATGCACGGTCAACTGTAATCCTCTTGAGTTGAAACTAATTTGGTTTCCTTTTTTTTTTTTTTTTTTGACCTAGAAGGCTAGAACTGATTTGATTTCCTTCAAAAAAAAAAAGGAAAAGGACATAAAATAAAATTGATATATATGCCCAAAGCAAAATTTGGTGAGAAATTATTTCCTGGTTTCACAAGAAATATATGTGCAGAGTAAATGAGAAAATTTCAAGAAAAATTAACTAAAATTAAATGTGATAGCTTTTTTTCCACAAATGTAATTGTTCTACAACTGATAAGATAAACCTAAGTTAATATTCGCATCACCTAGGTTATCATGCACAATTAGTAGTATACTAAGCGCATTTTATTAAATAAAATTTCTTGGTTCCTCAGTTACATTGAAAATAGGTATTATTTGATCAATCAACACTAAAAATGTGTTATTAAATGCATTTCTACATAACCCGGTTTTTTTTTTTTAAAAAAAATCCTCCCTTCACGTACTTGCCATTGTTGTCCATAATCTTGATATCTCCATTGATTGAATTATGACCCGCCCTTTTATTCTTATAATTTCAAATTAGTTTTGACTTTAAATCTAGAAATTTGGAAGTCCAATTATGGAAGTTTTTTTTTTAAAAAAAAAAAAGGAAAAGAAACCAAACTAAGAACTCGATCAAATATGGTTTCAAAAAGGCATATCATAACTAATGCAAATGATCCAGATGAGAAACCAAAATAAGAATTTTGTAATTAGATAAGAAATCGTGAGTATTTTCTATTTGCTTCAATAATGATAACTGTACTCTGCAACTGATCCAAATTATTGGCAATTAATGCAAAATAAATCGCTTAACTTTTTTATTTAATATTGTGTGGAAATTCACATTGCATTAAATAATATGGATTAAAGTTTTTGCAGATCTATGTCCAAACATTCAATGTAAAATATAAATATTTAAAATAATAAAATGTTAAATATACTAACTTTACTTGTTTTTATTTGATTAGACTAAGTATAAGAAATAATATTATATTTTGGGCCTCCTCTTCTTATTGATTCTAATAAATTAGAAGAGAAAATTATGCTAATCAAAATTAAGATATTTAAAGGGCGAAATACATAATTGAATGTGCACCTTAACAATTAAATCAGGATAACAAAATTATGATTGACATTTACAAAATCACATATCTCCACAATAAATTTATGATCGATCTTAATATCATATAAACTTCATTAAAAATTACACATAAAGGTAAGAGTAAAATACACACAATTCCCCTCTATTTTGTTTAATTACAGAAGCCTCTCATCTATCTTAAAAACGTATAAAAACCTCCCTTCAAATCAAAATATATATTACACAAACCTCTCTCCTATTTTTGAGATTCCATTTCCATCCACCCGAACCGTTAGTTGATTGTTAAGTTTGACTTTTAAACTTTGTTTGGACCAAAATGCCCCTTTTAACATAATAATTATTTAAACATTTATATTTGTAAAAAAAATATTATTTATAAAATAAAATAATTCTCACATATTTTCTTTCAAATTCACGCACATATTTTTTTTAAAATCTCTGATATGTCTAATAATTTTTTTTATTTTTATTTAAATCATGAACTCTTAGAATTCCAATTTTTTAATACATTCATTACAAATTATTTATTTTAATTTCTTTTAAATTACCAAAAAATATTTCAAATATATTTTTATTCATAGTATGGTACAAATGAAATAAATTGTTTTACATTATATAATTGATTTAAGTTTATAATTAAAAATTCATAAAACATAATTTTAGTTACAAAGTCTAAAATTTTTTAACCAAAGACATTTACTAAAAGAAAAAAACTGAATTTTGTATAAGAAAGAAAAAATTCAATTTATAATCAAATTGTGATTACTTAATTTTATGCTATCAACATTAGTTAAAAAACTACTTACAAAACTAAAAATAAATAAAAATAAGAAAAAATTAACAATTCTTCAAAACAATTTTAGCAAAAAATGTGTCGACAAAACTAAACGTACTTATCATATGAAAAAGTCTATATAATATCCAATAAATTTGAATTTGACGTTACAAATGAAAACTAACAAAACAATTTATGTGGCCAATTTATGTACAGGTTTGGCAAATAAAATTGATTCAATAAAAACAATACAGACTCGTCAAATATGCAATGATCTACATGTACAGGCTCGGTAAATAGCAAATATGCCATCACAAATTTGTCCATATGTGGCCATAAGAATCAATTTTAGCAATAGCTTATGCATTGGTAATAATATTGGGGGAAAGAAAGTTCGATGATGAATATATTTGTTAATTCCATTGTAGGAAAGAAAGTTCAACTGCCATTGAACCTTCGCTACTTCTTTGTCGTCAATGCCGTCTTTTTATTTCTGGATAGTAATATAATTTAGGGTTTTATTTATAATGAAGGGTAAAATGATAAATAAAATATAAATTTAATTTAAGAAATATGTTTTTAGAATCTTCCTAACGGTGTTAACGGATTGAACTAAATTGTATGTTTTCAAAATAGAGGGGAGGTTTGTGTAATAAAGGTAAAACATAGGGGAGTTAGTACATTTTTCTCCAAAGCTATAAAACTGAGCTCTGTCTCTTTGTTTTCGAGATGAGAAATTCTTAGGTACTCTGGGAGTACCATGTAATCCATGCTCTGGCCAATAGAAAAGCTCCAAATCGCATTGTAGGACCCATGCTTCTCACACTATTTTATTTCTCTTCTTTCTTCCTGACGCGCGCGTTCATACACACTCCCTATTTCTAAATTTATCTCTCACATGTCCCATCACCTCACACACACACACTCTCACTCTCCTCTCCATCTCCATCTCCCTCAATCTGGCAGTCTCAGACCCTCTATCTCACGCCTCCCCCTTCATGTTTTTTTTTTCTTTTAATTGAAATTCCCCTTCATGTTTTGGTTCTTAAAAAACTTAAGGTTAATTTAAATTATAAATTATAATTAGCTATAAGAGATTTGAAGTCTATTTATTATCATTCTTAATATTTTATATGCATTTACATTTAATTAAAATGATGTGAGCAATTAATTAAAATTTTAATCTTTTTTCATTTTAAACATACACCTTAGAAAATAGCATTCTGCCTATATATCTTTTTTTGCACTGCACATGGATTTAAAAAGTATATATTATATCTGGAACTTGATTAATTTGAATAGATTAAGTAAGCTATGTATACTTCTTAATTATAGCATATCATGTTGTTCTTATCTATAAACTAGTTTACAGAAAAAAATTAATGTAAATTAATTTATAAATAAATTATTTACATTTCTTAGATTTTTTTGTAAAAAAATCAATTAAATCTTATATTTAGAAATTAAGGGAGTATTATTTTAATATTCACTTGTACATAAAAATAAAATTGGAAATATTGATCAATTTTTTTCATATTTAATGCATAACTAACACTACTTGTATGTGAAATTAGTTAAAATGGACTTATAAATACAAATAAAATGGTATGTTATATTATTTTTTGAGAAACTTTTCTATATCATTAGATTACATATGTGTTTATAAATTAGAAAAATTAATTTAATAAAATAAAAATAAAAATTATAGAAGGAACAAAATGATATGCTATAATGAAGAAGTATATATAGCTTCCTTAATTTACTCAAATTAATCAAGTTCCAGAGATAATATATACTTTTAAAATCTATATGCAGTGGAAATAAATATACAAATAGAATGCTATTTTCTAAGGTGTATGTTTAAAATGAAAAAAATTAAAATTTTAATTAATTGCTCACATAATTTTAATTAAACGTAAATGTTTAAAATTAACCTTAAGTTTTTTAAGAACCAAAACATGAAGGGGGGTATTAAAAAAAATGAAGGGGGAGGCGTGAGGTAAGGGGGTCTGAGAGTGTGTTGAGGGAGATGGGAAGGAGAGTGAGAGTGTGTGTGTGAGGTGATACGACATGTGAGAGATAAATTTAAGGGGGTGTGTATGAACGTGCGTAGTGGAAGAAAGAAGAGGAATAAAATAGTGTGGGAAGTATGGGTCCCACAGTGCGATTTGGAGTTTTTCCATTGGCCAGAGCATGAATTACATGGTCCTCCCAGAGTACCTAAGAATTTCTCCCTATGAGGCATCCACTCACCACTTTCCCAATCCCCCCTCTTTGTCAGCCTCACAGAAAACCACCATTCCTCCTTAGCTTCCTCTTCCTTCCACCGCCACATCTGGTGGTGGTCAGATATTCGATGAGCTAAGCTTGATCCCGCTACAGCACTCTAGCCGTCTTCTGTCCTAGTCCTAATGCGGGACTGAACCTTTTTCTTTTTTAATTGGTTAATGTTTTAGTTTTTCGGCCAACACATCATAAAATACACTCCCTTCCTTCCTCAATATATATATATATATATATATATATATAAATATAAATATGATATATTCAAGGAGATAGATTTATTTCTAAATATAAGATATTTTTCTATTTTTTTTCTTCATATTTTTCCTAAATCATCTTTTTAATACTCCTCAATAATAAACAAGTAAGAGAGGGAATATATAAATAAGGGCATGTGGTTAGGTTATTTTGATAATATCATGTGATTTTAATTAACCTAAATTATATCTTAATACAATCAAATTAAGTAAATATGTCTTATATTTAAAAACAGAAGAAGTATTTACTTGAAATATTATATTTACATAATATATTTGGTTACATATAGTAGCATCCTACTTTTAAAAAATATATTTACAATATATTCTACTACATATAATTTTTATATATAAGGTGTTGTATGGAGGCAATATGAGCTTCCATACATCACCTCGTGTTCTATCCAAGCATACTAACACTCAGAGTAGGGCAATGGCATTTTCTACGACCGACTATTCTGATGCAAAAGAGCTTGGGTGATGTCTTTTCCCTTGATATTACTCAAGGCCAGTTTGTTTGAGAATTATTTTATTTTATTTTTTTTGAAAAAATGGTGATTTTAGTTAAAACAAACATGATGGGGAAGTTTTTGCTGTAAAAAAATGCAGTTTTTGGGAGCATGAAACTTATTTAAATAAGCTGAAAATGGATTTTTTTTCCCCCAACAAAACCTTCTTGATTAGCGTTCCCCTATAATTAAACCGGCATCAAGTATATATTTTCCTCCAAATGAAACAGTATGAAGTATATAACCCAGTAATGGTCCATTCCAACCGATGAAAAGTGTTGAGAGCACTAGACCTTCTACGTTCTCATCCCTGCAACTTGACATTGCATTATTTGATTACAAAATCGTCGATCCATGCTTAACCAAGAGCATCTTTTCTTTAGAGTCACTTTGGAGCGATCATGTGAATGTCTCTCTCCACGCCATTGTGCATTGACTAATTATAATAAACTAAATATTCTACTTAATATCATATATTTATGGTACCGTTCTTAAGTTTTATTTTAAAGAAAATAAATAAATAAATATATAATATATCTGGGACTGGACGTGAAGGTCCCATTCTCGTCCTGAAAAATAACTTTGTTACGTTCTGGTTTGTCCCGTCCCAAAAATTACAGTCCCATCTCAAAATGGCCAACAACAGGATTAATGTTTAGGAAAGAAAAAATTTGAACACCTCTATTTTTTATGTCAATTAGCTGGCAAGCGCAGCAAGATCCAAGGAAGAAGGGAAAACAAAATTGGAGAAACAATTACCTGGCAAGCACAACAGGATCCCAGGAAGAAGGAACAGCTTGAAGAACCTCTTTAGACAAATAAGGATCGGAAGATAACGATCAAGAATATGAACATTGAACAGACCGATGAAATAGCCATCAAGACCCAAATTTTTGTAGTCATTGCATCGATTCCCCACGAACTTCTGTCAAACCCAAACATCAAATTGGAAAATCCGGACGGAATCTTCCTCGGAATCGAACTTCTCCTGTTGAATAACTCCGGCACCAGTCATGAAAATCCATATCACCAAAGTTAATTCAGTCAGTTTGATGGGAGATCTCAACATTTATACTTTAACTCATCTTTTCCAATGTGAGAATTCTAATATTTTTGGTACTCTTTTTTTTCCCTCTTTTTTCTCCAAGTTTTTATCTTTTCATTTTTTTCATAGGATTGTACTTTTTTTGGGGTAGTCCCAATCCAAAAGCCTCAGACTCAGATTGTATGTTCATTTTTTTTTCTTGGCCTTATACATTTTTTTTTAATTTCAGAGTCCTAAAGTCCACAATATATATTTTTCTTTTTATTTAATATTTTTTCTTCTTGAGTTTGTGTTTGTCTTTCTATTAAATTGACTTAGTAAATTTGATGAGACTTGCCTCAACTCAACATTATGTATGTACAATTCATCTTTAAATATTTCAATGTATGAGACTTTGATTGTTTAATTTTTTTTAGGGGAGGATTGCATTCACTTATTAACCGTAGTTGTTTCACTTTTCATTGACATGTAGTGTGACTTGTTTTATATAAATAATTTTTTAATCCAAATGCAATTCTCTGTTTTTTTTTTAATTGCATAGCTACTCCTCCCTTGTTTATATTTTGATATAAAATTATGAGCAAATATTTTATTATGACTAGAAGCATAGAGAAATATACATCAACTTATTGAAAGTAAATGGTAAAATTATTATGAAGTCAAAAGGACCACAAGATACTATGAAAAGTATCAAAAATAATTATAATGTCTAAGACATTTCATAAGTTGTGGGGAAATGATTCGTTAAGTCTAGAAAGGTATATGATAAGCGAGTTTTGTTTAGTGTTTAAATTATGAAAGACAAATTACAATAATTCTTTGATATTGTATAAGTTTTTTTTTTTTTAGTGGTGATGAAATCACACTGCTTCTTGAGGGGATATTTCACCAAATCTTTTTAAACTTGATTTTGCGCTTGCTACCTTGACATTGCAATTTTATCACCAAATTAAGAAAGGATGATATATCACCAAAATATGTGGATCTCACAAAGAAAGAAATATTCAAGTAACCTTACAATTCATCTTGGATATGGAAAGGGCTACTGTCATGTGCGGATCTAATTCTAAACAACCTTGAATGGAAAGTAGGGAATGGCAATGACATACCTCTCAACCACCCCTTGTGGTGGCCCATGCAATTGAGTTCATCTACTTTGTCACACAGTGATAAAGTTAAAGACCTGCATACAACATGCCCCTGGTGGCCATATAAATGGAATTCCCATTTAATTAGACTTCTCTACTCTCCTGACATTGCCAATAGAATTATGGCTGCATCTCTGTCTCATACTAATAAGCTAGACCAACTAATTTGGAGAGGCAGCCCCTCAGGTAATTATTCTGCAAAGGAAGGATTTAAATGCCTTACTCCAACCATCATTCATTCCCCGGACGGAATGTTCTGGAAATTTCTTTTGTCTATATCATTACCTCCAAAATAACTTTTGTTTACATGGAAATTGATGTCAAGATGCATACCATTTAGTGATGTGTTGAGGAATCACCACCTACCTACCATCATCTACTGTATCTTTCGTTGTCAATGCTTGGAAACATTGGAACATTTGTTCTTTCTTTGCCCATTTGTCAGGGCTATCTGGTTTGGATTACTTGTTATATGGCTAGAGTGGGAGAACTTGAATTCATTCTGATCATGGCTTTTTTCAGTCTGCCTACTAGGAAACAATGACAACTAATCTAACTCAGTAGAACATATTATTTTACTTATCAATCATCTTTGGATGTATAGGAATACATGTATGCATCATGGTGGTGATCAATCTCCCTCTAAATTGATCAAGCAAATTAAGCAAGCAATATCCTTCAACTCAATTGTTGATTATGCTTCGACAACATCCGGAAAAATGAAATTTACTGGACAAATCCTGTCGAACTATACAACTCCTGCGTTCTGGATGGTAAAACTACTTAAATGCAAAAAGCATAAAACTTCTTACTGCAGGTCACAAATCTATATGGGATCCCAGCTAATCCATACCTTCATTTGGCAAAAAGATAAAACTGCTCTTACAGGTTTTACTCATAGATGCTTGCGTGCATGTTTACTGTGGATTTGCTCGAGTAACCTAGTCAGGAATTATGAAGCTTTATCTATTGTCCCCAACTGTGGCCTCATTTTCTCTCTTGGTCAACAACAAGAAGCAAATTGCGACATAATTCAGAAGGACATCAGGAAGCTATTATCAACTTTTGTTGAAGTTTGTTATATCAAAGAAGAGGATCCTACCAATTTTAATTCCTATGTTTTTGCTTTTCAATGGTCCAGCTATAATTATTTAGTTATTTATAACCTGTACTTTGTAATAGTTTTAAATTAATTAATGGAAGAGTGTCTTTGAATAAAAAAAAACAAAGAAAGGATGATATATGAAATCAAATACACCAAAAGATAATTATTAGTCTTATCATGGAATTAATTAGTTAGAGTATTACAAGAGCTCTTCCACAAATACAAACGGTAACCATTGGTTTTGCATTGGAGCTGAGCAATATTATTGGAGCTCTTTCACTGAGTTTTACTGAGCAGGTTTGAAGCTTTTTTTATTGTATTTGTTTAATTAAGTTGCTTTATTTCTTAATTGATGCATGGTTTATGTGCTTATTTTTATTTTTATATTTTCCTAGATTCATGCTTATTTTGTTTCTTATTGATATTTATTGCACTGAATTTTCACAATTTCTTTCTACCTTATTATTTATGAGTGTGAAAATTGTTTTAAGAAAAATGGATGATTGACATATATGGGTTATTGTTTCTCTACTATTTGCTACTCTTTGAAATAAAATAATACAAATATCATTCATAAATCAACACTATTAATAGTGTCTTCTACTAGGACTGTTCAAAAAGTTCCTGTCCCGGTCCTGTCAGGACCGGAATTTCCCGGGACCACTGGGATCCGGTACCAGGATCAAATTGAAACCAAGATGGTACCGGGATATGGTCATATATCCGGGATTCCTGGTCCCGTCCCGGTACCATAAGTATAGTTACTTATTTAATTTTTTTCTAATTCAACATGCATTTATTCCTTTATTTTTTTCAATTAATTAATCAAGTCCCTACCCAAATATTATTTTTTTCTTTCTTTACAAGATCATTTAATTATATTGATGATTGATTTATTCAATCATTTAAGGTTTAAGGTTTAACCTTTTAAGATGCACACCTCTTTTTTCTTTTCCATCATTCCACAATCCTTAATGAAGAAGAAGGATCGAAGAAGTAGGGAATTGCTGAATTATTGGCTATTGCTTTGGATTTTAATATTTTCTGAAAAATATTGTTGCTTTGAATTTGAATGTTTAAATTTTCATTATAGACTTATGGTTGTTGTCTTGTTTCGCTATAATATTTTGGAGACTTTATAAGTAGCTAAAAAGGATTTGTTGGACTGAATGATTATTGAATGATTAATCTTTTTTTACACATAAATATATATGTGATATTAAAAAATTTATTATATTATATTATTAGTAACTAAAGTATAAACATACATAGGTGCTTCGTTTTTTTTTTCTTGATAAAGCAGATTGTGTCAAAGTGAATCGGGACATCTCAGTTTTGGTCCATGTCCCGGCCCCGTCCCGAATGGGTCCAGGACCCCTTCAGCACAGGTACCGGGACCAAGACACAAATGGCGCCTCGGCCTTCTTATGGTACCAGGACTCGGATAAAGGGTGTCCAGGTTTCGTCCCGGTACTTGAACAGCCCTATCTTCTACCATAGCAATGTCTTGCACCAATTTATTCACAAATTTAATTATATATATGGTTGTGAATATTACTAAGTAAATTTCATTCATAAATCATTATGTGATATTATATATATTAGAATTTAATTAATTCTATATGACATTTGTAGGGAAAATGTCATATTTATCTCATTTGAATTGAGAAGACGAGAATTTATTTGATTTTATGAAAAAAAATTCATTATGAATGGTTGATGTTGATTTTTTTTTCTTAGACAAATCACTATTATAATATGGTCTAATTGTAGGTATAATGGAAGTCATATTTATAGACGATATTGTACATATTCTTCATTTTATTTTTGCCCCCAAACATTAAAAATTAATAGAATGTCATCTTTTGTGTATCTTGATTGTGGAATTTCTTTATATATCTCTATGTGTTTGAAAACTCCAAGTACTTTATACTTTAAATATGCTTCAAAAGAAATAAATTATGATAAATGAGAAATGGAATCAAATATAAATACATACTATAGGTTATTTATTGAAGAACTTATATGCAACAAAATTGATATAGTTCCTGAAGAGCTATGAATTTTTTTTTTATGGCGGAAGAGGAATCGATCATGAAAATTATGCCTCCATAAATTGATATTAGAGCTTCAATTTGTCAAAGGGTATAAAAAGATAACCCCCTTGGATTAAAATCCATATTTGCATGTATAAAGGAAGTATTTGAGCTTCCATATTAAGTGTAGGTTATTGGCCTATTATATATATTTGTCTTTACAATATATATGAATAGAAGAAGTTTATTGATATGAATCACACTTGAGGGGGAGATTGTTGTAGTACAAGTGTGAGTTAATGTTGAATGTTGAATGAAATTCTATTCATATCATCTCTCACAAAGCCTAATTAATCTTTCAAAATGGATGTCATGTAAGAAACATAATACAATAAAATAGAAGTTTATGATCCAAATAAATTTATTGTTGGTATGACTTGTTTGATCATTCAAGCCATATATATGAAATATCAAATTATTTATTGACATCCATTGAAGAACCAGAAGATTTTTCTTGAATAGTTAACATAATTCAAGAATTATGTTGTGCTGCTTGATCTCAAAGAAAATTTATGATGAAAGGATCACTAGTTGTGATTGGAATGGATCTATATTTCTGGAAATATATCAAACCCATGGGCCCATTCAAATAGCATGTAAACCATACAAGTATTCAAGAAATTTGATAGATGCATTTATAAGATGGTTATGTGTACGATTATTATTAGTTTGCAATCTGAAGTTTGCAAGATTGTTTGAATAAATCATTATGTTGAGTGCACAATTTCCAGATTATATGATCCAGAAATCATACATCAAAGCCTCCATAAATAGTTACATCAATATTTATGAGAACAAAGCTTCTATTTCATCATTGATATGTTGTAGCACTTATTGACATTAAGCCAACAAGATTCTCCTGGTAAAATTGGCTTTTGGTCAGGAGCCAGATAATTTCCATGTCAAAAAATTTTGAATGTGCAATGCATATTCCTATTAATCCACCACAACGTGTATAGATAGATATGTATACAAAGTTTAGATCAATGTTGGGTAAGGCATGAGATCTATGTTGGGTAAGAAACTCCTTCTTCTAGTTTCTAAATAAAACAAAATGATGTTTCGAAAATGGACTTAGGAGACTTATACTGTATGATTATTTGATTGTCATTCAATAAAGTTATCCAAACATGAGGGGGAGAAATCGAGTAGCTGGAAAAGAAAATATATTGAATGCACTATTATTATCAAATGTAGATCCTCAAGTATAATAGTATGAACCAGAAGTTCATCAGATTTTACATTAATGAAGTATCATAAAATATCTGTCGGATATAATTACTGATCTAAATGAGAATTATCGAATCTCATATCTTAAGTGAAAATGCTCTAACAAATGTGACATGCCTGAAGCATGAGAAATCAATCGATTCTAAATGTAAATATTTCGGATAAATAGGAGCTTATAATTAAGATGATCATATTGAAGAGGCAGGCACTTCAGAAGAGTGCAAAGACATAACTAATTAAAAAACCTCAAAGGAGGTACAGGTACCTGAAAATTAACAAAGAGATTTCAATAAGTTCTGTTATAACAAGGAAAATGGAATAAAAAAATAAAGTTGTCGACAACAATTTCGATAATGATATCACGTGATTAAATAAGGATCTTACACAAAAGTATGTCATGAGGAGTGACAAATAGAGGATTGGCCAAAAGAAAAGAAAAGAAAAGAAAATGTGATTATGGTTCAAAATATGTGAAAGTCACTGACCTGACGTTCAAAATCCAGAAATAAAAATTATTATGGGATATCAATATTTATGAGAAATATACTTTTTTACAAAGGCAATGAAGATTGTGATAATGCATATTATTTTGAGGTGGATACAAGTATTCTACAAATATTAGTAGTCTGGCAGTAGGTGAAAAGAAAATATGTGTTAATAATTGTATATATCCCACTTGATGATGAAATTTACCTGAGAATCATTAAATGATTGAAAATTCCATAAGCATATATAAGAATTATCTTACAAAATATATTGTTGCTTAAAAAATATATAGGTTTGTACATTACTTGACCAGTAATTTAAGTTATTAAATTCCATGATGATTTTCAAAATCATGAATAGATGTCTCCCATATAAATATTTGCTAATTTTGTTGGTATTACATGTCACAATTTTGTGGAATAATTAAGCTTTTGCAGGTGCACAATGGATATTGTATTTGAATAAATATATAGATGTGAGATATATCATGGAGATATGCTAGAGGAAAGCATTTTAGCAGAACATGTGATGATAATGCAATTCAACCAAATAAAGCTATATATGCTCAAAAAGCTTTGGACGGAATATGCTTGAAAAATCAGTATATTCAATCGAGACAAAAGGACAAAAGTGATGTAGTAACCGGGGGAAGTAAAATGATTCTGTTCAGGGGGAGGAAATGTTATGCTGTACTATTTTTCACTTAACCAAGGTTTTGTCCTACTGGGTTTTCCTGGTAATGTTTTTAATGAGGCAGCTTTGATAAGTATTGTATACTCTTTTTCCTTCACTGGGTTTTTGTCCCATTGGGTTCTCCCTAGTAAGGTTTTAATGAGGTACAAGTGTTATAAAGTATTGTCTAATGGATGTCCATAACCTCCATCTCTTAGGATCATTTTTCCTATAACTTCCCAATAAATGGCTTGTGGGAGTTTCATTTGTTTAGTACCATTATTATCATATTTACTCTTTTATAACAATTGGAATAGAATTCAATGTGTTGAGGCCTATAAATAGAGGCTATGCCATAAGTTATGAGAATATAGAACACATAAGTGAATGAGAATATTCCCTTGCTCCTTCTCCAATTTCTTGTCTTGTTATTCTATCTTCATCTCTCCATCTTTCATCTTTCTCTAATTTTTATAGCAATTATACAATTGTTGCAGCATTAGATTCGTTTCAAGTTTCAAGCTGGAGAATATTGATCCCTCTCTTATTTGTTTGTCTAAAATCCTTACGTGCCCATCATGTACACGTAGCACGTACATTTTTTACGGCAAGCAAATATACAGAATATATATGGATAAATTGCTCAGCGATAAATTAATTAATCAATCGTCGATCTCGGCCCACACTCTGACTCACATAAACGTCATGATTATATGATATAGAGTAGTACTCCTCCGATCCTAAATATAAGATCACTTTAAATTTTTTTGTGGAAATTAAGGAAATAAATTAGACAACTAAATTATAACATATGTCACATAAAATTAAAACCGGAGGTAGAGTAAATTTTTGCTCGATTGTTTCTTAACCTTGCTATAGTAGTTATGCCTTTTTAGTGCAATCATGTTCCATGGAGGTACTGTGGAATATAGTTTCTCCCATTGTAATCATTATCTCCTATAAATTTTAAAATATGGGATAATTGTATTCTAAAACTCTAAAAAAATCAATATCAAACCAGTCTCATAATTTGTTGATAACAAAAAAAAAAAAAATAATAACCATTGTATGTTAACAAATAAGTATATTGACAAATCATGATGACTTATTTTATATTAATTGTCTAACTTAAACATGAATGCAATTCTTTCTTAAAATATTCATTTTTTTCGTAGCTACATGTTAAACTTTGTTTGGGCTTCCTTACATTATCTTATTTAATTTGTTGCCTTTTATTACAAAAGTTCATTCGTCGCTATTAGTATATATTTAGTTTATTTAATTCTCTATTGCCTTAGTCCATTCAATTTTCTATATTTTTTCCAACATTGAAAGAAAATTTTAGCGGCATGAGGAGGATTCTGAATTTTGTAAAGTTATGTAATCTAAACAAAGGGGAACTAGATCATCATGTCTCATGACCCCCCATCATGTCTCATAACTCTAAACAAAGTTATGTAATCTAAACTTATACTTTGTCATTTCAATAAAGGGCCCACTCTTAGATTTCATAGAGGCGACACACTTACCCATTGTCATAAAAAACTACTCTAATATACATAGAGAAATGCCAAAACTTTAATGTGGCACTCCGTTTGCACAAAAAAGAGAAAGAAAAGTTTTTGATAAAAGGAATGAAATTGAAGGAGATACTTATTTCATGTTTCACCTTGTAAAAGACAGCTTTTTCCGTATTAAAAAAATTGTTCACAGTAAGTTTTATCATTATATTATGAACATTGCTCTTCAACTTGTGAAGTCCATTACATACTAACATTGGAGAAAATATTTGTGTGAAAAAATAAACATAAATAATTAATCACTATTGATTACATGTTTGAGCTAGCTAGGCACGATGGCTAAATTTAAATTAATTCAACAGAGAGTGAATTATATGACGTTTTATCTATGGGCGAATGTGCAAAAATGCCTATATAGTTTGGTCTAAGGTGCACCCAACACCGCGAAGTTTTTTTGGCCCAAAAGTGCCAATGTAGTTACCAAAATAGGTCAAAAGTGCCCTTACCGTCAATATACACTAACGTCGTTAAGTTTTTCAAAGTTAAGAAAAATAAAAGGTGAAAAAATACTCATGAAGTTTGGTCTGAAATACACCAAACACCGCGAAGTTTTATTGGCTCAAAAGTGTTGACGTAATTACCAAAATGATTCTCCTCAATAACTATGCCGCTACTTTATACAAGTATTAGGAAGGAACAAATACACAAGAGGGGGTGAATTTGGTATTTTAATAAAATATTTTTCAAAACTTCAAGTTCAAAATCAATTTTAAAAAACAATTAAGAAAGAAACAGAGTATTGAAATCTTAGGCAAATGCTTGCAGATCAACAGAGTATATGATAAACTCTTAAACTCACAGAAATTTAGAGAAACAGAGTATGAAGATTCAAAGTCCTAGGCAAATATTTGTAGCTCAAATTTTTCACTGTAATTTCATGCTTTAATCTTCCTTCATCAATGGATATATATATACCTTTGAGAATGCAAACGAACTTTGTGCAAAAATTGCCTAAAATTTAAATAATCTGTTTCTTTCCTATCTGTTTTTTAAAATTGCTTTTGAATTTATAGTTTTGAAAAATATTTTATTGAAATACAAAATTCATACCTCCTCTTATATATTTCTCCTGCCTAACATGTGTAAAGTAGCGGCATAGGCACCGAAAGATCCATTTTGGTAACCATATAGGCACTGTTGGGGTAAAAACTTCAAGGTATTAGGTGCATTCAGGACCAAACTTTATATGCATTTTTGCATCTTTTACTTTCCCTAACTTTGAAAAGCTTAATGCCGTTAGTGTATATTAACGGTATAGGCACTTTTGACTCATTTTGGTAATTATGTGGGCACTTTTAGACAAAAAAAAAAAAAAATTATGGTGTTTGGTGCACCTTGAACCAAATTACATGGGCATTTTTACACATTCACCCTTTTATCTACCCTATCCATAAGTTTAAGAAGAAAAAAGTGGATCAGCAGAACATTCATGGGTTAATTTTGTCGGAGCGGAATCTCTCCATTTATGGAGTTGTCCATTTCCCTCCATTTAGTGGGAACGCTGCGTTTCATGCATTTTCATTGTTTTTTTAAAAAAAAAAAATTTTGCTAGCCAATAACCGCTTCTCTCTAAATTTGCCAACCACCCAATTGCAGTTACTCTAATGACCCAATAGTCTCTCCTTTTCTCCCCAGCGGTTCTGCAATATTTTCGATCCCCTTGCTTTGTTCCAATTCTTCATCCTCACTCCAAGTAAAACCCATAAGAAAGAAACACAGAGGAGACCCATCAAACTTGAGCTCTAACTCGTATGATCTAAATTATATATCACCATATTAAGACAAGTAAGAGAAAACAAGTTCATCATGACTAAATCGAAAACGGAAATTATACCTTCATTTAATAAATCATTACCTCGGCTTCGAGATATTCCAGAACGGCGGCGAGATAGTCGGAGCTCCGGTGCCCAAACGCTTCGTATAGCTACCTGTCTTCAAGAACTTTGCGATGAGTTGGGAACTTAGCGAGAAGGAGGAAATGCGACCGGTGAGCAAAGAGATTGGAGGAGGAGGAGGAGGCGGCAACCGGAGGCGGCGGAGTGAACCCGCCACAGTAGCCATTGAATTCGGCGATTCCTGTGTCGTCGGTCTTGTTTGTTGGAACCCTACACAAATATATTTTTTTCAAAAAAAAAACAATGGAAATGCATGAAACGCAGCGTTCCCACTAAATGGAGGGAAATGGACAACTCCATAAATGGAGAGATTCCGCTCCGTAATTTTGTTTCATGTAGGGAAAAAATTCAAAAACTCAACAAATTAACGAAACTTGAACGCGCTTGCGTGGAAAGTCAAAAACTGTGTTTATGATTGTGACGCCATGCGTTGCAAGTGAAGTGCGTGTTCCCCCCATATAATCAACTTGTTCCTCGTCGACCTACCAAGCCGTGTACACTAACTTAGACTGATCTCTTAAGTAAACCACGAAATAGTATTTAAAAAAAGCTATATACTTTATACTAATCATATAACAACAATATATACAGTTATATAATATTCGTTTTTTTTTGTTTGTAGGTTTTGCAAGTCAAAGTTTTGATACATGAAACGACTAATTCTCTCTCCTTTTATATACTCTTTTTGGTCCTAAATATAAGATCACTTTAGTTTTTTTTTGTGGAAATTAAGGTAGCAAATTAAATTAGACCAGTAAATTATAACTTACGTCACATATAATTATATTATAAGTTAGTTTATAAGTAGAATAAATTAATTTGAGGAAAAAAGGTAACTATAGACAATTTAAAGTGATTAATTTTACATATTTAATTTCTTCAAAAAAATCAAAGTGATCTTATAATTAGGACTGGAAGGAGTATATAGCTATATATATATATATATATGATAATCTGTAATTTTAGAGCTTGTTACATCAAAGACAGTCTTCAAAGCTCTATCAACAATTTTTTTTAAAATAAATTGTATTAGAATATTCTATCAATAACTTTGTCGAGTGTTATGTTTAATCTTTTTATACTTGTTTTTAGATAATTCTGCATTGCTTGAACCCCTTTTCACTGATCGATTTTATTTGAATGTAGACAAATCACCTCAAACGATTTTATACAATTTTCTTACAATACGATAATACTACGACTCCACTACATATATATATAGTAAAGGGAAAATTTCATTTTAACCCCATAATAAGGAATTAATCTCATATTTCCCCCAAAACATTCTGAAATTTCACTGCACCCCCAAGGAACTAAAGTGAAATTAAATGTTTCAGCTAAAAGACCAAAATATCCTTATTGAAAGAAGTACAAATGTTTTGGAAATTTCTCATATGTGTTTTGGAAATTCTCCATATGTGTCTTGGAAATTTTTCATATGTGTCTTGGGAATATAGTTGTGAAATTTTGGATGTTTTAGTGTTGGATTCCATGATTTTTGAGACTTGAAAATACTCACATTGATGTTGAAAATAAGCACAAATGTTTTGAAAAGTTCCCTCATATGCGTCTTGGAAATATCCCATAAATGTCTTGGAAATTCTTCATATATGTCTTGGAAATTCTTCATATGTGTCTTGAAAATCCAGTACAAAATTCAATAAGGACATTTTGGTATTTCAACTGAAATATTTAATTTCACTTTAGTTCCTTGGGGGTACAGTGAAATTTCAGAATATTTTGAGGAGAATCTGAGATTAATTCCTTATTATGGGGGTAAACTGAAATTTTCCCTATAATAAAATGGGTTTAGGGCTAGTCTACCCTTAATGGGTTAGAGACCCTTCAAATATTTTTGGGGTCTGAATATAATATTGTTTGAATATAATAATAAATAATATAAGAAAAATGAAGTTGTGGACGAAATCAGAAAAAGAAAAGGAAGTGAGGGAGTAGAATAAGTTCCACATATGACAGCCGAAGATGGACCTATCACAAGGTGAGCACGTGATAATAATAAATGATGAGGCTGAAGCGACAGAGAAGAAGCGTCAAAACCGATCTTTTTATGTTTGTGTGAGTAACAATATTCGACTCATCCAAAAAAAAAAAAAAAAAGTAACAATATTCGGTTTGTATGATGGAGGAGTCCAGGAAATAGAGAATCAACGCGTTTTAATAATATATTATACTTAATTAGTTGTATGTGATCAACACTAACACGGAGATCACACAAAAGACGTACTTTCTCCATCATCGTCATAGTCAAATCAAGGTGGCCTATATATAGTCACTTCCCCCTTCATTAACCACACTCCTTCATCCATCTCCTCCTTCATGTTCTTTTCCATACACACACACACACACACATCAATTGATCATCTTTTAAACATCATAAACCCCACCATATATCCACCACGATCTGGCCTGGCGTCTATATCATCTTGTCTTTTTCCCTAATTCAAATATTGATTTCACTTTCTCATAGTCTAGAACATCGAAGAAGAAGTTGTGCATCAGCATCGTCATCAGAAACATGGTTTGCTTGGTGTCTCGTTCAGGAAGGGAGTTGCAGAGGTACAATAATATGGGATTCCGCCAAGTTGTTGGGTGAGTTGTACATATAAACATATAAGAAATTAATCAAGGCTTTTGATGAGATTGTCCATATGATGAATAATTCGATCTCATAAACAATATATTTTCTTATAACTCTTCTTCTTAATTAAACTCACTGTAATGAGAGAGCGATTTAGGTCGTAGACCTGATATCATATCCTGGTGGGGTTCAGTTTCTTTGATTTGATATGTGTGTGTCCACATTTTTCACGTGGGGGATTTCTGTTGAAATGGTGGGCGTTAATTGGGGTGCTAGCTAGCCAGTCCTTTTCATTATCATCATGAATTAATGGAAATTTTTAAAAAAATGAGTCATTCTGACCCTATCCATGCTTATCTAATCATCAGTTTCTCTTTATTTATTCCATTGATTAATATTACATTATTGGGGCTTTTTCCCATTAATTTACTCACTCTCATAATGTATGGAAATTTGGAATTGTGCAGGTGCATACCATACAGATACAAAGAAGAGGTTATTGATGATGGGGATGATAGGAATGTGAGGAAGAATAATGAAGTGGAAGTGCTTGTGGTGAGTTCACAAAAATGTCAGAAGTTGATGTTTCCAAAAGGAGGTTGGGAAATGGATGAATCTGTGGAAGAAGCAGCTTGTAGAGAATGCCTTGAAGAAGCTGGAGTGATAGGAATGGTGGAGGCTGAATTGGGCCAATGGAGCTTCATTAGTAAGAGATATGGCACTTACTATGAAGGTCACATGTTCCCTTTGTTTGTCAAGGAACAACTTGATCTTTGGCCAGAACAACATGTTCGAACAAGATTATGGGTAAGTGTTCATTCATTAATTGTTATCCCTTTTTTGAACTCAATTTGGAGTTTAATTAGAGAATGGTCCAATAATATGTATTAATGTTATTCTTTACTTGTTTATGTGATGAGCAGATGAGTGTGGGTGAAGCCAGAGAAGTTTGTCAGCATTGGTGGATGAAAGAAGCATTGGATATATTGGTTGACAGGCTAACTGATAATCTGTCTCGTTCTAATTCAAAATAGTGAAAATATATATAATGTTGGAGAAATAGAAATTGTTCTTTCTCTAATTCTTTAATTTTTTGGTGAATGGAAATGGAAAATGTTTGAAACATTGTTGCATTTTCAAACTGTTCCAATTAATGTATGAGCAGAAGATTAAAGAGGAATGTGGTCAGGGAGGGAGATGCATAATTGTAGAGAAATTAAAGAAAATATTTGATTTAATTTGCAATGTCTTTTTTATTCTTTCATTGCGTCTTTCCATGAGAATATCATTGACTTACACACACACACACTAATTTTAGAATAATGGAAAAACACTAATCACTGGTTTAGATTGGCTTTGAATTGAATCATCACTGGCCTTTCGCTATAATGAATAATCAGTGTGAAGCTAATTAGGGAATGAATTTATCTGTAATAAGAATTTTATATGGGCTATCATTTAATGGAAAGTAATGATTCAACAAATCTAAAAGGTAATTTTATAATTAAATGCAAGTAAAAAATGGCTAAAATATAAAATATAAAAATGATTACATTAAAGAATTAAAATTTAAACAGACTTACCGGCATTTAATCACAAAAATAAAATAACGGTAAATTTGAGGTTCAAAAATTATATTAACCCTATAATATATTAATGTAAAATCTAATAAATATAGATTTGAAAAAAAAATCATGATAAATAATGACAATCAGGCAATCACAGTAAAAGCGATATTGTGAATCTATATTAGATTAGGAAACTATGTCATATACATATAATTAAAATCGAAGCTTTTAATTTCTCCCTCCTTCTTGTTGCTATCAATTAACTAGATTAGGAAACTATGTTGCTTTGTACAGTAAACATCGAAACTTTTTGTTCACCTGTTGATTGCTATCACCTTTTCACTTTCTTTTTCCTGAATTCCAAGTCTCAGTTTCTAAATTTCAAACCGTGTTCAAGATTTGCTTGTGTTTGTGAACTTCAACAAGGGTAGTGGTAACCATGGTACTACAAAAAAAGCGTGTTTTAGTAGCGGTTATAAATGCCGAATAGTAGCGGTTCCAACCGCCACTAACATGTTACTAGCGGTTTATATTTCCGCCACTAAATCACCCGTGACAAACATTTACTGGCGGTTATTGAAACCGTGTGTAGTAAAGTCAAAGACGCCACTAATTAGTAGCGGTTAAAAAAACCGCTACTAAATAATAAAAACCGCCCCTACTGTAAAAATTAGAATAATGTCAGAAAAATTCAATTTGTCAATTTAGTGGCGGTTTGAACAGCGGTTCAAACCGCCACTAATTAAAAAAAATTATAAAAAACATTTATCCCCATTTATTAGTGACGGTTTGAGCAGCGGTTTCAAACCGCCACTAATGAAAAAGAAAAAGAAATTTTTTTTAAAAAAAGAATTGGTCCAATTTATTAGTGGCAGTTCAAAACCGCTACTAAAATTTAAGGATGTTAAAAAAACGTCCAGATTAGATATTCAAAAATTACTGTCATATGATCAAATGTATTGAAAAAATACTGATAATAAATTAGACTATTTAAAAATGTTTTTATTGTTAAAATAAAAAATTTTCTCAACTATATTAACAATCACCATATGTATAAAAAAACCATATATCAAACAATAAAATAAGAAATAGTTAAAAATAAACAACTAATTATGTTTGTTGTAAGAATATTATGAATAATAAATTAAACTTTTTTATCAGTAAAAATGGGAAATAATTCGATATTATAACCTGAAAAAAAATATATTAGCAAACAAATAAATTCAGAATAGAAAATCAAACACACAAAATAAAAAGAAATATACGATAAATTATTTTCAAGACAAAAAATAAGACATTGGTGATCAGTATGAGGATAAATTGAATGGAGAGGGAGAAGGAATTGAATGAATGTGTAAAGAAAAATGAGGGGAGGGAGTGGATATTTATAGTGCTTTGTGCAGGATTTAGTAGCGGTTTGGGCAGCGGTTATGAATTGCAAAAAAAAGGCTTTAGTGGCGGTTCTAGAACCGCCACTAATATCTGTCCGCAGAATTAGTGGCAGTTCTAGAACCGCTACTAGTTGTTATTAATTAAAAAAAAATCTCAACCTTCATTAAAAAAAATGATATATGAACGTTTGATACACATTTTTATGAAAATTTTATAAAATGAAAAATAATTGTGGTTGGCTGCTTCAATCATCTTCTTCTTGCTCCTGCCTAAAAAGAAAATAAACAAATATATAAATTTTTATTGCTAATGGTGTTGAAATTTTTTTAAATTATTTGTAGTGAAAATCCTCACCTAACTACTGGTAAATGAGCGTCTTCAGAAATAAGGTTGTCGAAGTTTTCAGGTTCAAAATGCTGGCTGCCTAATTCCAGATCATCTTCGTCACCCATGTCGTAGAGGTCACGCGGCTTCATATGAATCACCATGTGCCAATCTTTGTGTGTCCGATCTTCCACATAGTATACTTGCTGCGCCTGTGAGGCAAGAATATACGGCTCATCATCTGCCATTTCCCCTATGTGAATGAGCCTCGAGAAATTTACGGATGTGATGCCCAAGCTGTCCACTGTAATTCCTCGAGAAGTTCTGGTGTCTGCCCACATGCAGTTGAAGAGAGGCACGGTGAAATGACCTTGATAGTTAAGCTCGATGATGTCCATGAGCTTTCCATAGTATGATACGCCTCCAAATCGCATGTCTGTATCCTGTGAGCTGGCATAACTCCTTGTCCCGAATGTGCCAAAGACTCCGGAATTCTGGGTGAGAGAACCTTCATCCCTTGCAATGGTGCAGAACTTGAAACCGTTGACGTTGTATGCCGTATATCTCCTGACATGGTCGAGTGGACCGGTTGCTAGATTTATCATATCAGGCGCATGGGGATTGTTGTCATTGAGTATCCTCTGTGCAAACCAATCCGAAAACTCTCGATGGACCTTTTTATCCACCTCGGCAGATGACCTTGTGTGGCTTCGTAGTTGGCGTTTAACATAGCGGCGGAAATCCCTAAATTCCAATGGAACATATCAGAGGGTTATGTGGTTCGGAAATAAAAAAAAACATGATACGTGTATATAGTGTTAGAATTCTTACTGAATGTAGGGCTCCACTTGAGGGCAATTTGTTAAGACATGTCTGTGTGCTTGCAACCTCTCAGTGGGAGTGAGCCTGTAATACTGACTTCCTCCAACTGGCTTTCCGACTGGCGGGAATAATGTGTTGGAAGGTGACTGGACATTGGTGGGGCTATCATCGACATGAGGAGGGCGGTTGAATGAAGTCTCGATGTCATCATCAAAATAGCGCGAACAATATGTTAACACCTTGTCACCAGAATAACCCTCTGCTATAGAACCTTCTGGAGATGCTTTGTTCCTCACATACGACTTCAATTTCCCTAAGTATCTGTAATTACAATTACAATCAGGTAACTAAAACAAAATCATGAAACCACTGGAAAAATGAATCAACGGACCTCTCTATGGGATACATCTAGCGGTATTGAACCGGGTCGCCCATCTTTGCTTCTTGAACGAGGTGTACAGTGAGATGGACCATGACCGTGAAGAAAGACGGGGGAAATATCATCTCCATATGACAGAGCATTAGAACAATTTTTTCCTGCAATTGATCCAGCTCTGCTTTGTCCAAAACTTTTGCACACAACTGTCGGTAGAAAGAACTGAGTTGAACCAAAACATTAGACACCTCCGGGGGCAATGTGCTTTTAATTGCCAGAGGTAGGAATTACTGGAGCAAAATGTGGCAGCCATGGCTTTTCAACCCGGCAATCTTCTTAGAGTGCATGTCCACACATCTTGAGATGTTGCTTGAATAACCATCAGGAACCTTAATGTCCTTAAGTGTGGAGAGGAAGACTTCCTTGTTGGCTCTTATCAGTGTGAATGAGGTTGGGGCAAACTTGTCATTCTCATCCGGCCATGCGTCTTCATGTATTCCTATCGCCATCAGATCTTTCTTTGCTTGAAGATGGTCCTTGGACTTTCCAGACTCGTTCAGTAAAGTGTACAAAATATTGTCACACACATTTTTTTCGATGTGCATGACATCAAGACAGTGGCGAAGTAGATTAGATTTCCAGTAGGGGAGCTCGAAGAAAATGCTCTTCTTTCGCCATTGCTGCACGTTTTCCCCCTGGGACTAGCCGCGTCCCCTTCTTCCCCCAGGCTGAACGCCGTCTGTCTTCCCGAACTCTACGTGAACATCTTCAAGCTGTTGAAGAATATCTACGCCAGACAAAAATGTAGGAGGATCCCTTATTTCCTGTGATCCGTTAAATCTAATCTTCTGCAGCCGGAACCTATGACCTCTAGGAAGGAACCGCCGATGACCCATGAAGCACCACTTGCGACTGTGAGGAAGGCAGACCGAGTCTTGGTCAAAGTTACAGTTGGGGCAAGCTCTGCCTGTATGCACGTTCCAACCAGACAATGTGCCAAGTCCGGGAAATCGCTCACTGTCCACATCAACGACGCACGGAGTGTGAAGAGCGTCTTACTGTAAGCATCATACGTCTAAACTCCGTTGCTCTAAAGTTCCTTCAACTCCTGTATCAACGGTTGAAGGTAGACATCTATATCGTTTCCAGGAGCTTTCTTTTTTGCTTCGTAGAATGATGGTGCTATTTCTGCCTGAGAGAATGCATCTCCCAATAATTCTAACACCATCGACATCCCCTTATAGCTGAAGCCACACAAGTACTTGATATGATAGAGCTTGACAAGAAATGATAGTTTTGAATATTTACTGCACCCTGAATAAACATTATTCTTATTGTAAAGCGAACGTTTATGTGACAAAACTAGAAACGAAATGAGGCAGTTTTTAGTAGAACCTGGAAATAATGGCTTATCTGAATCCGTCATAAGGTCGAAAAAATTCTTTGCAGCTTCATTTCGAAAAAACTCCGGGAATGGTCCTTCAACCCCTTCCTGACTCCCGAGCCGTCACCTTGCACCCCGAAAGCATCACGCACAACATCGTTAAATGGATCCACATGATTGTCGTCATCATCGTCAACGTCGATCTGCATTCCAACCTGAGATGTTCCAGCAACTACTTCACCACCATCATCATCGTTCTCGCCATGAATACCCCAGAATGTGTAATTGGATGGGAATTGTTTCAGTATAAGATGCTCACGCACAACATTTCTGGGATGCCACTTCTTAAATTTACATTGCGGACAAGGACACAATATCTGATTGTTAACACCGGTGCGGTTGAAAGCAAAATCTAAGAAGTGGTCAACACCAACCAAATAGCGGGGGGACATCCGTGGCAAATTTATCTAAGATTTGTCCATCATATGACTGAAGATATTATCAAAGAAGGAAAGAGCTTAATAGTTTGAATGAAATGTGAAAATGAATTGGAAAGCATCAAGGGCTTATAAAATGAAATTTAGACTTTAGTGGTGGTTCCTTAACCGCTACTAAAACCGCAACTAACTCAATCAGACCGTTGGAAAAGGAACAAGTGGCAGCTGTCTGATTATTACATTAGTAGCGGTTTTAGAACCGCTACTAGTATTAAATTATTTTTATATTTAGTAACTTAGTGGTGGCGGTTTGAAACCCTACTAAGGTTAAATTTTTTAATATTTATTCACTTAGTGGCGGTTTATAAACCGCCACTAAATGTGCTATTTTGTATTTTTAATGTTATTTATATCTTGTTTTTTTCAAATACTATATAAGAAAATAAACAAATAACAACGGTTTATTTATTAGTCACGAAGAAACTTTTTTTGTTTAACTGTTAAAAAAAATTATCGCCATTTGTGAAGTAAAAATTAAATCAGACAATAACGACTAACAAAATTATGCAATATTAAAGATATGAAATGTTTGAACAACTAATATTCAAATTAATAAACATTTAAATATAAAAATGTTCAACTGAAATCCTATAATTAACAAACATTTAAATATAAAAATGTTCAACTGAAATCCTGAAATTAAAAACATTATAATAAAAAAAGACCCTAGAGCTACGCCGCAGGAGGCTGATCGTCGTCTTGATGCTCCGGAGAACGGTTGCGAGGATGCTTCGGTGGACGTGGAGGTAGTGGTACTCGCAATGGAGATCCATCCGGGTCGAACCTCTGCTGTATCCGTTCGAGGGTGCTATTGGCAGTTTGCACCCAGGAGTCCAGTCGGTCGTACACCTGATCAGTCACCCGTTCCGTAATCTCATGAGTGAGCCTCTCCCTCATTTGAGCCTCATACTCTGCGTCTCTTCTAATCGGGCCACTTGTTTATGGTTGGCTTGAAGCTGTAGACTGGGCACTACCTGGGTCGCCTGACCTGCCGTACACCACCGTAGGTCGGGCTCCGAATCCCATCCCGCGAACCCGGCCAGGGTGATCTTGAGGCCCTAGGGCAGCCCTTAGCGAGGCAGTGGGGTCTACATTGTCCCCCTGCGACTCAGCGATCTCTCTCTCTGCTTCTTCAATCCTAGCCTGCACACACAAACATATTAACAATTTTATTTTGATGTCGTTGTTATTAAAAATATAATAATATAAAAATAAATAAATAAAAATTTTACAATTTGCTCCTCAACCTCCCTGGATGTTGGGCTCCCTTCGGCGTGTCTGTGCTTTATTTGGTAGAAACGACCGTAGGTAGCCTTCTGCCCTTTCTTCGCAACTTCTTCTGCCTGAAAATTAAGATACAAATAGTTATTAATATATAAAGATAAATTATTTTTAACTAAACAACGAAGCTTCATTCCTTCATACCATCTCTTTGTAGCCAACCGAAAACGGCTTCGTCCCAGCCGTATGATGAACCTTCTGATGCGACTTCGGGGCAAGACCTTGTTGCGACCTCTTCTGTTAAAGTAAAATAAAATTAAATAATCATCAGTAATTCAAAAATATTTCTTCAATATGATATTTCAATATCAATTCAATAATATTATTCATTATACCTTTCCAATGTCTCCCCTCCTCCAACCCACATATCTCTCCCACGCATCCGCAGGGACGCCACCAGGGACATCATTGACCAAATCCTAAAACGGCCTACTCTCCATCCGATCTCTTTCTTTGAACAGATTCAACCGCTTGTTCTTCCAACCGTCCCCCATCTTTAATTCTGTCCAATTCTTGCGGCTGTCCCTCACATCAAACTTCCTCTGTAAAATATTAAATTTAACTATGTTTAATTAGAAAATAATAAATAATAACAAATTCCAATAATAACATAAAAGAAATAAGAAATAAGAAATACATTTCCTATAATATTTATTAAAATCAAATTCAAATAATAACAGAAAAGAAATAATAAATAATAAATAATAAACAATAAATAATAACAAGAATATTTCTTATAGTATTAATTAAAATCACATTCTAATAATAATAAATAATAAACAATAAATAAGCTCAAAGTTAGTTCAACCAACTTTAACAATTTCGTTCCACGCGAACTTTTTAGAGTTCGAGTCAATCTTCCTCTAGTCTAAAGCGTCAATCAGGAATTGCTGGTAATTCTGGCCTACACCCCCGACGAACCTCAAGTACAATTGCCCCCTTGTCCTACCGGTAATTTGGTCAAGTCGTCCTACTCAACTTTAACTATGTGCCCGCTCGGAAGGTTAATCGCATCTTGCAACGTCAACCTCTTCTCACTTATGCTACCAGAAGGGTCTGTAAAATTTAGGAAACAATTTCAATTTAATGAGCGATAAAAAGTTATAATTATCTGATAAAAACAATAAAAATAGAATTTCCTTACCTTGAACTTGTACTTCGTAACCGGTGGACCTTCTGGCGGATCGTTTAGGGCGCCCCGCCTCGTCATCTTCCTCAGAGTCTAACCAACGTGCCATATCCTCAAAATCCGCTCTTCCTTCAGTCTCGTCGAAGTTTTCTCCCCCACTCCAGAATGAGTTGATTACATCTTCTGGAATCGGCTGGTTCTGTATACGGATGCGCTCTTGTTCTATACGATCCCTCTCGGCCTGCTCAGCCAGTTCCTTACGAAGCCGCTCCTCAGCCTCCTCTTGTTCAGCGGTCATAGGCCTCTTATTATGATCGCCCTTTTTCACCATGATTTTGACCTCTTCTTTCTTGTCGAAGTCACGTCACGTCACTTTCTCTCTAAAAAGCTCGTGCCTTTTCAGAGAAAAGGCACGAGCCTTTTCAGAGAAAAGGCACGAGCCTTTTTAAACTGTTCAATTTAGTAGCGGTGGTCTAACACTTGAAGACTTTCACAAACTTCTAACCAATCATAGTCAGTTTTCCCAAATGATACTTTTCAATCTCAACAAAATGACATACAACAACAACGGCCACAACGTAGGAGGAGGGGAACCAGATGTGGTACAGGCAGTCACTATTTATAGGGTAATATATTTTTTATTTTTCATAAACTGTTATTAGTTTTAATTTATGTGTTATTTTAAATTTCAACTAATATACACTTTATCAAAATTACGTGCTATTATTTATGTTTTATGTGACTATTACTATCTTATCCTTTTAATACAAGACTTTATAAGAAAGTTAATCTTAGTCTTAAAAATATGTGACGTAAATATTTTTCAATGTCTACCTAAATTACTTCCATAATACTACTTTAACAATACTCAAGTAAAAAAAGGAGAAAATTATAAAAGATGATTAAGGTGGTTTAAAAGAAATTTTCTTTTATATTAGTTAATTTATGTTCTTCATTTTAATTAAACTACTTGCAGTAGAAAGTCTTTTATTTTGGAGGTCAATAATTAGGAGGTTATGGCTGTATGCGGTAAGAGGTAAGAAATAGGGTGAATGGTAAAAATGGAAGAAGTCGTTCACGCGAAGAACGACTTCTAAAGTCGTTCTTCGCGTGAACGACTTCTTCGTTATTCAGAAGTCGTTCACCTGAAGAACGACTTCAAGTGTAGTATATAGGGAAATTTTTTTTTTTTCTGTAGCATTTTGGTAAATTCTTTTTTTTTGGTATAGTATTCTGGTAAAAATCCCGTTGAAAATAAGAGAAGCTTCAATTTGTTTGAGAGTTCACCTAATTGAGTACTACTGGTGGCGATTTATCTTTATTAACAATAAAATTGTCATTTTCATTATCCATACAATGACCTTCCTGAATTGTGGACATATCATTCTTATACTTGCCACCATTAGAAGTCTTGATGATCCTCAATTTTCTCAGGAACATCCTTTTCGACCATGAGTTTTGCTTCATTCGAAGCATCTATAACAGAGTCATCATGTTCTACCATGAGTTCTGCTTGATGCCTAGCATCTAAAAGATAACTATCCAGTGATAATGACAATGATGCTTCATTAAAAGGTACAACGGATTTTTCTACGGGATTTTTATGAGTAAGTCTCTCCATACCTTTGTTCACTTTTTAAATGCTTTTAAGTTTTAATAAATTTCCCTTCAATCGCTATTTAATTGTTGTTTCTCAATTATTTTAAAAAATCTATTTTAAGATACCAAAATAGTCTGGGGTCGTTGGTGCGCTCGAAAAATGGCCTATCCTAGATATTTGAGTTGATTCTATTACCTCAACAGCTAGCTTTTAGGACAAAGTTCTTAATCTCATTTATTTATGATTGGTATCAGAGTCGAGTGCGATGTGCACATTCTTATAAGAGCTCGGATGTTGTATGCACAAATTCCGCACAAATTGGTATCAGAGCTGTGTCACAACAATGTAAGAGGCTGCAATAAAGCATTGAAGGGTCAATTAGCATATCTTAAAACTTCAATGGAAGAGGCCACAAAGCAAAAGGATATGCTAATATAGAAGTTGAATTGTCTTCACGAAGAATTAAAATAGATCAGGGATGATCGTGATTGGCAATTGGGGCAAATAAAGACCTTAACTGATGAAGTAGCACACTACAAAGAAATTACAACAAATTTAATTGCACCATTGGATGACTTTACAATTAAAAAATGCCCTCGATGAGACATATTTTTCCCGAATAGAGCAATATGCTGCAACATTAGCTTGTCACTGAAAAGGAGAACTTAAAGATGATTGATTTATCTGGTTTAGAAACAAGAACAAGTTTTGAAGAGTAGAAAATACTAATACAAGAATTACAAGATCTTCTAGTTGATAAAGAATTCAGAGTGATTAATAGAGATAAATTAAAGAAAAAACTATACAACGCTATCCTTGAGCTTAGAGGGAATATTAACGTGCTTTGCTGAGTACAACTTTGCCTCTAGAAGATGGCTTTGGAACGTACATGGTCGTTTCATATCCTACACTAATAGAAGCTCTTGGTTGATGCATTGAATTGGTATATTCTGTTCTTTAATATAATTGTATTTTCTTATTGTGAATTAAATAATTAAAATTCAAACTTAGTTAATAATATTGATATATAGTATATTTTATTATGAATTTTCTAATAAATGAATTTTCTCAAGTTTTTACAATGAGAAAGTTCACATGACCCTACCTGAGGTTTGAATCAACGGGGAGGGTATGGTCTATAAATACCGAAATGGAATGAGAAATTATCCATAGCCTTGATTAGTGATGGATTTGTGAAAAGTAAACACTATTACCCTTTATATATTAAGGGGTATACCACGAGCACACTAGAAAGTTGGTAGAGGATAAACCACAAATTGTAAATTGAGATATATTAGGGAGAGAATAATAATTAATCACGTATTTGAAAATTTTTGTCAAATAAACCATAAATAAAGTTATATCATGATAATATGGATAAAATGGAACATTCATTACTTGCTTTAGATATTTGATTACACTAAACTTTTCCCAAATCGTCATCCATCCTTGATGCATCACATTTTTTAATTATGGATTGTTACTGTTCCTGTAAAAGTATTAATATATTAAATTAGTAGTTTTATTCCATCAAATTCCATTTCGTTTACTCCTATAATTTAACAACAATTTGGACTATTTTCCCCATAAAAGGATCAAAGATTGTTACTTAAAATTTTAGAGACCAGAATTAAAATAATGGTAAATTTGAGTGTCCAAAAATAATTTCAACCCTATATAAAACTCTAATAAATATAAAATAGAAAAAAATAAAATCATAATAAATTATAACAATTAGATAAGTGCTTAAATTATGGTAAATACCAGTAAGAAAAAGAACAAACACTAATGCGAATCTTAAATTTTTTGTCATAAAAAATTATGGTTAATACCAGTAAGAAAAAGAGGGAAATGTGCAATTTCATTACCCCTAACAAATATGAAAAATTGTTGTGTATTTTGACTATCAATCATCAACTTTATATAAGAAATCATCAACTTTACAAGTGAAATCCTGTAATATTTCATTGGCAATAAATAAATAAATAAATAAACAAATAAACAAATAAATAAAAAGAAATCCCGTAATATTCACTCATTTATTCATTTAAGTATATTTAGCTCGGGTTTCTTTCACATAAAGATCACTAATTATATTCGAATCATCATTAATATCCGCTTGATTTCTCCCAAAATAATTAGCTCCATTATCGATTGTACTTCCTTCAATTGATATGTTTTAGAATCATGATTGAATATGAATTAACCTTTATCAACACTAAAAATTACAAGGACTATCCACGAATTTATTTTTAGAATCGAAGTATGATGATGCAAATTTTCATCTCAATTGCGATATCAATTATTATTAAAGATAATAGTCACTCCATCATAAAATATATCAAACATCTAATTTTAAAAATAGAAAAAATTTTATGGATATATAATCAACTTCTCCATTTGATACACAACACCCTCTTTTTTTTTTTCCATCGTATATGGCACCCAGGGTGTGTTTGGATTGACTTATGAAAAAGTGACTTATATATAAGTTAGATTGAAAATAAGTCAGATTGTCTAATAAGATTTATGTTTGGGTTAGCTGTGAAAAAAATGACTTATAAGTGACTTATTTTCCATAAGTCAGATTGTGTATGTCTGTGTTAGTTGTGATTAAATGTGAAAAATAAGTCAGAATTTGTGGGCACCACCTTATAAGTGACTTGTAAGTCAGAAATAAGTTGTTTTAAACAGCTTATAGTTTATTTTGACTTATAAGATATAAGTTACTTATAAGTCAAATTAACAATAAGCCGAAACAAATATGAAAAATAAGCTACCAACAATTTTAAATACTTTTACCCCAAAATAAGCATTTATTTTTTGTTTTTAAACCCATCCAAACATGCTCTTATTTGGTTAGTATGTCACCCTTGTAGTTATCATTCAATTTCTATATTCTTGGTCAGCGTATTGCTGATAAATACATTGCAGACATACAACTGGACTATATTTACACACACTCACATATCTTTTCTCTTTCTCTAATTTTCTTGAAAAAGATGTGATTTTTATATTTATACCATGTTTAATTCCTGGCAAAAAAAGACCTATGACTTTTTTTTTTTTTTAGAGATTACATTTGGTTAGTATGTCACACTTGTGATTACATCTTATTACAAATTACTTCGATATTAAATATATATATAAGACCCAATTGACTTTTTTTTGAGAGATTAATGAAACTAAACGAGCCAATTAAGTGAATTATTAAATTATATATTAGCTTATATGTCAAATAAATGAGTTTAGAGAAAAAAATCAAGCAAATCAATTCATAATTAACTTATTTATTTTGCATAAGATTTTCTTAAAAAAGGTCAATTTGATTCTATATTTAGAAATTAATGGACTGAGGAATCAATGTAAAAGTAAAAAATAAAAAATAAAAAATAAAAACAACTCTTTTTTTTTTTTCATACATAAGGCAAGCCAAAGCTTGAGTTTCCAAAGCTATTAATTTTTGGCTAACAGATTGTGCAGTGCCTACAATATGACACCTATCCCTTTCAAATATTTGTTGACATCGAGTCATTATCTCTGGCCATAGTACTTGATTTCCTTCTTCCAGATGTGCTTTCTCAGTAAGGATGTCAGCACACTTTGATGCTTTCCCTCTTGGCATGATGTATCTTCACATTAGTGTGACCATAAATCAATTGTCGTGTTTTTGCAATTTCCTCATGAAAGGGGTGGTTAACCCCACTATCCTAATCCCGCATGAGCACCTGGATTGCTTCAAGTGAGTATGAAAATAATTGTAAGTTCTGTATTTGCAATTGTTCACCTATTTTCAGACACACTTGAATGGCCATTATCTCCACAGCAATGACAGGGAGTGCACCCAGTTTTTGTTGGAAGCCCACGATCCACTCACCCTTGCTATTGTGCACAATACCTCCTCCGCAAGCTGCTTGATTGTCTCTCCTTACTGATGCGTCCACATCTATCCTTAGCTTGTCCTCAGGCGGTGGCTTCCAAGTTAGGTCCTTACCTTCCATGGTTTGGGATATGCTGTGTTGTAGTTTTCCATTGATTGTTACTTCCATGACATGATGGCTGCATTGGTGAATTAATTCTTTTGTTTTGATTTCCTCCTCTTTGAAGACCTCTCTACACTTGTTTTTCCATAGTAACCAGCAAACATAACTAAAAACTGTTGTCCAATGCCAACGGGTATATTTTGATTTGCAACGTTCATTTATGGCATTCCATTTCATCCATCCACAATCTCTTATTTATCTTTCATAAGATTTTCTTAAAAAAAGTTAATTTAATCATATATTTAAAAATTAATGGATTGAGGAATTAGTGTAGAAGTAAAAAATAAAAAAATAAAAACAACTTGAAGAAAGCACAGTCTTTGATGTAAAAATAAAAATAAAGACAATAGAATCCTGTTCCTGTATAAGAATCAGAAACCCCTAGCGAAGTTCAAAGCCTCATTTTCGTTTCCCACTCTCCGTCATCGGAGTGTAAGTCGCCGCCGCCGCCTTCAGCCATGGCGGAGAGAGGTGAGATCTCCGTTTTAACACTCGGTGGTAAGGGTTCTTCCCTCTCTTCTTCTGCACTCTATTCCGTTGCCACTCGCCGTGCTCTTTTACGCATTGATTCTTCTTCTCTCGATCGCCTTTCCTCCGGCCACCGCCTTCCGCCGCCTTCCTTCAAACACAAAATCACCTTCAACGAATTTCTCACTCTAGAAGATCGCAGGGCATTCCTCGTTGTGCTTCTGAACAAGCTTTTACTCTCCAATGCCCGCGGAATCCGTGCCCTTATTCCTGAAGTTATTGCCGAGGCTTTGAATTCTAAGTCTGAGGATTTGAAATTCGAGGAATTTGATGTGACTGAGGATGAGTTGTCTGTATTGAAGAGTTCCTACTCTCCTCTTCTTGGGGTTTCTGCGATTTTGGATCACAAAGCGACGGCGTTATCTGCGGTTGCCGATTTGGCTGCTGCTTTATCGTGTGAGGCGTTGAAGGCTGATGTGACTGCATTTGATCTGATGGATTCTGGGGATGGGCTTGCTTCTAAGGAGAAAGTTGGTGTCTGTAGTGATATGAAGGTTTTGCTTAATGGGTCTAAGCTGGTGGGGAAGGTTAAGATTGATTCTGTTTTTAAAATTCCTGTTGTTCATGGAACTTTGAGGGAGCAGGTGAAATCTGTGCATTCGAAAATGAGGGTGGAGTTGAATTCTGGTGTTGGGACAGAGGAAGCTGTGAGTGTTGTGCTGTTGGCATTGGCAGCAGCATTGAGAGATTTAGGTGAGGGTAGTTTGTTCCGTGTGGGAAATAATTTAGCTTCATTGGTTAGTAATGAGTTGAGGTCAGGTTTGGAAGGAATGTTTGCAAAGAAATGCCCCACTTCTTCTGATTTAGGCAATAGAAGTGGGAGAGCTTTTGATCTATATCTTAAAAAGGACTTTGGTAATTTTGTGCATGAAGTGAAAGTGCTTTTGGAAACAGTTTGGAATATTGTGTCATGGGAAGCTGTTACAGCTTTTGCGGCACTTGAGCCTGTTGAATTTGCTGAAAAGGAGAAGGTTCAAGAACTTACTGAAAAGGTTCAAGAACTTGGGGCAAATGGAGATAACACAAAGTTGGAGAAGAAAAATGAGAAGAAGAAGAAGAAGGTTGTTCTAGGCAAAGGAAACACTGTGATTCTACAATTGATTAAGGACAGGTTGCAGAATAGAAGAGACGATGCTGTCGATACTTCGGGATTGTTAGAGACATGGGTTGGTGATTTTCTATCACTTTTTGATTTGAAGGACCCTGGATTTGATGCCTTTTTATCCAAAGTAAAAGACTTCATAGAGAGCAATGAAAGCAGAAGACTACCCAAGATTCCTAAGGTAACTATCTCAACTTATGAGGAGCGTCATTATAGATAGTTCGTGTTAGATATTTCTGTTTTTAGCTGGCGTATCTTTACACTCAGTTGATTTTATTGACGGTTAAAATGCACAAACTATTTCCACTTTTTATATGGTGTTAGCTACAAGTGATGGATTGGTTTCTTTGCTACTTCTGTTCCTAGATTAAGTGGGATTTTTATTTGATAATCTCACCTTGAGCATATCAATTTAATATCTAGGGGACTCGTGACTTTGCTAAAGAACAAATGACAATAAGAAAGAAAGCCTTTTCAATAATAGAGGAAGTTTTTGAGAGGCATGGCGCCACAGCCTTGGATACTCCGGTTTTTGAATTGCGAGAAACTCTCATGGGAAAGTATGGGGAAGACTCAAAGCTGATTTATGATCTTGCTGACCAGGTACATATGCTTTGTTCATGCATTGGCCAACTAAATTTAAACTGTAACTTTTTATAGTAGATGTCAGCTGTTAATTTTTATATCTTTGCCCATAATTTACAGACATTAAAGAAAATCATAGTTTAGGTATGATTCTAACGATTTGCATAAATGTTGCCTCAAGGCTTTCCTATTGATGTTTCCCCCTACATAAATAGAAGATATTGATGGGATGTGAGAATAGTACAAAAATATATGTAACAGAGCATAATGAATACTCTGTATACTCCGTAAGCATAAACTAATAAGAAACAAACTAGATGGTTTGAGCAATTTTGAATTATTTTTCCATGACAGAAGTTTATTTGAACACGAATCTTATTAACTACTACATCTAGTCCTTAATATAAGATCTAGTTTGTACTGCAATTTGCATCACAAACTGGATTATATATTAAGGATCGGAGGTAGTATGTTCTAACTTGTACTTTGACATTTTTGACAGGGTGGCGAGCTCTGTTCTTTGCGATATGACTTAACCGTTCCATTTGCGAGATATGTAGCCATGAATGGCCTAACATCTTTCAAAAGATACCAAATAGCCAAGGTCTACAGAAGGGACAACCCATCTAAGGGAAGATACCGAGAATTCTATCAATGTGACTTTGATATTGCTGGTCAGTTTGAGAAAATGGGTCCAGATTTTGAGGTTGTTAGAATTTTGACTGAACTGCTTGATGAGCTAGATATTGGAAACTATGAGGTGACTATTTATTTTCGTGAATTTTTTTTTGCTTTTCTTGAGTTTGATAACTTAATGTCTAGACTCTAGAAGGAACTGTCTGCTATTTCTTGTAAACTTTTCTGTGATATGATGTGGTTTTGAGGAGTCGTGATAGAAGACTGTCAAAAGTGAGATGAGATTTAATCTGACAGGTAAGGACCCAAATAAGTCTGTGACTTTAGGGCACAAGGCTCTACTGGGTATAATATATCCTTCAGAAGATAGACATATATAGCCAAAGGTTCATGATAAAAGTTGAACTCAGAATTAAGGTTAAAGTCAATTGCAAGAAACTATAAAAATACCATTTTAAGAAAGTTGAATTTCATATATGCTAAGCAGATGTTAAACTTGATCACATGTTAATATGGTTTAACACGGTCAGATGCATACGTTCTGTGGTTAAATGCCTTTACCTCACCAGTATCAATAGGAGTAACATCATGCATGTCATTCTCTATTTAATTATATATTTAAAAAAACAATTCAAGATTAATGACTTATAAATCTCACACCTAGTTCATGCCATCATTTTTCGTATGCTGCACTAAATTTTTCTGTTATCCCAATTGGAGAATGTTGGTTATCTAAGATCTATAAGCAAGCCTACAAGTCAATCTAATGCTGATGGTTGAAGTGTGGTGTAAATTGCACCTTTAATTATCATCCGAAGAAATTTTGATTTTAGTGTCAATTTGCATATTGAAGTTGTTTTTACGAAATGGTTACATGGGATCCTTTATCTAAAAGCATTAACGGATAAAAATCATCTTTTGTATGTAAAGTGAAATTTTAACATTGTTTTGTCAACTATCAGACAAACTGTGTGAGGCTTTCGTAGTTTTTACTTTGCTCTTCTAATATCTGATTAGTATAACTCAAACTCAAAAGATGGTAAAGTTGAACCTTGTAATACAGACTCATTTCAATATAATTGGCAATGTAATTGTGATTCCCTTAGCTCTTGATGTTAGTGTGTTGTGCTTTGATTTTTATCTGGCAATACTATGCAACAACCTGTTCTGATAGCAATTGGTGTATTTGGGTATTGATTTTTTAATTGTTAAATTTTTATGATTTCACAGATAAAGTTGAATCACCGAAAATTACTGGATGGAATGATGGAAATTTGTGGAGTGCCAGCCGCAAAGTTTAGAACTATATGCTCAAGTATTGACAAGTTAGACAAGCAGTCTTTTGATCAGATACGAAGAGAAATGGTGATCGCATAAGCATTTGCTTGCCTCCCTTTTCATTAGATTTTAATAGTTTACTAATTGGTTATATCCAGTGTTTTTGGCATGTAATATGTTCCTTCTTTCAGCCTTGAGAATGGTGCAGTCTATACATTTGCTTCGAGCTGCCAGGGCTGCTTTTTTCTGTTCTTTAACATGCTTCATGCCATCATGTTTTAGGTGGAAGAAAAAGGAATATCTGCTGAGACGGCTGACAAAATTGGAATGTTTGTTAAGGAAAAGGGACCTCCTTTGGCGTTGTTATCTAAATTTAAACAAGAGGGTAGTACTTTCTTAGAACATGCTGGATCTGTTGAGGCATTAAATGACCTGGAAATTTTATTTAAAGCTTTGGATAAATCAAAACGCATTGGTAAAGTTGTTTTTGACTTGAGTCTTGCCCGAGGTCTTGATTACTATACTGGAGTCATATTTGAAGTCGCTTTCAAGGGTGGTGCACAGGTAAATTCTTACATCTTATCTTTACTGTTATTAGCTGCAAAATGTATCATAAGTTGATGCTTTTGCTAGTTAAATTGATACCTAATGATTGGATCCTTCATGTTACTAAATTGAACATAATAAAATATATGAAGGATTGGGAGTAAAGCCTCCATACTCTTTTGCAAAATGGTTAATAGCACTATTGAAATTCATTCCTAAAGGTTCAATTAAAAGATTCCTTTTGCCTTATTTGCTCTTATTTTTTAAGGTATAATGACAGAACCTAAACTCTTAAATTGGCCGCTGTATTTAAGAATGTATTGCAATGAATTCATCATTCCACGGTGGCAGTAATAGGAGCGTAATGCAACTAAAGAAATTTTTATTTAGTATATTTGATGGTCAGCTCCAAAATTAAATATTGTTTTTGTGCAATCTTGAAAAGGAAACACGTCAGGAGACCCCATGATTTAGGGAGGGGGCTTTTTTTAACTGATGGTATGATATTCACACACACGCATGCACACATATGTCTTACCTTTGCATGTAGGAATGGATGTGAGTGTACAAGTCTCTGTGCGCAGGTTGGTTCTATTGCTGCTGGTGGTCGATATGATAACCTGATAGGGATGTTTGGATCGAAGCAAGTTCCAGCAATTGGCGTGAGTCTTGGAATAGAGAGAGTATTTGCTATAATGGAGCAACTTCAAATAGATCGGAACGAGGTAATTGTAATGCTTGCTTGGCTTGCTACCTGTAATCTACTGCCCACTTGATTGTTCTGAGGACCAAATCCCAGCTGAACCCCCTATTTGCTGGAAAGATCGGTCAATTATGTTATAAAAATATAATGGTTTACAAGCTTTGAAATAATCGAATTCAAGCAATATTGTGTTTCTTATTGAAGTGGATGAGAATGAAGACATGGAAAATTTTTGCTAATGCCATTGCATCTGCACTTGAATGCTTGATTTTCCTAGTCAAATGCAGCTTTTAGATAAAGTCATGATGAAGAACCAATAAATCATGGGGTTAATAAAATTAATGGCTGCCCACCTAATGTTTTACTCGCCCGTACCTATCAAGCTGACAATTTCTTAATATATGTTTTGTTTGTTGATTGGTGCATTTGTTAGATGCCTCGAGCAACCAAAACTGAAGTCCTAGTAGGCATAATAGGGGATGATCTAACAGCTGCTTCGGAGCTGGTAAGTGAGTTGTGGGACGTTGGGATCAAAGCAGAATTCATGGTCAATAAAAGACTAATGAAGCACATAGACCGTGCTGTAGATTCTAGGATCCCTTGGATGGTCCTGGTGGGCGAGCGAGAATTGAGTAAAGGTGTTGTGATTCTGAAGAATGTTGAAACTACTAAAGATACAGAGATCTCCAGAGATCAGATTGTTGATGAGATTCGAAGACGGTTAAACCCTTAGTTCTCATGGTCAGCACGTGTTAACTTAAAAGTTGGATTTCATTATTGTCAGTGGTTAAGTGTAATGTCTCATTGTTTGTAAGTTGAGTTTGATTTATACATTTGAACTGGGTAGGAGGTATAGATATTACTGTCTCATCTCTTTCATATTTTTCTTCAATGAAATAACTTGCAGATTTTGGTCAGCTATTGCAATTGTAATTTAATTTTTGTTAGCCCATATTGTAAACTTTTGCTAATGGTCAGGTCTAAGCTGAAGCTCTCAGTGGTCTCCTTTATCTTAACAGCATGATTAATTTTCTGCAATATTGAGAGCTCTCTCTCTCTCTCTCTCTCTCTCTCTCACCCACACACACACACACACTTTTACACACTTTTTATCATCTGTGATAACATTTGGATGTTATATTTGATTTTGAGAGTGTGAATAAGAATAACGACAACAATAATAGTAAAAATTTTCCATGTTGGATTTAAAAGTGGATCCTATTCCAATCAAGACATTGAATGAGAGTATGTGCGAGGAGGTTTCTTAAGGAGAGATGATGCATAAAAGAGGTGGAAAAATATAATGTGGGGTGGAAAAGAAGTTCTAATGGACAAAGGAGGGTCAAGATCTTTAGAAATTGGATTTTGAGAAAAATGGGGAAAGGAATAAGGGAGCAAAGAGATAAAAAGGATTGCACAAAAGGTGACCATGGATTAATAGTTATCTTAATTAAAAGCTGAGAGAAGCAGAAAAACTTGATGTGCTATATCTTCTATTAACATAAATTGAAGATGTCATATTACTATTAGGCAAGTAATCGGTGTGACATGTATTCGAGTGGTTCAACCAACCCACAAAATTGGAAGTTAAAAATATAAAAAAAATGATTAAATACTTTATTCAAAGGATAAGAAGATTTCATACACCATTTTTCTAACTTCACCAAAGTAGCATGCATAAATTTTGGTAAAACAAATAAAATTTGTAAGGACTTGTATCATTTATAGTTATAATTAACCAATAGTACCACTGGCTCATCTTTGGACTTCAACTAACATTCTCCTTCCGTCCTAATTATAAGATTAGATTATTTTTTTTTTGAAAAATTAGGGATGAAAAATAAATCACTTTAAATTGTTTATATTTTTTTTTTGCAAAACTAATTTATTTTACATATAAACTAACATATAATCTAATTACATGTAACATATGATAAAATTTAGTGGTTTATTTTGTTTTCTTAATCTCCATAAAAAAAGTCAACTTAATCTTATAATTAGAAACGGATGGAGTACCATTTTAATGAGCATATATTTTTTGTTGGCAAAAAAATAGCATATTTACTTGGATTAAGGTACAAATGTACCTCAAAAGGTTTCGTTCAGTAACCATTTTGTTTCAGAAATTTTTTTAGGTCCAAATTAGTCTTAAAGTTTTGAAAACATAGTAATTTTACCATTTTCGATCAAAATATCGACTGTCACCGTTAAAAAATGATATTTATTATTATTGTTAATATTTTAAAGGTAAAGAATAAATTTTCTACGTTTCAAAATTTTTGGGCAATTTTTTTTTTTAAAATTTCCGGGACAAATAAATTCTTCACTAAGTAATATATAAAATAAAAAAAGTATACATGGCATAATAAAATTTGTGTTGGATCATATATCATTTAGATTTGATGAAAAGGGGCAATTAATTATTATTTGCAGAGGAGAGGGCACAAAGTCCACAAGAAGGAGGAGAAACCAGCTGTAGAGAATATATATAATTCACAACCGATTTCCTCCTTTTTATCTTTGTAAACTGTTCAGTCTTCATCACAGTAGTTGGTACTTGGTAGCTGTAGTCATTGTTTGTTTGCACCCTTTTTCTCCCTAAAGTTTCTGCCTTCCTCTCTCTTCAATCTCAAAACCCTAATCTTTCCACTCTCCCAAACCTCCTCCCCAATGGGTTCTGAAGGATCCGCTGTTGTTGGTGAGTTTTGTACACCCAGATTCCTTTATATCTCTTTTCCGTTCTTGATTCCCAAAATTGGGTTGAAGTTCGTCTACAATATCGCCTTTTCATTCGCTAATCATGAAGAATTACTCTGCTTTTGTTTGTTGTTGATGCTTTCTAAAATTTATTCATACGCTTTGCTATTTTTGTCGTCCTGCGTGTATTCTTTATTAAGCTGTTGTATTTGTAGTTGGGTTATTAGGAGAGTAATAATTTGCATTTTTTTTTTTACCATTTTTTCCATAATTGCTTGCTCCGCCATTTGTGAGTGCCCTTTTTGGATTCAATTCCTACTATATTGGAAGTTTGGAACCGTAATCCTGCATATTAATCAACTAGTTTTGAACCGAATTGGAATTGTTATGTTTCATGCTAAAGTCACACATGGTCGAGTGCTTTGTGCGTATTTGTTGATGGATCATGGTGCATTGTTAATGTTGCGTAAAGAGAGTCATGGGGATCGTACTTGACAACATTGGAGTATGGCCTACATTATTATATAATTCATGATAACCTTTGTGAGATATCATGTATGTCATCCCTTGCCTCTTGTGAATCAAGATTTCTCTGCTACTGTTCTCAGCTGAGCTTGTAGGTTATATCCTAGTTTTCAAACATTTGTTGGTAAATATCTCTCTCGGAAATTAAGTTGGTATTTTCTCATATACATGCTAAGGTCAACATGCAGTCCTTCTCTTTTAGCACACAGCTCCATGTGTCAACTCCCTATTTTCTAGATACTGTCTTTTCTTTCATGCTGATAACCTTTGTTCTTTGTTAGTTAATGTCTACAGATTGGTGATATCTGAGTAGACATCTGCCTGTTGTTTTATCTCCTTAGCTAAGCTTGCAATCACCTACATATGGGAATCCCACATTTCCTGAACATAACCTTGGGCTTATGATTTTTCTTCAAGAAAGAAGGATTGAATTTAATAGCTTGTATTTATCCAAATTTTTCAGTGAGATATATATTCCACTCGATGGCTAAGATGAAGAACTTATATCTTGACATTTCTGTTCTGATTTGGTTTTCTATATATTTTCACTTATTTTTAGTCTCTCCGCACCCTAAAAAAAAAACTTTGTTTTGAATCATCTGTGATAAATTTTAATGAATGCGTAATCAACACTTGGTTTTTTTGGTGTATGCAGTACCCAGGAGTTTCAGATTATTGGAAGAGCTTGAAAGAGGTGAAAAGGGAATTGGTGATGGAACTGTCAGCTATGGCATGGATGATGCTGATGATATATACATGCAGTCATGGACAGGGACTATTATTGGTCCCCCTGGTGTAAGCGGATATATATCTTCCTAGGATTGTAATGTTTTTATTAAATGTTTGTGCGTATGCTTCTCAATCCCTTGTCTACCCTCCCAAACCAAGCCTCCCTTGCCCACTTCTGTTACTAAATCAATAATTCTGAATTTCAGTTGGTCACGTTTAGATTCCTATATACCAATTTATGGTGTTTGTGAAGGTCATTTTTAGATGTTAAATATTGCTAAAGTTTTTCTTGTACGTGGGACCATGACACTTGTAGGGTTGAATCATTGGATATATTCAGTTATAAATTATCATTGCTATAACATTTTTTATCTGTAAGGGAATTCTTGTGTTGCCGGATTCCTAGTGACTCATTGAATAACTGCATTTTTCTTTTCTTTTTTCTTTGATTTTACTGTGATTAACATATACTTTTCTTAAGGAAATTTTGTTTCCATCCAACAATATGTTGATTTTGTGTGTTTTCCTTGTTGATATCATTTTTCACCAGACTGTTCATGAAGGGCGTATCTACCAGTTGAAATTATTCTGTGGCAAGGATTATCCAGACAATCCACCATCTGTAAGATTTCAAACAAGGATTAACATGACTTGTATCAACCAAGATACTGGAGTGGTAGGTGTCATTTTTGTAAGGGCTTCCAATACCATGCTGTGCATGATACTGAAATAATGATTTGCTGAATTACCAGGTTGAGCCACATTTGTTTCCCATGCTGGCTAATTGGCAGCGAGAGTATACAATGGAAGACATTCTGATGCAGTTGAAGAAAGAAATGCTGTCTCCTCAAAATCGGAAGCTAGCTCAGCCTCCTGAAGGTGTGTTATTAATCTTATTTTTTGGTTATTGTGAATGTGTTTCTTACTTTCCTTTTTTGGTGTTATATATTACTGTTGCCTCCACGTTCACAGTAATTTTACTGGTAAATATTTGAATTTAACTTTCACACAAGTACTGTTTCTAACACCGCTGTCCTTATGCGGTGTTATTGAATTTAGAATTGCTGTGTATGTGGTTAATGTAAAGTCTTGACCTTGTGTTTGTAATTCTTAGGAAGTGAGCTCAATCAGAAAGTAAAAATGTATTTGGTGAATCTTGTGCATGATGTGTAATCCAATACTTAACCCATTTACTGTTATTTACTGAATGCTTGTTTAAGGACTTTTTCCTTTTGTTGAGAGTCAAGATCATTCTCTACAATCTATATATTGTATGGGAATTGCAAGGTTTTTAATTTTTGGATGTATATAAAGTTTCACCCTTGAAACTTTTTTATTCATTCTGAAAATTTCTTAAAAATATGAAACTAGTCAATTTGGTTCTTGAAACTTATTTATTTCTCAATTCATTCTTAGATCTACTTCCATCAAATTAAGAATATTACATTCTACTGCTGTTAAATTTATATTCCTATTATTGTATTCTTATTCTGTACCGAACAAGTTGTAGCTTGCTGTTTAGTTTAACATCCTAGACCCAGGTATATATACAGTGAATGAGACTTCTCTACTGATGTGAAATTAATGGATTCATTAATAAGTCTTTGAAACTAGTTCATATACGTTTATGTTATATTAGTCTGATAACTGGTGGGTGAAGTTGAATGACCCTGCACTGTTCTTCTACTTGTAGGTAACGAAGATGGCAGGATTGATCAAAAGGGTCTGGTGCTGAAATGTTGTATCGTGTAATTCGGGTGAGAATCCAAGAATAGTAGCGATACTAATAATGTAAATAATCATATCCAATAGATAGTCTGAGTTCACGGGGGATGCATTTATAAATGTAATTACAAGCCATTTGCCTATGTAACCGGAAGCAAATTTAAGGGATCGTGACCATCTTTATCCTTGAATTTTCATTGGATATTTGTACTTTGAGACTACCGTAACTCCATATTTTGATGTGGCAACAGCTTAACAGTTAAGACCCTTTTTATTATGTATTCACACTCGTGGTGCGTGTCCAATTCAGCACCGAGTGTCTTGGTCATATCAGATTTTTTCTTTTTTTTGTCCAACTTATGTGAATGGTGTTATCATTTGTTTATGCTAAAATAAAATCATTGGATTATATCATACTTGTTAAGCAGGGCCATCAATTGCGCTTCCCATGAACAATCATCTAATGCCCATGTAAATTTTACGGATTTTGGTCAAGCTTTGCCCATAGTGTCATTGTGCGCTTTCTTTAAAAATGATGTAGCATGAAAAGTGGCTTGAAAATTTTGTTGAAGATTTATCAACTAGGTACAAAACATGTATATACAAGATATGTAAAGTGGTAGTATTTGTTAGGATTAGACGGTAATTACTTAATTGGTTCTGGACATTATTACAAGTTACATTGATGTATAATTAAAGTACATCATAAATCATGATTTCAGCATCCGCAAGTGCTCTGAGTCTGAGGCATGATTTGATAGGTGTTTAAGGGATGGGACGGGATCGGGACCGTCCCGTCCCGTCCCGAAGAAAGGGGTTCAGGACAGAGTTCTTGAAGGGACGGGACGGGAAAATCCTTGACTAATTTTTCAAAAAAAAAAAAAAGTCGATGTTAAAAAAAAATATGGCCCTTTGGGCCTCTAATAAACAAAGAATTGGCCCCAATTTTGCTTCCAAAAATCTGTCTTATACAACATAATAAATAAGCCAGAAAATTACTGCTAGATAATGTCAGCCACAACAGTAAACAGTGTTAACAAATAATTATTACATGTATATAAGATCCACTGAACCAGTCAATAAATTTTCAAATTAGAAACTTCAAACTTAAGCTAAAATACTCAATTACTCAGCCCAAAACAGGTGTCTATAATAGCTCAAAGTAATGGTCAAATAAAAATAACTAGGTGGGATTAATAAGTATCGTAAAACAATCGAAGAACAATAAAAGAACCATAAATAAATTCATATATGCTGATGCATTGCTCAAGAGGCATATGTATTTTTTTTAAAAAAAATATGAATACATGTATATTCGGGACTGGACAGGATATTTATCCTGTCCCGTCCCGGTTCGTCCCTTCCCGAAAATTTTCGGGACGGAACCGGGACGTGATGGGAAATAATTGAACAGCCCTAGTTTGATTCTAGTGAGGAACTAAAATCTAATTCACATATTTTTTTTGTTTATTCATTATAAATATTATAATTGAGGAACAATTTCTACACGGAACAACTCTTATCTCATGTCATGATCAAGGAGATTTTTATTTCGCAATAATAACATTTAAAAATATTTTTTTATTATTATTCTTGTGGCAATAAGAAGATTTATGTTGATTGTCCAGACTATTGTTTCGCAAGAAATTAAATTCTGTTGGGCGAAATGCCAAATATTTTCCTTATTTCATCAATTAATTTAACACGAATCTATTACCTTCTTGGATTTGGTCAAGTAAATTCATAAAAGGAAAAACACACGTGCTATTAATTCTATCTTCTATATAATAGCATGAGTTTTTAACCTGATTTTGATATCAACCTGCAACTTTAACCTGAGTGAAACTAAATTTCATATAATTATGTAGCAACTGAATATAGCCCTGTATTGTTTGCAAAAATAATCATTGTGTGCATCAATATAAAACATAAAACATTGAAAAACATGAAATGAAATAATAATTGGAGTTCATTCATGAAGCAAACTTCGGCCAAAATCATAAATCAACCATATAAATAGATAGATACTCTCTTTGTTCCTAAATATAGAACCTATTTAGAGAGTTGAATTTGTTCTTAAATATAAGACCCTTTCTAATTTTTCTCAACTTTTCCCCAAATTATCTTTATTAATGTTGTTCAATGATAAACAAACAAGAGAGTGAGGGTGGGAATAATGGCAAATGGTTAGGGTGCTTTGGTAATATCATGTGATTTTAACTAACTTCACTAAATTTCTTAATCTTATCAAATTAGATAATTAGATCTTATATTTAAGAACCAAAGAATTGTAAAGTGTCACTCCCCCTACTCCATTGTCTAATTGAATGGATTAGTATTTTTTTTCACTTAAAAACATAATCTTCCTTCTCTACAAATCTGTCCCCTATTTCTTCTCTTCCATAACAACTCACTCACTCACTCACTCACTCACTCACTCACTCTCTCTCTCCCTCCTTCTCTTCCATAACAACTCTCTCTCTCTCTCTCTCTCTCTCTCTCTCTCTCTCTCTCATTGTGCTTGACTAATCTCAGCCAACCAGCCATGGCTTCTATTAAAAGTAACAACTAAGAGGGTATATCTAACTTCTCTTCTAGTTAATCTAATTTTAAATATTCCATTTTTACCTTCAACTTGATATTACAGCAGCATCAAATTCAATTGCTGAGGACGATCAAAACGTGCTGCAAAAGCACGTCTCCTTCTTCGACAGAAACCTAGACGGCGTCGTTTATCCCTGGGAGACTTTCCAAGGTTGTTTTCTCAGAAAACGATTCAAATACAGATACACTAAAAAAAATAGTAATAACATTGAGTCTTATGATTGTAGGATTTCGTGCAATCGGTTGCGGCATCTTCTTGTCCTCTGCATTTTCACTTTTCATCAATTTGGGTCTCAATAAACCCGTAATTTTTTCTATCCTCTCTCTCTCTCTCTCTCTCTCTCTCTCTCTCTCTCTCTCTCTCTCTCTCTCTCACACACACACACACACACACACACACACACATATATGTATATATATATCATAATTCTTAGCATGAGATGTGTTCATGTTGATAAGTAACATGTGACTGGGCTTCTCGTTGATCAATGGTGCAGGGGAAATTTCCTTCTCTGTTGTTACCAATTGAAGTTAAAAATATCCAAAGAGCCAAACATGGGAGTGACTCTGGTGTTTATGATTCTCAAGGAAGGTGTGTGTGTGTGTGTTTTTCTTCCAAACATATTTTCGTTTTAGTAATTTTCTGGTTGTGACATAATATTTTATGTTATGTTTAATACAATGTTTCCTACTTTTAATTTCCTCTTTATTTTGCTTTTTCTGCTGCAAATAGGTTTAGTGGTCGTCCAGAAACGACCACCCAGGAGCCATGACTATCTTAGGATGGAACTGTCAGGGGTTAGGGTCGCCCCTGACAGGCAGGAACCTCAAGTTCCTGTGTGAAAAGTATAGACCAGATCTGGTTTTCCTCTCAGAAACCAGAGTAAGTTTCAAGAAGGTAGATAGAATGAGGTGTAGACTGCAGTTTCATAATATGGAGTATGTTCCTCCGAATGGGTTGAGTGGGGGTCTTGTAGTGTGGTGGAAGGATGGAGTGAAGCTGGATGTTATCCATGCAGAAAAGAATCTTGTCCATTTAAGGGTCTAGGGGGGCTAGAACCAGTGGAGGGATATATTACGCTTGTTTATGGACCTCCGGTAGAACAAGAAAGAGGGAGATGGTGGAGAAAACTAAGTCAACTCAATCCTGGAGATACATCCCCATGGCTATGTTTTGGAGATTTCAATGAAATTCTCTTTACTTTTGAGAAGAAGGGAGGAAAAGTCAAGAGCATGGCATCATTTGAGGACTTCCAACAGTTCCTTATCAGTTGTAATTTGATGGATATGGGATTCAAAGGCTTACAATTCACCTAGTCAAACAAAAGATTACAAGAAGCTAATATTAAAGAGAGATTGGACAGAGCCCTGTGCAATGGAGCTTGGCGAGAGATTTGTCTAGTTGCTCAGGTATGTAATCTGGAACCTATTGGCACTAATCATTATCCTCTTTTAATTTATTCTGTGTTTTCTGGGAGTAAGGGTGTTAGGGACTTTAAATTTGAAATGTATTGGGTAGATCATCAAGAATATAATAATATCCTTTCTTGTAATTGGGGATGTGGAGAGGAGAGTGATCTAGGGGTCCTTGAGTGTTTTTTGAATAGTCTAGATAGGGTGAGAAGGGTGTTAATCAATTGGAGCAAAAAAAGAATTTCCAAACAGCAAGAAAGAAATAGAGAGTCTTCTAAATGAGTTGAAAGTACTATATGAAGGAGAATGGACTGAAGAAAGGGTAGGGGAAGTCAACAATCTAGTAAGGCAGCTTGAAGGAATCTGGGAGAGGGAGGAGAAGTATTGGTTTCAAAGGTCAAGGATCAATTGGCTAAATTGGGGGGACTCTAATACAAAGTTTTTCCACAAAACCACCCAAATACATAGAGCAAGAAATAAAGTGGTGAGACTAAAAAATGCTAATGAGGAATGGACTGATAATCAAGAGGAAATTGGGGATTGTTTCATAGAGTTTTATAAGGAGCTATTTGCTAGGACTGGGAACCGTGATCTTGATGCTGTTTTGAGCTATGTGGAACCCCTAGTGTCTGATCAAGATAATCAGAAACTTAACTCGCCTATCTTGGATATGGAGATACAAAATGCTGCTTTTGAGTTAGGGAGTCTTAAGGCACTAGGGCCTGATGGCTTTCCTGGTCTATTTTATAAACACTCATGGGATGTAGTGGGCCCTTCATTGTGTCGCATGGTGAAATATTTCTTTAATGAAGGGATAGACCTAAGTGAGTTGAACAATACAAATCTGGTGTTAATCTCAAAGATAGATGCCCCAGAATATGTTAGTCACTTTCATCCTATTAGCTTGCGTAATTTTTGTTATAAAATCATTTCTAAACTTATAGCTAATAGAATGAAAAGTATCCTCCCCAAAATTGTGTCTAAACAACAAAGAGCCTTTGTACCTGGTAGACTAATCCAAGATAATATTTTCATGGTACATGAGGCCTTCCATTATTTAAAAAGTGGGTGGGGGAAAGAATATGATATAGCAATTAAGATTGATATGAACAAGGCATATGATAGAGTTGAATGGGATTTTCTTGAATCCTTATTGCTGAAGCTGAATTTTGATGTTTCTTGGGCAGCTAAGATTATGAAATGTGTATCATCAGTGAGATTTTCAGTAAAATTACAGTTGACTCTTTCATGCCACAAAGGGGGCTAAGACAGGGAGATCTGTTATCTCCCTATTTGTTTATCTTAGTGGCTGAAGTCTTGTCTTGTATGATATCTACTCATGTGGATAGGGGGATATACAGGGGATTAGGATCACTCGACAATGCCCAATTTTATCTCATTGTTTCTTTGCTGATGATTCCATTTTCTTTTTTAATGCTACTAGAAATAATTGCTTAATCATCAAGAGCATTTGGGAAGCATATTGCCAAGCTTCTGGACAACGAATAAATTTAGAAAAATCTTGTGTCTTTGTGTCTGCTAAAACATCATATGAGGTTAGAGATGAGATTTGTGAAGCTTTGGGAATTTTTGGGGCTGATTCACATGGAAATTATTTAGGTTTGCCTATTCTATGCGGTAGATCAAAAAATGAGGCCTTAGCTTTTGTTAGAGTTATAGTAAGGAAAAAAGTAATGGGGGTAGAACAAGCAATTTTTGTCTCAAGCAGGAAAGGAAACTCTTATCAAAGCAGTAGCAAATGCCATTCCAACATTCTCTATGGCCTGTTTTCAATACTCAAAAAAGTCTTGTCAAGAATTAGATCGAATCATATCCAATTTTTGGTGGGGACAATCTGAAAAAGGGAATAAAATTCACTGGAAGTCATGGGCAAAAATGACAAAAGGGAAAATGGAGGGAGGAATGGGGTTTAGGGACTTTCAAAACTTTAATTTGGCTTTGTTGGGGAAGCAATGTTGGAGAATACTAAATGAGCCAGATTCGTTGTGGGTCAAGCTATTAAAAGGGATTTATTTCCCAAATTGTCCATTTATGTCAGCAAAGAAGGGAGGTAGAGCTTCTTGGGCTTGGAGCAGTTTGCTAGCTGGGAGGAAATTACTTGAAAACAATTTGTTTTGGCAGGTAGGGGATGGAACTATAATAGATTTTTGGAGAGATTCATGGATCCCTATCATTCCTTTATGTCAAATCCCAAATGACCATGTTCCTGATAGTTTAGAAAGCTTTAAGGTCTCTAGTGTCATTAGGGACAAGAAGTGGGAGTTGGGAGAAATGAATATTCCTGTAGAAATTAAAAATAAGATCAGCAAAATTAGAATACCTGAAAGAGGGAGACATGATAGGGTGAATTGGGTGGGTAGTGCAAATGGAATCTATTCGGTAAAGTTAGGATATAAATGGTTGAAAGCAAATGAAAGGGAGGTGAATCCCAACATGCCAAGGTCTTCACGTTAGTTTCCTCATGAGATATGGAAAATCATTTGGTTTTTAAAAGTTCAGCCAAAGATAAAACACTTTCTTTGGAAAGTTTGCAATGATGCCTTACCAACAATGGAAGCTCTTTTCAAGCGTAAATGTACTCCTGTACCTGTTTGTTTTAAATGCTGTAAATCAAATGAGCCAATTGAACATGTGCTGCTTTTATGTGATTGGGTCAAAAGAAGCTGGTATGCGAGCCCTTTAGGAATTATTACGTCTGATTTGAATATTGATTCATTTGTTCACTGGTTCATAATGATTTTAAATCAATTGAAATATGATCATTATGCTAAAGCTCTAGTTGCTTATCTGCTATGGTATATTTGGAAGAGCCGTTGCTGTGAATTATATGAGCATAAATTGCCTGACTTTTCTTGGGTGCTTAGTTCGTCCATCACAGCTATGAATGATTTATGGGCGGCTAAAGGATGGTCTATAACTAACCAAGACAAGTTGGGTCAATCTCTTTCTCCACATAAATGGAGCAAACCTCCATTGGGTGAGCTAAAATTAAATGTGGATGGTGCTTATTCTGAATCTCATAAACGTGGTGGTTTTGGATTTGTGCTAAGTAATGATGCAGGTCAAGTGGTTAATATGTGTGCAAAAAGGTGTGAGCCAATTTCGCCTTGCTTTAGCGAAGCTACTGCCCTTTTAGAAGCTGTTGATAGTGTGATGGAGTCAGATTTGGGAACAATTCATGTGGAATCAGATTGCAAGCTTTTGGTGGATGCCGTTTTATCTCTCTCTCCTTGCCCAGATTGGCGTGCTCAACTACTGGTAGATGAAATTGCAGCTAGATTTAGCATGAATCATAATTTACTTCTATCTTTTATACCTCATTCTTGTAATTTGGCGGCAGATTGGCTTGCCAAAGAAGCTGTAAAGGGTTTGTCTTGGGGAGGCTGGTCTCTTTCTCCCCCAAGCCCTCTAGCCAAACAACTTTATTTTGATGCCATGGGTACTGATATGCAGCAAGATAGATCTGGCATAGGCTAATTTGTACAGACTTTTGAAATGTAAGTAATATATTTTCCTTTGACCAAAAAAAATTTCCTCTTTATTTTTATTTTGGTCTCTATAGTTTCAAACTATGAAATTTGGTCATTTCTTTCCATCCAAAACATTGGTCCCTATATTTTAATAAAAACCTGGATATTTTGTCTATTGAGGGTCAAAACCTGTCATTTAAAATTATAGGGAATAAAATCAAACTGAAATTAAATTATAAGGATCAAATGTTGTACTAACTCATTTTGTAAATAACCATATATGTATGGAGACTAATATATAGTTGTAATTTTACTTCGTTTTTGTTCTGTTTACATGGATAGCATCTCTCATTCAATCTTCAAATTCGTGTTGGCAGCAACACGTACAAAAGCATAGTAATCTGAGTCGCGTCCTCTAGGACACTGTCCTATAGAGTTATTCTGCAACCACCGGCAAGACTGGATGCGGCACTTTCCAGGATTAAACAGATCCTTCCTACAAGAGCAAGGGAACAGAACAGCGAAAGAATATAATAACTCAGCAGGAAACAAAAGCAGAGAAGGAGGAAAGAAGTAGCTCGAAAACTCAAGAGCTGGGTACTTTAAACCTCTGCACAATGGCCCTTATATAGCCACAGACCTCAGAGACGTTGGGAGCAAAAATCATGGATATGAATGTTAAGCAATGAAGGCGCACATTAAGATCCATTCATGTCTCTGTAACCGAAGGTTTAAGGCAGCCAAAAATTTAAACCCCAAAATATAAGGTTTTCTGGTAAGCCATTTAATTAAAAAATTTAATTAAAAATATTTATTTGTATTTTTCGCAAAATGTTTAAGCAAAATGCCCAGTCCATATTTACCATGCGCACTCGGGGGGCCGGATTTCCACTACATTTGTCTCTCAGTAGCCAATCCTTGTGCGCGTGAGGCCCACTCCTCCTTAGGCCCATTTATTTGTTCTAGGACACAATATACATTATATACCCTCATATCCTCTCTATTCCAAACAATGTGGGATTTCTCCTAATTTGACACACCCATTAAAACTCTTAAAATTCCAACAATTCATGTGCGGGTGTGTGTAGTGTTTGTGAATGAATTTTGGTGGTAGGTTTGTTGGTTCAAAGTTCGAAGACATATTCAGGAAGCATGCAAGAAGCCACCCTGATGCTTTAACATCTGATGAAGTGGAGGCCATGCTTGAGGCTAACAGAGTTCCTAAGGATTACTTTGGATGGTAATATCACTAATCATTTATTAGTTGACCTTTTTCTCCTTCATTTGCTGTAAAATTCAAGGATATATATGTGTGTGTGTGTGTGTGTTGAAGGAGCGTATTATTTGCAGGGTTGCTGGCTACGCAGAGTGGAGGCTTTTGTATTATCTATGCAAAGACGAATGGTTTGCTCCATAAAGAAACAGTGAGGGCTGTTTATGATGGCACCTTATTGGGATAATATAACTTTTGGTCCCTACACTTTCACTCAATTTTGGTTTTGGTCCCTGAACTTTCAGATCGATGGTTTTGGTCATTGAACTTTCGATCAATTTTGGTTTTAGTCCTTGAACTTTCAGTCAATTTTGGTTTTAGTCTCTGAACTTTAAAAAAACTTAAAAAAAATCAGAGACCCAAACCATAATTGAGTGAAAGTTCAGGGACCAAAACCAAAATTGATCGAAAGTTCAGGGACCAAAACTACCGATTTGATAGTTCAGGGACTAAAACCAAAATTGAGTGAAAGTTTAGGGATCAAAAGCTATATTATCCCCACCTTATTTCATCAAATGGAAAAGGACCAAAGGAAAAATGAAACTCTCAAAAGTAAATATGGGAGAATTATCTGAAGGTCATAATGAAGAGATTTGATAACTAAGTTGGACTTTTGGGTGGTTAAATCTTTTTATTGGATGAATGAATTGTTGAATAATCATGTTGGCTTTTTGATTGTAGGGTTAACATCCTCTATTAATATGAAATGTAAAAATGAAAGCTACTTCATAAATCATACGCAATTCTCATGTACAACTTAAACAGTTAAACATTACTATCATTAGAGGTCACTACTTGTGATCAGTTAGTGGGCTGGATTCCAGCGTAGGCCCTACTCGGATTTTCATAGTTAGCTCATTGAAATTGCAATCCAGTTCATCAAAGACTGAGAGAGACTTTGAATCATGTTTAAAGGGATATGCAACTCATGACAATACAGACCCTATATATGTCACTTGTATTTCCCTCAAATAGGGTGTCAATGGTATACATCAGTATCAATACTAATATACTTTATCCTCTCCCGAATGTTACAGCTAGTTACTTAGGTAAATTAGTTTTTTGTTGAATAAAACTATTAGTCTTTCTAAAATACCCCCATTCTAATCTTACTATATGGCCAATCAACTTTGGAATACAATAATTTACTATGGGTTAGTCTGGGAAAAAATGTAATAAACAGCACAAAAAATTGAGATATTACACACACTATAAAAACCAAACTCTCATAGAGTAAGTTGTGGGTTCTATATCTGAGCAATAAAAAAATAGGGTGGGTATGTGCATTTGTATGATGGTGGATTCCATGATTTATTTATATTTTTCTAACATGGATTCTTAATTAGTAACAAAGGATAAAATGTACAATAACATCCATTATTCACAAATTGTGATGGAAAGCGTAGTGTTCATTGTAGACTTGTGAGTACTTTTGTATGGTGAAAATATGTGGGTATGAATGATTGCTTTGGGTTGTGTTTGGCAATGGTATAGCTAGCAATTCATAAGGTCGGAATAGAAGGGTTCCTATCAATCAACACCAAAAATTGGATAATATATGAGATGCCTCAATTATCTAAATTGTGGGGTTCTCATTATACTCCCTTTCATATTCCTCCAATCGATCTCAGTTTTGACACTTATTCTAGATGTGACCGCTCATTCTTAATTTAATGATGCCAACCTATATTCAAAATGTCTTATAATTATTTCTCAATACTTAACGTAGGCAACATTTTTCTAGCTGTATGGACTTTTCATGTCAGTTAGCTAGCTGGTGGAGGATGGTTTATAAAACCACAGTAATTTGGCATTATATATAAATTTAAGTTGGTAAAACAAACAATATAGCTAAAAATGAATTTCTTTGTGAGTTAAACTGAGTGAAGATTTTCATGGCATACCTGAAAGTCTTGTGAAACAAGTCAATTACCCACACAAAATCAAATCATTGTACAAAAAGTTTAAGCCATATAACAAATACACAAAAAGAAAGAAAGAGGTAAGAGTACCTCAAGAAAAAAGATGAATGGTTCTCTAAGGGTTGTCATTCTCATGTTCGCTCACACACAGAGTGTTTCACTTAACTCACGTAGTGTGTAACAGTTCCCTCCAATCTCTAAGTCAAGGTGGGAAAATCACAAGTAACGTCTTATGTCTTTTACTATCATTCTTACTTGTGCCCTAATTAAAATGTGTTTAGGCCCATATGTACCAAGAATATGGATAATGGATGGAGTGTAAACCAATATGGAAAAGTTTATATGGGGGAAGGGAAAATAAGAATGGGATACTTAAGGAGTAGAGCAAAAGGGCCTGACCCCTAATGTTGCAGAGTTGCAATTGCAAGTGGTGTTGTTGTGGTGGCACATCAAAAGACCAAGACAAAAATCCTCACAGCACACAACAATGTGAATTTTTAACAATTATGTAAACAAGCAAACAAAATTATGCAAAGACGGTGCCTTCATTATTGAAGCCTATGAAGTGACCTTCCCCTAATTAATTCCTCTCTCTTGTATTCATTTGCCTTTAATTTTTTGTCTTTCTTCTTTCTCTTTTTCCCCCTTTTCCTTTGATTCAACTCTTAATGCATTGTTTGCTTCTCCACCCACCAACCATCTCTCTGTTTGGTCACACAGAAACAGGAATGTTAATTACATCATTAATTTATTGTTTAGCAAGATTTAGTTTCTTTCAAATTTTTCTTCATGGCATATATGGCTATGGTAGGTAGAGGATATGAGTAGTTATAAATATTAATTATTTTGAGATAAAAAAGACACGACGAGGGAGGTATGAAGATTACGTTCAGACGTGTTTGAAGGAGAGAGAGATCATCAATCCATTAATTTAATAAGCATACTGTCTAGTCAATTATTGGAAGCTTGTTTGATATGCAGTTCATTGTCAATCATTATCATTATACTATGCTTTCTTCTTCGTTGATATTTCTAGACTGTTTCGTTTTCATCTACTGGCGGGGATTAGTTCCATAATATATATATATATATATATAAATACACACACACACACACACACACACACACACACACTCAGTGAGGTAGCACAAGATTAGTTTTCATCTAGTGGAGAGTAACACACACACACCCCTTTAATCATTGAATATAAGTGTAGGAGTACTTAATAACTAATTACTTCCACAAAACAATTGTGGATATTACTTGCTCTGTCAATAAGTTTTAAATTTGTGTACTTGTTTCTCCTAAAATATAAGCTTCATTTCAATTTTGTCTAGATATTTATTGTATTTTTTCTAAATTTACCCATTGTTTATCTTTTCTCTATACATTTTCTTTCATCTTTATTAACTCTTATTTGTCACACTCAATCTCTTCACCATATATTCTCTTTCAAAAATTTAATAATAAAGATATAGGGCTAAAGATCAGATTTGCCCCGGAAGTATGCACGGTGGATTACATCTGCCCTGGAAGTTTTTTTGGTCCAATTTTGCCCCGGAAGTGTGTATCATATTTGCCCTTTATCGTTAAAAAACTCATGTTGACAGTTAAATAGTTGACGTTGACCGTTAATATTTTAACGATAAAGGGCGAATATGATCCACTTTACACACTTCCGGGGCAAAATTGGACCAAAAAATACTTCTGGGGCATATGTGATCCACCGTGCATACTTCCGGGGTAAATATGATCTTTAACCCTAAATATATATACACATATATATAATAGGAATATACATTACTTACATAATTATTACTTTGAACTAATTTTATTAATTTTCGTAATAAGTACAAAATATTTACTTAACTTATAATAAGATTCATAAGGGTATAATTTAACTACAGCGCCAATCGGACAATATAGTTGTTATGATAAGGTTCACATGAGGGAGTTTTATATTGAGAAATGAAGTTTATAAGTTTAAGGGATTCTTTAGTTAGGGTTGGATATTTTGTGTCACTTTGTGTTTTGAAGAGCCTCACAACGGTACTTGTTTTTTATTTTTATTTTTATTTTATATTTATGGAAGCACACTGGTCTAGTTAATGGATATTCAATACAAATTTAATAGAGTACGGATGGATGTGGTTGGATTGTAATTACTCCTCTGGTCGTATTTATAAGGCAGAAAGAGAATATTTTATTTGGTCATATATATAAGTCACTTCATTAAATATTTCATAAAAATGTACAAGTTTACCCTTTATTTATTATGTATTGACTTCATTTTCATGTGATATAATGGATATTAAATATGGGTAAATTTGAAAATTTGTTGGATTTTAATAAAAAATTTATGAGTTTTAAGATTTTCCTTGTTCTGTGTGAAACATGCTAAAAGTGACTTATAAATAGGATGAAAAGAATACTAACTAAATTAACCCTCGTGCATTGGTTGATATTAATTTAATTAGTCTACTTTGAAGCTGCTTTATTTTATGATTTCTCCATGTGATCAATATAGAGTAATATACTAGAGGATTAACATATTGAATTGGAAACGTAATTCATTTTTCTTCCGCTGTTTATTTATTTATTTATTTTTATTGATAAATCGTTAACTTAAAGTATCTTGTAAAGTGTAAAGCACTCAAATGTTGTATTTTTTCCTCTTTTGGTTAGTTATTTTTTGTGAGAAATTATGAATGTTCACAACGTCAAATCCTATAGGGAAAGGATTAATAATCACGCGGTTGAAGTAGAATTTATGACACTACTGTCTCACCTCCTTGCTTGTGTTTAGTCTAGGGTCTCTCCTAGGGTTGCAGTCGAAGCGGCGTCTTCGGTGGTGCTGCTACTCTGAGAGAAGGGTGGGGATGGAGGCAAGGGGCTTTTGTTGCTCGAGGACTGGGAGTTCGATCAGGGAAAGGGGAAAGGTGAGCGACGAAGGCGGAGGACGGAATCGAGGATGGAGTTTCAACTAGTGGCACCGAAGTTTTAGGGTGTGGGAAGAGGAGGCTCATGGATTGGGGGCTTCAATCTCTCTGCTTAGAGAGATTTATCACTCAGATCGACTCGTTGAGGCCGATATGAGAGGACTGAAGGCTCGCAAAGGGGCTGAGATGACGGTGCTGGAAGCTGGAGAGTGTTGGCGGCAGCACGTACAGAACCACAGCAATCTGAGTCGCGTCCTCAGGGACACTATCCTATAGAGTTATTCCACAACCACCGGCAAGATTGGATGCGGCACTCCCCAGGATTAAACAGATCCTTCCTGCAAGAGAGCAAGGGAACAGAACAGCGAAAGAAAGAAAGCTCAAGAGCTGGGTGCTCTGAACCTCTAGCAGACCCTGCCTTTTATAGGCAGCAGAGACATATGAACGTTAGGCCTGATTTAAACATATTGATGACCATAAATCTCCGGTCACAAAATGTCACCATAATTTCATCGTCGGTTTCATACTTTTCTGGCATCAAGCAGCGGTTTGCGAACTTTGGAGGCGAAAATAAGGGATCTGAACGATGAGAAATTAATCTGCACATTAAGAACCCTTTATGGCCATGTAACCGAAGCTTTAAGGCATTCAAAAATTTAAGGTTTTCGGGTAAGATATTTGATTCAAATATTTATTTACAATTTTTACAAAACGGTTTAATAAAAAGTGCCCAGTTCATGTTTACCACGCGCGCCCGGGGGGGAATTGCCGGATTTCCACTACGTTTGCCTCTCAGTGGCCCATCCTTGTGCGCGCGAGGCCCACTCCTCCTTGGGCCCATTTACTTGTGCTAGGACACAAGGTACATTATATACCCTTATATCCTCTCTATTCCAAGCAATGTGGGACTTCTCCCAATTTGACACACCCATTAAAAACTCTTAAAATTCCAACAAAGCGAAGGGGACTCACTGGAAGTTCTTGAAGGATGACGAGTTTAGGAAATGGAAGGGACTGACTTTAGATCTGAGTGAGATGATTTTTATGGGGGCCTTTGTTCTGAAGCTTGATGGCTGGCCTACAACCACCAAAATGCCATAAGGTTTAAGCTTGAGCACTTCCTAGGTTTGGGGGAAACTATGGTAGTGCATTTGGTGTTTTGGTCCCCCCTGTTAGATGTTAGGAGTATAATTTATGTCTTGTTTATGAAATACCTTATGTGGATGTCTTGTTGGTTGTGGTTTAGCCTTATCTTGTGGGTTAATTTGTTCGGATTAGCTGCTGGCTAACTTCTATCATGATCTTTATTCCTATGGAGTTTGATCTCAAACTTCAGAGGTTTCTTCACCTTCTAGGAGGTGATTGTGGAGGTGCTTATGATTTGCAGCATTTTCATCAAAGAGGGTGGGTCTCAGTCACCTCACCATCAACCCATAATGGTTAGGTACCGGTAGTCCCTATATTGTTTGGCTTTTGATTCGTTGTGCAAGTCTTTGGATGGTAGCATCTGTGGTCGAGTCCCTGGTCTTCTTGCTCTGTAATTTAGTGCACTGTTTATGTGTTTTCTTGCTATGTAATCTTGTGTTCTGTTTCTTTGTGTCTGCACTCTAGTTTTACATTAACGAGCCTTTACTCCCTCGTGCATTGCACGGGAAGCTTGTAATTCCAAGCAATAAGTAACACGATGTCAAGGTTAATTGTTATAACATATAATATGAGGAATAATGTAAAACACAAAAGTGAATATATACACACACATATATCATATGATCATCCTAAATTGAACGGCGATTATAGTAACATTAGGTCCAAACTGGAAGGGGAAAAACGGTTGATGACATAGACACGATCACAACGCGTAAGAGGTCAAATCCCTAAAATTCTCCCTATAAATAACATTAATTCTTGTGTTGGCAACTCCATAATCACCATGAGAAATAACTATTTTGAGACCGTCCATCTTCTTAACTCTGGACAACTCAACATATAATTGGCTATGACTGAAAACAGGCTTAGAGAGGAATTTGAATGAATCTGATAATATGGTTAAACGCCAAAATGTTATATATCCAACAGTTATGATTGTGTGGTGCTAGCTCGTGTGTTGCACGGGGGCATTGAATTTAGATGCGCATAGGCTTTAAAAAACATGTTATCCACTCAAAATAAATTAATATAAGCCACGATTAAATATGAATGCAGTTACTTAACTAATTAACAAACAATTTTAGAGATAAAAAAGGAATGAGAAGAAACATGTATTAAATGAAGACAACTTGAAAGAGAGATAACTACTTTCTATCAGTGAAATTTAAATAAAAAAACTAAAACCTTCTAGGGGAGAGAAGCTCACAAAATAAAATGTAATTCATCAAAAAATCTTTGATATGATGATTTACTTTAATTGGCAATATTTAAAACATGTCATTATTTCGTTCTGAATTGAAATACAGGGTTACTTTCGCTTTTTATAGAAAAGTTGAAGCTTTATTTTGATTTTCCTCATTTGCAGCATACATCTTTCTTTAATAAAGTTAACTGAGCTTGTGCTTTCTCTAACTTTATGGGTGTATTGACTTTGCAAACCATGTTATTTATGTGAAATAAAGAAATATAAGAACACGATTAAGTATGCATGCAATTACTTCCCTAATGAACAAATATTTTTAGAGATAAAAAGGGAATCAGAGGCAAGATGTATTGAATATGAAAATCTACTTTAATTGACAATGTTTAGAACATGTCTTTACTTCTTTTTGAATTGAAATATAGGGTTACTCTTGTATTTATATAAAAATTGAAGTCTTAGTTTGATTTTCCTCATTTGCAGCATACATCTTTTTCTAATAAATTTAACTGAGCTTGAATGTTCCCTGACTTTATGGGTGCATTGACTTTGCAAACCATGTAATTTATGTAAAATAAAGAAATATGAGAACACGATTAAGTATGCATGCAATTACTTCCCTAATCAACAAATAATTTTAGAGATAAAAAGGGAATCAGAGGCAAGATGTATTAAATATGAAAATTTTTGTAATTGACAACGTTTAGAACATGTCTTTATTTCTTTATGAATTGAAATATAGGGTTACTCTTGCATTTCATATAAAAGTTGAAGCCTTATTTTGATTTTCCTCATTTGCAGCATACATCTTTCTTTAATAAAGTTAACTGAGCTTGTGCTTTTCCTGACTTTTTGGGTGGATTGACTTTGCAAACCATATTATTTATATAAAATAAAGAAATATAAGAACATGATTAAGTATGCATGCAATTACTTCCCTAATGAACAAATATTTTTAAAGATAAAAAAGGGAATCATAGGCAAGATGTATTAAATATGAAAATCTACTTTAATTGACAGTGTTTAGAACATGTCTTTATTTCTTTCTGAATTGAAATATAAGGTTACTCTTGCATTTCATATAAAATTTGAAGCGTTAGTTTGATTTTCCTCATTTGCAACATACATCTTTTTCTAATAAAGTTAACTGAGCTTAAGCTTTCCCTGACTTTATGGGTGCATTGACTTTGTAAATCACGTAATTTATATAAAATAAATATTAGAGGCAACATGTGTTAAATGATGGCATCTTGATATAGAGATCATTACATTTTATAGTAAAATTTTAATAAAACAGTGAAATATGATAAATTATTTTTATTTTTGATTTTGTATCCATTGAAAAAAATTTAAAAGTAATACTTTTAATTGGGAAGGGGGTTTGTACACCTGGAGTAATTACACTACTCTGGCTACTTGTGATCGTTCAGTGATTTGAAATGCTCTAATGAGCTGAAGTATATATAGGCTTTCTTAAAATAAATTACTTGATAATTAAGCAATAAGAGGACATTTGATTACTTTTGTAAAAATAATATATATATATATATATATATAGAGTCTAAATGGGATTTAGATAATCTACATTTGTTTAGATACTTCTATTGATCTTTTGTGCGAGTAGAAAAACCGGTTTCCCTTGAAATAACTCACTTTTTATAAAAATATTTTCAGCCATAAAAATTAAGATATTATCTTTTTGTATCCATTAAAATTTATTGCTTAAACAAAAATTAGTGCTCTTAAAAAAATATATTAATAGAGCATGTAAATGATATCTAAGGTAATTTAGATATGTTTATATCAATCCATTTACCTAAAAAAATAGCTCACATTTTATACAATTTTTTAAAGAAAATTCATTTTATTTTATAAAGGTAATGTGAATATATTTATCTCTCTATTTGAAAAATCGTTTTTTTTAAAGTGTGATATTTAAAAAAATGAAAATATTTGCATATCTATGTTATCTAATTACTTTTGGACAAATCAAATATATACAGTCTAAATGAGATTTAGACAATCTATATATGTTTATATACTTCTACTTATATTTTATGAGTAGAAAAATTGATTTCCTTTTGAAATAATTCAGTTTTTATAGGGAGAAATATGGTATCAAAGCTATTCAATCAGTGGGATAAAAAAGAATATTTATAAACCTAAAAAACATAAAAGACCCATATTGAAAGTGTGAGAGACAGATTAAAAGTATATAATATTGAGTTAAATCCAATCACATTGGTGTAAGCTTTTGCAATAGAAAGACAAAATCTTCTCAAAAATCATGTAATGCAACACTAAAATGTCCAACATTTTATAATTGGATTTTTAAGACGCATATTGAGAATTTTCAAGAGAATATACTCATTTCAATAAGGAATTTTACTTGGGGTTATTTGATGTTAATGTAGTAAAGGAAGGTTAATTGACATTTCCCATAAAATAAAGCAATTCAAGATGTTTGTCTATGCTAGGTTATCCTAAGCAAAGCTCAAAAGCACATCAAGTCAAACCAAAATATTCACTTTCTCTCTTCTTTCTCACGAAAAGATAATTTCTTTTACCATTCCTCTCATTCTCACTTTGAACTGAAAAGGTAGTATGCACAATTAATTCGATGGAGCTGTGTTTGATAAGTTTAGTGATATAACAATTTAATAAATAAGATATTTCTACCCATATATATGTCAACATGGGAGCACTATAATTTATGAAATTTTCAATTAAATAACTTCACAAAATTATTTCATTTAAAATAAAAAAATAAACAAAACTAAATGTTTTTCTTTTGACAACTAACATATAAATACAAAAAATTTAGTGCACTGTTTATGTGTTTTCTTGCTATGTAATCTTGTGTTCTGTTTCTTTGTGTCTGTACTCTAGTTTTACATTAATGGAAAATACTCCTTCGGGCAAAAAAAAAAACAAACGTCAAATCCTATAGCATCGAAGACAACTCTAATATTGCTGGATGAAAAATCAATTTAATCAATAAGTGTGGTTTGAATTGACTTGAGTGGTAATATTCCACAATAACGTGTCACAGTGAGGACAAAATGAGGAAAATTATTCGACAAAAAGGACGAGTTTTTTTATTGTTTTTCCTTGTATTCTATATTACAGGTGTTGAACGACCAGGTCAGAGTCAATGATTCCTGCATATTATATTTACTGCAACCACACATTATAATATACATCCATAATTAAATGCAGGTAAAGTTCATGGTGGAATATATATTTCTTATGATCATTGACTAATTAATACTTTTATCATTTCCAATTATAAAGAAAATTTGAAAATTCTCAGTCAATGGTGAAGTCAATTTTACGAGATGCTTTGCTTGTATCATTCATTTATCCCTATCAATCATTTTCTTCTTCTTAGCTTATTTTGCGAAACTTTGGTTTGAATATAATTGACTCTTTTCAGTTCATAAAAAAAAAATATACATATATATATAACTGACTCTTCACATGCATTTAATTAATATCCCCGCCTACTTAATTTAATTATAATATAACAGTTGCATATAAGTAGCAGTAATAAGGAGCTAGAAAGTGACATATAAAATAGAAGTCATTTTAAAGTGTTGATCTTAGTGAAATAATTTTTTACAACTTAGATATAAGGTCTTGAAATCAAATTTATGTGAATGCAAAGAATGCAATTGGAAGAGTTATTTTCACTTGGATCCGACAATAGTCTAATAAATTTGATTCAATCAGATAACCATACATATAGGTAGATAATCACAAAATGTATGCATAATTACCATTTTAATTTGTGGAATAATATTGCAAGAGTTACACATGTACATATTTTTACATTGATGGTTGATGAGGATGAGGATGACAATGACATATATATGGATTTGTCACAAACCGACAACTGTGAGACTGAATATTATTATTCGATCTACAAGGTAGTAGTACACGTAGTCACGCACATATACTCATTTTTTCGTCCTATTTATAAGTCATTTTCAGCATATTTCACACATACTAAGGAAAGCCTTAACCCCGTTCACTTTCCATTAAAATCCAAAAAATTTCCCACTCTACTCACATTTAATATCCACTATACCACATGAAAACTAAGTCAACATATAATAAATGATGAGTGAACTTGCACATTCACATTAAATATTTAATGACATGACTTATATATAGGATCAAATAAAACCTCCCATCTCTACCTTATAAATAGGACATGAGGAGTATAGATGAAGCAAGCAAAATCAACCTCAAGATTCAAGGATATATTATGCTGGCATATGAATATATATAAAATAAAGAGGTGACCATCATATTACCTTTCAACCAAACGCCCAAATAATGAAACCCAATTACAAATCGTTGCTATCAAGAGACAACCCAGTAACAAAGTGCAGTGTTCTCGTTGTTTCTCTATCACCCATCTCCAAAACTGGACCAAAACTATATGCCCTATATATGTGTCTATTTATTTTATATAAATATATGTATATATATATAATACGAACGAACTGTGATTAGTGATTATGATTGAAACACATACACTAATAGCTCGAGGGACCCATCACGTGATCTCTACTTTCCTTCCCCTCAATTTTAGTGTCTCAATCTTTATTTTCATCTACAAGTCACCCATACACATCATCCACATACACATCATCCATATATACTCCCTCCGTCCTATAATATAAGGTATTTTTAACTGAATTGCGGGTTCCTAAAAATTAGTTAGAGTTAGTTAAAATAATAAATGTATAGGAAATATACGATGTTGCCCTTATTTATGAATGAGTAAGAGATTGGGTAATTATGAAAAGAAGATGAAAGAGAATGTGTGGGAAAATTAATACATGGGTAAAATGGGGAAAAAAAACATTTATTACTCAAACAAAGTCAAATAGGACCTTATATTGTGGGATAAGGCCATTCAAAAAAATGGACCTTATATTATAGCACGGAAGGAGTATATAATTGTACAGAGAGATGGAGAGTGAGAGAGTTGTTAACACCTGGATCAAACTATAATAGGTTTCTTTTGATGAAGTGTTTGGGTCAATTCATTCACCACCTTCCCCTCACCAGTTTCTTTTGACTTCTCTCCACCATCCTTCCATTTCTTCTCTCAAATTAAAAACGCACCTTTTCTTAATCAACCTACCCTTCATCATTTCATTAATATTTCTCCCTTTAATTTCATTTACGTTCTCAAGTCACATCAACGTATTGTATGCGCTTATTCTAGAGGCAACTTGATTTTTCTTAACTAACCATATATTTAAGAACTTGTATGTATATATGCACCTGCTAACTATGTCGGTGGCATATAATGGTATTTACTTAGGATACAGGTTAAGTTAGAAAGCATCTACTATTCAATAATTTTGTGCGTACGTGTTGGTCTCTCTCTACATCTCAAAATTCTACTACCAACAATTTAAAAAATCATAAAAGGACTAACACTATATAATCAAAAGATTTGCAAAGGAAAAAATATTCGGAGAAATTCATATACTTAAATTAACATGCATCATCTAACAAACTATACGTATTTGTCTACTCAATCATATATATACTCCGTGTAATGCGTATATATGCACACACAGAAAGGTGAGACTCCCTTACGTGAATTCTCCTCAAAGATATCATAATCATTACGTACAGAACCATACCCCCCTCCCCACACACACACACAAAGAGTTGTTATATATAAAGGGCCTACCTTCCTCCCCTGCCTCTGTCCATCTCACATAATAAGCATTATTATTCTTCTCATACACAAAACCATGTCAATATTCTCTTCTCTTGTTCTTCTTCTTCTCCCTCCTCTTTTGCTACTTACATCCTTCATAACACCATCATCATCCTCCTCCTCCAACGAGGAGGCTTTCATATTTGCCGGTTGCTCTCAAACCAAGTTCACGCCGGGCTCCGCCTACGAGTCCGGAGTCAACTCCGCCCTCACATCCATAGTCAACACCGCCATGTTCTCCTCCTACAACAACATCACCACCACCTCTTCATCTTCGTCCCAGTCCTTGGACACCCCTATTTATGCCCTTTTCCAGTGCCGAGGCGACCTAGCCGGCCCTGACTGCTACCGGTGCGTCCAACAGGCCGTGTCCCAGCTCAGCACCGTCTGCACCTATGCCACCGGCGGCGCGTTGCAGCTAGACGGTTGTTTTGTGAAGTATGATAGTTCTAAGTTCTTGGGCGTGGAGGATAAGACTTTGGTTTCTAAAAAATGTGGGCCGTCGATAGGGTTTACTTCGGATGTGTTGACTAGGAGGGATGGTGTGTTGGCGTATCTGGAGACGTCGGATGGGATGTATAAGACTTTTAGGACGACTAGCTCTGGGGATTTGCAGGGTGTGGCGCAGTGTGTAGGGGATTTGAGTGGGAGTGAGTGCCAGGATTGCCTCTCTGATGCAATCGGACGGCTCAGAGAAGAGTGTGGGCCCGCCCAGTGGGGACAGATTTACTTGGCTAAATGTTACGCGCGTTACTCGGAAGGTGGCAATTACTCGCCCGGTGGTAACGGTAAGCGGCTACACCACCGTGAATGGCGGTAGTTGATTATTTTCCGTTAGTAAGTTTTTGCTTTGATATTAAAGTCTTCGGTTAATTAATATAACATTTAATTAACTCTTTTAAAAAATTTAAGAAAATTAAATAAATTATTTATAAATAGATTTGCATAAACTAATATGTTCGACTTATTAATTAATATATAATTTAATAATATTCCATATTTGTTAAGAATAAATATCTTATTTGATTTTCTAAATCTTATAAAAAAATTGTGGCAAGAATCGAGATGAGATGAGTAGTTATCTTTTGAATGATTGTTCATTTATTTTATTTTATTTTTATGAGAATTGACTTGCTTGAATAGTTTCCAATTTTTTTTAAAAGAATAATTTCCAATTTACGTTTCAAGAGCCACGTGAATACGTACAAAGGTCGGTGTGGAATTATGAATATCAATGGTATTTGGTAGAAAGCATAAGTGATAATTATTCAACACACCTTTTTTACTTTTTGTTAGAAAAATATTTTAATAGAGTCTGATTTTGGCGTTTAATTGCAAAATCTTTATGTGCTCTGGCTAAAGACTAAAGAGCATGTCATTGAGTTTTTTTTTTTTTTATAAATAGTTTGTCCATCTAACTTTTATTCAATAAAACAAGAAAAAAAGAAAAATAAAGTCAACCATTGTTCATACCTCATACCCATCTCAAAATGAGGGAAATGGAAAGATTATTATAATTCAAAGAAGAAGAAAAAAAGGCATGATTTGAGTATCTTGATCTGTTCTTTGATTTTTTCCCTGCCTTTCTATGTATGAATATTTCGGAATATTTCAAGTGTTAAAAGTAGACATTTGAACTTTATTAATTATTAGTAGTAGGAAAAGCAAAACTTAGTAGTATATATATCATACACACACATCACTTTTTTATATGAAGAATCCTATGAATGAAGATAAACAATCAAAGATCAAAAAAGCACGAATATATATATATATATATATATATATATATATATAGTGATAGTACCATTTCTCCTAATCCATAAAAAAAAAATAAAAAATAATGAAAGGGCCGCTTTTACTCACAAACAAAAGAAGGTAGGTATAGTTCGATACAGAGAATCCTCATCATTTGCAGCGTCGTTTCCTGATTATTAAAATTGATTGAACATATGTTAAACTTGTTAGTTTGAGAATATCCTAAAGTATAATATATGAAATGTAAATGTGTAGGTGAGAATAAAAACAAGAACGACGATGAACTTCAGAAGACATTGGCAATAATAGTTGGACTCATAGCAGGGGTGGCTCTCCTCATCATATTCATTTCATTCTTGACCAAGTTGTGCAAAAAGGAAAAAGGTATCTCTCTGTTTTTTTTATTTAAGTTTCCAATATATCATAATTATTACACCTAATTTGTATTTTTTTTAAATTAATCTAATAATTTTATTCATCATTTGCAGGTGGTAAGTGAGGAATGTTATATGTGGATAATTAACACTCTTCTAATGCTTCCTCTACTAATTATTGGGCTTTTGGTGGCCATATGTTGTTTGGTTCTGGAGTAATTATGAATATAATTTTTTATTGTAATTCTTAGTTATAAAAAGATGAGTGATGGAAAATAAAAAAGAAGGAGAAGACAAGTTTATTGGAGAAAGAGAATGAAAGTGTTGTGGTCACTAAGGAAAAAGAAAGTGAAAGGAAGGAGGAAAAAGCTCAAAGGTGAAAGATCCAAAATCAACTTGTTAAATAGTTTTCAATTTTCAATTTCAAGTGATGGGTATAGGCTTTTTGTGGGCATGTTTTATAGATGAAGCTTTTTTCTTCTTCACTTTTTCAACATGAAATGGAATGAATGAACCACTTTACTTATCCAAAAAGATAGCCTTGTATTAGTGAGAATCTCTCTTTTTTTTTTTTTTGGTTCAAAATTTATTAAACGCATCATTTAATTTTCAAGCATTTAATGCAACTTATATGTTGGTTCCTAGATCTACGTATTGCTTGTTGTTGGGAGATATGTACCTAGTACGTGATTAATTCGAATTCTTATCTAAAAGTGAATGAAAACGCTTTTCATTTTTATATTTGATATAAGTTTGAATCGGGCAATGATAAAATAAAATATGAGAAAATAATACGTTACCCTAAAATTTGAAAAAATAAAAATAAAAAGAGCGTCTTTATAAATAATGTCCAATAGAAAAATAACAACTAGAATTTTAAAATGAAAAAGTTAAAGATTTTTACTCAGTGCATTAGTAACTTGTTAAACTTTTGATATTATATTTTGAATGACTAAAAACGCATGAAATTTTAACAACAAAACTTATAATTCAAAACTTTAAGTGACATAATATATTTTTGGTAATAATCCATAAAATGCTTATGGGAGTGTTGAATTACTTACACTTAATTCAATTATCATTGATCATGAAATAAAAATTCTGCAATTTGAGTTTAAAAATACAATACAAAGTCATTTACTTTAAGAAACAAAAAATCATCTAACACCGCGTATATTTTTTTGACCAAAAGTTGCCATTGGAAGAATTAATTTTTTGTGGGTCAAGAGAAGCCAGCATTATTAGATTAAATATATGTATATGTCATTTTTTTAACTTGAAGATCATGATATGATTAAGGAAGCCATCATTATATTACTTGATTATTTTATGTGAGAAAGGGGAGAGAGTAATTGGATACGTAAATAAGGTACCAGTTATTACATTCAGAACCTAAATAATTATATAATGAAGATGAAATCCATGGAATCTTGTTCCAGGCGCCCCCCTCCCCCCCCCCCCCCCCCCCAAAAAAAAAAAAATCTACTTGCTTTTTTTTTTGCCTTTTTTAATATCGAATGAGCTCCTGTTTTGTCCCAATCTAATATTAAATCCTCGGCAGTGGCACATTTTTAAAAAAATTGTAATAGTCCTTTTAATTAATGCTGACTAATCAACCACTCTTGCGACAAGAAATTAATCGATGGTTAGTTTGCTTTAGATTTTTAATGAAAAGCTGTGAATATTCAATGTTCTAATATTTGTTTACATGGAAAGGTGTATTAGTGAAAGGATTTATTACGAAATTGGTCATGAGCTATGATCATTAGGTTAAGCAGAGGAGTCATACAGATAGAAATGAACAACATAGTGTCAAATCAAAATAAATTTAGATTTATGAGATGGGGCCAAAGGAGGGATCATTTATTTAATCCAACCCCTACTTTTAATATATTAATTAAAGTGACTGGTTTTCGCATATGATTGAGCACTAAATACCTTTTGCATTTTCTAAAGGAAGAGGCTGAAAGTTGATATCAGTCACTTCATGAGGGAATGATGGAGCTTTGTTAGGGGCAAGGGTATGAGAAAGTCACGTTCTACACATAATTGCATACTCTAATAGAAATTATAATTAAAGAATTAGATATGTGTGATTAGTTGCTTTTATGTAATTATATGTTTGGAGAAGTCAATGTTTGCATGAACAAACTTGCCCTATAATCATGAGATGAATGAAAATATTACGTTAATAAACTGCCTCATGTTTAAGAGATCCTATGTGCTAGCGCTGTAACTTGGATCGCAGGCAAAGTGGCCCTATTAGCTAATATCATCTGTTCTTATGTTCTAATTTCAAGCTTGTAATATCCTATTTGTATTTAAATAAAGAATTATGGTTGAGTAATAAATTTTCATTCACTGCAAGTGCGCACATGTATGTGTATGTGGTGGTCGAAAAATGGAGAATATAAATTTAAAGATATTTTTATATGATTTTTAGGGTGATTATAGAACAGGAAATAAAACGGGTCACCAAGAATCAGGTTATGAGTGCTAGGACAGTACAATGGTTTACAAAGAATGAAAATTACGAGATGGGTACAGGGAAATTGAATACAAGATTAATTAAAGAATGAAAACAATAATGAAAATCAGTGAACAAGGTGGGCGAGAATGTTCTTGACAGTCAGAGTTCGCTAGTCAATGTTCCGTGTCCTTTTCAGATGATTCTCCTCTGTTTTATCCTCTTTGGAGTTTAAAAAAATGTTCCACCAAACGTGGGAAGGTGGTTTCGCCTTTTTCTCCCCATGATACTCCCGTTTCCAACTCCCTTCAGTCTGGTCTTCATTGGGTGGTTGGCTCCAGACGCCGAGATCTTCGAATCTGGGAATGACTGCCCCTTCATGCTGTCACATGGTCCTTGTGTTGGGTTATGTCTGTTACTTGGCTTCGGGCGTACTCGTTGGCAAGAAAGGCCTCTATTTGGGTGACATCGCTTGGCCCAAGACACAGCTTCCTAATTAAGCCCAAGACAGACATGTTATTTCGCTATATGGGTTGGCTCGCTGTAGGCTTACTTCTTCAGCCCAGGAGAACTGGTGTTACTCTTGGAAACAAGAAGGATATTTTGGGGGATCACATCTACTCCCCTAGCTCCACGTGGCAAACAGCTGTTGGCACGGGAAGGTACAACCTTCCTAACCGTTGATCCGATTGGTCGTTGATGACTCCCCATTTTTTTATTAGATTTGATACATATTTGGGTGTATTTGAGGATTCATTGATGCTAAATTGAAGGGATTTATTTAAGATTTTGATAGAATATCAATTTGGTCCATTATTTAGGGGATTTCATTGCAAATATCTTTAGTTTTAATTAAAATAGAAATAGTATAAGATAAGAATTGGTAAGTAAAAAATAATTAAAAGAAGAAGTGTCGTGGGTTATTATTATTGTTGTTGTTGCAGCTCCTTTTCTTCTAACTTAACTTGGTGCATTTTCTTTTGTTTATTCATTCAATTGGTGAAGCAGTGTACTAAGTGTCAGGAGATTCGTTTAAATTTAAAACAAAAAAAAAACGCAAGAAGGCCAACAACACTACAGCAGCAACGTGGGCCAATTGGAGATGAAAGATATGGGCATTGATTTAATTAAAAGAGCATGTGACCAGTAAGGCAAAACTGCAGCGTTGGGGGTAATTGTGGGGAGACCTAAAAATTGCAAATAGGCATTCAGCGAGAGAGAGAAGAGGCGCGACACGCCACTACCCATCTTCTTCAGCGAGAAAGGGGCTGCAAGTTCACTGTTCACTCTCTTCACTTCGTCTTCACTACTGCGAGGCCGAGAGCGAGGGAGAAGAAGGGAGAGGCGTTACTTCGGTCCATATCTTCACGAGAGGATGAGAGGATCTGGAGGCAACTGGATCGGGGACCCAAGGCAGCAATTTTCATCTTCCACCGAAGCTGAGACGCGAATGAAAGAGGGAAGAAAAAGGATAAATTAGAAATGATTTACTCTATTCTCTTTGCTCTTTTCATTGTGTTTTGAACTCTAAATTTATTGCAGCTTCTGGATGATTTAGTTTTAGTATGAATAGCTAGTTAATTTGTTCTAGGTTTATTTTGAAGCTTTGTATGAACTGATGCTTGAACTTATCCTCTTTTGATGATTAATGAGTATGATGTTGTGGATTTAACTTGAGCTTTATTTCTCCTAAGTGGTGACCAACACTTAGCTTGTTTGCCTAATTAATGGCTTGTGAGAGCATTAATTAATCAAAGCACTAGGTTGAATTCAAGCTTGTCTTGAAATTCCAAGTTGGGATTGAGAGATTGTTAATGAGATAGAGATATTCATTAACCAAGTTTTCTAAAATTGAAGTGGGTTGTTTATAAAGACTAGTTAACATAATATGTAGTAAGAGATTATGCATATTAGTGTTAATTAAGGTTTGAGTAAGCTTGAGAGAGTTATTCAAATGAGTAAGACTCCAAGCAACAACTAAATGCTCATTAATTATCATTAGAGGTGGGTAAATTAAGTATCTTAAAATATAAAGTGGATAAATAAGCCTAGGCTCCTCTTGTTTTAAATTAAAGTTTCAATTTAGCTTTTGTCAACTCATTTTCATTTTAGGTACTTTTGAATTTCCAAAATACAAAAATTATCACTCAACCTACATGATAACATAATTGCAATTATTAATCCACTTTTGCCTTAGTCCCTGTTGGAACGACAACCTTATCTATACTACTTTTGACGACCCGTGCGCTTGCGGATATGCTAAACCTCAGATAAGTCAATTGTAGCCGTTGATTGCACCCTTTTCTGTGGTCGGTCACATCTGCGTCAGGTGTTGCCTTTAAATTTCTCTTCTAGTAGTTCCAATACTTTGCATTTTGATCGATCTCAAGCATTCCGGGTGTTTCATCTTCTTCTGCGTTCGGAACCTTCCTTCTTGCTTTTTGGTAAATACCCTTCCATTCTGTGTCCTGTAATTTTATTTTTGCGTTATTTTTTTTAGAAACTTGTTCTTAGTTCCAAGAAATTGTAGTTGTCCGGTTTAGGTTTTTGTGTTTTGGGGGTTTCTCTACTTGACTAGGGTTTTTGACTTTAAATGTAGGATCATGGTGACTTCCTCATCCTCTCACTTTCTAACTCCTGCATCTCCCATGGACAAGTCTAACCAAACCCCGAAGGGTTTCGTGCTTGTCCCTCTCGAGTTATTGGAATCATCAAAAAACACTGGAATCATGGACCTTAAGAAACATGATGAGCCCCCCATAATCTATGAGCGGGTTCTTACGTCCTTTCCCGGGAAATACGAGATAGATGAAAACCAGTTAATCAGGGTTGCTAAACATTGGACAGCCTTGTTCTTTGATTACTTTAAACTTATCCCGTGTCTGCCTTTGCCTTCTCTCATCTTGGAGACCTGTCAGCATTTTGATCTGGCACCTTCACAGTTGTTGCTGGCGGTATGGTGCATTTGTCGGTGCCTGGAAGTCCTGTCCAAGGAGTTAGGGACTTGCTTCTCATTGGCGAAACTTTTGAAGTACTGCAGCCTGGGAAAGAAGGCTACCCGGTTTCTTCACGTTGACTCCCGTGGTTATAGACGACCCACTCATCATTATTCCCAAGGATTCAGAGAGGGGGTGGACGAAGAGATTTGGCTTTATTCACAAGACAGCATTGGTGGCTTCCGGGATGGCTGTTCGTACCCTATGGAACAATCGCGGTAAGTCGTCCCTTCGGTAATTTTTCGTTATTCTGATGATGTTTCATCTGCTTACTTTCCTCTTTCCAGGTTTAGACCATATCGAGGCTGTGGGGGCTCCGAAGCCAGGTCCTGAGTCGGAGGTACGCATAACTATGATTAGGTCTCTGCCCAAGGAGAAGAGGACTTATACGGAAATCTTCAAGTCTCGTAAGTTACGTTTGTCAATCTCATTTTCTTGTAGTTGGCCAACTAGTAGCGTTATTTGAGTTTCTTCTTTCTGTGTTGTAAAGCTGGACAAGGAGAATAAAAGCAGGATTCCATCTCAGTTGGCCTTTCTTGATGGAGGGTCTGGCAAGAGGAAGTTACCCCCAAGACTCCCACTATTGATGTGGGTAATACATTTGTGGTGAAGAGGACCCCGTGGTGGAAAGAAGTCTCATGCGGGTTCCTCACCTTAAAAGTCTATTATGCCCCCGTGGGCCGAGGAAGATGACTTTGCGAAAACTGTCTCGACGATAGCTGCAAAGCCCAAGACTATTGTTCATGCATCTCGTTCCACTCCCACCGCATCTCATCATCCCGAGACCATTAACGTGGATCCTTCCCCGGATTCTGGAGCTGACAAGACGCCTAATTTTTACATGGCATTAGCTCAGATTGCAGTGAAGAAGAAGTTATCATATTGGCAGGAGGGTCTAGATGATCTCTTATTACCTCAAGGAGCTTCGTCTCATGAGGATTTTGAGCGTATTCAGGATAAAGCTTCCAAACTCCTTTTCCACAAAGACGATGTGGCATTTACTACCATAGGTTATCATGGACCACGCAGGGCAATTGTGAAGAAATTTTTTGAGGTAATTTGTTTTCATTGAGCTAGATGATCTGAGCTGTGAAAATTTAATCCTAACGTGTATTTTTTTTTGTAGCTTTACCAATTGAGCGTGTTTCTTGAGAAGGAGAATGAGGCACAGGGCCAGGAATATGCCAGGATGAGGATGCAACTAGTTGAAAAAGACGAGGAGATCCAGCGCCTGAGGAAAATCAATAGGATTAGCACGCAGTTGTGTAGACAATGAAGAAAGAGGCCTTGGAAGCGAAGGCTATTGTTGGGATTTATCATGATAAGATAAAGGCTTATGTCGTAATGGAGCATGAATTCAAGGACAAGATCATAAATCTTAGTGAAGAACTGAAAGTACGCGAAGGCGAGGTGGCTCATCTGACATTCAAGAAGGAGGCACTGGAGGATGAAGTGAACAACTTAAAAGATATTCAGTATGCTTTGCAAGCCCGGGAGGATAATACTGCGATGAGGTTCGCACTTTGTGCTAAGATCGATATGAACAAACAGTTCAAGGAAGGGAAACATAAGTCCTGGGACTTGGAAACGTGGGAGGAGGAGTTTCGAGCTCAGTTTACTCCTTTGGAGGCATCGGAGGGTAGTGAAGATGAAGATGAGGTTACTTCCTCTAAGAAGGTTGTTCCCCCTCAAGAAGGTAAGGTGCAGGAAGAAGCCGACGAGAGCAGGAACGTCTCGAAGCAAGACAAGGACACCCCTCCCCAGTAGGCTTGAATCATGTTTCTAGCTTGTAGGATATCTATTTACATTTTGTGTATTTGAACTTTTGGGGTTGAACTCTCCTTGTTTTGTAAGTTCCATCTCTACAGGACTATGTTCCCGTATTTTAGCAAGGAGAGTTGACTTACAAAACAAGTAAAGCAATAGGACTTGTTGAGTGTTTTGAATTTCATATTTGAACTTGGAAATCCGAGAATTTTGGAAAAAATTCAAACCTTTTGGAGGATTTGAACACTTGTTGGCAAACAATACTTTCATTACGAGTAATATGGCGAGTCTCCGAGTATATTCTGATAGGAATCCTTTTGTTATCGTTTATATGGAAATTCTTTTGAAAGTTCTGAGAGTGTCCCTACGACGTTAGTAAATACAAGACAATGCATAGCACAGAATCTCGATGGTGGGGTATGTTAGTATCAGCAGCCCTTGCCACAACAGAACCATATAGCATAAAGCGTGATTTCTTTGAGAGTTGGTGGCCTTGATCCTTTCCGCATAGCTCATCATATACTACCCCATATGGTCAGTCTCTAATTTGTAAATCAAGGTAAAGAATATTTGAAAAATAAGATCTAGGAATGAGTTGACTACCTTTTGAATTGGGGCGAAATATGAGATAAGCATTTTCTGAGATTCTAAGATCTAAGAGAATTCTGTGTATTATGTTATTCCGAGATCTGAGACTAGTCTGAGAGGTTTCTTGTACGAGATCCTTGTTTCTGAGAATAGTCTGGGATACCTCTTGTTAAGGGCTTGAACTTTCAAGAATAATCCAAGAGGCCTCTTGTACGAGAGCCTTACTTCTGGGGATCATCTGAGAGATCTCGTTTCACAAGAATTTGGGTTCATGTGCCGTGATAATGGTACAAAGGATATAACGTTAGAAAAAACAAATTGATTTGGTTATGGGTAGTATCTCTTAAGGTGTATGGCATTCCAGCTCTAGGGTAGGGTCTTGCCCTTCATATCTTGTAATTAATACGCTCCAGGTCTTGTGATCTTGATGACGAGATAGGGTTCTTCGTAGGTTGGGCTTAGCTTTACATCCTACGTATTCGGAAACACCTTTTTGAGAACTAACTCCCTGATTTCGAACTACCTTTCTTTGACATGTTTATTGTATTGTTTGGCCAATCACTATTGGTATGTAGCCATCCGGATCAAGGCTTGATCACATTGCTCATCCAAGAGGTCTAACTCGTACTGTAATCCAAGTGAGTTTGTCTCTTCTTTAGCCCATTGGTATCTGAGACCGGGAATTCTATACTCCACCGGGATCATGGCTTCTGCCCCGTAAACGAGAGAGAAAGGTGTTTCTCCCGTAGGGGTACGAGATATGGTCCTATAAGCCCACAAGACAGCTGGTAGCTCCTCTGCCTATCTGCCTTTGGCTTTGTCAAGACCTTTCTTCAGAGAATTGACAATTGTCTTGTTGATGGATTCTGCCTGTCCGTTAAACTGTGGATTCCTGGGGGTAGAGAACTTCAGTTGAATTCCCCACTTCTCACAAAATCTTCAAAACTTGGACCCGATGAACTGAGAGCTGTTATCACTAATGATCTCTTTAGGGAGACCGAACCTGTAAAAAATATGCTTCCATACAAAATCCACCACTTCTGATTCTTGGACTTGGGCATAAGCTCCTGCTTCCACCCACTTTGTAAAGTAATTCGTGACCATCAGCAGAAAGGTCAAGCGTCCCCACATTCCCTTCATGGATTTCCTTCAGCTCGTATGAGGCATCACGAGGTCCAAGACACTTCAAGAGTGGTCTCATGTACAACTTCTTGTATAAGTCATCTCCCATGATACAGAATCATGCTGCATGCATCTTTATCCTTCAGGCTTTATTCTTGTCATCTGGTAAGGAACCTGATTCCAAGTAGCTGCGAATCAGACTCCGCCAATCCCATATGAGTCTGTGTGACAAAACCAATCCCTTTGTCTTGGAGATTGAAGGAGTTAGGAGGTGGATAATGGGTACTGCTAGGGTTCTCGAAGACAGGATTGATGATCCAAGATTAGCGAGGGCATCTGCTCTTTAGTTATCTTCTCTGCCGATCTGGATGATCTTGAATTCCGAGAAAGTTCTGCTAAGCTTGGTGATGAGATCATGGTACTGCTGCATACGAATGTCTCGTATCCGATACGTCCTATCTACTTGTCTCACAACTAGTTGGGAGTTACTTCTTACTTCGATACACTGTACACCCAATTCTTGTGCCGCTTGTAATCTCGTGATCAAAGCTTCGTACTCTGCTTTGTTGTTGGTGGCTTTGAAACCACATTGAAATAACTGTTCAACGACATATCCCGTAGGTGATTCCAGGACTATTCCGAGTCTCGTGCCTCTAGAATGTGTGGAGCCATCAACGTATAAGATCCAAAGCCCAGGACGTGTGGGACTGTTGACACGCAGGAGTTCTTGTACAACCCCTTCTTGTATAACGTTCCAATATTTACACTATATTATATATAACAAAAACAACAAAAATAAGATGCCACGAAAGTTTTTATGAACTAAAATAAAAGAAATCCAAGATAATTTAAAATGAGTTATCAAAATTCATAAACTATGCAACTAATGTGGCAATATAAATAATCTAGCGACATAATGCCAAATGGAGGTAACGTATACTCGGATACCTAATCCTCAGGCTCATTCCCTTCGCAACCACCTCTATAAGGGTTATCACCTAAAAAATGTTATTATAGGAGGGTCAGACAAAGTCCCAGTAACCAATATCACTTTACAAAGTATACAACGAAGGACCATAAGCCAACGAAGCAGTGCTTATATACATATAAAGATAAAGATAATAGTTTTCCAAAACAAAATCACAAGTTCAAACACAATCGTTACCCTCAACCAATTTCCTCCGTATAACTTCCAGACATTGACCCAAACTTTTCGTGTAGTATAACCTGGTCAAAGGTTACACCACTCACTACGGGTCATCGGTCCCCTCTCTTACCTCCCACCTGGGCCTGGGCTCAAGAGGTGTCTTACCCAAGCGCCTATTTCCAAACCTCGGCCAGAGGATAAGGAATAGAGACATGGGCATGATAAAATGCCAACTACTATGATCACCAGTAGAGGCTGCCGTGTGGGCTTCCAAATAAAAATCTCCATAACTGTTCGCCCGCAAGAGTACGGATCATAACGTAGTAATAAATTATCGTCCCACAGAGATTTGTTTTAAAACCCCAATCAAACAACAGGTTAATGAACTCAATTAAATTGAATAAATCAAATTCTTTTAGAAACTGGTTTTGAAAACTAATTTTAAAATAAAATTAAAGAAACAAATAAGAAAGATTTAATTTATCAAAGAACTAAGCCTAGGATTAATTCTTACCGTTGTATTTCATGAACCCTAATTAATTTCCCTTCCTTTAGTCTTTAAATAACAATCTATGTTTGCCTAAGATTCTAAAGTACTTGAAACGCTCTCTCGAGTCAAAATCAATTCTATACTTTTCATTAAACTTGCTCAATCTCTTGTTACAAATTAATGAAAGTATGCCTTAAGAGCCAACCTTAATCTGACAAAACTAGGTCGATAGATATATCTCTATTCTACCCGACAAACCATCCGTTAGTTGATTTAAACTTCAAGTCTAGTCTAATTTCCCCTAGTTCTACATATAAACTATCTCTCTCTCGAGTATAATTTAAATGAACAAATCGCTTTAAAGGGTGATCAGTCAATTAGAGGCATTAAGAACAAGATAAATCAACACAAATAGTCATTAAATTCTAAAAGAAAAGGAAACAAATTAGGTTTCAATCCATACAAGGTTTGAATCAATCCTAGAACAAATGATTTAGCTACTCATGAATGAATTAAACCAGAAAATACAAAGAGATCCCATGTTTAATTCACAAAAGTAACAAAGAATGGAAGAAAACAAGAAGAATCTATCACCGTGGGCAAGAAATCCTTCCAATTTTGCTTCTCAACCTCCAATTTTGCAAACCCTAGCTCCAAATATGCGTGCATCGATGAGTCTAATGGTTCCTATGGGTTCTAGGGTTCAAAGGGGGCTGATTCTCCTTTAATTTTCGTGCCCTAGATGGTTTAAAAGGATAAAAAACGAATCTGTGCAAAGTCTGAATTTTTAGGGATTTTCGCGCCGTGCCATGGCACTCAGGTGCAGTGCCATGGCACCAGAGGCAATTTCCAGCAATTAAACTCCAGCTTTCTCCAATCTTTTCCTTTGCTTTTCTTCTCTTTCATAGCTTATAATATCCATTTGTACCTATCAAAACCATGCATAAATGTGTGGGAATCATGCCAATCAAATTTTCTAATAAATTGTCATATTTATTTCAAAAATAATTAAATTAAGCTTATATGACAAATTTATATAATTTTCTCTAAAAAAACTCTCAAAATTCCTTTAATTAGCATTGATGACTCCCCAGATATCTTCTAAATAAGCCCTAAATCAATGTTAAATGGGGAGTCATCACACCCCCACACTTGCACATTTGCTTGTCCTCAAGCAAAAGAAAATCACATTTCAAATAAAAAGAGCAATGCATATGAAATCTTTAAACAAAGAGTGTTACACCCCCACACTTTGATATTGCTATCAGTTATTATTTTAGTTAATAATTTATCAGAATGAATCACCAAGCCAACAACTTTAAACAATTGTAATCATCCATCAACTCACCTTGATCAAAGGAATAGAGCATAACAAGAACAACAATATGATTAATAAAGGAATATTATGCTTCCTAACTCCTATAGAAAATTTAAGTTCTCTTAATTAATTCAGTATGCATTCAACACAAAAAGGATCCTCAGGTTATATTTTTTTTTTCTTTTTACTTGCTTTTTCTTTTTCTTTTCTTTTTTTTTTTTGATTCAATCTTGAGTTGTTGTAGGTCCCCTTTTGACGCGACCCTGCACATGGGTGGTACAGCACCCGTTACTCAGTTACTCTAACATTATCTCAAGAGGCTTTTAGCCCAACTCTTAACCCTCTTTGACTTAACCGTTTGACGCGAGTGCCAACATTGGTGATGAAGTGCCCCCGGTTACTAAGTTAAGTCTAGAAATGCCAGCGGAGTTGTGTATCCAAATTTTTTTTTACACTTTTTTTCCTCTTTTTTTATAACCTGAATCATATCCTAAAACAAACAACTAAATCAAGAAAGATAGTCAAATTTCCTAGAGGAATTAGGAATCACAGTATTCATAAATTAACCATTTGTTTGCCTTGTTATAAACTACTCCTTTTTTCAAGGTTCATCTCCAAATTTATACAAAAGGCTAAAGTATATGACTTAGTTGAAACATTCTTCCTATTATAATATTTTAATTGTTTTTATAGCCATTCTCAAAGATGGGTAAAAGCTCAAAATCTAAATCAATTATAAGCAATGCACTCATTTCAATTTTAACAAATTCATTTTCAATTGCATACAAGAACAAGAAATGCAAGCATGATTTTCAACCCCTCCCCCAAACTTAAATTTCACATTGTCCCTAATGTGAATAAAACAATAAGACACATATGAGAGAGGTAAAAAGATAAGGAAAAGTAAACTAATACTCCCCTGGATAAGTCTTGAAGGAGGTGGTATATGCAGGCAGAGGAATAAGCTCAATTGCTAGATTTCCTTTGAGATTGATTTGTGGTTGTAGGAGGTGCCATTGCAAGGATGCAAACACTAAAAAAAAATAAGCTCAATCCAAATTATGTAAGTGGTTTGCAACAGCATATTGTAGCAAAGATCGAAGCAATGCACAAATTCATATGCAAAATCCTCCCATAGTAGGAGAGATCAAATTAATATTCATTCATTCCTTCAGTTTATCTAGCCCCAAGAAGAGCATTTTCAAATAACAGATACTGAACATTGGCAAGTTCCATTAACAATAGCTCAAGAAAATGCAACTAAATGAAACCAAATTCCACAACTTTCCAATCAACAAAGTCAATCATATTGCACATCAGTATGCAAATAAACACAAGTGCCTCATTCAAATTAAAGCACACAAGAGAGCACTTGAACATTTAAAAAAAATCAGACTTAAGTGTATGTCCAATATACTCATATGTTTCATGAAAGCACTAGTCCAGGAGACTAGAGATTAGATGAAAATTGTCTAAATCAGTCACAACAGGGAGTTTCTTAGAGATCAAATTGGGAGATTAATCTTTAGAGTTCAATCAATTTCACAAATTTAGAGAAAATAATAATCCTTATAGTCCAGCGCACTCATGAAGTTAAAATTGAACTACCATATTTTACACAATTCCCAACCCGACAATATGAATCAGCACATCCCTAAAAATTTCACACATACACAAGTGTGCAGTTCAAATTAACACAGGATGCACAAAAATGAAACATTACAATCAAGTAGCTTGAAGGCACGTGTGGACCGATCAGGAATAAACACAACAATCATCACAAAGAGAACTAATGTGGACACACCAATCCAACAAAATCCAAACCAGAGTTCCTCTAAAACAAATAGTGAACCCAATCTTTCAAATACTTGTAACACCCAGTTGGATTTCCAAACTACTAAATACAAAGCTCACGATAAATATACATTCCATCAATCAATAAGCCAATCAGTCCCAATTAAATATCAGGAGCTTAGGAGGACTGAAAAACAAAAAGATTAAAGCACGTAAAGTAAAACCAAAGCTGCCACATAACAAAACCACAATCAGAATTGGCATCAAGCGTCAGATTCATTCATGGGAATAATAGTAACATCAACATTCAAACTCTCTCATAACAGAAATTATTAGCTTCATGGCATAACTGAGAACTGTAAGGCATTAGTGATTCGATACTATCACAAATGAATTTCATTGAGTACTCTAGACATCAGAGTAAAGCAGAAGAGTCAAATTAAACCAGATAGTCTAAGCCTATTGCTAGTTCAATGGATAAAAAGAAAGCAAAAGATTACCTCTAGGTGGCCTAAAAAATAGGTGACACCAACGAAAATTTGGGGATACAGGGGAGAAGAGATGCGATGCTACCACGAGACAATTACTACATTGAACACTGTTGTAAACGAGACGTGATTGTGGAATTATGGAAGGAGGAATTTCGAAGATAGGAGAACAATGAATTTCGAAGATGAGAGAGGAAGAACAGTGAAGGCTGAGCGGTTTAGGGATGATACGATTTGTTGAAGTTGGAAGAGAAGGGTAGGTCAAAACGGCGACGAGGTTTGTAAAGAAGTTCGACGGCGATGGGAATTGGAGCTCGTGGTGTGACTGTGAGATGGACGAAAGGGAAGGCGGCGATTATGAGGGCTTGTGGAGGGGAGAGCTGACAGAGATGAAGAAGAGATTTAGGTTCAGCGATGGTAAAGGAGAAGAGGGTGATGAACACGATGAACAATGGTGAGGAGGGGGTGATTTTAGGGTTCAATGTAAATTAGGATTTTTTTTTAAAGAAACAGATAATTAATAATTAATTTAAATAAACTAAAAGGAAAACAAAATTGGATTTTTTTTTCGATTTTTTTTAAAGAAAAAAAAGCTAAATAATCTAAGAATTTAAAATTTTGAATTTGAATTTGAATTTTTTGATTTTTTTTAAACAAAAAGCAAAATTAGTGCCATGGTACTTTAGAAAAATGCCGCGGCACCAGAGAGCATGCTTAGCAACCTTTATATGTGTCCTCTCTGGTGCTATGGCACTTTGGTAAAATGCCGCGGCACTAGAGAGCATGTCATTGAAATTTTATAAGAGGTTCCATGGCATTTTAGGAAAATGCCACGGCACCAGAGAGCATGTATTTCTCTACTAATGAGAATGCCATGGCACTTTAGGAAAATGCCGCGGCACCAAAGAGCATGTTCTCTTGAGTAAACCTTTGGTTGCTAAATTTTGTAAAAATAATGTCACAACATTATCCCAAAACGCCGTGGCACCTAAAACAAAATGCTAACCTACCTATCAAAACAAAAGAACCCCAATTTCCACATTGCCTCCCTAAAACATTGAATTTGACCACCTAAATGCCACCTAGATTTGGTATTCCATCTATAAAATCCTTCAGCACATTGAACTACTCTTATATTACTCAAGATCACATAAGCCAAGGCAATTCATATATCATTTAATCATTCAAATTTGATCAAAGAATATCTAAATCACATCAGATGTATGAAAAGCAAAAAGACTCATGATATCTTGCATAATATAAAAGCAACGTTACTTCCCTGAACTATAAGTTGCCTCCATCTTTAGTAATTGCTCTTGCTTGCCTCAAATTGATTCCACAGCATTCGATTTCTACCTATAAAATAGAAAAGACCAAACATAAACCTACCTACAAAAATAAGAAAAAATTGCAAATGAAAAAGAAAAGTTCAGAACTTGGGTTGCCTCTCAAGAAGCGCTTAGTTTATAGTCATCCAGCCTGACTGTTCTGGACTCATGGTGGGTTCTTGAGGTGGATAGTGGATAACAGACAATCCACATTTCCTCCCCAATAATGCTTTAAGCATTGTCTGTTAGCATGAAACCTTTCACCTTTCTTGTTCTCAAGTTCAACATTCTCCAACTCTGATGCTTGCACCACAGTAAACGGTCCACACCATCTTGATTTAAGCTTTCTTGAGAACAACTTTAGCTTGGATTTGTAGAGAAGTACTTGTTGTCCCAGCTCAAAATGTGCAGGAACAATTTTTCTATCTGGTGGCCTTTTTTCTATCTCTTTGTTGAATCTAGCATGCTCATGTGTAATGAGTCGATGATTCTCTTTCTCATTGAGTTGCAGAGTACTGTTTTCAAACATTGGTGGTGCCGCACTAGATGGCTTCAAAGAATAGCTCAATGCCTTAGGGGCCTTAAGTGGCTCAAAAGGTTTGAACTTGGTATGAGGGAATGCTCCAATGTCAAATATCTCTTCACATTTGCCCTGCTTGGCATCTTTAGAATCCTTTTGTCCAATCAAGAGTGCTTCCAAAGGATCTTTGATAACTGGTTCATGATGCTCATCTTGAATCACATCTCCCAACCTATCAGTGAAGTAACACTGACTATGCTCATCCTCATGAAATCTTAGTGCTTGAGACATGTTAAAGACAACTTGCTCATCATTTACTCGCAAGGTAATTTCACCCTTTTCAACATCAATAAGCGTTCTTGCTGTGGCCAAGAATGGTCGTCCCAATATGATTGGGATTTTCCAATCCACCTCGCAATCTATGACAATGAAATCTGCAGGGAATATAAACTTATCAACTTTTACCAACACATCCTCAATGATGCCATGAGGTCTAGCTATGCTACAATCTGCAATTTGTAGTGTGACCGTGGTGGGTCATGGCTCACCAAGCCCCAATTGATTGAAGACAGCAAGTGGCATAAGATTAACACTAGCTCCTAAATCACATAGAGCTTTTCCGGCGAAGTTAGTACCTATATTGCATGGAAAATAGAAACTTCCCGGATCCTTAAGCTTGGTTGGTAACTTTCTTTGAATAACTGCACTACATTCTTCAGTCAAAGCAACAGTTTCAAACTCATTGAATTTTCGTTTCTTGGACAAAACATCCTTTAGAAACTTGGCATATTCAGGCATAGACTCTAATGCTTCAGCAAAGGGGATGTTTATGTGAAGCTGCTTAAACATGTCAACGAACTTCTTGAATTGAATATCTTCCTCTTTCTTCTTGAATCTTTGAGGAAACGGAAGTGGAGGCACATAAGAAGTAAAGGATGTTGCCTTTTCTTGCTTCTTTTTGTCATCCCTATGCTTTTTAGCTCTAGCATCCTGTTCATTCTCTTCTTGCTTCCTCTTTTTGATGACATCCTCTTCCATGACTATTTCTTCAGTGAAATTGTCATATTTGTCTAGAGCGACTTTATCATTAGCTTTATCGCACATTCTTCTTGGTGTAGCCGCGTCTAGTCGTTGCTTCCCACTTCCTACATTGATTGCCTTACATTCCTCAACATGATTACTTTTAGGATTGGGAATGGTATCACTTGGAAGACTTCTTGTTGACATAGCATTCATGTGTGAGGCCAACTGCCCCATTTGCAATTTAAGGTTCTTAATTGCTGTCTCGTGAAGAGAAAGAGTCGCTTTAGTTTCAGCCCTTTCACTTTCTTGGTTAGTTAAGATTTGAGCTAACATCTTCTCCATTCTACACTCTCCTTCCTTAGTGGGAAATTCCCTGGATTGCACTTGAAAGCCCGGTGGTTGATTAGGCTTAACACTAGAAGAAGGAAGTTGATTCATGGTCTGCCCATTACTCCAGGAGAAATTAGGATGATTTCTCCATCCTGGATTATAAGTCTGAGAGTACGGGTTATTCTGAGAGTTTTGAAATTTACCCATATAGTTGACAGATTCAGAAGCAATGTCAAGAGGGCAATGATCCGGCAAATGTACATCATTGCATTGATCACAAACAACAGGGGTAGCATAGATAGATTGCACACTTTGAGAGTCTCCCTGCTTCAATTGGGATTCCAAAGACTCAAACCGTTTATTTATTGAAGAGAGAATAGCCGTCATTTGAGATGAAGATTCATCTTTAATGGTAGAAACAGGTTGTGTAGTCCTCCTATCAGTGCCTTGAGTATTGTTTGCAGATAGTTGATCCAAGAGTCTGATCACCTCATTAATAGGTACATTACGATATCCTCCATTAGTCATTGAATCAACCATCGCCTTAGATTGAGGACTAAGGTGATTACAAAATATCTGAACTACAACCTATTTGTCAACCTCATGATTAGGGCATCGCTTCATCAACATCTTATATCTCTCCCAAGCTGCATAAAGATGCTCATCCGAGTGTTGTCTAAAGCTCAAAAATTCATCTCGAGCTTCCACAGATTTATCATCAGAAAAGAAACGAGCTCTAAACTTGCTTTCAAGCTGATCCCAAGAATTAATGGATCCTTCCGGAAGATTATTAAACCAGTCTCTAGCTGTGCCTTGTAGAGACAAAGGGAATAAACGAAGCCTTAGAACATCTTGAGGGACTCCGTTTTGCTTGAAAGAGTCACAGACTTCCAAGAAATACATAAGATGCTTGTTTGCATCTTCATTGTAAAGCCCATGGAATATTCTGTGTAACTGCAGCATTGTGATCATAACAGGTTTGATCTCAAAAGAGTGTGCTGTCATCTCTGGCATATGAATGCAAGATTGCATGCCCCTCATATTACGGCTAGCAAAGTCATTGACCGTAGCTCTATCATACTCATCGTCAGCCATGGTTTCAGCTTTAGATTCAGATTCAGATTCAGTCTCAGTTTCAGCTTGTGTATTGTCAATGAATTCCACTCCTTCAAGTATCACTTCCAATCCATCTGGATATATACGCTGCATATGCCGAAAGGGTACCTAGAAGAAGAAAACCAAAACATGAGTATCAAACTAGAAAAAGAATAAAAACAAAACGAAAACAACTATGAATGAAAATTATAAACTAACCTAACAGTTCAATCGAAATTTACTAACACTAGCCTAGGGTTGACCAAGAGATTTTTACAAATCCCCGGCAACGGCGCCAAAAACTTGTTTGCCCGCAAGAGTACGGATCGTAACGTAGTAATAAATTATCGTCCCACAGAGATTTGTTTTAAAACCCCAATCAAACAACAGGCTAATGAACTCAATTAAGTTGAATAAATCAAATTCTTTTAGAAACTGGTTTTGAAAACTAATTTTAAAATAAAATTAAAGAAACAAATAAGAAAGATTTAATTTATCAAAGAACTAAGCCTAGGATTAATTCTTACCGTTGTATTTCATGAACCCTAATTAATTTCCCTTCCTTTAGTCTTTAAATAACAATCTATGTTTGCCTAAAATTCTAAAGTACTTGAAACGCTCTCTCGAGTCAAAATCAATTATATACTTTTCATTAAACTTGCTCAATCTCTTGTTACAAATTAATGAAAGTATGCCTTAAGAGCCAACCTTAATCTGACAAAACTAGGTCGATAGATATATCTCTATTCTACCCGACAAACCATCCGTTAGTTGATTTAAACTTCAAGTCTAGTCTAATTTCCCCTAGTTCTACATATAAACTATCTCTCTCGAGTATAATTTAAATGAAAAAATCGCTCTAAAGGATGATCAGTCAATTAGAGGCATTAAGAACAAGATAAATCAACACAAATAGTCATTAAATTCTAAAAGAAAAGGAAACAAATTAGGTTTCAATCCATACAAGGTTTGAATCAATCCTAGAACAAATGATTTAGCTACTCATGAATGAATTAAACCAGAAAATACAAAGAGATCCCATGTTTAATTCACAAAAGTAACAAAGAATGGAAGAAAACAAGAAGAATCTATCACCGTGGGCAAGAAATCCTTCCAATTTTGCTTCTCAACCTCTAATTTTGCAAACCCTAGCTCCAAATATGCGTGCACCGATGAGTCTAATGGTTCCTATGTGTTCTAGGGTTCAAAGGGGGCTGATTCTCCTTTAATTTTCGTGCCCTAGATGGTTTAAAAGGATAAAAAACATATCTGTGCGCAGTCTGAATTTTTAGGGATTTTCGCGCCGTGCAGTGCCATGGCACCAGAGGCAATTTCCAGCAATTAAACTCCAGCTTTCTCCAATCTTTTCCTTTGCTTTTCTTCTCTTTCCTAGCTTATAATATCCATTTGTACCTATCAAAACCATGCATAAATGTGAGGGAATCATGCCAATCAAATTTTCTAATAAATTGTCATATTTATTTCAAAAATAATTAAATTAAGCTTATATGACAAATTTGTATAATTTTCTCTAAAAAACTCTCAAAATTCCTTTAATTAGCATTGATGACTCCCCAAATATCTTCTAAATAAGCCCTAAATCAATGTTAAATGGGGAGTCATCAATAACCCTGCCCCAAGTCTCCATAACAGAAGTAACCACAACAGATATCATCCGTAGCTTGTATCATCATAACACTATATATATAACACATCATCACATAAATCTTTATACACACATATGATAAGTGAGTCTAAAAGATAATTTTTATAATGGAATACATGCTAACATACTTCCCACTTCATTGAAGTTTTATACAATTAAAATATAATTTTATAAATCAAATTTATACGATCAAAATATAGTTAAAAACTATTATGTTCCAAAATAGGCATATAATGTAAAGTAACATTTGTTACCTCAATTCCACGCTCTACTCCTTAGAAAAGTTATTTCGTTTAAAAGATCTCGTCGCATAGAACAACGTTTATGAAAGACATTTTATGATCGGAGAGAAGTTACAAGTACGGAATTAAAACCATAAGTTTGAGCTCTTAACAAAATATATGAAAGTCACACACCATCTCTCTCAATTTAATTTATGATAAAAGTAAGACATATACCCACACACACATATATAGCTCATATATGTGATATGACGTGAATCATCATGATTCACGCCACTCACATATATTTTGTATATATTATAATATATATTTTGTATATGTAATAATAAATAAATATCCATATATGTATATATTTAAATTATTATCTTACTTTTTTATGTTTATCTTATCTTATCTGTAATCTCTCTAAATTATAGAATTTTTCTAAGAAATTAATTAATATATTTTTGAAATCTAACTCTCTTGGATAGATATTCTTTTTAAATATTTGAAATATTATTAAATTTTAAATTCCTAAATAAAAATTATCTGTGTATTATAATCCATACATTAAATTTTTTATATATTAATAATTTAAATCTTATAATTAAAATTTCTGGATATTACATCTTGCATTTCGAGACTGAAATCTGCTAATGCCTGTGACTTGATCACTATCTGAGGGACATATGTGACACCGAATTGACTGATCTCAACAGCCCATTTCACCAATCTTCCTGAGAAGTCTGGCCTATGTAAAACATTCCTCAATGGATGGGAGGTAATTACCAGATCGGGTGACATTGGAAATATGGTCTTAGTTTTCGGGATGCGGACACCAGTGACAGAGCTAGCTTCTCGATAGGGGAGTATCTCATCTTTGCGTCTAACAGGGTCTTGTTGACGTAATATACGGGAAGCTGCTTCCCCGATTCTTCTCGTACCAAGATGGCACTTACTGCCCGATCTGTCACAGAGAGGTGGACCAATAGAGTTTTGCCATCCTTAGGCTTTGACAAGAGAGGTGGGCTGGTGATTTGTCACCATCCTAAACGTCTTGGGGTGCAAATGCAAAATTAAATCTAACCAAGGATTGCACTAGTGATGCTCTCCCGGATCGTCTCTCAAGGAGCCTAATGAACTATCGTCTCTCAAGGAGCCTAATGAACTAACCTAGGAAAAACTAAATGCATGAAAAGCTACAAAATTCGGGTTTTTTTTATTTTGATTTGGAAAACTAAACTAAATATTTTTGAGATTTTTTATTTATGAGAAAGCAAATAAATTGGTTGTGAAACTTATGAGATGAACATAGGTCTCTTGATGAATTGGGCAACCTTCCTAACTTCTAAAAGAATATGGGAGTTTTAATCCGAGTTCTAATGATAAAACATAAGGCAATTGCTCTTAGTCCAGTTACATAATTAACTAATTAACATGGCGCATCACTCATTCAATTAATTAATCAAACAACCGTTAATTCCCAACTCGGTAGTGAAGAATCATGATAAATATGCAAAGAGACTCTCGTTAGAAGTAAATCAAACCATCTAACATTGGACCTAGTGTATAAACACATATACAACCGCACATGCATTCAACATATTCTAGAAATCCAAAGGAGATATAAATAAAGTATATCTATGGCATGATATCATAAAAACAACACTAGGTTCATACACATAAAAGAACATCGCTTGATTACATGCATGACCAATAGAACTTCAAAGGCAACTTGTTCCAAAAACATATACATGTACCAAAACACATGGAATTGAAATACATATATGAGATTAGATAAGAAAAGAAACTAATAACTCCTCATTAAAGACGTTGAAGCTCCGGTTGCCTTTCTCCATCAAGATCCCCACAAAGGTACCTAGCTACTCATGTTCTTGATCAATATGGATAGGATTTTGGAGTTGGAAGCCATGAAAGTGTAGTGGAATAGATGAATTTCGGCCAGGAGAGGAGAGGGGGAGAACGAAAATTTGAGAGAGGAGACATAAATTTTCGTTGGTGGCATATATATAGCACAAGAGGCAACCCAAAACCTTCCAAATTGGTCTAGGATGTCCTATTCTTACTAGGATTAACAAATAAGAAAGGTTTAGGGAAAGAATTATGGGATGAAAGAGAGAATGGGTGAATAAATATGGAAATTCGGATTCCCCTCTCTATGGCACAAGAAACCACTCAAAAACTATCCAAAATGGTCTCTGGTTGCCTAATTTGGCCCCCATAACATATAGGAAAGATTTGGGGAAGAGCCAAGCACTTTCTCGCAAGAAATCTAGCCAAAATAGGAAATTGTGCTTAGAATAATCAATTAGGAAACTTCTTAACCTTAATCAAGCCTAAGGTTTCCTATTCTTATAGAAATAAAAAAAATAAAATATTTTAGGTAAACCCAATCAACCAATCCAATAGGAAATTTCCTATTTTACAAAAGTTTCCTTTTTTTGCTTTGTTCTTGCTTTAACCTTTATTCTTTGCACCTACAATGGAAATTTTAAGTACATGTGAAGTATTTCAAGTCCATAAAAAAATAAATGTATGAGTTAAATGCCTAATATTCTCAAATTATAATGAAAATGTAATTAACTCTCTAATCTTGGACCCTAAGTATAAAAGTGCCTAAATCCCCATTTAATAGCCTAGAACAAATGATAATTTCCTATAATTAGTGGATAAAAATATGTAATAATCAAGTTCAATCAGCTGGACATATACTCCTTGAGGTCTTGTAAGGCTTTTTCACTCTTCTCGTCCTATTTGAAATTCTTGTACTGGAGGAGGGGCTGCAATATTTTGGCTGGATTGGAGGAATTCTTAGGAGGATTATTCTTGCACTGCTTGCCCATCAGGTGAGTCAAATGTCCTCGTTTCAAGAGCTCAGCAACTTGTAACCTCAACAAGATGCAATCTTCTGTTCTATAGCCGTATTCCCCGTGGAAGTCACACCATTTGTTAGTGTCACGATTGTCAGGGGGAGATTTGATCTTAGGAGGCTACCGCACGGTGTCACTCATCTTATACAGAGTCTGGACTAGCTCCTTGAGCGAGATGTTGAAATTATGCTCCTCAATTTTAGGTGGGAGAGGCTTTTTAGGATGAGAGGACTTGTTTGATCCCTCTCCCTGTTTTTATTGCATTGTAGGGTATGGTTCTGCTCTCTAAGTATGGTTTCCTTTGTTTGAACTTTGACTTTTCCTCTTGGAGGCATGAGATTCTATTTGGGTTTGTCTCCCGTAGTAACTAGCCTAATCTTCTTCCTATTTGATCTGGATCCAAGCTCTTTGCATCACTTCCGAGTAGCTTTGACAGGAATACTTCGTAAGCTCCTTGTAAATGTCAAAATCGAGAAAGAGGCCCTTCCTGAAGGCGTTGATAGATGTTCTCTCATCTGGATCGGTAATGCAGAGTCTTTCCTTGTTGAATTTGGTCACATAACTCCTCGTAGACTTCCCTGGCCTTATGCACGAGCGATAGAGGTCATCAGAAGTTTTCTCTACCTTGCGACTGTTGGAAAACTGGTCATGGAGTTAAGAAAAGGTGGCTATGGAATTGACTGGGAGATTGGTAAACCACTTCAAGGTGGGTCCTGAGAGGCTCATTCCAAAGCCTCTGCACATTCAGGCTTCATGAACATCATTCGGAATGGATAACGCCATCATCTTCTATTTGTAGTGAGCCATGTGTTCATCTGGGTCTGTGGTCCCATCGTACAGGTTCATAGTTGGATAATTGAATCTTTTAGGGAGCTTTGCCATGGCGATCTTGTCTACAAACGGAGAGTTAGCATAACTGGTTAATGCATTCATTTTCATTTAAGGGGCAGCTTTGGGCAACTACAACATGATAGACTTCAATTCCTGTACCTCTTGCTCCAATCGCGTCACCACTGGGTTCTCGACTTGAGGAGGTTGGATCTCGGCCTAAGGTTCTAAGTCTGAGGAGCTGTTGCTACTGACATCTTTGAGTTTATCCGAAGCTGTTTGATAGTCTTCGTCTGGGCTGTTGTTATCTGTGTCAACATCAAAAATAAACATTTGGCCAGCGTTAAGGATTTTGTTACCTGTGGGAGGTCCCTGCGGGACTCCCCTGCTATTGCTCTAGGGACATGCAAGGGTGTGTCTTCTAGCATGTCGAATGACGGCATCACAAGTACGGCAAGCGGGGGCGTTGTCAAGGAATGGGATCTCTGGCCATGGCAAGCTCCGTGATCTCAATTTGCAGTCCTCTATTCTCATTCACCAAGGTTTCCAGCATCCGGGATTGTTCAAGTTGTTGCTCTCGCAGCAATTCCAGCATCTCCAGGATGGGGTTATAAGCTTCCAGTGGATTTTCACGAGCATTGGAAGATTCGGGAATGTCAGCCATTGCACCTATCTTTATGGACTCAAGGTGTTTTTTGATTATTGGTCCCCATGGTCAGCGTCAAAATGTGGTGGTCGAAAAATGGAGAATATAAATTTAAAGATATTTTTATATGACTTTTAGGGTGATTACTGAACAGGAAATAAAACGGATCACCAACAATCAAGTTATGAGTGCTGGGACGGTACAATGGTTTACAAAGAATGAAAATTACGAGACGGATACAGGGAAATTGAATACAAGATGAATTAAAGAACGAAAAGAACAATGAAGATCAGTGAACAAGGTTGGCAAGAATGTTCTTGATAGTGAGAGTTCGCTCGTCAATGTTCCGTGTCCTTTTCAGACGATTCTCCTCTGTTTTATCCTCTTTAGAGTTTGAAAAACTGTTCCACCAAATGTGGGAAGGTGGTTCTGCCTTTTCCTCCCCATGATATTCCCGTTTCCAACTCCCTTCAGCCCGGTATTCTTGGGTGGTTGCCTCTAGGCGCCGAGATCTTCAGATCCGAGAACGACTGCCTCTTCATGCTGCCACATGGTCCTCATGTTGGGTTATGTCCGTTACTTGGCCTCGGGCGTACTCATCGGCAAGGGAGGCCTCTGTTTGGGTGACGTCGCTTGCCCCAAGATAGCAACTTCGTAATTGAGTCCAAGACAGATATGTTATTTCGCTATATGGGCTAGCTCGCTACAGGCTTACTTCTTCTGCCCAGAAGAACTGGCGTTACTCTTGGAAACAGGAAGGAGATTTTGGGGGCTCACGATGTATGTGTTATTTTCCTTTTTCAATAAATATATACGCATATTTGACCAAAATATATATAACACACATTTCTGATAACACACACACGCATAACTCTTTTAATTCATGTTATAAGTAGCTCTAAACTATCTCACATGATTTAAGGAGGATAATAATCTCGTTAACTCTGTCTGAAATAAAATATATTTTTATTTTCGCAATGCTAATCTTGTTTTAATTAACTGTTACATGTGTAATATTTTTTCTTTTAAAAAAAAAAAAGAACTAACAATCCACCAAGTGACTACTGACTACTATAATCAACCATGAACTTTTTACGAATGTCATTATGTTTGGGCCATGATGTATGACCGAAAGGCCAGCGTTTGGGCCTTTCCATTCCAAAATGATAATTCTTTATCAAAGCAAAATGCAACAACCCAAATAAATCATTGGCCTAACTCCATTCCACTTCTGATCATATGCATTGTTTGGTCTGAGTTTCCAAGTGGGTCTAGTCCCCAATAAAGGTATACCTGAGGGGAAAACATCTGTCTGAAGCCTAAAATTTATGTAACTCACTGGGCTTCATAACAAAAAAAGCCCATGTCCAAGGCCCAAGTCCTTTTCCCCAACAACAAGAAACTCCAGTCTCCCACGTCCCACGTGTATCGCCACGTGTCGTTTCGCCTCATCTCGAAGAAGAACAACTTCTCTCCTAAGAAAAGCTTTTCAATTTTCATTGCCCCAAAAGAAAAGCCAAAGCGTCGTCTTCGTTCTCACCGAAAACTGTAATCGCATCTCAGATCTTAGGGTTCCAATGGCGCTTGAATGGGTTGTGCTAGGGTACGCCGCGGCCGCAGAGGCCATTATGGTGCTCCTCCTCACCGTTCCTGGCCTCGACGGACTCCGCAAGGGTTTAATCGCCGTCACCAGAAATCTTTTAAAGCCATTCCTCTCCATCGTTCCGTTTTGCCTCTTCTTGCTAATGGATATCTACTGGAAGTACGAGACTCGCCCTAGATGTGAGGCCGATTCTTGTACCCCATCCGAATTCCTTCGACACCAGAAGTCTATCATGAAGAGCCAGCGTAATGCCCTCCTTATTGCTGCTGCTTTGGTCTTCTATTGGCTTCTTTACTCTGTTACCAATCTTGTTGTTAAGATTGAGCAGTTGAATCAGCGTGTTGAGCGCTTGAAGAATCGTGATTGAGTCAATTAGGGTTTTGGTGGACTTTGGAGGGTATAATTCTCTCTTCCTGTGTGTTTGTTGTATTAGATATACCATTTCTTTCAATTTCTGTGTTCTTTTTTATCTCGTAATTTTCATGTTTTGACTACTGTTGTGTCGATGGTAGTTTTGCTTGTTCAACAGTTTGTTTATCTTGGTTTATACGATGTGATTGAAACTTCATAAGGGCCCTTTCTTTTGATTCGCATCAATGGATAATTCACACAGCTTATTCTAGAAATCACGATCCACAATTGCGTCTTAAATGTGGATTTTCTGGCTCGCATTCTTAGTTGCGGTTCGTTTAGTTGTATTGCTTGTGTAAAACTCTGCCTTGAGGAAAAACGAATGCATGCTGGGTAAATTGTTGATTCTCTCTTGGGGAAATTGCTTCTACGTTTCTCCCATGTGTATGTGAGTTCATCGTGCCTTGGCATTCCGATATATTTAAATTTCGTTGCGAACATGCATCTAAAGGAGCACAAGAATAAGCATTTGAGCATTTCCAAGTTGTATGCTACTATATACGTTAAGACTACTGCCTGGCGAGATGCCTTGGGCAGTTGTTGGCCTGAATTGGATCCTCTGCTTGTTTGTGCCTTCGTATTTAGGTGGCTTATCCATTTTACCTTTTGCATCACTTGTTTGATATGTTGGTCGGCAGTGGCAGTTTGTTGGATAAATCTTGTGTTAATGTGGCTAGTCTTTGAATGAATGTTTACATACTGGTTTCACAATGGTTTGTGGGAGATGGCTCATATAGTATGGTAAATCATTTACATTCTTTTGTAACATGATATGTGCCCTGCTGCTGCGATTATTATATTGTTAAGCTTATTTCTGGATTTTGGCTTGTTTCATGACACATACACATACAAAGTGAGGTGTTGGTCTTAGTCATTCTGGTTCAACCAGAAAAGCATTTTGGTACCATATCAACTATCTAATATCAATTTTTACCTTAATCACTTGTATGGGCTTTGAAGGTTAAGGAGTGGTGTAGTTGAACTTTTTTGCAGCATAAAGAATATACTAGCAGACAAAAAATTATGTCTTTTCCTCCAATGCCAAAAATATAATTTTTTCCCTTGTTTTGTCTCTATACGCTGAAGAATTTAGTACATTTCTAACCCTGGTTTTGAGTCTGGCTGCTCTGTATCAGTGGTTAGTGGTGAGAAGGATCGAGAAAGTTATTTCGTTTTCCTTTGGATGAATGGGATTTGTTTAAGCAATGCTTCCCAGTTTTAGATGGGTTTGTGTTGCCTTGTCCGCGGGATTTAGGTTTTTCTATCATTCGTTTCTAATTCATAAGATTTTTGTGCTATCTAGTGGTCTTGGCTACCTGTATCTGTTCAAGCAACAGGATACAGTCGTTATTCTGGTCCTTTTATGATTATGCTTAGAACTTTGATTTTATGCTCCTTATTTTCAATTATTTATAACCAGTTTGATTTTTATACCCCCTGCTCTAGTGTCTAACCATGCATACGTAGCATTTTGTCGTTCTATTTCAGCTGAAATCTGTCTTTACCTCGGTATTGTCAAAGTGATAATTGAATATTGATCGGTACTACTATGTTTGGATGATTTCCCCTACTCTTACGGTAGTTTGATTTCTTTGCTGAGCATATCGTGTGTAAGATCATTTGTAAATTAATGTCTCCAGTATACAGAGATTGCTGTAGATCATGGCTATTATCCCCTATTTTTGAGAAAGAAGTGAAAGATGCTAGTACAATTAGCCATCACATCAGAGTTGCACACGTGAGAAAAGATAGAATAGGGGATCACTCTATCAACAATAAAGAATACTTTGATCGAACATTTTCCATGATAATTCCGTCCAATATGCAGCGGGGCCTCTAATTGGTAATTTTAATATTGTTGACGAATTAAAGACGGCTCTTGACCAGTTTTAGTGAAGAAATTGTTTCGCATTTTTTTACGGTTTCCTTGTCAAAGGACCTCTTGATTTAATATGTGTGTGTGTATTATCGAAGGATACTATTTTATCAAACATGTTTGTTGATAAAATTGCCAATAGTTGTGGGATTTCTTGGAATTGGCACGAGACTCTAGTACGATAAGAGGTTAATTTAACAAGGAAGACAAAAACGAAATACACAATTCAGGTTGTGAATGAGAAGTGTTGTAACAAGTGGATTTTGATTCTCAACCCCAGAGAAAAGATTCTACCCATGACTAGACCGACCCAAAAAATTAACCAGAGAACATTGTTTTTAATTAAAGGCTAAATGACATTAATATAGAAAACGTTACAGAGTCTTGCTCTTAAAAATAGGAGGCAGCAAAAATAACCTAACGGTATCAACATAAATATTAGGAGTAGTGATTATAAAAGTAAAAGGGAAAGAGATTTGAGAAAGTCTTGGATGTTAATGGAAGCCACACTTATTGCCAGTGTTCGTTGACCCGGACCGGGCGGTCAGACTGGTTCAACCGTGAACCGGCCACAAGCCCGGTCCGGGTGAGGCTTTAGCCCGGTGGAGCATTTGAACCGGTTCAACCCGCCCAAAACAGGGCAAACGTGCCAGAACCGGTTCTCTCATTTTTTTTTAAATTTGATTTTTTTTATTTTGTTATAATTCACCTAATTACCAACTTTCACTTCACTTAATTTTAGAAACAAGGAAATTATAATATTTTAAATGCTATTATACTTGCATATGTTTAGTATTTAATTGTTATTGCTCTTAATATTTGTATTTTAGTCTGTGGATTGTAGAATAATATTTATTTTCACTTGTACTCAACTAATATTTTATATTTTTCCCTCTATAGACACATCAAAATATTCATGTTTGATGAATCATGCATACTTATCTATGTTTACATTTTGATATTAGTGATTATTAATGTTAATATCAATAAAATTTTATTATTTTAATATAACCGGTCTGACCCGGTCCGACCCCGATCCGACCATTAACCCTTAAACCAGTGCCTCATCCGGTTCGACGTTCGGTCCGGTTTTTTGAACCTTGCTTATTGCATTGAGACTTATATGATCTACAGTGCTTCTTTATGTTCCAAATTGTCAAATGTTTTGTAGCTATCCTGTTAAAGAGATCATGAGAGTGAACCAAGCACATGAGTTCTTTCATTAAGAATGTTTTTACGAAGTTAAAGAGAAAAGTAAAATTAATTCATTACAATTAAATATTTTTATTCAATCGAAACTTCTCAAATTAGATTTTACCTTGTAATAAAAGAGGTGGCGGGATTTATTAGTTAATGCTAATCCCATTAGCGCGTTAAAGGAAAACAGTGGCTCCGTCAACGCTGTCTAAGCTACAGCGCCAGTAAACAGCAATCCAAGTTTTCAGGGTTTCTTACTTCTTCTTCTTCTTCTTCTTCCTCTTCCATAGACATAATAGTCTTCTTGCAAGAAAACACCATCTTTTCAAGCAGTGTGTCCTCTTTCATTTTCATTTTCTCTTCAGTATCTCCGAAAACAATTTTATCAATCTTCTCTCTTCCTGTTTTAATTCAATCGAATCTCCATCATCTTTTCTTACCGCTTTTCGCCGATCATTAAAGCGTGTGTCTTGGAAATGGGTGACATGAAGGATAAATTAAAGGGTTTCATGAAGAAAGTCTCTCAATCACCCTCCGGTAAATTCAAGGGTCAAGGAAGAGTTCTAGGATCATCCTCCTCTACCCAATCATCTTCATCTTCACCTTCACCATCTGCAAGTTCCAATCTTCTCCGTCCTCCGCAGAATTCGGCTCCAAAACCTAGTTCTTCATCGGCCAACTCTCGACCGATGCCCCAGAAAACGATCGATTCTGAGTTGAATAGGAAAGAAGGTTCGAGTAACTCCAATCCTGATCGCAAACCTGTGGATGGGTTTGACCCTTTTGATTCATTCATAACTACTGGGAAGAGATCTAAAAATGGGTATTCTTTGGATGTGTATGAATGTCCTATTTGTGGGCAATCGTTTAGGTCCGAGGAGGAGGTGTCTATACATGTGGATAGCTGTCCGGGTAATCCAGTTGAAGGTGATGGTGGAAATGGTGTTTCACAAATAGCTGACAGTGGAGATCAGTCAAGAGGTGAATTGGAGGCTTGCATCATTACTTATATGTCAGGGAAGCCATCTGAGGGCTCAGTTGAAGTTGTTCTCAGATTGCTGAGGAATATTGTAAAGGAACCAGATAATGCAAAGTACAGGAAAATTAGGTTGACTAATCCTAAGATAAAAGAGGCTATTAGTGAGGTTGCAGGAGGAATTGAGATGCTGAGCTGTGTAGGGTTTGAGCTAAAGGATGAGGATGGAGAGACATGGGCAGTGATGGAAGTTCCTACAGAAGAGCAGATAAAATTGATTAAGAAAGCAATAGCATTATTGGAGTCACCAATACTACAAGAACATGGAAAGAGAGACTGTTTGGCATCTGAAACATGTGCTGAGACGGTTGAAGTGGCAGAACCTAAAAAGGTGGACAGACAGGTATAAATCATATAGATAATGTTTTTGAAATTCAGTTCTTTGATTTTAAAGGTTTTATGCAAGTGTTCATATTGCGAGTTTTGATCGAGTGCAAGAAATTATAGTTTGGTCAGAACTTCTATAAATGACATCTCATCTTGGTATTGTATGTCAAGATAATTAATATAAAAGGTGTCTACTACATGAGGTGAAGGTGTAAGAAAATGTCATTCAGATATTTCCCCCCTCCTATTGCCATTACTGCTAATAAGTACAACAACATTCGCTGTTAAATTGCAAGTTTGCCGATCTTAGACTTGGAGAGACCTTTAGAATTCCATATCGGTTTATCTACTCAAAACTTGATCCAATGTGGAGAGAGTTAAATATTGAAAGAACAAATTACGAGAATAAATGCTGGAAGAGCCAAGAGTCCTTTTCTCCTCTCTGATCCAGCAAAATACAGAAGTTTTGAATATGTGCATTTCATAAGGAAGAGAAATTATAAAGGTGAGAAAAGGCCTTCAATGAAAGAAACATCATTTTTATACCCTGATAACTTCCCAAAATCTGAATCATGACCCATCATCCAATCTTCTTGTCATTCTGGAGAAAAAGCCTTCAATGCAGAAGTGACTTTATCAGTTTACTTTGCATCACTCAAAGGTGCTTTTGTCAGCTCATTATTATTAGTTTGTCAATTTAGCCCTCTATAGTTTATGACAGTATATAACCCACTATGTTTAGGTTGAATATATCTAATCATTTGAAAAATAACGGGTTTCTTCAGGTAAAGGTCTTCTTTGCTGTACCAGAAAGCATTGCATCAAGGATTGAGCTTCCTGATTCTTTCTATAATCTTTCAATTGACGAGGTGAAAAGAGAAGCTGAATTAAGGAGGAAAAAAATTGCGGATTCTCAGCTTTTAATCCCCAAGTCACTAAAAGAAAAGCAAGCAAAAGCTGCTAGGAGGAAATATAGAAAAGCTATGATTCGGATCCAGTTTCCAGATGGAGTGGTCCTTCAAGGTGTATTTAATCCATGGGAACCAACAACTGCTTTATATGAGGTTTGTTCTAACATCTAACACCTACACGTGATACTTTATTCAGCCATGTTATTGCAACAGGCATTCTACAGCACTATTTTGGTTGTTTGAGCAATGTTGGAATAAGTTAGCCTGATACCTGGTTTTACATTGATTATCCACAATAAACAATAACGCTTGTTTGTTTGTCAAGAAACTCTCTGGATGGAAATAACAAGGGATTTTGCCGGTGCTACATTGAACTTGTTTACTATTGACGATGGCTGCTGGCTATTATAAGTTTCATGGTGTTAATTACTTTACCATACATAATGCTGTTTCTTTCATTAACGCATTACACCTCAACTGCCGTAGTCCAAAGAAATCTCATATATTATCATCCTGTAGTAATCAGCAGCACTCTTTCAGAGGTTCATCAAAAATAACCAATCCAGCTCATGATTATGAGCATAATCAGCCAACTTATTCCCTTCCCTGAAGACATGATTAAACTAAACTGCCTAGTCACAGCTCAAAAAATTATCTATCTTCTGAATCAACTAAAACAAATGATTTGACCTTGAGCACCCCCCCCCCCTCCCATGATCAGGTCTAATACGAAAACAGAATCATATTTCATTGTGACCTTCTTGAATCCCAAATTCCACGCCATCTCCAACCCAGGGAGCACACCCCACGTCTCTACATAGGATATCTCATTCTCCAAGGCTTCTCACAAAACCTTTCTGTTGATTAGATGAAAACCCAATAGGGGTCTATTAGTTTCTGCTTGAGCATTAATATTTCAACTATTTATTTCCCTACTATTTAGGAGTAGAATTAGCCTAGAAAATATTTTTAATTTAATTTTCCCTGGATTTGATGTTTAATCAATGGGCTTACATTGGGAACAGGGGCCTTATCTATGTTCCCAACGAAACTATTCTCTTGATGTTGCTCACTCGGTGCCTCATCCCACTTTAATCAACAAGGCTTCAGTGTTGTTGTTGTTTTTTTTTTTTTTTTTTTTATGTTTTAGATGGTTTGATGATGGCAATATCATATCATGCTCAACTTATTCAATCAATTCTAAATTTTTAATACAACGTCTTTGTTTAGCGGGATATGGTTGCCATGATAATGGCTCCTTGTGAACTCAGACTAATTTATGTTTTCCATGATGATGGAACAGTTTACCAGCTCCGCATTGAAAGAACCATGTTTGGAATTTGACCTGATGCATCCTGTTCTTGTTCAACGACGGGTTATCCCTCATTTCCCTAGACCAGGGGAGAAAGCTGTTACACTAGAGGATGAGGACCTGGTGCCTTCAGCTCTTATTAAGTTGAAACCCCATGAAACGGATTCTATTGTATACACTGGCCTCAGAAATGAATTGCTTGAAATCAGTGAACCACTTTCATGAGCTTCATCAGTTTATTCTCTATACTTTTCAACAACTTCTTTTCCTTTTTGGCCAACTCTACTTTTCCCCTTCTATTGTTAGGTGGGAGGGATGCAGATGTATTGCAATTCTGACTCTTTTTTTTTTTTTTTTTTTTTTTTGTGGTTATTGTCATTTAATGTCAAACAGTCCTACATTACCAATTGATAAGTACATACAAACATTCATGAAGGTTTTGTTCATGCTAGCTGCATCCTTGAAGCTGTACCATCTAAGCACCAAAAAATAGTACTATCATTAGCTTTATCGGAAAATTTTTGCGAACTAATGCTCAATCTCATTTACCAACAGGTCCAATGTTTGGTTAGGCCTATCCTGTGGTTTTTAATAATTCCCTTGAATAGATGTGTAGACTAGCGTTGCAATTTACGAGTTCCTCTGAATCGGAGCGTTGACTCGAGTGACTGGGCCACTGATTTACTGTGAATCGCTAACAGCTTCTCCATTCTGCTGACGCAAAAACATGAACGAATGGCCATTAAGTACTTCATACTTTGTTTAAACTACTCCTTACTTTATATTCTTAATAAGTTCGAATTAACTACTTTATATAAGTTGAAGAGATTTAGTTAAAACTATTAGTTTTTTAAAACAATTATTTTAAGTAAAATTTATTAGTTGAAAGAGTTTAGTTAATTAGTTGTTTTTAGTTGGAAAAATCCTTTTATATGCAGTTATACTTTCTCTCAATTTTTAATACGGTGCACGCGTGCTTTTTTCTTTTATTCTAATACTTTAATACTTTAATTTTACTTATTTAGAATTGTTGGCATTATTAGCCCATATAGTTTTGCCTTGTTAACATTTTTAGCCTCAACGGAGAAATTCACAGTGCATACGAAGAAAAAATAAAATATTTAATTAATAAAATTCACAAATATCACATTAGAAATTGAGGGGAAGTAATGGTACATACAAACTATATTTTCCCTTCGCTAAAAAAAATTAAATTTTCCCTTTATATAGTTATATTGTTAAACATGGATAGAGTCATTTTTGTTTTTTTTTTTAATAATTACATATATAAAAAGTTAAGAGTTTTACAAGTATTTGGAACTACCTATGGTAAAAGTAGAAAAACTACGGAAGATGACTAGACAATCTTGTAAAAAATCCTATGAGCGTCCACTACCATGGAAATTTCCCCATCAATACCTTCCACAATTTCAGATCATCGTTGTAAATAGTAATACCATAATTGCATGGAGTGGTTATACACTGCTGATTACATATAAAGAGTGAAACTTTCTTTAATTGAGATGATATGATAATCCACTTATCATGGTCACGCTTTCTGGCAAATGCAAAATTTGTAGACAATTCCTTCTTAAAGTAGACAAAAATCTAGAATAAACGACCTCCATATTTGTTAGATTTAGTAATCTTGGAGGTTACAATTGTCCAATCATTCTGTAACTGAGAGTAGGAAGAAAAATCCATTCAGTCTATTGTCACCCAAACTAATAATATTCTGAGGAGAAGAAGAGATAACTGCAGATTGAAAATTCATTTGGGAATAAACTGCCTGTATCACTTGCGAAGGATTAATTGAGACATTATGTGTAAGTATTTTATTTCTGTAAAGCCAAATGAAGTACAAAGTCCAAGTGATGATATGAGCAATGGATTTTGAACTTATCTCCAACATATCCATCAACCAAGTATTTGAACCCGAGGAATATGGTCTAATAAGAAACTAATAGGAAGTCCAAACCATATCGCTCGCACCTAATGACACTGAAAAACGGGAGCCAAAAATAGGGGTTCCCGGTCCCGGTTTTGGACACCCTTACTAAATACCATGATAAACTTTGATCAATTTATTTTTTGACCAACTAAATAGCCATATGATTGTAATAAATCATTCACCAATCTGAAAGTACTGACCTCAACTGGAACAATTAGAAGAGTATCATCGGCATATAGTAGTTGGGTTCCTGGCTATAGATAGACCCTTCCATAGTCTGAGTTTTTAAAATAAAAGCAAATAAAACATTAGCACACAAAATATAAATATAAGGAGATAAAGGATCACCCTGTCTGATTCCACAATACAGAGCAAATGAAGGAGATGGCGATCCATTAACTAAAACCTGATAAGATGAAGAATTAACACAAGTTATGATCATGTTGATCCAATTTTGAGGAAATCCCATTTTCTCAAAAATTGCATGAATGAACTTCCAAGATAGTTGATCATAAACTTTTTCAATATCAATTTTCATTATACACCAACCCTTTTTATGAGATCTAATAGATTTTAATTTGGCCATCACCTCACTAACACCATGATATTGTCAGAAAAAAGCCTCCCTCTAACAAAAACATTTTGAAAAGGAGAAATAACATGTTGCATGATTTCTTGTAACCTATGACATAACACCTTGGTAATTATCTTGTATAAAACATTGCAAAGAGTGATTGGCCGAAAATCATTGAAATATTGGGCCTGATTACCTTTCTGAACATGGATATGGTCTTTAAACTAATTCAAAGGTGTCATTAACCGAAAGAACTTCCATTTTCTTCTTCAACTACATTAAATATCCATCCAACTAGTTTACTTTTACATAAATAAATAAAGATATAAGCTTCTCGTTTTCCCCGAGGAAGATGCACACAGACAGTCTAATCAAACCGAACAAAAACTCTCTGGTCATTGGATGATAGCTTTATATTGAATAATTTTGTGGGGGTGCACATGGCTGAGGGACACTCCATCCAAAAGTATATATTCTCTATTCAGATATGAATAATTTAGATGATTATTGATGTGAATGAAGTGAGTGTCCTTTTTATTACTGTGCCCACATCAATAATAAGTAAAAGATATATATGCATGCATGTGATCTTCATGACTGGTTCAATCTTAAAGTAATTTAACCAAAAAGGCCAATCGTTTCTTGGTTGATTCCTTCATTTAAAAAAATCTTGAACAGTGAATTTTCTTTCTTTACACACTTCGACCAAGATAATAATTAGCTTAATCAGAGATTTTGATGTTGATTGGATCTGTTAAATTCATGAGTGATCCCCAATTGGTCCTTTTGCCTCATCCACAAGCAACCATACTTTGCATTGAAAATCTCCTTCCTTTCATTTTGTGTGATCCAAAAGATAATACTACCTCCGGTCCTAATTATAAGAGCCAGTTGACTTTTTTTGGGGAGATTAAGGAAGCAAATTAGACCCCTAAATCTTAATATATGTGAAATGTAATTAGATTATATGATGGTTTATAAGTAAAATAACTTAGTTTTGAGGAAAAAAGACAAATTTAAACAATTCATAGTGGTGTATTTTGCATCCTTAATTTTTCCAAAAAAGTCAACTGGCTCTTATAATTAGGACCGGAGGGAGTATCTAAAATATTTCTGCCTCCTTACCTCCCACCATCCATGTGAATCCCCAAAAACAACAGGAAAAAAGATTCTAATCTCAAGAATAATGCTCTGAATTCAATTGTTTAATTTCCTTTTAAATAAGGTAATTCATCGAAATGTTGAATTTAAGTTTATTAGTTCAATAATATTCATTTATTCAATTTTTAATTATTATAAAAATAATTTGCCTCCTTAGAAGCTACTCAAGTCTAAGTTTAAATAAATAGGACATTTCACCAATTAAATACTACTTGCATCATGTGATTTTCTTTATTTGATGCTGGTAAAAAGATTATAATATGGTCTCTTGAACCATAATTTTTTTGATTAAGAAATAAAAAAAAAATTAAACCATTTTCTGTCATTGGAAAGAATAAATTTGGTGAATATCAATCGTAGTTTTAAAATGCATTTGGTTTAATTGAAGCGTCCCTGGACTAATCATAATCAGATGAATAGTCATTATTCATCCTTCTATGTGACCACGACTATTATCCTAAGCAAGCAAATTTTGAACATCCTTTCTTCTCCATTTATGTGTGTAACTTTGAACATACTCAATGGTCAATATCAAATAAATAAGATTGTCTAACAAAAAAAAATGCGCATATATGTCTTAACTAACTATAATTATATCATCAACAGACTTAATTTAGGAAACTCATCTTTAATGATGGACTGTAAAACAGTACCCTTTAAGCAAAGCCTAAAGTAAAAAGAATCACTTTCTACTGTTTTGTTTTCAGAAAAAGCACATATATGATGTATCTTATATATATCATTGAAATCAAATTTAACTGTTCAATTTTTTTAAAATAAATAATGAGATTTTAATCTTCAGGATTTTTTTATCAGAAAGTTTTCAAGATTTAATCCAGATATTTTAAGTGATATATGTAGTTGAAGGACTTCTGACAGAAACGTGAACTCATGTGTAAAAAAAAAATTGATGATGAATACTTAATCTGATACAATAATAATCATAATGTCATTAAACTACACCCAATTTTAACTGTAGCCTCAATTTTCACTGTACGTGTACGGAACTAATTACTGGACCATAAAAAGTCCAAAGAGCTAGGCATCATTAGTTTAAAGTATTCCAACATGATGATAATACTAATGAAGTAAGGAACAATCCTCAACATAGAAAGTAAGGTCAAAAAAAAAAAAATCCTCAACATAGAAAGTAACTGATTAATTTAGAGATAGTAAGGAAGATAAAATAATTAATTATTTATAATGTATGTTACACGATCTCTCTAAAATATTTATATGTATCACTAGATTAAATATTAATTTATAACTTAAAAAAATTAGTTTGTAGAAAATGATATATATATAATTAAAAGGGTTAAAGGCCATATTTACCTCAAAAGTATGCACGGTGCATCACATCTGCCCGGAAGTATTTTTTGGTCCAATTTTGCCCCGGAAGTGTGCAAAGTTGATCATATTCTCCCTTTACAATTAAAATATTAACGGTCAATGTCAACTATTTAATGGTCAACGTGAGTTTTTTAACGGTAAAGGGTAAATATGATACACTTTACACACTTTCGGGGCAAAATTGAACCAAAAAAAACTTTCGGGGCAGATATGATCCACCGTACATACTTCTAGGGCAAATCTGATCTTTAACCCTAATTAAAATAAAAAAGATATTATATTTAGCATCGAAATTACTTTTGAACCTACTTCAAATTTGCGTTCCAAATAGTTGGGTTTTTGGGGATTTTTTTGCATTGAATTTAATTTAAATGTAATTATAGAAATCAAGATCGATTATATAGAATTCAGGTAACTCTACCTTTTTTGTTCAAACACGGAACTTTCCATTGTTTAGTTTAGGGGTGAGCATTGTGTTTTCGGTAAAAACAGGAATAACTGAAACTTAAATACTAAAATTTTTAAAACCGAACAAAAACTGAATACTAAAAGTAACTGAACCAAATTAACCGAAATAATTCGATTCACCGAAATTTTTTTCCTTTATAATTAAATTAGACTTTTTGAATTTTAAATAAGTAAAATTCAATACAAATTATAAATTAACAGCCTCAACAAAATCTCAAATAACATAATACAATATATAAATTAGAAACATAATATAAGATTATTAGGAAAAATGTAAAATACAAACAAAATAAATGTATTCAACATAAAAGCATAATAAAAAATTTTAAAACTAAATATTCATGAATGATATGTGACATATCATTTTTTAAATTAAAATAAGAAAAACAAAAAGTAAAGTTTTAAGTTTTGAATTTTAAAACTTAATTGTATAAAAAGAGATATGGAAAAAAAATATTTTTTTAATTTTTCTTTTAATTTTTCGATTTTAACCGAATTAATTTTTTAGGTACTGAATCGAAAACCACATTAATGTGAGTTGGTATGGTCTATGCTAATCAAAACATTATGTAAAAGATTTTTAATGGAGTATCATAACTAAATTAGTATTATAAACCACGCTATGTAATTTGAGATGGTATCATTAAGAGTGTTTACGTGATGGGACGGTGACCCGTCTTGGAAAAAGGAACTTAGGATGGAATTCATATCACATATCTCGTCCAGTCTTAAATTTGTCTCAGTCCTAATTGGGACCAGACTGGATCCAAATGTAACTGTCCAGTTATTTAAGGAACTCAGCCATAGCAAGAGAAGAGACAATGAGATTAGATAGAGAAAGAGAGAGGATAGAGGAGGAAAAAAAACTTTTGGCTCGGCCTTCTCATTCGTGAATGAGAAACCACAAAGACTTTAAATTATAAATCAAACAACACTAAAATATCCTAATCAAACAAGTTCAAGAGTTAAAAAGCTTCTCGAAGAAAACAAAACGAAAGAATGCATTAAAAAAACAACCATAAATGAATAAAACTATTCTTATCATACTTATTCCTTACGAGCTATGAAAATAATGGTTCCAAATTCATCACCCATAAAACACTTAGCGATGTGAGCTAACGAGAAGGCCGAGCCAAAAGCATTGACGATCAACCACCGCGATCGGTGATCGACTTCACTTGCTTAGCACTAACGACCTTCATGATTAGCGTGTGCCATTGATGTGGAGGCTGAGGCGGAGACTGAGAGACGAGAGATGAGAGGGAGCAAGAGGCAAAACCCTGAGACTCCATGGTCCTAGGTTAGGTGGACATATTTTTGGACTTGAAGGACAAAGGTTGGGTGGGTTAAAAACCTAGCATTTTTTACTAAAAAGAATAAATCATTTCAAAACGGGACTAGGATGAGACGCCCCCATTGAGTCCCATCCCGTCCCGAAGACCAATTTATCCTACTCATTTTGTCCCATTCTGAAATTTCACATATAACGTTTTTTATATAAATAATTTATTAAAGAGATAAAGAGCTGTCTTAAATTTTCGGGACAGAATTGTCTAATACCGTCCTAAAATGATTGGGATCAAGATGAGACAATGTTGAACGCCCTAGGTGACATAGTAGCGGACAAGAAGGTCTCAATTATTCGATTAAAGCTCCTAGGTTTCTATAATAATTAAAAAAATTATGACAATCCTTCATCGTTTTAATAAATTATTTATAAAAAAAGGTTGCATGTGAAATTTGAAGAGAGTGGGACCTCACCCACAATCAATCATTAAGTTTCACAAGATACTTTGTGGATAGATGAAAGGGATCTTGGAAGGAATAAATCTCTGTATATATATACATATATATTATATAACACTCTATTCTTTAATTATTATAAGTCTAACTATAACAAATTTTTTATTTCTAAATATAAATATAGTTTGAGATCAATCATATTCTTTAGGAAATTTATATAGTCTAACTAAAATTCTCGAATAAGATATTTTCTTTTAATCTATAATTTCTTTTTATCTCCAAAAATTTACCGTAATAATCTCTAACTATTTTCTCCACAATATCCTCCTTTGAGCTAAAAATATTATTATTTTTAAATTATTTTCTTTAACATAAGGGAGAAACTAAGCATTTAATAAGAATATATGCATATTATATATGTGTTATTTAATAACAATAATTTACTTTTTAGTAATTTTCTATTTAAATTTGCTTTTCAAAATTATCATCTAAACATGTTTCTAAAAGTCAGATTGAAAAAAAAGTCACTTCTATCATCACAAATTAAAACATAAATTACTTCACACAATCTGACTTTTATCCAATGTTACTTCTAAAAAAAGTACTTCTGAAAAAAAGCCAATCCAAACATACCCAGAGTTGTCTCACTTTAGTACTTTACATATTCATAATATTTTTCTTCTCCACACACAATTTATAAATGTATGAACGGATAAAAAGAAAATAACTAACAACTCGTGAAGCATTGCCAATGTTTATGGTTATTTTTTTAAAAAAAAAAATAATGTTCATTAAAACATTATTCTTATCTTGACCTCATTTTTCAAGATAAAAATATTTAAATATTAGGGATTATAAATGCATATAGTTTAAATAAATTAAATCAAATATAAAGCACTTGAGTGTATTGTTTTAACAAAAAATACATGTTATAAGACAATTTGTTAGATATTATTTGACTTAGCCAGGATTTAATATGATTTTCCTAAATGATAATAAAACCATGCACATATATGTAAGCGTTGACACATCTTTGGTTATTAGTAATATTTTTATTTATTTAAAAACTAACACACCACAACTACGTCGCTTTGATGCTATCAATTACTTTCTCCGTTTTTAAATATAAGATTTAATTAATTTTTTTTTAGGAATTAAGAAAAATAGATGAGCCACTTAATTATAATGATTTTTGTGTATTATTAGATTATATGTTAATTTATACCTTAACTTAACTAGTTAAAAAAAATTCAGATAAATCAATTTATAAATAATTTATTTAATTTTATTAAGATTTCCTAAAAAAGCGCATCAGAATCCTATTTAAGAAGGGAGGGAGTATATTTTTTGTTTGCCACATATGCTATCAATTATTAACCTGTATGATTGATGTATGATTGATGTCGTGTTTCACAAGTGCGGTTCCTTCTCATGCCTCTTCTCTTACACCATTCGGATGATGCTAATATTCGATATATTTTTTAAAATTGTTTTCTTGTCTCCATCACCTTAATCTTATCCATCCCCAATCTCTCTTCATTAAACTTAATTCTTTATTTTATGACACACACATATACACATATAGCATGAATAAAATTATGTTGGCTGTGGAATATAATTAACCTAGCGCTTTTGAGAAGATTTCCTCTACATAATTAAGTAGATTAGTTAAAGTAATACCACGATTCCATCACGCAAAGTTAATTACTTGTAACTAAAATATTTATGAATAACATTAAATTACTATATCTATCCACTAGATAAATTAGTTTGGGCAAAATGATAAATATATGAGATGAAGTGGTTTAAAGTATATACACCGCTGGCTCTTAAATTATATTGAAGGAACGAAAGTAATAATATAAATGACGAAAGCTTGGATGTTAAATCATTGTCTATAATAACAAGGGTCTATAAATATTAACATCTCATTGAATCTATTCACCCCAGTTTCTTAAGTTTCATTTGTTTAAAATATTTGTTCATGTATAAGTTTGGACAATTTTACTTCCAGATGAACTAAACCCTCTTATTTTTAAATTGAGAGATCGAAAGTAAAATAAAGACAAACTTGACAGATGACATAGTATATTAATCTAAGTTGATGATCGTTCTGAGAATTACCATATGGTCTTTATGTGATTTATTCATTTTTATTTATTTTTTGCTATTAGATGCTATGATGAGATGAGATGAGATTGTCCCTATTAATTTAAAAAGGAAGGCAAGGCCACGTGGTGGTGGGTAGAGCCGGGAAAATGGGTTCAACCCGCGGGCTCAACCCACCAGCCCGCGGGTTAAAGCAGGTTAGGGTTGGGAAATTTCCAACCCATTTAATGGCGGGCTGCACAGGCCCAACCCATGCAACCCGCGGGTTGAGGCGGGCTGGCCCGCGGGTTGACGGGCTGGCCCGCCATATATATTTTTTTATTAAAAAAAAAAAGAAAAATCCCATTTTAATTTATCATGTTATTTTTTAGATACTTCATATATATAAATTGTGGTTGATACAACCAATTGTGATGTTTGTATGATAGAATCTAAACTTTGTTGATAATATTGTTGGTAAAATAAAAGTAGTAAGATATCAATAAAAAAAATATGTAATTTTGGAATTAATACTTTTACGGTATTTGGGGTATTCTACTTTAGTTGATGCAATGTTGATTTTTTTTTTGTTGATTAAGAACTTTATTTAGTCTCTTTTGTTATTTTTAAAATAAAAAAAATTAAAAAAAAAAAGTGACGGGTTGGCAGGCCAACCCGCCACCCAACTGGGTTGGGTTAGGGTTGGGGTTTTTGCAACCCATTAAGAAGCGGGCCGCACAGGCCCGAACCATATAACCTGCAACCCGTGACGGGCCAGCCCGCAACCCGCGGGCTGACCCGTTTTCCCAGCTCTAGTGGTGGGGAACTCAGTGGGGATGAAGATTGGAGAGAGAGGTGGTGCTTCATTGTCATACGGTGCCGTTTGGTATGGCATCTCTGTGGGTGGAAATAGGCTAGGCTTTTGTAGGCTTCAACTAAATAGACTTGAGCCTGATTAAAAATGTAAAACTTAAGCCTAAACCTGAGCCTAAGCCTGAGCCTTCAAAAGGCCTGACAAAGCTTATTTAAAAGCTTTCTAAATGTAGACTCTTAATAGGCTCAAAAGTTTATACTTATAACTCTATATATTACCCTTTAAACGCATTAAAATGCATGTATATGCCTCAAAAAGATTTTATGGTTATAAAATTAGATAAATTGGTAATGTTTTGCTTAATGTATATAATTTATTTTATATTTTATATCATAATAGAAATTACAAAACAATTAAATAGGCTAGGCTTGTAGGTTAGGCAGGCCTGGCCTATTTACCTAAATAGACCTAACAACAGGTCTGATTATGAGCCTGACCTATTTACTAAATAGGTTAGATTAAACTAATTATAAGTTATAAGGGCCTAACCTATTCCCAAGATCCCCCCATGGCTCATGCTATTACGTGCCTTTTTTCCAACTCGGATTGGATAACTCTCTCCTCTATTTTCCCCATTTCGTCCTCTTTTTTCCCAACAAAATGATTGATTGTATAAAAAATAATTAAAAGGATTAAAGATCATCATCAGTCTCGTATAAAATAGTAGCACACATTAACTATCCACTAATGATAGGAAAGATCACACAAACACAATTAAGGTGTGTTTGGGATTGCTTATTTTAGAGAATTAAGTGCTTATTTTGTGAAAAAAACACTTAAAATTGGATTTTAATTTTTGGTGTGTGTTTGTAATAACTTTTTCTAATTGTGCTTATGGGGTATAAGTAACTTATAAGCATAAGCAAACAAAAAAAAAATAGCTTATAGCTTATGACTTATGCTTTTCGGCTATGAAGGGGGGAGAAAATATTACATTTGGTCCACTACTTTGTAAATATTAAAAAGTTAAATAAATTATATAATTATAGTATATATATGTTACATATCTCTTTGAAATAATCATGTCAGAATAATCATTTTCTTTTCTTGTATAGTATTAACATGATAAAGTAACTTATAAATAAGACCAAAAAAACATTTTAATTTTTTTAATAATAAATATTTTTTCAATGATTTTAATTTTAATATTTTACTTAAAATTGTTACAATATATATAAAAGTTACTTTTACAACCGCTAATCCAAACAAGTTTTAGTTTGTAAAAAGTCATCTCGATCATTGTCAATCCAAACATAAATCTCATTACACAATCTGACTTATATCCAATCTGACTTGTGTATAAGTCAGATTGAAAATAAGACACTTTTCCAATCATTATTCCAAAGACACCCTTAAAACCTTCCACACAACTACTACATCACCCTATGTAAAATAAAAGAAACATCAAAATATGAGAAAGTTTCACACTCTATGAAGAGTTATTGCTATTAGAGCTGGTAATTCGGGCCGATCCTTCATGAAGCCAGCCTTAGAATGATCCGGCTCAGGGCCGGTCTGCAAACTTTAGACCCTTTTAACGCTTTTCCGCTGTTTTTTTTCATAATTTTCCATAGAAAAAAATAAAACAATAAAATCCTTAATTTAACACATAAATATCATCAATATTAAGTTACAATACAAACACTAATAAATCATCCAACATTGATAAGTATTGTCCATAATTAAATAAATCACACAAGAGAAACTACTGAACCTAGACCTTATTCTTTTTTTTTTAAATCAAAGATCAAGGTATCCCCCCACCCGATAAGTGAGATACTAATCCTCCGTTGATTTGTAGGCACCTCAAGGGTGGGATAGCTGGCCCGGGAGATTTAATGTTTCTCCATACCTAATGCCAATGATCGAACTCTCGACAGTTGGTTAAGGGTGAATGAGTCTTTGCCACTCAACCATACAACCGAGTTATATTCTTTATATATATATATATATATACACATAGAACCCATACTTTGTTCTATGCATGGATAATTAAATTGAAAACTATATGAATTGAGGTATATGAAACACTGCGTGCGCTAATTATGCGGCAGGTCTGTCATGTTAAATATATGAAATTGATTATAAGAATATACGACTCTAGCTGTAACCGAAGACCCAGCAAGTAAACTTCAATGTCGATTCTGTACTATACGAGAATGAAATCAAGCATTTAAAGAATGGAAAGAACCAACAAGTGTAAACAAAGTTGATCAATAGTGAAAAAGAATAATACTACATCCGTTTGTAAATATAAGGCTTATTTACTAAATTTGATTAGATTAAGGATACTACTAGTTAAGTTAGTTAAAATTATATGATATTACCAAAACACCCTAATCATCTACCCTTATTTACACCCTTCTCTCGTGTTTTTTATTATTGAGGAGTATCAATAGGGATAATACGGGGAAAAAGTTGTGAAAAAAATATAAAGATGTCTTATATTTAGGAACAAATCCACCTCACCAAATAGGTCTTATTTATATTTTTGGAAACGGAGGGAGTAATAAGGTACTCCCTCCGGTCCTAATTATAAGACCACATTACCTAATTTGGAGAAATTAAAGAAGTCAGTTAAATTAGTTAATCTTACTTGATATTCCAAAACTACCCTTAAATTAAATTTTAAAGACAAACACATACATCCAAACCACGATCAAGTTTCCCTCAATTCCCACTCCCCCACCACTGACACACTCCTCCCTTGACCATGATCAACAGATCCTTCTCTGAATATGACGCCATTTGTTCCACCACTGAGAATTTCGCTGTTCCTCGGAAAATCAACCAAACCGGAATACACTCTTTTAGACGGCCACCGTCTCCCGCCAAGAATTCCTCTTCGAAATCGAATGCTATGACATCGGAGGTAAGTTGAACTATGCCAAAGTTGGAATCTCGCCAGACGAGTTCGGATTTGATGGCGGCCGAGACGACGGGATCGCGACAGTTACCGGCGAGAACGGTGGTGATAGGGCAAGAATCAGTGCATATTATGAGGAAACGATCAAGTCAAACCCTACAGACGCGCTTCTTCTTTGAAACTACGGGAAATTTCTTCATGAGGTAACCTCATTTGAGAATCCTCAATTTCCATAACAATCTTAACATATGGATATTCTCTGAGTGAATTTCTCCAGAATTGATCGTAATTGACCGTCAGATCTTATCTACAGGCACAAATGAAGAAAAGAGCGATTGTCGCGAATCCTAGAGATGGTGAAATTATGGAGGAGGCGCTGGGAAAAAAGAGTATGGAGGAGGGCAGGAGGGGAGCATACTGGATATAATTAGGGGTAGTTTTCGGAAAAGATGGATAAATATGTGAGACAAAGTGGATAAAGATCTTATAATTAGGACAAAATTGAATCTCAAACGTGGTCTTATATTTAGGACCGGAGGGAGTATACAATAACAACAATGGATTCATCTCTTGGCGAGGTTAATTAACTAAATCACAGAGGCAGAGAGAAGAAATGAAGTTGGTAATCAATAATGGCAATCCACCAAAAAGGAAGCAGAGAAAACAAGAACATTTTCTTTAGACTGGAAAGGTAACTTGGATTCTCTGTGATCATCAACCAAAGGTTCAGGAATTAGGGTTTACTATTTTTTTTACTTTATGTTTCAGAATTTTCATTGTTTAATTAAATAAAATAAAATAAAATTTGATGGGTATAACGAGCTGACCCTTTTAAGCTCTTGACCCTATAGGACTGGCCCATTAGGCCTGACTCCCTTCTAAGGGCTCCAAAATCAATGCCCAGCCCTCCGCTTAAACAAGTTGGCCCAATGGGCTCGGTCCAAATGACCAGCTCTAGCTAATTGCTATGTCTAATAAATAGGAAAAAATCAATAATTATTAATAATTCCATGAAGAAATTACCAATAAATTGTTAGTTTAGATTGTAAGTGGTCTCGCTTTCATAAAATTATAAGAAGGCGAGTACGAATTTAAATTTTCAGAAAATACATTTATTATAACGTTTTTACCTTAATTCTCTCAACTCCTATATATTTGTATTAAATCTAAAGTGATTTAGGAAATTTTCTACTCCCTCCAGTCCTGAATATATAACCTGTTTGAGAAGGTGAACTTGATCTTAAATATAAAAGGGTAAAGGTGCAATTTTAGGCATGAAGTATTACGTCAGGTGCACTCAGCAGAAAAATGAATTTTTCGAATAGATTTTAGTAATGAACAATAAAATTAGGGGCAAATTTAGTAATGCCGTTAGTTGACCGTTAAGTTTGACTACAGAAGTTGATGTGACAGAACTGAAAATTTTAATTAAGGATTAAGAAGTGATTTTGTGATCAATTAAGAAGTTTTGAGAGTTTTATAAATAAATTCAGAAAAATGAAAGTTTTTTTGGACTTTTAAAGGTCTAGTTTCTCCCTTAATTTTGGAAAATTAGAATTAGAGGAATTATTTTTGGACCCAAAAGGGATTATAGTGGGAGGAAATTCTTAGCTAGTAATGAAGAAAATTTTTAAGAATTGAAGGAATAATTTTTTGCCTAAAGAAAAATATAGTAGATTAGGTAAATAATTTTCTATTAGGCCCTTAAATCTCCGTAATAGAATATATTCTTTGGGCCAAAAATTATTCCTTCAATTCTTAAAAATTTTCTTCATTATTGGCTAAGAATTTCCTCCCACTATAATCCTTTTTGGGTCCAAAAATAATTCCTCTAACTCTAATTTTCCAAAATTAAGGGAAAAAATAGGCCTTTAAAAGTCCAAAAAAACTTTCATTTTCCTGAATTTATTTATAAAACTCTCAAAACTCCTTAATTGATCACAAAATCACTTCTTAATCCTTAATTAAAATTTTCAGTTCTGCCACATCAGTTTCTGTAGTCAAACTTAACGGTCAACTAACGGCATTATTAAATTTGCCCCTAATTTTATTGTTCATTACTAAAATCTGTTCAAAAAATTCATTTTTCTGCCGAGTGCACCTGGCGTAATACTTCATGCCTAAAATTGCACCTTTACCCAATATAAAACCCCATTCTAATTTTTCTCAGCTATTTCTTAAATTATTCTTATTGATTTTCCTTAATAATAAATAAACAAGAGAGATATAGTGAGAATAAAGGTAGAATGTTTGAATGCTTTAGTAATATTATATGATTTTAACTAACAACATCAATCAAGTTAGGTAGTAGGTCGTAATATTAACAACCGGAGGGAGGACTATTAAAACAAAACGACAAAAAAACTTATATATGTCACTAACTTGAGCGCCAACAGGGAAAATGGGCATCTAATACCAAACAGTATCAACATGTACTCCCTCCGTTCCTAAATATAAGACCCAGTTGACTTTTTTGGAGAATCCTAAAAAAGCTAAATAAGTTATTTACAAATTGATTTTTCTAAATTTTTTCTCTAAAATAGTTTATTTGACTTATAAGCTAACATATGATCTAATAAAATACAAAATACATTATGATTAAGTGACTCGTTTAGCTTCCTTAACTTCTCCAAAAAAAGTCAACTGGGTCTTATATTTAGGAACGGAGGGAGTATGTCAAAATTTAACCCACTATGTGCTACCTTGTTTCTATGTATAAATCATCTAAGGTTGGTCATCAATATTTTTGTCTACTTCTTCTATCAATAATTTGAGAATCTTTGAGGAATTCTTTGTGGATTAGTCCCAATAAAATCCTTGCATCTTTGATTTGTGACAGTATAATTTGCAGTTGGAGATTCCTTATTTGGCACTCTTCCAATATTCAATACTCCATTCCGTTTTAATTATAATATCATTTTATTTTTATTTTTTTAGAAATTAAAGATGTAAAATTAGTCATTTCAAAATGTTTATAGTTATCTTTTTTTCTTAAAATTAATTAAACTTGCTTATAAATTATCGTATAACACAATTATATGTAAGATGAATACGTTAACATTAAGTGGTCTATTTGGTTTTTTAAATTTCCCAAAAAAAAGTCAAAGTAATATTATATTTAGGATTTGAGAAGTTTAATTAATAAAATAATTATAAATATATATATATATATATATATATATGCAACATATAGTATGAATTTTTCAACAAACATGTAGTTTTCATAATTATTAGCATGGGCATCAAAGTCACGTGAAAGAAATGAAAGTCGCGGGGAACAGCTGTGAGCAACCAGTACACGCCATAACTCCAGCTGTACCCTTCACTCATCATCATCTTCTTCTCAACGTGTCCCAAATATGCTCATTATCACCATTAATAATTGCGGTAATTAATTTGAGGTCCCTATCAAAAAGTTATTATGATAGACCAAAAAATTGTTATAACAGGCCGAAAAGTTGTTATTGCAGGTCTAAAAGTTGTTAGTGAACTTGTGGCTTGAAAATCACTCTTAGTCTGTAACAACTTGTGACCTTGCGATAACAACTTTTTGACCTGCAATAACAACTTCATGGGACCTCATATTAATTAAGTGATTTCATGGGACCTCATCTTAATTAAGTCCCTTACACAGGACCTGTAATTAATTTCCCCTTAATAATTTAAATATTCTTGTTACATCTTCGTATTAATTAATAAATGATTTGATTAGCTATAATTAAACAGTACACCTTCCTTAATGCAAAGCATGGAACTCCCTAAGCATGGCCGTAAGAATGTCTTTTACACTACAACTTCAAGTGATATTTTGAAAGTTTATTATATATTAAACAAAGTAATTGATTTTTTTAAGAATGCTAAAAAAATTAAATAAGATACTTATAAATTGATTTATTTGAATTTTTTTTAAAACTAATTTATTTGACGTATAAACTAACATATAATGTAGTAATATACAAAATAAGTTATGATTAAATAATTCATTTCGCTTCCTAAATCTTTCAAAAAAAAGTCAACTGAGTCTTATATTTAAGAATAGAGTACTAATTGATTGCTAACTACATTCTTTTATTCTTACGCTCCCTCTCTTACTTATTTATTATTGTTGAAAAGTATGAATAAGGATAATTTAAGAAAGATGTGAGAATAAAAAGATGTCTTATATTTAGAAACAAGTTTACTTACCCAAATAGGTGATATAAGGAACAGAAGGAGTGATTAATAGATAACTTGATTACTTAAAATTAAATAGCACATCTAGCACATCTTACTACATCTAAATCATGGAACGGCCTAGCATGGCCGAAAGATTATCTTTTACCATGAAACTTCTAGCGATATTTTGAACGTTTATTATGTTTTAGACAACGTAACTGATTGCTACTCCATTGATTTTATCAAGTTTATAATAGGGACATACTATGCACATATCTCTAGAAAATATTAATTTCTATAACGGGTTGATAGCGAAACATGATATATATTAGTTCTAAATTTTTTTTTGTTATATATACGGTATAAAAAATCAATTTTCAAGCAAAATAAAATTCAATAGTTTTTGTTTGATATTTGTAAAAACTATTTGTTACTCTCTTTAGTTTCAACTTTAAATTAAAAATATGTATAATTAAGAATGCAAATACATTCGTTTTTTTGTACCTCTTCTAATTTTTTGGACTGTGATTTATTCTAATTTTGCTTGATATAAAACGTATTAGCTAGCTATTAATTACCATATGAGCTCATTTTAACTCCTAACTCGGCCTTTTTTTAAACAACTTAACCGGAGCTATTGATACTAATTTAGTAGAACATCAATGAATAATCGATGCTTCAAATATATAGTTGTGATGAAAAATAGTGAAAATTTAAGAGTAAGCATTTATCCTCATCAACATTGGGCATAACGGAAACATAGCCAGAAAAGGCAGAGTCCATGAAAACTTGTTTGGTACCAGTCCTATATTTAGTATACTGGTATATGAGCTGTCTCATGACCCATTATACCTGCCAGAAATCCGTACAGAGATATATTTCCGAATTCCCATAATAAAAGAGGAATGGAATTTCCAATTTTCAAATTACCCTTATTTACTAATTTTTTTAGTTGATTAATTTGGGAAGATTAAAAACTTATCAGTATCGTTAGAGTGTGTGTATATATATTAATTTATAAGTTAAACAAATTAGTTTGGAGATATAATGATAAATAGAAAAGATAAAATGAAAAAAATGTATTCCATTTAGGAAAAAGAAACCAAAATTAGCTATTACATTTAGGCTAGGATGTAATACTAGATATCATATTTAATTTCAATGTCAATATAAAACATTATTTCCTCTTATCATAAAAAATATAAGACCTATTTATCATATTTGGAGAGATTAATGAAACCAAATAAATTACTTAAGTATAATATAATAATTTCATGTATCATTGAATTATGTATCAACTGATAAGTAAAACAAAGTATTTTGGAGAAAATGATAAATATAAAAGATAAATAAAAAAAATATAATATTTATGACCAAAATTCATTTCTAAATTAAGTCTTAAATTAGGGATATGAGAAAGTACCAGTCTCTAATACAAGGTTAGGTTGCATTCATCAAAAAATATATTTTCTTAGCAGCATTCAACATTTTAGATCTCTTCCTTCGTCACCATATTACTTGTTAAGTGAAACTGATCAAATACTCTAGAAGGCAAAGGGCATGTTTGGATGCCACTTCTGGCACCCAGAAGTGGATCCTAGAAGTAAAAGCAAAATTTCAAGAATTAAACATGTTTGGTTTGCCTTATTTTCATAATGACTTTTGGTCCAAAATGACTTCTGCAACGTGAAAAGTCAGAAGTAAAAAAAAGTTACTTCTGGCTTCTGACTTCTGACTTCTGACTTCTGGTGGGTCCCACACCTTTTGTTATGTATTATTTAATAAAGTGGGTAGGAAAATTAGACTGTTAGACCCCTAAAATTCTCAAATAAGATAATTTCTTTTAATATAAAATTTTCTTTTTATCTCCAAAAATTTACCATAACAATTTCTAACTACTTTCTCCCACAATATACTCCATTGAGCGAAAAATATTATTTTTTAAAATTATTTTCCTGAAGATAAGGGAGAAACTAAGCCTTTATTATGCATATTATATATGTATTATTTAATGAAAATAATGCCCTTTTTAGTAATTTTTCATCTAAACATGCTTTTCAATATTATCATCCAAACATGTTTCTAAAAGTCATATTGAAAAAAAGTCACTTCTATCATCACAAATCCAAACATAAATCACTTCACACAAATGACTTTTATCCAAAAGTCACTTCTAAAAAAAGTCATTCTAAAAAAATTCACTTCTCCAACGGTAATCCAAACACACCCAAATACTTTGTTAAAGACATATGCTCATATTACATAATAATACCGCTACCGTCCTTAATGTAGAACTTAAACAGAGAGTAGATTTTAATCATAAATATAATACATATTTTGTATATTTGTCAATCTATTTATAATTTATTCAAGTTGATGATCCCTCAATAATAACCAAATAAAAGAAACATTTAAAAAATTAAGGAAGATAATAAGAATGTTTTACAAAAATTATGTAACATTAACTAAAATCTTTAATACAATCAAATTAGATAAAGAGTATGTGTTCCATTATGGTTGGGCCATAGAAGGAGTACTTACATAATTTTTCATAACCAAGAAAAATTCCAAACTTCATTAGCTATATATAGTTTAAAATTTAACAGAATCTATCCCTATTTAATATCAATTATAACACATAATATATGAATTATAATATTATACTCTATTCTATCCTTAACATAAGAGCCTGACATCCAAATTGTACTTCTTAAGAAAACTGTTAAAAGTTAGTTACAAATCATAAATATGTTTGAAATAGAATTTTTTTCTTGATATTACTCTTATTTATATTTTGTCGTCCTCTCATTTAAAACATTATTTCCCCCTCTCTATCCCCTCACAAATTTAAGCATCACCCATAATTTATTTAATGCAATATTTCAAATTGATAGGGGCAAAATAGGAAAAAAATGTATTAAATGATGGGACAACCCAACACATGCTCTTATATTTTAGACATAACGAATTCAAAATTCAAACTCTTATAATAAGGGCTAGAGCGAGCATATTTACATAAAAAATTTAGAGAATTCACTTATAAATAAGAATAAATAAAATTTTAATATACCACACGCTATTTATTATAAGGAAGAGAGTGGTACCAGTATATCTTTACCTTATAAATGACAGTGGAAGACATAGAAAATTTATAGAAATATCTGCATGAGGGTGGTCCATTGCTGAACATAAATTAATTCACGAGGCCGATGGGTTCACGTGTCGTACACACGTGCTTGAATTTTCACCATTGTCACGAGTCACCAGTCACGAGTGAGTGGTGGTCAATACAAAATGAAATGGCATTATCTGACTATCACCGACATGTGAGTCAATGTGGTCACGCACGTGTTCCTTTACCGATCCATCCGGTCACTGTTCCAGTTTCCCGGTTAACCAACAACCTTTCCTCATTTCATTTTTTATATATAAAAAATTTAACGGCCCAGATTTCATGGACACACCATCTGAAACCATAAGATTGAGTTCTGTTTGTCTCCCTCCTTTTTCTCTGTTTTTCCTGCAAGCTTTTTATTTTGCTCTTCATTGCTCTCTCTCTCTCTCTCACATCGCTGATTCCTTAATTCCTTAAAGAAGAAGACTTTCTTAGAACTAATACGGTTTCTGAGTAAAAACTGGAGGAAGGGTCTCGTTTGATTCTGTTTTCTGCTCAGAAATGGAGAGGGATTTCTTGGGTTTGAGCTCAAAAGAACCATTGGCTATGGTGAAGGAGGAGATTAACAATGATGGGTGCAAAGATTCAGGCATGTCTTCTCCTTTCTCAGCTCCTCTTCTTCTTCTTCTTCTTCTTCTTTTGTTTTCTACTTCTGGGGTGCTTTGGGCTTTCTGAGCTAAATTATCTTAATTATGTTTAGGTCACCTTTCGATTTTTCTGTTTGCTGGATTTTATCGTCGTAGGCTGCATGTCATACTTGACTATGATGGGAAATTCAATAATCAAAGTAGTTCTGAATTTGCTTAATTGAAGTTGATTTCCCCCCAATTCTATCGTTTGACTTTGATGATGTAGCTACTTTGGTGGGAAAAAAATTCGACAGGCAATTTCTGTCTTCCTTTTCTGTCTGGATATTTGAAGTTGTGTCTGTGTATAATTAGCAGTTTTGGAAAAGACTAATTATGTTGTTCTTACCAATTCTGTTGATTTGAGTATTACATAAGTGAACGCAACCAAACACATACGCTCATAAATAATATGGATTAGATGGCCAAACTGTAAGACTTTACTGTTTATTCTTACCCTTTTCAGTCTCTTCCACTTTTATGCAACGGTGTATTGGGCAAAGAAATTAGGTATGGAGTTTATTCTTACTCATGTCGGGCTCTTTGTGTGTATATGCAGGCTTCACCATGGGTTCAGTTGTACAATGGCCCTTCTCAAACAAAGTCTCTGCTCTCCCACATTTGATGTCTTTTAAGGTTTCTCAAGATGACAAGGTCAAGAAGATGGGGTCTGATCCCCTCACATCTGCTGGATTTATGTCTATCTCAAATCCTGATGCATTTGATGTTGCTCATAAGCGCTCTGCTGCTGAAATTCAGGTTTGGAACTGCTCTTCCTCTTTTGCCTTGTTCTGTGCATTAGGACCTTCTAAGGCTGCTTTATGATTACAAGGTTGTTGTGCACAAAGTTGAAGTCAATCCTAGTTTCTTAGGAGAATTTTTCCACCAGAACACCTTGTTAATTATATACCGTCCTATCTGATATTGAGCGAAAAATTTGGATCTGAAGTTAACAATACATTTAGTTTTTCTAAAAGGTCTTGTGTTCCTTTTTCCAACATCCATGCAATATAAAATTGACTTCATCAGCAAGATCTCATCTTCCATAAGTTTATCAGCTGATTTCTTTTTCCTGTTTTTGATTTTTTGTTGTTATTATTTAGAAACCTTTCAATCACGATGTGCAAAGTGGTTTTCATTTTTCCCTGACTCCGTATCCTGTACCACCAAATGACATGCTTTCGCTGAATCGTCCTCAAGATTTGAAGATGTTTTCGGCTCCCAATCACGCAATTCCTGTTTCCATGGGACACCCTTTCTTGAAGAACCATTTCCCCACTGTGGGTCAGAATATGGCTGGTATGAATGTTAAGCAACAGCTGCTTGGGGGTATACCTGTTACTTTGCCTCATTTATCATCCACTTCCATCGGTTCTGTTCCTACGATGACTGAATCACGGTACTATAGCAGAATGATCTATGTGAGTGTATTGTTTTTCTTTTTTGTCTCTATTCTCTAACTAAGGTTTTTCTGAAAAAACAGTTTGAAGCCATGTGCACCTCCCAGTCAACTCACCATTTTCTATGCCGGTGCTGTGAATGTTTTTGATGATATCTCCCCTGAGAAGGTATATATGTGTGTCTATATATATATATATGATTTATCCCCATCTATCCCTCCTGATTACACATTCAAAATTGTGATTATAAGAAATCCATTCATACGTTTTCACTTAAATGCTCTTGTTTTTGAGTAATTGGTCATTGACACTGTATTAAACCTGTATGACCCTAGTGAGTGTTTAAGAGTTGACCTTATGTTGACAGTTTAACCTTCTGAGTTGAGGTGGTTTTTAACATAAGTGAAAGAATAAATACACACATGGGCATGCATATACAGTACATACCTTAACCATGGGAAAGCTTAAATTCGGCTGTGCTTTTTCCAGGCACAGGCTATCATGCTGTTAGCTGCAAATGGGTTACCTATGACTTCTAACAAGGCACAGCCAAACGTTCAGGCACCAAATTCAAAGTTGACTTCAGGTGAAAGTGTCCCTATGAGTCAACCAATAAATACACCGTCTTGTCCTGGTCTTTCCAGTCCTCTATCCGTGTCTTCACGTACTGGTACACAGTCGAGGAGTGGCTCAACTAGCTCTGATGAGCTTCTGGCAGCTAAAACAACTGGAGTTCCCACCATTCCTGTTAGCAAAGTGGAGCGTCCAAAAGTAGTTAATGCAACTGCTATGTTGCCATCTGGTATGATTCTGTTATTATTTCTTGCAATGTTATGTTTCTTGTACGACAATCAATTCAAATGTCGGAAGACTTTGCATGGTGAAACTGACATGCAATCTTCTATGCAGCTGTACCACAGGCTCGCAAAGCATCATTGGCACGATTTTTGGAGAAGCGCAAAGAAAGGTTAGATTTTTAGCTGTAATAACCATACACTTTATTTATTTTAAGTGAATGGTTTTGCCATGGCTCTGGCAAACTGCAAAAACTAGTTGAATGCCCATCATAACTGTGAAACTAAGGTTTCTTGTTTGCCGCTTTTCCTTCCTGAAGTTAATGTTTCCTGGCTGTTGGATTGTTTTTTAGCAAGTGAACATTTTTAAAACTTTCACATTGCATCATCCACTCCTTAAAAAAATTTCCCTTCATGTCATGATTGTTATTACTGGAAGTGTTTTCCTTTTGAGGACATTTAACTTATGCTTTGGGTGACACATTCGTACTGCATCTTAAGGCATTTCTGGGTGTATGCAGGGTGATGAATGCCGCAGCACCATATAACCTAATCCAGAAATCCGAGGATGTTGCTAATTTCTCTGCAACTACTTCTGCTGGTTCTAATATTCTACCAGCCAAGCAAGCATAGTGATCCCAACCTTTAGTAAGGGGACTATATTTTTGGAGAGAACAATTCCTTGTAATTTAAAAATTGCTGTAAAAAGGAGGTGCTATTGTGTCCTTCCTTTAATCAAAATTTATAGTGCCGACATTCTCAAGTATTAGACTGTGTTACAAGTATAGAGTCAGTTGTTCTAGGGCCTTCCCTTATTATTTCAAAGAATTGGTCGGATTAAAGCTTCCGACCGTACCATATAGAACATATCATTCCATATGTAACTATTTCACAAGTTATTATCTCAAGGGAATTAAATCCCGGTTTAGGCATTTATTTTTGTATATCAATTTTATTCTGTTTACTGAATGAATATATGATGGACTGCAATTATGTACAATATCTTCTTGATCTGCATCATGCGACTCTGAGTTTTCACTTTCATGTTAATGTCTTTGAAAGGAATGATGGGAGCAAATTCATTTCCACCAAAGATTTGAACTTTTCGAGAAGTTGATGTAGTTTGATTCTAATGTTCAATTCATCACTTTATCAGTGGGTGAATGGAACATCTAAAGATAACAAAAACAGGCAACAACAGAATACTTCAAAAGATAATTACCTCAAGACAGTTTTACGTGATTAAAAATTGGAGAAGCATCCTTTATGCATATGAATAAAATTGAGCATAATAGATCTGTATATTGAAACAATAGTCAAACCGTTCATTAATACTTGGCTGGGGAGTTTCAAGGCTAAAAACACACATAACAAAGATAGTTCAGTGATAATTTTTATGAATGATTAAATTTTGTGGATTAAAAGTATTATTAGTCCTTATAATTTGATCAATTTTGGTTCTAATTCTTAAAGTTTTAAATCATTAGTTTTAGTTCCTATAATTTCCTAAGGATTTTATTATGATTTCAAGATTTGAAATTATAGGAATCAAAATGAAAATTTCATCAAATTATGAGTACTAACACAGTATTAACCCAAATTTTGTTTAGATTCTTAGCAAAGAAGAAAAGGAAAAAGGAGACAAGGGGTGTCGATGTCAGCAAATAGGTTTGATAAGCACCATAGAAAATAAATTGATTCACGTGGGAACAGAAACAAGAACAAGAGTGGTTGTGATTTCAAGATTTTGAGTGGTTGCAAATCAAAATATCGTGTCAATTGTCTCACCCAATGCCACTCTGTGATTCGCTCTTTTTTAGCATAAAAATCCAATCCTGAATGAATAAACATTCATGATCACTCTACTTGTTCATTTTGGTGGAACCCGGAAAACTTTGGTCAATTTCCAATTCATTACAGCAAGAATTAAACCATTTTCTTACAGTTGAAGATTTAGCTTTTCTTTTTGTTTAGAGAAAATCTTTACGTTTACACCTATTTAAGAGATTTTTTGTGAATATTATAGACAATAACTTTTCATGTTGAATATATAAATATGATTTTTTGAATAATTGTTGACTAAGTAATTTTTGTGTGGAATAAATTTTTAGGACAATTGCCTTGCCTTACATTTATTTAGTAGTTTTGTTATGTGGAGAAGGGGGGGAAAGATCTACGCGTTAAGAGACACGTTTTCAACAAATGGAAAATGAAATGGAGTGGGGGACCCCTAAGGGGCAATTTCGTCATAAATTTCAACCAATGGGGGAAGAGTTTTGATGAGAGGTCATTTTCTACTTAAAAATGATACGTGTGAATATGAGGCCGTTGTGTTTGTGATAAGAATAAGATAACATTAGCCGTATTTTCTCTTCTGGTCCTTTCTTATTTTTTATAAGAATATTTTTTTTAATGGAGAAATGTCATTTTCTTTACGTAGTGGTGAAAGGGATAAGAATTGAGCCTCCATCATTAGTCTGGGTCCCATTCTTAATACTTCTTTAGTTATTAGCCAACAAATTCACTTCATCTCGTTGAAGAAGTTGAAGAAGTGAATGGGAAAAAATACTACTGTGTATATGTTTGTGGATAATTCAAAGAATCTAAAAAGTATTACCATACTACCTACAAAGAAATTCTTGCAGCTAAAAGGGGAATCCTCATCATCAAGATGCTTCTCACCAATTGGGTGTATCACATCCATAGTTGGGATCACACATTTTTAAGGCAACAATCCATAGAAAGTGGCCATTGACATGGGAGACGTAATAAGGTTGAGCATGATGATTTACCCATTCAATAGGAGGTTTTTGTTTATGTGTACATAAGCATGAGCTAATGTCAAGATAGAACCATAAGAAGGAACAGAAGGTCGTTCTTGTCCAGGCATGGTAAAAATAGATTTGACTGGACCATCAAGGAGGTGGTGCAACCTCGGAGGGACTGAAGTATGAACATCATTTTGGACTTCATGAAATTGTTTTTCATAATTATTGATACACTCAAGTGGTATCAACTGGGCAAGTTCATCTTTAGGATCTCTGTGGGAATCTAGATGATAGAAATATCATTAGCTCTTTCAAATACTACGTAAAGAGCATCTTTGGTAAAATTAGAGAATCTGAAAGAAAATCGAACTGGTTTAAGGGACTCTGAGGATGAACTCATCTTAAAGGATAAACTTCCTACTCACTTTCTCATATAATATCTCATGTCTGTCGGAGAATGACTCTGATACCATTAGTGTTACTGAGGTCTTTGATGTCTTGATGAACATGTCAATGTGGTTCTAGATTTCTTCAAGCCAATTGAATATTTAAGTTGACTCATTGACTTGTTATAATTAAGTTCTAATTATATCACTATATTGCTTTAGGTTAATGAGTTGCAGCATAGGTACCAATTTATTTCGAATTAAGAGGTTATTGAGATTAAAATGTTTTCACTTTTGGGTTAAAATAACAGGAATTAAGCGGTACTAAATCAGTAAACTATGGGACTGAGATGTTCTAAATCAAAATGTTTTGAACTTTTGATGGTTTTGGCCCAAAACCATCAAGGGCTCCTGGTTCCTTTGTGTCATTTTAGGCTTACGTTTTAATTTGGTATGTTATTTTTGGGTCCCAGCTCTTTGGGCTATGGCCTTCTTATATACTTGTTGGCTTTTTGAATTTATATACAACTCATGTTTCTTTCCGGGGGAAAATTTCTTAAAGTTAGAATTCGAAGTCAAAGTGATTTATACTAAAAGCACATGATCTTAATAGAAATTAAGGTTTACTAAAAACGTCTAGGCACATAAAAGTGTGGGGATATTGACATACTCAAGTTTTCTGGGATGACTGTTAGAAAGTAATCTCACCATACACTCCATTATGACCTGGATTGCATGTTTGATTTATTTATTTCTTAAAGGTTTGGATTGAAACTCCATTTTTAATGGAATTAATTCAAAATGCATGTAAGAACACACAATCATGCACTACAATAGAAACCCCCCAAGATAATGACAGCAACAACAAATTTTATATCATTAAGTAGGGTAAGCTATATGGACTGGATAATGATATTATGCTCTATCAACAACAAAATCCTTACATAGGTCATTAATTAAAAGACATATAAAAGAAACCACTAAGTTTTTTTAAAAAGAAATAAGCAGTAATCTTGAGAGTACATCTAATTTTGTGTGCACTGTGCAGCACAAGACTCTGGATCTCCTCAAAAAATCAGTACAAAGCTTAAACCAGCAGATAATTCAGACTCATTTACACCTGAAGAATCTAAGCATTCGTATGCCATTATTCAACTAGGAATAGAACGAACTAAATGGTGAGGCACTGAGGCATAATCATATTAAGTGGTGAGGCAACAGGAAGAATCTCTGCATTTTTGTTTCAAGCTATGACATTATAGGACAATCAGGTCGATGGAGCTTCATATGATGTTTTAAGAAACTCTAGGGTCATAAATCCAACTATAATACAAAAATTTTAATAACTCAAACTATTTATAAATTTTGTGAATAATGAAATTTTAGTTACAGACCACACCTTCAAAACTTGGACAATGACGATAAATCAACACATAGGATTGACAATTGGAGCTTCATCAGCAGAAGCAAGTACAAGCTGGGATTGAATTATTGCTGCTTCTTCTTTAGCTTTCTTGCGCTCACGTCTCATCCTGAAGTACTCCCTCTTCCTTGCTCTATAGCTGTTGGGGTTCTCAGGTTGTACTTCTTTTGGGTAAACACTCACCTGCAAATTATATATATATATATATATGTAAATACATAAACAAAATGAGTCCGCTTACTTGAATTATAATCCAAATAAGACTTAAGAATCTTAAACTAACCTTTTTCCTGTCAGGCCCAAATTTCTCAAACTTAACCACTCCATCAATCAAGGAAAAGATGGTATAGTCTTTTCCCAGCCCCACATTTTTTCCTGCGTGAAACTTGATTGTTGCCAAAAAGAACATAATCAGAAGCAACACTAATGAGTACGCCTTGAAAATGTTGTGTTTGGGCAGTCATCAAAGGCTATGCAATATGCATAAACTGAGCTTATGCTGCAGATTGGACACCATATTACTTTCTCAATAGCAATATACCCAATATTTCAAATGACTGGCGTGAGGAAGCACTTTAAGTTTGTGTACTGCATAAGTTTTAAGAATACCACTAAATTTGACTTGTAGCAAGACCTTTATTTTTCTTTTGGATTATACAATTTTAACTTAAGTATGCACACTAACATGTCAATACCTAACTCAAGCCTAGAACCTCATCCAAGCATGGCGCCAGGGGATGTGCCATTGACATTACTACTAGCTAAGACCTTATACATCACTACTTCAGGCCACTTGATCCATTTAGTTATGGGATTTTAGAAGATGTTCGTTCAGTTTATTCAGTTCTAATCCCCACGCACAAGCTGTACCTTAAAATTGTCATATTGAGCGTTCCAAAAGACTATTTATTCAGTATGCTTAAGAGTAAAGAGCACTTTAATTACTGTTCCAAAAGACTATTTATTCATTTCGTCTTACAATCCAAGTAATCATCTCAGCTGCAAAATCAAACATTATCTGAAGTGAACAAAAGTGGAAAAATTGAAGAGTGCCCAAAGCCAACCTCATTTAGTTGTAGCAAAATGTAACACAGAACTACCTAACATTCATTTTTGTTTGCACAAAAATTCAAAAACCTTCAAGACAGAGACAAAAATAATAGCGATAAGTAAGCAATTGTTACCTTGGTTCCTCTCTGCCGAACAATGATTGAACCAGGCTTCGCAGCTTGGTCACCGAAAATTTTAACCCCAAGTCTCTGTCCTTTGGAATCACGGCCATTCTTTGTGCTACCAGCTCCTTTCTTGTGAGCATTCTGAATCGTTAATGGCAATTTCTTTGGGAACGACACAAATAATGGTTTGGGAGTCACATTGAAGCTTCCGCAATCACCTTTGAAGAAGGACGACGAAGAGGTTGAAGCCAAGGAAAGGCCTTTAAAGGAGCTTACTATGCTGAAGCTCATAGACGTTACCGCCATGACAATTCTCAACCTTCTGACAAATAAGGAAAAAAAAAAAAATATTAGAGACTAGAGGATATCATGGGAAAAGATGAAGAGAGAAAAGATGGGATTCTGAATGAAATAATTAGGGTTATGTTCAGCAGAAAGAAGGGAGGGAGAAAGTGGAAGAAACCTTATCTTTCAACTGCTATGGAGAACAACAGTGGAGAGGCTCAAAGACATCCACCTCACTCTATTTACAGAGAGAGAGAGTTTCTTCAGATTAAGAGACGTGGTTACAAGATTAGATTAGGAAGTAAAATAATCCTTACTTGCCAGACCGGACCGGGTTGGCAACTAATCAGGGGGTAAGGGGACCCGGTCAAAACCCGGGAAATCCGTTCTGACCCGGTCAAAACCCGGGTGACCTGGCGGGTCAGTGGATTAACCCAATCCGATTCCCCCTCCCCCAAAAAAAGCCTGAACGCAGTCGTTTACTTTTTTTTAATGTTAATTTCATTATTATATTCTCTTTTCTCGTTCTTATCGATTCTTCTCCCTCACTCCATTTAGAATCTCTCTAGAAAAATGAAATCCTTTGTATTCTTCGTGTCTGTCACCGATGTTTGTGGTCGCCGGCGTGCTAGTCGGTTCCCTTGCCTTCGCCATGTTCTTCGTTAGTGTAGTGATGATAGGGTTAAAGGTGAAAAATTTTGTTATCGTATACCTATTTTGATATAATAAATAGTTAGTACTGGGTACTAATCTATTGCTAACCATTTTGTGTCATTGGATGGTAGTATGATATGATATGATGATGTCATTTTGTCAAAGAATTTGTAAACAATGTTGATACTTCGATGATTTTTTGTTAATGATTCAAGATGGTAAGTGAAGTTATTGTTTGGATTTTTAGAAATTATTGTTACTTGGATTATTTTTCAGTTAATTTTTTATGCTTCATCGGGCTAACTCACGGGTTGGTTATGAATCAACCCTCTGACCTCTGCCTCGACCGGGTTAGTTGCCGGTTCGGGTTTAATTACCATGGTTTTATTAGAGGAAATGATAGAAAAATATTTTCTGAATCTCAAAATCCCATATAGGTAATTTGCAGTTGTTGTTGATATTTATAACTAATGCCCCGTTTGGTTTACGGAATTGATTTTAGTGGAATTGGAATTGGAATTAGAAGTGGAAATGGAAGTGGGGTTGGAATTGGGCTTTAAAATTTTGTTTGTTAGGTCAGAAACATAAATGGAATTCATGAATTTATTTTTTTAAAACATAAATAAAATAAATGAAAGATGAATTATAAAGACTTTTTTGCCCCTCATTAAAATCAAGAAAAAAATATGGTTGAATAATTAGATTAACAAATTGTGCCCTAGATGTTTCATTTGAGTTATCGTTTCGCTCCGGTGTCTGGCTTCATCTTCCCCACCTCAAAGACACCACACATCTCCCCAAAACGGGTGCTGATCCAGACACAAACACATATATATTTTGTTTGATCTTTGTTATAGGTTTTAGAAAAATAATCGATTAAGTTTTTTGAATGTGCATTAACCAAGAGAATTATGGGAAAAAAGCCATGATATTCTTAAAGGATACACGACCACAACTTTACTGGAGAAGAATGGCATCACGCATTATGCTCAATGTTTAGTTATTTAATATTGTATGTTATTGCATTTTGTAATTTTGATTTATTAAAAAAATCCATTAAGATACTAGAGAGAAAACAGAATGTCCAATATTTGAGCATAAAATATAATTTAAAAGCCAATACCGCAAATAAAATATTATACATTACTGCTTATTTTAATATTTAATGCTCATTTTAATATTACTGCTAATATTAAAAATAGACTCCAAGATTCCAGCAAACTAGTAAAATAAACGCCAATATGGCCAACAATTTAGCATAAAGAACAATCATGTACCGCATGAGTCAAACCTAACAAACAATTTAGTAGGACAGATCTTCTTAAAATTTAACCATTAATTAACAAAATTTCAACTTCTAGTCAGCAAAATTCTATGAGATCATGATCATTCAAGTTAACTGACAAAAATAAAAACCAAAAAGCGCATAATTCAAAGAACATTTATCTTAAAAATATGAGAAGACAACCGATGAACGAAGAAAATTGCACCGAACTAATCAAACTGCTCACTTGTTAGGCCAGACTACAATAATCAATCGATTTATTAATATTGATATAATCATGTTTTTTTTTTAAAAAAGAAAACTAATCAATTCAACGAAGTGATGAAGTGATTCAGAAAATTTTCGATTGAAGGGAATTAATAGATGAAGAGGGTTTTATTTTGATTTGGGGAAGGGGTAAGATTGTCCCTTAAATTTCATAGTTAGGGTAAAATTGTCTAACAATTTTCACTTCCATAGAACTCAAATGGGTTCCAATGGTCTACTCAAGGAACCCACTTCCAATATTTTTGTAGAATTGACAATTCTATGGAAGTGGGCTCCAACCTAACAAACAGCCCAATATCTCACTTCCTACCCCAATTCCAGTTCCAAGGTCTGAATTCCATGCTACCAAACGAAGATATTGCTACTCTTAGAAGATATTTTTCTGTCATTTTGTCCATCCTATTATTGCTACTCTTTCATTTACTCCCTTATAAAATGAGGATATTTTTTTGGGAAAAAGTATATTTTATTAACATTTATTGCTTACAACTAATCTAAACTGTTTTAAAAAAAATCGTAATCCACTTATTAAGATCTTATCTATAGGAATGGAGCGATTGTAAACATAGTCAGGCTATAATCAGTTACTTTGTTCACTTACTTTGTTGATTCACTTAATTCTACTACAAAATGATATGTATAGCATAAAAATGCTTGTTTAGCGCATTAACTGCTTATTTATATTGGCTTCTTACAAACATTTTATATACTCCCTCCGGTCCTAAATATAAGATCACTTTAATTTTTTTTGTGGAAGTTAAGGAAGCAAATTAGACCACTAAATTATAACATATGTCACATGAAATTAGATTATAGGTTAGTTTATAAGTAGAATAAATTAGTTTGGAGGAAAAAAGATTTTTTTTGGGACCGAAACTACTTTTTTTTTTACTGAAAAAAAAGTCAAAGTGGTCTTATATTTAGGACCGGAGGGAGTATTTACCTAGGCTATGTACTTTCTTATATATTTACCTTGGCTATGTTTGGAATGGCTTTTTGTCATCCAAAGGCGTAGTGGTGCAGCAGAAGTGAAAGAGAGTGTTTTTTTTTATGTTTGTGTGCATTTATTTGGAAAATGGCTTCTGAGTTGCCAGAAGCAAAAAAAAAATGTGACTTTTGGTTTCTGATGGGTCCCACACCTTTTGTTATGTATTATTTAATAAAGTGGGTAAGAAATTTAGATTATTAGACCCCTAAAACTCTCAAATAAGATATTTTATTTTAATCTAAAATTTCTTTTTTATCTCCAAAAATTTACCATTATAATCTCTAACTATTTTCTCCCACAATATCCTCATTTGAGCTAAAAATATTATTTTTTCAAATTATTTTCCTTAAAATAAGGGGAGAAACTAAACCTTTAATAAGAATATATGCATATTATATATGTATTTCTCCCTTTGGTCTTAAATATAAGACCACTTTGACCTTTTTTTGTGGAAGTTAAGGAAGCAAATTAGACCACTAAATTATAACAAATGTGACATGTAATTAGATTATAAGTTAGTTTATAAGTAGAATAAATCAGTTTTGAGGAAAGAAGATAACTATATACAATTTAAGGTGATTAATTTTGCATTCTTAATTTTTTTTTAAAAAAAATCAAAGTGATCTTATAATTAGGACTGGGGGGAGTATTTAATAACAATAATGCCATTTTTAGTAATTTTTCATGTAAACTTGCTTTTCAAAATAATCATCTAAACATGTTTTTAAAAGTCAGATTGAAAAAAAGTCACTTCTATTATCACAAATCCAAACATAAAATCACTTCACACAATCTGACTTTTATCCAATCTTACTTCTGAGAAAATCAAATTGAAAAAAAAAGTCACAAACCAATCCAAACACACCCCTTGTATTGTATGACACACACGGGGGTAGAATCACTTTAAAAGCTAATCTAAACATCCTCCCTGGTGTACTGTAATAAGTTGAAGAGATTTGAAATAACTGATTTATGTATTTAGGCAAAATTGTTGGTATTTAAACATTGGACTGTTCTTGTTTCTGAAATTCAAAACAAACACAGGAAAGATGAATAGTTTTGGAGCAACAATTCGCCACTCTCATACAAAACAGTGAGGTGATCAACGCATTTTTCTGATTTTGATACCATTTGTTTACTCACTCATACCGCAATTGGACAAACTCTTCCGCGTAACTTATAGAAGGGAAGCCAATTTCATCCTTTCACTCCCAATAGGGAAACAAAAATAACAGTGCTAATAGTGAAGAAGGAAAAGTCGTGTATCCATTTCAAATTTTTTAACTATTATAAGAAAACTATATACCAGTTCCTTCTTTCATACAGATGGCTCACTAGATTGCTGCAATATATACCTACAAAATTCAAGAGAAAGAAACAGTACATCTATTTTATATACAGCTCTATATGCTCTATATTCTGTGTCTCTAATCGATTCTGTAAATCCTCAGTTCACCAGATAGTTCAGATTTACATTTGAAACTTGTTGCTCCATGAAGAATGGAAGGAATCTAAGCATTTCTCTGAAATGTGCTCATGTGCTTGCATCTAGTTTGGATTCGGAACCTTTGGAGCAGGTGCAACATATATTGAAGAATCTACATCAGGCTTCAGGTGTGAAAGCAGATGCTGAATGTCTGGACGTAAACTCTCTGACGCCCTTCCTATGAGAGCCAAAATATCTGATCGAGGTTTGCTGCTCGTCTGCACAGGCCCTCCCTGCCCTTCATAATGGATGACATGATGGCTGCACATGGCAGAGTTAAGTGGTGAGGCAACAAGAAGACCAGAATTTTGTCTCGAGGTACAAACATTACATAGAATCAAACTGAGAAGGACTTACATAAAGTCAATGATATCTGCTATTTCTGATGCTTCAACTGTGGCCGGTGGCTGCGAGTTTTTTCCGAATACATCCACCAGGACAGTTAACAGTAATGAAAGGGTCTGTGGGATGATGTTTTGCAAAAGTTCAGGGGAAAACATTAGGGAGTAATTTTTAGTAAACTACAGCAAAGTTCTAATGAATCATCTAACAACCAATATCACACACTGGATAAATGATAGGCAAATACATTATAAAATCTAACAATTATCTGAAGGAGGAGTTTGCTAGCATCTGTAATTGGAGAAATAAGCACTTTCATGGATCTGTTCCAGCATTTAAGTATCAAACATAAGGAGGCATAAGCTAAACAGATAACGTATCCATTATAACATGCATCCATAAGGGAAGCTTTCTTGTAATCGAAGATTCCATAATTTTCCGTACCTTGCAGAAAAAAGTATGGGCGTTGGCAAGCTTTGGAAGAAGTGGACTCATTATACGGAATGCTATCCTCAACATTGCAACAGATGTTACCGGCCGAAGTTGCTTGATGATAACATGTGTCCCTTCTAGCCATTCTTGAGGGAGGTTACTAAAGAAAGAGTGAAGTAGGGCAACCACATTCCCTGTTCACACGACAAAACCTTTCAGGCGTTTAATATTACTAATATCTAACTGGAATTAGAAACCTATGTGTTGGCCCAAAAAAAAAGGAGAAGAAGAAGAAGAAAGAAACCAATATGTCCTTCCCGGCATAAACAAAACTGAGAGCAGTTTAATTTCGAAGTATGCTATCTAACAAAACAAATGCAAAAATCTAATTTACTATAAGGTAAGACACTAGGCTTTGACCATAAATGAAAAAATGCATCAAGATCATTTTCACAAACAACTCTAATTAGTAGGCAATGACCATGATTGATTTTTGTTTCAGACATTTTGCATCGCAGTACATAAGAGCATGTGAATTGCGATTTTAATGTCGGGGACAGACTTGTGATAAAGAAAATTCACATTCCAGTAATTTCTTGACCAAAGAGTTTCTCCTGTAAATAAGTCAACCGCAAAATCATACCAATGGCTGTAGAGGTATTGTCCTGTGCAGCCCAAGTTGGATCTAACAAAGCATAGCCAACAGCAGAGTCTATTTCACCAAGTGACCTTTTCCCATCTGTAAGCCACCAGTTCTCTTTTATTATACGTGTTGTCTCCATGTAAAGTTGTAAGTGAAATTCAGGAGGCAGCTGAGCCAGAAGGAGACCACAAGCTTGAATGAACAAACAAGATAGTTGTTGGCATGAATAACCACTTCGTGAGGCAAAGTTAGAGGTATTTATTCCAGAAACTGAAGGAGTTGATCTGCTTGCCCCCAAGGAATCCGTACTTCCCCCTGAAGGAGATGTTGGCAATACTGAACCTTGCCCTACACTGTTCGAACTGCCATGGAGACCATTACTGGACTGGATCAATGTTGGTTGTATATTTACAATAATTTGAATGAGTGATTGTACAATCTGAGATGCAGAGACAGGGAGGGAGAGGATTTCAATGACAGCAGTCTCAAGAACCAGCTGAGTATATGTGCCGGGATCCTGAATTTGATAGAAAGCTTTCGGGCTCTCCAAAGCATTGGCAGTCCCAGACTGAGATACTGCTGGAGGCTTGTTATGTAGAGAGCGTAGAACGTTGTTTGAGGCGTCACCAGTTGATCCAGACTTCGAATTGCTATGCAATGGAGGGATAACATCATTCACTATCCCCAACAACAGAGTTGCAAAATAGTCCATAGGAGGGCACATGACTGGATTGGAAGAGCTTATTAGCTGTGGGAACGAATCTGAAAAATGAATCTGAAAATAATACAGACCTGTCATATATTTGTAGAATAATGCTATTTTACACAGTTAATGAGCATTGCAACTGCTTATTAATATTAAAATTGTATACATAAATTCACCATTTTTTTCCTTATGAGAAACTTTATTGTATGAATTGACCTTGAGGCTTTTGTATCTTGTATATATACCACTCGAATGGACAGAACTATTATTCTGCCACTTTATAACTTAAAAAAACCTGAAAGAAACCAAAAGGGAAGCACAAAAATGGAGGGTTACCTTGCTGATATCAAGTACATTGAGTATTCGAAGAATGAGCTTTCCATGAAGATGGCTGTAGAAATATGCAAGTATATCACGAACAAATGTAAATCTTAGAGGGTAGTAAGCAAGCAGTGGTGTGTACATGGCCAATACTCTGTCTGCCAGATCCATTGCATCATTCTCAATCAGTCTATAAATAATTAAAGGGATGACTGGAAGCAAACGGGCTGCAATATCATCAAAGAACACTGGGTGCCTGGAATGTTATTGTGAAAACTGTGAGTGAATGCAAAATGTTCAAGGTAGAATCAAGACACATGAGTTGCATCTCCATTACCCAGATAAAGATGTTTCATTCATTTACTTGAACAAAAGATCAGTTTCCCAAAAAAATTATAAAACAAAGATTGCAACTCCACTTCCCAGATAAATTCATAAAACAACTAGTGGGTTTTTTAAGTTGGTCTTTGTTAAAAGTAAAAGATAAGTAATGTAAACAGCAAAATGCATCAATTCATTTGACCCCAATACATCATCAATTTTTTTTCTCAATTTATTCCCTTAGATATCTTGATCACTGCCAAATAATTAAGAATATGATTGATCGAAGCAAAACACAGAATAGAAATAAAATTTTTACATGACGTACTTGTCCTTCCAAGAAAGGTGATTTCCAAGAGCCTTTTGCAGTTCAACCCGCTTGAATTGTCCAGTGTAAAGCCAATGCTCGGGTGGTCCACGAGTCACAATAAATTGTTTTACTCTTTGCTGAAGCTCTTGTCTGTCAAGAAGACTGATCTGCAGTATTTATTGCTACATTACTACTCAATGCAGAAAAGAAAAAACCACAATAATTACCAGCAATTATGCCCATTTCATTTGAAAAAGAGAGGCCAAGTTTTTGTGTGAACATAAGTTCATAATCCACAATATAATGATAGGATAGAATGTGCATACCACAATTCGCAAAGCATGTGGATCATCATCACGATCAATAAGTGCCAGAAGCAAGATATCTAAGGGAAGCAGCTCATTTATCCAAACAAAAAAGCCAAGATTTGCACAAGCTTTTAACAGAAGGTCCTAAAAAACAAAAGAACTTTATAAGTACACTGAAGAATTAACAAGGTATAGATCCACAGAAGAGAAATACATCCAATGCGAAGCTAACAACCTGTACAGAATGCCCTTGTTGAACTTCCATTTGAATATGATGAAGCAAAACATCCACCATTGTGTAAATATTAGACGTCACCTCTTCAGGAGAAAATTCCCTAAGCACACGTGCCTATTCACACACACGCGCGTAAAATTAAGATACATTATGGTGCAGTGAAATAATAAGCCTTCAGACAGCTGTTAGAAGATTAATACCAGGCTTCCACCATTGATGTTTTCTGCATGTCCATGCATTAATGTCCATGCACCAGCACACAGATATTGCCGATGCTGAGGGAAGCTGTGACCAACGTAGGTCACAATATAATTAGGATCAGCAGATGCTGTAAGAAGCTGTGTGCACTGATGTAAAACAGTGGCTTCTGCCTGCACAAGTGCCTTGAATATTAACATACATAAGCCAAAAGAACCAGAACATAATGGCAAAATTTCTAAAGTGTGAACTAGGTAGGCTCTGTCATATATAATTTTCTGATGTGTTGCAAAAGAATGTTGGTTATTGTATAGAAACACAAAAAATAATTCTTCCATAGATCAAAGTGATCCACCTTTGTATCTGTTTTCATTTTTCCTTTTTTCTTGGGATAATAAAATTTTTTGGTCCCTGAAGTTCATCTCAACTATTGATCTGGCCTCTAAAGTTTTATAATCATATACAATTAGTTGTTATGGTTTGAGGACATAAAATCTTGGACACAAGTGTAGCGTAACCATTAACTTATGGATGGAAATTTCTTTAAGGATTGCAGAAAAAATTACTTGTCTGTTAAGATCAATAAGAATAGGAAATTGTGTATGAAAAACTTCAGGGATTTTTTTGATACAAATTAAACGTTAGGGACCAAATCAATATTTGAGAAAAACTCAAGGGATCAAAAGTTTATCCCTTTTTTTTCTTTTACTCTATGGTAAACATGTACAAGTATTCTTATCATTGTATCAGCCATGCCAGCAGAAATATGAGCATGATAACAAAAACTTGCAAAAAAACCTGCTGCCATGCTTGTATAGAAAGACTCCTTTTATTCGTTCGACCACCCAGCGCATCACGCAAAACAGAAGGGAAGTAACGAAGAGTCTTTTCAGACCATGTATGCTGGCTAGTTGCCATTATTTGGTCTAACATAGTTGGGAGATAAAGCAGGTGCTCAGCATCAGCAATCCCTCGTGTTTTGATAAGGATAGCAAGTGTTATTACAGTTACGCGATTCAGAGTTTCAGTAAACTCAGTTGGACCCTGTAAATTGTGAAAGAAAACAATAATAACAATAATTAAGCATCAGTATGCATCAACTGGACATGCTAGAATTTTTTTTTTTGTGGAAGAAATAATAGAAACATAACCCAAAGGGGGGGATGCAGCTGGGAGACCAAAGCAAATACCTTTCCTTCCCTTTTAACCAAGAAAAAATCTCTCAATGAGAAGATAAGATTCAGGCACAGATTTTCAGCCAATCTGAATACTCTATGCTCTCCTCGTTTTGCTTTTAGGGCAGAAATAATCTTTGTAACATCATACATCAAGGCTTTGCCTTTTCCTTGATACCTATACAGAAATGAAAAGGATGTAACTTGGGCTAATGTTTGATTCCAGGCAAAATGAAGAAGCATGCTGTAGTATATTTCAGGACACAGACAGATTTTGGAGCACCAACAAGATGTCAAAAGATTATACTTCGAATGTGCTTATCAAGACACAAGGAGCAAAAAGTAACAAAAGAAAGCATCAATAAAGTGCCAAACAATCTTTATGTTCGTCATAAGGAGAAATTTATGTGATGGGGCATAGGAATAATCACCTGTAAAGTGGAAGCAACCGATAGTTCAATATCTCAAGTACCAAAAGCGTCACTCCAGGTTTGCTCAATAATGAAGGATTTCTTTGCACTAAATGCTGAAATAAATAAAATTTTAAACAGATAGTATTGATACTGGCAAGCAAGTTAACAATGACGATCAAATAGCATGAATAGTAGGAATATGTACAATTTATTTACCAATGAAAACTAGACTCTAATAGATTGTATACACATGATGCCATAAAAAGCATAAGCATTACGTCAGTGGTTGACAAAAAGAATCAGATGGTAAGAGATCAACAAACTCTAATTTCACTAGTCTGTCTTACAATTCACCAAAGGAAAAGAATAAATAATACTTTATGTTAGAGTATTACAAAATATTTTATTTTCAATCAGATTAGGATCCCTATTAATTAGGGATATTAGTTGGAATATTAGGAATATTAGGTTAGATATTATTTTAGGTAATTGTTCTAGATTATTCTATCCTCTTGTATAAATATATAATTAATTAAGTCTATGAATAAAGTTGAACCCTTTTGAGATTATTTCTTACACTTTAAAATGAGTTTCAAAATAAGGTACAATCCTCCATATGACTCTTCCACAGAAAACACACAGTCAAAGGATGCCAGATAATTTTCACATAAAAATTGGATCACAGTAGTACACTATAGTATTCAATTTCACCTTCCAATCATAGACAGAAAAGTAAATGTAGTTTCTACTAAAACACCATCGATGCATGAAGTTTATTTACATAATAAAAAATGAATTACAAAATATGTAATAATCTTAGAGGGCAGAGCAATTACAATGAAATGTGAGCGAAATAGTGAATGAGGTGCAATGAGCAACAATCTAGTATATGTTTCAACCATTGCAATGCTGGGTACAACCTGCACAAAAATAAGAAAGGTAAATATTTCAAGATAATGATTTATCTGAACCGCAAGAGTTAGATTAAAATTTCCATTTCTAGCTCACCAAAGTCATTCCCATGAGAAAACCATTGCCTACAAAATTACAATGTCTTTGATATTATATAAACAACTACACCACCAGCTAACTTTTATGAGGTACAACAACCATGCTAATAAATGAATCTAAACACAAAACACACTCAGAGAGAGAAAGAATTAAGAACAACCTGCCCGGAAAAAATATTATCTTCCATTTGATAAGATAGCTTCATGCATAAGTTCATTGCAAAACCAGACAACAATGATACAGGCAGCGGGCTCACTTCCCGTGTAGCCACTAATCTCTCTGGTGATTGTAGATTTGGTCCTGTAATCATCTCAACAACTCCAGCAGAAGTTAACCAATGCATTACTGTTTCACAAGCAGGTTGAGCCATTGTGTAAGACACAACCCAAAACATCCCTATTGAGCGTTCATCCATATTCATATAATCCATCATACGATCCCCTGAAAAATCATGAATGCTTTGCAATAAGCACGTACACTTTAATCCCATATGAAGTTAAAAGACATATATATATATATAGAAAGCAGCTATATAAGGAAATAAAAGAATAAATGTTTGCTCAGTAGGGCTCATTGACTCTAATATAAATTTAAAAAGAGAGAGAGGAATTCCTAAAGAACTCAATCAACTAACTTCATCTGAATTGACATACAATGTGGGTTTGATGAGAAGAATTTAATGTTCCATAGAAGTAACAAACTGAAAATGATGTTGCTAAAGTTAGTTGCCCAAGGTCAGGCTGCAGCTCTTTTATATAATTACTTGACCACACACAATATGCACTAGAAAAAAGCAAAAAAAAAAAAATGCATACACAAACATCTCAAAAAAGAGAGGAGCCATGCCCTAAAAGTGATCAAACACCAATTTGTTATATGGGCAACCTCACATTGATATATATTTGGACCTAGTTAAATAAATAGGAGAGGAAGAAAAGGAAGACTGAAGCTGAGCTGGCAGAGAGGGGAGAGACGGACAAAAGAGGCTAACTATGGAAGGAGGACAATATAGGCTAAGGAGGAAGGAAAGAAAACGGTTAAGCAAATTATGAGCAGAATGGTCTAGCCCCTCAACAAGCTGAAGTGGTCAGCAAGTGTTCCATCTTCATTTTAGTTTTCATGTTCAGCAATTCAGCCGGGTCTTTTTCCTTGATTTTGTACACTGAATTCAAGCATTTCCACAAGCATTTCGATTATACCTAATACTAGAAATTAAAGAGTTCTGAGGCTTGCCGTCACCGTCCGAGAAGAAAGAAGACCTTCAAGAACATCTCGTCACATCGATGGATGCTCTAAAAGAAGAGTCTTCGAACAAGAATCAGCAACCTGGAGGTCTTTTCGGGCAGACTTCTGGGTTCGAAGGTTCCATAGTCTCTGAAAAGCTTAATTCCACAAATTACTGGGATTGGGCTCAGGCTATAAAGCCTGCTGTTGCTGGCCGAGGAAAACTGGAGATATTGACCGGTGAAAAAAAGGCTCCAACAGATGCTAAGTCAGTTGAAATGAAGCAGTGGGTCATTGATAATGCCATAGTGTCATCATGGCTTGTGAATTCAATGGTCCCACAGCTTCGGAAGAGTTTTATGTATTTACCAACAGCCTTTGAAATCTGGGATGCTCTTCGTCTGTCATATACCGATAAAAAAGACTTATCTTTGGTCTTTGATATTCGGAGACAAATCTGGAAATCAACTCAAGGAACAAGATCTGTCACTGATTATTGGGTGGAGCTGATCGGCCTATGGCAAGAGCTGGACCTACTCACCGAGGAACAATGGACGTGTGCAATTGATGATGCCCAGTATAAAAAGAATATTGAAATGGAGTGTGTCCTCTTATTCCTCGCAGGTCTGAATCCTGAATTCAAGGAGGTCCGCAGCATAATCTTAAGCCATTCTTCCCTGCCTTCAGTCCGAGAAGTATATGCAGAAGTGAAGAGGGAAGAATCATCACACAAGGTGATGACACATGCAAATATAACTCAGGCAGATTCTATAAACCCGGTATCCTCCTCTGATTCCTCTGCTTTTGTTAGTAAAAATGATTTTACTGCTAATCCTTCCTCCAAGGGGAAACTTTTTTGTGATCATTGTAAGAAAAATGGTCACACTCGTGATAAATGTTGGGAGATTTACAGCAAACCTGTAGATTGGAAACCACGCAAAGGTAAACCCTGTGGCAACCAAGTTTCTCAGGAAGTACCTCAGTCTCCAAAACCAGAATTAATGCCTTCTGTGAGCAGTGAACTGATTGCTCAATTGATTGATCATCTCAAGGTCATGCAAACCCAGCACAAAACAGGTAGTAGTTCGGCAAGTGTGGCTCATAAAGGTACATTTTCTACTGCTGTAAATGATTCCTTCCAATCATCTAAGTGGATTGTTGACACTGGTGCATCAGATCACATGACATCAGATGCAAAAATGTTTATTTCTTACCTTCCTTTGTCTGGAAAAGATAAGATTAAGACTGCCAATGGTTCTTCTTCAATTGCTGGCTCTGGAACTGTACACTTGTGTGATTCGTTGAAATTGGAATCTGTTTTACATGTTCCCCATCTTGCTTGTAATCTTTTATCTATCAGTAAGTTAACTAAGCAAGCAAACTGCTCGGCTCATTTCTTTTCCACTCATTGTCATTTTCAGGATCTCTCATCAGGGACGAGGATTGGCACGGCTTAAGAGTATGACGGCCTTTATTATCTAGATGTTTCTACTGCAAGTGCTCTATGTTCTAGAATAAAAAATTCTACTTTATCTTCTGAAGAAAAAATTATTTTATGGCATCAAAGGATGGGTCACCCTAGTTTTCCCTATTTACACAAGTTCTTTCCTTATCTTTTCTTGAATAAGAATATCAATTTCCACTGTGAGGTGTGTGAATTAGCAAAACATCATCGTTCTTCCTATCCTCCTTCTATTTATAAGTCCTCTCGTCCATTTTCCATCATACATGGTGACATTTGGGGTCCTTCTCGTATTCCTAATAGAACAAATTGCAAGTATTTTGTCACGTTTATTGATGATCACACGCGAATGTACTGAGTTTACCTTTTAAAAGAAAAATCTGAAGTGTCATCTGTTTTTAAAGAATTCTATGACTATGTATTAACTCAATTTAAAAGCACCATCCAAGTTTTTCATTCAGATAATGGCACAGAATTTTTCAATCAATCTCTCGGCCAATTCTTAAAAGAAAAGGGTGTTGTTCATAAAAGTAGTTGCCCTCATACTCCCCAACAAAATGGGGTTGCTGAACGCAAAAACAAACACCTCTTAGAGGTTGCACGGGCTCTTTTATATACTTCTAATGTGCCAAAGTATTTTTGGGGTGAGGCAATTCTTACTGCTACTCATTTAATCAATCGTAGTCCCAGTAGAATTCTGTCTTATAGTACTCCTTTAAACATACTTCAAGAAACACACGACACTTCTCATCTTGATCAAACTTTGCCCTTGCGTGTGTTTGGTTGTTCAGTTGTTGTCCACTCTCATCATCCTCCTTCCAAATTTGATCCACGCTTAATTAAATGTATTTTTCTGGGTTATTCTAATCTCCAAAAAGGATATAAATGCTTTGATCCAGTGTCTAAACGTTTATTTGTAAGTCGTGATGTTACCTTCGTTGAGTCTGATCCTTATTACTCACAGTCTTCGCTTTAGGGGGAGAATTGTAACTTTGAATCTTAGACTTTCAATCCAGTTCTTGTACCTTCCTATACCTATACCACCACAAGTACCTATACCATCTAGGTCTGATCCATCCCCAATGCCTACAGGGCATCCTATTCAAGAGTATGTTTCCTATTCAGCTCTCTCATCAAATCATTATAACTTTGTCACTAATCTTGATGAGATAAGGATACCCAAGAATGTATATGAAGCTCTTGAGGTTCCTGAGTGGAAAGGAGCTGTCTTGGAAGAAATTAGGGCTCTGGAGGCAAATAATACATGGGATATCACTGAGTTACCTAAAGGTGTTAAACCAGTGGGTTGCAAGTGGGTATTTACACCAAAATTCAATGCGGATGGGTCTCTAAACAGGTATAAAGCAAGGCTGGTTGCAAAAGGCTTTACTCAAACTTGTGGGATTGACTACAATGAGACTTTCGCTCCTGTGGCAAAGCTAAACACTGTAAGGGTTCTTTTTTCAATTGCAGCAAATCTTGACTAGCCTTTACAGCAATTAGACATCAAAAATGCATTCTTAAATGGTCAATTACAGGAAGAAGTATATATGACCCTTCCACCAGGCTTTGAGAAAGGTAGAAGTCAGCTAGTATGTAAGTTAAACAAGTCAATATATGGCCTGAAACAGTCACCACGTGCCTGGTTTGACAGATTTTCTACTGTTGTTAAATCTTAAGGATATAAACAAAGCTTGTCTGATCATACCATGTTTGTTTATAAACGTGAAACTTCTATTACTATTCTGATAGTATATGTTGATGATATAATTCTCACTGGTAATGATGTTGAGGAGATGGACCGAATTAAGAGTGCATTAAATAAGGAGTTTGAAGTCAAGGATTTGGGAAATCTCAAGTACTTCTTGGGAATGGAGATAGCCCGATCTCACAAAGGAATATTTGTCTCATAGAGGAAGTATATCCTTGATCTACTTAAAGAAACCAGGATGTTAGGATGTAAACCTAGTAAGGTCCCAATCAGTACCACTAAGAAGGTCAAGAAGCAAGATAAACCGGCAAAGACTGAAAATGAGGCCGAAAAGAGGAAGAAAAGAGATAAGGATGAAGCTCCTGCTGATAAGGGTCAATACCAGAGATTAGTAGGCAGACTTATTTATCTGTCTCATATTCGCCTTGATATTGCATTTGCAGTAAGTGTTGCAAGTCAACACATGCATTCACCGAAGAAGAAGCATATGGATGCCGCCTATAAAATTCTTAAATATTTAAAAGGTACGGCTGGTCAAGGCCTTTTCTTCAAGAAAAATGATCAGAGAACAGTGGAAATCTATACTGATGCTGACTGGGCAGGTGACCAAGAAAATAGCGGATCAACTTCAGGGTATTGTACATTTGTTTGGGGAAATTTAGTGACTTGGCAAAGCCAAAAGCAGCGAGTTGTGTCAAAGAGTAGCGCTGAATCAGAACTTAGAGCATTAGCTCAAGGAATTATGGAAGGGATCTGGTTGAAGAGGGTGCTTGAGGAGGTGCATGTTGAAGTTAGTTCTCCAATAAAATTTTATTATGACAATAAGCTGCCCTAAATATGGCATTGAATCCTGTACAACACAGCAGGAGTAAGCATGTGGAGGTTGATTGTGACTTCATTAGAGAAAAGGTGGAAGAAAGCACAATTTGTTTATCCTATATGCCAACCAAATTACAGCTTGCAGATATTCTTACAAAAGGAATGTCTGAAGATGTATTTCAAAGATTTGTAAGCAAGTTGGACATGATCAATATCTATGATCCAATTTGAGGGGGTGTGGTAATTAATGTAAATATCCTATCAATAGGAATTAGGAAATTATAAGATTAGGAGAAATAAATATTAGAATCAAATCAGATTAGGAAATTAGAAAGAATCTGTTTTTTATTTCCTGATTGCTTAAATCCCTATAATCATGGGATTGATTGACATTGCTTGTATTATATATTTGTAATCCATGTTCAGAGAAATATATCGGACAATTTCTATACCTAAATTCTACAAAGTCCATCGCATAAGATGGAAGAACTTGCAGAGCAAAATAGAACTTGTCAACCATCAACCAATAACATAACATCACATCTTGATTTCGCAATTTCACCGACAATAAAATCCATGATTTAATGTACCTTTGCTTGCTTGTTTCCACCATTCATCTATTTGCTTTCCTTTTTGAAGTTGCTCATTGTTCAGATAGTCTCTGGTTGATGTATTCAACGACCAAATACGTAAATTTTGGCAGCTGCTAACAAAATCAAGTAATATACTTTGCGGGTTATTAGGATCAGAGTTCCGCTCTTCTCTATGAAATGAAAGAATCTTTCTGGTAGTCTCCACCTGTAAGAGATTCATTGGCAATATGACATCAATGTTAGTATTAATCCTTACCCAGAGGAGCTTCACTAATTCAAAGCCAAACTAGAAAGTTAAGAAATGAAAAATATCCATTTATTCGGAATATTGTTGACTATATACCCTCCATAGACAATAATTTATCAATTGAATGCAAGTGGAAAGAAAAACAAACGCCTCTCAAGGAAGGCCGGAGAAGGTAATGAAACTTATATTTATTTTACTACCTTTCTAGCATCTGAATTCAAAGCATTCATAACCAGGTCAACTCGAATTATTTGTGCAAGAAGCCAAGTCACATGGTTTGTCTTTAGAAGGTTGTCATCCTCTGCAAGGCGTGAAACCAGCTTGTCCACAAACTCAACAAAATCAATGCACCCACTTTTCATAAACAGATAGAAAATGTCGGAGAAGACAAGCCAGTCCTGCCAGCAATTTACCTCTGCATGAATGTCAATATTTAAATGGTATTAGCTTTTCAAGATGATGGCCAAAACAGTTTCACGAATTAATTATTTTCCTACATTAGACAAAGCATGACCAATCAGAACTGACAGAAAAGATTACCCGACTACCAACCTCTCTAGGAATGTTTTATCTTTCAATGCAAGTGCAACTAATGACCACCCCTACCTATAGCTTAAGCCCATAGACAAGGCCCAAAAGTAGCTATGTCTATGTCTCTCAAACACCCCCTAATGTACAAACCCTTAAGATTGATAAACTCAATGATACCCTTAGAAGAAAATAGGGCACGAACCAGCATCACCGATATATGGATCTCCATCCACATATCATAAATAACACTTCCCCCGATCCTTAACAAAAGATCTAGTATGTAGTTCAGTTTCCTAATTGAAATAGATTTTATATAAGGACCGAAGGGAGTATATCGTAAACTATATATTTGCAGATCATTATCAACTAACCTTCTATGGGAATTATCAGCAACCAGCTGTTACAAATATATAAGTGGGAAAAAGGATGAGCAACCATAACTTGGACAAAAGCTAGCAAGTCAACAAAAGTCTCTTGAAAATTTTTCAGCAATAATAGCACTAACTAGTTAGAAATTTATTTGCTAAAAGCAACAAAGGCCCATATTTCAACCAATCACCTTGAAATTTCCTTAAATGTGATAATGAATAATCATATTTATCTGAAAACCCCCAACACCCACCACAAAAAAGAAGAGGGCAATTAATCTACTCTAGAAATAAAACAAATGCCTCTAGAATCTAGTATGTTTCCAATATTCCAATAAAAATGGAAAATGTCTTCTCAGACATCAGGAGCATTAAAAGTACTAATCCCAAACAATACCCTCTAACAAGCCCAAAACTGACACAAAAATACTCTAACTATCCCAGCGTACTGCAAGTACTACTCAGATATAAGTAATTTATCCACTCTTCAAATACTCATCTAAACTTCCAAAACCATACAGCCAAACTCTGCTATGCAAAATTGTCCTCCACCGCCACTAAAACCCTCAAAGAATTTCCATGAAGACCAGAAATTAACAAGGTTTCCCACAGTTGCACATTATTTGCATAATTACGTTAAACTGATGCATGTAAAATAGAGAAATTGTCATTGCCTGCATTTGTCAACTTCAACAGTTCAACAATTCTATCAATTGTTGCCTCACAGATCATTTCTGAAGAAAAAACAGCACCAGGAGTAGGCCCTTGTCTAAAGCTAGGAACTACTAGCAGCACACGTCTCCACCAATCAGGTGATGGGGTTGTGCGAAGAGCGTGCCTTATACAACGTAAAGCCCTCTCCCAGTCCAAACTTCCCTTCTGGATAGAAGTTGCAAGATCCTACAGACAGCAAAAAAGATTTATTTACCAGATTAGGATAAGCTATGATCAAAAGTAAAAAAAGTAAATGCTGCTAAATTACAAGTAACTAGTCTACATTTTAAAACTAAGAGTTCCTTGAAAAGTCACCACCTCTCCATGTAATGGTTCCCCAAGTACACTTAAATATGTGATTGGAGCAAGTCTCATGCCTGCTTCGCCTGAAATATTAGGAGTCTGAGTAAGAATTCGAGGAGTGCCAAACGTTGGGCAGTGAAGATGCTGGTCTAACATTTGCATGTGCATAGCCATCATATCTCGTCTCCTGTGGATCTCCAAAATAAGTGTAAATAAGGCTTCATCATCAGGTATGTTCTCTATAAATTGCAAACCACTGCGAAGTAATTCATAAAAGGGAACTCGGCATTTTCCCTCATCAACTAAAAGCCAGATCACATCCAAACAACTATGTAACCAAGCAATTAAAGCTTTGTCAGGTCTCCATGCTTTGACTATATCAGCTTCATCAACTCCCTGGTGCCTTTGGTCCCAATTTACCAGCCAATTTAGCATGTGATGGAATATTTCGGCATGAGTCACTGGTTTCAAATCAAACTCAAGACCAATCAAAATAATTTTGCAACATAGCTGACGAAGGCCACTAACATCATTATTACGAATAGATGGAATGCCTCTTGCTTTAGATTGTTGCCCATTGCATAAAATATCAGAAGATTTGACAGGAGATAGAGCTGAACAACTTGATGGTTCAATGGTTGATTGAGGAGGGGAGCCAATAGGATGAACAGAAGGTAATGGAGATGCAGGATTTGAAGACTGAAAATTAGACACATTGGTTACTGTGCTTGAAGGTGGTAACATGCCTGACTGCAATAAGCTTGAAGAGGAAACAGTTGGAACTGCTTGACTACCCTGGCCAGCAGGCATATCTGCTGAAGAAACTGAAGAGAGAAGGGACGGCAAGAATGTATCCCAGTTAATGTATCCGATACCACATAAGCTCCGCAAAGCAAATAAAAGAAATTCTGCTCTTGGTGCATGACTACTGCACTGCACAACCAGAGATATGATAATAGCCTCAGTTACAGAACGTAACTGATCTTGATCCTGAAATAAATCAGGGCATTAACAAAGCAACATGTCACATGGCATTTTCAATAAAGCTATGAGCAAAACAGAAACAGCACAAGGAGATGCATTGCACTACACTGTGATTTCAAACTCACAGGAAACTGGCTCTGAAGTTGCTCAAAATCTAGAAGGAATTGCTCATTTGGTGGAGGAAGCTCTCTGTTAAGAGCAAGCACGCGCTTTTGTGCTTTGTTCCTGAAAGCAATATAGAAATGGAACAAGTAAGGCATCAATTGGTACAAGAAGCAAAAATAGTGGGAATTCCATGATCAATGCATTCTTGAAAAAGTAACCCATGACATTAGGAATCTGGATAAAGCAAAAGCAAAATAAACACCGAATGGCACAAAGAAAATCACTCTCAATGAAAACTGAGACAATGAATTCTATTAGTCCCGTGAATTTATACATGCCAAGAGAGGTCAACAAAGTATGATAAATTAACGAATTATTCTTTGTACTTTGTGATCCAGAGAATGTTTTGTGAGATCAACAAGAACAAGTGACTCATAAACAGAATATTTTCGTGAATACCAGCTCGGTCATTGAAAGAAAGGAGCTGGAGAAGACAGAATCACAGCAATAATCGAACCTCCAAAGAAAAGAAAGAATTGAAACCAATAAGAGCAGAGTGATAGCGTGCAAAGACATTATAACCTGTGAAATGCTGTGACACAGTTTCGGGCAATTTGCATTTAACAAGTGGTGTCCACAAAAAGAATTATTAAGACAAGCAGGTTATTACACAAGCTCTAAAATGAATTGAATTTGCTTAACAGCACTTATTTCGTCCCACATACTGCAACGAAAGCCTGATCAACTTCAAACACCATACAGTTGACCATGAAAAACCCCAGAATGTACAAAAAATCAAAACTCTATCAGCATAAGAAACAGCTACACTTACGGTGGTTCTCGGATTGTATCATCGGGTTTATGGCGGCTGTTTCTCTACAAAAAAAAAAAAAAAAAAGTGAAAGCTGAGAAGAAAAGGGTATAAAGAAAAAGAAGAGTGCGTAAAAGAGAAAGCTGCTTACTCCTAAGTAAAGATTGAATAGATCGAGAATGGCAGTACGAGCAGGGTGTAACTGATAAACCCGTGAATTTGTTCCAGCCGGTGATCTCTGAGATTGATCCATTTCTTTCGTTTTCAAAATTCAACTATATGCATCTATTCTATTCTCCCATCAACTATTGCCATGAGCAATTTAAGCATGCATTCGAACTTTTGCTTTTGTTTGGGTATTCACGGAACGGTACTTTTCTTTTTTTTTTTTTTTTTGCTATACAGAGCGAGAGGAACGGGAAAGGAGAAAAACTTCCAAGTCTTCAACACAGTACAGTGGCCCCGTTTCGCTATACATCATCACTTTCATTTCCCCATGAACATTTCGCCGTCTTCTTCACTGCTGAAAGTTTTTCCTTTTCTTTCTTTTTAATTTTTATGCTGAAGATGGACTGTAAAACAATAAAATAGTTTTTCTTTTAACAAGGCAGTAAAAGTCGCGGGATATTAATATCCTGATTACTCAATGCATTTATTAGCATACTTAATATTAAAAAAATATTCTATGCTTCAATACTTGACGGGAAAACAAGACAGTAAAATTCTATTAAATACGTGTGTAAATCATTATCACTTTATCAGTATTAGGATAACTGTTTATGTTTACTAGTATTAAACTATTAATAGTAGTTATTGATAATGTTATGCTGTAAAAACTAAAAAGGGTGGCTTTTCCATTATACTCAACCTTTGGTGATAGAACTAAACTAGTTGAGTGCAAAAATGAGTGGAAAGGGAGCGCAACTTTGTTTTTGGGTAAGAAAATTTTAGGAGAAAAGGAGAGCAACATTATCGAACCCAAGTTCTACAAAGTTAAGGTGTTAGGCCCAAATCATAGCCCAATCTTGGGCCATAGCCTATTATACGTGGGCTCATGTTGGTTTGGCATAGTAAGTTGATGCATAATTAGTAAGAGAAATTCTTTGCTTAACCTAGTTCAACATGTCATTTGTGATCTCCCCAATCATAAGCAAATATATAAGGTTTGACGTGGATATTTTAGTTTGAGTGGGCACCCTACAAGAGTCAAACAAAAAAAATTATTCTATGTTTTCTTAACTTTGCAAGCTGAAAAAAATAAATTTATCTATCGTCTAATTGTTTTAGGGTGTCAGCCAAGATATTCACATCAGACTTTAATTTACGTGTTTGCTTGTGATTAGGGAGATTACAATTGACATGACGAACAGGATTCAACTAAAAATTTCTCAATTGGTAACGGGTTATGTACCCAATAAAAATGGCAATGGATTGGGTTTAATTAAGGCATTAATTCCAAGGTTGTCAAAGTTTTAGTAAACTCGTAATAATAATGTAAAATCATCTCGTAAACTCGAATCCTAAACCCTTATAGGTTTATTTTTATCAATAAATACATATTTTAAGTATATAATATATAATTAAATAAGATATACAAAAAATAACAATAAATTGACTTAAATATATTTATAAATATGAATAGTTGATATTGAAAATATTAACATTCATACTTTATCAAACTCAATAAAAAAATTTCTATAAAATTTATATATAAATTCATTGAATGCAGTCAAATAAAAATAATTAATGCAGGATTTTTAGCAAATTAACTTGTGATTTTAACCGAGTTTATTACTACTACATATTTAAGTGACCCATGATAAGTTTGACAACAATGGTTAATTCCTTACAATTTGCTACCAACACAAATGTATTTGTGATAGCAATGGGGTTGGGTTTGATAGAAGGGATTAGTCTCTCATAATGTGGTAAACCAATACATGTATACTTGCAATAAAAATATGCATGTGTTTAGCAAAATAAAAAAGATATTTGTTATTAGTAAAAAATGGTACTTCCACTGTTCATAAAGATAAAAGTCTATTGACATTTTTTTTTTAGAAATCAAGGAAGTTGAATGAGCCGCTTAATCATAATATATTGTGTGTATTGTTAGATTATATGTTAACTTATAAGTCAAATAAACTAATTTAGAGAAACAATTGAGGAAAATCGATTTATAAGTAATTTATTTAGCTTTCTTAGGATTCTTAAAAAAAGTCAATTAGATCGTCTTAGGAACGGAGAAAGTACCACTCTGTTCCTTATTATAAGTCCACCTTAACTACTTCTCACATACTAAGGAGTGGAAGTTATAGCATTAAATATATCATATTTTTAAAGCTTTTTCCAACTTTATCCTTATTTAAGAATATGTATTGAAATAATATTTTATGCATTATACATCTTCTCTCTCATCTTCCGTATTTTCAACATATGGGTAAAATAGTCACAGTAGCATTAATTGATTCCAAAGTGAACTTATATTTTGGAACAAAAAATTTGTGATAATTGGACTTATAATAAAGAACAGAGTGGTATAACCAAACTGATGATTAATTGCATGGAGGCTTCTTCTCATCCACGATCAATTATTTTAGTAAGCATCAAGTGTGCTGAGATAGCTATAACCTAGCCCATACTAATCCTTATTCATGTAAAGTTGGGCTTGCCCCTACCACTACTGACGTTGTTATATGTGATGATTCTCCATATTTAGCAGATTTTTAGAAATATTTTATTGTATTTGGGGAGGTATCAATTAAAAAAATTAGGAGATTTTATTGGGGTTTGGACAATATTCATCAATCTTGTTTAGTTCTTGCTCCTTTCTTCTTGAACTTTACTTATGATTTTGGATCTGAATTTTAAATCATTTACTACGTTGATTCAACATATGTGTGGCAAATTTTCTTTTACAACCTAGGGTACTATGAACTTGTCTATGATCTAAAGACTTTTCCCACTTATTAGTTATACTTAATTTTAATTTAGTTTATTTGATCTTGTTTTTACTTATTATTGTTTAGTGATTGGCCACAGTTGAACGTGTTTTAGAAATTTAGAGCTCGAGTGAGAGAATTTTAAATAGACCATGAGATTCAATAATATGGAATTAGATTTTAATCTAATTTGCATCTAGGATATACATAAACCTAGAAGCTCCGCATAGTCAAATTAAAGTGTTACCTAGTTAATTTTTCTTCATTCATTCAAAATCAATTTTGATTTGCTCAACTTAAACAAAAATATGAGATTTAATGCCTAAATATTAATTGTTTTGAGTCTCTATGAATCGACCTTGATTCGCCAATTTACTATTTTTACGGCTCGTACACTTGCGAAGCTTAATTGAAATTTTGATGGCATCAATATGCTTAAATTTAAACTCAAAATTTTGACTAACTTGAATAAATATCTTTAACAGTTGATTAAGAGATCGGTATTTAATATTTAGTGCCTGTTTGGGCGGATAAAAAAAAGTGCTTTTTTCACCCAAACATATGTTTCAAAATCAGGCAGACAAACACTCTCAGCTTTTTCAGAATAACTTTTAACTGTCAAAACCTAGGTTTCAGTTAAGTCAGACAAACACTCACAGCTTTTGCAGAATAGCTTTTTTGCCTGAAAACCTAGGGGCCTGTTTGGGGTGGCTTTTAGAACCATGGTTTGGAGAAAAAAGCTGGAAAAGTGGCTTTTGATGAAATGAGAGTGTTTGGATGATTGTTGTGAGAATAGCTTTTTCTATGTGTAAATTACTAAAAAGGACATAAGTTAATGTGTTGGGAAAGAGAGAGGATAAGGGCATTTTCGGTAGATCAATATGAAATGTATAATGATGGTATATTTGTACCTCGTACTTCGTGTAAAAGCTGAAAAAACAGTTTTTTCCCAAACCATGGTTTTAAGCCCAAAACTATGGTTTTGGACCCAAACCATGGTTTGGGGAAATTTTCATCTGTTTGGCTGAGAGCTTTTGAAACCATGGTTTCAAAAGCCACCCCAAACAGGCTTCTAGTTTGGGGCAGAAAACCTAGGTTTTGTCAGAAGCTATTTTTTTCTACAATCTCAGAAGCTATTCTCCAGAATCTATTCTCTAAAATCACTTTTTCAGCTTTTTTCTCAAAAGCTATTCTTTAAAAGTTAATCCAAACATGCCGTTATACTTATAACATTTAGTAGACGATTATTGTATAACAATTTTAACGGGGATAGCTCGCTTTAACTCTTTTTTTTCAACCCAGGTGTATGTATTTGTCACACATCCCATGACAAGGAAACACAGAAACGTTGGCTTGTTGTAGTGAATAATCTGGCACGATATTGTTTTTTAAGATTGGATGGATGGATGGACAAGGGAATAAAGAAAGAAATACTCTAGGGACGACATCTGCGCTTCCCTTTCCTGCACAACCAACAATAAAAAGATCTCATTAAATATATCAATATACAGTAGAGTATGACCAAAAGCCTTATAATATGTTATAGTACGACATCTTCTTAATAAGTGAGGACCTGTGAATTCAATTCTGACTATAACTTCATGCCGTTGTTTAATTAAAAAAGTGTACAGTAGAGTATGTAATTATGCACAAATTTATAGGGTGAAGACAATAGTACAAAACCAAGAAACATGTAATTAGGCAGAACCTAATTAGCTAAATACAGCACAGAAATGTGATAATTAAAAAAATGAAGGAGGCAGAAGAAGCAGGGGAAGCAGAAGGAGCCCTGAAAACGAAATGTGATTTATAAAGGGAATGAAAGTACAAGCACATGACCAACTTTGTCCCTAACCCAAACAAGACCGTTGGTGCCAGCTTAGACGCCACGTCATCACATTGGGTCCTCTATTTCTCGAAGATGGAGCCCCACCAGGCACCAGCCCACATACATTAGCCTCCATACAAATACCAACACTGAATTAAACATTTCCTACATTATTAAAGCCTGCTTCCCTGCTCACAGGCCTTTGAATCCCAAAACACCAAAGTTTAGACTAATTAAAAGGGAGGACTTGATGAATCAGAGACACCTGAAAACATTATTATTTCAGTTTGCACAATTGTCAATCACACTACTAAGCAAAGGGCCCTCTTGTGTGATATTACCCCTGAAACAAACTTAGTCGTGCGATGTACTCTGTATATATTTGTTAATTCAATTCCCTTTCATTCAAAGAAAAGGGAGGTCTTGCCTGGTGACAGAATTTATTATAGGTGGTTAGGTTGGGACAGTCTTTCGTCTTCCTTATATGCTATACTACCCCTCTGTCTTTCCTACCCTGAATATAAACATAAAACTTATTTATTTAATTTAATTAGATTAAAAGTATAGTTAAGTTGATTAAAATCATATGATATTATTAATGCACCCTAACCATATCTTTATCCCTACCTCCCCCTTACTTGTTTACTATTGAGGATCATGAAAGTTGATAATTTAGAGAAAATTGATAACAATTAGAAATAGTATGTATTATATTTAAGATTAAACTCAACTCCTACAATAGGTCCTATATTTAGGATATGAGAGAATAAATTTTTAGGGAAAATACATTTGTTGGTACCTATATTTTTATTTAGTCTTGATTTTGGTACCTATATGTATTTTTATCATAATTAAATGCTTTAATTTTAATTTTTAAGCACCATTAGCTTCTATATAAAGGCCAACTATACTAATAGAACAAAGATAGAGAAGCTAATAGTGGTGATTGAATAAAATTAATGGTTTAATTAGAATTTTAAAAACTACAAAAACCGAAATCAAAATTGAATAAAAGTATAGAAATCAAATGGGTTTTCCTTCACTTTTTATTCAAGGACAGTTCTAGAAAATGCATCATCTTTGCACTCAAGTCCTTTATTTATAATGGTCACTGTAGTATTGTTTTTTTTTTTTTAAAAAAAAAGATTTTTTGCCCAATAAAGGAGCACAATTTGACTCCAATTTGGGCCGTTCGATTTACTGACATAGTATGAGTAGAACCACATGAGCTTCTCTCTCCCCAAAGAGCCTCTTAAAGCAGCAAGTTTCTCTCATCGTTTTCCCTCTTTACTACCTCGAAACTAACAAGTTTTCAAGCTCCTCTTGAGATTTTTTTACTTGGGTTTTTCTCCCTGGGCCCCTTTTCTTCTCTTTTCCAGGTTCCTTTGAAATTTGAAGTCTCATTGCACATAGTACTTGCTGGAGAATAGTGCATTTCGAAGTTAGCTTGCTCTTAATGGCTGCTCTTCTGCTTCTTCTCCTTCTAGCAGCTTCTGCTTCTGCTTCTTCTGATGGAGGTAAGTTTGTTTCTTCCTTCCCATATCTCCCATTTATGTGTTTCACTCGCTTCCTTCTGCTTTTGCCATTCTTTAATGCGTTTACCTTTGTTTTTGTAAATGCTCTTTCTCAAATCTTAATGCTTATGGAGTTTCTAGTTTTGTTTTTGTCCCTTTTATATCACATCTCAAATTTTATCTCCTATCAAAGTTCAAGTTGGGTGCTTTATGACTCCATTAAGAATGGCATTCAATCCTTCATGGCCAGACGAATCTTTAAGCTGTTAATAACTGTATCTATTGATGTTGGTAAAGAGACATGTCATTATAAGTTTAAACTCCAAAGTCACAATCTTGGCATGGGACCTTCGGAAATATTTGATAGGTAGATTTGATTGGTCTAAATGGTATTTTACTTTTCCCTTTATTTTTTTTCTTTGTCCTGACCAAAGTGGAGTCGAGTCTTCTCTTTGGAAAAAAAAAATCTTTATATTTTGTGGAGAATCTCCGATCTGTCCTTCCCCTTCTTTATTGTAAATAATAACAGTCTTATTGCGTCCCAGCTCATCTTGAGAGTTCCTGTGTACTCACCTTGCTAATCGAGATATTCTTTAAGCTCTCAGAAGGATCGTTGCATAAAATTTATTTATGGAAGAGGTGGATTTGAAATTTTGAATCCTCTCAATGTCTTTAGAAGTCGTATAATAAATTTCACTTGAATATCATAAAAGCACAAGTTATTTGAGATCTCTGTGTTTTCCACCGCAGAACTGTTTAGAATTGGGTCCTACAGTGTACAGTTTTCTTTATGAGTATCTCTTTAAAAAGTGTCATTAGACGTGGCAAGGGACCAAATTAAAATACCCCAATCTGACAGTCGAAGTGATGGAAAAATATAAAATTTTTTGGGGGTTGAATTAGAAATTGTAAATTGTTGAAGGACCAACAGGTACCAAGTTGGCAGGTCCTGCGATAGTCTTCCTAAGTCGGTACCATTATAAGCTGCCTGCCAACAGAGATGTCAAATGCAGAGTTGTCCTACAACATTAATATGCGACCTTGTCCGGATTCTCTCTACATTTAAGATTAGAAAAATAACCCTTTTTAAACAAATTATTCTCTTCCAATCAACTTGGACAATCTAGATTTTCTTTTTTCATTAAACATTAAAAAGATCATTATCACAGGAAGCTGCACATTCATAAGTTGTGAATTTTGTTGTCCTCCAAGTAAATTTGAGTGAATCTGTTGCATATGAATCATGTTTTTGCCGTTTATTGGTTGATTATTTTAGCCTAATATCAACCCAATTCGTTTAGCTTTTCTCTTCGGTTGGATCTTTTAGTTTCCGTGTCACTTTCAATAGATTTATGCTCTTATCAAAATCCAAAAGAACAGCCAAATAATGTCCTACGTAGCCTATAGATAGGACATAATAAGCCCACATGGGATGACAGGTAAAGTGACCTTGAATTTTGTCATGGTTCATATGAACAGTATAGGTGATTACTGATACAGCATCTTTTTTAGCCCACAAATGATGGCATTTTTTATTTTAGTTTAATTTATTCTCGTATTCTAAGGCTTTTTTCCTTGTAGTTTAGGCTTCAGTATGCCATCTTATGTATTTTTAAGATTAACAAATGTTATAAGTGCCCCCCCGGGGTTCGTTTTGCTTGTGGAACTGACTACCTCAATCACTGTTTGCTGGAAAATGTCTGTGATGCTTTAGCAGTATGCAGAGATTTAGGTCTTACTTTTCATATTATTGAATCATTTTCCACCTTTGGAATCATTATATGCTCAGAAACAATGATACACTTCGTTGAATGTACATAGTTCGCACGCTGTTTGTAAGATACATTGAAACCCTACTAACGACAAGCTGGTCCTTGATGGCTATAAGAAGACTATACTAATACACTATTATGAGATTTTATGAAAGTTTTATTTTTGGTGAACAAGGAGGAAAATAAACATTTTTTAGGGATAGAATAGAATTCTAAAGGTTTGTGTGTTTAGTTGCCACCGGGGAAGTATAATATATTGAGTTGAATTTTTCAAATTGCCTTAAATTGCAAAAACAGAAAAATAATGTGCCTTAAATTGATATCGATACTCTTTATCAAACTAATCTTGTGATCCAAGATTGTTCGTTTATATGAGAGAGCTAAATGCTTTGATTAGTAAAGAATAGGAAAATTAGAAGAGGGGATCTTCATATTTGGAATTACTCTTCCTATCTGTTGTTCATAATTGCTGCATTTGCATTATTTCTTTTTTGTTTCTTATCTCACTCATTTCAAGATGGAAAATCCCCCATGTCTTGTATGATCTTACTCCAAGATCTTTCTACATTCATAGTCATTTTATTCTCCTCGCAGATGCTTATGTTGGGGCCAACATTGGGACAGATGTCTCTGACATGCCGAATCCAACACAGATTGTAACTTTACTTAAGTCTCAGAACATCCATCATGTAAGGCTCTATGATGCTGACCGAGCCATGCTCCTTGCATTTGCCAACACTGGAATCCGAGTTACTGTTTCTGTCCCCAACGACCAGATCCTCGGCATTGGTCAGTCCAATGCCACTGCAGCAAACTGGGTTACTCGCAATGTCATAGCTCACTACCCTTCAACCAACATAACTGCCATATCTGTAGGATCAGAAGTCCTTAGTACCCTCCCAAATGCAGCTCCTGTCCTAGTCTCTGCCCTTAAATTCATTCACTCCGCCCTCGTTGCTGCTAATCTCGACCAACAAATTAAGGTCTCTACTCCTCACTCATCTTCCATCATCATTGACTCTTTCCCTCCTTCTCAAGCATTTTTCAACCGCACTTGGAATCCGGTCTTAGTCCCCTTGCTTAAGTTTTTGCAATCTACAAATTCATACTTCATGCTTAATGTATATCCTTACTATGATTACATGCAATCAAAAGGCGTAATCCCACTTGATTACGCGCTGTTTCGCCCTTTGCCTCCAAACAAAGAAGCTGTTGATGCCAACACCCTCCTGCATTATACTAATGTGTTTGATGCTGTGGTTGATGCTGCGTATTTTGCTATGTCCTATTTGAACTTCACCAACATCCCCATTGTAGTGACTGAATCAGGATGGCCTTCAAGGGGTGATTCCTCTGAGCCAGACGCCACAATTGACAATGCCAATACTTACAACAGCAACTTGATCAAACATGTCCTTAACAACACAGGCACTCCTAAACATCCAACGATTGCTGTTAGTACTTATATCTATGAGCTGTTTAATGAAGACTTAAGACCAGGACCTGTGTCTGAGAGGAACTGGGGTTTATTTTATGCTGATGGTGCACCGGTTTACACGTTACACTTGACTGGGGCTGGTGCTGCATTTGCAAATGATACAACGAACCAGACCTTTTGTGTTGCCAATAATGATGCTGACCCTAAGAAACTTCAGGCAGGGCTTGATTGGGCTTGTGGACCGGGAAAAGTGGATTGTTCTTCTTTGCTAGAAGGTCAACCATGTTACGAACCGAATAATGTGGTAGCACATGCGTCATATGCATTCAATGCATATTATCAGATGATGGCTAAGTCTACTGGGACCTGTGATTTTAAAGGGGTTGCCAGTGTCACCACCAGAGACCCAAGTATGTATGCCATATCTTTATGTGCTTTCATATGTGAATATTTGATGAGATAGCTGCCAAAAGTGTCTGTATATTTTGTGTAAAAATGAACATAACACTAAGTAGAAAAGGTAAAACCATGTTTGCACAAAATAATCAGAGAATTTGAATGACTTGCTACAAGTATAGTGAGGTCTGATAAAATTCAATGTTGGGGGTAAAAAAATGATCATTTTGGCAAGTGTTGTGGTGATGGTGATTGAAATATGACTAAAGACTCTTATATTATTGATTGGCATATGGACATTTTTGTCTCGTTAAAACTATATATGCATAAAAAGGTATGCTTCATATGTGAAGTTTTTTGGATTCAACTTTTTGAGAAAGTCTGTTGAAACAAACATTTTATGTTGTGACCACTTTTAAAGCAATTATCGCATTCGTTTGCAGAATCAAATTGATTAGAATGAGTATAATGCATCTAACATGTTATCATTGGTGCAGGTCATGGTTCTTGTGTGTTTCCGGGAAGGTATGATCTCTAGCTTCTTAAGTGCTTTTCTTGTTCGGTCGTTTATAATTGCCAGGCGCCACAGCAATTTCATTTTTAAATTCTACTTTGCAACACAGCTTTAAAGTATGCTATTATACATGTATGCTGAACTATTCTCTTCTTTTTTGAACAACAGTGGCGGTAAGAACAGCACAAGCATAAATGGCACATTCCTGGCTCCATCGTCGAATATGACAGCTTCATGTTGCTTGTCTCAATACTACAAGGATATTTCCTTCTCAAACTTTGTGATTACAATAGGTCTTTTACATCTAGGTGCACTTGTCTTGTAAGAAAGTTCATTTTGGACTATAATTGGTGGAGGCAAGCTATGCTCTCCAAGAGGGTCTTCTGGTAAGATTCGCTAGCAAACCCAGTTTTGTGTTCATCAGGTAAATGAGGGGGTTTGTTTGTGAATGGCAAAGGGTGACTACTAAAATGTATATTGGCAATTGTATCATGAGTTGTCCATTGGAATTTGTACAAACAAATCCTATGAGTTATTTGTCGAGTTTGTATTCTTTGATCTTGAATCCCCCTCCGTCTCTGGCATCCTTCAAAATGAGCTTCGTATGATCTCAAATTCCATCAAAATGTCGCTATATGATACTTCGTTGATATTATAGCAAAACCTATAACTTAACGCGCAACCATGTTAATCTTATGGTCCAGGCTCCATTGATAATGCGATTCTCATTATATTATTCATAATTTGTTAAAAGCCACCTTTTTTTTTCCCCTTCAGATTTAGCCCCTGTTTGTATGAATAGAAAATGAGGGAGGAAAATAATTAAAGAGAAAAATTTAGCAGAAATGAGTTTTCCCTTGTTTAGATGGAACAAAAATTGAGTGTGATCATTTTTATATATAATTTGTTAGGTGTCACTTTTTCCTTGATTTCATTTAGGACAAAATAAGTCTACGTTTTATTGAGCGTGATCATTATTGAGCTTCTTCCTTTCTTGATCACAGGCTCTAGTTCAAGCGCCAATGAACAAGTTTAATGCATACTGGGAGAAATTAAATCTTACCTTGGTTCTCTGACTTCTCTCATTAAAATTTATTGTAATAGCACCAAGCAAAAAAGCCAAAGCTCTACAAATCATTATCAACCAGTTGTAAATTAATATATCTATAAAAGTAGTAGAAAACTATAGTACTTATAAGCCATTAACATTGTGGCTTATCTCCAGCTATAAGCTATATATGTATGAACGCACGGAATTGCTCTAGTTGTTCATAAAACTAATCACAAAACATCAGAAGGTTGTCATAATCTCAAGATATTCTTCTTCACAATCTCTGCAGATGAGTCCAGTTTCAGAGAAATTGCACCACCAATCTGTGTGCCTCTTGCAGTAGGGCTTGTTGCAGAAATTGCACTTTTGAAGCTTCAACCAGCATTCACTACACACTAAATCTGCACAAGCAGTTTCTTCTGCTTCTTCAAAGCCAAGGCATTCCCCACAGTTTTCACACCTTGGTATGCAAAACTTGCATGCCTTGCACCGACCCAAATTTATCTCTCTGTTCTTGCAGGTTTCTCTTGGACAATCATAGGCCATTCTAACCTCACAGCACCTTGGACAGATTTCCAGATCGATCATCCGCACGGTTTCCTCCTCCTCCTCCTCTATGATCTTGAATGCTGACAAGTTTTCGCGTTCATGGTAGTAGATAGGCTCCAATGGCAGGTTCCTTTTAAGACTAAGCATAAGCATGTCGATATGCTCTTTCTTCAGGTTGTGGATTCCATTTATCCTTAGTGTGCTTAGGGAATGGCTTCCTTGGCACAGCATTTTAACTGCACCTACAAGTCCTTCAGGGGTTATGCCAGTGCATGATGGAAGATACAGCTGCACCAAAATGTAACATAGATTTCAAAATTCCAAAATAATGAGCCTATAAAAGAACACCAAAAAGGAGGATGTTGAAGAACTTCAATAGCTTAGTTGAAAAATCAAAAATTATTTGCTCTTTCTTATTGATGACTACCAAACAAGAAACATGTTTCAATGGTTTATTTTCTTCCCTTTCGGGGAGAGAAGGGAATTTTCAGAAGAATTAGGCTATGGAACTTGAGAGTAAACCCATGTCAAGTTGCTAATAATAGACGTGAGCAAAAGGATATAATGAACTGTATTCCATTTCTATAAATTTTATACCGCTACTACAAAGTCTGAAATGCAAAGGCACAGGTTCGTAAAGTTGCAACTAAGAATTTGCAACATATGTCTTTTGTCTTTTCCCCTACTCATTTCATATAGTGACGCCGCTAGTTCATATGGGAAAACACAATTTAATTCTCCAATTCAAGTTTGAATGCAGAAAATGAAAATTGAAAATCTAAAGTATGGGTTTGGAAACTCAAACCTTGTTTATAAAAGGGTTTTCTTGCACAACCCTTTGAAGCCCATAATCCGAAATCTTGGAGCAGTTAATAAGAGCAAGAGTTCTGATGCCACCATAAGCCTTAGAAGCAAGTCTGAGCAAAATCTGATCGGAAAGATTGAAATTGAAAGGGGGTTGAACAATGAAGTTGCGCCATGCTAGAACATCCTTGTTCACTGCGTCTCTCAGTGAAATGCAAACCTGCGACATGGCAAGAAGCTCCCCAACAGGAAGGTAAGATAGTACGAGGAACAGTGCCTCGTGAGGAAGCTCTGCTTTTGAAGCCTCCTCCATGGTTTTTTTTATTTTCTCTGTGATCCCTCAAAATCAGAATGCAAACTTCTTCGTATCTTCTTGTTCTATGGAATGGAATTATGTGGAAAGGTGTGGTTTTTATTGATTTATTTGATTTATCAAGGTGAGGAATATTCAGAGACCTTATTTTTGGACAAATATCGGTGAGATTGAGGTTGCAAATGTGTGGCTCCAAAGTAATTGGGTGACATTTGATGGATTTTTATGTTGATTGTTTACTAAATCCTAAAGACAAAGCATAAGAAGTGAAAAAATTCGAACACAACAAAGACTTAGGATTCTGGTTGTGACAATGCAATGATATTGATTGATATTAATTACCAATAATGAAAGTTGGTGGGCACTGATTTTCATTATAAAAAAGATAGATTAAGTATTACAACCATGAAACTAAAATTGTTAAAATGATACTATGTAGCAGTATGTTGCTTCTTAGTTAAGGATTTGGGTGAGTGGTTGTGTTTGATTTGTGTTTTGTGATCTTGTTGTCATGATGTGAGATGAAAAAGAGTGATGTGAACGTAGTAATTGTTGAAGGGATGAGTTTATAATTAACTATGTCATGTTTGACCAAAAAAAAAATAACTATATTATGCACCTTTCTTCCAGGTTCCCATCATCATGAGAAAACACTTCTCATAATTGAAACAAAATATAAACCATTTAAAATTTGATATGGATAATTTAGATTTAAAATTTTGAAATGACTATTTTTTCAAAGATAAATTTAACTTTTTAATAAATGATAGTTATAAAATTAACTTTATTTTTTTATTTTATATCCATTAAAATAAAAATTTATTAAGAATATTAAAATAAACAAAAATAAATTTGAATGATAGAGATTAAAATAAAAACCTATTACTCATTATAGACATGGAATGTGATTCCCCTTTCCTCCTTGTCCCATGCATGCAAATAAAATCATCATGTGACGTCGCATCAGATTTTAACATCAAACAATATTTGACCAGTCAAAAGTTAAAAAAAAAAAAGAAACTTGCATCTTAGTTTCACTTTTGGGCACGTTTTGAGCAACCAAAAGACGACAGGCGCTTTTGAGTTTTAAAATCTTTGGCCCCTCACTGTAACAATGTATGAAAATTGAAAAGAAATCCTCCAACTTTTATTTTAATTTTTAAACACCTCAACTGTGATTACTTTTTCAGAGTATTGTCAAGTATCAAGGGCGGAAACCCTTTGCAATCGTGTTTTTATAATGCACATCATTTCAAAAATTGAACTCAAAACAAGATGTTTAAGAGATTCAAGTTCCTTTTCCTTAAACCAACACTTTGTGAAATCCTCCAACTTCCATGTGGGAGAAATTTGTGTCCATGTAAATCCAAGGCACATAAAGGAGAGTGATTAATAATAATAAAAAAAGGTAATAGAAGCATGAAAAATGCCAGTTAATGTGTATGTGTACCTATACACACACTGGACATGTCCATATTCATTTTTTGTGAATCTTGTGCTGCAAATCATTCTGCCTAAAACGACACACATAGAATTATTGTTTTCTGTATACAACAAACACAGGCAATTATTGATGTCTCACTGAATAAAGGGCATCACTGTTTCAAAGTAGACCTGTCGAATTTATTTTATATATATTTTTTTTTGGGGGGGGGGGGGGATACCACACTTTCTCCTTACATACCTAAGTTAAGCCATGAATGTTGATATTATATATTCATCTCCAGAGAATCAGATCTTAGATTCTTCTTATATAGGGATCCTAATTATAAAATCAAGTTGATTTTTTTTCAAGAAATTAAGGATGCAAAATAAACCACTTTAAATTGTTTATATTTATCTTTTTTTTCCCTCTAAAAACTAGTTTATTTTATTTATAAACCAACATATTATCTAATTACATGTAACATATGTTATAATTTAGTGGTCTAACACTTTAACTTACTTCCTTAACCTCCACAAAAAAAGTCAACTGATATTATAATTATATAATTAGGTATGAGCCATGCTCATGCCCTCCAGCCATTATGGTTTTATTAGATTAAACACAACACTTTAAACATACCACTTACAAGATCTTTCGTGATCACTGCAGTTTATTTCCTTGTTATTACCCGTATCCATATCAGTCTTCATCATATTTAACTGTTACTGTAGGCTAAGCCTTAGCCATGGTTGATAATCACATGATTTATAAAACACGAGTAATGTACGGATGAGGAGCAGCAAGCAACAATATTTTGTGATCAGTCCAAGAAAATTCAGTAAATATTGTTCTGTAGTGAACCAGAGTCCTGTGACTTGTCACCCAAAATTTTACACTCAACCCTTTCCCATAAACCAAACCCAAGAAAAAAGAACCGGTTACAAGTTGAAGCGCACAAATACATCACAGAATACAGAACTCTTGAGATTTTCCATTTTGTGATTTTACATGTTGGTAGATATTTTTAAAGTTTTAATCTTGCAAAGAAACAAGCATGTGACTCCAAATGCAAAAAAACAATTAGAACTCATCAATGATGTAACGGTTCAACAGCTGTCTTGAAGAGAAGGATATAAACCTTGTCGATGGAAAAATACAAAAAACCACCAAGAGAATGTGTAACGTAGGAACCAAAGCTAGTGCCCACGATGCAATGCCAAGCTGGACCGTAAGAAGAATCGAACTCCTGGAAAAAGACCAGGAAATTTGCATCATGAACTACATCCAAAGACATTTAGTTAAGGAAGGTGACCTCAAATGGTCCCCCAAGGATAGCAAATACTCAATGCTAAAACTAGTAGAGTTCCAACAAGTGATTTATCTAGTTCCACAATGCAAATTTGGAGATGAACAAATGGAGAATAAGATAAGAGGACCTATCTGTATCAATTTGTACAACAAATGGGCCACTCAACCACTACTATGCTTATTATTAGTGGTTAGAAGATCCCATCTTGAAAAGTGAAACATGTTACTAGTATTCATTAAACGCGCCCGTAATGAGATGAGCAAGTTGTGTAAGTAATAGGAAGCGTAAAGGTATAACCACAGTTAGCATAGCAACATTGGTGCTCAAGTAATGACATGAGGAACAAGTAAGATTCTCAATATCACCAGAAGCATCTACAGAATCACGTGAATGTATTAATGGTCAAAAGCATAAAATATTTTTGGGTCATTCAAGTTTCTTCCGTACTTAATGTTCACTGGAAAAGTTTAAATTATACGTTACCCCTAGAAACAAATTTCCATGCTTTACAATAAAAAACTCATCCAAAAGGGACCAGAGAAGGGCCAAACCTAAAAAAGATACTTTCCCTTTTAGTTAAAATCTTCCAGGTTAATGGACTTTCCAATAAAATATGAAACCACATACAGAACCCTGCTTCAACCCCCTACTGAGTTTCAGAGTGTGTGAATCCCTTAAGTGATTAATACAAGCTTATGCACTGTCCTGCCCAAATATTACCAACAAAAAACTTACCCAACCAAACAGAAAGAAACAATCTTTTGTTTGCCAACAGAAATGAACAACAAGATCATGTGCTTGTTAGCAACTTAGCATACAATTCCTAACAGAACACCTAAAAGCATAGATCTACACTAAACAGAGACAGAGACAAGTTCAGTTTTATCCATCTAAATTTAAAACTAGCCTGAAAAGTAGGTCCCTTCCATTAATGTTCACCCAATTGAAAATGTGAAAGCCAAAACAATTAATAATGAGCATCCTGGATCTTATTTGGGGTAGGGGGTGGGGGCCAATTATACCTCAAACTAAGTCATAGTGAAAAATGAACAGCCCAAAACCTATGTAAGATATCTGATCATGTTCCATAAAATCCAAAAGCTTCCAAAAACTCAAAACAAACCCTTATATAAATACTTCGCACATAATGCATCAAGAATCAGAACCCAGAAACAGATTTTGAAAATGAAAGTTTCCAAGAAGAGTAAAACATACACAGTGAACAAAAAAAGCAACCTTTTTGAGAGCTAGAGCAAGGCGTTTACTGTCAAGCTTCTTGTTGGGCATGGAATCAAGGAGGTCGCGAGCACAATGAAAAGCACGGTTCTGAAGAGGAAGAGGCATGTCACAAGCTCTGACTCTAACATTGAGGCGATCATGATGATCTTGTTGTTCCACGGCTTTCTTCTTCTGTATCAGACTGTTTAGAAACTTGCTTCTTCTCTCTAGCTCCTCTTCAGCTGCGTCCATAATCTCTCATCAGTCACAGAAAAAAGAACCCTTTTTTCCTCTCTGTTCCCAGTATATGATTCAGATGATAGGTGGCCAGATATTGAGATTTCAGCTTAAAGCAATGGCAAAGGAAAGGAAGTAGAGCTGTGTGCACCCCATGAGTTTGTAAAAAGGCCACAGAGAGGGAAAAAGGAGAGGAGGGGACAAGAAAAGCAAAGGGGGAAGATTGAGAAAGAAAGAAAGTGATAATAGTAGTGTTTGTAAATAAACGTATTCGTTGGATTCGTGTATTGGGTTTCGTTTGTGTATCATCTTTCTCTAGCTAAATGCATTTTTTCTTTTTGTCTTTGTTGCGTGCAGACAAGGTCGTTGGGTGAAGCGTTGACCTGGTCTTCAAATACTCAAATACCTTTTTTTTTAATGATCAAATTAAATTTCTGTAACCCAAAACCCAAATTTTCTTATAACACACATATCTATATATACAGTATACAAATTTACGTTGTAAAGCTATTTTATGTTGGAAGTTTTTAGTGTTTAAAATTGGCCCGTAAATTTCAAAACTTAACAAATTTTCCCTTTGCCATGGAAAATATTAATGTTAAATGTCTTTTTTTTTAAACAAGTGAAGAAGTTGTCAATGGACCTGTCTGAAATTAATTCTCTTGCTTGGGACCTATGTGCAATTCTCCCTTAATATTAACATGATATGTTTTATATAAAATTATTTGAAACTATAAAAGCTATTTTGCAAGGAGATATAAATAGGGAAAATTGCCCAAAAGTTCCCAATTGAGCAACATTAGTTTCTTAAATCTTTTTAAGGGTATCTACTTAGGGGAGATCATTATTGATCAAATGGCCTGAATGCCAATAAGTTAAATATGGTGGAAGATAAATGACACACATTTCAAATGATAATAAGGAATTTTTTTTTTTTTGACCATCGATAATAAGGAAATTAAAGTTGCTCTTTTTTTTTTTTTTGACCAAATTAAAGTTGCTCTTGACAACAGAAGATTTATACATGCAATAAAAGACAACTTGCCCAATTGGAGAAATATTGACACATTTAAATAGCAAATCACGGCAAGAAGTTTTTTTCTAGTGACCAATATCCAGAAGAAAATATAATATTTTTTATGAAAGCGCATTTTTAAATGCATGGGGTCGGATTTATATATAGTCCAGGTTATTTCCTTCGCACATCTCTCATTGTGCAACATTTATTGTCTTTCAAATTGTCAAATATTTTATCGCTGTTTAAATGTTAGAAATTAATGCAATCACCTAAAACTAAATTAGTATATACTGAGTCTCCCCCATGCATAACATGGGAAAAACATCTAGCTTAACTATAAAAAATAATCCATACATGAATATGTGCAGTTTAATTATTCTAACTGATAATCCACAAGATAGAAAAAATCCCAATCTGTCACCCTTCGGACCACCTAAAAAATAAGTTAGATGGTGGCCCATCCTTTCCACGAGCTGTCCATTTTAGTCATCATATTTCGTCAAATAAATAAATTTTAATATCACACTAGCATGCGGACAACAATAAAGTTATATAACATGCTCCCTCCACCTTAATTTATTATTTTATATTAAAAATCACTATTAAGATGTCAATTATCATGTTTTGGTTTTGCCTCATTTAATTTAAGGAAAATTAATTTGGAGTTATATGGAAAACACATAATTAAGAAGAGGTCCCACAAATGGCCAAATTAAAGTTAGGTTCTTAAAGACCTGATTTATATTAAGTCCCAAAACTAAATGACCCTTTGCCCCTTTATCTAAATGACAACTTTTGGTCTTGCCTAACAACTTTTGAGCATCACTCAAAATGTGCAAAAATTTTGGGTAGTAACAACTTTTGGTGTATCCGTAACAACGTTTTAACCCTACATAACAAGTTAATGAGCATCACTCACAAGTCTTGTAATTTGTTAATATGTTGTATTTTGGCACAGCTATAACAAAATGTAACTATCTGAATGATAGCTTTTAACCTCTCCGTAACAATATTTTGGCCTTACATGACAATATTTGAGCCTCACCCATAAGGTATAAAAATTTTGGATAGTAACAACGTTAGGCCTCTCCGTAACAAGTTAATGGGTACCACTCATAAGATGTTACGCAAGGCCAAAACGTTGTTACAGAGAGGTCAAAAGTTGTCATTTAGATAAAAGGATAAAAAGGTAATTTGATTTTGGAACTTAATACAAATGAATCCTCTGAAGATCTAACTTTAATTTGATCATTTTTCAAATTAATTTTCCCTTTTATTAACCGTATACGTTGAACAGGGAGCCAGAACGTGAACACCTTGTTGGCAATCTTTATACATTGTCCACTTCTCATGATCTTGTCATTCATGTTTCGATGATATCATTCTTTCTCTACTGTTGTCGGTATAAGATTTATTTAGAAAATTAATATTGATCTAAATATGTGACACGTATTATATAAAAAAAATGTGACACGTATCTAACATTTGTCAATGTATTGCCAAAATACTTTTATATATACCCTCTCAACAATTATTTATTAAAGAAATTAAAAAACATGGTTGGGGTGTTTCAATAAAAATTTGTCATATTAATTCACATATAATATCATTAATTTAATCAAATTTACTATATCCATATATATATATATAGATATATAATATTTGAGGGGGTATTATTTTTATTAAAAAGTGCTGGCACAAGGGCCGTTTCCCAAGTGGACTTAGAAACCCTTTGAGACAGTGCAACGATGATTGCGGAACAAGGGTCACGGTGGACCCTGGCCTTGTTATTTGTATCTTATTACACTAGTATTATATTATAGACAGCTTCCAAAATTTTAATGGGGGTAAAGGTACAAAAATGACCATATAGTTTGGATCATGATATAATCAACAATGCATAGTTTTTCCAGGCATAAAAGTGTCCACGTGGTTATTAAAATGGGATAAAAGTGCCCATGCCGTCAATATATACTAAAGGCGTTAAGTTTTTCAAAGTTAGGTAAAATAAAAGGTGCAAAAATACTCACGAAGTTTGGTCCGAAGTGCACCCAATATCGCAAAGTTTTTTTTGCCCACATAGTTACCAAAATGGTCCTTCAGTGCCTATACAGTTTCTTTACACATGTTAGGCAGGAGAAATACATAAGAGAGGGTGTGGATTTTGTATTTCAATAAAATATTTTTCAAAACTGTAAGTTCAAAAGCAATTTTAAAAAACATATAGGAAAGAAACATAGTATTGAAATCTTAGGCAAATTTGCACAATGTTTGTTTGCATTCTCAAATGCCTATATATATATCCATTGATGAAGGAAGATTGAAGCATGAAATTACAGAGAAAAATTTGAGCTACAAGTATTTGCCTAGCACTTCGAAGTTTCATACTCTGTTTCTCTAAATTTCTATGAGTTTAAGTGTTTATCATATACTTTGTTTGATCTGCAAGCATTTGCCTAAGATTTCAATACTCTGCTTCTTTCTTATATGTTTTTGAGAATTGATTTTAAACTTAAAGTTTTGAAAAGTATTTTATTGAAATACCAAATTCACCGCCCTCTTGTGTATTTTTCCCGCCTAACATGTGTAAAATAACGGCAAAGGTACTGAGAGAACCATTTTGGTAACTACGTCGACACTTTTAAGCCAAAAAAAAGTTTGCGGTGTCGGGTGCACTTCGGACCAAACTTCATGGGGTATTTTTGCACCTTTTATTTTCTTTAACTTTGAAAAATTTAACGCCGTTAGTATATATTAACGGCGTGGGCACTTTTGTCCCATTTTGGTAACTACGTAGGCACTTTTGTGTCAAAAAAACTTCGCGGTGTTGGATGCACCTTGGACCAAACTACACGGGTATTTTTGCACCTTCGCCCATTTTAATTCTATAATGTTTTGTTTACTTTATCTTAAAATTAAGATTAATTCGTTAGGGTTGTTTAGGAATTGAATTAGGATTAAGCAACGGAATAGCATTCCAATCTATTTTACTTCCCGCTATCTTGAATCCCAACCCAAAAAACAAGAGTGTCTTTTTTTTTCTATAGCTGAACAGTTTAAAATCTCGATATGTACTTTCTGTTTTGGAACAATTGTATATAGGTCCCAAGCAAGAGAATTAATTTCAGAGAGGTCCCAAGGAGTTGTTAATGACATCTATTAACAACTACAATAGCCTTGGTTAACAAGTAAAGAAGTTGTCAATGGACCTGTCTGAAATTAATTCTCTTACTTGGGACCTATGTGCAATTCTCCCTTCTTTTTTTACCAACTGATGCTTAATCTTATATACTTAAACTATAATAATGGGGAATATTTTTTTCAACACATTATTTATTTCATATTTAGTTTTATGAAGGTATACATATGATTTAATAACTTTATATAAAGTTTTGGTTTGATCCTTTAATTTTTTAAAATGAAGATCCTTGATTCATTGACCTCTTAATTTTTAAAGTATCTGTTCAGTTATGCAATCCAAATATTGTTGGCATCAAATGTAGCTTTTTTTTGCATAATAATCATTATTATTTTTAAAACTAACTTTAATATGATACTATTTTTAATGTTTTCTTAATATTTAAAAGGGTAAATGTGCTAATTTAGCCATGTACCCCAAAAAAGATGTTAGCCACCATGAAAGATACAAGAGATCATAACAAGTTTGAATCAAGTAACCAAAAAGGCAAAAACCAAAATATCCAACCATGGAACTGATTGTGTTTGATTATTATATGCTTTTCACTACTAATAATGGGAAATTAGCATTTGATTCAGGAGAATTATATGGGAATTAGGTACATTTATATATATAGTCCAAGTTTAAGGAGTTAATTGCAATTTCTTTCTAATTTGAGCATAATAGGGCATTAACTCATGTATCTAATGATTATGGATTCAATATACCTCACATATAGCCTAATTTTCCATTATAGGTGTAAAGGAGGAGGATCAAATTGAAGAAAGAAGCCAGAAAAACAAAGAAGAGGAAAAGTTGCCTCGCCGTGGACTCCCACGGCGAGGGCCACGATGAGAGACAGAAAGAAGACAAAATTAAAATTGCCTCGCCGTGGCTCATCACGGCAAGGGCACGAATTTGAACATAATTTGGAAAGTTTCTATTTTACTCCAACTTGTGATTTAAGTGATTGTGTCTTCTTCCATTATTTCTTAATTAATGAATTCGACCTCTCCAAGTAATTTAGAGTCAATTAGGAAGGTTTTTGGGTTACCTCTTTTGCTAATTAAATAGACACCCGAATTTCATTTCTCACTACGACCATTCACCACAATTTACTCTCATTCCTTCCATTCTCTCTCCCCCAGCTTCTCTACACGAAAATTTACTCTCTCATACATCCATTTACACGAATTTCACTCATTTCACATCAATTCCATGACTTCCAACTCTAAATTTCCATCGATCGTGTTCGAAAGCATGAGCATCTAAACTCCTTGTGGGGATCTTGATGGAGGAAGGCAACCGGAGCTTCAATGTTCTTCAATGGGGAGTTTATTAGTTTCTCTTGTCTAAATTCCATTTATGTATTGCAATTCCTTGTGTTTTGTTATATGTATTTAGTCTTAGAACAAGTGTGCTTTGATGTTTTAATCCTTTGTTTAATGGTCATGCATGTAATTAAGCGTTGCCTTTTATGTGTATGAACCTAGTGTTGTTTTCATGATATTATGCTAAAGATATGCTTCATTTATATCTTCTTTAGATTTCTAGAATATGTTGAGTGTATGTACGATTGTATGTGTATTTAGACACTAAGCACAATGTTAGATGGTTTGATTTACTTCTAACGGGAGTCTCTTTGCATGTTTATTATGATTTTTCACTACCGGGTTGAGAATTAACAGTTATTTGATTAATTAATTGAATGAGCGATACTCCACATTAATTAGTTAATTAGGTAATTGGAGCGATTGCCTTAGATTTTATCATTAGAACTTGGATTAATACTCCCATATCACCTTAGAAGCTAGGAATGTTGCATAATACATCAAGAAACCCATATTCATCATATATTTTCACCAACCATTTTAATTGCTTTCTTTCTAACCAAAAATCTCAAAAAGAAGTAGTTTAGTTTCTTTAATCAAAATCACAAAACCCCCGATTTTTATAGATTTTTCATGCATTTAGTTAGGTTAGGTAGTTAGTTAATCGAATCCACGTGAGATGATCCGGAAGAGCACTACTTGTGCAATCCTTAGTTTTTAATTATTTTACATTTGCACCCGAAGGCGTTTAGGAAGGTGGCAAATGAGCAACCAAAAGAAGCTGGAAACCAATCACCATGAAAAATACTACTCCATCCGGTCCTTATTATAAGAGCCCGAAATTTGAATTGTTTTGGTCCAAAATATAAGACTCTGCCTTGGAATCTGTCATCATTTAATACCATTTGTCCTATTTTACCCCTACTTATTAAAACTCTCTTTTATAGTATTCATTAATACTCCTACTTATATTTCTCTCTCTAGTCTCATCATAAATAAGGGCAATATTGGAAAAAAAGTTATTTTTCAAACATATTTATAGCCCCCAACTAACTTTTACATGTTTTCTTAAGAAGCGTTATTTGGCGGCTGAACTCTTATAAATAGGACCGGAGGGAGTATATCATAATAATATTAACCAAAAATATGTGAAATCGAAAACTTGAAAGTTAAAATGCTGAAAGAAAGTCACACATCCTCCCCCATATCAGTAACATTGGAATGATCTGAAAAATGAATGTATAGAAAATATACATAGTCAATTACCTTATAATACAACACATGTCAAATAATAAATACAAGCACAATGAAATTTTACTTGGAAATTTATACAAAATATAAATAGTTAACTGCATCATGACACATCAGTCTGCATCACACTATCAATCTCTTGAAAATTATCAAACTATTTAAATTGTGATGTAAATTTAGTAAGAGTTTAGCCAGGAAGTAACCAATTCTGGGCACATATAAGTGCTTCAGTCATTGATGGAGATAATGAATTTCTATAGGAGTCCACAACACATCCCCCTGTGCTGAAGGCCGCTTCTGAGGCTATTGAAGATACAAGCACATCCAAGACATCGTGTGCCATCTTTGAAAGAACTTTATACTTGCCAGAATCATCTTTCCTTAATGCTAATATATCAAAATCATCATCATCATCCATATGAGTGTCATCACCAGAATTAGATGAAAGATATCTATCTAATTCTGATAGAGTTTTTGCATGTGCTAAGATCTTTTCTTTCTGAGAAGCTAACCATTTGCGACTTGGATCTCTACCCTATTGGCCAGGCATAATTAATGATGATTGAGATGTAGAAGAAGCATTGATTGAAACATTACTACTTGCTTGTCCAGCAGTAAAATACTCATCAAAGATACGGTACAAAATATCTTTTATCTTCACTTTCATGGCCATACAAACATCCCTATCATGAAACAACTCTTCAAATATATCATCCACATTAGCAAGCTTGTAGCGAGGATCCAAAATCACAGTTATAATGAGCAAAGGATTCATATTCTCTGTTCGACTCCAATATTTTTCATACTTACTTCTCATACTAAGGGACATCTCCATTAGCAACGGATGGTCACTCCTAATGTTCTCTTCCAACAACTCATGAATATAAGCAATTTGGTGGAAACAAATGTTAGAAGTCACATTTAAAGAGCTTGAAAAGATCAAGGTTATGTCATAGAATGCCTTCAAGAATTTAAGAAACACAGTTGCCTTATCCCAATTACTAGCTTTAGGAGAGCCTTCATTCTTCATAAAATATACCTCATAATCATCAACTTCATCTTTTAACCGTTCAAAAGCCTTTTGGAACTTCAAAGCAGATTTCAACATCATGTAAGTTGAGTTCCACCTAGTAGAAACATTAAGAACAATAAAGCTAGAGGTGTCAAATTTTTCTAATTCAGCCATATTGTTGAACTTTAGGATACGAGATGGCAAAGAACGGACATATTTAACTGCATTGCAAATGAAATCAAAGCAATTCTTCAACTCTTTCAACCCCTCATTAACCACCAAGTTAAGAATGTGTGCTTCACATCTTAGATGAATGTAACACCCCCACAAACCATGCCTTTCCAATTCCTAAACTTTATTTTGAGGTATGATAAGGCACTATCATTAGAAGATGCATTGTCCATGATTATGGTAAACACAAACTCAAGCCCCCATTCCAATAAGCATTATTTCAATTGTTTTGCCAATTGTATCACCCCTACGATTTTCAATAATGTAAAAATTCAATATCCTCTTATGCAACCTTCACTTAGTATTAAAGAAATGACAAGTCAAACACAAGTAATTTAAGTTTTAATAGTATGTCCAACAATCAATGGTTAAACATACCTGATTTGGAGACTTCTTCAATATCTTGATTTCTCCAAGGTAAAGTTGCCAAACATTTCTAGCAACAGTCATGTGTGAAGGGATTCAGAATCTTCGTTCTAACTCTTTTAGAAAACCCTAAATCCATGCTTCTCAACAATTCTAAAAGGCATCTCATCACAAATAATAAATTCAGCCAGCACCCTTCTACATCGTTTCTGGTTGAAAACATGTGGGACTAGGCTCCCTCCTTGCCCACCTGATGTCACATAATTCAACATTGATTGATTTGGGATTGTGCTCACCGTATTTGGGTCACCTGTATATTTTTTCATGTGCCTTGTTAAGGATAAATTGCCATGTTTGTTTGGGTCACATAAATACTTTTTATTATAATATTTGCAATTAGCCTTAACTTCTCCATTTGTTTCTTCTAGGGGTAATTTCTGAAACTGCTGCCAAACTTTTGATTTTTTTCCTTGTGCTTGTAGCGCTTTCAACAGGCTCTAATTTTCTCTTTTTACTCACATCTTCTCCATTAACATCTTGTGCAATGTTAGCAGAAGTATCAACATGAGTATCTGTATGAGGGGGATGAATTAGTGCAACAGGAGGGGGCATTTCACTTTCAGCATTGCCCAATTCTTCTGTTGCTAATAGTACATTAACAATAACAGTATTTTCACCCACCATCTCCAACATCAAAGAAAAACAACATAAGTAATCACATGGTAAAAGACAAAGAACGAAGTAAAAAAGGAGAGACCAATAACATGGTAAAAGACAAAGAACTAAGTCAAAGAAAAACAACATCAGTGCTCTGTGTTTTATTGCATAAAAATATAAAAAGCATCACAATAATAAAGCATCCAAAGCACATAAAATCCATGGAACATGATGCATGCTCATTGGATCAAAATTTGGAATCCCTTTAACAATATATTTTGAGCTTTTTTTTATAACAGGTTAGAAATTATGCCCATTCATAGTAGTAGAAACAAATGGAGACAAGCTATCAGGGTTTACTGGCTTTCATAATGTTGCTGGGTTAGTTTTGTTATGTCAAATACATCTGCATAATTGTTCTCTTAAACTGAATTTTAAGCATTGATCCATCTCCCTTTTTCAAATATATATTTGGAAAAATTTGATAGCAGAGAAGATACCTATGACTACTTTGGTCTTCACTCAAGCCATGGACGATGAATTATCCAAACTCTTAATCTAAATAGTTCTTCCATTAGACAAAGAAATAACTAGGTATTTCCCATGAGGTCCGATGAACTTTAAAAAATTGATTCAAGAGTTGTATATAACTATATCTTACCTAAGAGAAAGAATAAAGTTTTATAAGAAAAATTAAATTACTGTTGCAATTTGAAAACTTGAACTTAATTTATTCATCTTTGGCCAGATTAGCGGCTGTAGTAAACAACAACAACAACAATCAAGCCTTATCCCACTAGGTAGGGTCTGCTACATGGATCGCACAACGCAATTGTACTATACCAGTAACCAAATCTTTAGATATATTATTCACTAAAAGATCTCACTTTACAACTTCATCGAGTGTACGTCTGGGTCTCCCTCTTCCTCTCTTAATCGGACTCCGGATTGTTTATCTACCCTCCTCGCTGGCCTTCTTTGGACATGTCTAAACCACCTCAAACAATTTTCTACCATTTTCTCACTGATAAGTGCTACTCCAACTCGATTGCGTATATGGCCAAACCGAATCCTATCATTTCTTGTATAACCACACATTCATCTCAACATCCTCATTTCAGCTACTCCTATTTTATGTTCATATTGTCCCTTCAAAACCCAATATTCATTACCATATAATACCGCTGGTCTTATAGCAGTGCGATAAAATTTCCTTTTTACCTTATGGGGTACTTTCCGCTCATAGAGAACTTTAGTAGCTTTCCTCCACTTATACCACCCAGCTTGAATTTTATGGTTGACATCGTTATCAATCTCACCATTTTGTCGTATAATTGATCCCAAGTACCTAAACTTTGTCATTTGAGGGATTGTTTGATCTCCCAATTTAACCTCCAAATCACCTTTAAGTTGTCTATTTGAAAAATTGTAATGCATATATTCTGTCTTACTCCTACTTAGACGGAAACCCTTCGACTCCAAAGTGTTTCTCCATATCTCTAATTTATCGTTAATCTCCTCTATTGATTCAGCCAAAAGGACTATATCATCAGTAAAAAGCATGCACTTATGGGCCTCTTCTTCGATAGGCTCAATTAGAACATCAACTACCAAGTTAAACAAATATGAACTCAAAGTTGATCCCTGATGTAGGCTAATTCCTATAGGGAAGTCTTTTGTCTCACCTCCTGGAGTTCTAACTTTAGTCAACACCCCATCATACATATCCTGTATAATTTTAATATATGCAACACGCACTCCTTTATTGTCCAAGGCTTTCTAAAGTAAATCTCTTGGTACGCAATCATACGCCTTTTCTAAGTCAATACAAACCATATGTAAGTTTCTTCTTCTACTTCGATACTTTTCCATCATCCCTCTTAGTAGATATATCACCTCTATTGTAGATCTTTCCGGTATGAACCCAAACTGTCTCCCAGAAATACTAGTCTCTAATCTTAACCTATGCTTAATCACATTTTCCCATAATTTCATTGTATAAATCATAAGTTTAATTCCCCTATAATTTGCACAACTCTATATATCACCTTTATTTTTATAAATAGGAATTAAAAAACTTTTTCTCCAATCACCAGGCATCTTCTTAGACCGTAAAATCTCGTTAAACAATTTAGATAACCACAACACACCCTCTTTACCTAAACATTTTCAGACTTCAATCGGTATACCATCCAGTCCAACAACTTTACCATTCTCGATTTTTTAAGAGCTTCCATAACCTCTCCGACTCTAATTCTACGATAAACGACCTATTAAGTCCAGCTTCACTAATTGTCAACTACCCCAACTCATAAGGTGAGCTTTCACCTCCATTATTGAATAACTTAGAAACGTAAGCCTCCCATCTTTTCTTAATATCTTCATCAGTGACCAAAACTTTACCTTCCTTATCATTTATACATCTTACTTGAACCAAATCTCTCTACTTCTCTCCTTAATCTTTTCAATCTTGTAAATTTTTTGTTCTCCAACCTTTATTTCTAACTTCTTATAAAACCCTTCATATGCTTTAGCACGAGCTTCACCCACTGCCTTCTTAGTTTCCTTTTTAGCCAAGCGGCACTTTTTCCAATTTTCAGCATTATTACACAAGTGTATGGCTTTAGAACAATTCTTCTTATTCTGGACCTTTTCTTAAACATCCTTGTCCCACCCCAAGTCTCCTTATCTCGTGGTCCAAAACCTTTTGATTCTCCTAAAATTGCTTTAGTGACCATTTCAACCTTTTTAGCCATATTCATCCACATAATGTTAGCATTTCCTTGCGGCTCCCACACACCTCCCTCCAATAGATTTATCTTAAAAGTCTCTCGCTTCTCCCCCTTTAACTGCCACAACTTGATCTTTTGGTTTAAGACTTCTCGAAGCTTTTGTTTTATACATTTAATTCGCACATTAAGAACTAATAGTCTATGTTGTGTAGTCTCCCCATGCCCAGGAATCACTTTGCAATTAGTACATAATCTTCTATCAGGATTTCTTACCAAAAAGAAGTCAATTTGAAACCTATGAGTTCTACTCTTATATGTGATTACATGTTCTTCCCGCTTCCTAAAGCATGTATTAACAATCTTAAGGTCGTATGCTAAGGAAAAAACGATGATAGCCTGCCCTTCATTATTCAACTCCCAAAACCAAAGCCACCATGCTCCATTCTATACGGTCCCGCCTCTTTCCCAACATGTCCATTAAGGTCCCCCCAATAAAAATTTTCTCAATTGCCAGTATACCTTGAATCAACCTCTCAATATCTGCCTAAAACTTCTCCTTAAAATGTGTTTCTACCCCTACTTGAGGTGCATATACGCTAATGATGTTTATTGCATCCTTTCCCACAATTACTCTCACATATATGATTTGGTCCTCAATCTGCTTAACTTCCACTACATTCTTCCTCCATTCTTTATCAGCAATGATACCAACACTATTCCTCCCATTTAACTTTTTTGTGTACCAAAGTTTGGAACCATTAACTTTGATTTCTCTAGTTTCCTCTCCAGCCCATCTAGTTTCCTGTAAGCACTATACAATAATCCTACGATCACTCATTACTTGTACCACCCTAAAACGCTTCCCAATGTTCCAAGAACCAAATATGATCTTACTCTCATGAACTAACTTTATTAGCAGCCTCGTCCATTAGAGTGTTGTAGCCCTTGCTCATTTAACACTGCATCGGGCGAGGATACAATGGCTCCTGCTTTCTTATCACTGTACTCGAGCCATATAGCGAGTTACATCTAGGAAACAACCTTACGGGTAGCCCTTACTCTCTTAACACTGCATTCGGGCGAGGATGCAGCGGCTCTCGCTCTCTTCTCACTGTACGCGAGCCATACAACACGTTGCTTACGGGCAACGACATAGCATTCACATAATTTATTCATTGATCCATGCTCATGAGATTCGATAAGGTTTTTACGCTGGCTGTCAGGGTCTCACACAACCCTCCTCCTTTACCCGGGATTGGGACCGGCTATAAACATAGGCGGAGTTAGCAGCTATAGTAAAGTTTAGCGAAAAACCTATAGAGTAGCTTGTTTGTGAAATAGCATGAAACATCTCTACCAACTACCATACTCCTAATAGCTTTTAAACACCATTTTTCTGTGATTAAGGTAAGAAATCAAAGAACAAGTCGGAGAACAGTAAATTCCAATCTTAAATTTCAAAAATCCAAGTTGTAAGGACCACAACAACAATTTTAAGCTTATTCCATAGTTTAATGATGATCTTGAAGTTCTTAAGTGGTGAAAAGTCCCATAATCCCAAATCCCAAACTTAGATCAAAACCCATAACTCTCGAAACTCTCAAATCGTGGAAGAAAATGGTAGAAAACTAGAAATAGAAAGAGGACACTCACCTATCCAAGCTTTAAAGACCCGCATCCGGCAGATGACGACATTGACGAGCTAGAGTGGAATGGCCAAGAGATAGAAGACGCCAAGATGGAGAGAAGACTGAAGAGTGTCGAAGGATTAGGGCAAATGTTCTTTGTCTCTACTCTCTCTTGTCTCAACTCTCATGTCTGATTGAAATAAAGGATAAGGGAAAAGAAAAAATAATGAAATTATATGGATTAACTAATTAAAAGATTTTATTTTCTTATTATAAATAATAATATTTCCTGGTTGGGCCCGGCCACTGGTTCTAAAGCCTAAGCCCTTGCCCTGTCCTACCCGGTGGTCGGGTTTGGCTCGTTTTGATTGTTATGGTTCTGGGTTAATTTGTCCCAGGATCGATTTGACGTCTGGCTGGGCCGGGTCCAGGCAGGTTGCCATGTTTTTGTGTAGCCCTATCAGAGGCACCATGTTTACTGGTGGTGGACTTCATAAGTTAAGTATCTTGTTTCTAAAAATTGTTCATTAGATGGAACTAATTCTCTAAATGAGGAATTGAAGATCATATTTTTCCTTCTTTACAAGCAATAAAAGATTACGCATATTGAATAATTCATGACATAGGCGCATTGAAAAGTGGGTGTGACGATAAAACTGAACAAGATCTAAAAGATTTCCAACAATTTCCAAAAATGAAATAGAACAAAGTTCACAAAATTTAGGGGCAAAGGGTCAATCATCCACCAAACTGAAGATACAAACACAATCAAAGTGAAATATGATTTGATTAGATGAGATTTACTGGTGGAGCCAATCCAAGTGGCCTTGTCAAAGGGAATGTCACGGGTTGAAGCAGAAATCCAAATGGAGTTTCTATAAAGCCTGATATCGAAATTGGACTCGAGGTGAAGCATTGTGTTCTGTGGAGATTCGATGGTACCACAAAAGAAACTCAAGACATGAAGTTGAGCGCCACACACACACTTCTTTCCTCATTTTTGATTTGCCTTAAAGAAGAAGCACCTTCTCTTACATTGAAACATGAATAAAAAGTATAAAAATAACCACATAAAAAGTATAGTGACTGTGGAGGTTAATGTATGCTAAATGGTTTGATCAAAGGAAGGAAATGGGTAATTTTTTATTAAAATAATCATATAAAAAGTATTAGTGTGAGGCCCACTAACGGCAATTTGTACAATTTTGACAGAGGTGGGCATTTTTGCCCCATTTTGATAAGTTTATGGGCAATTTTTACACCAAAAAAAAGTTGATGGTGTTGGACACACTTTTGAAAAAAGTATATGGGCATCTTTGACCCTTTACCCAAGTTATAATTATTTTTTATGAGTTGATATTCATAACTCCGAGTTGTTATGATTGTTTTCTCCAATGCCTTAAACCTTTTAACTTTTTAATGAACCATTTGTATGGAGTTTCTGATAATAAATAGTAAAATGTTCACCATTATGTTTTGTGACAACATATTTGGCCTTTGATAGTGTAGATCCTATAAATATAAGTTAAGTACAAGGCATTTGTGTTCTTAATTCTTCTTCACTGTATCTCACTTCTTTTATCTCATTCTCATCCCAGAAAAAGTTTTTTCCACCAAAAAATTATAAGATTAAAGTATTTATATTCTCTGAAAGTATCATATCATTAAGATTTAGAGTACAACTTCTCAACTTTGACAAAAAAAAAATAGCACGAGTGCACAATATCTCATCTAATTTTTAATTTTAACTCTTTGATGATTCACCTAAAAAATAATTGACATTCTATTTCTTTTTAAAAGAAAATAACATCATTAACATCCGTAAGGTTAAAGTAGGGATAAGGGTCAAATTTGCCCCGAAAATTTCAACTAAGGATCACTAAGTGTCCGAAAGTTTTTTTGGGGATCAATTTTGCCCCGAAGTAACAAAAGTGGATCAATGTCACCCCAAATTAACAGTATTAATAGTCAAAGGTTAGTTGACTCTCATTATGGTGACATGGCATGTCCAAACAGCAATCCATGGAAGCTCTTTTGTTTTTTGAAGTGAAGGTGCCATCATCATCCTCTTTCCTTCCTCCCCAATGCACCTTGGCCGAAAAACTGCAGCTGCCTCCACACCTCCAACCACCAACCCTAACGTTAGGGCGGTGGCGACCAAGATCAAATCCCAATGATCAGAAACATCCATTTAATACAATCGCATCCATTCAAGTTGGTGAAGATCAGCCAGAAGTGAGATTTATTTTCTAGAAGATGTAGGAGATAAAAAAGCAAATGAAACAAGAGCTAAATTTGAATTTCTCAACTAGTATTCACATATACATATAGATAGAGAAGAAAGGACCTACAGAAAATGGAAATAAACACCCACATTGGAAACTCCAAAACCTAATTCATAAAATTCTTAAGTAACAAACAAATCGTGAAATCTTTTCTTTTCTTCAATCCTTCTCTCTTTTGAATATAAAAGGGGAAGAACATTGATCAATACCCTAGTTGGAACACCATGGCAAAAGAGTACACTCACATAATCAAGGTCACATATCATCATAGTCCCGTATCAGATCATCATTTTACAATTTTTCTTCTTTTTTTTCCGTGTTAAAAAAAAGGAAAACAAAAATATAGAAGTAAAGAGAAAAAATTAACAATAATTTCCTTCGATTCGAGATCAGAGGCAGAGAGCAGTGTAGTGAAGATCTTCATCGGCTGCATCCAATGGTAGGAAGTTGAGATCGAAAGGCAATGGTTGACAGAAAGATGACAAGGCAAAATCAGCAACCTCGCAGTCTCCGTCGCTGTGAAACATAGAAGACAATGAATTGCAGTCGCTATGACAATCCTCCGGCACCATAGGCAGCGTGGATTGCACTTGATTATTACATGTTTTTATCCACTAATTATAGGAAATTAGCATTTGTTCTTAAATGGGGATTTATGCATTTTTATACTTATGGTCCAATATTAGAGAGTTAATTACATTTTCATTATAATTTGAGCATATTAGGCATTTAACTCATGCATTTATTGTTTCTGGACTTGAAGTACTTCACATGTGCTTAAATTTTTCATTGTAGGTGCAAAGAATAAATGTCAAAGCAAGAACAAAGCAAAATAGGAAACTTCCGCAAAAAAAGAAATCCTACACAATAGAAAATTACTGACTAGGAAACTAGATTGATCGATTGAGTCTAATGGATTGGCCTCTAAACTTTCCTAATTGGTGAAATCAACAGGAATTGGAAACTTCCTATTTCAATTGGATTGGTTGATTGATTGTTTGGATTTGCTTAAAATATTTCTTATTTGTTATTTCTATAAGAATAGGCAACCCTAGACTTGATTGAGGTTAAGAAGTTTCCAAATTTGTTATTTTAATCACCATTTCCTATTTTGGCCAAGATTTTTTGTGATTGAGTGATTGGGTCTTCCCCAAATCTTTCTTATTTGTTAATCCTAGTCAAAATATAACACCTAAGCCAATTTAAAAGGTTTTAAGTTGCCTCTTGTTTTGTATAAGAAAGACTAATGAATTTGGCACATCCCTCTCTCAATTTTCGTCCTCTCCCCCTCTCCTCTTTTATCTTGGTCGAAATTCCATCCATTCTACCATCCATCCCATAATTCTCCATGTAACACCCCCCAAAATTCTAGTTCAAGCACTCGACCAAAATGCTATTATAGCATTAAAATTATCCAATATCCAGCATAGATAATTATTTAGTTCAAATACGTCCCATGTCATAGTGAAAATCTTAAAACTTCACGATAATTTATACAACATAATAAAACATAAAGTCTTAAGTCCATGGCAAAATAAATACAACATAACATAAACTTAAGTAGTACAAAGAGCCTTCAAAGCTCACTTCTCAAGTGTCTTCCCTTGCTTCCTATTAGGTCATTCACCTGGAAAATGTTAATAATAGGATGAGATCGACATCTCAGTAACTACTGAAAAATCCTAACATACACAAGCAAATCACGTATAATTCTAATTTAACCAATTATACACATGTAGTTCTTCATATAACTTATGGCTTTCAAATATATATACCCAACATAAGGAAAACTTTCATTTAAATTCTCAATGAATTGTACTCATAAATAAATATTTATATGTGCAATATGCAACTCCTTATTTCACCGTCCATCCTTATTCCGCTAACTGGAGCCATAGGCTAACACATATTGTCCGATAGAGAACTAATTCATACAACTGAATTATCTCAAGCTCACCAGTACCTAAGATGTATCCGGCCAAAGATACAGAGCTCAAGTATGGACTATGGCTCCCCTCCTTAAAGAATCATACTAAGGAGGTGTCACATGTCCCACAACTCCAATGCAATCCCGGCCAAAGGAAAACATGGAAGGAGGGGCCCTGACAAGTGCCATCCACTGTGCACCGAGTGATGGCTTACCACGTGGTAGTACGGATATCATATAACTCCTCTTCAAATCTTAACCCCTCATGGATGCAAATGCGATTATCATTACACCATAAATAATTCATAAATAATTATCAGCTCAGATATACTCAATATACTCAAGCATGCTTAAAATAAAACAAGCGTAATTTATTTTCCATAGCAAATAGGCAATAAGCAAGCATGCTTGAAAAGTGACAAACTTATTATTGTGTGATAATTAATTAAAATAAAACTACACATAATTCACAAGCATACGAAAGAAATTTCCAGAGTTACCTATTACTCCTTAGCTTCACAGGTAATCACACAAAGTCACTCCGAAATTCCTAAAGAAAATTATACCTCAAATATTAGACTTTAATATAATAAACTTAGATATCCTAAAATCCCCAATAATTCATAATTACATAATTACCTACACAATATCCCACTTTTAATCCGCCAATATTTCCTTGGGTCCAAATTCTAGTCAAATCATTCAATTAAATCTCCTCATATGACCTTAATAAATATTTAAAAATTATTAATTAAATTATTAGCACCGCAGATCATCAAAAGTCCTAATTTTCAATATATCTAAAAATCCAGAAATTTCAATAATTAAGAAAAACCTCTCACAATGAAAAATCTACTTAGAGAAACATAAAATCGAGGCCTTAGCTTTAATTTATTAATTTTAGGACTCCCAAAAATTATCAACTTAGACAAGGTCTAATTTTTCAAATATAATAAATCGAAAAACTAATGATATAGAAATGTAGAGGAGACTTACAGGGTTCCAAAAACGTGCTTATTTGGCTGAAAAACTTACTATTCCTATGCCGACGGACTCTGATAAGTCCAGTGATAGGAATAAATATATGGTGGAGAGAGAGAGAGCAAGAGAGAGACGTGAGTGAGAGAATGAGAGTGAGGGGGAGGAGAGTGAGAGACGGAGGGTGAGGGGGTATATATAATATTAATAATAATAATATAATAATAATAATATAATAATAATATAATATTTAAATAATATAATATTAATAATAATATAATATATATAAATAGTAGTTGAGTGTGATTGGTTGATGAATTAATAATTGAAACAGTGAAAAGATGTGCAGAAGGAAAGGACTGTCGGCAGGTGAGTAGGAAGAGAGGAAAAATATACTACTAGGCCTTAAAATTCTCAAATAAGATATTTCTTTTGAACAAAAAATTTTCTTTTCACTCTCAAAATTTTCCCATAGTATTCTTTATTTATTTCCTCCTATAATATCCTCTTTTGAGTCTAAAAATAATCTCTCCCAAAATTATTATTGTCCAAATAAGGGAAAAACTAGGCCTTTAAAATCCTCAAAGATACCTCAAAATCCTTCAAATATTCTCATAATCCATTATTTATCATTAATCAATTCCTATTTACCCCCACTAAATCCTCAATTAATTTTTAGGATGTTACACTCCATCGGTTCTTCATGGAGTTTGAGTTGCAGCTGCTCTTGGGTGACTTCTTCTCCTCTTTGATGAACTAATTTGGCTAGATGCTTTCTTGGACCATGGGATGACTTGAACCAAGCATTGATTCCATTTTAGGAGAGTTTTTCTAGTTCAAATTATGTAGCCATAGATTTCCATATGTGTCTTTGAATATTTGATCTTCTTATGTTTAGACTTCATTTGTGTTTGAGACTATATGCTATGTAATTGTTGAATTTCATCTTTGTATATGTATTGGATCTAGTTTGGTTTCATCTATCTTTCCAAATGGCATTATCTTTGTGAGTGTTTGCTGCTTTTATTGCCTATCATTGTGTGTGGTGATTTTGTCCATTTAACTTGTTTTGATTATGTAGTTTGGATGGATTAATTTGTTGAGAATGTTGATGGTGAGTTTCTCTTTTAAATCGCTTAAGTAATTCCGTCAATTCATCTTACCTAAAGACACCATGTTATTGATTTAATATAATTACATGAGCGTAATTAGGTAAAGTTCTACAAGTATGAGGATTTGATTATAAGCTAATATTGATTAGTTATTGGATCTGAAGGATATTGAGTAATTTGGATGAGACCCAGGTTATTCTATCGATTGGAACCTATTTCTAATTGACGTTAGATTATAATTAAGCTAGTTGATCTATTGAGGTTGAGTGGGGTTGTCACCTACCTATTCTTTCAATTAAGACTAATTGTATTTACTTACATGCACTTGGCCTAATTATCCTCTTAATTCCCCTAGAGTGTGAAATATATGCTTGCCACATGTCATCCCTGCCAAGAGAGCATCTCATCATTTGCATTCTATTAACTAACCATTTTTATCATAAAAATACTAAAAATAAGTCTTTACATTTGTTTTATGAAAAATACCAAAAATACCTACTCTCAACCCTCGGTTTTATAGCTTTTTTAAATGCATTTAGTTTTTCTATGTTAGCTCATTAGACTCCCTGAGAGACGGTCCGGGATCGCACCAATATAGTGTAATCCTTTGTAAAATAATATTTTGCATTTAAACCCCAAGGCGTATTAGGAAAGGCTCAAATCAAGCGTGAGAGGGTATCTCCGGCTTACAGCCACTGCCGTGGCCCACTAAAAGACATACTGCTCATACTACTTGTGGCTGGTCTCTGAGGGTGAATTTGGTTCTCCTGAAAATCGTTGTCCAAGACGCCACCACCATCGTTAAGGTTGGTGGTTGGGTGATAGAAAGGTGAAAATGAAAAGTTGCAGTTTTTCGGCGAAGGTGTGCTGGGGAAGGAGGGAGAAGATGATGATTGCAACTTCACTTCATAAAACAAAAAAGCTTACGTGGATTACTATTTGGACATGCCATGTCATCACAATGAGAATCAACTAACCTTTGTCTGTTAGTATTGTTAATTTGGGGTGACATTAATCCACTTTTGTCACTTCCGGGGTAAAATTGATCTTAAAAAAACTTTCGGATACTCAGTGATCCTTAGTAAAAAATTTTGGGGCAAATTTGACCCTTATCCCATTTCTCTTTAAAATGAAATCACACGTGAATTGTTCAAGATAATGATGCATCAGCTAACTAGGATTGAAACGTTTAACTCTTGTTTTATGATTAATTCATATTTCAATGATGTGATTTCTCTGGTGCTTCTTTTAAAAAAAAAAACTTTATTCATGGAGCTAAAATCAAAACAAAATCTTTATCGTCCATAATCCCTAATCCACGAATGGGTGAGCAAAACCGAACCGGAATTGAAAACCAACCGAACCAAATGGTTTTCGATTTCGGTTTTCATTTTCAAAATTTTCGTTTTTAGTTTATGGTTCGGTTTTTGTTAAAAAATTTCGGTTTAAAATCGAAAACCGAAAAATTATGCCATTTAGAAAAGAAAAAAAAAGCCCAGACCCCACAAAACCCAAAAGACTAAGTCTTAGCCCAAAGCCCTTCCGTGAAAAAAAAAAAATAGCACAAAGCCCCAAAATAGTAAATACAAACCCTAACTATGTCTATGCTTGACCATCCGCTCAGCCATCAGCGTCCTCTCCTTGGAGCTGGACCCTCCGCTCACGCCGGTCAATCAGTCATCGGCGCCGTCGCCCTCCGATTCTCGAAGCTCTCTCGCTGTCTCCAACTTCCTCTCTCCTCTTCTCCCTCTCAATTTAATTCATATTCCTCCGACTGACTACTCCACAGGTTAGCCTTTTTCTTTTGCCTTCTTCCATTTTCCCTCCATTTCATGGATTCTTCTGAGAATTTTTTTCCTTACTCTTACTCTATGGATTTTCTTATCTCTGCTTTCTTTCGTTCTTATTTTTCTTCAGCCTGGTCGATCTGAGTTCTTGGAACTGATTTCATGCTGATTAACTTGTACTTAGTGTTGTGTATTTCTGCTGTCTACAAATGCTAAGATTACGACTGATGTAACTGTATTTTTTATATGCTTCACTCATGTTTTTTCTTAATTTATTCCTAAAACTGGATTGTCCATCTGTACGTCTATTGGTTTTTGTTAATCAAAGACTTGATAATTTACCAAGGTTCCTTTATGCTCTTTCAACTGTGAGTGTCAAATTATCTCATATACCGTTGTAGACGAGCCTTGATATGATTCAAGTTCCTTGTCTTGCAGTTGTACCAAATTTCCGTTTGATTTCTTATGAGTAATGGCATTACAAGTTGACAAATATAAAACTATTTCACCAGGCAACTGTGGTTATATAGTTATGTGGTCAGACCTCAGAGTCTTATGTTTTTTTTTTTCACTTTTATATGAAAAAAGAAAAGGCTAGATGCTTGACCCATCTTTCCTACTTCGAACGATTTCTTCTAGGATCGTGAGTTCTGATTGTGAAGGGCAGTACCTGAAATTTCAAACAGGGGTGACTGTTTTACCTTTTCAACTTTTTTATGATGCTAATCACTTTTCGTATGTGCCAAATCTGAAAAAAAAAGGCCCAAAAAATAAACCCAAAAATCGAAAAACCAAACCGAAAACAATTCGGTTTTTTTTTTGTTTCGGTTTTCCTTTTAACCAGTTAACGGTTTTTCGGTTCAAAACCGAACCGAAAATCCGTTTGCTCACCCCTCTACGATCCTCTCTTCCTAACCTACCACATCCCCATGCCTCTCATCGCGGCAACCATTTACTGAATTGAAGGCTTTAAGGTTATGATCTATCATTTCCCCTTTTCTATGCTTCTGCTTAAATCCTTCATACCTAACCTGTTTTGTATTTTTGATTTCCTCTCCTTTCGATGTTAACGTTTTTTGAGCAAAAAAAAAAAAAAAAATCATCCTCACGATTATCCTCAAAGTGTCTTACAGGTAGATTAAGGGCTTCATTACGAATTAAATCCCTCCATATTCAAGTGTTGAGGTTGCTATGGAGTCACTGTTCACTGATGATTCACTTTCTTACTGGGATTTCATTGTTGTCCTCCTCCTTCGCCCTCTCCTTGCCATTGGATTTGTTCTCTTGTTAATTTCTCTGGGTAATTTATCTTTTTATCTCTTTCTGATTAGGCTCCTTTTTTTTTTTTTTTTGCTTCTGATGCTCGTTTGAGAGTTTAAATTGATTGATGATTAATGCTTCCCTAATGAATTTGATTGTTGTAGGCTGGTTCCTGGCATGGAAATTGGTATTGGTACATGTTCCTTTGGTGCAAGAGATTTTCGGCCTTAAAAAAAAACCTGTCAAATCTAAACCACCAACTCGTCGTCTATCTAAATTCTATGATACCATTAATGCACAAAAGTCTCAATAGCTTTGCCATGGTAAATTTTCTTTCTCTTGTTACTCGTATATTACATTGTATAGTTCAGTTGATTACTGAACCCACACAAGATATTTATTTTGTGTACAGTGTATTTCCTATTCTAGAGCTTATTTTCTGATTTGTTATTGTGTCAGTCTTTTTATTTGCTTAGGTAGCGTTTAAGAGGATATGGCAGATTTAATAGTTATACTGGTTTTTCGCTCTTGCTAAAGGACTTGAAATGGATCTAAATGCTCGTTTGTAGTCTATACACTGTGATTGGGGCGTTCAACTGATAATATTAATGATTCTTGTCGAGCTGAATTCGTGGTGAAATTTCTATCATGAAGTTATGATATCTCACCAAAGTATAGATACTGAATACGCAGTTCACATATGTTTTTGTTGATACTATTGCTGAACTTGGTGCTCTTGCAAATTTGCAATGGAAGGCACATCATTATGAATATAACCTGTGCCCACTGCTATCAGGATCCAAAGCTGATATATATCATGTTAGGTAGTTGTTCTTTAGTTCCCATGTCAAGATAAATCATAAGATGACAAGGGGCTATTTATCTTGAGGAGTCTAATGTACTTGTCTCAAAAGGAAACCAGGATGAAACGTTTGACTTGGTTGTTTCTGGAATGGTGTCTCATGTTTTGACTCATGTCTTAAGCTGGGCTTGGGTTGAACTTCATTTTAGTGAAATCGGACCTCCTTAAGTTTTTACCGGGCTTGCCATTTCTTGTGCGAAAATTTGATCAAGTGAACGTGCTACAGAGAAAACAATTCCATTAAATTATGATCTATGTTAAGGGAAAGTGAATGAAGCGAGAGAAAATCTTGTATTCTATCAGTTGCGCTTAGAAGGCAACATGAGTCGTGTAAGATCTGTCGTTAGGAGACTTTGAAGAAGACCGACGACTTTATGAGATAGGCTAAGCGCAATTTTCGAGCAATTTTACAACAGCACTAAGAACGTAACAATAACATCAAGATATAAAAGTTGTAATGAGAAGATGATTTACAAATGGAGCATATACATAACGTCGCCTAGTTGAGACTATAACTTTAATGTTATGATTAATTTAATTTAATAACGCAGGAGAGATCAGATAAACAAGGTGGTGAAGAGGAAAGTATGGATGATCATAATCCATGATTTTGATGCTCACGGTACTCTTAGCACAGGGCAAGCAACGGTTTATAGTTTAAACTTGCTACTAGTGTTAAAATAAATCCAAGTCAAACTCAAGTCAGTTTGGATGCACATGTCCCAGCTCAATCGCGCCTACATAAAATGTGAAACATGATTATACTATTACTACACAAATTTCACTATAGAACGGATCTGTCTGCCAAACGGGGTCTTATTTTGTCATGTAATGATGGATATACTGTAATATATATATATAGAACAATGTTGCTGAGAAATGAGGTTGATTCTTTTACTAATGAATCATCAGCATAATTATGGTTTGTGGAGTTTTTTAGGTAGTTATTGGACTTAAAACCAAAAGAAGAAAATAGCAGAGAGGCTCATTGGTTCATTAATTGAATACTGCTGCACTTTGGACCACTGTTACCATTATTCTTAAAATCACTTGAATGAATGAACCAATGAGCTCTTATATCTATGATGCTAACTCCAACCATTATTCTGAAAATCATTGTAAGGAAAAAGATTATTCCAACTCACATGAATTTTTAGTTTGTTAGCATTCATATATAGCTTGGTTACGGGGAAAACAACTCATGATAAACATTATTTTTGTGAGGGAAACTGTCCAGAATCAATGGAGACATGCATTAATTCTCAAGACGGGACGGCACGGCACATGGGCTGGAAAAATTATTACTTCCTCATACTAAAGTATCATGAAGTGAACGTGCTACAGCCTCCAAGTACACCAATTTCATCAATAAAATATCATCTATGACTTTGCTTATATATAATGCTATCAAAGTGGAATACATTTTGTAGAGTATATATGTAGAAGCTGCCGCGGTTAAAGACTTTGACGAAGATCGACGACCTCAGGAGAAAGACCAAGCCCTTTGGCATAACTTGTGAGCAAGTTAAAAGCAATTTTAAGAGCGACCAGTAGCATAAAAAAGCACATGAAGATAAAAAATTTAGAAGTGAAAGTATTATTTATAAATGGATCATACAATAGTGTGACATAATAATCAGTGGAGACTAATAATTACAACAAGAAGTCAACACCCCAAAGAAAGGGATCTAGATCTTGTCACCAAACACATGTAATTATAACAGGATGTAAACATTGAGGCAAAACACAGGGGACTAAGTCAACGGGTCATGCCGGTCTCCATGGCCGGAGCCGTGGCGGTGGTCAACGCCAATTCCCTGTTGCGCTGCTCAACATTGCCATGCCATCCGATGACCATATCAAAACCACGATGTTGAAGTTCACGGTACTCTTGGCACAGTGCACAAGGCTCACAACAGCAATGAACCAAACAATCACAACAAGGTTGGTCCTTGAGCAAGAATTGCTGCCTCATCTTTGCTCTATAGAAGCATGAATAAAGGCAAGCACATCCTGTCACACATGCCACCAGCGTGTACAACGCTCCACTCGCCCCGCAAGCTGCCCATTCAATCATCCACCTCTCAATCTCAATTCAATTTCATATGATATATCATGTCCTTAATATAAGATCTAGTTTGTATTGTAGTTCAGTTTTTTTTTTTTTTTTTTTAAATCTAAGTAGATCTTATATCGAGGAGAGGATGGAGTAACTAGTTTCCTATAAGATAGAGAGGAAATTAAATTAGATGAATACTTACATGTGGAACCTTTGTCGAGGATCTCAGCTATTTGACCGAAAGTGATGCAAGGACACCAGCATGTGATGCAACCTGCACATACATAATAGGAATTAGTAATTAACATGTAATCATGGTTTCAATTAATCATTAATCAATATATGTATGTATGTATGTATGTACATACAGTTTCTGACGTCGGAGGTGCAGTCACAGAGGCCGGTGGACCATTCAACTCGGGGCTTGGGGCGGATATGATAGGAGGGCTCGTACTGTGAGTTGGTGGTTGCTGAGTATGACTCGGTTGAGTAGTATGAGTTGGAGGCGGTGCTCACCGGGAAGCCGGTGGTCGGGGCGGTGGTGGCTGGCGGGGGCTTATCGTAGCCATTTGGGTTTTGGGGATACATGATGATGATGAAGATGAGGAGAAGGAATGGAGGTTGTGGGGTTATATTAATGCCACAGAGAGAGAGAGAGAGAAAGCGTAAGGAAGGGTTCCAAGTTGAATCACAAAACAAGTCAAAGTCAAGTTTGGATGCACCTCATCAACCGCGTCTTTATAACATATTTATCCTATATGACTATGACCACTGCAACTAGACTTGAGAGTGAAGAAGATAAATAAGAGGAATGTGTAGGGCCTAGATTGGTTGGGGGAACTTTAATAAGGGAACGTATTAACAACAATCCATTTATGAATGAGTGTAAATCATGTGACAACTAATTTTTTATTTAAATTGAATTCCGTTAAAAATATTTTAATGGATATAAAATTTAAATTAAATTTATACAGTACAGATAATTGGGATGATTTAAATAACCCATTTTCAAGGAGTGGGGCATAGGACCTCGATTTCAATAACCTTCGCCCCTTTTCCAGTTTGGCACTTCACAGTGCATTTTATTAATGTAAAGTGAAAAAGTATATTCACGTGTTCAGTATTGAAGTTTTAACACTAACCCCCCAGCTTTTGAATTCTCCAGAATAAAAAAAAAGTGACTTTCGGGGAAACAACGAATAAGACCCGTCGCATCCAACGACCAATAATTTGATGTATATTGAATTGAATAGACTAAGTTATGGCTGTAATAATATAATGATCACGCGTTCAGGTTCAAGGCCTCCGTTAAGTCGACGCTAGCTTAGCCAATTTTCCATAGCTCCGAGTAAATCACACGCCAATCAAGACTTGTAAATGGTTGTTATGTAAGAAAACTCAAAAACTTAACCTAGTAAAAAAAGCGACACATGAAGTGGTCAATTACGTATTATTTAGAGGCGTACGTTTACACTAGGAATTGCATGAATGGTCATAAATTTGGTGCAATTTTTTTTTTCATGTATGTATATTAATATTTCAAGGTCTTCTTCATTCAACATGAATAATATAGCTAGTTGGTCCGTATTTGTAATTTTCCGATAGGTGTTCTTCATCACGATAATCAAAATGACTTGGATCTTAAAGTGATGGATCCTTCATTTCCAGCATACCCAAGACGCCATGACTCAACTTCCACCCACACAGATTAAAGCTCCCTACTTTCCCCCCACTGCTCTCTGCCACCACTGATACCAACACTATGTCCAATTCACATCCCCCCCTTTTCCATATCGATATATATGGAGGAGAACTAACCATTTTTCATATCAAGCTTTAGTTCACTCATCCGCATTTAATCGCTTCAAATATGCTCATCTACAACAAACACCCTTTATTAGAGTTATTATACACATATTATCACCATTTTGAAAACCTGGCCCTAACTTTTACGGTTTTTTCTTTGGAAAATTGTTTAGCATCATCCAACTTTAACATGCATATCCCACTTTTACTATTCATAATTGACGATACATGACCACAAATCATTCACAAATAACCATAATGTTACCACTCATCCTTAATAAATTCTCTTTTGCTTTCCCCCTCTCACCCACAATGTGCCTTCTATTTTTACCTCCAATCTTTTGCTTTTCTTTTTTGAGCTTACAGGGCGACCATTTTGCCAACCACTAGAAAATAAAAATAGCCAAATTTACATTTTGCAATAATCAAGGGTGGGCTGCAAAGAAACCCAGCAGGCCCACGAGCGGGGCGTTGATATACGTGGTGGGCTCTGACTCCTGAAAGAAGGGCCTTGAATCAGGGAATGCGTCTGTATTGTTATTGGGCCCACCCACAACCGCTCCCACCAATACATTTGGGTTTGGGTTTGGGCTCAGGAAATATCGAGACCCAGCCTTGCAGCCTATGTGGGCCGGGTGCGCCGCAACCGAAGGAAGCGAGCTGCCCCGGTGGTGGATCCTCTGTGGGTATCGTGCACCGTATCCAACCATGTAAGACATTCCCAGTGGATTATCTCCAAGAATGTAGTCCACCTAAGCCACGTGCATATCACATGTTAGAATGATTCAAGTAAAATTACCACTTTGCCCCTCAATCAGTAGTCACCATTAGTCACGTGATGAGGTGGCCCGGTTCTTGGACCAGCCTACAGTCACTCACTCACTATAAACTCAGAAAAGACAATTTCTAGCCGTTGATTTTGTCTGATGTTAAAATTAAGAAAAGGAACAAACGAAGGGTTTGATGCCACACTATGAGTTGGGACCCATCGTAAAGAGAAATTTGCTTCTGAACAAAATTAACCAACACATACACAAGACATAAATGTTTCTTGTCTCGTAAGATATTTTCTTATAAGACTATGTATTGAGACATTTTAACTCACAAGTGTGTATAAGAATATAAGTTTAAGTAGATATGCAGGAAACTTAACAGCGAAATTACCTGACGTTTGGCAAGGTGTTTGAGCAAGGCAGGGGTGGCAGTGGTGTCGCCACATGGCACGACCTTATTGGCGTGACTGAGATAATTGGAATAGGCTAAAAGCAGGAATGACAGTGATGTGACATGCTGCATGTTACTACCTCCAGCCTTGAAGATGAGTCCTCCTATTTTCCAGAAATGAACCCACAACATGCATTAGTTTTACTCACTTTTGGTTACCAAAAACTACAGTGCTCTTCCCACACTACAATAATTATGTGCCATTTTCCAATGTGTGCAACTATAAACACAGAATCACACAATCAATGGCTTTTTTTTGGGGTCTTCTTTTAAAAGTAAAGCATGATTAATGGCTTTGGCAAGGGGCCAAGATACTTTTCCCCACTCACACTCATATCATATATGTACTGTGCTATTTTCTCACTAGGGTGGTATTTTTATCAAACTACATAGAATTTTGGGACTTCTATATTGCACGCTACGCTTATTTTAGTTTAAATGAGAGTTTACAAGATATAAATACCAGGAGAATATTGAACTTGAGGGTGAGAAATTCCTGGCAATATAGAACAGATAAATCCATCTGCGTTTCTCTTGAACGACTCAAAATACTCTGCTCTTCCCATCAACACCTCCTGTAGTAATTAGAAATAGGGAAGAAAATCATACAGAGGAACCTTATGAAAGAGATCAGATCTAACCGAAACTAAATACAACACCCAATAAACCTGTGCTCAAGCAGATTGCAGACAATAGAGATATAACATTAATTATTAAGTTTTCCCTTTCTCACTGATAATGTGCTGATAACCATTTTCACATTCTCTTCCTCCTATAGTCATTCTCATTCTTCAAGCACACACAAATGCATACTACAAAAGAAGATAGTGAAGTCTCAATCTCCTTTGAGGAAAGTGACTGTGCAGAAAATTATGGCTGAGAGTATGGGAAGAGCCATAGATCCAGCCTTTAGGCACATGCATGGGGCAGCAACTGATGGTAACGGGACCCACACTCTCTTGCCAGATCCAAAGGGATGGCCACTGTTAAATAAGGCGAAGACTTTTGTTTCAGATGTTCACTGTTTTGATGGCAATGACTTTGGACCCAGTACTGTTCTGATTGAAGGGGCAGGACTCACATTACCTTCAAAACATGCCCCAATCATTCTAGTTCTAATGATTAACCAAAAACGACGAATGAGCATAGTATTGTCCAAATTATGATTGGAAAATCAGGGGCAATTTGGTCTTTGAGAGTTTAATCCAATTATGAGAGAATGTCCAGGTTGGATTCACAACATAAGATGGTGGCCCGACATGAAACCCAAAAACCTAATGTACATCATGTGCCATCATAAGCATTTTCTCAAACCAACTATTTGTATCTTATTCCGCATCTTCGCTTTTCACACACACACACACACACACAGATCTATATTAAGCTTCTGAAAATCCAATATACATTTATTCCTTATCTAGTTGTCCTACATTGCACGTTATTATTCATGTGGCATACATTCCCTGGTTGGCCCGCCAACAAGAGTAAGCTGTATATCAAGTTTTTCATTATCTATTCATTTTCTAAAAATATTAATATGGATAATGTTACATGCATCTGAGTTCATAATATATCATAACTTAATTGTGCATATAAAGTTGAAGAGGGTAGGGTCCATTTGAATTTTGAGTTGCCACGGAAACACGATATAAAATGAATCAAATTCCACACCACGTGATGTGCAGAACTTTTTATCTATACATATTCTTCTAGCTTCATTGATTGTTGTTCCACATGTCAAACAGGACACAACGAAAGAAAATGAACTGCTAAAAACAACACATAAAAGACAAATGCATATTTTGATTATTTTTCTTTTTTATAAGCTCGCACACATTACTCCTACAGAATAAAAATGACCAAAATATTGAAAACAAAATTGGATTTATCAAATGTAGTTTACCTTGGAGACGAGGATGTTAATCCCTGCATGCTTGTTGTCCCAACCGAACTCATTAATGGTGTCTCCTGCCCTTAACACCACCTCGTTCTTCACAATGTATTCTCTGTACTGACGCCTACGGGAAGCCTTGTGCAACCACGCTGCTCCCCAAAGCAACTCGTCCTATCAACATCAAACATCCTCATCAACGACATGGGTGTGGGTCAACTTCGTATACTTTCCGAGTTCATATGATCTAACGGCTAGGAATTGTAGTACAATTCTTACCTGATAACCATTGACATCACAGTAAAAAGGGCACACAGCGCGGCGCAGGCTATTACTGTACGCCCCTCGGTGCGTGTCAGCAAATTGGAACACCTGCACATGGCATTGCCATGCCGTTTCCCATCAACGGTCATTAACGGAAAAATAATAAAAATAAATAAATGCTCAACACTTATGTGTTGTTCTTTTTCAAGAAAGTACCATATTCTATTCCCATGCCTCAATAAAATTTACTGTACTCTTCGTTAACATAACAGTAACATCAATAATTAAGTATATACTCCCTCACTCACTCTGTCACTTATTATATTATAAGCTTCAAATAATATTTATTAACATAACCAATAAAATTAGTTAAAACTAATAGTAACATAAGAAATGTGACTTGCTCTCATATTATGCCCTTATAATGTATGAGGATGAGATAATGAAAGAAAATGTGGTAGTAATAATAAAAATGAAAGAGAATAAACGAGTAAAAAGATAAAAAATTTGTAAAATTAGAAAAAAAAAATACAATAAATATTTAGATAAAGCTAGAAAGAAACTTAAATTTCTAGACAACTGACTTCACAAATTTAAAGTTTATAACAAGCTAGCAAGAGTATAAATTTGCATGAATTCATATACTAACAATACTTTTTTCTCAGTAATACAAATTTGTGATTCCCAGTAAAGAGATTTGATCTAATTATTTCCGTGCAAATAGTCAAAAGCTAATTCATGTCACCAGTGAAAGTTTCTTTATCGTGAAGTGGGAAATTCAATCTATATAACTGAAGTTACTTTATTTATTTTTCCCTATAAACAGAAAAACTTCCACCAAAAGGTTAAAAAGGCAATGTAGAAATGAAAAAGAAAGAGAGAGAAACTCACCCTAACGGCACGATTGAGGAGCAAACGAGAGTAAGCGGGATCACGTGATCTGAACACGATGGAAGCAGCGGCAAGCGCAGCAGCAGTTTCACCAGCCACGTCGGATCCAGGGTGGGCCCCATCGATCTTGTACACAGTGCGCAACGTATCCATATCCTCAGGCCTCTCCCAGCAGTTGTGATCAGAGTACGGATCTCCGACCTGCACAAAAACGACGCCGTCCCTCGCCGTCGCCTTCAGCAAATAATCCGTCCCCCACCGCACCGCCTTCAACGCGTTCCCTAACTCCGGTCCCATCGCCCTACCGAAATCGATTATGCTCCATGATAACATCGTCGTCGTGAAAGCCATCGGAAAACCGAACTTGATGTTATCGCCTGCGTCGTAGTAACCGCCGGTTAAATCCACCTAAAATTGAAAAGAAAAACACAATGTACTTTAGTAAACAGACCGGTTGAACTGAAAATTGCACGAAATGAAGCTTATCAAGCGCATATAATGTTGATGTCAGCGATATCATGTTGGCTTAAACTTTTGTGATAGAAAGACAACTATAACTATAGCATGTATATACAATTAATTCATAATGCACGTTAGTAAACAGAGCGGTAGAACTGGAAAATTACACTAAATGAAGTTTATGAAGTGAATACACATTGGCTTCAACTTTTATGATGGAAAGACAAGTATAACATATATGTGCACAATTAATTCATATTTCAACACATTCACACGTACTCCCAAGGTGGCGCCATCGTGCAATGCGGAGTCACGGCGCCAACGGAGGCGTTGATCCGGCGGGAGTCTGCCGGAGCGTTGGCCTTCGAAGAAGAGAATGCTCTTCCGGAGGGCGTCGGCGTAGTTGTGGCCGGCAGATATTGGCCGGAGAGGAAGAAGAAGAAGAAGAAACACAGCGAGGAAGCGAAGAGGTGAGAGAAGAAGCTTCAGATTTGGCGCCATTTTTCTTTCCCCCTTCTGATTCTCTCTCTCTCTCTCTCTCTCTCTCTCGCAGGCGAAGTTAGTTGCGAATGACGAAGAAGCGGAAATCTTGGTGGTTATATAATCGAAAAAGCGTCCTTGGATTCCAGTTCAGCTCCCAATGAGGTCATGACACGTGGAGGAATATCACTGGTAGGAGTTCGGAGCCCGATGCAGACATGGATTGACCGATTCGTCTCGGGTTTTTTTTGACCGGGTCGGGTATGGATAATTGAGTTAATGTGCGTCGGTGGGGGAATGTAACTTATGTAAGCTTGTTAAAGGTCAGGGATGGGAATAATGAAGGCATGTGATATTCACCGCCAATTGATTGGTGACACGTGTTGGCTTGGAGGATGGTTGGGACCCATTGAGCAAATATACCAAATTTGGAGAGAGCATTATTTGTTGAATTTTGAGTTATGAAGAGTGAAGAAGGGAAGAGCATGTGAGTTTCTGTTGGGTGGTTGAATAGTTTGCGTTCTTCTTCAAATAATTGTTTCTCTTTTACTATTCACACTGGAGGATTTCAACGGTGGATGATTGTATTTTTGGAGGTAAAGTGGATCGTTGATGGTTAGATTGAGTGGTCCCTACTACAAATCCAAACCTGCGTTCACATGAGATCTCAACCTTTTTGCTGCTCTCACCCTATCCAACGAAAAATTTTATTACATAATTAAAAAAATTCATTTCATTGAACCACAAGTTCAAAAAATATATAGTACCACACTAAGATAGATCAGAGATGATGACATTTAGTGATCGAAAATGTCTCACGAAAGGGTGAATCAAAGTTTGAATTCTTATTTGAAAATGTGTATACATTTTAATGTCTAGATAATGCCTAAAATATGAATGTCTCTAATATGAGAAGACATGTGCCTGAAAAAGGAATATATACTTTTATGTGCATGGGAAAATAATTTCATTGAGATTAAGATGATTTGTATCCAAATTAGACCTTATTTTTGCAAGTGGGAAATTTAATTATAACTCCATATCTTTAGTAATTTCTCCTTGTGAGATTTATAAAGCAAAGTGAACAATAAAAGGTAAAACTCATCTTTATAACAAAAGTTGTTCGGTAAATTAATTATAATCCTCTTTTTTTTTATACAGTAAATTATAATCCTCTAATCTTATTTAAAATTCACTTTTAGCTTTTTTTTGGAAAAAAAATCTCAAAACTCATTAATTTTATCTTAAAAATCAACAAATTTTTAACTTTAACCCTGTTTAGTATACAATATACCCCATAAGAACAAGTTATACAATAACAAGTGAATGGTAAAATTGTGTGTTTATACAAAAATTTAATGACATTACTTATGGATTTAAAAAATTTCTCCCTGTCTTATAAATTATATTATAACTTACATACGGGACAAAAAACCTTCTCTTATATTATAAATTGAGGAAGGAATGCAGGTCCTGTTAGTCTTGATTTTACATTACAATCTTGTTTGTTTGTAAGAGTGCAAGAGTTAATAATAGCCCTAACATGTGCTACACAAATACAAATGTAATACTAATAATTAAGGAGTGTGTGGATTCTTGCCAATATTGCATTGAAAAAGTGAATGTCTCTCTCTTGATCCTCCCAATAAGAAAAGATAAGATTAAAAAAACAATACAACGAAAAAGCTGCAGCACAGCTCAAATATGCCATAGAAGCAATACAGTTCAAAAACTTTGAGCCTGTAAAAAATAAAAAATCCACAACCACTTTTGGAGATTGGTCAAAACTGAGATCGACCATAAGAGAGTGATTACCAATGTTTGCCAAAATTAGATTCTTTGCCCACACTGCTTCATTGTATATGCACATAAACTTATAACCTTACATGTAATGCAAGCTTTATTAAATCCAGCATACATAGAAAATGGTATTTTTTACAATTTCCATGGGGTTACCTAGTTTTGGGTATTTCATATTTCTATGTAAGATGCCAATTAATGTGGAAGCAACACTCAAAGATTCTACTTTGCCATATGAATATGGCTCCTAAAATAATTGTAATAAGGAAACCAAGCACACTTTTATGGACACATCTTTCTTCACGACACGTGCTTTGTCATTTATTAGTGAGGGAATATGTTTTGGCGTAAAGTTCCATCAACAAATATACTTTAAATTACAAGACTCATTCACTTGCAAAATATTTTAATGCTAAGTACTTTTAGGTACTTAATGTGATACCTTACTTATAAAAATTAGGACATAATCCAGCTGCCCTATTAGTCTCGTTGGCAGCCAAATTATGTGGGAGGATGAAGACGTCAGCTTGACTATCAATAGCCTTATAACCAAATAGTATGAAAGTTTTTCTACAAGTGAAATGTCAAGGGTTTAACATCTTTTAACATTTGACCATTGATATCTGCCTAAACTTGATTATATTTCACAAATTTTATGATTTATGCTTTAATAATTAGAATGATGGGAAAGCAGAAGTTGATAAAAACGAGTGAGGGTGGAAAGAGTGTGATATTCTCCAATAATGCTTCCAATCATGGAGAGTGCAACTTGTGGGGGCATTACCTTTTCTCGAACCAGATAAAAAGGCTCATTACTAGACAAACACTCACCAATTATATTCCCTTCTTCAACAATACGTCACAATAAAATCCAAATATTTCTTTCATTTCAAACCTTGTCAGGAATATAATATATCTGCATATCACCCAGTAAATTAATAACAATAATACAGCTATATGTAACACAGATAGGATTTTAGTTATGATGCATTTACTAAATCCCTTTTTATTCTAAATTTCCCAATAGTTATTGAGAATATGTTGATCGTTCTTAATTTACATTATTACTTCAAAATGTTTACCAGAGGCATCCACTGAGCTTCCAAGTTCCAATTTAATAATTAATGAAACCCGATATCATATCATCCTATCTCTATGTTTTTTTGAGTATTTGGAACTGGTCCAATTTAAGAAAGATAAAGCCCAATTGAATGGGCCATCATTTGGGCTTCCTCTTAAATTGGGCCAGGTTCTATGCAATTCAATGAGCCCTAAAGAAGTAAAGAAGTTTATATTTAAACTGGATCAAACAATATCATATATATAACCTAATCATTGGTATTAATTGTAATAATCATCCCACTTTGGTGGGGTCTTGCATGTTCGTTTACATGTTTGAATTAATGGCCTGCAGATGGGGTCATCTACTTCCTTTCTATCTCATCTTCTTCAACTTTTCCATAATTCATGTCTATCCCTAACACTACAACGTTTCCCCATGTCTGTCATCATACCATTCTTGCTCCAAATGTTTCCTTCACATCATCGTAATCATCCGAACCAAATTTCAACTTTTTTTTTCTTACTTTGAGGCATTTCTACTTTTACCATAAAGATACACATATACTTTGCCATAAGTGTAAATTTAGTGTGTATCTTGATCAGCTTAATGTAAATGATTTTTGCGTTGTAGGATATAAACATGATATAAGTCTTGTCTCTCAAGGCTGAAAGATTTTATTTTGAAGGGTTAAGGGTCAAAAATACACATATGATTTTGTCAAAAGTTCATCCAGCACTAAATGTTTTTTTTTTTGGACAAAAAATACACATGAGTTTTTAAATTAGATCAAAAGTCACATTTACAGTTATATTTATAAAAAAAAGCGCTTGGTACTGGATGAATCTTTTTACAAAATCACATATGTATTTTTTACCCTAATTTAACTATAGATGTGTATTTTTGATCAAATTTGAAAGGTCATACGTATTTTTTGTCCCAAAAAAAAATTTGGTGCTAAATGAACTTTTGACAAAATCACATGTGTATTTTTTTACCCTTAACCCTATTTTGAATTAATCTCTTGCTTGTATTAGTTTTGTCTTAAAATTAGATAGATAGGCTTCTACTAAATCATGAGAAAAGTGGATTATGATTATGTTTAAAGATGTCCCACAGTCCCCTCTTTTACTTTTGTCGTAAAAAGATAAAAGAGTCAATTGCGCCGTCGCATCCGCAATATTAGCTAAAAATAATAATGTAATGGTCAAAATGAGAAACGTCTCCATGATGATCCTCCTCATGAATTAGTCCTTATCATTATACATGATAATAATAAATTAAAGTTGATCACGGCGAAAGATGTTATGATCCATTATTTGAATACTGGCTTAATGGATATTTCAGCTCTGTTCATGAAAATGTACACGATATGTATTATTCCATCTATAACTTTTGGTTGGAAAATGAATGGATAGAGTTTAAGGAATATATATAATATCATGTGTATGGCTGCAGAGAACAAATGAAAGAAGGGTCTTCTTTTTACAGGAATTTAGAACATAAACATGACAACTTGCTTGAGATGATTATGGTGCCGTTATGCCTCTCTGTTGTCTAAACTTTACTAATAGGTCAGTTTCTTTTTAGGTTTGGGTTCTTTGAGTTAGTTCGCAATAACTGATTGATCCTTTCATGCATACCTTATGTGATTGTGTGTATAAAGTTGTGAAGATTCTTCCACTTATAACAGAAATGCCTTTCGGGCCCAACTCTTCTTTTAACTAAACTAGCTAGAGTTTAGTTCACATAAGCTTTATGAAGCAACAAGACATATCCCTCTCCTTGGTTTAGTTAATTTGCAAGCTAGAGTATATGTTAGTTAACCCTTATAATCAGCTTGACAATTAAGCTTATGTGTAAGCTATCATTTATGTGTTAAACAGTCATACTTATATATTCCTGCAATCCTAAATACAGAATTTATTTCATAATTTTACCTGACCAAAATAAAATTATATCCTAAGGTTGGAACCAATATCAACTCCTTGTTAATGTCATATTAGGGACTGGATGTAGTATACTTTAAAGATTCTAACTGTGGTTTTTTAGATTTTCTGCTAAAGTAATTAACTAAGTTTCTAGCCATCAATATCATTTTAGAAACTCCTGAGTCTATACGTCGTATTAGTTCCTAGAATAATGAATATATATATATATATATATGTCATGATGCGACTTGAAGGCTCTCTTTTATACGTGCAATGGGACATCACCTCAATAACATTGAAAGGAGACCCTACCATTGACATCAAAACAAAATAATCATGCGATTAATTAATTAAAAGGCAAATATTGTAATAATAGCCCTCATTAATTAGTGGAGTCTTAATCGTCTTCTTAAATATTGTTTCACTAATTCGACGGTGACGAGCAAGAGAGAGCTCCACACGGAATAACTACCCAAATGATCTAATATTCACTTCGATCTGTTGCTTTATTTTGAGAAAAACCACATTATTAATTTCTCCCTCTTATCTTCCATTGCTTTTTCTGGGATTCTTGCTTATCCGTATAACACAAATCCTATTTTTCTCTGTCTGGCCTCTTACGTTAAATAAGAATATTGTGTTTATAATTTAAACTTAATTATTAGGAGAAAGTTAATTTCTTGTGCGTATTCATCATGACAAAAAGTATATGAAATCACGAAGGACAAATATTGCAATTGATGTTCATTATGTAAAACGATTCACTTAGGAAAAGACGTACACAAAATCAACTTTTAAACTTTACGTGCATGTGTGTGTGTGACCGACGTTTAATTAACTAAGTGTTAAGCTCACGTTCTTTTGATGGATTAATTTCTTCACGCCACTAGAAATTTCTCTTCATCAATTGGTTGATATGATCGATTCCTACTACCATGTATGTAGTATGAACTGAATTGTATCCTTTCTTTTTGCCTTCCAATTTTCTTTCGAAAAATAGTCAATTACGCCGTTGCCGTTGCATGCGTGATTAGTTAAATTATAAGTCAAGGTCAGTTAATTAATCCACCTACAAAATCACTGTGTCTTTCAAACCACCGATTTTGCGTGCTTTAATTATTATGTCATTGTTTCAAAACACTCCAACGCCGAACATTCTAGTTAATAACTTAATTTTTTTGTGTGTGTAAATAAGAAGAAAGTTATAATAACATAAAACTGCGATAAGAAATTTAGTTTTCGCATGTTCAAGTTGTTTGAATAAGATGGATGGATCATGGATGTGCAAAGAGTCACAATACTTTGGTATGAATCCAGCTATGCACAACATTGAAATCCTTTCCAAGAGGGGCTATCCACACCAATCAATCAATGAGTAAATTGAGTTAAGTGTGTGAAGACACACACACACACACACGTGTGTGTATCTCCAAAAGATGTGTCCTGCTGCTACCCATAATTATTCTTTATCTCACTTTTGGTCACCAAAGAGAACAGTACGTCCAGTCAATTGCGCCATTGCATCCGTGATTAGGTGAATATAAGTAATCGAATTTTAAACCAAATGCGTCACTTTGTGCTTTCATTATTGTACTTAATTTAGGTTGAATATGGAGAACATTAATTTGTTTACTAAATGTGTAGGTGATATAGTGCATAGATAATTATAGACAATAGTAAATTTTTTTTGCCAGATATAGGCATTATATAGTAATAATGATCAATGCTCTTTCTTTTTTTCAAAGAATCTTACTGCATTGTCCTTACAACTTTTGTACTTAAACATGAGTTTAATTTAATTCTTCTCCATCGATATCTTTTGTGAGCCTCATTGATAGATAGATATGATCTTATTGGATGATTATTTAAGGGGAAAAGGCCATTTTTTGTCCGGAAGTTTTCATCACTTTGGACCAATTTTGATCAGAAAGTTTTTTTAGGATCTATTTTAACTCGAAAGTTAACAAAACGTAACAATTTTGACCTGGGCTAACATATACGTCAACCAGCGTCTGCCACGTGGCATAACTGTCCATGTAGTCCAGGTCAAAATTGCTACATTTTGTTAACTTCCAGGTTAAAATAGGTCCTAAAAAAACTTCTATGTCAAAATTGGTCCAAAGTGAAAACTTTCGGGCCAAAAATGGCCTTTTTCCCATTATTTAAACATGCAGCCTAGATACACCAATTAATATACTCCCTTCGGTCCTAATTATAAGACCACTTTGACTTTTTTGACCTTTTCTTTCAGTAAAAAAAGTAGTTTCAGTCCCAAAAAAAATATTTTTTCCTCAAAACTAATTTATTCTACTTATAAACTAACCTATAATCTAATTTCATGTGACATATGTTATAATTTAGTTGTCTAATTTGCTTCCTTAACTTCCACAAAAAAAGTCAAAGTGGTCTTATATTTAGGACCGGAGGGAGTATAATTTAAGTTATATTTTTTCTTCAGGATTTTGCAATAATTATGTGGGGTCTCATCAAACCCTTCATCAATAATATATAAATTACAAACGTGATAGCCTTTTCATTAATATAATTACTAGTACTAATTACTCATACTGAGCAGCACTAAACAGCACTTGTGCATTTAGGACCCATCTTGTTCAATTACTTCATATACATAATCAGAGTTAATTATATTCTCACATTTATTTTGTCTGGTTTCTCTTTTCTAGCATGAATCTTCACATCCATGGATGTGACATGATAACTATATTGCATAAAATCGGGATGTCCCTACTCATAATCCTCATATTCCTACTAATGAGTTTTCTTTTAGCTGACAACTACCCCCCCCCCCCCCCACTTAAGGGTATTTTGATAGTACATTATTCATTTTCTTGATAGCATATAAAAAAAATTTCTTTCTCACGTAGTCTTAATTAACAGTACATCAAACACATTTATGATGTATAACTTCGTTATCCATTTTATCTTCCAGCCTCTTCATGAACCAAACATGCCCCTTTAACTAGTTGGAAGATTCTAGTATCTGTTCATCGCGCAATAAGCTTAGGGCGGTTGAATCTGATCTATTTTCATGTCTTCATGAACTAAACATATTACTTGTGGGAATACAATAAAAAAAAAAAAAAGAGGGGACTTATCTTGCAAGCCAATCCACATATGATAGTGGCTAGAAAACTCTTCAATGGATATGTGCTTTCCGACCATGGCAGAAAAGTCCTTAGTGGCCATATCCTGAATTTCTAATCTTAAGCAATCAATAAGGTCGTCTCTTTTAATATGTATGTGTGTGTAAAATAGAGAAAAATAATCACTTTTAATTTAAATTTGTGTTGTGAGGTCTATTGAAGAACCTAATGACACATATACACAATTCAAAATGCATTATCTAATTTTTTTTAAAAAAATTATTGAACTATGGATAACCATATGGATGCAATTTGATTATAAGAATACTGGGGGATGAAAGGATAATTAAGTGGAAATACAATCAACATTAAAATTTTGAGGAATCGGAGTGATGGGATAGGAATAGGAAAAAGAGAGCATTTAATATGAAGTGGTGGAAAATGGTGTGGAAGTGAGAGGAAAGCACTATGCACAAACAACATAAAAAATAAAAAAGTGTATAAATGTCAATACCAAAAGTGTCACGCTTCCTCACTCATCATGGGGGTGGCGGGCAATTGTACCGAACACTGTTTCTTTCACAATTTTTTTTATAATTTTTATTTTAAATTTTTAACTGAGCTAATAAATTTGAAAATTTTAAATTCATTTAAAAAACTAAAAATTACGTTATTTATAAATATAATTGGAATATAACAACTCAGTACTCCCTTTATTATCAAATTCCACTCCTCTTGCCTTGTCCTTATGTAGCTATAAATTACAAAGTTTATAATGTATTTTAAATAAGTAATATCACGATTCAATATTTTCGGTATATGAGATTAAGTGCTTTATTGTTAGAATAATTTTTTTTTTTTAAAAAAAAGCCAATGTACTCCTCTGGTTCTCATCATAAGATGTAGTCAACTTTTTTATCCATACCAATAAAACATGTTGGAATCGTTTATTATAGATAGGTTTAATAAGGTTTTCCATTTTTATTCTGACTCATTTATTATGCACAATTTCTCTCCTCTCCTTGTATTTACTAATATACAATGGCAGAAATGGAAAACATGCATTTATTACTTTGACTTTTGCATATTACCTTTTATATTTTGGACAAAAAAATCTGCCATATTATCTCTAATATTTAGGACCGGAGGGAGTTGTAACTTTAATTAGTCCACATTTGTTTTATGATAGCAATGTCATGGTTTTTATAATATTGCAAAATATTATCAATAAATAAAAGAGCACACCACAAAATATTATGAACAGAAGAGGATAGATTAACAAGATTATAAAAAATAAAGGGGAAGCGGTAAAAGAAACATAAGAAAATGAAAAATGGTTTGAGCAAGAAATTCATGTCCATCCATATGACTTTAATTGAGGAATTAGTGAACAATATGTGATCTACCCTTCTTTTACTAATGTAGATAAACTGCAAATTGTCCGCCTATCAAAAACTAACATAAATCTTATTTCACAAACCTATCAAAAACTTGCCGAAAGTATAGTAGTGCAAAAGCATTTTGGTGGTTCTAGTAGAATATATAAAAAAATTTATCCTTATTATGCTTTTTTGTATTTGTACAAAACCATAGTCCTCCATTCATGATTGAAAATGCAATGTCCTGATCTAACTGTTTAAGCTCTATAAATAAAACAACTACATATTGTAATTCGACTTAAACTCAGTGTGTGTATATATATGTATATATATCCATATTTAGTATATGCCAATGTGGGTTAGTCTTAGAGATATGAATATTATATATACCCTAAAAAGACCAAAATAATAAAAAAAAAGTGGAACTAGACAATTATATAGTACAAATATAATATCACATTAAAATAGGGAAAATAAAGTTGAGGCGTGCGTGTTGGTTGTTTGGTTAGGCTGTTGCCCATTCATTTGCTTCTAGGACTCTATACTTCCTCTTTTTCTTGTACCATAGAGACACTAGTGCAAGCATTTATACAGTCCACACACTCCATTTATTATGTATTTTTTTTATTTTACATATCGCATTAACGCATCTCTTCCCATATATCTTATCATTTGTTCCCCTTAAAAAATGCATGAATTAATGCATATGGGATATGGCTAAAAAATAATAATGTCTATGTATGGCAACTGCCCATGGTTCCACAATTCCACTTGAGGATCGGATATGCCTATCTGTCGTCTCAACCCACTTTTTATTCAATTAAAGAGTAACGATAATAGTCTCACTATATTCATATGTACAGCAACAACTTTTTAAACACCAAACAGATATCGTAAAAAAAAAAAAAAAATTTGTTCGTTGTATATACGAATAGACATATATTAGTGGGTTGGAATGTATTACAATGCGCATGTTATTATAATGAAGCAAACGAATGTGGAAATTAGGCTGATGATGCCCGATAATGAAATTATTTTGTAAGTGTTCCCATTTCAAAACACCCAGATTCCCCTTATCTAAAAGCAAGCTTCTTAAGCTAAGGAATTTAAGAAAACTAATGGTGAGGATGTAAATTTTTGATAGAGAACTTGAATGGTAAATTTATAAGAGTTTACTTTTATCATTAAATATTTTTTAAAAGCATATAATGAAACAATTAACATGAAGAAGACAACAATTTGGTCAAAATATATTTCAAGCCTAAATAACTAAAATTTAATCTATCCACATTCACAACCACAGTACTATTACAATTATTAACAGGGAAATTTATATAAAGTTAATATATATATTGTGGCGGTCAAAAAATGGCTAAAGTGAAATTAATGGTATTTTATAAAGTTTTTCAACGATTACAAGATGAGAAACTAAAACGGGTCACTTACAATCGAACAACGAGTGTCGGGGTAGTACAATGAATTACAAGACTTGAAATAACAAAACAAATACAGGGAAAACAGGACGTAAAACGAGATTGGTTATAGGGAAATATGAACTGGATTCCATAATGAAAATAAGAGCAATGAATCAATAAAACGAAAGCACTTGTGATTTTTCTGAGAGAAATTAGTATGCTTGGGAATCTTGCTGTGTCCTCTCCAATCTTTTCTTTTCTTCTTTTATCTGTTCCAGCTTCGTGTGGCCGTTCCTCGGATCGTGGGTTTGGGTATCCCGAAAATTCCTCCTTCATCTGACCGTTACCTCTCTTGGGGCTGAGTCCTCCGAATTATTTGCATCGGATGCAAGACGTGTGCTTGACCAGCGCTGCTAGCTTCCACGTGTTCCTCCGTCTTCGTGTGAATCTGTTCTTGAATTCGGGCCATACTTGTTGGCCTATCTGATTCAGTGCAGGTGGGATCCAAGATGGGAGCCTTGTAACTGAGCCCAAAGCGCGTGTGTTATTCCGTATTGAAGATACTGCTTCGTGGGCTTCCTTTTCCGACCCAATCTGATTGACATACCTCTTAGGACTGGGGGGACGATTTTATGGCCGTACATACATATATATATATATTTATGTGCGCGCATGTGAGGTCTCTTGTATATGTCAAATTTAAATGCTAATTTTAAAAATGTAAAAACAGAAAACCTAAGTAAATCAACCTATAAGTTTGAAAATTATTGTTGAAAACGACAATGAAGATGAATAGATGATGTACTCCCTCCGGTCCTAAATATAAGACCATTTTGACTTTTTTTTAAGTTAAGGAAGCAAATTAGATATCTAAATTATAACATATGTCACATGAAATTAGATTATAGGTTAATTTATAAGTAGAATAAATTAGTTTTGAGGAAAAAAGATTTTTTTGGGACTGGAACTACTTTTTTTTACTGGAAAAAAAGTCAAAAAAGTCAAAGTGGTCTTATATTTAGGACCTGAGGGAGTATATTTATTGTATTAAAAATGAATGATTCTATGATACTGACTTAATAACCAAGATTCAACCTTGCAATATATCCAAATCTTACATCTAGCTATCACCATTATATTAATTAGAGAGTCTCGTTCATGGTGTGTATGCTAAAAAATATACGACACTGCATTATATATAAAGCATAGATTTCCTAGAATTACCTAAACATTCATTGTACGATTTTAATTTCTGAATTTGAAAAATAGTAGAAAGGAAATCATTCGGAGGAGTGAAAAGCCAAAATAGGGGGGAAAAGGGAAAATGGCTGTGTGAGTTTGAATAGAATAAAAGGGACAAAAAAAAAAAAAAAAAAAAACTTGTGTGGTGAATGGTGATGTTAACTTGTTAAGCTCAGCCGCTGATTCAATGTGCAAGTTCAAGCACTAGCCGCAAAGCTCATGCCCCCACTCCACTTCTTTCCTTTCACATGCACGCCCCCTTCCACTCACACTCTATCCTTAATTGTTTTTTATTTTAAATTATCAATTAATAAGGGAAAAAGACAAATAAAACTCTCCAATTATCAAAAAGGCAATTTGATACATCGAATTTTAGAAAAGACATATCAGTATAATTGATTGAAGTGTCCAATGTAAAATTAAAAGTCCAAAAAATCCTTAAAGATCTTCATCTTCGTTACCAGAATGGTATAAGGGAATATTAAATTTTTCGTTACAAGAATTGTATAAGAGAATATCAAATTTTTCCTCTTCGTTACCAGAATAGTATAAGGGAATACTAATGTGGTTAGAGTATGTTGGTAATCTTTAGCCGAAGTTGATATTCCTTTATAAGAATTTGGTATTCCTTTATACAATTTTGATAACGAAGAGGAAGATCTTTGAGGATTTTTTGGACTTTTCCTTTTAATTTTGCACTGGAGATTTAGTCAATTGTACCGATCCATCATTTCTAAAATTCGATATATCAAATTGTCCTTTTGATAATTGGATAGCCTCTATTTGTCTTTTTCCCAATTAATTGATGCTTCCTATAAAATATAAAATCAAATTGACTTTTTTTTCGAGAGTTAATAATGTAAAATAAATTATTTCAAAATATTTATATTTATATTTACCATTTTTCTCTAAACTAACTTCTCTTACTCATAAACTAATATATAATCTAATTATATGTAATATATGTTCAAACTAATTAGTCTATTTAAATCCTTTTATCTCCACAAAAAAAATTGTTTGATTTTATATTTAAAACCAAGGGAAAATTGCCCACCTCAATATAAAATACCCTTCTTGGCATTTTTGATAAAGAGTACATCCCTCTTTAAAAAACTGTGTTTTTAGGATTCGAATTTATGTTCCTATAAATAAAATATCTTTACCTTTTGTAATAAGTGTGCTTTTCAGATTTCAGATTCAAATCTATATTTTTTTCTTAAGAAGCGTAATAGCTTACAACCTTAACCAATAATTGGTCCGTGTTGTAGATAATTTCTACTATAAATTTACTCTCATGTATTAAAGAAGAAAATTTAACAAAGATTGGTCTGTTTAGTAAAAGAATTAGCATTTAATCTATAAATACCCATAAACATTTTTCAGTCTAAAAATTTGTCTTAGAGAGTGATAACTTTTAGGAATTCATGTAATTTCAACACATTTTACTTGACCTTTTATTCACTCATGGATAAATTTTGAATAGTCAAGATAGAAAATGCTCATTTGATTTTTGGTTGCACATCATTATTTATTTGTGTGGATTTTGATCATTTTTCTAGTTAGTTTCTTATGTTATTTTATGTAACTCTTGTAGGAATATTTTGATACAATAACCAAGTGATTATAGCCCCTCCACCAAGCTGACAAGAGAACAAAGCTAAGAGGAAGCCAGAGCAGTCTAAGGAACAAAAGGACCAGAGAAGACTTGACTTCGCCGTGGCCTCGCCACAGTGAAGCCACGGCCAATAATATTTAGCTCTCCCCCATTTTTGCTTGCTCGTCGTCAGCTCGCTGCGGCGAAAGCCACGGCGAGCAGCACTTATTTCGGGGATTTTTACACGGCGAAACTCACGGCGAACTGCGTATTTTGCTGCGCGTTTTGACAGAAAATGCGGACTGAAATGAAATAAATGCTAGGGTTTCGATCTCATTCGTCATTCTTCGACTTCTAGGGCATTTTGGGAGTGTTTTGCTCTGCTAGGGCTTGGAGCTTGGTGGGAATTGAGCTTGGGCTTGGAGCTTTGAAGAGATTTGGGCTTCTCCTCTTAGTTTATCTTCTCTATCTTCATTCTCTACTCTTGTTCTATTTTGTAATGATGTATATATATGCTCTTATGGAATTGTTGTTTTGAGCGGATAAATACTTTGATTCTAAGATTATTTTGAACCCTTATATGGATTAACTCTTGATTCCTCCTCTTATTTTGTGATTAATGAGATGTATGTGTTTATTTTACTCTTCTCTTAACGCTTCTAAGTGATTGATCACCATTTAGATGTTGGGTTCACTTGATTGATGCTTGAGAGGGCTAGATTGAGTGTAGAACTTGCGTAAAATAGTGTAAGAACTTGAAGTTTGCATGATGAATGGATGGTTTTGTTGGTAAGATAGAGATATACTTGTTAACCTTGCATAGTCACATTAAGATTGGAGCTTGAAAATTGGGTTTTATTAATTGTAACAAGAGATTGTGCGATTAATGAGATCAAACACTTGTTCTTGGCTTGAGAGAGCTTTTACAAGTACTTTGTGAATCCTTGGTTAGCACATGGTTTCATTGAGAACATCTTTAAGAGGAGGTTAATTGAGTTTTATGAAGTACAAGGGGGATACATAATCTTAGGACCTATTTTATACTTGAAGTTGAAGAATCACTTGTTTATAATTTTGTTTTCATTTATCACATGTTTATTTTCATAATTAATCTTCAATCTTAATATTTGAATCACTCAAATTGGGCGAGAGTGTGACAATCATTGTTTGACCGGGTTTCGGAACCAAATCCTCGTGAGAACGATACTCTACTTATCACTTTATTACTTAGCGAAACCCGTACACTTACGGTGCAAACAGAGAGCTCCGGACCAATTCACCTAAACTTTGATGGATAAAAAAAAAAAGGGGAGCACAAAGGGCATGGCCATGGGATCAATGCCGTTATGCTTGGTGAGCAAAGAAAACACAAATTGTTGGTATTAATATAATTATCTCAATGAAAAAGGCCATAATAGTAAATTCCCCCTCAAATTCTTGCCTACTTAAACCCATAAATCCTTCGTACAAACACCCAATAACAGAAAAAAGAAAGCCTGCAGCAGCATAACCACCATGAAATCCCATGGCCTCGTTCTCCTCTTCCTCTTCTCCCTCACATTCTCCGCCGTCTCCGGCGACCCCTCCGCCGGAGATTCTCCGTTAAACCCCACCGATTTCATCCGTACAAGCTGCAACACAACTCTCTACCCAGAAATCTGCTTCTCCTCCCTCTCTCGCTACGCCAATGCCGTCCAGCAAAATCCAGGCCACCTCGCTCGCCTAGCCATCTCCCTCACTCTCTCCAAGGCCCACACCATGGCCTCCTACATCTCCAACCTCACGCGCGACGCCGATTACGAGGCCAACTCACGCGCCGCCTCCGCCCTCCACGACTGCTTCACCAACGTCGCCGACGCCGCCGACGAAATCCACGGCTCTCTCAAGCAGATTCGCCAGATCGCCGCCGCTTCCGGCGGCTCCGGCGAGGAGTCGTTTAGGTTTCAGATGAGTAATGTTCAGACGTGGATGAGCGCCGCTTTGACGGACGAGGAGACTTGTACGGACGGTTTCGAAGATGTGCCGACGGATAGTCCGGTGAAGGCGGATGTGTGTGATAAGGTCACGGATTTGAAGAAATTCACCAGTAATGCTTTGGCTCTTGTGAATAATTATGCCAACACGGGAACGCCTTGAAAAATGAAAACGATGATGCGGTTTTTGTCAGATTTGGATTTTTCCTACTGTCAGTGGTGGTTAGAGTATAGGTTTCTGTTTAAAGTCAAACTTAGTCTCTGATCTGTTTGTGAAATGTTAAATGTGAATTGTGAACCATCTCCTTGTATGTATATTTTGGTCTTTCTTTCTTTCCTTCTGTAGTTTTTTTTTTTTTTTTTGGAGTGTGCTTTTTGTGTTTGTTAGCCTTTTGGTAGAATCTGATGTAAAAAAAACAAAAAAAGATGTGGAATACAGAGATTAGCTGAAACTGATTAGAAATAGAGAAATGGAACTGTTTGTTTTGATGATGCATGATTCCCTCTCATTTGGTTAGATTATTTTTCCTGCCTTTTTATTAAAAACAGAAGAAAAATACATTCTGAATTATTAAATATATGTACAATTCGTAATTGTTAGTTAACTAATAATTTAAGATCTCTTCAAAATGAAATTTTGGTTCACTTTTGGTTAGGGGTTTGAATTGATTTTGAGGAGAATATATTTACTTTCATCGTGATGAAAAAAGTGGGATGGTGCGCGGTTGGTAAATATAATGGAAACTTTGGCATGCGTACTTCACTCATTTGACGAAACATTGAGCTTTTTCGCCTTTCTATCATAACGCATCAACCACTATTACTATATGCCATTTTTCAATAAAACAGAACGCTTTTTTTTTTTTTTTTTTCCCTTCCTTCTTTTGATCCACAAAGCTCAAGTTGAGGGGTGCATTTTTTTTGGTTTGAAGAATACATATTCAAACTCCAAGAAGCACACTTATATATATTATCCCTTTCTAAACGCATATGGGAAATCCATTTTATACTGCTATCAATTTTGCTTGATATATCTTTGGAGTTGTAACTGTTTCAGTGGCCTTGTATTAATGGGAATTATGGTTGATTACATACAGTTAATTTTGTCAACTATATATAATGGAGCCCATATGAAATAATATCAAATAATAAGTATTGCCGGAAATATTTGATTTTCTTGTCCACCTGGATGATGATTAAAAGCCATGATATGATTTAGTACGCAAAAGAGATTATGATAAGTGATCGAGATGGTCCACAAAAATCCCTATCGATGAGATTATATTCCACTGTTAAAGATAGAAACTGCATGGACAAAGAGATATATGTTTGATTATGTTCACATGCATGAATAACCCTTCAATTATGAGGTTCATTTATACAGCCTTTTAATTAGTTTGGATTGTTAGTTTGTTATAGTGGGTGTGTGTGTGTGCGTTATTATACGCCCAAAACAAAACATGGATGGGATATGATCGAAAGAGACTTGTGACCACCTTTGACGGCCTTTTTAATTAACGTTACATAGGACGTGAAAGTGGAGAAGGCTAATCAACATATAAAGAGAGAATCTAATTTATTGACTCTAATCATCCATCGCCACATAACACGTCCAACACCAACTTTTTTCACATATTTAGCCTCCTTATTGAAAAATTATGTGCCAACCAGCACTGATTTAATTCATTTATATGCATTCATCCCAGCTTGCTATCATAGAGAAAAATTTGGTTTTATATAGGGTTAAGGGAAAAAAAATATACATGTGTTTTTGTCAAAAGTTCATCCAGCACCAGATGTTATTTTTTAGATTAAAAATACACATGACCTTTCAAATTGAATAAAAAATACACAGCTACAGTTAAATTAGGGTAAAAAATACACATGTGATTTTGTAAAAAGATTCATCCAGCAACAAGCGCTATTTTTCCGGAATATAACTGTAAATGTGATTTTTGATCTAATTTGAAAAATCATGTGTATTTTTTGTCCCAAAAAAACATTTGGTGCTTGATGAACTTTTGACAAAATCATATATGTATTTTTGACCCTTAACCCTTATATATATATATAATTAGGGTTGTTCAAGTAGCGGGACGAAACCGGGACACCCTTTGTCCGAGTCCTGGTACCATAAGAAGGATGGGACGCCATTTGTGTCCCGGTCCCAATACCAGTATTGAAGGGGTCCTGGACCCATCGGGACGGGGCCGACATATGGACCAAGATCGAGACGTCCCGATTCTCTTTGACATATAATCTGCCTTATCTAGAAAAAAAAACGAAGCACCTATGTATGTTTATACTTTACTTACTAATAATATAATATAATTAATTTTTTAATATCACACATATATATATATTTATGTATAAAAAAAATTAATCATTCAACAACCGTTCAGTCCAACAAATCCTTTTTAACTACTTATAAAGTCTCCAAAATATTATAACGAAACAAGACAACAACCATAAGTTTATAATGAAAATCAACATCATTATTCGGAAAAAAAAGAAACTCAAAACAATAGCCAACAATTCAGTCATTCCTTACTTCTCCGATCCTTCCTCTTCGTTAAGGATTGTGGAATGATGGAAAAGAAAAAAGAGGTGTGCCTCTTAAAAGGTTAAACCCTAAACCTTAAATGATTGAATCAATCAATCATCAATATAATTAAATGATTTTGTGAAGAAAGAGAAAAAAATAATATTTGGGTAGGGAATTGATTAATTAATTGAAAAAAATAAAGGAATAAATGCATGTTGAATTAGGAAAAAAATTAAATACGTAACTATACTTATAGTACTAGGACGGGACCGGAAATCCCGGAGATGTGACCATATCCTGGTACTGTCCGGTTTCAATTTGGTCTTGGTATCGTTGATCTCAGTACCGTATCCCATTGGTCCGGGAAAATTCCGATCCCAATAGATCCAGGATAGGATTGAGACAAGAACTTTTTGAACAGCCCTATATATAATGTTACAGTTGAAGTAAACCAATGAACATGACCATCGATATCATTGCTTAAAATAAAATTAATCGCCTAATTAATTAAATTACAAAATATGTATTGTTCTAATCAACAGTGACACTGCATGCACTTGTACAAATCATTTTACCTGAGATACAAATTAATCGTCGTGCATCTAAGTTGATGTTTGACCAAAATTTATTATCGATTATTATGGTAAAAAACTATGCAATTCAGTACATATATCTTTTTAAAAAATATAAGTAAGTGAAATCAAGTAATCAACCCACATACATAAATTTTAATTTTGAATAAGTTTTTTTGTGCTAGAAATTGTACGAATAAGTACTTTACTGTGCATCATATACCTCTCTTTATATATTTTTTTAATTGAAGGCAATATATTTAATCATAAAAATGCTGTCCGTTCTTTTTCCCCTTGGGCCTTGGTTTATATACATTTTTTTAATTTTTAATTTGGAGAGAGTAACAAATGACAAGTGCCTAAATTTAAAAAAAGAATATGCTCACACTTTGGGGGGCACATGGTGGTGAGAGCCTTTTGTTAAACTAATTAAATTTGGGGTTATGTTATGATTTGACGACCATGATATAGAGTTAGGTATCGGTTCGTATTTATAGTATATACATTTATATGAATCCATCGACAAACACACACACACACGCACAGCGTGGATTTTTGGCTCCATTCTATGGCCTTTTGTATTCTTGTGATCTAACAGTATTTTTAACACGGTAGCTGTCAGAATATATTAGTTTTATTTAATAATTCTTTCTTAATAACAGTGAGTTTTCTTAATAATTCTATTTAAACAATATTGGTGCCTAAAATAATTAAGCGAAATAAATATTAAACTGCTAGTGGCAGTATTTTACCGAGGAGTGAGGAGGGTTAGTGGTTAGTCATACGGCTTAGTAATTTTAGTTCATGAAACACACATATGTGTATGTATGTAAATATATTATTAACAAAGATTTTAAGAAAATTATATTATATTGCGCAGCCTGGATTGAATATAATTGTATAAATAAAGATGAGTCGTAGGTGCTTTGACACAAACACATACACACAAAGTTGTTCACTTCAAGCAGGCATTGCACATCATTTAAATTCAAGTACGTCCCTCTTTTTTTATTTTTGTTTTTATACTTTTATTAGGTTTGGTTATTATGACATGTAGGGAGGGAAATTAAGAGGGCTAGATATTAGAACACAAGTCACCGAGCGTACAGTGCCGTAAAATTAATTAATTAAGCATAATTAAGACAATTGAAACTGGTGATCAAGAAAGGTTACTCGTGAATGATTTTTTATTTTATGAAAGCTAAATGCTGATGTAAACTATACCACCAAGTTTACCATGTAAGAATAATTTATTTGACCAACGTGTATTATATGTAGGGAAAAAGACCCTAAAATACCCTTGAATATTAGAAAGGACAAATCAATTCCTTAACATTTCAAAATCCCATATCAGACCATGGGGATTAATTTGGGATTTCCATATGTTTTTAAAATACCAATTTGCCCCTAAAAGAAAGAAAAGGCAAGGGTTGAAGAGCACTTCTCACCGCTTCTTCTTTTCTGCTTCAGAGTTCAAATCATCATTTCTCACAGTCATTCCTCTTTGATCGCTGTCGACCGTCACCGGTCTACGTCTTCCATTTCAAAATCCATCTCTTCTTCGTTTACATCATCACTGTAATTTACACTGTTGGATTTGAACAAGAGGAGAATCTTACCTTCCTCATATTTCAATTCTCTCTCCTCCCTTAGGTGTGGGTTGATTTTCTCAGACAAGGTTCTACTGTTCCACAATTCACCTCTTTTTTATTGCAGAGAACCGGTACCGGAGGGAAATCTTCATTTCCTTCTCGCAACTACTTGATGCTGGTGAGTGCCCTGTTGTTTTGATTCTGTCTTTGCCGTTATGATGTTGCGTGTGTTTTGAGGAAAGATTGAGAGAAATGAATGGAGATGAAATTGTTGGCCTTTTTGATTGTTTGTCATCTGCTGGCTTGATTTTGTGGGGAATGGTTGTATCCCCCCTCCCCCCCCCCCAAAAAAATTTTTTTTTGTTGTTTTTAATCTATTCCTTGGGGTATTATGATAAATGATTTCAAAATAATAGCTTTGAAATGAAATGTTATTCCTTATGCTTTCATGCCTGCCGCGATTTGCTGCTGTTGGTTGTGGATCACAAAGGGAAGCATGATAGGAGCATTTTCACCGACTAATCAGCTAGATAATTTTGATTCAGATGCACTTTAAGTGTAATCTGAAAGACATGTAAGCTTGGAAAATGAATTTTGAAGGTAGTGATTGAAGCATATGTTGGCTTGTTAACATGTGAATCTCCTTAGGCAAGGGATTAATGAGTAACGTTTTGATGCTTGAAATTAGTGCCCTTTTAAGCTTTGCACATTGCTTGGAAAACAAATTTAGGCTTATTTGACTGTTACTTCCCTTCGGGCATTTTCTTACTGAACTGAATGACGGTTTACTAAAGGTCCGGTTTAATGTTTCAAATGAGTATTTAGAGCTTCCCCTCCCTATAAAAACTCAAGGATCTGGACATAAGTAAATCCTTTAAAGGTGTTCTGTGTTTTATTTTCTACCAATAAGAGACATGGGGATTGCATTTGTGACCGCTCTGATCTTTTGCCTTGCCATTGGCTATGTAATTATTTATCACAGGTACTTGTGTACTGACTCAGTAGAAGGTTGATTCATTGACAGTATGGTGGGTGATGTTACTTTTCCTTATGTTTTAGCTCTTTACTTTTTTTACTCGTTTGAACTTTGATTGGTATAATCTCACAATGATTGTGCACTCCCCCTCCTCTCCTCCTTGTGAAATTATGAAAATAAAACTACCTTCTTGGAGCTTTCAAGCCAGAATGTAACATCTTAATCACATTCAATGATGGGAGAAGTCGAAAGCAGGTTAGGCACTCTTTAAATTGCTCACGGTGGTACCTTCATTTATTTTATTAGAATCATCAAAACTTCATTATACAATGTCATATCTTATAATTATTTGAATAGTGTAACGGAACTTCCCATCTCTTCATTCTAGTGGCTTATTTGCTTCTTGAGAGGTTGGTTAATCTTTGTATTTACACATTTATATGATTTTTCTTTGTTATTTCGTGCCTGGTTTTGTTTAAAGGTTCCATTTAAAAAAGAGAATGGCCAAACAGTCACTGCCCCACTTTTCCAAAGTCAAAAAAACATTGTTGGGAAGGTTTTTTGTCCCTTCATACCCAAAATCTCTCACTGTAATGGGAGAGTCATCTATTTTGCTCATCAATGTACGCTTATGGAGGAGAATACATGGACTCATTGGGGCTTTCTTCAAGTCTCACCAGCTTAAAACTCATATCACAAGAGATATGCAAGAGTATGTCCAAGAATATGTATATTTGAGTTTCAAGATGATATGTATATTTATATATATATATGGCGGGCTAGCTAGAAAGTGGAAATTACAGTTGGCATTATGAAGATCATGATCATTTTTCCATGAATTATAATGAGATTCTCAATCATGATGCCTCGTTACTTACTTTTCTTATTTTAAGATCCCAACAAGTACTTTCTCTTTTCTGTGTCTACTGCAGATTGCTTTTCAAGTACTATTAAAGGCATTGATTAGCTTGGATCCTGGCCAAGAAATGCAATTTCTCATGAAACATTTGCAAGAATTCATCTCAGGCCTCATGTCTTTACCCATAAATCAGAGCACTGCAAAAAGGAAGAGTGGAATTTGTAAAAATGCAAAAGAATGAAAGATGTAGTGGATGTGCTATTGAATGGTGCTAGTGAGCAATTAACAGATAACTTAATAGCAGATAATATGACTGATATGATTGTAGATCAATTGCACCGAATGTTACTCTAGGACTTATAGTTGTAATTAATGTGAAATTAGCATGTTTTGAGACAATTTGACAAGTTGTAAGCATTCCACTTTTTGTATGTTGAACAAAGTTGCCTTTTGGTATATTGTATGGAATGTTGAACAAAGTTCCCTTTTGGTATATTGTATGAAATGTTGTTAATTCATGATTTGGTTTTATTTGTGATATACTTACAAGTCCCTTTGTATATAATTACGAGAATAATTGACCACTTACCAGTAATTATACAAAAGTAAACAATATACTTTTCACAAGTTTCCAATAGGTATTAACAACTTTATCATAAAGATTCTCAATGTTAGCATAGGGATTAACAACTTACACTTTTGCTTTTGGTAACGTGAATATGGTTTAATATTGCTACTTTAGCGTGTTATTAAAAATGAAGTTTAATTTTACTTGGACATTCACAACAGCAAACATCAAAGTTGTTAATCGCTACACAAATATTGTTAATATGTATGATAAAGTTGTTAATGTCTATGAATAAGTTGTTAACGCTGACAAGAAAAGCAAATGCGAAAGTTGTTAATCACTACACAAATATCGTTAATATGTATGATAAAGTTGTTAATGTCTATGAATAAGTTGTTAATGCTGACAAGAAAAGCACATGTGAAAGTTGTTAATCGCTACTCCAACCTTGCTAATATCTAAAAAGTTGTTAATGCCTATGAAGAAATTGTTAACACTTGTAATATGTTAATCGCTATTTAGACCTTATAAATTATAACTACAAAATAGCTATTCAGACTTTGTTAATTCCTATGATAAAGTTGTTAATGCTTAAGAAGAAGTTGTTAATGTGAAATAAGAAATTGTTACCGCTTGTAAGTTGTTAATCACAATTGAGACCTTGTTAATTCATATAATAAAGTTGTTAACACTTACGAAGAAGTTGTTAACGCTTGGAGCAAATATGTCATTCAAAATTGTAAGTTGTTAATCGCCACTCAGACCTTGTTAATTCCTATGATAAAGTTGTTAATTCTAACAAAAAAATTGTTAAAAGTTATTTGTTTTTTCAATAAATATATTCAAAGAGAGACCTGTGAATGGACCACCAAGAAAAATAGAAAAAAGAGAACTTTCTGCCATACTCCATCCAATACAAATTCAACCTTTCATACAACGTACTATAAAGGAAATTTGTCCAATGCTCCATAAAACTTACAAAAAGTGGAACGTTTACAACTTGTCAAATTGTCTCAAAACATATTAATTTTACTATAACTACAAATATAAGTTCTAGAGTAACATTGAGTGCAGCTCATCTACAATCAGGCTTGTCTAAATCGCTTTGTAGTTATTGGTTATTCAAGAAGACCCAATGCTTCAGCCTTTGCAACATTCCTATGATAATTAACTAGCCTCCTCATTTTTAGCTAATAAGGATTGTGCTTTGTTCATACCATGCTCCTTATACCATTGCTTTCTATACAAGCTTAGCCCAGTTATGTGGGGGTTTGGACTGATATCTTCATCGGTAGTAGTACTATTTTTTCCTTCAACCTACACTTTCTTTGAACAATTCCCTTTCTTGCAACCCATACTTCAACCAATGAACAATGGTAGATCCTAAAATGAAAATATCAAATCACAACTAACGAGTTTAACTCGAATCCATAAAACCAAAATAAACAATTAACCACTATAACTTGGTTGCTTATCTTTAAAGCATCACTTAAGCACTTGTAGCAAGAAGGATAGTTTCTTGTTTTTAACCAAAAGTATGGTATTAATACTTCACACCAGAATAGTATTCATACATTAAAAACCATTCTAAGAGCAAATTTACTTAATGGAGTTGAAATTTATAATCAAATTGTCCAAATAGCTCATCATATTTCTTTGGCAAAACTGGCTTTGAAGAATCTTTTGCTCACAAATCTGGATCTTTTTCCTGCTTGCTTTGATCAGCTGCCGTGTTCTGCATCTCATTCTGTTAGCCATATGATTGACTAGGTGAAGATTATAAAGCTATAAAGTATTATCCCAATTCAAATGCCAATGCATGGGTATTTTTCTATTATACTCTATTATTGGGCACAACTAAAATAATTCATCGAGAAAAAGTCAGAGAGCACTTAAGGATGTGTAATGTGTACAAGTGACTCCATAGAAACATTAGCAATCGAGGAGACAATAACTAATTGTCCAATCTCTCCTCTCTCTAGGATGTGCAGTCCAAATCTGCTTCACCCAATTGTATGCTTCTACTAACTAGTCAAGGCCTATTTGCCTAATTGAAGAAATGAAGATAAAACAAAAACAAATTATAATTTAAGAAATATTTTCAGTTAGACAAAAATGCATTTGAAAAATGTACTTACAGTTGTTCTGTGAAATGAGACTTTACAAGTTGCACCCAAAATGAAGCACTGCAACTATACTTGCTGCCTAATTTTTAATCCTCATCTAAGTAATTTTTAATCGTTCTATGAAATGAGACTTTATAATTTTTCTACATAGCCTCAGGCAATAGCCAACCTCTTCTTCATGCTTCTGGTGATTTAACTCAATCTTCATGATTCTGGTAAATTAACTCAATTAAGTAAACAACCTCATAGTGTCACACTGTAAGATTAAAGAATTAAAATATAGTGAGAGAAATAGAGAAATAACTTTGAATGCTCATAAGATCTATAAACCAATCAGTAAACAGACTTTTATTCTCTGAAACTTCACAGAAGATATGTTGATATTTAGGCTTTAAAATTTCAAGAAATGACGTATATTATAGAAGGTGCTTTCATTGTCGCCTGTGATGCGTTGAGTCGAACGGGATCGATGAATGGTGTTTAATGGTGAGACTGGGATGAAGAATCAGATGGAAGAATCGTCGGCGGTGGGTCTCGCTGCAGCAACAAGGTCAAGTTCTAGCGGCGTCGAGATGGCGGCGGCGGAGGATTGGTCGTTTCCATGAACTCCGGCAGCTAGGTTGGCCGGTGAACAGTAGCAAATTCAGGCCGAAGGGTTGAAGAAAAATTTGAGGGGAAAAGGAAATGTTTGTGACATCAAATAGGTTGTTTGCAACCACAACCATTTTCCTTACCTTTTGGGGCCATAAATGTCTTTTACAAACATTTCAAAATCCCATATTCATCCCTAGGTCTGATTTGAGATTTCTAAATGTTAAGGGACTGAATTGTCCTTTGTAATATTCAGAGGTATTTTAGTGTCTTTTTCCCTTATATGTACTCCTTTACTTTTTTTTTTTAAGAATGAGCAAAAGAGATTCTGGCAAGGAAAAAAAGTGTGTGAGAGAGGCCCCACCTTGTGGGAGGGGGAATCCGTTTTTCGCTGGAACCAATTTCATTATTCGTTAGAAAGATGAGTAGAGGGCGATCCTCTACTTTGGATCGTCCATATTTGAATCTCAACGGTCTAAATTTAATAATTTTAAATTTGTGATTTTTAAATGAATAATATTTTTTTTGACAAAATGATAGTTAAGAGAATATCTTAATTTTAGATTTTGAAGCCAGAAAAATAATTGTTTTATTAAAATCAAAAAATTAAATCTGGACCATCTAGATAAGATCTGGACGGTCCATAATAGAGGAGCGACATCTACTCATATTTCCAACGAACACCGAAACTAATTCTATTTGGGCTAAGCATTCTTGCTGGATAATGAATTAAGTAAAACTAGATGATTTATATTTGATTTTTTTTAAATGATGTTTTATAAAATAAAACAATATTTCTTTTAAAATAATGATAGTTAATATCACTATTACAAAACAGGCTTTTCATGTCACCAATTAACGTCACATATTTATAAAAGTGATATGAAAAAAAACGCGGTGGCATTTTCGTAATTAAGTTGGAGATGGAGGGAGATACAACGTCACACATAATTTAAAGTGTGACGTTGAAAGTTTTAACGTCACACTTTAGATATGTGTGACGTTGTATGTTACAAAACGAAAAAAAAAAATTGCTGTGACTTTCCAATTTTCCACGTCACTTGAATTTATGTCACACCAAAAAGTGACGTGAAAAGTCCAAAATTTGTGACGTGAAAACCCTGTTTTGTAGTAGTGTATGTTATTTTTATTTTATATTCTATGCTTATTTAAAAAAACTTTTATAAAATTAAATATAAATTATCCATATCTGATATAAATGATCGAAACGGCGGGTCTGACTACTCTTCTTACTCATTTTTTGTTGAGTAAGAAAACTGATTCCATAGGAACCATGGGACATACTCCTCCCGTTCCTAATTATAAGATCACTTTGACTTTATTTTGAAAAAATTAAGGATGCAAAATTAATCACTTTAAATTGTCTATAGTTATCTTTTTTCCTCAAAACTAATTTATTCTACTTATAAACTAACATATAATCTAATTATATGTCACATTTGTTATAATTTAGTTGTCTAATTTGCTTCCTTAAATGCGTGATATATATATACATATATGGATTCACATGTGTGAGTTAGTGTATGTGAGCATGTGTATATGTTTGTATAATGTAATTAAAAGGGGCTGGGAAAATGGAAGAGTGGGAATTGGGGAAGAGACGCAAATATAGAAGAAAGCAAAAGAGAGGGGGGAGGGGGGGTTGTTTCGTGTGGGAACAAGATTACAAGAGGCATCACATGCATGAGTATAATAAGTATGGAAGCATCTAGATGATGCCAAAGCCAAAACATGTGAGTGATCAAAGCAAACCCGTGATATGAAAATGACCCCTCCCTATATTACTCTAATCATGTCAGCCTTTGGGTTCCTATATATGCGGCTGTCCGCACTCGATGGACTCAAACAATTTGACACACAAAATTAAAAACAAAATCTTTGATTAATTAGCATTATTATTGGCCTCATAACATCATCTAACTTTTATTTGTTACTGTATCCCGCCTTAAACAATTAGTTGGGAGTTTATCTTCACACCATCTGTACCTGATTCCTTAAATCGCAACTATTTTTTTTTGCATTTTTCCTGCAAAACTTATTGGTTGTTGCGTAAACTAATGAATCTTGTTGTCCTCTCATATAAGTTATTGATGCTTGGCCACAAACAAAATATAGCCGTTGCTCTTCGATTTAGGGCCTGTTTGGGTAACCAAAACTTAGGTTCTAGAGAATAGCTTCTGAAAAAAAAGCTGATTTTGAAAAAGCTGAAAAAATAGCTTTTGATAAATGAGAGTGTTTGGATGGTTGTTGTGAGAATAACTTTTTTTATGTGTAAATTACTAAAAAGGATATAAGTTTAATGTGTTGGGAAAGAGAGAGAATAAGGGCATTTTAGGTATTTCAATATGACATGTGTAATGATGGTGTTTTCTGTCTCGTAATTCGCGTAAAAGCTGAAAAAAGTAGTTGCCTGTTTGGATTAACTTTTAGAGAATAGCTTTTGGGAAAAAAGCTGATGTTTAGAAAAAGTAGCTTTTGTAAAAATGAGAGTGTTTGGATGGTTGTTGTGAGAATAGCTTTTTCTGTGTAAATTACTAAAAAGGACATAAGTTTAATGTGTTGGGAAAGAGAGAGAATAAGGGCATTTTAGGTATTTCAATATGACATGTGTAATGATGGCTTTTTTTTTACCTCGTACTTTGTGCAGAAGGAGAAAATTGTAGCTTATTCAAAACCTAGGTTTGGGTGGCCAAAACCTAGGTTTCCAATCCAAAATAGCTTTTCACATTTTTTCAAGTGTTTGGGTTACCTTTTTTAAAACCTAGGTTTTGAGTTCAAACTTAGGTTTATCAGAAAAAAGTGTTTGGCTACCATTTCAAACCTAGGTTTTAAAACCTAGGTTTGGTAACAAAACCTAGGTTTTGTTCATTATCCAAACAAGCCCTTAATCATGACTAAGTCATGCTGCTGTTGCTATGTGTTACTGGTGAGAATAGTTCATGCCCTTATCAATTATCAGGCCTACCAGGCCAAAGCCTACTTACTAAACTTATTGTGTAAATAGGTCAATAAATTACTTCATGAAATCTTGGCCTTCAAACCTTCAGACCTGGCCTGTTTAATATTAATAAGTATTATATAAATAATCATATTTTATATATTATACATACATTATAATTTTTTAGACATTTGAATTTTATATCCTTTTTAATATAATTATTTATAATATATCTCTTTTATACAACCTTTTATAATAATATGTTATTAAATCAAATTTATTTTCATTATATATAGACTTTAAATGGTCTCAATATATATAAAGCCTACAATTTGTAAATATATAGATTTTAAGGCTTGCCAAAAGCCTACATCTATGTAGACTATAGTAGATTTAAAGCAAACTTTTGGCCTACAATATGAAACATTTTTAAAGGCCTACTTATAACACTTCAGGCTTTCATATGCCTTTCAAAGATTCAAGCCAGCGTCTGAAAGAAAAAGCTTGCATTCAAGCTCAAGTGTAAGCTCAAAATTCATTCATTCATTATAGGCTCAGGTTATTCGGCAAAAGCCTAATATGACATGAACTATTCCCATCCCAATATATGTATGTGATATGAGACACTACTTTCTGAAATCTTTGAAACTGCGTCGACCCAACTAAACACGTCCACGATCACACGAAAGAAATCATGGAACTTGTTTCCATTATTTTATTCAATGATTGAGAAGCTCTCTGCCGCAATTAAAAAAATTGATAGAGTGGACAAAAAAAAAAAAAATCAATTTCGAGTTTTTTTTTTTTTTTGACCATGACAATTTCGAGTTAGATGAATACTTCATAAATGCATAAGTGACGCCGTGATGCCACCCGGGGGGGGGGGGGGGAATTCATTACTTGAAAATAAATTTTACTCCTGAGAAGTTTTTTGGTCCAAAAAAATTTGGGAAAAAGACAAATAAATACCCTCCAATTTGTAAAATCCCATTAACAACTTCATGATAGGTATTAACAACTTCATGATAGATTGTTGTGTTGTTAATACCTATCATGAAGTTGTTAATGGGATTTTATAAATTGAAGGGTATTTATTTATCTTTTTCCCAAAAAATTTCATTAGCTGACTCGCTAGAGTATCACAAACACTTACACTAATACTTAATAGACTTGTTTAATATATATCACGTGTATATAATTTTTAAATCTTTTAAGGCATTATTCTGGCAAAATTTTGAATTTTCAGAGTACATATATGTTTGACCCAGTTTTTGTCCTTGGGCCAGCACAAGGGAGTCCAAGCCTAACAAGTCCATACTCACAGACAGCGCACCTCATCAGCCCAATAGCATCAGCAATGCAAATTTGAAATGAAGCTTGGCGCACCCCCACGATCCACATGACGCCGAAGTCAGTTAACAACCAACCTGGATCGTCGCCCATAACGTCCATAACACCACGATCGTCACCGATATTTTCGCAACAAACCTGGCTCGTTAAGGACGCATATAAATGAGAACAGAGGCACGATCTGGGGGCACTCGAGCTGAAAAAGCACTTGTGACTTTGACTAAGCTAATTCAATTGTGAATCCAGCTCTCGGAAGCATTTAATGAGTTGTAATCTTTCATTTACCTTGTAACTACCGTTGCCGGTGACCCTGATCATCAATAAAATCACTTCTTTTTAGTCTTTATTTGGTTTTCTTGATTTCAAGCATCAACAATATACTTGCTAGAAGAATGAATGTGATAGGGTTCGATGCTTGCACATGTTTAGGTGAGGCCCAATTTATTAGAGGCAATTCTATATGAATTACTTCCTCTTTCCTCTGTTCCTAAATATAAGAACCATTTGACTTTGTTTTGAAGAAATTAAAGAAGTTAGATGAGCCATTTAATCATAACGTATTTTGTATATTATTATATTATATGTTAATTTATAAATCAAATAAACTAGTTTAAAAAAAAAATTCAAGCAAATCAATTTATAAATAAATTATTTAGTTTTCTTAGTATTCTTTGAAAAAATCAACTAAATTCTATATTTAAGAATTGAGGGAGTACCCTCATAAATGTGAGCATATTTCGCAACATAAATTTGAACATTCAATCTTCAAGTTGCAAGGGATTAGCCCGCTGGTATCTGAACTTTTTTTCAGGCCAACTTATCATTCGAACGTTTTGGTATTACAACCATTGGCCCATTTTATTTTTGGATACAAATGACAAACAGCAACTGAGGAGATTTCTAGCCCAAGTTGAACTATTGTTTAAAGTTGTTTGTTGGGGCACAAACCATTGTGTTAAGTTAATTGATTAATGTTGAATATTCTTAAAGGCTATAGTTGGCCCATTATATCATGACACCCAAATCTCACCACTTGGCCCATCTTATGTGCAGGCCCAAACGACGTCGTTTGCTGCCTCTTATCTCTTCTCCTCAGTCCTCACCACGAGCCAGGTTTGTCTATGGGGGCAGTCATCACTTCACTTCATCTTGCTCGCGCCACTCAACTCTCTGTGTTTTGCCTTCTGTTTTCTTCAACCCCTTTTCCCGTTTTCCCCCCTTGGCAATGGGTTTTCTAGAATTCTTCTGTTTTCCCCACTCACTTATCCCAACTTCTCCACAATGAATATACAATTTTTCTTGGCCTGATTTTTCAGCAAGTTTGAATCTTTCAATAAAAAATCATATATCTGCTTTGATTTTTCAATCCCTTTCATCTTTCTGAGCCTGAATTCTTTCTTTAGGGTCTGAATTATATTAGCAATATGGCTATGATTCTCAAAGCCTTGCCTTTGATTGCCCTTCGCTCTAAGCCATCATTTTTCTTGATCAGCAGCATGTCAAATTCCCTTCACAGAGCACTTCCCTTATGCAGAACTGTTTTTTCTGCTTCGGCTTCTTCGTCTCCTCTAATTCAACCACCTACTTCTGCTTCTGAAACACTAACATCTAGTTCTCGACCCCCTGTTGACCTCAAGGAGTCTCTTGAGTGGGTTTCTAGGAATGCTTTTTGTGGTGAATTGTCTTTAAATGATGTAGGTAAAAAGGTCCAGCTTTGTGGCTGGGTTGCTCTCCACCGTGTCCATGGTGGCCTCACATTTCTTAATCTCAGAGATCACACTGGCATCGTTCAGGTACTTAACTAGCATACTCCCTCCCTCCTATCCTATATATTTAAGCTAATTTGATTAGATTAAGATTTAAGTTAGTGAATTTGATGTTTTTCTAAAACACCCCAACTATCTTCCTTAGTTCCATCCATATTTCTTACTTGATTATTGTTATTGTTGAGGGAGTATTAATGCGGGCATTTTGATAAAGAAACTTTGACAAAACTTAGAAATAGGTACTGACCAAGACGAGCTCTTTACCATGGACCAGAGGGAGTATGTGTTGCCTATCAGCAGGATTGCTGCTGATAATGCAGTTTCTATTGTTAGTATTATTGCAGGTTTCGGCATTCGTCCTGCCTTTTCTACTTCGTTATTGCAATGATTTGTACTGATTGATATCTAAATGTAGGTTACAACCCTTCCAGACGAATTTCCTGATGCTCATTCAACAATCAATGACCTGAGACTCGAATATGTTGTAGCCATTGAAGGTATTGTCCGGACTCGACCAAATGAGTCCATCAACAAGAAAATGAAAACCGGCTTTATTGAGGTATATTGCCTTTTCCTTTATAATGATTGCCAAATTTGAGTAAGAGATAGATTGAACAATAATTTGAAATTTGTTGCCCTTGATAGCCTTATGATGCTTGAGCTTGCTCCTGATATTTTGCTCTTGACGTCTTAGTTAGGAAGGATGGCATGGTCTGCAATAATAATTTTTCTTGCCTGAAAATTCCCCACTTTACATTATAGTGCTTCGTTTTTTCTTCAATTCTTTCCCATGTTACTTAGCATTTGAAGAAAAAGGCCATTTTGTACCAAACCAATTGATATTTAGTGTTCTGTTATCTTGTGTTTGAAATTACCGCCTTTTCCCATTAATATTCCAAGTATTTGTGCATGGTAGGTTGCTGCTGAGAGTGTTCTAATATTAAATGCTGTAAAGTCAAAGTTGCCATTCTTAGTGACCACAGCTGATGATGCAAAAGATTCTCTTAAAGAAGAAATCCGATTGAGGTACTTTCAAGGATGCATGAAGCTCATAATTGATTTATCTTTATGAAATTTGGTAGCTGTTCCACTTAATTTTGTCATAATTACGTCAAAACCTCGCCTTTAATTTATTTAAATTTTGAGATATTAGACTTCTCATCCAGTAATGTATCAAAAATCCACATGCTTGGTACCCATACTCTAATGTGTTACTTACATATAAAATTAGGTATTGTATAATGCCTCTTATTTATATTTTTTTTGTAGGAGATCTATTCTTAATTTTTCTTCTTGGTAGGTACCGATGTCTAGATCTAAGGCGGCACCAAATGAATTCCAACATATTGCTGCGACATAAAGTTGTTAAACTCATTCGAAGATTTCTAGAAGACACACATGGTTTTGTGGAGGTAATGTCTAGTGAGTACATCATTTGTGTTGTTATGTCCACCATTTGAGTTATAGTGCCTCCTCCTACCCCATGTTGCTTTGAGGTTGATGGTTGGTATCATCTGTTGATCTTTATCTTTTATGGTTACAAGGTAGATTGAAACTCCAATATTGTCTAGATCCACTCCAGAAGGTGCACGAGATTATTTGGTCCCCTCAAGAATCCAGGTATTTACAACTGTGTAGATTTTGACAGCTTCACGGTTATGCTTTTCAGTCACGGATACACAAAATGGTGACAAAAGACTATGAGCTTAGAATTCCTCTAATTACCTCTGGCGTTAGATCTGTTTCTGGAATGAATAGCATTATCCTTATCAGCAATATGGGGATCTAGTTTGAACAAAACTCTTTTCAGACACTAACAATTACGTTTCTGTTATTTTTCCTGCAAAGAAGTCTAGCTCAACCTTTAAGATATTCTCTTTTAGAAAAATGGCGACAAAAGACTATGAGCTTAAAATTCCTCTAATTACCTCTGATGTTAGATATGTTTCTGGAATGAATAGCATTATCCGTATCAGCAATATGGGGATCTAGTTTGAACAAAACTCTTTTCAGACACTAACAATTACGTTTCTGTTATTTTTCCTGCAAAAAAGTCTAGCTCAACCTTTAAGATATTCTCTTTTAGAATTGTTTGTGTTTGGGCTTAGATTAAGATTTTGTTGAACTGGACCATTTTATAGGCTTTTGAGTTGTTTAATTAAAAATTAGATAAGTTTCATGGAGATTTATACGCAAAATGGTTACTGTAAATGGCATAAGATGATATTATTTGGTTTTTCCTTTGTGTGAACAAACTTATCTTTTCAATAAGAATCTTTGATAGGTTACTAGGCTATTCACGGACAAATAAAGCTGATTTATAATACAGTACATCTTGCCCATAAAGAAAAACGATTTATCCATTGATGCTGTCTCTTTCTCTTGTCAATTAATTTTTCCCCACATCCATATTCTATCATCAATATTTTATATAAAATCCATATGGAGTCACAAAATTCATTAGCCATGAATAATGTGACTCACAGTAGACTTGGTGTAACGCATTGGAAAACATGCCAAGTCATTTGGAATAATATGTTTCATAATCATAGCATTAGCAGGGGAAATACTTCTGATTTTGTTTCTTAATTATCATTTCACCCAAGATAGGTTCTTTATGTTAGCAACTTAGCATTCTTATTTAGTTTTGTGTAACTTGTGAAGTCAGGAACATTCTATGCCCTGCCTCAAAGTCCACAGCTCTTTAAGCAAATGCTTATGGTGGCTGGTTTTGATAAATATTATCAAGTAGCAAGGTAACATTTTCTTTTATTACTTGTTTGAACCTCTGTTGTTATCATATGTTCAAGCTTTCATTACCTCTATGAACAGAAACCTAGTGTCCGACATAAAGTTCTGAGAGAGCTATTTGAGCTTTAGTATGATAAACACGTTCTGTTTCTCTTGATAGGCTACTCTATATAGAAGATCTATTTCTTGTTTATTCAGAGTTATATGGCTGAATATGATAGTGGTGCCATGTGCTGATTTTGGCAGATGTTTTCGTGATGAAGATTTAAGAGCAGATAGACAACCTGAGTTCACACAGCTAGATATGGAAATGGCTTTTACTCCTTTAGAGGACATGTTGGCACTTAATGAAGATTTGATGAGAAAGGTTAGCTTTGATTGTTTGTTTTTAGGAGCCTTTTTAAGCTATTACATAATACTCCCTCCGGTCCTAAATATAAGACCACTTTGACTTTTTTTTGTGGAAGTTAAGGAAGCAAATTAGACCACTAAATTATAACATATGTCACATGAAATTAGATTATAGGTTAGTTTATAAGTAGAATTAATTAGTTTTGAGGAAAAAATATGTTTTTTTGGAACTGAAACTACTTTTTTTTGTATTGAAAAAAAAAGTCGAAAAAGTCAAAGTGGTCTTATAATTAGAACCGGAGGGAGTAATAAAAAAATGCTATGTAATTTGAAAATAGTGTAAGCATATTATTAGTGTAAATCTTGGAAGTGAGGGGCAGGATGGAAGTTGATAATTACTTGGGAAGTTCCTTTAGGTTTTGGGAGGGAGAAAGTGAAGAAGGGAAGGGAAAGAAACATAATAGTGGTCCTATTATTAGGGATTTCTTTTTTTTTTTTTTTTTTTGGCGGGGGAGGTGGGTATGTACATATGCACATACCTACCCACACATTTTCATTGATACATGCATGCACACGCATGCCTCACACATAGACCCTAACATATATGGCCGCATGTTCATGTCCTTGCAGGTAAATGTATAATAGAGTCGTTAGCATTTGCCAATGTAGACTATGAATATATATTGAGCACAGGGTACTGATTGTATATTCATATAATTGCACTTGTTTTGGTTTTTTAAAATATGCTGATTACCTTAAATATATATTCTTATTCTGGGTGTAAATAGGAAGTGTTTGTTGCAGGTTTTTCTTGAAATTAAAGGAGTGGAGTTACCAAATCCATTTCCCAGGCTTACATATGCTGAAGCATTGAGTAGATACGGTTCTGACAGGCCAGATACCAGATATGATCTTGAATTAAAAGATGTAACGATCTTTTATTGGACTTCCTCTATATTTGGGATATTTTGGTTGCATATTTGTAATTATTAGTTATAGAAGATCAGAACATCCCTTTCATGTTTACAATCTCTTTAATTTAATATAGCTTGCTTTAATATTAGGGTCAGAATCATTAGTATTTGTAATGTAGGATGGGTTGATTACGTTGTCTTTATCTATCTCTCCTTATGAATTGATTTTGCTGAAATAAATTCAATTGGCTGCAGGTATCGGATATTTTCTTAAGATCTTCCTTCAGGGTTTTCTCTGACTCCTTGGATAATGGGGGAATTATCAAAGTATTATGTTTACCCTCAGGTGCAAAAAGTTACTCAAATTCAGCCCTTAAGAAAGGTGATATTTATAATGAAGCTATCAAATCTGGAGCTAAGGGTTTGCCTTTCCTCAAGGTTTTGAATAATGGTACAGAGATAAATCTTCAATAAAAATTGTCTTCAGACATGTCTGAAGTGTTCCATCACTTACTGTATGATTTTTTTAGGGGAGGTTGAGGGGATCGCTGCTATGGTATCAAGTATGGACCCAACTACTAAAGAGAAGTTACTAGGCCGGTGCTCTGCAGGACCAGGTGATCTTATCCTATTTGCAGTGGGCCATCATGCATCTGTGAATAAAACTCTAGATCGTCTTAGAGTCTATGTCGCTCATGACCAGGGTTTGATTAACAATGTAAGTTGATGATCTAACCTATGTTCAAAAAGAAGAAATTCCTTGTCTAAATCCTTCCTCTGACATTTGTTTTATATGTATGAGTAGGGCAGGCATTCAATTTTGTGGATCACTGACTTTCCAATGTTCGAGTGGAATGATTCAGAGCAGAGGCTTGAGGTCTGTTCTGTTTTTAATTAAATCCAGCTATATATTTCGTTTACTATTATCTGGTTCTATAACGTCATAATTACTGTGTCACGCACTCACACACAAAAGAATTGGTCATTATGAGTTGGCAAATTTTCCTCTCTGATTGATGAATGATTGATACACTTGAATGTTGAGGTTTCTCTTTTGTGGCCATGCTTGAAATTGTTATTTAGTGCAGGCTTTGCATCATCCTTTCACTGCTCCAAACCCTGAAGACATGAATGATCTATCTTCTGCTCGGGCCTTGGCTTATGACATGGTTTACAATGGGGTGGAGGTAATTGAGTTGTTTCTAAAAACTAAATTCTCTCCCTTGTGTAGGCTGAATCACCATTGTCTATATTGATAACTGCTGGTTTTATTTTGTGCCTACCTTTTAGATTGGTGGAGGAAGTCTGAGAATTTATAAACGTGAAATACAACAAAAGGTTTTGGAGATTGTTGGCATCTCAATGGAGCAGGTTAGTGGGCCTATAATCCAGTAAAATAATAAGTGGCATTTCGTTTTTTTTAATGGTCTGATACACTTGAATGTTATTCTTGCTATTTTGGTTTTAGCATTGTGGAAGGAAAATTTGAGTTTTTTAGTAAAGTGATTTATATTGTCTTACAGGCAGAAGCAAAGTTCAATTATCTGCTTGAAGCACTGGACATGGGAGCTCCACCACATGGTATGAACTATGAAGCTTTTCATATAGGCTAAATTAAGCTATTGCCTCAATCTTCTCTTCACTGTGAGGAAAAAAAGGGAACATCACTGAGAAGTCCGAAAAAGGAATATAATCAGCTTAAAGTTTCACAAGAAGTGAAGTGAGCATCATGCAACGACAATTTCTGGTATAAAAAATGAGAGTAGGTCTATATTGCTCACTCGTGGGACTTTTTAGGGATTACATTCCTTTTTTGGATTCTCATGGTGATTCCCTAAGGAAAAAAAAAACTGTTAGTTGAAGTGTGAAAGGATTGGTTAATAGTGGTGAAGATGAAATGTGGCAGGTGGAATTGCTTTCGGATTGGACAGATTGGTAATGTTATTGGCAGGGGCTGATTCTATCAGAGATGTCATTGCCTTCCCAAAAACCACCACTGCTCAGTGTGCCCTCACCAGGACTCCTTCTGAGGTGGATCCTCAACAGCTCAACGATCTCTCACTTAAACTCTAGATTCATTCTACTTCACTCTCTTTAAATTATGCATCCTCAGTTATTCAATACATGTTCTGGCCAAAAAAATTATTTAATACATGTACTCACTTATGCTGTTTAATAAGGATTATATTTTTGTTACTGTCAAGACTAAAGTAATGATTAGTTCAATATTATCTGTTTTTGGGTAACTATGTTTTGGTCAATTTTGTTGATATGATGAATTTGAGTCACACTTTAACTTAGTACGAGACTGCAGAGCTTAACATTTATATGCATCTTACGTTAAAACCTTAGCATTTAGGCTTAGTTTTCTTATGTCTTACGTCACCTCAGACTGTTAGATTAACTAATAGTGAGCTTATACCTTTGGTACAGCTGAAACGTTCAAAACTGAAAATAATTTGCATGTTATGAAGTTGATTTCTAGCTACAAATGAAATTATTAAGTTGATTGGTGTTTTCCAAATGATCCTGAAGGCCTAGAAAACGAACCCACATCTATCATCTGCTCCATCTTTGCGACGAAAGGAGTAGAAAGTAAGAAAACTTGTTCCCTATTCCACACTTTTTAGCAAAAACAATACTGAAGCAATAATTATTATTAGAGGCTTGAAAACGGGGGGGCAAATAATTAATTACGATTGAAGGAAGCAATTAAAGAATGGTCAAAGGGGACAAAATTCTGCAACTTGACGTCACTAAAATGTGTCATTTTCCGAAAAATTGAACTCCATAATCTATCTGTATACTCCTTCCGGTCCTATTTATAAGAGCCCGAGTGTCAAAACCCGCTTCTTAAGAAAATATGTGAAAGTAATTAAATATGTATGAAATATACATCTTTTTTCAATATTACCCTTATTTATGATGAGTCTATTAAGAGAGAGAAATATATGAGCATTAATAAATATGAAAGAGAATTAGGGGTAAAATAGGAAAAAATACATTAAATGATGAGAGAATGAAAGGTAAGCTCTTATATTTTGAACCAAATCAATTCAAATTTTGAGCTCTTATAAATAAGACCGGAGGGATATTTCTTGAAAGCTCCTAGCAACAATCCTATTGGTCTACATGTCTAATGACATCATCTTCACTTAACTCAATTATTGGTCAACATGTTCACCTAATCAAATTCATAATGGAAGGTTTTATTCTTAATTTTAAATTTTATTGCTAATAATTAATCATTACTCATCATATATTTCTACTTACGGAAAGGTACTTTTTTAATTTTGAAAGTTATTTAAAATTGAGCAAAGCAATAATGATTAAATACATAAATGTATGGAAGTTATTTAATATTGAGCAATGATTAAATACATATATATATATCTACTTTTAAGAAGGTAATCTATATTATTTCTTTTTTTATCACATACATACCTCTTAGTGTAATATTGTTTATAGAAAAATCTATCTATATGTATTTATTTTTAATCTGCAATATTTGACTTTTCATATATACAAACTAGTTATTATCTTCAAATAAGTCACTATTTTAGGCAACAATTAAAACATATATATATGTGATTTAAAATCAACACTATTCATTTTTCCTATGAAATTTACAAAATAATTAATGTGTTTAAATATGTCAAAAAATTAGACAACAGGGTATTAATTATTTTTCTATTTGGAAAGTTTTTCTTTTGAATTTTAATTTCCGTTGTTAAAAATAAATTAGTTGCTAAAAAGCTATACCGATGAAAATCAGTTCTCATGTACATATATCTTAATTTACTATTGTTTCAAAAAAAAATACACCATATAAATTTTGTTTTTCAATCTACAATATTTGGCTTTTAAAATTTACGAATTGATAACTATGTTCAAATAAGTCATTAGTTTAGGCAACAATACAAATACATATATTTCATTTATAATATGCCATAACTCTAGAAAAAAACTACACTTATTTGACTATTTGATCATTTACATACTTATTAATATTATTGTTTATGAAAAATTCAAATCATATATATTTGTTTTTAATCCCCAATATTCGGTTTTGAAGTTTAGGAATTAATTATTGTGTTCAAATATATCGCTATATTTTAGACAAGAATCAATATATATATTTTTGATTTACAATATGTAATATTACCTAATGAAAGAATCCAATTTAAGGAAAAGTATATCATATTGAAAATTCTAAATTAATTGCACCTATTAAAATCCTACTTTCATTACATCCAATTTCAAATTCAAACTTTCAATTTATCATTGTCAAGTGACTTAAGTCTCAACATCTTTAAAATTTGAATTTTATCATTCATGGAGACTCTCTTATATTAGTAATTCTCTCTCTCTACTTCTGTATCATTTCTCTCAAACCCTAGTTCTTAGACTCTCTAGGAAGCACTCAGACAAAAAAAAAAGGACTTTCAAGCAAGCACCACAGTTCAACCTTATGAGAATACCTTATTCTTCTTTCGCACGCTTAAGGTTGTACATGGATGTCTATATACTTATTATGGCATTTTTAATTCTTTTGTTTTCAAGATAAATGATATTTTCAACTTAATGATATGTTCTTTATAATAATAAAGTTTGCAACCATGATTATTCAATTAGAAAATTTTGAGAGTGAATAAAAACGTTGTTCATAAATGGAATTGTTTCCACAATCTTGGAAATTTCATTTGATAGAGCAATTTCATTGTGTAGGGTTAAAAAGAGCCTTACACCATTCCTGTTGTTTTGTTTATAAGTTTTTCTTTGCAGAGATTTTTAGTTGGCCTAATTCATCTTTTCTTCTGGAACAATATGAAATAATGGAATTTTTCTATAAGCATTCAACTTATTTTGTTCCTTTACCGCTTGCTCTCATTTTTTGGTTTCTCCCTAATAGTTATGTTTACATTATTTTTTGTTATGGTTCTTTATTGTTTTTTGTTACATTAGGTGCATCGCATCAGAATACTTTTTAGTTGTTACATTTTAAGTATTATCAAGCTGAGTTCAATCAAATGAACCATAAAGAGTGAAGGAAAGATCAATATGTTCATTTTGGTAACTCACACAAACCTAAAAACATGCCTTTTAAAAATAATTTATAGTTTCTTATTTAACCAAATCTACAAAGTTCAAATCATATAAATATATATACATACATACATAGGACCATACATATATATATATATATATATATCACATTTACATCATAGGTGCAATTTCTTAGGGGACTTTTGTAAAGTAGATTTTTTATATCAATGATTTAGATTATTTATATCCATATGTAATCAACTTTTGTTGTTTTCAAGTGACATTTTTAATCTTAAAATAGTTACTCAAAAAAATTATGTTTTTTAGTTTATTTCATTTTTATTTTTAACTTCCGTACATCGCATTGGGAGAAAAATCTAGTTATATATAAAATTCTTTGGTGGGAAGTCACCCTCTTGTTGATAACGAATTATCAATATCATTTGTATGGATAAACTGTAATACATATATAAAATTTTAGGCTTATGCAATAGTATTTATTATTGGAATATTTTAGGTGGTGTGTTGCATTATTTTGATACCATTATTATTATGGGAAGACAGCTGAAATTGGGAGTTAAGGATGAAGTGTATATGGATGTGGATTCCAGTTAATATATGTACAATTAGTATGCAAAAGGTACTATAAGAAGGAAAAGAAGTGGAACAATATAGGGAGAATTACACACAACTTCTAGGTGGAAAATATCAATTAGGTCATTTGAAATTATCAAACTGTGTTGAAGTCCTATGAGACTTAGATAAGATAAAATTGAAGGGTTAAGGTGCAAATATACCTCGAATTTTTTTAGCTCAGGAGCAAAATATCGTCTCAGAAGATTTTTTAGTACATATTTCCCTGAAACTATTGAAATGGAGCAATTTTACCTTTATTATTAAAATATTAAATGTTAACATGCTATTATTTTAGCAACGACTCAACGTTAACATTTTAGTGGGATAGGACAATATTACTGTATTTTGAAACTTCTTGAACAATATTGAACCAAAAAAACTTTCATAGTAAAAAAGCTTCTGAGAGAAAAATTCCAGATAAATTTGCACCTTTACCCTGTACTGAATTGCCTCAATAGTTGTTAATTTCACTTAATCTGCTGCAACAATAACTATATAAGCAATCCAATTTGGTCTCACTGAGTTATGGATTTCAATACAATACAATTTGATCATTTCAATGTACTTGATATTGTTATTTTTTATTCTTGGACCCATGTATGTCATTCCCCAATGCCAATAATGCATCGACCGTGAAATTGAAGTGCGTAGAGACATTATCGCAGAAAATGAAAGCATGAAAACAAATCTGCAGATGCTGCGTTCGGATTGGCCGGACGATGCTAGAAAATTAATCACACGTACCTTTCATCACTATGACGTTAGTGACCTTTGAGACATCATCAGTACCCTTTTTTCTTACTTTTGAATTGACCCTACATGCAATAATGCTTAATACTTTTTTTTTATTTCTAAATATAAGATTTAATTAATTTTTTTAGAGAGATTAAAAAAATTAAATGAGCCATTTGATCATAACATATTCTATATATGATTAGATTATATATGTTAGCTTATAAATCAAATAAACTAATTTAAAAAAAAAATTCAGACAAATTAATTTATAAATAACTTATTTAATTTGTTAAAATTTTTAAAAAAATCAATTGGGTCCTATATATATTTAGGAAACGGAGGGAGTATAATTATTCAATGGTCATTGTAGAAACAAAATTGTAGGAAAACAACAAATTCATAAGTCATACATAGCACCCACATCGATATCTCAGCAAGCTTTTGATGGGGTCGTAATAAAGTGCATATGGATCAAATTGTTTTGTGGTTGATAAGATTTATACCTATATATATGGCTTATGAAGTAGTCTTCTACAAGGTCAAGGAAAAAAGGCAGTACTACTAATAATATTATAAGCTTTAATCTTTTTTTTTTTTTTTTGCCAACAATAAGCTTTAATCTTGCTTGTGAGTATATATGTGTATATTCAATTAAATGAAACAAAAATGGACTTCATATATATCAGACACGTATGTGTGGGGTGTTGCTGCACCTTAGTCCTCAGTGTACTATATACAAAAACTGGACGTGATATTGGAAAGAGAAAAATCTTTTTTCCTAAATTTTCGACAAAGACACTCACCCGTACATATTTATGTAATAAATTAGTTAAAATGAGTGTCATACACACACACACACAACAAAGTTAGGGTTTTCAAAAGTCGAAAATTTACTGTACATTTTTTATGGAAAGAATTTAATTATCAAAAGGTCTCAACAATAAGTTAACCCATTGTTATTTTGTACACTATGATTTGTCATTGCATGTGTTACTCACTAATTGTAATTCCTTTTTGTGATTATATTTCTTTAATTAGAATCTCATAGAGATACTCTATTTTTGAAAAGTGAAGGGAAGATGATTGAATTGGCATGTAGAGCCAAGATCATATATGGTGTATTAGAATTAGCATCCTCCACTGTAATTAAATTACCACCTCCTTGTCGAACTAGTGTTTGTTGTTGGAGGGCTGTGTCCTATCATCAAATGTTTTATAATCTAGTGGTATGACATTCTTTAGTAATTGGGAGGTTTTAAGTTCGATCCCAATTGTAACCTCATGTTGTTAGTGTCCGATACCTCAATTCGAAGAGAATAATTGTTTTTTCTAATTGTCCTCAATTATCTTTTTAAGTCTTTTTGTAAGTGTGTTATGTTAGTTTAATCCTGTAAGAATATGGTGGTGTGAGCTTCGATAATAATAAAAAAGTAAGTTATATGGTGTATTAGGCTTGTGGTCAAATTCTAATATAATAGAAGTAATGATAATTACATGTCTGGAACCGAAGTAGGAATAAACAAGAGGTTGACAGAAAAAACACGTGTAAAGTGTAAAGTTGAATATGAGTAAGATGAGATCAAATAAAAAGAAAAACCGTGGCATGATAGAAAAAGTGAAATATAAAGCGATCATAAAGAGAGATTATTTGAGCTTTAATTTTATAAGTGTAAGGAAAATGAAGGAGGACTTTACAGAAAAGTCATGCACGACGCTTGTACGTTCACCTATATGTAACACAAAGTAAAAACGGCATCGTAACGAAAACGCCATATACAACAAGCTAGCTTCAAGGGTCAAAATATTTTCAAGGTCAAAATAAAAAGGGTCAAAATATTTTATTAGGCAGACAAGTTTTGAAAACTAAGTATATGGTTCTCATCATTTTGCATAACCCTCTCTGGATGGTCATAAAGCATGCTTAATTAAATGACTGAATTTATTATATCAGCTCCTTTTCTATTTCATCCAATCATATTTTGGCACGTAAACCACAGGGTTTAGGCATCTATAAAATGCTCTGTCTGTCATCTAACAAATTTCCCTTCTTCATAATATATACCACCGTTCCTTATTATAAGTGCACCCTAACTACTTCTCACATATCAAAGAGTGGAAGTTATAGCACTAAATATATCCTATTTTTAAAAATATTTCCAACTTTACCCTTATTTAAGAATATGTGTTAAAATAATATTTTATGCATTATAAACATTTTCTATCTCATCTTCCATATTTCTAACATAGGGGTAAAATAATTAAAGTAACATTAATTATCATAAACTGGATTTATATTTAGGAAAAAAACAGATTTGTGGTGTTGGACTTATAATAAGGAATATAGTGATAGATGATTATCAACTTTATTCAATGTGATTATATATATATATATATTTCTCCATCTAACACTCGATTATACTCCCTCCGGTCTAAAATATAAGAGGTAACATGACAAATTTTTTGATCTAAAATATAAGAGGTAACTTACAAAAGTCATAGCAATAAATGATTGTTTCCTATTTATACCCTTGTAAATGATGAAAGGGGTGGAGAGAATGTGTGTATAATAAATGAGTAGGGTAAAAATAGAAAAATTTATCAAATCTACCCATAATAAATGATCCCAATATGTTTTATTGATATGTATATAAAGGTTGACTATTTCTTATAACAAGGACGTGACTTTAATTTTCTTTAAATGAGTGATATATCAAAGAATAGGAGCCACAAAAGGAGGCTGTTGCTAAAGTCTTAAAAGCAAACAGGGCATTATCATAGGGACCATATATGCTTGATTATGATATTTCCCATCACTTGTAATATTAATATATATTTATACGTACGTATATACTCCCTCTGGTCCTTATTATAAGGCACCAACTAACAAAATTTTTGGTCCTTATTATAAGGCACCAACCGCCACATTAATTACATTTTTCCTACTTTACCCTTGTCATTAATGAATGTTCATAGTTTAAAATGTTAAGTTGTATCATTTAATGAAGGGTGAAGTTGGAAAATATGGTCAATTAAGCCTAGATTTAAGGACCCAACTACCATTCCTTGGTTTGTGAGAATTGGTAGTTGGTGCCTTATAATAAGGACCAGAGGGAGTATATAGTTTTCCTCTCAAATGTATTAACATACGTCACTGAAAGCGCACAAATAGGAAAAGGGCCATAATTTAGTGGTCTAGCTTAGTCGCCCCATGGCTAGCTTGCCAGCTTCAACTAATTATTTAATTAAAAACCATAAAGTTTATTAATTTCACACTCTCCACCTGTATATATATCGTCGTTATCTTTATCTTCTTCATGAGACCCACATACGATTAAGTTCCACTTATTCTCTTGAGTATTGATGGAGATAACTTAATAACGCGTTGTATTTTCACGTAAACTTTTACGTGCATGTAATAGCCCATTAATCAAATATGATAAGGTACTATAAGGATAAACATATACTTTCTTTCAACTAATTAAGTTGCTGCATTCACAATAATTAAAATTAGAACATTTTATAGACTTTCTTTCAACTAAGTTGCTACATACACAATAAGTAAAATCAGAACTCCTACCTACTTTGTTTAATAGATCAGATCAATGCCCATCACTCACGTCGATTTGAATTGGTTTGACGATGCTAATAATATCGTTGTACAATTTGCCAAATTCAGTAAAATAAGTGTTCTTTCTTAAAATTATCAAATTACTTATGATGGTATAGGAATTTGACGATGAGGTAATTGAAATGAAAAATAGGGAAAAATTAGTTGTGTCAAAACATTGAATGAGGTATAAACTAAAGAAGTATCTATCACATAAATTAACTAATTAATTAAAGGAAAATTTCATTATAAAAATATGTTTTTATAATTAATATCTGATTCACACGATCGATCACTCTAAATTGTGAATGAAGCCAAGTCTCTGCCTATATAACAGTGACGTATTATCTTGAGGTGCCACACACGTACGACTTACCAAAAACCCAAAACCAAGTCTCTCATAACTCCTAAGTGCTTATAACACTACAAAAAAAAGGGCTTTTAGTAGCGGTTACCTTAGTCGCGGAACACTAAAACCGCTAGTAATTATACATTAGTAGCGGTTATAAGTACAAACCGCAAGTAAATACGACGGTTTGACCACAGAAGTAGTTAGTAGCGGACACTAGTAGCGGTTTAGGGGAAAGAACCGCAACAAATTTGACGCGCTTTGGCGGGATGAGTAGTGGCATAAATTTAGTCGCGGTTCTGGAGGGGAAAACCGCTAGAAAATGAAAGGACCTTGAATTAGTGGCGGTTTTAGTACATTAGTAGCGGTTTCTCCCAAAACCATCACTAATTCAGCGAAATAAATGCAACTGCATTTATTATTGGTTGATTTAGTCGCGGTTTCAGCAGCGGTTTTTGCTGAAACCGCGACTAATAGTAGCGGTTCTTGCAGAACCGCTACTAAAATGAACAGTTTAAAAAGGCTCGTGCTTTTTTTTTTCAGAGAAAAGGCACGAGCTTTTTGAGAAAGAAAGTGACCTGACGTGACTTCGACTAGAAAAAAGATATCAAAATCATGGTGAAAAAGGGCGATCGCAATAAGAGGCCTATGATATCTGAACAAATGGAGGCTGAGGAGCGGCTACGTAAGGAACTGGCTGAGCAGGCCGAGAGGGATCGTATAGAACAAGAGCGCATCCGTGTGCAGAACGATCCGATTCCAGAAGATGTAATCAACGCATTCTGGAGCGGGGGAGAGGACTTCGATGAGACTGGAGGAGGAGCGGATTTTGAGGATATGGAACGTTGGTTGGACGGTGAGGAATTTGACGAGGCGGGGCACCCTAAACGATCCTCCGGAAGGTCCACCGGTTACGAAGTACAAGTTCAGGGTAAGGAAATTCAATTTTTATTGTTTTTATGAGATAATTATAATTTTTTATCGCTCATTAAATTGAAATTGTTCCATAAATTTTACAGACCCTTCTGGTAGCATAAGTGAGAAGAGGTTGACGGTGCAAGATGCAATGAACCTTCCAAGCAGGCACAAAGTTATAGTTGAGTGGGACGACTTGACCAAATTACCGGTTGGACAAGGGGGGCAACTGTACTCGAGGTTCGTCGGGGGTGTAGGCCAGAATTATCAGCGATTTCCGATTGACGCTTTGGACTGGAGGAAGATTGACGCGAACTCTAAAAAGTTCGCGTTTGACGAAATTGTTAAGGTTTGTTGAATTAACTTTGAGCTTATTTATTGTTTATTATTTATTATTATTAGAATGTGATTTTAATTAATACTATAAGAAATATTCTTGTTATTATGTATTGTTTATTATTTATTATTTCTTATTTCTTTTATGTTATTATTTGAATTTGATTTTAATAAATATTATAGGAAATATATTTATTATTTCTTATTTCTTTTCTGTTATTATTTGAATTTGATTTTAATAAATATTATAGGAAATGTATTTATTATTTCTTATTTGTTTTATGTTATTATTCGAATTTGTTATTATTTATTAATTTCTAATTAAACATACTTAAATTTAATATTTTACAGAGGAAGTTTGATGTGAGGGACAGCCGCAAGAATTGGACAGAATCAAAGATGGGGGACGGTTAGAAGAACAAGCGGTTGGATACGTTCAAAGAAAGAGATCGGGGTGGGAGTAGGCCGCTTCAGGAGTTGGTCGATGATGTCCCTGGTGGCGTCCCTGCGGATGCGTGGGAGAGATATGTGGGTTGGAGGAGGGGAGACATTGGGAAGGTATAATGAATAATATTATTGAATTGATATTGAAATATCATATTGAAAAAATATTTTTGAATTACTGATGATTATTTAATTTTATTTTATGTTAACAGAAGAGGTCGCAACAAGGTCTTGCCGCGAAGGCCCATCAGAAGGTTTATCATACGGCTGGGACGAAGCCGTTTTCGGTTGGGTATAAAGAGATGGTATGAAGGAATGAAGTTTCACTGTTTGATTTAAAAATAATTTATCTTTATATATTAATAACTGTTTGTATCTTAATTTTCAGGAGGAAGAGGCTGCGAAGAAAGGGTAGAAGGCTACCTACGGTCGTTTCTACCAAATAAAGCACAGACACGCCGACGAGAGCCCAACATCCAGGGAGGCTGAGGAGCAAATTGTAAAATTTTTATTTATTTATTTATTTTTATATTATTATATTTTTAATAACAACGACATCAAAATAAAATTGTTAATATGTTTGTGTGTGCAGGCTAAGATTGAGGCTGCGGAGAGAGAGATCGCCGAGCCGCAGGGGGACAATGTAGACCCCACTGCCTCGCTAAGACCTGCCCTAGGGACTCAAGAGCACCCTGGCCGGGTTCGCGGGATGGGATTCGGAGCCTGACCTACGGTGGTGTACGGCAGGTCAGGCGACCCAGGCAGCGCCCAGTCTACAGCTTCGAGCCAACCATCAACAAGTGGCCCTATTAGGGGAGACGCAGAGTTTGAGGCTCAAATGAGGGAGAGACTCACTCATGAGATTACGGAACGGGTGACTGATCAGGTGTACGACCGACTGGACTCCTGGGTGCACAACGCTAATAGCACGTTGGAACGGATATAGCGGATGTTCGACACGGATAGATCTCCTTTGCGAGTACCACTACCTCCACGTCCACCGAAACAGCCTCGCAACCGTTCTCCGGAGCATCAAGACGACGATCAGCCTCCTGCGGCGTAGCTCTTGGGTCTTTTGTTATTAGAATGTTTTTTATTTCAGGATTTCAGTTGAACATTTTTATATTTAAATGTTTGCTAATTTGAATATTAGTTGTTTAAACATTTCATATCTTTAATGTTGCATAATTTTGTTAGTTGTTATTATCTGATTTTATTTTTTACTTTACAAATGGCGATAATTTTTTTTAACAGTTAAACAAAAAAGTTTCTCCCTGACTTACTAAATAAACCGTTGTTATTTGTTTATTTTCTTATATTGTATTTGAAAAAAAAAAGATATAAATAACGTTAAAAACACAAAATAGCACATTTAGTAGCGGTTCCAGAACCGCTACTAACTGAAGAAATATTAAAAAAAAATTTAAACTTAGCAGCGGTTTTAAACCGCCACTAAATTACTAATTATAAAAATAATTTAATATTAGTAGCGGTTTTAAAACCGCTACTAATGTACAATCAGATAGCTGCCACCTGTTAATTTTTCAACGGCCTGATTGAGTTAGTTGCGGTTTTAGTAGCGGTTAAAGAACCGCTACTAATGTCTAAATTTCATTTTATAAGCCCTTGATTCTTTCCAATTCATTTTCACATTTCATTCAAACTATTAAGCTCTTTCCTTCTTTGATAATATCTTCAGTCATATGATGGATAAATCTTGGATAAATTTGCCAAGGACGTCGCCCCGCTATTTGGTTGGTGTTGACCACTTTTTAGATTTTGCTTTCAACCGCACCGGTGTTAACAATCAGATATTGTGTCCTTGTCTGAAATGTAAATTTAAGAAGTGGCATCCCAGAAATGTTGTGCGTGAGCATCTTATATTGAAACAATTCCCATCCAATTACACATTCTGGGGTATTCATGGCGAGAACGATGATGATGGTGGTGAGGTAGTTGCTCGAACATCTCAGGTTGGAATGCAGATCGACGATGACGATGATGACGACAATCATGTGGATCCATTTAACGATGTTGTGCGTGATGCTTTCGGGTTGCAAGGTGACGGCATCGGGAGTCAGGAAGGGGTTGAAGGACCACTCCCGGAGTTTTTTCGAAATGAAGCTGCAAAGAATTTTTTCGACCTTATGACGGATTCAGATAAGCCATTGTTTCCAGGTTCTACTAAAAACTGCCTCTCATTTCGTTTCTAGTTTTGTCACATAAACGTTCATTTTAGAATAAGAATAATGTTTATTCAGGGTGCAGTAAATATTCAAAACTATCATTTCTTGTCAAGCTCTATCATATCAAGTGCTTGTGTGGCTTCAGCGATAAGGGGATGTCGATGGTGTTAGAATTATTGGGAGATGCATTCTCTCAGGCAGAAATCGCACCATCATTCTACGAAGCAAAGAAGACTATTAACAAGTTGGGATTGAACTACACTAAAATCCAGCCTGCTCGAATGATTGTATGTTGTACTGGGGAGACGACGCCGAGTTAGACAGATGTAAGCGGTATAATGCGTCTCGGTACAAACAGGCGAAGAGGGGTCGAATAGCAACCAAGAAGCCTGCAAAGATTCTAAGATATTTCCCCCTGACTCCACGACTTCAGAGGTTGTATGTGTAATCCAAAACGGCGGAGCACATGCGGTGGCATTCATCAGAGCCCAACGTCGATGGGAAGTTGAGACATCCTAGGGATGCTGAGGCTTGGAAAGCGTTTGATGCTCTATTCCCGGAATTTGCCAGTGACCCGAGAAATGTCCGCCTCGCTCTTGCGTCAGATGGGTTCAATCCGTTTGGGAATCTTAGCACTACGTACAGTATATAGCCTGTGGTATTGATAACGTACAACTTACCCCCTTGGATGTGTATGAAACAGAGCTCATTCATTCTTTCGATGATTATTCCGGGGAAGAAAGCTCCTGGAAACGATATAGATGTCTACCTTCAACCGTTGATACAGGAGTTGAAGGAACTTTGGACCAACGGAGTTGAGACGTATGACGCTTACAGTAAGACGCTCTTCACACTCCGTGCGTCGTTGATGTGGACAGTGAGCGATTTTCCCGGACTTGGCACATTGTCTGGTTGGAACGTGCATACAGGCAGAGCTTGCCCCAACTGCAACTTTGACCAAGACTCGGTCCGCCTTCCTCACAGTCGCAAGTGGTGCTTCATGGGTCATCGGCGGTTCCTTCCTGGAGGTCATAGGTTCCGGCTGCAGAAGATTAGATTTAACGGATCGCAGGAAATGAGGGATCCTCCTACGTTTTTGTCTGGCGCAGATATTCTTCAACAGCTTGAAGATGTTCATGTAGAGTTCGGGAAGACAGACGGCGTTCAGCCTGGGGGAAGAAGGGGACGCGGCCAGTCCCAGGGGGAAAACGTGCAACAATGGCGAAAGAAGAGCATTTTCTTCGAGCTCCCCTACTGGAAATCTAATCTACTTCGCCACTGTCTTGATGTCATGCACATCGAAAAAAATGTGTGTGACAATATTTTGTACACTTTACTCAACGAGTCTGAAAAGTCCAAGGACCATCTTCAAGCAAGGAAAGATCTGATGGCGATGGGAATACGTGAAGACTCATGGCCGGATGAGAATGACAAGTTTGCCCCAGCCTCATTCACACTGACAAGAGCCAACAAGGAAGTCTTCCTCTCCACACTTAAGGACATCAAGGTCCTTGACGGTTATTCAAGCAACATCTCAAGATGTGTGGACATGCACTCTAAGAAGATTGCCGGGTTGAAAAGCCATGACTGCCACGTTTTGCTCCAGCAATTCCTACCTCTGGAAATTAAAAGCACATTACCCCCGGAGGTGTCTAATGTTTTGGTTCAACTCAGTTCTTTCTACCGACGGTTGTGTGCAAAAGTTTTGGACAAAGCAGAGCTGGATCAATTGCAGGAAAAAATTGTTCTAACGCTCTGTCATATGGAGATGATATTTCCCCCGTCTTTCTTCATGGTCATGGTCCATCTCACTGTACACCTCGTTCAAGACGCAAAGATGGGCGGCCCGGTTCAATACCGCTGGATGTATCCCATAGAGAGGTCCGTTGATTCATTTTTCCAGTGGTTTCATGATTTTGTTTCAGTTACCTGATTGTACTTGTAATGACAGATACTTAGGGAAATTGAAGTCGTATGTGAGGAACAAAGCATCTCCAGAGGGTTCTATAGCAGAGGATTATTCTGGTGACGAGGTGTTAACATATTGTTCGCGCTATTTTGATGATGACATCGAGACTTCATTCAACCGCCCTCCTCGTGTCGATGACAGCCCCACCAATGTCCAGTCACCTTCCAACACATTATTCCCGCCAGTCGGAAAGCCAGTTGGAGGAAGTCAGTATTACAGGCTCACTCCCACTGAGAGGTTGCAAGCACACAGACATGTCTTGACAAATTGCCCTCAAGTGGAGCCCTACATTCAGTAAGAATTCTAACACTATATACACGTATCATGTTATTTTTTTTATTTTAAAACCACATAACCCTCTGATATGTTCCATTGGAATTTAGGGATTTCCGCCGCTATGTTAAACGCCAACTACGAAGCCGTACAAGGTCATCTGCAGAGGTGGACAAAAAGGTCCATCGAGAGTTTCCGGATTGGTTTGCACAGAGGATACTTAATGACAACAGTCCCCATGCGCCTGATATGATAAATCTAGCAACCGGTCCACTCGACCATGTCAGGAGATATACGGCATACAACGTCAACGGCTTCAAGTTCTGCACCATTGCAAGGGATGAAGGTTCTCTCACCCAGAATTCTGGAGTCTTTGGCACATTCGGGACAAGGAGTTATGCCAGCTCACAGGATACAGACATGCGATTTGGAGGCGTATCATACTATGGAAAGCTCGTGGGCATCATCGAGCTTAACTATCAAGGTCATTTCACCGTGCCTCTCTTCAACTGCATGTGGGCAGACACCAGAACTTCTCGAGGCATTACATTGGACAGCTTGGACATCACGTCTGTAAATTTCTTGAGGCTCATTCACACAGGGGAAATAGCAGATGATGAGCCGTATATTCTTGCCTCACAGGCGCAGCAAGTATACTATGTGGAAGATCGGACACATAAAGATTGGCACATGGTGATTCATATGAAGCCGCGTGACCTCTACGACATGGGTGACGAAGATGATCTGGAACTAGGCAGCCAACATTTTGAACCTGAAAACTTCGACAATCTCATTTCTGAAGAAGACGGTCATTTACAAGTAGTTAGGTGAGGATTTTCACTACAAATAATTTAAACAAATTTCAACACCTTTAGCAATAGAAATTTATATATTTGTTTATGTTCTTTTTAGGCAGGAGCAAGAAGAAGATGATTGAAGCAGCCAACCATAATTATTTTTCAGTTTACAAAATTTTCATAAAAATTTGTATCAAACGTTCATATATCATATTTTTTTTAATGTAGGTTGAGCTTTTTTTCTAATTAAAGACATCTAGTAGCGGTTCCAGAACCGCTACTAATTCTGCGGATAACTATTAGTGGCGGTTCTAGAACCGCTGCCCAAACCGCTACTAAATCCCGCACAAACCACTATAAATACCCACCCCCTCCCCTCATTTTTCTTCACACATTTATTCAATTCCTTCTCCCTTTCCATTCAATTTATCCTCAGTCTGACCGCTAATGCCTTTATTTTTTGTTCTGAAAACAATTTACCTTATGTTTCTTATTATTTAGTGTGTTTTATTTTCTATTCTGAATTAATTTATTTGCTAATATATTTTTTTTCAGGTAACAATATCCGAATTATTTCCCATTTTTAGTTATAAAAATGTTTTAATTAATTATTCATATTAATCTTACAACAAATATAATTAGTTGTTTATTTATAATTATTTCTTTTTTAAGTGTTTAATATATTGTTTTTTTATACATATGGTTGTTAATATAGTTGAGAAATTTTTTTTATTTTAACAATAAAAACATTTTGTAATAGACTAATTTATTATCATTATTTTTTGATTACATTTAATCATATGACATTGATTATTTAATATCTAATCTGGTTGTTTTTTTAAAATCCTTAAACTTTAGTAGCGGTTTCGAACCGCTACTAATAAATTGGACCAATTTTTTTTTATTTTTTCTCCTTCTTAATTAGTAGCGGTTTGAGAACCGCTGCTCAAACCGCCACTAAAAAATGGCCAATTTTTTTTTTGTTTTTGTTTTTTAATTAGTGGCGGTTCAAACTGCTGTTCAAACCGCCACTAAATTGAGAATGGAATTTTCCCGCAATTATGCTAATTTTTACATTATGGGCGATTTTTTTATTTAGTAGCAGTTATTAGAACCGCTACTAATTAGTAGCGTCTTTGACTTTGTTACACGCGGTTTCAATAACCGCTAGTAAATGTTTGTCACGGACGATTTAGTGGCGGAATTAAAAACCGCTAGTAACATGTTAGTGACGGTTACAACCGCTACTAATCGGCATTAATAACCGCTACTAATGCACCCTTTTTTGTAGTGTAAATAGAATGCCTCATTGTTTCTTCATTCACAAGCAACCCCAAAAGGTAGAGAGAAATCCTCTTATCTTACATTCCCATCTTAGTCTCGAAAAACAGACAGACAACACCTTTCTCTTCTCTCTTTTCGTCCAAATATGGACAAGCTTACCTTCAACCATTCCATATTATTGTTTCTCATCATTACTATTCACTCTTTCTTCATGGTTTTGCATGGCACTGAAGCTTCTTCCTTATCTTGCCACCATACTCCATACCCACACGTGTGCAACCACTATATGACCAGTACTAATACCCTCTCAACTTCATCTTCTTCTTCTTCTTTCCATGATATGGCTCTTAGGGTTACTTTGGACCAAGCCATTGAAGCTCATAAGCTTGTGTCAACCATGAAAACAAACAACCAGTACTTTAAGGATGATAGAGCCAGACAGGCCTGGACCGATTGCTTAGAGCTATATGAAGACACGGTTCACCAACTGAACCGGTCCGTTATGAGCTCGACAAACCTAAATGATAAACTCACATGGTTAAGTGCCTCCATTGCCAATCACCAAACATGCCAAAATGGCTTCCTTGACTTTAACCTTCACGAACACCTCAATTTCTTCCCAAACATGCTCACCAACTTCTCCAAACTCATAAGCAATTCCCTAGCCATTACAAATGCCATGGCCACATCATCATCACAAATTATTGATGATAATAATAATGGTAGCAGGAAGTTGTTGATGTCTGATGGATTATCATTCCCTGAGTGGGTTTCAGGGTCGGATAGGCGGCTTCTGACCGGGTTGGTGGGGCCCAGGGTGGACGTGGTTGTGGCGAAAGACGGGAGCGGGAACTATAAGACGATAATGGAAGGGGTGGAGGCGGCGAGTAAGATGGGAGGAGGGAGGAGGGTGGTGGTGCATGTGAAAGGGGGAGTGTATGAAGAGAATGTGGTGATTAAGAGGGGAATGAGGAATTTGATGATTGTTGGAGATGGTATTGGTGTTACCATTGTTTCTGGTAGCAAGAATGCTCAACATACCACCACTTTGGACTCTGCCACTTTTGGTACGTGTACATGTCTTCCTTTAATATATTTATTCTCAAACCTCTTTTATATTATTCATAGGTTATTATTCTAACTCCAATGGAACAGTAACAAACTTGACACACATACACGCACGCATATTATTAACTACATAAAATGTTTGAAAATGTTATTTGAGAATGACTCTGTGTATAATACTAAATTTTACATTCTTATGTTTAATTTTAATTACTTTTAGAAGTCTCATGATTAGAATAACATATGCATTTATGATTAAATTTTTCTGATGAAATTAAATTTCTTAATATATGAATTAAATCTAGGCTATTCTAATATAAGGTGCTCCTGACAATCCTCATAATGACTAGAATTTAATTATAAATTGATTTTGAAACCTAGTTATAAATTAATATTTCATCCCAAAAAAGATTTTATTGAGTAACAAATTAAAATAGACCTGCGAGGCCAGGGGAAAAAAATCAATACAAAGGAGAAGTAAGAATAATTGAGGAATTGTCAAAGAAACATGCTCATCAACTGGTCCCACAAAAAGGAAGGGACCAACAAGTACTACTACTTTTGAGCAACATGAATTATCTGAACCAAGTGACTTCCTAACTGCTTATCAAGTGAAGAAACAAACACCAAGACAACAACAAATTTTTTTTAAAAAAAAACACCACAACAACAAAACAAAATATCCCCACAAAAAAAAAAAAAAATGAAGTCTACCATTAATTTTAATGAACTCACTTGAACAAAACTCTCTCTGATCATTTCTTGTCTACATATATATATAAACAGCTGTTTCTGGAGACAACTTCATGGCTCGAGACATAACCTTCGAGAACACCGCCGGCCCCGAAGCCCACCAGGCGGTGGCCCTCCTCTCCGGTGCCGACCACTCAGTATTTTTCCGATGCAGTTTTAAGGGTTACCAAGACACTCTATACCTCCTCTCACAACGCCAATTCTACCGTGACTGTGACATTTATGGCACCATTGACTTTATCTTCGGTGACGCCGTCGCCGTCCTCCAAAACTGCAACATCTTCGTCAGAAAACCCATGAGCAACCAGCAAAACGCGGTGACGGCTCAGGGAAGATCCGACCCGAATGAGAACACCGGCATTATCCTCCACGGTTGCCGGATAACGGCATCGTCGGAGTTGAGGCCGGTGCAGGGAAATTTTAAGACTTTCCTTGGCAGGCCTTGGAAGGAGTACTCCAGGACGGTTGTTTTGAAGAGCAATTTGGATGGCGGGTTGATCCACCCGGCCGGGTGGATGCCTTGGAGCGGAAGTTTCGCCCTCAAGACACTTTATTACGGCGAGTTTATGAATACCGGCGGCGGAGCCGCCACCGGCGGGAGGGTGAAATGGCCCGGGTTTCACGTGATCACCAGCCCGGCGGAGGCCGGGAAGTTCACCGTCGGGAACTTCCTCGCCGGCAGGTCGTGGATCGCCGGGACCGGCGTGCCGTTCCAGGCAGGGTTGTGAGGAGGAGGAGATTGTGGAGGTGGTGGTGGGTTTTGTGTTTATGTGATGTGTTAATTAGGGTTTGGTTGTACATATAGGAGGGTACACAAGGTTGATGTACTTTTTCTTTGTATGTGTATCATTGTCTTTATATTGTGTACAGATGGAGTGAGGGTTAAATTTGTCAAATCGCAAGGAGGTAGGGAAGATATTTATATATGTATATATATATAGATATAGATACACATATGGTGAATAGGCAATAGGTTTAATTATTATTGTTTGAGGGAAAAGTGGAATCCTTGAATGTGAATAAAGTTGTAAAGAAATGTATATGTATGAACTAATGAAATTTGTAATATGATTAACGATCAATTGTGTATATTATCTCTCCCTGCCTCTCTCTTTCTCTCTCCGCTCTGCTTTCATAATCATGGCATTTGTTACGTGGTACTACAAGTCATGTGCACTTGTAACTACTGGCCAGTCTTTCTCTCCCGAAGCTTTAATTCGTTTCATGTAGTTTTCAATATTTAAATACACACACTTTTGTATATATAGGGTTAAGATGGGAACAAACCATATGTTGGGTATCTGAAAAAAATTAGAAGTACTTTTGCCTAAGAATATTAAATAATGGGAAAATTCATCTTAATCGTTGAAAAATTTATATTAACTATTAAAAAGTTAACGTTCATCAAAAAATTCCTATACTTTGATTATTTTTGAGGTAAAGTCGTTCGTAAAAAAACTCTAAAAAAACTCACTTATCATGAGTGGCTATTTCTACTAAAACTGTCTCTTAGCCCTATATTTATATTAATAAGAATTCAAACTATTCAAATGTTATTTAAGATATGTATAATAGTATCCTTTTCAAGAAAAATCTTCTACGTAGATTTTAACATCTTAAATTTTGAAACTTCCTGTTTGAACTTCAAACGCTACTTTTTGTTTATTTTTTCAAGCTCCTTTGATGGTCCTCCCAAAAGATTATCCATCCTCAAAATAGTTAGTACAGTATTTATTAAGCTAGCTAGAAGGCATGAGGAAGGGGGTTATAATAATTATGTTATCCGTGTTTAATTAACTAAATATGCGAATAATTGGTTGATCAAGTTAGTTTGTTAACATTCATGAAGTCAGTCAGTATTGGGATGAAAAGAGTTGAAACTAAGATTTAATTGGTTAAGAAACTTATTATAAGTAACATGCATGGAATGATATATGATAACGATCAAATTATGGTAGGTGCTTTGGTGGTCCTTTTGGTTTGATGTTAACAACAATCAAATTGCCAAGCCAAGTCACTTCTGTCGTTTGCAATGGCTAGCTGCTTCCTGCAAGCGACTTGTTAATGCTGAATACAACTTTTATGCTATGAATTATGAACATGTTTATTACAGGAAAAAAAGAGAAGGCAAAAAGAAAAAAAAAATCGATGTTAGTTGAGAGGTTATGACTTACGATCAGATTAGATGTATTGAGTTGAGACTTGAGTGGTGTATGACCGACATTTTATTTCTAATAGTTCTCTTTTTGGCGGCATTAGATCGAGCTTCTATCAATTATCCATTGAATTTCAATTATAAAGTAACATTAATTTCATACATCCACTTCCATCATGAGAATAAAGTTGGGAAAAAGTTCAAAACAGGATGGTTGTGATTGTGTGGGTAGGATTATTCTCCTACTTATTTTACGCTTTATATTTAATGCGAATATCAGTTTGTTCTCAAGATGCTTAGAATTATCTTATTTTTATCAACACAACTCTAAGAATACATGAAACTAACAGGGTTATAGGCTAAGCTACCTTATTTGGATAGACATGATTCTAAGAGTTAATGAAGCTAACGGGACTATAGGCTGTTAAAAGGTTTGTTTGGATTAGCGTCGGAGAAATATATTTACATAAGATGAGACAAAATTCATCTTACACACTCCGTTAATAGTGTTGGAAAAAACATCTACAACTAATCCAAACAGGCAAGATGGTAGTCTCATATAGCTTCTTAGACTGTCAGTTAGCAAATTTGCATGGCACATGATATAGGTACTGATTTCCTCTTTTTTGGCCACCCTTCTTCCCATTGCTGTGTCAGAGAAATTAGCCTCCAACACTTGTAGCTGTTGACGGATGTTCCAAAAAAACAGAAAAGGAAGTGAAGGGAACATTAAAGTAAATTCTAGAAACCAGAGAACACGTTATTATAAATCATATACTCCATGCACTATACTGTATACATGGAACCAGTATATGTTGCATATTGCCCCCTATATGAATATTGACTCATTTTTACACGCCACCTGTTATTGAACCATCGCTTTGAATAAATGACTTCATGATGCCTTCCGATGAATCTACATATACATATATATAATTGGAGATTGAAGGGCACAGTTACTTTGATGAGGCCATTTTGCTTTTAAAGAAGTTATTGACCCAATTTGCCCTTTCTCGATTAGCCTATGAATCTAAATAACTCTAGGATAATTTATTACCAACAATAACCTGCCTATAATATATTAGTTGTAAATTATAATCTGGGGGCCTTCAAAAAGGAATAGAAAAGGCTTGAGGAAAGAAGATGAGAGAGGTGACCAACGAGGAGGAAGCAGCATATACTACATTCAGAATATATGTGCGTAACAGCAAGAGTTTCAAAGTAAGATTAATTGGCACATCAAAATTTAAAGTAATTTTGTAGAAACACTGAATCACAACAAAAACATAAATGGCGGTTTTCCCTTCTCACAGGGTTAACACTGGATTAAACTCCCAAAACTTGAGCTGTATGAATTATGTAATGACAGTGGGAGCGATCGCCCAGTGAATTCTTCCATCTTTGATAGTTTCAATGCAACTTCCACCTGTATGTTCACGTAAGTTTGCGTTCAGTCAAGGTTTGCAAATAGTGCAATGACCAACTTTCATAAAAATTTCAAGTCTATGGGCAAATGATTTTGATAATGTGTGAAAGGTCCTAATTAGTCCTTCACAATGCCAGTACTGAATCAAAAAAAGGACAAAACCTTAGAAGAGAGGTTAATAAGTTAGTAAAGGTTAAAAAAATGTACCAGTGGGGCAAGTGCTTCTTGTGAAAGTCTCCCAGTTTTTGATGGATCCTTCTCATATTGCTCAATGTACAGATGAATAGTAGGACCTACTGATCCAGTTCCAGACAGGCGGAAAACCTGAATGCATTTGAAGGCGGTGAAGTAATAAAGTAAGACTAGGAATATTGAAAGTTTTTGCCTTATTTCCACCAACCATTGGATGGATTAATATTTAATAGGCATCAAGCTAAAATGACGAGTCTAGATAAACAAAAAAAAAAAAAAAAATTCAACTAGGATGTGATGCCTATACTCTGTATTCAGCACTAATTCTAAGGGAACCGCACTATTTATGACTAATGAATATTATAAATTCCTTGCAAATTGTAAATAAATTCAAGGCAAAATAAATTGTAAAACAATTCTGCAAGTCCACTTGATGTTCTGATAAAGCCGCAGGCTTCACTCAAACCTATAAAAGAAAAGTCAAAGGGACAGGGAAATAAGGTTATGAGGTGGATCTAGAGTCAGACTAGTCACAGAGGGGTCACTTTTGTCCCTTTTGTTGCTACTTGTATTTTGGTGCCTGGTCTTTTTGGAGGGTACGAAGTTTTTGAGAGGAGACAGACGTTAATTGGGAGAGGGCTGGTCTCTCGAACAACCAGTAAGGGAGCTTGTTGCGGCTCATTGTGTTACTTCTTTGAGATTTCCATTTGTCGTAGATAGTGAGGTTTTGTTCAGGATCAGTGCTGTTGATACCAAGGCCTCAGTAATATTCAGTTCAGCCATATTGTACTGTCCTACTATTGTACTCAAATTCATCAGCACGGACAACATCTGACCTTACTCCCTTAATTGTCCTAAAGGGACACAGAATGAGATTAGTCAGACCACAATTTTTCAAGGATAGATTGATTTTAAAGTCACCCATGAATGTATAGATACATAGTATAGACTCATCATTATAATTTCCATCAAATATCGGACTTCCTATTTAACTCTCAAGACTCAACGAACCTGTCATTTTATTGCCATAACAAGTGTATATTTAGAGATTGACAAAGGATTTTGCCTTATAGAAAGAACTATACAATGCAAATTGCATAAAGAGAATATATTGCTCGCGAGCAGTTTCTTGCCTCAAGGTAATAAGAACTTATCAATCTATTACTCGTTAATCATTCAACTGACAGGGTCTTTTATGAATTTTTTTTTTTTGGTAAATAAGTTTTCTAAGGATATTAGTGCCCATACTTCATATTTTATTAAAGTAGATAAATATGATCACACTTAAAAGCAGGCAACAATTTTCAAGAGCAAATAAGGTTACAAAACAAAGAACAGCTTTATCGTATCATGCAAAGATGAATTGGCAATAACATTTAACATGGGGAAAATGTAAAAACAATTTCAGATTAAAATACATAGGTAGCCCAATGATTGCGAACTATGTCTTCAACTGTTACAAGCTTATGTCCCCGCCAAGATTATCTTTATTTTTATTAGCGAGGATAGATAGCCAGGCCAAAATTCCATCTTTCTCACGGATATGGTCCGATCCTATTTACAAACAAGATGAAGTTGTTATGCAATCGAACAAGGTTTCACAATTATTTGAAGTCAGAATGCTCCAGTGGATACTTGCCAGTTCCAAAACTTTCTTCACCACAAATTGAACACAACTAACCCAGCATCGAATAAATTAACAAAGAACTTCCAGCCCGTGGGAACCTGGCTTAGATGAAGAAATATAGAATTATAATTGGTCTGTCTAAATCACCCCAAAACAAACATTTAACAATATCAAGCATCGAGTGACAGTATATACCTCAAAAAATTTCGAATTCAGGTGTTGGGCTACAACATCCAGGGCAGCAGAGGTTGGCATACTCCTATAGAATGTAGCTCAAAATGTTAAACATGAAATAATGCAAAATTTCTCGCCAATAATGAGAGTACTGTAGCATAACTAATAATTTTAACACAATCACGTGACACTAATTATTCTAAGTAATCAGCCTCAAGTTGCTAGAAGTACATTCAGACTCAGCAATTGTCACTTACGGTTCTTTAACAAAGTTCTTTCTGAGGAACGCACAAAAAAAGGCATGATAACTTCCATAATGAAGATCACCATGCTTGAGATAATAGAAAAGAGATCACTTCACATTTTGACAATTATTTGACTCTCAAAACACCCACAGCAAGTAGATCACCGACAAATTTGAGTATTCTGGTTAGTATAAAATGCCCAATCATAAAATTGGCAGATTCAGAATACTTGGTAAGTGGGGCAATATATCTTAACAAAGAGCTTTCATCCATTTGCATTGATTAACCTAAATATGCATTGTTAATCCACTAAAACGTTGTTAGTTTTGATCGTGAGTTTCTTTACAAAAATTTGCAAGCGTACTAAATCAATATATCCTTGGCTTCTTATTTATAAATTACAAGCCATTTTCCAACGAAGACCACTACATATCAGAATCAACCTTGTAATTTTGAAACAACCAATAAGTTACTACAGAATCAATTATTATTATGACATAAAATTTTAAACCCTGACACTCCCAATACCCACATTCTACAAGTGCACATATGACGTATACTTACAAGCATATTCACCCGCGAGAACGAGTGAGAGAAAGGAACAAAATTACCCGGCAACACCTTTTAAGTTTTAAGCCACCAGAAAAGTAGGGTATAGCATCAACAGAATTGGCAGCAATGATGGCCACTGAATCTGAGGGAGTAACAAATTAAGAAAAGGTGGATGACAAATTACAAGCTGAAATATATGATCTGACCGCCTGATTAACCAAGATCACTCCTGCCCACCATTTACCAAGTATCATGTTACGATTTGCATCACCGTCAGCAGCAGCACCAAACTCCGGGGGCTCACCTTGTGGGTCTGATTCGCCCAATCCCATGCGGTGGACTAACTCCTGTGCATGTGTCGAATTGGCATCTGGATGCCCTCCTCCAAAGTCTTCCTGAATTAAAGAAAATCATTCACAAAAGTCAAAAACTTTATCTTTTAGAAGGTTTTTCTCCGATTTATAGTACTCCCCTCCTTCCCTATGTATGTGTGTGTATATATATAAGAGCAAAAAATTTAATTAGTTTTGTCCATTTTTATAAGAACCTAGCTAAATTTGTCAAAGCACTTAATGGGCTTTTTCCCATTTTATCCATCATTATTCTATCTATTCACATTTTCTTTTATACTCATTTATAACACTATTATCACATTTCTCTCTCTTATATACTCAATCATAAATAAGGGCAAATTTGAGAAAACAAAATTATTTCAACCACTTCCTTAATCTGTATGATTTTACCTTCTTAGCTTTTATAATAAGCGACGGAGGGAGTATTTGTCAACAAAAAAGTAGGACCTTGGGTATACAGTTGAGTAAAGAGCTTTCTTGTGCACCAAGCTCTTCCACAAAAATACGATTTGCATAAGCTCCAGCAACGCCATGTAGAGCATCATAACTTCAACAAATCAAGAAACTTATTTTTCAAGAGAGGGAACATAACCAAAAAACCGAGAAGATTATTTTATGTCACATGCTAATAAGACAATTCGTCCACAAAATATACCAGAATGAGAATTTGGAACATGATAGTAGTTTCCTGATGGACTTGAAATCAAAAATTGAACTCCATAATTATATAATTCTTTGGTGGGAAGTCATTACACTCTTGTTGTTAACGAATTATCAATAACATCTATATGGATAAACTGTAATACGTATATAAAATTTTAGGCTTATGCAATAGTATTATATTGTTGGAATCTTTTAGATGGTGTGGTGCATTATTCTTATACCATTATTATTATGAGGGAGACAGCTGAAATTGGGAGTTGAAGATGAAGTATATATGGATGTGGATTCCGGCTAATATGTACAATTAGTATGCAAAAGGTACGATAAGAAGGAAAAAGTGGAATAATAAAGGGAGAATTACACACAGCTTCTAGGGGGAAAGTATCAGTTCGGTCATTTGAAATCATCAAACTGTATTCAAGTCCTATGAGAGCCAGATAAGATAAAATTGAAGGGTTGAGATGCAAATATACCTCAAAAATTTTTTGTTTAGGAGCAATATATCGTCCCAGAAGGTTTTTTTGGTTTATGTTGCTCTGAAAGCATTAAAATGGAGTAATTTTGCCTTTATTATTAAAATATTAAATGTTAACATGCTAATATTTTAACAATCAATGTTAGCATTTTAGTGGGATATGACAATATTGTTATGTTTTGAAACTTCCTAAGTAATATTAAATCAAAAAAACTTTTCGAGTAAAATAGCTTTTGGGAGAAAAATTCTGACAATAACTTTGCACATTCACCTTAAATTGAATTGCCTCAATAGTTGTTAATAATGTCACTCGTTGAGATGAGATGGCAATAACAATTTTATTTCAAAAAGTTGTCAATATATAGTAATTCATTCAACTGCAACAATAACTATATAAGCAATTAAATTTGGTCTCACTGAGTTATGGATTTCAATACAACACAATTTGATCATTTCAATGACTTGATTTTTATTTTTTATTCTTGGACACATGTATGTCATTCCCCAATAATATAACGACCATGAAATTGCAGTGGGGAGAGACATTATTGCAGAAAATGAAAGCATGAAAACAAATCTGCAGATGCTGCGTTCGGAGTGGCCGGACAATGCTAGAAAATTAATCACATGTACCTTTCATCACTATAAACGTTAGTGACCTTTGAGACATCATCATTACTCTTTTTTCTTACTTTTGATTTGATCCTACATGCAATAATGTTTAAATACTTCCTCCTCTTTTTTTTTAATTAAGAAAGATAAATGAGCCACTTAATCATAACATATTTTATATATTATTAGGTTATATGTTAACTTATAAGTCAAATAAAGAAATTTAAAGAAAAAATTCAAGTAAATCAGTTTATAAATAACTTATTTAATTTTTTTAAGATTTTCTAAAAAAGTCAACTGGATCCTAGATTTAATAACGGTGGGAGTATAATTATTAAATGGTCATTATAGAAACAAAATTGTAGGAAAACAACAATTTCATATGTTATACATAGCACCCACATGGATATCTCAGGAAGCTTTTGATGGGGTCGTAAAGTGCATATGGATTAAATTGTTTTGTGGTTGTTAAGATTTATACGTATTTATATGGGGTAATTAATTACAGGTCCTGTATAAGGGACTTAATTAAGATGAGGTCCCATGAAATCACCTAATTAATCTGAGGTCCCTACCAAAAAGTTGTTATGGCAGGCCAAAAAGTTGTTATTGCAGGCCGAAAAGTTGTTAGTGACTAAGCCTTCACTAATAACTTTTTGGCTTGCACTAACAACTTTTCGGCCTGCCATAACAACTTGTGGCCTGAAAATCACTCTTGGTCTGTAACAACTTGTGACCTTGCGATAACAACTTTTTGACCTGTATTAACAACTTCATGGGACCTCATATTAATTAGATGATTTCATGGGACCTTATCTTAATTAAGTCCCTTACACCTGTAATTAATTACCCCTGTTTATATGGCTTATGAAGCAGTTTTCTACACGGTCAAGGGAAAAAAGGCAGTACTACTAATAATATTATAAGCTTTAATCTAGCTTGTGAGTGCGCGCGCGCGTGTTCAATTAAATGAAACAAAGGCAGTACTACTAATAATATTATAAGCTTTAATCTAGCCTGTGAGTGTGCGCGCGCGAAACATCTTTTTACCTAAATTTTCAATAAAGACACTCATCAGTACTATTATGTTCTTTATTATAAATCTATCCTAATATTCTTTATTATAAATTCACCTTAACTACTTCTTATATATCAAGGAGTGGAAGTTATAGCATTAAATATGGCATATTATCAAAAAAAAATTCCAACTATGCCCTTATTTAAGAATATGTATTAAAATAATATTTTATACATTATAAGCCTTCTCTCTTATCTTTCCTATTTCCAATATAGGGGTAAATTAGTCACAATAACATTAATTTATCCAAAAATGGACTTATATTTTGGAACAAAAAATTTGTGATACTTAGACTTATAATAAGGAACAGAGTGGTATATATTTATGTATAAAATTAGTTAAAATGAGTGTCATACATACACACAACAAAGTTAGGATTTTCAAAAGTGGAAAATTTACTGTACAGTTTTTAAGGAAAGGATTTAATTATCAAAAGGTTTGAACAATAAGTTAACCCATTGTCATTTTCTACACTATCATTTGTCATTGCATGTGTTACTCACTAATTGTAATTCTTTTTTGTGATTATATTTCTTTAATTAGAATCTCATAGTGATACTCTATTTTTGAAAAGCGAACGGAAGATGATTGAATTGGCATGTAGAACTAAAATTATAAATAGTGTATTAGAAATAGTGTCGCCTACTGTCACTAAATTACCACCCGATTATCAAACTAGTACTTGTTGTTGTAGGGGCTGTGTCCTATTATCAAAGGTTTCATAACCTAGTGGTATGACATCCTTTAATAAATGGGAGGTTACAAGTTTGATCTTAATTATAACCTCATGTTGTTAGTGTCCATCTTTTTTTAATTCGAAGAGAATTAGTGTTTTGTTTGATCTGATTGCCCTCATTTATCTTTACTTGTAACCTCATATCGTTAATGTCCATCCCTTCAATTCGAAGAGAATCAGTGTTTTGTTTGATCTGATTGTCCTCATTTATCTTTTTAAGTCTTTCTTTAAGTATGTTGTTAGTTTAACCCTTTATGAATATGGTGGTGTGAGCTTCGATAATAATAAAAAGGTAAGTTATATGGTGTATTAGGCTTGTGGTCAAATTGTAATATAATAGAAGTAATGATAATGATATGTCTGGAACAGATGTATGAAGAAATAAGAGGTTGACAGTAAAAACACGTGTATAGTGTAAAGTTGAACATAAGTGAGATGAGACCAAGTAAAAAGAAGACCCGTGGCATGAGAGAAAAAGGGCAATACATGACAAATTTGGAGAAGATTAACTAGTCAAAGCGATCTTAAAGAGAGATTATTTGAACTTTTATAAGTGTCTGGAAAATGAAGGAGGACTTTACAGAAAAGTCATGCACGAGACTTGTACGTTCACCTATATGTAACACAAAGTGAAAACGGCATCGTAGCCAAAACGCCATATACAGCGAGCTAGCTTCACGAGTCAAAATATATTATTAGGCAGACAAGTTTTGAAAACTAAGTATATGGTTCTCATCATTTTGCATAACCCTCTCTGGTTGGCCATAAAGCACGCTTAATTAAATGAATAAATTTATTATATCAGCTCCTTTTCTTTTCATCCATTCATTTTTTGGCACGTAACCCCACAGGGTTTAGGCATCTATAATATGCTTTGTCATCTAACCAATTTCCCTTCTTCAAAATATATAGATGATTATCACCTTTATTCAATATATATATATATTTCTTTATAATAATATATTGGCTTTAATTTTCTTTAAATGAGTGATATATGATTAAAAAGTGGGATTGTAGAATTAAGTGGAAGACATTGGAGGAGTAGATCAAATCAAAGAATAGGAGCCACTAGAGGAGACTTTTGACTAATTGAAGTCTTAAAAGCAAACAAGGCATTATCATAGGGACCACCTATGCTTAATTATGTTATTTCCCGTCACTTGTAATATTAATTATACACACATATATATATAGCTTTTTTCTCAAATGTATTAACATACGTCACTGAAAACACACAAAGAAAAAGGACCATAATTTAGTGGTCTAGCTTAGTCGACCCATGGCTAGCTTGATAGCTTCAACTAATTATTTAATTAAAAACCATTAGTTTATTCATTTACCTGTATATATCGTCGTTATCTTTATCTTCTTCATGAGACCCACATACGATTAAGGTCCACTTATTCTCTTGAGTATTGATAAAGATAACTAAATAATAACGCATTGTATTTTCACGTACACATTTACGTGCATGGCCCCTTATAATAGTCCACACAACAATATCCACCACCATATAATTTGAAAAAAATGCATGTAATACCCCATTAATGAAATGTGATAAGGTACTATAAGGATAAACATATACTTTCTTTCAACCAATTAAGTTGCTACATACACAATAATTAAAATTAGAACTCTTATCGACTTAGACTTTCTTTCAACTAAGTTGCTACATACACAATTAGTAAAATCAGAACTCCTATCTACTTTGTATAACAAATGAGATCAATTCCCATCACTCACGTCGATTTGAATTGGTTTGACGATGCTAATAATATCGTTGTACAATTTGACAAATTCAGTAAAATAAGTGTTCTATCTTAAAATTATGAAATTACTTATGATAGAATAGGAATTTGACGATGAGGTAATTGAAATGAAAAATAGGAAAAAATTAGTTGTGTCATTTTTAATTTGTGCTGGTCTATTTTCTCATTTTTTATTGATCACGGTTTAAACCATTGAGTTAATTAGCAACTGTTTGATTGGAAAACAATAGAAGAAGAAGAAGAAGAAGAAGAAGAAGAAGAAGTACCAAAACATTGAATGAGCTATAAACTGAACAAGTATCTGTCACATAAATTAACTAATTAATTAAAAGGAAAATCTCATTATAAAAATATGTTTTTATAATTAATATTTGATTCACACGATCGATCAATCTAAATTGTGAATGAAGCCAAGTCTCTGCCTATATAACAGTGACGTATTAGCTTGAGGTGCTACACACGTACGACTTACCAAAAAACCAAAACCAAGTCTCTCATAACTCAAAAGTGCCTATAAATAGAATGCCTCATTGTTTCTTCATTCACAAGCAACCTAAAAGATAGAGAGAAATCCTCTTATCTTACCTTTCCATCTTAGTCTCGAAAAACACACACACAACACCTTTCTCTTCTCTCCTTTCGTCCAAATATGGACCAGCTTACCTTCAACCATTCCATATTACTGTTTCTCATCATCACTATTCACTCTTTCTTCATGGTTTTGCATGGCACTGAAGCTTCTTCCTTATCTTGCCTCCATACTCCATACCCACACGTGTGCAACCACTATATGAACAGTACTAATACCCTCTCAACTTCATCATCTTCTTCTTCTTTCCATGATATGGCTCTTAGGGTTACTTTGGACCAAGCCATTGAAGCTCATAAGCTTGTGTCAACCATGAAAACAAACAACCGGTACTTTAAGGATGATAGAGCCAGACAGGCCTGGACCGATTGCTTAGAACTATATGAAGACACGGTTCACCAGCTGAACCGATCCGTGAGCTCAACAAACCTAAATGACAAACTCACATGGTTAAGTGCCTCCATTGCCAACCACCAAACATGCCAAAATGGCTTCCTTGACTTCAACCTTCATGAACACCTCAATTTCTTCCCAAACATGCTCACCAACTTCTCCAAGCTCATAAGCAATTCCCTAGCCATTACAAATGCCATGTCCACGTCATCATCACAAATTCTTGATAATAACAATAATAATAATGGTGGGAGAAAGTTGTTGATGTCTGATGGGTTATCATTCCCTGGGTGGGTATCAGGGTCAGATAGGCGGCTTCTAGCCGGGTTGGTGGGACCCAGGGCGGACGTGGTTGTGGCAAAAGACGGGAGTGGGAACTATAAGACTATAATGGAGGGGGTGGAGGCGGCGAGTAAGATGGGAGGAGGGAGGAGGGTGGTGGTGCATGTGAAAGGGGGAGTGTATGAAGAGAATGTGGTGATTAAGAGGAAAATGAGGAATTTGATGATTGTTGGAGATGGTATTGGTGTTACCATTGTCTCTGGTAGCAAGAATGCTCAACATACCACCACTTTCAGCTCTGCCACTTTTGGTATGTACATGTCTTTCTTTTCTATATTTATTCTCAAACAGTCAAACTTATATATTATTCATAGGTTGTTATTCTAACTCCAATGGAGCAGTAACGAGCTTCACACACACCTAATTAGATAAAATGTTTGAAGTTGCTATATGAGAACGTAACTTTATGACTCCGTATAGATATGTTGATTATACTATCATTTATCTCAGTGGATTTGAATTTCTATGGAATTAGCACTCTTTGTATAATACTATAAGTTTTACATTCTTATGTTTAATTTTAATCATTTTAAAAAGCTTCATGATTAGATTATCATATGCATTTATAATTTAAATTTTATGATGATAATTCAAAATGTATGTACAAATTAAATCTCGACCATTCTAATAGCTAGAAGGTTCTCCCAACAATCCTCAAAATGATTAGAATCAAATTGTAAATTGATTTTCCGACCCATTTCTAAAGTGATATTTCATCCAAAAAAGATTATTTGGAGAAACAAATTAAATTAGACCTGCTTGGCCAGGGGAAAAAAATAGTTCAAAAGAGAAGTAAAACAATTGAGGAATAATCTAAACATGATCATCATCTGGTCCACAAAAAGGATGGGACCAAGAAGTACCACTTTTGAGCAACATGAACTATCTAAACATTTCACCTAATCAAGGTGACTTCCTAACAGCTTGTCAATTGAAAAAAAAACATTACAACAACAACAAAATAAAATATCCAAAAAAGGAAAAAAGTACCATTATTTTTCATGAACTCCCTTGACCAAAACTCTCTCTGATCATTTCTTGCATATATACACACACACAGGTGTTTCTGGAGACAACTTCATAGCCCGAGACATAACCTTCGAGAACACCGCCGGCCCCGAAGCCCACCAAGCGGTGGCTCTCCGCTCCGGCGCCGACCACTCAGTATTTTTCCGATGCAGTTTTAAGGGATACCAAGACACTCTATACGTCTACTCACAACGCCAATTCTACCGTGACTGTGACATTTATGGCACCATTGACTTCATCTTCGGTGACGCCGCCGCCGTCCTCCAAAACTGCAACATCTTCGTCAGAAAACCCATGAGCAACCAGCAAAACACGGTGACGGCCCAGGGAAGATCCGACCCGAATGAGAACACCGGTATTATCCTCCACGGCTGCCACGTGGCGGCTTCGTCGGAGATGAGGCCGGTGCAGGGAAATTTTAAGACTTTCCTTGGCAGGCCATGGAAGGAATATTCTAGGACGGTTGTTATGAAGAGCGATTTGGACGGCGGGTTGATCCACCCGGCCGGGTGGATGCCTTGGAGCGGAAGTTTCGCCCTCAAGACGCTTTATTACGGCGAGTTTATGAATACCGGCGGCGGAGCCGCCACCGGCGGGAGGGTGAATTGGCCCGGGTTTCACGTGATCACGAGCCCGGCGGAGGCCGGGAAGTTCACCGTCGGGAACTTCATCGCCGGCGGGTCGTGGATCGCCGGCACCGGCGTGCCGTTCCAGGCGGGGTTGTGAGGAGGAGGAGGAGGAGATAGTGGAGGTGATGGTGGGAGGGAGAGGGGGGATAGTGATTATGAAATTGTCATATAGTGATGAGTTTTGTGTTTGTGTGATGTGTTAATTAGGGTTTGGTTGTACATAGGAGGGTACATAAGGTTCAATGGTTGACGTACTTTTTCTTTTATGTGTTTCTTTGTCATTATTTTGAGTACGGATGGAGTGAGGGTTAAAATTGTCAAATCGCAAGGAGGTAGAAAAGATATGTGTATATATATATGTGGTGAACCTGTAAAAGGTTTATTATTGTTTGTGAGAAAAGTGACATGCTTGAATGTGAATGAAGTTGTAAAGAAATAATGTATGTATGTATGTATGAAATATGAAATTTGTAACATGATTTATGATCAATTGTATATGTTCTCTGTCTCCTACCTGCTTTCATAACCATGGCATGGTTACGTGGTGCTACTAGTCATGTGCACTTGTGACTACTGACCAGTCCTTTTCTCCTGAAGCTGGCCTTTGCTTTATTTCGTTTCATGTGGTTTTCAATATTTAAATACACACAAGCACTTTTGTATATATAGGGTTAAGATGGGAACTAACCGTTTGTTGGGTATCTGGAAAAATTTTTAAATGTAATTTTGCCTGAGAAATGTCAAGTAAATGGGCGAATTCAACTTAATCGTTGAAAACTCATATTGAACATTTAAAAAATTAACGTTAATGATTAACATTTTTAACAGAAGCAGAAAAATTCCTACATTTTGTTCATGAGTGATTACTTTTAGGGTAACTGGAAGCTTTCATGTTTGAATTTTAAACGCTACTTTTTGTTTATTTTTTCAAGCTCCTTTGATGGTCCTCCCAAAAGATCCTTCATTCTCAAAATAGTTAGTATTTATTAAGCTAGCTGGAGGACATGAGGAATGCGGTTATAATAATTATGTTGACCGAGTTCAATCAACTAAATATCCGAATAATTAGGTGATCAGTCAGTATTGGGATGAAAAGAGTTGAAACTCAAGATTTAATTGGTTAAGAAACCTTATAAGTACTACGTTACATGGGATGGTGATAACGATCAAATTATGGTAGGTGCTTTGGTGGTCCTTTTGGTTTGATGTTAACAACAATCAAATTGGCAAGTCAAGTCACTTCTGTCGTTTGCAATGGCCAGCTGCTTCCTGCAAGCAACTTGTGAACACTGAATACAACTTCTATGGCTACGAATTACTATATGAACATGTTTATTACAGAAAAAACAAAGAGAAGCCAAAAATAATTGAAGTTAGTTGAGAGGTTATGACTTACGATCAGATTAGATCGATGTTTTGAGTTGAGACTTGAGAGGTGTATGACCCACATTTTGTTGCTAATAGTTCTCTTTTTGGCGGCATTTGATCGAGCTTCTATCAATTATCCATTGAATTTCAATGACAAAGTAGCATTAAATTCATACATCCACTCCCACTTCATGAGAATAAAGTTGGAAAAAGTTTAACGAGGGTTGTGATTGTGTGGGTAGGATTATTCCCCTATTTACGCTTTATATTTAATACAAATATCAGTTTGTTTTCAATAGTTTTGGTCATCATAGTAACATTAAACATCTATATGTGAAGATGCTAAGAATTATCTTATCTATATTGACACGGTTCTAATTGATTTCAAGAATACATGAAACTGACAGGGCTATAATCTAAGGTCAAATACCTATTTAGATTAGTGTCAGAGAAGTAAATTCACACTTACCAAAACAAAATTTCCCCCACACACTAACCTTATACTTCGTAAATAACGTGAAAAAGTTGTATCTGCTGCTAATCCAAACAGACATTAAATAGATGATAATCTCTGTTGGTTTCTTATATTGTCAGTCAGCAAATTTGCATGGCGCATGGTATGGGTACTATTTCTTCTTTTTTGACCACCCTTCTTCCCATTGCTGTGTTAGAGAAATTAGCCTCCAACATTTGTTGCTGCTGTTGTTGAAGGATGTTCCAAAAAACAGAAAAGAAGGTAAAAAGATTACAGTAAATTCAAGAAACCGGAGAACACATTATTATAAAGCAGAACCGGTATATGTTACATATTATCCCCTATATAAATTTTAACTCATTTTTACACGCCACCTTTTATTGAACCGTCACTTTATACACATGACTTGTTGATCCAATTTTGCCCTTTCTCGATTAGCCTATGAATCTAAATTACAAAAAATAACCTGCCTATAATATATTAGTTGTCAATTGAAAATTGGGGACCACTGGCAAAAAAAAAAAATTGGGGACCTTCAAATAGGAATAGAAAAGGCTTGAGGAAAGAAGATGAGAGAGGTGACCAACGAGGAGGAAGCAGTATATGCTATATTGAGAATATATGTATCAGCAAGAGTTTCAAAGTAAGATTACTTGGCAAATAAAAAATTTAAAGTAACTTGGTAGGAAAACTGAATCACAACAAAACCATAAACGGCGGTTTTCCCTTTTCACAGGGTTAAAACTGGATTAAACTCCGTAAACTTGAGCCGTATGAATCATGTAATGACAGTGGGAGCTGATCGCCCAGTGAATTCTTCCATCTTTGAAAGTTTCAATGCAACCTCCACCTGTTCACACAAGTTTGTGCTCAGTCAAGGTTTGCAAATAATGCAATGACCAATTTTCATAAAAATTTCAGGTCTATGGGCGAATGGTTTTGATAATTTGTGAAAGGTATTAGTTTAGTCCTTCACAGTTCACACAATGCCATTACTGAATTAAAAAAAAAAGGGACAAAACCTTAGAAGAGAGGGTAACAAATTAGTAAAGGTTAAAAAAAATTACCAGTGGGGCAAGTGCTTCTTGTGAAAGTCTCCCAGTTTTTGATGAATCCTTCTCATATTGCTCAATATACAGACGAATAGTTGCACCTACTGATCCAGTTCCAGACAGGCGGAAAACCTAGTTGCATTTGAAGACGGAATAGGAATAAAGTAAGACTAGAAATATTGAAAGTTTTTTGCCTTATTTCCCCCAATCATTGGATGGATTACTAGTTAATAGGCATCAAGCCAAGATGATGAGTCTAGATAAAAAAAAAAAAAAACTACCACAGTAATTATTTCCGATTTACGTTCAACTAGGATGTGATGCCTATACTCTGTAGTCTGTACTAAGGGTACCGCACTATTTATGACTAATGAATATCATAAATTCTTGCAAATTTTAAATAAATTCAAGGCAAAATACATTCACAACAACTTGTCTATCATCGACAATTCTGCAAGTCCACTTGATGTTCTGATAAAGCTGCAGGCTTTACTCAAACCTATAGAAGAAAAGTCAAAGGGACACTATGGACAGGAAATAAGTTTCTAAGGGCTACTAAAATAAGGTTCTTAGGGGGCTACAGAGTCAGACTAATCACATGGGCCACTTTTGTTCCTTTTGTTGCTACTTGTATTTTGGTACCTGGTCTTTTTGGAGGGTACAGAGTTTTTGAGAGGAGACAGACATTAATTAGGAGAGGGCTAGTCTCTGGGACAACCAAAGAGGGAACTTCTTGCGGCTCATTGTGTTAATTCCATTATTAAAAAAACTAGAACGGGTGGTTTAACCGGTCCAACTGGCAATCTAAATTGGAGGGGTCAACCCACCCAAAACCGACCAACCCGGTCAAAACCGGGAAACCGGAATCAGGTTGGTTTTTTTTTTTTAAATATATGGTTTTTTAAAAATTTTATTATAATTCACCTAATTACTAACTTTCACTTCATTCAATTTTAGAAATTAGGAAACTATAATACTTTAAATGTTATTTAACTTGCATATGTTTAATATTTATTTGTTGTTGCTCTTAATATTTGTATTTTAGTCTGTGGATTGTAGAATAATATTTATTTTCACGTGTAATCAACTAATATTTTCTCTTTTTCCTTCTATAGAAACATTAAAATATTCATGTTTGATGAATCATGCATACATATTTATATTTACAATTTTGATATTAGTGATTATTGTGGTTAATATGCATTTATTTATTATGTATTTAATGTTTAAATTATTGAGAGATGATAGCTGCATAATATTAGGAGCTGCCGAGTCTTGATCCTAGATTTTAGGTGATTTAATTGTTATCCTATAATCTGGGCAATTAAAGAATATTGTGGGATATGAATCTCTCCTTGTACTCAATTTATTAATCAGTGTATCTAGCAATAATAATTGAGTTCGGATTTCTAATTTCAGAATTCTACATGGTATCAGAGCTAGATCTAGAATTCTGAATATCCGACCCTCTTTTCTTAGAGTAGACCTGTCGCGCAGCCAAACATGGAAGCTTCGCTGGATGGGTCCTCAACAACTGAACCCAAGGAAGCTGGAGGTCCCTCTGGGTCGATCTCTGGCTTCGAAGGGGGATCTTCTATTTCAATTGTCTCTGAAAAATTAAATCTGTCCAATTACAGAGATTGGGCTCAAGCTATTCAACTTGCTGTTCAAGGACGTGGAAAGCTGGGATTTCTGACCAGGGAAACTCCCTCCATCTGATGCAAAATCTTCGGCCACGGCACAATGGAAAATTGATAATGCCCTGGTTTCTTCTTGGTTGATTAACACTATGTCCCCACAAATCAAGAGAACCTTCATGTACCTTCCCACTGCCAAGGATATTTGGGTTGTTGTCCACGAATCCTATATTGTGGGAAAAGATTTGTCTCGCTTTTATGCTCTTCGTCGTCAGTGTTGGAAGTCTACCCAAGGCTCAAGGACTGTCACCGAATATTGGTTCGAATTGTGTGCGCTATGGCAAGAAGTTGATTTGCTTGCAGATGATCAATGGGTCTCTGCAATTGATGCTGCACAAAACAATAGAAATATTGATGTTGAGCGGGTAATGCTTTTTCTTGCTGGTTTAAACCCAGAATTTGATGATGTTCGTGCTTGAATTTTGAGTTCCTCTTCCCTTCCATCACCCCGTGAGGTGTATTCAGAGGTTAGACGTGAAGAAACTCGCAAAGAAGTTATGCTTTCTGCATCTGTTGTTCCTTCTCCAGATCTGTCTGCTATGATCAATCATAATTCAAGTTCCTCTGTTGCTGGACAAAAGGGCAAAGTCACGTGTGATCACTGCAAAAAAGTTGGTCATATACGTGATAAATGTTGGGAACTTCATAGGAAGCCACCTGATTGGAAGCAAAGCAAAAGCAAACCACGAGCAAATCAAACTGCTCATGATTCATCCTCGCAGATTCAACCTGAGATATATTTCTCTGTGAGCCAACAGATGAACAAGCTATTAACTCTTCTTGACAAGTTGCAGCCTCAATTTCTGTTGCACCATAAGGTAACCTTCCTGCTGCATTACATACATCATTTATGCCAAATAAGTGGATTATGGATAGTGGTGCTTCTGATCACATGACATCAGATTCAAGTATGTTCATTTCTTATCTTCCCTCGGTTGGAAATAACAAAATTAAGACAGCTACGGGCTCTTCTGCTCCAATAGCTGGCACTGGTACAGTTGAAGTTTCAAAATCTCTCCATCTTGATTCAGTTCTTCATGTCCCACACTTGGCATGTAGCTTACTTTCTATTAGCAAGTTGACCAAGCAAGCTAACTGTTCAGCTCACTTCTTCTCTACTCACTGAATTTTTCAGGATCTCTCCTCGGGGAAGATGATTGGCACAGCTAAGGAATGTGATGATCTCTACTACCTGAATGCTTCTACTGTCAGCGCCTTGTGTTTAGAATAAATAGTTTTGTTTCCATTGTTGTTGATAATGATTTATTGTTATGGCACCAAAGGATGGGTCATCCTGGTCCTTCTTATTTGAGAAAATTGTTTCCTTCTTTTTCATCAAATAAAACTTTTCATTGTGATATTTGTGAGTTGGCTAAACATCATCGCACCACGTTTTCACCAACAATCTACAATCCTTCTCGTCCTTTCTCTATTATTCATAGCAATGTTTGGGGTCCATCCCGTGTTAGCAATAGAATTCGTTCAAAATTTATTGTTACCTTTATTGATGATCACACTCGTATGTGTTGGGTATATCTTCTAAAGGAAAAATATGACGTCTACTCTGTTTTTAAGGAATTTCACAAATATGTCCAAACTCAGTTTAATAGCACCATACAGGTCCTGCATACTGACAATGGTACAGAATATTGTAATCACTCTCTTGCAGATTTCCTAAAATCCCAGGGTATCATTCACAAAACTAGTTGCTCCTATACACCACAGCAAAATGGTATTGCTAAACGTAAAAACAGACATCTTCTAGAGGTAACCCGAGCACTTTATACTTGTCATGTGCCAAAATATTTTTGGGGGATGCCGTTCTTACTGCTACTCATTTGATTAATAGAATGCCCAATCGTGTGCTTAACTTTATCTCCCTCTTGATAGACTCCGTGAGACTCATCCTACAATTCATTTAGATTCCTCTCTTCCACTTAGGGTGTTTGGCTGTACAGCATTTGTCCATATTCATAATCAGTCTTCTAAATTTGATCCTCGTGCCGTCAAGTGTATTTTTCTTGGTTATTCTAACTCTCAAAAAGGTTACAGGTGCTATGATCCAATTTCCAAGAATCTCTGTTAGCCGTGATCTTACTTTTCTTGAAAATGAACATTTCTATTCCAAGTCTTCAATTCAGGGGAAGTCAAACAGTGAATTTGAATTTCCGACTTGTGAACCAATTCCACCCTCAGTACCTATTATGGTCCATAATAATAATGATCGTGACATTTTTAAAAAATCTTCAGATGCAGGGGAGGCAAAACTAGGACAGATTGGCACCAAGTATATGTCAGGAGAAGAAAACGAGTAAGAGAGCCTAACATTGCTGAAACTGTGCCCTCATTTGAACCTGAGGCAGGTCCTGATTCTTCACGTGAGTCTCAACATGCTGATCATGTTCCAGATCTTCCCATTGCTCAAAGGAAGCAGCCACGGTCATGCACTAAGCACCCTATCCAAAAGTTTGTGTCATATGCCTCTCTCTCTCTCCAAGATATTACACCTTTGTCACTAATCTGGACAAGGTCATTATTCCTAAAAATATAAATGAGTCCCTTGAAGTTTCTAAGTGGAAAGAAGCTGTGTTTGAAGAGATGCGTGCCCTTGAAAAAAATCATACATGGGAGATCACTATTCTTCCCCAAGGTAAGAAACCTATGGGATGTAAGTGGGTTTTCACTCCTAAGTACAATGATGATGGTACCTTAAATAAGTTTAAAGCAAGGCTAGTAGCAAAGGGATTCACCCAAACATATGGACTTGACTATAGGGAGACCTTTGCTCCAGTTGCTAAGCTGGATACTGTCAGAGTACTTCCCTCAATTGCTGTCAATTTAGACTGGTCTCTTCAGCAACTTGACATCAAGAATGCCTTCTTAAATGGAGAATTAAAGGAAGAAGTATACATGACTCTTCCACCTGGTTTTGACAAGGGCAGAGATCAACAAGTATGTAAGCTTAAAAAATCTATTTATGGGTTGAAACAGTCCCCACGAGCCTGGTTTGACAGACTCTCAAGTGTGCTTAAAGCAGAAGGATACAAACAAAGTCTTTCTGATCATACTATGTTTGTATTGAAGAAGGGTGATTTGATCACCATCCTTATTGTTTATGTGGATGATATTATACTTGCAGGAAATGATAATGGAGAAATAAGTCGAATTAAGGCAGCTTTAAACAAAGAATTTGAAGTCAAGGACCTTGGAAATCTAAAATATTTCCTAGGTATGAAAGTGGCAAGATCCAAAGAAGGTATTTGTGTTTCTCAGCGCAAGTACATACTTGATTTATTGGCAGAAACCAGCATGCTTGGCTGCAAACCTAGCCGAGTTCCCATTGCCACCAAAACTAATAAGAAAAAGGTGAAGTCTAACAACAAAAAGGAAGATGCCGAGGAAAAGAAAAGGCGAAAACGGGAAGAAACACCTGCAGATAAGGAGCAATACCAACGATTAGTTGGAAGACTCATTTATCTCTCTCACACCAAGCCAGATATCGCATTTGCAGTAAGTGTTGCAAGTCAACACATGCATGCTCCTAAGAAGAAACATATGGATGGTGTGTTCAAGATTCTTAAGTATCTCAAGGGAACTCCTGGTAGAGGACTCTTCTTTAAAAAGACCTCTCTCAGAACCATTGAGATCTTCACTGATGCAGACTGGGCTGGAGACCAAGACAACAGCCGGTCAACTTCAGGATATTGTACTTTTGTGTGGGGCAATCTGGTCACTTGGAGAAGTCAAAAACAAAAGGTGGTTGCTAAGAGTAGTGCAGAATCAGAATTAAGAGCTCTGGCCCAAGGATTTATGGAGGGCCTATGGTTAAAGAGAGTAACCGAAGAAGCTCAAGTCAAAATTGAATCTCCACTTAAGCTTTATTGTGACAATAAAGCAGCTCTAAGTATGGCACTAAACCCGGTTCAACAAAGCAAAACAAAACATGTAGAAGTTGACCGACACTTCATCAAAGAGAAAGTGGAAGATGAGATCATTTGCCTATCCTATGTACCTACACGTCTGAAGCTAGCTAATACTCTCACTAAGGGTTTATCAGAAAATTTATTTGAGAGTTTTGTAAGGGCCTGTTTTGGATGAGTTTAGAATAGCTTCTGGAGAATAGCTTCTGAAAAAAAAGCTGATTTTGAAAAAGCTGAAAAAATAGCTTTTGATGAATGAGAGTGTTTGGATGGTTGTTGTGAGAATAGCTTTTTTTTATGTGTAAATTACTAAAAAGGACATAAGTTTAATGTGTTGGGAAAGAGAGAGAATAAGGGCATTTTAGGTATTTCAATATGACATGTGTAATGATGGTATTTTCTGTCTCGTACTTCGCGTAAAAGCTGAAAAAAGTAGTTGCTTGTTTGGATTAGCTTTTAGAGAATAGCTTCTGGAGAAAAAGTTGAAAAAAACTGATGTTTAAAAAAAATAGCTTTTGTAAAAATGAGAGTGTTTGGATAGTTGTTGTAAGAATAGCTTTTTCTGTGTAAATTACTAAAAAGGACATAAGTTTAATGTGTTGGGAAAGAAAGAGGATAAGGGTATTTTTAGTAGATCATTATGACATGTGTAATGATGACTTTTTTTTTACCTCGTACTTTGTGTAAAAGGGAAAAATTGTAGCTTATTCAAAACCTAGGTTTGGGTGGCCAAAACCTAGGTTTCCAATCCAAAATAGCTTTTCACATTTTTTTCAAGTGTTTGGCTTACCTTTTTTAAAACCTAGGTTTGGACTCAAAATCTAGGTTTTAAAACCTAGAAACCTAGGTTTTGAGTCCAAACCTAGGTTTATTAAAAAACAAGTGTTTGGCTGCCATTTTTTAAAACCTAAGTTTGGGTGAAAAAATTGCTTTTTTTTTTCAATCCAAACAGGCACTAAGCAAGTTGGATATGATAAACATCTATACTCCAACTTGAGGGGGAGTGTGGTTAATATGCATTTATTTATTATGTATTTAATGTTTAAATTATTGAGAGATGATAGCTGCATAATATTAGGAGCTGCCGAGTCTTGATCCTAGATTTTAGGTGATTTAATTATCCTATAATCTGGGCAGTTAGAGAATATTGTAGGATATGAATCTCTCCTTGTACTCTGTTTATTAATCAGTGTATCAAGCAATAATAATTGAGTTCGGATTCCTAATTTCAGAATTCTACAATTATTAATGTTAATATTAATAAAATTTTATTATTTTAATATAACCGGTTGGACCCCAGTCAGACCATTAACCTTTGAACCAGTACCTCGTCCGGTTCTATGTCCGGTCTGGTTTTTTGAACCTTAGTTAATTCTTTGTGATATCCATTTGTCTTAGGTAATGAGGTTTTGTCCAGGATCAATTGAACAAATTGGACCCCGGTTTTGTTAATATAACCGGTTGGACCCCGGTCCGACCATTAACCCTTGAACCAATGCCTCGTCCGGTTCTATGCCCGGTCTGGTTTTTTGAACCTTGGCTAATTCTTTGTGATATCCATTTGTCTTAGGTAATGAGGTTTTGTCCAGGATCAGTGCTGTCAACATCAGTGCCTCAGTAATATTCAGTTCCGCCATATTGTAGTATTCTATTGTTGTTTCAGAGCAGGGTTATAACATGTTCATTCTCCTGAAAACAGTAAGAAATAGAGAAGTAAACTTACCAATCGTGACCCATCCTCAAACAAATATCGGATGCCCTGATGTGATGATATGGAGCCATCGATAGGATCTTTATATTCAAATTCATCAGCACGAACAACATCTGACACATCTGACCTTGCTCCCTTAATTATCCTAAAGAGACAGAGAATGAGATTAGTCAGACCACAATTTTTCAATGATTGATTTTAAAGTCACCCATGAATGTATAGGTACATAGTACACACTCATCACTAGAATTTGCATCAAACATCATATTTCCTACTTAACTCTCAAGTCTCAACAAGCCTATCATTTTATTGCCAAAACAAGTGTCTATTTAGAGATTGACAAAGGATCTTGCCTTATAGAAAGAACTATACAAAGCACATTGCATAAAGATAAATATTTTGATAGCGAGCTTCTTGTCTCAAGGTAATAGGAACTTAATCAATCTATTGCTCATCAATCATTCAACTGTGAGGCTCTTTCATGAAATTTTTTTGGGTGAAGTAAGTTCCCTAAGGATATTGGTGCCCATACTTCATATTTTATTAAAGTAGATAAATATGATTCACACTTAAAAGCAGACAACAATTTTCAAGCACCACTAAGATTAGAGAACAAAGAACAGTTTTAACGTATCAAGCAAAGATGAATTGGCAGTAACTTACAACATTGGGAAATATGACTACAATGTAGATGAAAATAAATTATAGAAACTAACATACTATGGACCAAAAAAAAAAAAAATAACATACTCATTGACTTCAGATAGAGACGACTGCAGTTTGACCAAATATGCCATCAGTTCCTTCGCTGCACCAGCATCTACATTCTTTTTTTTTGTAATTTAAAAAAAGAACAGAGAACAGATTAAGTGATATGTGAGATGGATTACAAAAAAGTACAACAAATGCAATTGAAGCATACTTCATAATCATATCTAGTATAATAATGACGCCCATAGGTAGCCCAATGATTACGAACTATGTCTTCAACTGTTACAAGCTTGTCCCCGCCAAGATTATCTTTATTTTTATTAGCGAGGATAGATAGCCAGGCCAAAACTGCCCATATTCCATCTTTCTCACGGATATGGTCCGATCCTATATACAAACAAAATGAAGTTACTATGCTATAGAACAAGGTTTCACAATAACTGGAAGTCAGAACAGTCCAGTGGATACTTGCCAGTTCCAAAACTTTCTTCACCACAAATTGAACACAACCCAGCATCCATTAAATTTCCAAAGAACTTCCAGCCTGTGGGAACCTGGCTTAGATGAAGAAATATAGAATTATAATTAGAAGGCCCAAAAAAATGTCTATCTAAATCACCCCAAAACAAACATTTAACAATTTCAAGCATGGAGTGACAGTATACCTCAAAAAATTTCAAATTCAGGTGTTGGGCTACAACATCCAGGGCTGCAGATGTTGGCATACTCCTATAGAATGCCCAAAATGTTAAACATGTAATAAACCAAAAGTTTTCGCTAATAAGGAGAGTATTGTAGCATAAACTAATAATTTCAACACATTCACTTGACACTAATTCTAAGTAATCAGCCTCAAGTTGCTAGAAGTACATTCAGACCCTGCAATTGTCACTTACAGTTCTTTAACGTAGTTCTTCCTGGGGAAAGCACACTTTTACATAAACTCCTCAGAAAAAAAAAGCATGATAACTTCCATAATAAAGATTACCATGCTTGAGATAACAGAAAAGAGATCACTTTACGTTTCAACAATGATTTGACTCTCAAAACACCCACAGCAAGTAGATCACAGACAAATTTGAATATTCTGGTTACAGTATTTAAATGCACGATCATCATAATGGCAGATTCAGAATACTTCGTACGTGGGGCAATATATCTTAACAAGGAGCTTTCATCTGTTTGATCAACCTAAATGTGCAGAGTAATATAAATTAAAACTGATGTCTAGTGAGTTTCTTTCCAAAAATTTGTAGGCGTGCTAAAAATATATAGCCTTGGCTTCTTATTTATAAATTATACATGCCATTTTCCAACTAAGAACGCTGGATAACAGAATCAACCTTGTAACTTAGAAACAACCAATAAGTTACTGCAGTCTGCAGAATAAATCATTATTATGATACAAAATTTTAAACCCTGCCATTCCCAATACCCAAATTCTACAAGTGCACATATGGCATACACTTACAACCATATTCACGAAGGGGGGGGGGGGGGGGTGAACGAGCGATAGTGAGAGAGAGAAACCAAAAATTACCTGGCAACACCTTTTAAGCCACCAGAAAAGTAGGGTATAGCATCAACAGCATTTGCAGCAATGATGGCCACTGAATCTGACGGAGTAACAAAAAACCTAACAGAAAAAACGGAGATGGCATAGATTACAAGCTGAAATATAAGATCTAAATACATGATTAACCAAGGTCACTACTGCCCACCTTTTACCAAGTATCATGTTACGATCTGCATCACCATCAGCAGCAGCACCAAACTCTGGGGGCTCACCTTGTGGGTCTGATTCACCCAATCCCATGCGGTGGACTAACTCCTTTGCATATGTCAAATTGGGATCTGGATGCCCTCCGCCAAAGTCTTCCTGAATCAAAGAAAATCATTCACAAAAGTTAAAAACTTTAACTTTTGTAAGGTTTTTCTCCGATTTATAGTTTTTGTCTAGAAGAAAGTAGGACCTTGGGTATACAGTTGAGTAAAGAGCTTTCTTGTGCACCAAGCTCTTCCACAAAAATACGATTTGCATAAGCTCCAGCAACGCCATGTAGAGCATCATAACTTCAACAAATCAAGGAACTACTTTCAAGAGAGGGAACATAACCAAAAAAACCAAGATTATTTTATGTCACATGCTTAGACAAAATCGTCCACAAAATATACCAGAACGTGAATTTGGGAGATGATAGTAGTTTCCTGATGGACTCGAAATCAAAAATTGACCTGTGACATTGTAAATTGAGGTTAAAAAAGATCTGGAAAATACAAACATAGTATGGTCAGAATGTTAAGCTATTCCAAGAAAATCAAGATTATCAATTGTAAGGACTACAGACCACCAAATTAAACCAGTGCAACTTGATAAGCAAACAAACAGAAAGAGCATACAAATTAATTAAAGCAAAGTTTTGTAGCACAGGTGCTTTTTCTAACATTCAGTTCCTTCTGAATTGTGTAGCTTTTCTGGGTCAAGTGGCATAATAACATAGTATCATGCAATACCGTCTTCATATATAAGAGGAGAAAGTAAGACATCTTACTTCATCAATTTTACATAATCACTTGCTGAATCAAAAACATCAACATCAAATTGTCCTTCAGGGCCGGTAAAGTTTGTAACACCTGTTGTAGCAATATCCACCTAAGCAAACAAATCAATAGTCGGCATGCCTGTTCAGGTAAAGCTAAAACGCAACAGTCTTAGTAATTATACAAAAGGAAAATGGGAAAACAGATTTTAAACATTACATCAGGCAGATCTTCAGCAACGAAGTACTCCTTAATTGTTTTTGTGTTCTCATAGATCTTGTCCGTAATTCCCTCTGGAGCTGGTCCACCATTTTCCATGTTATATTTAATCCCAAAATCCTGTATTACCAAAACCAAATGAAGATCCAGAGTTAATGTTACATCAAACAAGTTCCCACCATGGTAACAAAAAGAATACAAGATAGTTCAAAATGGATTATAGATTATAAAGAACACATGACAGTACCCACCTCATCAGGGCCACCAGGATTGTGACTTGCAGTCAATATAAATGCACCAGTTGCCCTGGATCCCTGTTATGAATAATAGAATTTTCGGATCCAAAACTTAGGCTTTGAGTCGAGGAAATAGACTATTAATTCTACTTGTATGTCATCAAAAATCAATAAACTTTTCCTTTTAAAAGAATAATCAAGGATAAGCAAGTGAACATTATAGGCAGATAACTTACATCAGCTCCAGCTCTCTCACGTATGACAGCAGATACAGCAGGAGTTGAGAGTAATCCATTTTGACCAACCCAAACACGTCTTACTCCATTTGCTGCCGACATTTTAATAATGATCTACAAATTCATCCAGATCATTAACAAATCACTAAATGATATTGACATTATATAATAAGTTAGGCTTCAATATTAAAATAATAGAACCATAAAGTTTAGATAGCAAGAGTGAACCTAATGCACTTTACTATGTATATAAGGAAATTGATGTGTGGGTGTGGCTAAAGGGTACCTGGATAGCTTCCTTTGAAAAATAACGACCATCTCCAGATACAACCAGTGTTGCACCTGCACATTTGCAAACAAAAACACAAAATACTTAAAACATACAAAATCAAAATAGCACTAAACAATATATCATAAGCCGCACAATTTATTAGAAAACCAGAAACTGTAAACTTAGCCTCTTTTTTTTCACATAGGTATTCATCGCTATCAGTTATGTGAAACAATTTGGCTAACAACCTCAATAATAGAAAAAAGAGCATCCGGTGATACAGAGCAACCGAGTTTATACATGCTTCTAATATGGGATTATGTCGAAGGCAACATATAAAAGAGGTGAAACAAAATCTTCAGGACATAAAGAGCAAAATCAAGGCTTCTGACTCATATTTGACAAATCTCATAAAATCTTGCATCAGAAGTTAATCAAATATGGCTATTACAAATTACAAGCAAAATAAGGCACGCTCTTGATTGAGTGTGAGGCTACCTCTGACTTTTTCTTCTGTTAAAGCATTGAATGTTGCCTGAACAAAATTGTGCAAGTAATGAGGTTCCTTGAAAACTTTCACCTGAAATGATCGCCAACTTAACTGTTAAATTCATCAAACAAAAAAGCATGGAATCATTCAATAAGTAGATTGAATTCTTGACAAACGATGCACTAAAAGCAGGGAATATATATAGATGTATAGAAACCATCACTGAACTGACTAAAGTACGATATATCTGAAGCTGCATCTACGAACATAATTTATCATCCACTAAGCTTCTTTACATTAAAAAATAGAACGAAGGAACAAAGAAAAAAAGAAAAGAACTTGGACAGAAGCAAAATCATAAAGTAATGATTTCAATAAAACAATAATTGGAATATTGAAGAACAGAGCAGCATACGAAAAAAAGGAACAGTATATATCAAATGTGATAACAACAAGATCAGTTGATGTGCAATATCCAATACACACACATTGGTTTGTAAGCCCACAGCAAAGTGATGATCTAATCATGATTGACACCAACATCAGCAGCAGCTAGCTATGAAATCAAATCAGCACGATCGCAAAGGAACCCAAAAGACAAAACTTCAAATCTAACAACGATCTAAGCAAATTCAACACTCAAAACAAGAAAACCCAAAGTAGAAACCCATCGAACGATCAGAAATCAAATGACCAAAAAAGAGAATGGACAGATCGAAGAAGAGGTCGGATCAGAAATGGAGAATGGGAGAAGAAACAAGAAAAGGAACCTTCTTTCGGAGACCAGAGGTGCCAGGCTTCTGGCCATCGATGGGATTAGTATCAACACGAGAAACCTTGAAGAGCACCATAGCTTGCAGAGAAACAAGAATCGCAGAACCTGAAGGGGAAAAATGAGAGGGTATTTATTTATATATGGAGGAGAGAGGGAAGAGAAGGAGGACAAGTGTAAAGTTGTTGTATGCACTGAAACAAGGTGCGAGAGGAATAGGATGACGCTTGTGAGAACAGGAGGATTCTGAAATATTGTTTGTTTCTCACGTCTTCGACAATGTTTTGCTTTGTTTCGTTTCAGTTTACAAGTGTCAAGTTGTTTTCTTTTCTTCCTTTTTGACAGAATTTGACCCTAAACTGAGAGCGCTTCTCGCGGGTATTCACCCAAATGATTCCGTCCGCTGAAAGTTTGTTGATTTATGTTTTTCAGCACACAGCACGAGTCCGCCACAACCTCAAATAAAGTAAAAGTATTCTGATAGAAAAACCATGTCAAAAAACATATTTTTAACTGCAAAGTCAGAGGGTGGATGATGAGACAGCTTCAAGGATGCATAAATATAACTATGGTGAGTGTTAACTATCCAGCATTTTGCTCAAAATATGACTTATTTGTAGAAGGAGAGAGAATAAATTCCTTGCGAGATTTTTTAGCCATAGGAGGGGAGTAAAAATTGACAGCTAATTTTCTCTTCCTTGGTGATGAAGACTTTAAAAAGAACATATATCATCTTCTTCGATTTGTTCAAAATAACCTATTGAATGGTATTTCCTTAAAGCAAAAAATGTACTATGCTGTTGAGGCTAAGAACAAAGGTTGTATGTATGATAAATCTTGTCCATCTCACGGAAATAAGATTGCCAGCAACCATATGTGTTCTTAGTCCTTCACTTATTACAAGAAAAGGGAAACGACCTTGGGAAGAGTGTATTCGTTTTTTGGGTTTATACAGAGCTTGTGCCAAAAGCTTCATACCTATGGATGATACCATCAGGACCTCTAAGTTCATATGCAGCCACTTAGAGGTCCTTCCTGCAGAAATGCATCTGTTTGTTATTTTGTACTTTATTGGATTAAGTTTATGTTCGTACTTTCATAATGTATGCCATAGGTCTGTATGTCAACTGCCAAGCTTTCCTCTAGTTTCTATTCATGATTGGAAGTATTATATGATTAATTTCATCGGAGAGCAAGCATTAAACTCTCCTTGTTATAACTTACGGGTTACCTACATCTTGAAGTTAGTTCTCTCTTCAGGAGCTTCGTATTGAAGTATTCCTGTGCAAAAATCAAGCTATGGTTGATTTCAAATATCGTCAACCTCTGATAAAATCTGAGAACTTAATTTTTCCTAGCAAATTTTAGTCATGGAGGAACATAGAAGATCATTGGGCTATATTTCAATCAGATTCTTGCGTCAATTTCAGAATCAATACTAGACTTATGGGCTTGGTCATATCTTTGTCTCTTTTGGGTCTAATGATGCTTACATGTAGTTTATGATTTTATATTATTGTTTGTTTTATATCTTGTTCACTTTTATTTGCACCTTGTTGGACCTTCTATTATATATAATAGAATGCTTTTACTTGTAATATCTTAATGAAATTGGCTTTATATAAAAAAGATAGAAAAACCATGTCTGATGTAGTCCATCATTTCTTTTTTGATATAAGATTAAGTTGACTTTTTTCTAGAAAAACCATGTCTGATGTAGTCCATCATTTTTTTTTTTTGATATAAGATTAAGTTGACTTTTTTCGAGAGATTAAAAAACTAAAAGAACTTCTTAATCATGTGTTATTAGATTATATATATTATTTTTTAAGTCAAATAAATTAATTTAGAGAAAAATAAGTAACTTGTTTAACTTTCTTAATCTTTAATAAAATCAGCTAAATGATCTTGAGATATTAATATTTGTGAACTGTGAAACATGCGGCTTAAAAATTGATATTGATGCGCTAGTATTAATATCTGTGGATGGCTAGCTGATTTCTCCATCTCCTTTTCTATGAATGATCGAGTCTGTTGCGTAAATGATTGTTATTGCTAAAGGCAGTTTCTCTCATTCATTGATTTTTACCCTCTAAACTCCAAAGTCTAAACTCATTGATTTACCATCATTCATGTTTTGAACTTCTCTTTCTCGGTCACATTTCATATAAACCTGGGCCGTTGGTAAAATAAGCACATTTATACTCCAAGTCTTCCAGAAGTACACAAATAGCATGAAGGCTCTTCATTTTTCTTTTTAATACAAGTGAGGGCTAATGCCCAATTTTTTTTTTAAGAAAAAAACAGCACTAATACTATTGTAAGAGGGGTTTGAAACCCCAACAATCTTCATGGCCCAGGTTCTGCAAGTGATGGCTATTCTAATCTCACCAGTTGGTCTCGGTTACAGAGTACAGTAAATTAAACGCTAATGGGCTTCTAGTTCCACCCAAGTCCTCAAGATAGCATCAATTATCCCGAACCGCATGAAAACAATGTCTTAGGCCTTAAGGTTTGTTTGTTTAATGGATTTCTCGATTATTGCCAACTCATGGAGAGAGGATGCATAAAGAAGAGATGGAGGAATTCAAGGTCCTCGTGTTCCATCTTGCTGGTGAAACGAAACGGGAAACGACAACAAAAAATGCATATTAGATGAACATTGAGGATTTTTCTATCTCTTGTAGTATAGCTTTCACCGTTGAGATTGAATGTCAAACATTATCATTACATGTGATAACGTGATTGTTATGTTGGTCACTGCCTACGTTTTGCAGCCAAGTAGCCATCCAAAAGTTATGCTCTCAATTCTGCCTTCATTTGTATGTCAATCTTATTTGAGGCACTGGACACTAAATATGTTGTGAGTAACTATGGTGGTAAGGAATGCCATCTTTCCGATAAAGAATGATCAACCATGGATGTCCAGAATAAGTGGCCTGCTCTGGATTTGTCCACTATTCGTTTCCTGAGCAAAACCCAGATAATCCCATATAACTTCTCACTCATCCATATTAAAGTTGATCAAGACTTCAAGCACCATTTATTTGGTATGTCACAGCCCCTTAGTCATCTCGTGGCAAATCACATCATAATTTGACAAATGATTACAATCAACATCAAGCTAAAATCAACCAAACAAATAAACAAAACTTAAATAACCCAACTACAAATTTTCATGCGGTTCTGGATAATTGATATCTTATGGGATATATCCACAATAGATCCATAAAAATGTCCATAATATGATAGCAATCACTGGCCATATCTCATTCAGGTTTCGAGTTTCAAAAAATCTAAACTGTTACACAATACGTTCTTCAGAGCTTGTTAAGTTGCAGCTGGCAGCTGCCAGATCATACTATCATGTCAAGCAATTGTACCAGGATTGGACAGACCATGCAAACTGGGTTTTTGAGCGATTCCAGAGAGCCAAGAAGCCATCAAGCAACTTATTCACACAAAGTTCAGGTAACTCCCATGTTTGAAGAATGGTTCAACAACTGGTCTGCTGAATTATTCCTTTTCATTGTTTCTCTATTCCTCTATCTCCAGTAGCAAAATGTAAGTTCAGATTCAACATCAATGCATACACAAGGAAATTAAGAAACTCAAGAGTAAATGATCCAAAACACTAAACATCACCACATTTACGAAGCCGAGTGAATCTAACAAGAGGGGGAGAAAAGGAAAGAAAAGAAAAGAAAAGAAAGTACCACCAACCACCATCGAAAGAGCAACAAGCAGAATCGTCTCTCATTCACTCCAATACTTGTCATCAGAATCCTCCTCATCTCTAGGCTCATCATCAGAACTCTCTTCATCCAAGCTCATCTTAAATCTCTTCACATCCTCCACCACAACACTCCTAAACAACCCCACATCAGTAGCACCAGACACCATGCTATAGCCACGTGTCCCCAATTCCACAGGTGGATCATGCGGCATAGCAAACCCAGCCAAGTAGGCCCCACCACCACCATTCCCTCCCTTCTTGCTCTCAAGCACAGCTTTCTCAGCCTTCCTCAGTGCTTCCTTCACCTTCTTATTCCCTGGGTCCCACAAATACCCCAAGCTACCACTAAGATCCAACGGCCCCATCTGAACACAGTCAACCCCATCAACGGCCGCGATCTCACCAGCATTCTCCACCCCTTTCTCCGATTCAACCTGACACATCACCAGAAGCTCATCAAGGTAATTACCCAAATACCCTTCATCGATCCCATACCCAGATGCCCTCACAATGGGATGAGCCGAGCCACGAATCCCCGCCGGCGGGAAGCGGCAAAAGGAAACGGCTTCCTTAGCGTTGTCCGAGGTATCAATCATGGGGAACATGATCCCCTGTGGGCCCAGATCGAGGGCTTTTTTGGCCCATGCGGCGGAGGTTTCGGGGACACGGAGGATGGCGGCGGTTCCGGCGGCGGCGAGGGCGTGTAAGCAGGGAAGGGCGTCGGAGATTCCGCCGTGGCCGTGTTCCATGTCGACGACGACGAAATCGTAGCCGGCGAGGCCTGAGATCTCGGCGATGGTGGGAGAGAAGGTGAGGAGGAAGAGGCCGTAAAGGGTTTCGCCATTTTGGAGGCGAGATTTGAGGTTCTTGGGGGATGAGATGGGGTAGGTGGATTTGGGAATTGGGGAAAGGTTGGATCTTGTGGAGATGGAGATGGAGATGGAGATGGGTTTTGGAGAGTGGAAAGGGAAGGAAGAAGGTGGTGATGGTGATGGTCTGAGGGGTGTGAATTTGAAATTGGGGGGCGGAAGAAATTGGGGGGTTTTGAGAATGGAGAAGGTGGATGATGTAGTCGATAAAGTTGCGGCCATTGATGATACCTATCTTTCTTCTGTTTTCTTTGTCTGGTCTGTGAAGTTCACTATGGAGTTTTAGTATTGACTAATTTCAGGTGAGGTGGAGAGGAAGGTGTGTCACTTCCTGCATCAGAATGATGACAGGGATCAGAAATTTAAGAATTTTATAAGATTATTAAGTTCTCTCGATCCCAATTACTTGTTACTAATGCTCAATAGCTTGTTAAGCTATTGGGCATTAGTAGCTTGTTACTAATGCCCAATAAGTTGTTACTAATGCCCAATAGCTTGTTACGCGTAATTGGGCACCACTGACAATGTGGAAACTTTTTAGCATTAACCACTGAAAGTGGGTTTCCATCGTCACAACTTTCGGGCAAGATTATGACTAACACATATACAACAGGACCTTATCATTATAACAACGTTTGGCCAATCCATAACAACCTTCTGGGCATGTATAACAATCTTTTGGGCAATCATAACAAGTTTCATAACAGAATCAGTTATAACAATCATTTCACATTTGTCATTAAAGACAACTTACCATTCATGGACAACTTACTTGCCATTCAGCACTGGTTACAATTCATTGACAAGTAGTCCAACAAAAAATTAGCCACTATACACTAGTTTCACACCCTCTCCAAAACAAGCTTGAGGGTTGTGTGTGTCATTTACATAAGTTGTTGTATCATCAAAGCATACTCTAAATTTCATGGTTATTCCCCTAGCTTTCTCTCCAACAATTGATGCTACAATTGTGCTCAATTCTCCATAAGTAGTGCTTTCCTTTATGGTTCTTGATATGGTACTGCCCCCCACATATTGCATCTCACCTTCTTCACCATTTATAAATCGTCCATCCGTATGCAACAAACATATTACATGCTTCCCTGATGTCCCCGCCATCTTCTCATTTATCCTGCACAGGAACATTGTTATTCACAAGTAAATGACCAGATATAACGACTTAATGAGCATCTGTGACAACTTTATATTAAAGTAATGAAAACACCTTATTAAAATACTAACACATTGGTGTTAACCTAACAAAGCTTCAACATTTTACTTCACCCATGTTTTAGAATAACATAACAGAGCACAAAACCCATCCCCAATAAAATTCATTAAAAATTTCAACTGTCTTCCAGAAAGTTGTTATTTACAACTGAATGACCTGCAATAACAACTATTTGAGCTCTGACGACAATACGAATTTCAACTGATGTGAAAACCGAAAAAGCTACAGCCTTTTCGGATTTCCCCTGTTTTTGGACGAAAAAACAGAGTTTATACACCCCTAAACATAGCACCAACCCAATCCCTCATCAACAACTAATGAGAAACCAACTTACAAAATAAATGCAACAAAACATCACTGAGACAAGGGTATAAGCATGTTTTATGTTCAAACATTCAACCAAAATTAGATTTATATGGAAAGTTTTGACCTTTGTTTTAAAACATTCATCCCAAAATCAGATTCCTAACAAGCATGGGAAATTGATTTTCTCAACATACCACTAGTTGAAGAGAAAAATCCAAGAGTCCATGATTTTAGTTGGACGAAGATGGATGATGGATGATGGATGAAGGAGAGCTCTTGGTGAGTGCTCTTGAACTCGCTGACCACGTCATGTTGCTGGAGGGAGAGTGAGTGACAGTGAATGAGTTTTAGAGTTTTGCATTTAGACAATTATAATAAGGAGGGCAAAATGGTCTTTTGGGTATGAAACATAATAAAAATGAGGTCCCTTGGGACCCTACTTTAATTTGGGCATTTAGTGGGACTTTTCTAATATTATGTGTCCTCCCAGGGACCTCTAATTAATTTTCCCTTTAATTTTTTGTTTTGTCAAAAAACATATCAAGTGGAAAAAAACTAACCGCAATGCTAACATAACCATAACTTGGCTCTTAATCATCAACTAACCTGGAGCCTGGAGGCATATTGTTGTCTTGGTGAGTCCCCAATACCCAGTTCATTTAAAATTATATATATATATATATGTAACATCCCAAAAATCTAATTAAGGATGAGTGATAATTTAACATGATATTATGGGATTAATTAAGGAATTTTAAGAGCTTCATAAATAAATTCCTAAAAATGGAAGTATTTTGATGATTTTTAAAGGCCTAGTTTCTCTTTTAACTTAAGAATATTGGAGTTAGAAAAATTATTTTTAGACTCAAAAGAGATTCTAGCGGCGAAGGACGACGCCGGGGAGGGGGTTATTAGAGTCGTCCCTTCTTCTTCTTCCCTCCTTGTTTCCAGCGGCCCACAACCCGAAAAGAGAGTGGGAGATCGGCAGGTTTTTAAGGGGAATCAGGGGATTCAAAGTTAGGTGGTTTTCCGACGAATCTCCAGTGTTTGTGGAGGACTGATGAGAGCTCTTGAATTCTAGACATTGGTGCATCGAGTTTAGCTCGAGGACTTCGACTACACTAGTATTTATTTTGTTTTGGGTGATTCCATCTAACCACTTCCTTGTCTTAGATTGTATGTGATACATTGGTAAACTCAATTGCTGAATGAGATTGTACAACGTGGTTAACATTCCTACCTATATGGGTAACAATGAACGTTTACTCTATTATTTGATAAAAAGCATGCGTTAAATTATGGTTATTGTGGAAACTTATTAAATAATGATTATTTTTGTATGCATGTGGTTGCACTTGAGTATACCTAGTTAATTGTGAAAGTGAATATGTTGTTTTTTATAACCAACCTATGAAAGCATGATATTTATGTGTGTTGCTTTTATATTGCTGTTGGTTAGTAATAGCACTTGGTGTAACACCTAATACCTTAATACTATATTATAGCATGTTAATTGATTAATAACCACTTGTTTAATGTCAGAAGCCCAAAAATGCGAATAAATTCAAAACTTTTTCTTTTCAAATCATATTCCAATCTCAACTCTGTTGAAATGGACTTTTCTGACATCTAGGTCAATTGGGAACTATTTATAGAATAAAGGGGTTATTAAACAATTAAAATAGCTTAAATCTAATTATTGTACCTATTCTCTTCTAATAGCATTTAGGGAGTTAGAATCCCTTATATTGTATATACGTCCATTCATTATATTATATATTATCTAACTATCTACGTATTTCCTACTAAAATAATATACTAGCAGGTCATCTCGGTGATAACCCTTTTTCCTGTATATTTACTGTTCAACTCATTAGTGATATATATTTACATACATATATACAGTGTTATGCTAACTACTAAACATGATTTAAGTTCGCTTAACCTATTGGAAACTTATAACTTGCCCAAATAACTAAAAACTAAAAGGATCTAGCTATGGTGGTACAAAAACATAGCAGGCATTCCTGCTTCTTCATATTACATTTCCAAAAAGCCCAACTTGCGTCCAGCTCATCTGAAACAGCGGTTTAAACGCAGTTTATCTCATTAATTGTTATTTCATGAGTGCACTGACATGTATATATTTTATAAACCTTTACAAATAATAATAATTCTTATCCTATTTAATCTATGTGCTAAAAGCACCTACCAACCACGGTAACAATATATTCGTTGCTAGTGGAGGCTTTGCCTGCAGGATTTCTCATTATAACATTTAAAGTTATAACTAAACTGAGCTAGTAAAGGGATAGCTAACCACCTAAGCCTTGGAGTACTCCACATGAAAGGAATCATAACTTATCAATTAAAATGCAATAGATATTATAAAATTATACATGTATTTTAATTGTTACTGAAATAAACTGCTACCTGACTTCCAGGTTTATTCGTAACTTGGTGCTTCCTCTTCACAAGGCCCCGGATATTCAACCCCACTATCGTCTCCTATCATTACATATAAATAATAACTTAGTATTTATATACTGACTGATAGTTATTAGTCGTCTCTCACGTTCCTATAGTACTACCCTTCCCATTCTTAATATTTTTCAATCACAATTCCAACTTCATTATCAATTATACCATTGTAAAACAAGTATCAAACACATACACACAAATACACCTACACAGAAGCACCTCAGAAGATATTTGAGCACCACATGAACCACACATATCAGAACAACCATCAACTCAAGTAAAACAAACACCAATTCAACAATTCAAAATTGCAATCCAAACACATTCCCAACCAAAATCCAACAATTCAATTTTACACCACCAAACAGAGCAGAGAAATCAAGCACATCCAGAATACTTTAATTACTTAACAAGGCAGAATATCACTTAAACAACATAAGCACCTGTATTTCATAAACTTCCAACAAAGACAAACATCAATCACACTAAAAATCACAACTACAACAGAAACAGAGAAATCAAAGATCATCAGAACAAAGAAGAACAAGGAAAGGATCAAAATCTCCAACAATTTACAAAGTACAACCAAACACCCAAACTTATATAACATTGCATATTTAAAACTTAATTTCAATAATTCTCTAATTAATTCATTAATCACAATATCATCACACACATAATACTCCCATACAGAACAAGAAACCGCCTATCAGAATAAGTAAAGATAAATGAAATCACCTCCATTGTCACTAAATAACATCGGCCAGCACAGCAGAGAAGAAAAGAAAATTTGAACAATTACCACTCACTTACAAATCAACCAACAACAGTCAACCACAAACAACCATTATCCCTTCCTCATCAGCCAAATACAAGCACCCAGGAAGAGTCACAAGTCAGCCAAAATAGAACAGGAAGCAGATAACCAAAATTCAACCAACAAAGCAACCAATCAGATTAGACCAAACAAGCACCAGAAATTTCAGAATAACATACATAGCATTCCATCAGAGCATAACACGCATCATGAATTAGGGGAAAAGAACAAGAAATCTGATGGAGCAAGGCAGCTAAGAATTGAACAATCATTAATTGACACAGTAAAGCAACTAAAACAATTAAATTATATCCTTCACTATTGAGCATAACTTCATCACTTCCCCTTCCTTTGGCCGGCAACGACGCTGAACAGGGAAGGAAGAAGAGAAAAATTCAAAGAAAAATCCCAAGCTTCAATAATCAACATACAAGCAACAAATATGCTTAAACTTGCTCCTATTAATGTTCAATCAAGCATTAATTCATTGAAACACCCAGAAATCCTCAAAATCTAGTCGGATGACCAGTAACTCGTAGAGGAATTTTGAGCAATCAGCCAAATCAACCCTCCCCTCACTAAATCCACTTCAAGAATATCCTTATTCAAGTCCTAAGCTTCATTTTCATGTATTTTGAAGCTTCAAAGCCCCCCAAAATTTTGAATCTCTCTCTCCTCCTCCTTTCATTTATTAAGGCTATTTCTTTATGAGTATTGTAATTGGAATAGTCTTATTACTAAAAAAAGGATTTCTACCTTTTCAAAACGTAATCCAAGATTTTTCCTGTTCCTATATAATTTTTATGTATGTGAATACGAATCCAGTGTCTTGGACGTTTTACTCCACCTCGCGTCGTGAATCCGCCGTCTATTTTCCACCGGCGACGCTGAACAAGAGAGAGCCTGAGAGAGAGAATGAGGAACGAAATGGAGAGAAAAGAGAGTAATGGTGAACGAAAATGATAGAGAGATGAGTGAAAAGAGTATATAGTTACATGGGGAAATTAAGAAGATAAGGATGGGACCATTTTTACTATTTTGCCCCTATTCATCTCAATATTACCATTTGCCATTCACATTTTCCTATTTTACTCTTTCATAAAAAATTTATTTATAAGACTTTTTAAAAATAAAGTAATACCCCAAGATTCCAAATATTTCCTTATTTTCTCTTTTAAAAATTTTGGGGTGTTACACTTGGTATGAGATTGATTTCAACCACATAACGTGATAACGTGCCCGACGGCCATCGGGTTACCTTTTTTGTTCATATCCCGTGTGGACTTACCGACAGTGAAGTCTGATTTTGTTGGCTTCTGTTAAGCTGTGGAGTATGGATTCGGTAGCTCAAGGTTGGAGGAGTTGGTTTCATCGTATGTTGTGATGATATGAAGTCTGGTTTCAGTGGCTTCAGTCTGGTACAAAGTGTGTATTACCCTCTTCGGAGGTTATATGCATGAATGGTAATGATTTTGGAGATGCATGCAATCTTAGTTGTATTAATGTTTATGTTTGCTTTCATTCACTAAATGTTGAGGAAAGTAACTATGCATGTAATGAAAGTTTATTGTGGGATGTCTCACTTCTCGTAATCATGATATGTGATTGTTATTGAATAATACACTTAATTATATTAGCACACACTTATGCATGTAAACAATATATGAAGAGTAAGTGTTACTGAGACATATTTTTCTCACCCTATTATTGGTTACATTTTTGCAGGTGATCATGCATCATAGAGAACGTTGGGGAAGGGACCGCCAAACCGTACTGCCCTTGTGAGTCAGTGGTGTAACTGTATTTGGAGTTTGTATATTGCTAGACTTAAGTTGCATTATATTCACTGCATTTCTATACTTTTAACGGATTTTTATTTGGATGATTGTATTATAATATCTCCTAGTTCTAAATGGTTACACTAATTGCTAGGCTAATCATTGAAAAGGACTATGTTGTATGGTTCCGGGTATGTAGACCTGGGGCCCAACGTGTATGTATATCTGTGATGGACATGTTCTATTTATTAACCATGTTAGGCCAGTTCTTTCTAACATGGTTATATTTATTTGATGGTGGAAGAAATAATTATGGTGATAGGCTGATATATGTTTAATAACCATGTTAGATCCGTCCTTTCTAACATGGTTATATCGAATGATTGACTGATGAAATGCTTATAGGTATGTGTGGCTTTGAATAACCATATTAGGTTTTTCTGTATCTAACATGGTCAATTGTTTGGTAAATCAGGTGAATTTTTGATTAACCATGTCAAGTAGTGCTATTTTAACATGGTTAATGAATGATATGTTTATTAGTTTTATTAACCATGTTAGGGAAATCATTTTTTAACATAGTTAGTGTTTTGTTATCCATGATAGTTATTATATTGTTAAGGTTTGTTTTTTCTATCATTGATAATACTTCGAAGTAATGAAAGCATCTTTTTCTAATTATAATAAGGTTGTTTGATTTGCATGAAGAATTATTTTTCTATCATAGTTAGTATTACTAATTGTGATTGAAATTAGTTATTAGGGGTTAATTTGATTATTAGTAAGTAGGATTATATAATATATAGAAAGGGACATATTAATGGCTTGACATTTCAATTACAAGTGAGACGAGATCCAACGTGTTATCTTTCACTTACATGCCGTAACATCTCTACAGCTGAAAGTATTCATGTCGTTGACTTTTTAAGTGGCTTGGTCATTCTTATCCCATCCTCAACTTTGCTTGTATTTAATATATAGCCTTCACATCAAATTCTTTGCCTTCCTCCAAAGTTTAGTTCATCTCATCACAATCAAAGGAGTCAAACCTCTACGTCTATTATCTTCTTGAATTGACCACACGCTTATGCCATTAATTCGTCGGTTTTGTTTTGCTTATTATTCCCTACGATTCACAAGTCACAAGCAAAACATTTAACTATTTCATTTAACGTGCAAGGGCATCACAAGATAATACTAAAACGAACATACCCATGCTTAATACCCTTAATTCCGCTTGCATATTACTTTGCTCCTTATATATAACACACACCCACACACCCACACCCACACACACACATACGTGTGCAGTTTAAGTATTGGCATTTCAATATGAAGGAAGAATATGAGTTATGGGTTAAGGTTAATAACAAGAATGAAAGTAATTTCCCAGCACTATTTACATAAAGAATTAAGTGCCTTAAAGCAGAAGAAAGAAAAAGAATCAGTTGCTATTAACTTAATACTCTCCAATCCATAGCTAATCCCTCTCATCATTTACAACCTACTTGATATAATTTTATAACATACACAAGAAAAAATGAATAACAAAAATCAATACAGCCCCAATCTCTCTCTCTCTTGAGAGAGTAAATGCCTAAGCCTCATGCATGGGACGTTTTCCTCGAGTGTCAACTTCTCGAGTGGAGGAGCTTGTTCTTGGCGTTGTTGCGGTGGTAGTATAGTTACTGCTCGAGTCTGAAGTCCGAGAATCAGAATCAGCACCAGAAGTACCAGCTGCAGTAGAAAACGTAGATGGCCTGCGAGGTCTTCTGTATCTGGAACCAGGAAGTCCTGGTCTAGTCGGCTCGTCCATGTGGCCCGGCTTCTTTGATAGCATCACCACCACCCGCCGCATGCTTGGCCGGAGCTGTGGGTCCCCTTGAACGCACAGCAGACCCAGTTGTATGCACATCGTTACTTGATCTTCTACTGCTGAATCTGCTACTGCAGGGTCAAGCATATCTAAGCTCCTCCCTTTCTTGTAAAGCTTGTATGACTGAACAAAGGTAACAGCAAGCTTATTGGGCCTATTTATATAAATTAAGTATATTATGGAAGTTAAATAAATTATTTAGTTATAATATAAGTGTCATCATCTCTCCAAAATATTTGTGCATAAGTTAGACAAATTAGTTTTAGAAAAAACGAAAGACATAGGGAATAAAATGAAAAAAGAGCAAACATGTAAGACCAAAATCTACTCCCAAGTCCCAAACTAGGTGCTACATTGTTTGATATGAAAACTTCATTCACAAAGTTCCTTGACACATGAACACAGTGCTAACAGTTCATGTCATTTTTTTATTTGTTGGCAAAAAAAGTCAATTTTCTTTTATCACCGTGCAAATTGTCAAGCCTGACAATAAGGTTTGCCAGGAAAAGGAGGACAACATGTTTCTTGGAGACTTCTCAAGATGTGCGATTAGTCAGGCTGTTGAATTTTCTTTTCTCAGAGGCTAGATGGTGGCAAAGTCAAAAACGCCACGCATGCATGAATGCAGGACGATGTAATGAAGTTGTGTGAAAGTTGGGTTTGAATTTTGTGGTTAAAACCTACCAGGAGCTTAAATTAATAAAAGAAATATAGAAAAGCCATTAAGAAAACATAAAGGTCAAAGAGCATACACCTAAACCCCAACAAAGAAGCCAAGACACAGGATAAATTAATCTTACCCAATCAAGGAGATTATGTGCATCCACCTCAAGGCTAAACATTGAGTTTCTTTGGCCACTTATTAGCTCCAGCACCAATACCCCATAGCTAAACACATCTGCCTTCACTGATAAATGTCCATGCATCACATACTCTGGAGCCATATATCCACTGTATATTTCACAATTTTATAAGACACCAATCTATTTAAATCACATGACCATGCTAACTCCATTTTTACAAGGGAGAATGACAAATATAGACCTCATAAAAAAGTTAAAATCAGAGTAAAATTGTTAAAAAAAAAAAAATCTCAGTACTCATACTTGGGAATTTAAGTTGTGATTGGGTCCTGGTTTGATATTAACCTTTTTCATGAGGTCTTAAGTTGTCATTCTTCCTTTTTAAAGTAGTTAACCAATCAATAGAGGTTTTGATACCATTCTTAAATTGTCAATACTGAATCTTGGATTTGATGTTTATTTTCAAAGTTTGATGGAGTATATTATAACCAAAATTTGTTTCCGCAAGCAAATATGTAGGGGAAAGGTCAAAGTTGAAAAGCATACTTGGTGCCAGCGACACGTGTATTAACGTGAGTTTGGTCCTCAGGGAAGAGACGAGCCATACCAAAGTCTGCAATCTTGGGCATCCATTTATCATCGAGCAAGATGTTACTGGCCTTGATGTCTCTGTGGATGATGCAGCTATGCGAGTCTTCATGAAGATAGAGTAAGCCCCTTGCTATACCTGTGATTACGTCAAACCTCCTTTTCCAATCTAGCTGCTCTCTTCTGTGAGATTCTGCAATAAAAAAGAAAAAAAAAATCATGTTTTCTATCAAACTCTCTGTCTAAAAGCCACATAAAACAACACAGCATGGAAAGCACTAAATGTTGATTTGACCAAAATAGATTCAGTAGATCAACGGTACAGAGGTAAGGTCCAAGTCCAACAATAGCAATATAACACTATATAACTTCTATGCCATTAGCCCTCACCTTTGTGACTTGAGCTCCAAAACACGAGAAATTTTTTTAACTATGTTCCTTGCACAGAGTACTTGTATGAGAAAAATATAAATTTCTCAAAGTCAATGCATCCATTCAACTGCGTGGAACTCACACTTTAATAAGTTTATACTGACTCCTTAATACAAGCAACTAGAATATTATATTGCATATGCTTGAAAACTTCTCCCAAAAACATATAGCTATGCCTACCTAGCTTTGATGAATCATGCATCTAAAGCTGTGCTTTCCGTGAGAGTTATAATTTATAGCCTCCCATAAAATTTTGAGATCAATCAATGGCCATTGTAAAAGTGACAGTAAACCATCATAACTCGGGATTATAACTTAACATATTAAGCGTGTGTTGCATTTGGAAACCAAAAAAAAAAAAAAAAATCCTGCTCTCTTCACAGAAAACGGAAACCCAAATATAATCCAAGTGGTAAACAATCGGAACATATGACTTTTTTGAGAGAGAAAAAGAGAGAGAGAAATTGAAGGGCCTTTTCTTCTAATTTGAGTCATGACGAACGTGCTAAAATTGGTCAGAAGAGGCGTTTGGTTTGGCGCAACTTTATAAACACAACTCATGGATCCAATAAGGAATCTATTCATGTAAAGTCAATTTCTAAACTCTTAATCTCACGAGCAGGCAGTCATTTTGGGAGTTTCCAGGAAATACTTCATTCAAAAGGTTCAGAAAGTAAAAGATGGGTGGGAGGATGGATGGCCTAAGGTTTACGGTGTTGGCGGTAAAAAAGAGGTCAGACAATAAAATTCCAAGAGTCTGCACTAAAAAAACTGCTTTTTGAGTCTATGGGAAAGATAAAATTCCATGGAAAAGATAAAACCTTTTGGACCCTAATAGATATTTCAAAGGTAAATATCAAATCGCCATAGTCAGTTAGCCCAGATGAAAACGCGGTTAAGGAGAAAAAAAAAAGATATTCATCGCTGGTAAAATTTGGACCCAGAGATTAGCTTAATTAAGCAATAAGGAATTAAATTTAACTTCTCTCATTTGAAGAGGCATAGAAAAGATAATGAGAAAGAAGGATAGTATAAGAAAAGTTCTATAAAAATCAATACCAGGTTAAATATCTATGGGTCAAATGGTAGGCTTTAAATTTCAAAATCTAAGACCAGAAATGCAAGTCCTGTATTCATTTTCCTTGATCTGTGATTATTGAACAGAAGAAGGAACAGAAAAACTTACTGAATAAAAGCTTGTCAAGGCTCTCATGAGGAACATACTCATACACTAGTAACTTCTCTGTGCCATGGACACAATAACCCAACAAATTCACCACATTCCGATGCTGCACACGAGCCAACAACTTGGCCTCATTCATGAACTCTTTGTTTCCTTGATTTGAGCTTTGTGATAACTTCTTTACTGCAATCTCTCTTCCATCATCCAACTTCCCCTGCAATTAAGAAAGGGAAAGAAAACAAAACAAGAGAAAATCAACCCAGAAGTTAGAATAGGCCTCATGGCTTCAGTTTACCAAGTAAAACACCCTCCCCCCAAAAAAAATTCTCATTTTTCAGGGAGACATTTTGTCAAACAGTAAGGCTTCAGGAATTGATCAGCGAATTTCTTTCATCCAATCTTGATAGGGTGGGTGGAATAATACTTTCCAAATTTTCAAAATTGTGAAACCCCTCTTAAGTTTCAGAAACATGAAAGTTTGAATCTTTCTCAGCCATAGCAATCAAAACGCAAACAATTGGTGAAATTTGTAGCAGATCATACCTTGAAGACGGGTCCAAAACCTCCCTCACCAAGCTTATGATGAGAATGAAAATTTTTGGTAGCTGCAAGTAAGGTTTCGTAAAGAAAGATCTTCTGCTCCTGGGCAGCAATTCTCTCTAACTCTTCTTCGTTGCTTTCCTCTGAAGATCAAAGACAACCAAACAAAAACCAGTAAGACTATCCGAATCAAACACCAAACAACCACAAGATGAAACGAAACCAAAAACAAAGGAATCAGATTTCGTTATTCACCTTTACCAGAACCAAATTTGAAGGGTTTAATCAGATTATGAAGAAAACTGTGAGGTTTGGTCATGGTGCTAATAGCCTCCAAAACCAGCCCATGAAACAAAACAAAAAAAACAAAAAAGAGCTGAGGAACCCCCCTAATCAGTGTACCAATCAACAAAAACTTTCAATCTGAAAATGGATTAGCGGTGGAAAATGAGAAGAAGAAGGAGAAAGTTTGTAAGAAACATAATCTGGAAAAATGAAATGGAAGCGTGTGATTGTACATTGACCCAGTGACGCCTGCTTGACTTGGCGGATGGTGGTCTGGTATTTATACCATGGGGCTACAGAAAGAGGTAAAAAAAGTAAAAGGAACATAAATCATGATATAATTCACTTCACATTAATCTCTCCGAGTAAAGGACCAGCATGCCTATTACTTTTCCCACCACTTGCAAATTCTGCCAATCAACCTACCCCTCCATGGCTCCATCAAAGGTTTTTATCGTCAACTTGTCATTGCTTGTAGAATGCTCGTCACAGGTGACAGGACCCACAGTCCCTAATTATTCCGTGTTTCATTTCTTCTCTTCTGTGAATGGTGCTTTTCTTCTCTTTTTTTTGGGACAGGTCTCAAGTAAGTAAGAGATTTAATATTTAATGGTTGTGTTTGGATTAACGACTTAAAAAAGTGACTTATATATAAATCAGATTGAAAATAAGTTAGATTGTATAATGAAATTTTTGTTTGAATTAACTGTGAAAAAAATGATTTATAAGTGACTTATTTTCTATAAGCCAGATTGTGTAATGAGATTTATGTTTGTATTAATTGTTAAAAAAATGACTTATAAGTCATAAGTTAAAAGTCATAAGCTATTTTTTTTCAGATTAAGCTTATTTTGACTTATATGGTATAGGGTGTGTTTGGATTGACTTATGAAAAAGTGACTTATATATAAGTTAGATTGAAAATAAGTCAGATTGTGTAACGAGATTTATATTTGGTTCGGCTGTGAAAAAAATGACTTATAAGTGACTTATTTTCAATAAATCAGATTGTATATGTTTGGGCTAGTTGTGATTAGATGTGAAAAATAAGTCATAATTTGTGGACCTTACCTTATAAGTGACTTATAAATTAGAAATAAATTGTTTTAAACAGCTTATAGATTATTTTGACTTATAAGCTACTATAAGTTACTTATAAGTCAGATTAACAATAAGCCGAAACAAACATGCAAAATAAGCTACCAACAAAATAAGTTACTTTTGTCCCAAAATAAATACTTATTTCTTGGAAATAAGTTGAAGCAAACATGCTGATAAGCTCCTTTAACCCATAAGTTAAACTGAACACAACAAAAAAGTCTTCAACCCAAATTAAGTGCTTTTTGCCAAAATAAGTACTTATTTTTCTAAGCCAATCCAAATACACTGATATCATATTGACAACTTTTTCACTTGTTAACTAAGACTATTTTAATTATCAATAATTATCATTAATAACTTTTTAACACCTCTTTAAAATTAATCTCTTACTTAAAAACTGAGTATAATTGTCCCTTTTATTTATGCTATTTGTAACGTACAATACATAACTTATGTATGAAGATGATTTGCCACGTCATTTCATTTGTGTCCGTATGTCATTTCATTTATGTCCGTTAAAAACTAAAAAGTAAGTTGGTAGATAATTTATTTTTCCAACTTGCAAAAAGAAACAAACGCAAAAGACAAGAGATTAAAAAAAAATTTTATCTTCCAACTAATTTTTTTGAGGTACCAGATTGATTAAAATCTCCAACTCATAGAGACGGTAAATTGGATTTATATAAAAATTTCGAAATAAATAATGCAATGTCATTCAAATTTTGTTCAAATAGAGTTAATTATAGTAACATATTTCTAATCTTTAACAATTTTTAAAAAATATTGATGTGCTATCATCAATAATCAAGTAAAGAGTGGAGAGAGATAAAGTTAAAGAAAAAAATTAAATTGTTTTAGAAAAGCATGACATATTAGCTGACCTAACTAACATTTTTAATTTAATCAAATTAGGTAAATAGTATATTTATCACCCAATGAAGTAATACGTCACTATTATAAAAAACTAAAGGATTAACTTGTATCAACAAATTATTTAAAGGTTAAAGTATGCTTTTGATCCTTTATGTTTACATCAAGTTTCATTTTAGTATTTGATGTTTGAAAATTACACTTTTAGTCCTTTTTATTAACAGCGTTAGTTTAATTTAATGGAAAAAAATAGCTCATCAAATTTATAAAGGGTGATTTATAATTAAATACGGATAAAAAATGAATAATTTTTAAATTATAAGAATAATCATATTAAAAAGTTAAATTTAAACATATTTTGTCAACATTTAACCATGGATTCACCATTTAAATTTGTTGAGTCAGCATTTTCAGTTAAGTGAAACTAACGGCGTATACAAAAAAAAACAAATTGTGCTTTTAAAAAATAAAGGACTAAAATAAAATTTGACGGTAACATAAAGAATTAAAAGTATACACTAGCCTTTTTTTATATTAACTATTTATTTTTTTTGGCAGATAAATTAACTATTTATAATGAATATGTCTTGGTTTTTCATGGTAAAAAAAAAAGTCTTGGTTTTCTAAAAGATCCATTTAATCATGTATAGTTAAACAATTCTTTAATGAAAACCTCTTAAGATTACTAAAATATTCATATATAAAATTAGATTTCACACTACTTAGGTAAAATAATAATGTTGAAAGAAATGATACATTTAAAAGACAAAATGAGCAAAGTATATATTTAGAATTAAATTTAACCTCAACAAGCTCATAGAATAAAGAGTAGGTATTTGGGTCAAAGTGGAATTTTAGGGAATTATTAACCTTGTTAGCTAGCTATCCACCATCCTCCAATGTTTTTCTCCATAACTTTTGACTTCTTGTAAAGCCAATCAAACTATATGAGGGGAAGGGAAATAAAATTTTAATGAGTTGCAATTAAAAGAATGGAAACAATAATATTATAAACTATAATGAAGAAAAAATTATAGATGATAGAGAATGAAAATTAATTAAAAAAAATTTTAACCCTACTCTTCTAATTTATTTTTCAAAATTCAACTTTTAAAAATTCTTGACCCTCCCTCCCAAATCTCTATTAAAACCCTTAAAGGTTTATGATTTAAAGTATCGTTTTGGTATATTTCATGGACAAAAAGTTCATTTCAAAGTTTAGATAAAAATTAATAATTAAAGTGCTTATGTTAACCCCATGAACACTGTGATTAAAATACAAGTTTTCATGCCAACAAATCAAACCATTTTGTATTTAAAAATTATAGGGAAAATTTCATTGTAGGACCACTGTAGCAATTTAATGTCAGATGAGGACCACAAAAATCTGAAATTTCACTGCAGGACCAAAGTCCTTAAATGAAAAAAAATTGTTGTGTGAAAAGACCTAAAAGCCCTTGTGAATTAATTTCAGATAGGGACCTGTACAAAAGTCTTCTGACGCTGACGCTGACGCTGACGCTGACACGTTGACGCTGACAACGTACTTCCTTGGCCGACAACGTACTTCCTCGTGCATATGGCGATTTCCTTGTGCATATGGCGATTTCCTTGTGCATATGGTCATTTCCTTGTGCGTGGCCTGGACATAGCACATTATAAGGCCAATTAATTACTCCTTGTGCATATGGCGATTTCCTTGTGCGTGGTCTGGATATAGCACGTTATAAGGCCAATTAATTGCTCCTTGTGCATATGGCGATTTCCTTGTGCATATGGCCAATTAATTACTCCTTGTGCATATGGCAATTTCCTTGTGCGTGGTCTGGAAATGCCTTATAATGTGTTATGTCCAGGGCACGCACAAGGAAATGCCCATATGCACAAGGAAATGCCCATATGCACAAGGAGTAATTAATTGGCCACGCACAAGGAAATGACCATATGCACAAGGAAATGGCCATATGCACAAGGAAATCGCCATATGCACGAGGAAGTACGTTGTCAGCCAAGGAAGTACGTTGTATCAGCGTCAGCGTCAGCCTGTCAGCGTCAGCGTCAGAAGACTTTTTGCACAGGTCCTTATTTGAAATTAATTGGCCACGCACAAGGAAATGGCCATATGCACAAGGAAATCGCCATATGCACGAGGAAGTACGTTGTCAGCCAAGGAAGTACGTTGTGTCAGCGTCAGCGTCAGAAGGCTTTTTGCACAGGTCCTTATGTGAAATTAATTCACAAGGGCTTTTAGGTCTTTTCACACAACAATTTTTTTTTTCATTTAAAGACCTAGGTCCTGCAGTGAAATTTCAGATTTTTGTGGTCCTTCTTTTACATTAATTGTCTACAGTGGTCCTTAAATGAAATTTTCCCAAAATTATAAATACTCACACACACACACATGGCAATGATAACATATAGTGGATCTCGAGGATGTTTTCGATCTGCCCATTGTTTTTTTTTTTTTTTTTAACTGAACGATCTGCCCATTGTTGGCTAGCTTTTCTTTATCCTTTTTCAAGTGAAGTCCGGTGAGCAGTATTGAAAAGGCATTAAAAAAAATTGTTACAACATGACATTCAGTGCCTTGCCTACTTAGCCACTACACCAAGTGAAGCTTAATATCTTTATCAAATCCCACTAATAACATTTAAAAATTTGCATGTGGATTGGATTTGTTCATTTTGCCATCGACTTTAATTAAATTAAAAATGCCTAATCCATAACCAATATTGACCGTTTTGTATTTGGCCGTTTTTTAAAAGCTCTCAAATTCATATTTAAGCTTTACCAACTCGCTTCCCACTTTTTTAATTACTTTTACTTTTGATGCCGTAAACAAACATTATTGAATTACATTACAACAACATGCAGTATAATAACTAGTCCCTTCCTAATGTATACAAATAAAAAAGTAAAATTACTTGATACTAAAACAACATTATTATTCAAAAAAAAAAGGGTAAAGGGTCAAAAATGACCTTGTACTTATATCCAAGGTGCATGTAGCACCTCCTACTTTTCTTTGGTTCAAAAATGGCCATCAACTTTCAAAATCAGGGCAAAAATGATTCCCCCGTTAAGTCAACCAACGTTTGACCGTCACTTTAAAATTTTTTTGAGGTGGAAGCTGAGTTGGCGGAGAAAAAGTAGTTTTATCAAATGAAAAGAAATGGAAACCACAAGCACTAATAAGTTAATTAAAAAAACCGGGACACGTGGGAAGCAACACATTGTTCTCCTCCTCTGACTCCATCTACTTCTTCAACTTCGACCCAATCTCCTCCCACTGGAACCCCCTACCCCCTCAAAATCCGCCTCCACCACCCCTCAAAATCCGCCTCCACCACCCCTCATTCCTCTCCAGAAACCTCCCTATCCAATCCATCTCCGTCTCCGGCAACCTCGTCCTCCTCGCCGCCACCTCACAAAACCTGTTCCCCCCCTCAACCGCCCCCTCATCTTCAACCCCCTCCGCCGCACTTGAAACATCGAACCCTCCCTCACAACCCCCTGCCGCTGGTGCGCCCTAGGCGCCTCCCGCGGGTCCATCTACGTGGCAAGCGGGATCGGCGCCCAATTCTCCCTTGACGTCGCAAAATCGCTGGAGAAATGGAACGTGGAGAATGAGAGTGAATCGACGACGTCGATGTGGGAGAAGAAGACTGGGTTGAAGGATGTGAGGTTTAGTAGAGAGATAGTCGCCGAAAATGAGAATAAAGTATTTGGAAGTTGTGTTGAACCAGGACATTCAGTATTTCGACTCTGAGGTTCGAACGTCCGATGTTGTTTATGCAATTAACACTGATGCTGTCATGGTCCAAGATGCCATTAGTGAGAAGGTGAAGCGAACCCACTTTTTAATTGAACAAGTTCTTCTCTGCTTCTATTGTTGCGTAATACTCTGTGATTAGTTTATGTGCAGCTGGGTAATTTCATTCACTACATGGCCACAATCGTTTCTGGATTCGTGGTGGGATTCACGGCCGTTTGGTAGTTAGCTTTAGTCACACTCGCCTTAGTCCCAATGATAGCTGTGATCGGAGGCATTTACACTGCCACGTTTTCAAAACTCTCCGACAAAAGTCAGGAAGCTCTTTCTCAAGCCGGCAATATTATGGAACAGGTCAATTTAAACTTCAATGCCTTTAGTACAAAAAGTTATAAACTTTTTATGTTTCTGCATCTGGGTGTTGTTCATATATGCATTTTTGAACTGAATTTGCAGATTGTGGCGCAAAATCGAGTGGTACTGGCGTTTGTGGGGGAGAGTAGGGCATTACAAGCTTATTCGTCGGAGTTGAAAGTGGTCCAGAAGATTGGCTACAAAACTGGACTTGCCAAGGGAGTTGGATTGGGTGCCACTTATTTTGTTGTTTCTTTGTTGTTACGCTCTTCTGTTATGGTATGGAGGTTACCTCGTTGGGCACCACCACAACCATGGTGGGCTTGCCATCGCCACCATGTTTGCTGTTATGATAGGTGGACTGTAAGTAACTGAGCATATGTGTTCATGTATCAATTCTTTGGTGACTAGAGTCTAAATTATGAATATTTATATCATTAGGTTGCCTGGTCTTCTTTTATTTTGCCACACAGATGAGTTACGAGAGTGAGGGGAAGAAAAGATGAGGTTCAACGGTCAAATAATTGCACACATGTACAAACACATGGGGCCCACATGAGTAAAGTAACGGAGCTTTTGGTTGAATTAACGGGGGAGTTATTTTTGCCCTGATTTTGAAAGTTGATGGCCATTTTTGAACAAAAAAAAAAGTAGGAGGTGTTACATGCACCTTGGAGATAAGTACAGGATCATTTTTGACCATTTACCCAAAAAAAAAAGAATCCGATAAAACAAAGCTTCGCTAGGAAGCGGATAAAACCCTTGCGCCAGTATTTGAAAAATAAGCTCAAAGAAAGTTCCAGAAGTTACTTTCTAAAAAGAACTTTGAAGAATGGTGCTATCCAATAAATGCAGAGTTGCCGACCACCGAATTAAAAAAAAAAAAAAAAGGGATTGACTTTTCCTTATGGCCAAAAAGAAATAATAATTAAAAAACCCCAACAGCAACGATTGACTATTTAAGATTTTCAATCCCATTTTTTTTTCCAGATCGACAACCTATTTCTCTTCTATCGGACTGGATCAAAAACGTGTGTGCAATAGCTTTTTTTTTTTTAATAGCATTTTTAAGAATAATCGAGGATAGCACAACAACTACTTTGATATTTATGTCAGGATTTTTTTTTTAAAAAAGTGATGTTTATTTGTTATAATTATTATTTTTTTGAAATAAACATCATTTTTGTGTTTTATATACATCAATGAGAAAATTACACTACAACACTATTTAAGATTTTTTTTTTTTGGATACAGGAAATAAAAGCAAAAAACAAAAAATCTAATAACTAAACTAGGTGATGCCTCTTTCATTAAAAGGAACCTGACAGTGGTTTCCTTTAGAAAATATCTGAAGTCCGAATTCCATACTGAGCACCTCTTTCGCCAATGTGTCAGCTACCTGATTTGCATCCCATTCAATTCTGCACATCCCTGCGTGCCAGTCTCTTCCTAAAAGCTCTGGAACCTCACTTATCAAGCCTTGATCATCATGTAACTCTATGTCCGTACGTGAAAACCAATCAATAACTTCCGCTGCATCACACTAAAGCGTCACATTTCTGGATCCTCCATCCCAAGCTCTTCTAAGCCCCCATAAGCAGCCCCAAAGTTCAGCAGAGAAAAGATTTAATGATGGCTATGAGTGGAAATATGCTAGGCCCCTAGTTAGGCTTTAGTTAAATTGACCTAGGTCTGAAACAAAAATATAAATTTTAAGCCCAGATCTTAGCTTGTATGTAATTTTTTTTTTTCGGCCTGAACCTGAGTCTGAGCCTTCAAAAAGCATGACAAGGCCTGAAAGTTTTTTTTTAAAGCCTATTTAAAACATAAACCTTTAAATAAGCTTAAAATTCTATAACTCTTAATCCATATATTGCATTTTAATCTATTTAAATATCTATGTATATCTTAAAAAAATTTTACGACCATGATACTAGATTTTTTTTCTCTTGCTTTTATCATAAAAACAATGACGGACTAATGAATAAAAGAGTTGGGTTTTGTATATGAATGAGGGGGTGTTAAGTTTAAAATTAAAGTTAAGTTGATAATATTATAAATAATTTATATAATTTATTTTATATTATATTTTATAAGATAAATTTAAAAAAAAAAATAGGCCATACCTATAGGTTTGTAGGTTGGGCCTTCAGGAAAAAAGCCTAGCTTATTTACTCAAATAGGCCTAATAACAAACCTAATAATGAGCTTGACCTATTTATTAAGAAGGCCGATTATACCTAAAGTAGGCTAAGCCGTACCCACCACTAAATTGATGGTACCATTTGGGAGTTGGCTTTTCTCCTCTTCCCTTCCCATCCTCTTCCCTCCTCTACCCCAAATTATATAGTGTTGGGGTCAAAAAAATTTTGTTTGATTTCATCATTAGATTCCACATAAAATTAATGACATTTTGATATCTTATGGACAAAAAATGGTTTAGTTTTCAATTTTATATGATTTTTCAAAGATTTGATGTTTAAAATTCTGTATTTTTTTAAGTTAAAGCATCAAATCTTTAAAAAATCATATAAAATTGAAAACTAAACCATTTTTTATCCATAAGATATCAAAATGTCACCAATTTTATGTAGAATCTAATGATGAAATCAAATAAAAAAAATTTGACCCCAATACTATATAATTTTGAGATAGATGAGAGAAAAGGATGGAAAGAAAAGAGGAGGGAAGTCACTCTCTACCATTTGACTTACACAAGATTCCTCCACATCCTACTCTCCTCGTGCAATGAGAGAAAGCTCCATCACCCTAAATCACCACGGAGCCCCCTCAATACTAATTCGTTTATGTCTGCATATGCTTTTTCCCATTCCTCCGAACTCCCTTGCTCGTATCATAAAGTTTATGATACCTTAATCTCTGCGATACCTTCCATTACACCGGGGATATTACTTTGATGCACCCCCTCGTTCCTTCGCCTCCATAAAAGCCAACGTGACTCCAAATAAATCCCTCCACCTACCTGTATTAGAAATGTGCCCATTTGATATTGTAACAATTCGTTCCCTAATCTTACTCTTTACCACCAACAATCAAATATAAAATTGTTTTATAATAAAACAATTAATTATGTTAAGAAAATGATTTACTTAATAAAAGGCCAATATAGTTAGAAAAGCATTTCATCTAAAGTCCTATTTTTTTTTTCTTTTTAAACAAATTTTACAGTCTAACTATGATAGAAAAGAAGCTTCCAAAATAATAAATATGATGAATCCTATCATAATTAGAAAAGAGTTTAATCTTATGAAAGTAATTCATGTTAGAAAGGAATTTAAGTAATTTAAAGTAGCTAACATGGATAATAAAACCACACATATAAATTAACTATATCCATGTTAGAAAATGAACTTTCTAAAATCATAGTTAACATTGGATATTTAAAAATGCCAATGTTCACAACACGTTTATCCATGTTAGATAAAACTCATCTAACATGGATATTAAAACACACCTTGAAATTTCATAATAAAAGTAAGAGTTTATTCTACGTATACCATGATAGAAAAGAAATACCCCTATCCGGTAATTAAAATTTAACATACAAACAATACATATTCCATGTACATAACAAAACCACCTCAAAGTCCCCCAAAATATGTCCAACTATTAAATGCTCCATATTTTCTCAACACCATCAGTGAATCCTTAACTCATGCCTGTTCAGGATATTAAATCATAACTAAAGTAATGTAACATCCAATAAAATAAGACACTTAAGAATTCCAGCAATATACCAAATGATTCAAGTTTGCCGGAATTGGACCGGTCCCAAAATTAATAATAATAAAAGGGAATCGTAATACTATTTCTTAATAAGAATTATACAGTAAATTCCAAAATCAATAACAAGTTTATGCGGAAGCGTCACATATGCATGATCCTAAATGTGGCAATACCATTATGTCCTGATGGTCCAGAATTTACTCACTATATCAGTGAAAAGGTCTCGGATCTTTCCCTTGATAGTTTATTCCGTTTTTAGGACCTGTAAAAAGTGAGATAAACGGGGGTAGCCCCAAACGCAACCACTAACTACTCATCTACGTGCGGTATGTGCTAACAATGTGTCTAGTGGAATAATACATATATATAAAGTTCCAAATCATGCTCATATAACAGATAAATGCACAACAGCAAAATGTATAACCCAAATTGGTTCAAAACCATATATTTCAATAGAAATACGCTGGTTCTAAAGCAATACTTTCCAAATTTTATTTCATTCTTTCCAAATCTTTTACAAGTTTATTTCGTTCCTCCGCAATAATATCAAAATCCTCAAATCATACTTTCCAAATCCTTTTAAAAAATCATCAATCTCATCACAATCAACCCCAAGCGATCGCTCACGACTCGTTGGGAACAAGTGGGACTAGCCGGGACTCTCTACCCGTCAATGGAACCAAAACATGTGGAACTAGCCGGGACTCTTTACCCGTCCATGGAACCACGATACGGGTCATGAGGGACTCTACCCTCCATGAAGTCGTTATATGATTCAGAAGGAACTCTCTACCCTTCTTGAACTGAGAGGGGCGCTATTCCTCTCAATCTATTAGTCCCTGTGAGCCAATAGAGTACCTTATCACGTGATGACATTATCTCCACATGTACCGGTGTCACACATACACACATGCAATCCACCACAACATACACATGTATGCAACAACAACAATCAGGCACTTGGCCTTCCAATATTTTCAGTATATACATATATTTATACATGCATTCATTTCAAAATCATATATATGTCTTAGTTCCAAACATGTTAGATAACAACTTATGACAGTTTTAAAATAATATTCCACTAGGCAGTTATATTATGGAAATAACAGTTCAAAACTCTGTTTCCTTGCAAAATCTAAATCCTCAAGTAACGATGTCTCAACTGTGGTTCAAAATTCTCTTTTTATAAATCATCAAATAATAATCATTCAAATTACTTACTAACACTACACACACACACACATAAACAAGCAGAAGCGATTACCTGATAGCCGGCACCAATCTCACAATAGTGCAACTCCCCCATGTTAACTGAAAACAATTCAATCACTACACAAAACAAACATATGATTATAATTTATCATCTACCAAGACAAGTTCACACATTGGAATTAAATTACTAACTACCCTATCCTTAATTAATTTAAATCCTACTCTTAACCTTTATTCCTTCTCCTTATTTATGATTCACCTCTAATATACTTACATAAATTCAAGCTTAAAATTAATTCCCACAATAATCCTTCATTTCAAACCTCATCATCCAATAATTCCCCATAATTCATCACTAATTCCAACTAACAAATTCAAGCCTAAGCACAAATCTTCCAAACATCCACCAATTATTACTCAACCTCAAGATCTATTCATCATTTCCCAATTTATTTCCTCAACTTCATATTTCAATTAAATCAAGTTCAAGCCTAATTAACATCCCAAATCAAGGCCTACACCAATCCAACCTAAATAACCTCATTAGTATTTTTGTTAGGCATAAACTAACTCCTTTAAATTCATAATTCAACATCCAAAATCCATAATCACAAAATTACATACACAATATCCCATTTATTCCAAACTTTAACTCCCAATAATTCTTTAGGTGCAAACTCCAATCAAACCGATTAATTAAATCTCCTCATATGACCTTAATAAGCATTCAAAAATCACCAATTTATCCATAACACCTCAGATCATCAAAAGCGCCAATTTCCAAAATCTCCAAAAATTCCCAATAATTAGGAAAACTTCCAACAATAAAAAATCTATTCAGAGGAACTCAAATTCAAGGTCCAAGCTTCAGTTTATTAATTTTAGGACTCCCAAAAACCCAACTTAGACAAGCCCTGATTTTTCAAACATAGCCAATCGAAAAACTAAAGACATATGGATGTAGAGGAGACTTAGGAGATTCCAAAAATGTACTTAGTTGGCTGGAAAACTCACTATTCCGGCGCTGGCGAGCTCCGATAGGTCCGGCCAAAAGATTTTTCAATCGCTTCCTACGGCCGCGGATTGGACCAGAAAATGAGAGGGAAAGGTTCTAGGGAGTTGAGGGAGGTGAATGGAGACAGTGGGAGGTGATTTCCGGCGAGATTTCACCGAAAATCGCCGCCCCCTTTTTATTGCCAAACGCAGCCATGGAAGGAGAAGAGAGAGGGAACGACGAGGGATGAGGGAAGAGAGGAGAGGAGAAGGGAAGGAGGCTGGATGGTCGCTCCTGTGGTGGCGAGCAGCAGCCGGCGCGGCAACGGGGGAGGACGTGAGGGAGAAAATGAGGGAGTGAGAGATGAGACGAGAGAGAAGGAATGGGGGGTCTGCACAAATGAAGGAGAGGGGGAGATTAATGAGGGAAGGAAGAATAATAAAAAGAAAAAGAATATTTAGACTACTAGGCCCTAACATTTTTCATATAAGATATTTATTTTGAGCCACAAAATTCCTTTCACTTCCAAATTTTTTATCTACCAAACCCCTTAATTATTTTCTCCCATAATAACATCTTTTGAATCCAAAATAATTTTTCCAAATTTATTGTCCTTAAAATGAGGGAGAAACTAAACCTTTAAAATCCTCAAAAATACCTCAAAATTCTTCAAATATTCTCAGAATTTTCAAATTTCTCTTTAATAAATTTCTAACTACCCCACAAATCCTCAATTAATTTCTTGGGATGTTACAGATACGTTCGACTTCAGCCAACCCCTTAATTCCTTATTCTAGAAAGTGTAGCTTGCTGGGGATATACCGAGTTTCAACCAGAATTCACAAGCTTGTTTACAATCTTTAAGGATGTGAATAGCAGATTCTACAGCATACGGACAAATAAAGCATAAACCATCAGAATTAGAGCTGGTAATATGGGCGGGCCTGACTGCATCTGGCCAGGCCAAAAAAAGCCCATGAAAAAAACGGGTTGGGTCTCAAAAAACCCATTTTTGAATATGGGCTTGCTTTTTTAGCCATGACCATATTGTTCAAGGTTTCGGGCAGGGCCCAAAAAATCCCGTTTTAAGCCCATCTTTATCAATTTTTTCCCTTTTTTCAAATGAGCTCCACCCGTTTTACAATCTAATTATAATACAAATATACGGCACACGATTATAAATTCAAATTCAAGTTTTTAACACATTTTAAATAACAAAAATGATAGTAAAACATAGAATACAATGTTCAACTTCAAATATTCCAAAATACAACAAATCCCTGAACTAAATATGAAATTTAAAAGACCAAGATTCCAAATTTCCATTTTCCAATACAAAATCAATTGTATCATTATCATTTTCCTACTCCTAAATAAACTACTATTAGCAAATGAAGAAGCAGAATGCCAGCCATCGCATAAAGTAACTGGATCAAGATAACAAGCAAAAACAATGTACAATGCATTGTCTTCTAAAACCCACAAACATGTTAACATTTTCTAGTGACTCCATCAGGATAACAAGCAACTGCAATCAAATAAATATGCCGATAAACAAAACTCTAACAGAACCAGCAAATATGTATGTATTTCAAGTGGATATGTTTTACATTTTTTTGTGCAAAAAATGTTATGAAAGGATTTAATCTCCTAGTATATTATAAATTTTTACTGAAGTAATCTCAACTAAGAGTTTCCACATTTGTTCGCATTCTTAATCTTAAAGGCCTCCATTTAGACACATTTATAAATTAGTAATAGTACAGTTATTTTTAATTATGTGGAGTGTAAGGGGCAAGAGTTGAAATGGAAACATGGTAATTAAGGAAGGAAATTAAGTAATAAAATGAGGTCAAAAGTATGGGAGAGAATGGAGAAAAAGAAGGATTTAAGCGCGTATGAGACGTCGTTATCGTTGAATTTATTGAATAATAGGCATTTTGATGGAATCATTTATTTTTACAATTACTAATTCGAAGATGAGATGAGACTCATTAGGAAGGGAAGATATGGTTTGTTTTTGTTTTTTTTAAATAGGGGAAAACGGGTTCGGGTTGGCCCACTGGCTTAACGGGTTAGCCAGTCATGGGCTCGGGTTTGACGGGTTTGGGCTAAAAAGACCAATTTTAATATGGGCCATATTTTTTTGAGTCCATAACCATACTTTTTTTATGGGTTTCGGGTTGGCCCACGGGCTCCAGCCCATATTACTGGCTCTAATCAGAATGCAATCCTTGTTGCAGCAGTGACTCATTTTTCAGAAGTATGTTATGCATCGACAACCACGGGAAGGTTTTACATCTCCCAGGAACTTGAAATCTTCATAATTTTTGCCACTCTGTATTTCCTGTCCCTGCCTCATCTAAGATGACTTTGTAGGCAGACCTTACTAAAAATTGACCTGAACAATCATGCTTCCAACGAGCATGTGGAGACCCTTGGTGATTAACAACCTTGAACCCACCTTCTAAAGCCTCCCATACAGATTTTGCCCCACTACTTACACATTTAATTTTTGGAAGCAAATCAGACCCACACCCATATTTACTCTGAAGAATCTTAGTCCGTAGTGCTCCTCTATTTGTTATCAAACCCCATCCAATCTTCACCATAAAAGCCCGATTCTGCAATTTAGAATGTCTCAGCCCTAACCCTTCTTGAGCCTTTGACCTGCATACATTCTCCCATGTAACTGCATAAGTTTTTTTCTTCTCTATTTTAGATCCCCACAAGAAACTCCTAGCTCCCTTGTCAATATCATCACAACAACTATTTGGCAAAAGGGAAGTTTGCATCACATGATTTGAGATTGTCATTGCTGTAGAATTCAGTAAAGTATTTCTACCCACAAAAGATAAAGAATGACCATTCCAACTAGATAACAGTTTTCGAACTCTATCCACCACAAATTGATAGGTTGACTTCGTGACCCACTACTGGTGAAGAGGAACCCCAAGATATTTCCCTAGATTTGCAACCATATTAAAACCCAATTCACTACTCAATTGAGCTTTAATAGAGTGATTCACATTATTAGTGATGAAGATTCTAGTTTTTGCATTGCTCGCTTGTTGCTCAAAAGCATCATAGAACTTTTGCAGGCACTGCTTAATCACTTCTACTTGATCTAGTCTTGCTTCGACAAAAACAATCAAGTCATCAGGATAGAACAAATGAGATATTGAAGGGCCCAATTTATTAAGAAGAATAGGTCTCCGCAGCCCCTCATCAATCATGTCTTGAATAATGTGTGCAGATTTCTACATACAAATTACAAACAAATAAAGGGATAGAGGATCACCTTGTCTAATACCTCGAGATGGTCGAAATGACTGCGATCTACTTCCATTCCACAAAATTTGCATAGATGGAGATGAAAATATACCCCTCAATGAGTCCATAAATATTCTTCAAAATATTAAATTCCTGATGACAATCTAGGACAAAAGACCATCGTATCCTATCATACGCTTTTTCAAAATCAATCTTAATCGCCATAAAACCCTTCTTCCCTTTCATTGTACGCATAGAATGAATAACCTCTTACGTCACAATAATGTTATCCGAGCTTACTCTATCAAGAATAAAACTGCACTGATTTAGGGAGATAACATGAAATGGCTTGATTCAGTTAGCAATAATCTTTATAATTAATTTGTAGATGACATTACAAAGACTAATTGGCCAGAATCCTTTAATTGTTTATGGGGTCTCCGTTGTTGGGATTAAGACTAGAAAAGCTTGATTCACTAGTTCAATATCCTACGGACATGACACAACTTTGTCAATAAAATCAAACACAACCGAGATAACCTTTGACCATTGAGATTGGAAAAACAATGCATTAAGCCCATTTGATAAAATTGATGCTAGATGTCCTATTCCAACCATCTCAAGAAGTATATCACAACCAAGCGCTTGGATCAATTGGCTGTAGGTTGTTCCAATTTAACCAATGGTCTTGAATTTGAGCCTTAGGTATATAGCGATAATTACTTGGAAGTAACGAGGTTTCCTCCATTATAGATCTATATTCCAACGAATCGGATTATTCAGTTGCTAGTAGTGCCATAAACCGGTGGATAAATAAAAGAAAGTATATCTTGGAAATTTAGTATACCATAGAGGGATGCTAACAAAAGTAGTTTGCATGCTTAAATAGGTGGCTTTGCTGGTGCATAGGTATTGTTATAAAAAACATCATGTTCAAAGTGCTATTAGTCTATTAGATACTAAATATGAGTAGAGTATGGTTCCTGACAAGGATTTGAGCCCTAAAGTAATGTACCAAGTTGTGAAGACGAACCCCATTCATAAGGCCTAACATTCACTTTCTTCATACATTAAGGTATTCTCCTATTACAGGTAAAATTCTGTTCTAAACACTAAATGCCATTATACTTCTTAGTGAGGACTCAAACATTATTTGTATTCAAACACTATTTTACTATGTTGTGAATGACTAATTCGCTCTTGGCCAAAAAAAAAAGTGACTAATTCGCTCTGCACCTAGCCCTTGTTGGTATCCTCATTGCTATGAGTGCCGTAACCAAACAATTTCACCACATTGGGAAGGCCACAAGGTATAATACGAGGTGAGTCCACATTTGTTGTACTATAAATCAATCGGGCCAGCCCCATATAAGTCGGACGGCTTGATTTCCCTTTGACATTCGAAGAAGCAAACTATAATGAAAGCAAAAAAAAAAAAAAAAAATTGCAGATAAAACCCCTTTGATCATATATCCCACTTTAGTATAATTTGTGTATTGTTTGCATTGTTCGTAGTCTTGAACAATATCATGGTTATGTTTTATTTTTAAACTCAGCCCATAAATGTAAAGTTCATTATTTTCAATGGCAATATATGTTTCTGGGTATATGTTAGTAACTTCTTGGAAGACCCATCCTTTTGTCTGTTACCATTTTTGGTGGAATTGTTTTGATAAAAAATTCCAAGAAGCTCAATTTAATTTAACTGCAATTAGTTTGATGAATTTCATTAAAAACCAGCACATATACCATTGTTTTACGCTTCCCACTACATTTACACAAAACATACAAGTAGCACTCTGTTCCTTATTATAAGTTCAACTATTACAATTTTTTTGTTTCAAAATATAAGTCCACTTTGGGATCAATTAATGCTACTGTGACTATTTTACCCCTATGTTGGAAATAGGAAAGATGAGAAAGAATGCTTATAATGTATAAAATATTATTTTAATACTTATTCTTGAATAATGGTATAGTTGAAATTTTTTTTGAAAATAGGCCATATTTAATGCTATAACTTTCATTTCTTGGTATGTGAGAAGTGATTTGGGTAGACTTATAACAGGGAACAGAGTGGTACCTGAACCTGCTGTTTTCTTCTTGAAGGGAAAGCATTTGTCACAGTAATATTTGGAACTAATCTCAATTTTTTAACGCTTTGGAATGCCCAAATAACATAAACAAACACTCACTTCTTTTATATATATATATATATATATATAATTACAAAAATGAATACATGTAGTATACAAGTGACTCAGCTCAATTTAGTGATTTACCCTCTCAGAAATAAAAACAAACTCTCTCTCTCTCTCTCTCTCTCTCTCTCTCTCTCTCTCATATGATGCAATAATGCAAAAGATGAGACAGTGACAAAAAAGAAGAGGCTCCTTACCTCTCCTTTTTCCCTCCTCCCAAAAAAAAAGAAGAAAAGAAAAGAAAGAAAAAAAGAAAAGATTTTAAAAAAATGACAAAACTAGTGGGTCCTCCTAATTCTGTCTGTCTATTAAACTGATACCCTATTTACCTGGCACAACAACCTTTTGTTGGATCTCTCCCTCCAGATATGCAAAGCCGGGCCTTTTCCTCACAAAAATACAATTTTGACAGGTTGGCTTTTCTTCATCAGCCTTCACACACACATACATACACTCATCATCCTTCTTTCCCCTCAGAAGGTGATCATTGACACAACCAGAGAGATTCTCATCATCAATCTCTTCTTCACTAGTCCCTACCTACCACAAAATAAGTATACCAAGTGACATGCTTATGTGTTTGTTCATAATTTACTCAGCTTACTTATCTTTAGTAGGTTGAGAGACTAAAAGTTTTTGACACAACCCCATAAAAATTTGGGTTTACAATATGGACAATGAAACGAGGATTCAACATAGAACAGAAAATGGCAGGCTTCATTTTGTTGTCCACCATGATTCAACACAGACCATACCCAGATTCTCTCCCTTCTCCATCAGGGAAGAACTTCCACTGGCATTCTTTTTAAAATGTTAAAAATGAACTGATATGCTTTTGTGTTCTGTAAAATGCATGCCTTGATTTGCAGCTTGTGGATCAACTCCAATGTGGAAAATCTGCATTATTTTAACTTAACAAATCAACAAGTTCTGTGCCAACAGATAATTAAGAGAAAAACGGTGGGGAAGACTAAAATTTTTTACCTCTTTTTAATATTATGAAGCAAGATCGCTCATATTTCTGACTCTGAGTTCGACGTTTCTGAGATCACGAAGATGTTGTAAAATTTCTTGGAGAAGGTCTAGGCCTTTGTCCCCTTTTCTCAAGGAGCTAATACAGTGCTTAAGGAATTCTCTGTCTGCTTCAAGTGCTTGAAGTCTTTCATAAACATTATCTATCTCTTCTACCACAGCAAGCTTCTCCTTCTCCAATTCAACCTTTTCAGCAGAACCATTTTGCAAGGAATCAATATGTAGTCCGTTCTCTTCTTCACCATTAAACACCCCATCTTCTGCTTCTGAATCAACCATTGCATCAAAAAGTGGAAGAAGTCTCTTGGCTTTTGGAATTATGGTTTTCTTCCCTTGTTGATGCTTACCATTGATTTCCTTTGCATGTCCATTTGCATATCCATTTACCTCACCTCTATAATCATCATCATAACCGTGGAATCCATTCCCATTCTCAGTGCAAAGATCTTCAGTTGATTTGATATCATCAAAATCGTGTTCTTCGTAATTCAACTTAACCAGCTTCTCTTCCAGTACTTTCAGCTGCTCTAGAATTGATACCCTCTCTTCCTCAAAGTTTGACAAAGACTCTTCCAAGTATAGAACTCCATCCACCGGGGTGTTCTCGTTGCTGTTGTTGATTTCTTGATGGTTGTAGAAGCCATTTTCTCCCTTTGTTTCATGATTAAGATCAACAGATAGTCCATCACTGTCTTCAGCATTGCTACAAGAAGGAGATGAAGTTCTGCTTCTTATGGTGTAATCTCTTCTTGACATCATAGTTTTCTCCCTAACTTCGTAATCATGAACCTTCCTTCGATATGCTTCGAGCTCCTTTTCTAGCTCTTGGTTCTCTTTCTCCCTCTTTACCATAATGTCATTCAGAAGCTGCAAGGCCTCTTGATCATACTCAGATTGTTCTTCCATCATCCTTTGGTACTGCAAGGCTTCCATCTGCATTGCCGCTTTCTCTTCCTGAAGCCTATTTATCATTGCCAATGTCTGACTAGCTGCTATTGCAGATGCACTCCTCTCTTCTTCTAGCTCTGCATATAAAGCATTTAAAGCCTTTCTTTCTGCCTTCAATACTGATTTTAATTTCTCAGTGCTTAACTCGCCAAAATCGATGTCGCTAATGACACTTCCATCCAATGAGTCTTCTGTTCCTGATTCTTTCCTCTCAAGTAGTAGAAATTTCTGGTGTAGGTGATGCATATTCTCAAGAGAATTAGGTGTATCAGGAACTTTCTCATCCTCATTTTCAGAAGTGGGGGTATCTGGAAATTTCACGTTCTCATTTTCATAAATCTCCAAAGATGGCAAATGATTGTTTTTTGCTGGTATATTTGGTTCAACCACCATGGTTCTAAATTCTACAAATTCTTCCTCACATTTGTCATGACCTAGTTATATATTTGAAAATAGATGAAACTCAATCAAAAACTTGAGCCTTCTATATTAGAAAACTAAAACTGCATACTTGTGGAAGTAGAATAAGACAATAGATATATGAAAAAAATTGGGTCCTTACCACTTTCATTTTGATTTGAATCCAAGAGAATATCTTGGCTTTTAAATTCATCCACTGGTTCATGTTCAGGAATTTCAGTCCCTATTGAGACATCTGCTTCAAATTCATTCTCCTGCATTTGTGCTGATTCTTCAGATGCTGCAGATATAGACATATATTAGAACTCCGTATAAGAACCAAGGAAGACTATAACCAAAAAAAATAGAAAAAGAAAAGGCAGAACAGAGGAGACATATTATTACAACCTGGAGAGACATTCACACATGTTTCTTCTCTTGTTTCCTTATTTGCTTCAACATTATCAACCTTAAGTGATTCTTCTTCTTTGTGCATCTGCTCCAAATTTTCTTCTTCTACTTGAAATCCTGAGGGTGCCTCTCTGGTTTTTACTTCAACAGATTTAAGAGCTGAATAAATTGGCGAAGTATGCCAATTCTCCATAACTGGTTCAGCTTCTGCATCAGCTTCCAAGTCAAAGTCCAAAATAACATCTTCGTTGCTGTTATCAATTCCATGATCTGCAACATTCTGATTTTGGTGGTTCTCAATAGGGATCAATCTGCAATCATCACCGTGAATTAAAAACTCTAGATGCCGAAGTGAATTTCCCTGAGTTTTCTCTTCAGCTGCAGAAACTTGATTTGAGGACATGTCACAAGATTGATCATCCTTGGGGATATTATTAAGATTTTGCTCTTTTCCTTTATCTATACCCAAATCCAACTTGTAATCTTGATCATCCATAATCTCCTTCATATTGTCACAAACTGAACAAGAACAAGTGTCATCATCATCCCCTTCTTTTCTTCCACCTGAACCCTCATCAACATCATCAGAAACCAAGTGACTTTTCTTGTTTTCTTCAGTGCTTGGTTCATCTTCATGGTGACCATCAGCTGAAAAATCCAATCTGATAAGATCTGAGAGACTATCCTTATCAACCTCAGTATCAGCATCAACCCCACCTTCTGTGATCAAATTTTCCTTCTGCTTGGTATAATCCAAAAAGCTCAAAGAAGGTTTGATCAGAAAACAAGGAGGGCAGAATCTGCCGTCCAAGCGAACACCACAGCAAGAACAACAACTCAAGCTTTCCTTTTCATCTTCAATTTCCATATCATGAGCATCTTGAATCATACCAATCTGCTTCATCCATGGAAAGAATCCAAAATTCTTTGAAATTTTGACGTAATCTTTCTGAGATGAGGATGAACAATCCTCACACATATCTTCCGATTCAGCTAGTCTTCGATGAGTAGAACAGAAACCCAGTTTAGAAATCTCAGAGGCATGATCATCACACACAAGATCTCTCAAAGAATTCTTGCTATTTCCAGGCTCGATGATTTGATCAATTCTAGTGCACCATACACAAGGTCTTTTGAGGCCAAAGCAATCGGCGAATTTCAATATACAGAAAGAAAAGAGAGAGTTTAGAAGAAGAAAGATGATGAGAATCCATTCCAAGATAGCATAGACAAGAACAAGAGTGATTTTGTTGGTGTTCCTATGCAACATAGTGGCAAACTTGTTGGCAGCCATGGATGGATGATGCTGTGTTGTTTGATATGTACAAAATAAGAAGGAAAATCAGATAGGAACTGTATCAATGTGTTACAGATAGAGAAAGAGAGAAGGAGGGTAGAAGGAGAGAGAGGGATTGGCACAAAGTTCAAAGTTCAGAGGGAAGAGAATTTTCAGACAAGATGTGCAAACTTTTATTGTGGGCAGAGTACAACACAAGCGAAGGAAACAGTCAGTTTTATATAACAAGTAGCTGTATACATTTATTCACACTGAGAGATTATTGTTAGTCAAGGAATAATAAAGGGTTAAAGGTCACCGTTGCCCCGGAAGTATGTAAGGTGGATCATATCTGTCCCGGAAGTTTTTTTTGGTTCATCGTTGCCCCGGAAGTGTGTAAAGTGGATCATATTCGCCCTTTACCATTAAAAATTTTTTACTGGTAAAGGGCAAATATGATCCACTTTACACACTTCCGGGGTAAAATTGGACCAAAACAAAAAGGTAAAGGGCGAATATGATTCACTTTACACACTTCCGGGGCAAAATTGGACTAAAAAAAACTTCCGGGGCAGATGTGATCCATCGTGCATACTTCCAGGGCAACGGTGATCCTTAACCCAATAATAAATACAATTCATGGTATTCAATAGCAAGCTGACAACTAGGAATAAGAGGGGACTGAGTTTAGAGAAAAAGGAAGGAAGGAAGGAACTTTAGTCAAAGAAATTTAAAGGATGTTCCTTTTTTTTTTTTTTTTTGAACATTGGTACATATGAATTTATATAGAAATTTCAGGAATTAGGTTAAGCTTTCCCCAGCCCCTTCTCATCAATAGACTCCTGACGTAAAAGTGCATTGTTGGAACTGGATTGGAACGTCAAGCGGCTCTAGATTCACGGGTTCCATAAAGATTAATGTGGATTTGTGCACATATACATGTATGAGCGGAATTTTGTTGTTGTAATGTTTTTTGGGAGGAATTATGTGAATAAATCTGTTTCAAAATTTTATTAATAAAGGAGGATATGATATGTTTTTATACACATAAAGTATCTATACAAAATTTCGTATATTTGAAGTATCAATACTCAAATTAAATTTAAATCCTTTTAACCAATGTAAATTTTTTATTTTTAACAGGAAATTGTCACCATTTTTCATGATATTTTGAGGTCAAATTAATTTAAGTTGGTAATGATACAAAACAAAGCACTATAATTTTCCATGGAGGCAAGGAGGGAGATTATTTTAGGATCCATTCAAGCCAGCTCCTCAAATAAAGTGGTGGGGCCTATTTGTGGCTGCAGATGCTTTGATTTCATAATGTGGATTTGTTTCCCTTCTTAAGCGGCTTTCTGCTTTTAATATTTCAAAATTTGCTTCCCCACATACTCTCATCAATTAATCAAACTCACTTTTGCTGCTCCTCTCACAACTTCACCAATCTTACTTTATTAACAAGCTTCTTGTTTTGTATTTTAATTCATATTCTAGAGAACCCTCTTGCCTTCATCAAATGGAAATCCTCACAGAAATATCTTCTCCTTTCATTTTTCTTCACCAACATTTTGTTTTTTTCACAAATACTCAAATGGTTGGATCAAGCGAAATGAAATTAATTTTCTTTAAGTTAAATGAATGTTCTTTTAGGGAGAATTGCTGTAAGATCCCAATGAAAGAATATAATCACCAGGTAATTACATTTTTATTGGACTTCATACTTTCATAGTGATTCTCCAAGAGATTAAATTGGAAAATTTATCCATATTTAAGTCAATAATGTCAAAATCCAATTAAAAACTAATATAAGAAAGCATGTTTTTTATAAATAGAAAAACTATATTCCAAAACAGAAAAAGAAAAACTTGCAACTAAAATGAAATGAATCACCCCTGACTAGGTAATGCATATTAATTCAAAAAGATGAAAGGTAGCCAAAGGAGAAGCCAAAAAAACCTTTGTTTTGTTATGGCTTTGGGTAAGGGCTGCACCGTCCTTTACCGACTTATGATCATCATTTTTTGGAAAAAATATCGCAAAATAGTTATAGCCATTAAAATTTAATATTTTATAGGTTAGATCTGCTTGAAATTTGTTATTTGCATTCATCAAATCTGAACTATTAAGTTTTCAGTGTCTCATTTGGCCCCACTTGGTTATAATTCAGCAGATGCCTCCGTTACCCCCACAATAAAGCTAATTTAATTAAACCTAATTATGCCCCCATTACAAAATCAATTTAAGTACAAATATGCCAGCTTAAAGGATTTCAAAAAGATATCAAAGCAACACCCCAACTTTTTCATCTTTTCATGAAAAATATTTGAATCCAGATAAACATGAAAACATTCTCAGAACCCAGATACAAACGTTAGATGCAAATTATTGTTGTCACATGGAAAATTGTAGAACCTAATTATTATATCAATGCGAATTTAAAATAATCCCATTAATTAAATTTGTGGAATACATGTTATCTCTCATCAATTCAATTAAATAGCAGTAAAAAATATCAATCAGAGAGCCAGCAGTTAGGTAAGAGATAATATAGATAAATATATTAAAGAACATTAAAGTAAAACTCACTTTATAAAGTGAATTACTGGTGGGAGCCCTTAATTACTCTTTTTTTTTTTTTCACTACCAATTTTGTGGTCCTCTAATCACAATTATTTGATGACAATCCAAGATATTTCATTTTTAAAAACTGTCCTTTTTTTATTTCGCCTTACAACTTTGTAATGCGCGCAAGATGTTTAAACTTTAAAGGATTTAAGCTACAATGACCTTCCCCCCCGAAAAAAAAAAAAGAAAGGAAAAACACATAAAGATTAGGTTAATAGGCCCCCGTATTGCTGGAAAAAAAAATAGTCAAATATTATGTGCCAATCTTTATCCAAAAAAAAAAAAAAAAAAGCTTTATCGAAAACATCAAATTTGACGACTCAAGCGAACGCATTAAGACATACATAATGGTATTATTTAATATTATACATACATAATAGTATTATTTAATATTATAAATTGTAAATATATAAATAAATGGTCGATGATTCATGAATGTAGCATTATTGTGAAATTACTCAATTAGATGGGAGGACCCTACAGCATCATAGAAACGGCTCGCGTGGGCACAACGACACCATCTTAAAAAAGTAATTATGAAATTATTATTATTATTAATTATTGAAAAAATACGGGGATGAATCTGAAACTAGTTTGCTTAATCGTGCATATTAATCAATATGGAGCCTATTTTCAATATTCAATTATAACCTTCAACACCACCTTTTAGACACAATTTTTTTTTTAAAAATATTTGTTTAATCCAGGCAGTCATCTAAAAGACTAAAAGTCAATAAAATTTCCGATTATGAAACTGCTGGACGATGTAAATAAGGCATTATTATTCTAATAAATTTGTTTAGCAGCCGTATTGAATAGAGTGGTTTAAAAGCCTAAACGGCCTACAATGAGGGAATGTTATTTAAGTGCACAATATATATATACATATATATATATATATTCATTTTAGGTGTGAGTGACTATGACTATATATAATTAGGAATTGGTCATTAATTAATGGATTATATAGATGGGATGAGCATGGATGATGGTTGGAATGTCCAAATCTTTGGGCAAGGCGCCTCTCCACTTACTTGTCTCTCTATTTCCTTTTCATTTACTATCTTCACCATTGGATTTGCTTTCAACGGTGAAGATCTATTATAATTGGAAAAATATTATATAATCAATAATAAATAGAAAATAATATTTTCATATTATATTAGATCTTCACCATTGAAAGCAAATCCAATGTGGAGATATTAAGTGGAGAGGAAGTGGAGAGACAATGAAGTGGAGAGGCTCCTCACCCCAAATCGCTGGTCCTCAGGTAAGAATCCAAGCAAAATTCATGGTGCCAATTCTTACTATTTTACTCCCTCCGGTCCTAATTATAAGATCACTTTGACTTTTTTTTTTCAGTCCAAGAAAAAAGTAGTTTCAGTCCCAAAACAAATCTTTTTTCCTCAAAACTAATTTATTCTACTTATAAACTAACCTATAATCTAATTTCATATGACATATGTTATAATTTAGTGGCCTAATTTGCTTCCTTAACATCCACAAAAAAAATTCAAAGTGGTCTTATATTTAGAACCGGAGGGAGTATTAGTGAAGGAAAAATAATTACTTTAAATTTCAGCAAATAAATTTTTAATGTACTGCCCTAATTAGGTCCGACTTTTAAAAATATAAGAAAGTATAATGGAAACAAAATATTTGTTTATAACTTCAAATCACATGTTGAATATTTTTGGGGCAACTAACTGAAGTGAATATTCAATATGATACCGGCTTGTTGCCTCAATTAGATGTATCGTTTTGATTTCTCATCCTTTAATTAACTGATGGAGACTTCTCTTTCAGCGATACTGTAAATTAAACCTATTGCTATTTGTGATACTATTTTCAAAATTTAAAACAAAAGGCCTCTCATATATAAGAACACAACGGATTTGTATTTTGAATGAAATAAATGGATTCAGAACATACATTGTATAATTCTTTATCATGTATCTTGATGACGATGCTTTTTTAATCATATTAGATATCCAAGTAACGGACCGATCTGATTCAAAGCTTTATAACTTGAATGTCCCTCTCTAGAGTCTTTTGAAATAAGGTGGGATTATAACGTATAGTCTCATCCATTTTGTGATTTAACTAGTTCATTGTTAGAACCTTAGATTTTGTATACTTAATAGACTGATTGTTATTTGATAACAATTTTGGAGGAGTTGAATCACAAGGTTAATGGAATAGTTGAGGATAGTGGTAGTTATGGAGGAAAATAGGAAATTATATGAAGAGAAAAAGGAACGTGCACATCCACACAATTTTTTATGTTCATAGCAAATTTCTTTATAAGAAATTATAGTACCAAAAGGCATGAAATAAATAGATTGTAAACAAATAAATATAATACATAATTAATAGATTTGGTTTGGTTCTAAACAAAGTAAATTTTAGGACATATTTGAGGAGATGAGTTTATTCCTAGATATAAGACATCTTTATAATTTTTCCTAACTTTTCCCCAAAACACCGCTATTAAAGCTCCCCAATAATAAACAAGCAAGAGAGGGAGGGTAGGGATAAATGTAGATGGTTATAATGTATTGGTAATATCATGTGATTTGAACTAACTTAACTAACATCATTAATTTAATCAAATTACGTAAATATGTTTTATATTTAGGATCAGAGGGTATATTCATTAACTTTGGGTAAAAATTTAAACTAAAGATCATAGTATCAAACCCAAGCTGACCCGTCCCGTTGACCGATTCGGGTAGGTCATCGGCCCGGGGCAGAAGCAACTCAGGGTGACCCCGTGCAACCCAGGCAACCCAGTGAGTTGTTGGGTTGACTCAGTTCCATTTTTTAGAACATCTTTTTATTTGTTTTTCGTGGGGCATGAATTGTATAAAGCAATATTAGTCAAAGTTGATGATAATTATTGTAAGCCCCAAAATTTTCACTTGGGCCCTTGAATAAGAAGCCCACTAACACCAGCTCAGAGAGGTGCCACATGGCAAGCAAAAGAAGGTGCCAATGAAGTCTCCTCAAATCAATGAACAATTAGATCCCCTTATCTCTCATCTACCCCATTACTTTGCGAAGTCAAAACCATTACATCCTCCATTACCATAAAAAAGTGAGCGAGGTGACTTGCTGAAGCAATTAACTCACACACACGATGGACCACTTTGAACAACTCTTGCATTATATAAATAGAGGATGATCAAGACTTTGAAAAGGAGAGAGCCATCCAGAAAACACTCAGAGCAATTTCTAAACATTCTAAGCCCTTCATCTGGCTCAAAAACTTCATCTCACAAGACTTACGACTCCTCTAAAAAAGCTTCTCGACTCTTGTTTCATTTCTGACTCCTCTTGTTCTAGGTCCACAACTCCTGTATTGCACCCGCTTTTGTTAGGTCGGCTCCCGTATTTTCTCTGTTCCTGTCACACATTTAAATTTCCTTTCTCATTCTCTCCATATTTCTCAGTTTTACATTTCTATCTGTATCTCCTCTTATTTCCTTGTATTTCCACTGATTTCCCTGTAATTCTCATTATCTCAGGACATTCTCTTAGTCCTTATATTTAATTCGTGGTTGTTCGTGACCCTTTAATTAATTCTTGCAAATCCTCAAAATCAAAACTACATAAAAATATCATTTAATTCATCTTATCCATTTTTTGACAACTACAATTATGTTGTTACTAATTATTGGTTTAATGATTTAATGATGGTATGTATGAATATTTTGTTATCATTGTCTATTTTGATAATTTATTAGGAAGAATAATTAATGATTACTAGTTTTGGTGTCATTGGATGGTGAATTGATACTATAATATCAATATGTCAAAGAATTTGTAAGGAATATTGGATAAGTATATGATTATTTTGTTAGTGATTCAAAGTATAAATTATTTATGAGTATTTTATTCACTTCAGGTATGGCCCCCAAATTGACTTTAAAATGACCCACTAACCCTTAACTCAATACCTCCACCAGTTTAAAATCTCGTCCAGATTTGATTACCTTCCTAGATATACTATTAGCAGCCTTTACTAAACAAAAGATAAGGCTTTTTTTTTTTTTTTTGGTTAATTACAATCGCTATCATTTACTGACTTCCTGTGATAATAAATATACATATATTAAAAATAATTACCTGGAATAAATCTATTTTCTAATTTAATACTCTGGCAAACTGGTTAGTCTCATACACTTATGCATCTCTATCCTCTTTGCCATTTTCTTTCTTTATCGAATCATAGATTCCCCGTTAAGAAAATAAACCATATATATATATATATATACTTCTCTTATCCTATTTACAGGGTAGCTAGAGAATGTTTCATTTGGTTTTATATATAAATCACTTCATTAAATATCTCATGTGAATGTATAAATTTACCCTTCATTTATTATGTGTTGACTTTATTTTTATGTAATATAGTGAAAATTAAATATGGATAAAACTGTAAATTTGTTAGATTTGAATGGAAATTTAATAAGGTTTAAGGTTTTCCTTAGTCTTAATGAAATATGTTGGAAGTAACATAGGAATAGGAACAGAGGAGTATATATATGTAAATATATATTTATGAGAAGAAAACGTTGTTATTAAAGACGTCTGTGTGTGTGTGTTTTGTTATTTCATTACCTGTTCGACTGTATCTATATACGATTATTAACTGATGATAAGCTGCTTCTTTATTGTCTGCCGTTAATTAAAATGGTTTTCTTACTAAAAACAATGGTTGTATATGGCTTTTTTCCTGCATCATAGAGCTGATGAAGGCTAACGGTTGAATAACGAAACTCTGGGAACATATTGTTATTATATTATTAACTGACAAATTCAAGAAATTCACCAGACCTTGGAGTCTAATAAAAGGGACAGATATGTATGTGTGTGTGTGTATATATATATATATATATATGTATATAAGTACAAATAAGCTAAATTCTAGAAAACCTCTTGAATTTTGGATCACTTGCAGATAACATCCCTAACCTTTTAAAGTTTAAATTGAGCAAGCCCTGATATTTTATGTTTTGACTCTCAACCTTCTACCGTTAAAATTTTGGCTAAAGTATACTTTTGATCCTTTATCTTTGTATCAAGTCTTTTTTTAGTCTCTTAACTTTGAAAAGTGCACTTTTGGTCATTTTCCGCTAACACCGTTAGTTTCATTTAACAGAAAATGCTGACTCAGCAAATCTAAAAAGTAATTTTATAATTAAATATTGATAAAAATGGTCAAATTTTAAAATAGAAGAATTATTTCCTTTAAACGAAACTAACGGCGTTAGCGAAAAAGGACCAAAAGTGCAATTTTCAAAGTTAAGGGACCAAAAAAGGACTTGATGCAAAGATAAAGGACCAAAAGTATACTTTAGCCTAAAATTTTCGTTAAAGTTATCAGCTTTTATCTTATCCAATTTTTTTTATATTTTGTATTGTATAATATATCATTTAAAAAATAACCTCTTTCATTTAATATATAATTATAATCATATTTTATAATTTTTCATTTAAAAAAGACATGATCAAACAAATATTTTACATGCATTTTAAGTATTTTTATTTTTAAGACATTTTATTTATAAAATGCATGGTCAATAAATTACTTCAAATCTTTTTTTAATATTTTATATTTTTAAGTATTCAAAAATACTTAAAATGATATGTCAATTGTGAAGGGTTATTTTTTTTTAAATAATATGGTATATAATGAACAAATGTTAAAAATTTTAAATAAAAAAATCATTAACTTTAACGGTAATTTTAATGGTATGAGGTTAGGAGTCAAAACATGAAATATCAGAACTGTTTAATTTAACTTTCAAATGTTATGGAGGTTATCTGTAACTGACCCGACCCAAAGTTTATGGGGTTTTTCTATAATTTGGCCATATATATATATATATATATATAAGATGAGCATTATGTTTCGTTGAAACATAATTAGATTTAGTGGTGGAGTTTCAGTTGACGGTTGAAGTTTGTGGAGGTTATCATATGGCGTCATCTTCATGGCATGGACGGCAAAAGCATGAAGCACCTCAACGTTGTACTTTGTAATCTTTTCTTTGTTTGTTGGGCAGGAATATTGGCTTTTTATTTTGTTTTCTTTTATAACTTAGGATTCTAATCAATAGCCATACCTAGATACAATGAATACTACTTTTACACTTAATATAAGACTCAATTGATTGATTTGATTATAAGTCTATGATATATTTACTTAATTTGATTATATTAATGATGCTAGTTAATTTAGATAATATGACATTTTTTTTTCAAAAACACCTCAATAATCTTCCTTATTTTCCTTCATATCTCTTACTTAATTACTTCCTCCGTTCCTAAATAGAAGACTTAATTGATTTTTTTTAGGAAAATCATAAGAAAGCTAAATAAATTACTTATAAATTGATTTGCCTAAATTTTTCTCTAAATTAGATTATTTGACTTATAAATTAACATATAATCTAATAATACACAAAATATGCTATGATTAAGTGGCTCTTCCTTAATTTCACCAAAATAGGCAACTGGGTCTTATATTCAGGAATATAAGAAGTAGTATTTATGGAGTATCAATAAGGGCAATTTGCAATGGCAAAAAAAAAGGCAATTTGGAAAAATTGAAAAAAATTAGAAATATGTCCTATATTCAAGACTAAGATCAATTCTTCAAATATGTCTTATTTTAAGGAAAGGAGGGAGTATATGTTACATGATATTTGTGGGAAAAAACATATGTATTACTATTAGATTATATCTTAATTCATAAGTAATACAAATTAGTTTAGAAAAAAATAATAAATATAAAAGAGAGAAAATAAAAAATTCCTAACACAAACACAAACTAGTTGTTTATTACCAAAGGTAGTATATAAGATACCAAATATTGTTACTAGAAAAGAAAAGATCACAAATACAAAGAGAAAAAAGGCAATAATGGTGGAAGAGCCTCTGCTTAATACATATTACTGTATTATGTATATAGAATTCCAAAGATGGTCCTTATGTATGAGAAGATAGAACAAAGGGATGGAATTTTTAAAATAACTTTGAAACTATCAAAGATAAATTATTTAAAAAAAATACTTTAGCATTTCATATTTATAGATTTTTCAATTTAATTTAATCCTCTCTATCTCTATCTCTTTTTTTTTTAAAAAAAAAAATGATTTACTTGTATTCGCTCAACGAGCTGGGCTTCCTGTGCGTTATACCGGTGATATTTTTCATGTGATTCGACTTGAAATAATAAATATGGTTTTTCAATTCAAAAAAAGAAATCATAAATTTGTTTGCACGAGGTCATAGAAAATATTAACCTAAATCATTATACTAATATACTCTTGAATTGCATGAATATGTAAATATATTGAAACAAAATTTTTCCATGCTATATCTTAAGGTAAGTGTGCAAATATTGTCTCATAAAATTGAAAGTAATCCAAAATAGGAAAATTGTCCCTATGGCTATATGAATTCTTGAAAACTGTTCAATATGACGATTTGATTGTAAATAATATTATTAATCAGTTTTTTTTAAGGTTTAGAACAAAAGATTCACCAAACCGAAATTGCAATATTATTCACAAACAATAGGCAAATTGTAAATAACAATTTCAATAGGAATAAATGTTCACAAAATAAAATAAAAAATTCCATAAACCCTAGATTAGTTAGATGGAAAGACTGAAGTTTAGAGAATTAAAAAGGACTCCCTATTTTTATTTAAGCTCTATCAAAGATCATCAAAAATAAAATATCTTCAATTAAAGATGATGAATCAATTATCAATTAGTAGAAAAAAAATAGCTACCTTCTGCCAAATTGCTTATCATAGAGGGTACTGAATGTGCTTATATGAATGTATTATAAGCTCATTCACACAGTAGAGCGTACACATAATGTATGCCTTATATTTATATACATAACTTAGGGTTACAATATATTTAGAATAAATAAGGATAGAACATAAATATAGGGATAATATAGATATATGGGAGATATGGATATTCACACAAATATTATATTTATAACATATTTCGTTATTTCTGGATCTAAAGTTTAATTCTTTTTTATATCATTTTTTTAAAAAAATATATTAAAAAATATAATTATGATAAGCTTTTATTTTAATTTTAAATATATAAATGATAAACCATCCAAGGAGGGTTATTAAAAGGGATGATTTTTATATAGCTAATAATTTATATATTTAAAATAAGACATCCATAATTTTATGGCTTATCATACGGATCATTTATATGCTTATTATGAACATAATTTTAGGGCTTATTTTAAATATAATAATTCAAAAATAATGATTATATTTTTCTTAAATATAACTAGTAGATATAATTAGTGATATATATTTTAGGATTGACCAATCACAAGCTGAGGATGTCTTATGATATAGATATAGGTATGTTTAAAATAAAAAATGAAAATAATTATACTTAAATATAATAATTTAAAATTAATGATTATAAGTAAATATAATTAGTGATATATATATTTTGGGATCAACCAATCAGAAACTTCTATAATTAGTGATATATATATATTGGAATTAACCAATTAGAAGGTGTCAACGTCTTATTATGAACATAATTTTAGGGCTTATCTTAAATATAATAATTCAAAAATAATGATTATATTTTTTGATATATCATACGGATCATTTATATGCTTCTTATGAACATAATTTTAGGTTTATCTTAAATATAATAATTCAAAAATAATGATTATATTTTTCTTAAATATAATTAGTGATATATATTTTGAGATTGACCAATCACAAGCTGATGACGTAGGTATAGGTATGTTTAAAATGAAAAATGAAAATAATTATACTTAAATATAATAATTCAAAAATAATGATTATAAGTAGATATAATTAGTGAGATATATATATTTTAGGATTGACCAATTAGAAACTTCTTATATAATTAGTGATATATATATATATATATTTGAGATTTACCAATTAGAAGGTGTTGACGTCTTATGAACATAATTTTTGGGCTTATCTTAAATATAATTATATTAATTAGTGATATATATATTGGGATTGACCAATCAGAAGCTGATGATGTCTTATTGATAGTAACTTGGTGGAAGGGTATTTATAGATATATATATATATATAGATATAGATATTCTTTAAAAGGGGTAACTCGTTGGAATATGAGAAAATGGCAAAATAAGATCTTCAAAGAAAATGAAACGATATTTATTTGTCTCGTGTTTAATATTTTTATATAATTAACAAATTTTACAACAAAATAAATAAACAAATAGCAAATATTATATATAGGCATTTTTCCTATTAGAATTCATTTTCAATTGTTTGCATTTTATTTAATTATTTAATAAATAGAATTCATTTTCAATTGTTTGCATTTTATTTAATTATTTAATAAATAGAATTCATTTTCAATTGTTTGCATTTTATTTAATTATTTAATAAATAGAATCTTGCAATCTGAGTGATAGTAATGATAGGGAAGCAAGGTGATGCAATCTGAGTGATAGTAATGATAAAAAAGCATGAGTCAAAAGGCTGGCCTAATAATAAACAGGCTTTAACAGGTCAGGCAGCAGGCCCCTGACAAGCCGGTTGGGCTATTCCCACCCCTAGTGATGGTGCCATGGTGGTACATGTGGGGCAACGACTTTAATACTCACTGTACCTTATTTTTTGTACTTAATTACTCTCATTTTCTCTTTCCATTCGCTCACATCCTTTACCCCCAAATTATGTTATTTGGGGGTCAAATTTTTTTAAGTTGTTTTTATCATTAGATTCTACGTAAAATTAGTGACATTTTAATACATTATGAGTTTAAAATGGTTAATTTTCAATTTTATATGACCCCCAATTTGACCCCCAAATAAGCTGATGAGAAGGACATACTAGAGAAGCCAAATCCCTTTTCTGGACCCCTCCTACACTCTGCTTTCTCCTTCTTGTAGATACCCTATCCCTAAAATCTCTCTCTCTCTCTCTCTCTCTCTCTCTCACACACACACACTCTCTCTCTCTCTCTATATATATATATGTATATATATTTATCTATCTCTATCTAATGGGGACATTGGAGGTAACCATTGTCAACTACTGGTTAGTGAATAGGCAGGCATGCCCTGAAAGCCTGAACTACTTGATCATTGAACTTGAGGCAATGGCCCCTTCACTTTTTAACTTGGCCATGTGCCCTCATTGAAAATGCAAGTCCTCCTTTTTTCAAAGAAGCCCTAATGGATAACTTCAGCCCTAACATGTCGCACAAAAGTCACAAACATCATCCATATTTGTCACTAACATGATACCATCTGTTCTGAATCGTACGACACTGACATCTACACATGCTCCTACCATGAGCAATTACCTTTTGTTCTTCTTCCCTGGGTTTAGTTTTATACAAATGTCAGTTATGATACTTTCCAATACAGAAGTAATCATATTTGCCCGCCAATACTACTCACGTCACACAAACAATCTTGTTGAGCTAGTCTCATCAAAATTTTCATGGCTGGTACTAACTCCCACTAGATCAGGTCTACCAAAAAAACTTTTTGACTGTCTATAAAATAAAACGAATAAATTAACAAAGTCAATAAAAGTTCAATATCTTCAACTATTTTCGTTTATCTTACTGTGACTAAGTCTATCTAAGAATTCACTGGAATATGAATACATGAGCATGCATGAATATAAGGATATTTAAGAAAAAACTAGGGAGTAAAAATTCCCACCAGTCAGTGCATTATAAAATGGCTGACTGGTTATGGCTGACTGGTTGTAACATTCTCAGGGTTGTCTCCATTTTACATGACAAATATGTATGACTGTCTGTTCCAAAAATAAAAACATCTATCTAGCAACAAGTAAACTGATTTTACTCGCTTCTGAAAGCATCGAACCAGTTTCATTGACTAAATACATTGCATTCCACAAAAAAGTGTTCTCATAGCAAGCCTGGGTTACCAAATGGATTATTGTTATTTTGAGGATGAGAAACAGGACTCACAGGAAACGCTCCATATCCTGCATCCCCAAAAGGATTCGCAGCGTTCATCAACAGATGCTGCTGCTGCGGCTGAGGCTGAGGCTGAAAAGGTTGAAAAGGACCAAATGGATTCGTTTGCTGCTGAGACATCGCTGCCATTTGGACAGCAGTAGGAGGAGGGATGCTGCTTGAGAAAGCAAATGGATCTTGAGCCTCAAATGGATTTGGAGCTGGTGCTCCATACACTGGCTGCTGTGATCTATATGCTGCTTCATCGTATAAGCTGTTAAGCGTGAGTGAATCCATTCCACCAGCCTGTCATTCAATGACAAATACAATGTTGAAACAGCCAAGGGAAGGAAGACATGTGCTATTCACCATTTTCCATCATCAAACAATAAACAAGTCAACACATAATCTCCTTTTCAGCATCAATCAAATTATTATCTTTTTTGGGTGTCGGAGAAGTCAATCATTAATATGGAATACTTGCTAATGCTATAATAATGGTAAGAAAGAGAAATACTTAATGTACATAAAACCTTTGTAGGAACGGGAGGCTACCTCGCCTAATTCACTACTCAACTACATTTGAAATAGGTCAAGGCTGCAACCTTAAAACATACCTACGAGAGGCCCTAATATCATAGCAAAGAGAATATTGAAGTTGGTTTTTTCCAACAAGGATTTTATCCCACACAAACTCATCCAATAGTGAAATATTCAGTTCAATGTCACACCAATTTCAGTTGATTTATATTAACAACCTACAAAGGACATCTGAAGACTCACCAATTGTCTTTCATTGACTGAAGAAATGTTGCTACTCGGAGTGGAAACCAAAGCAAGCTCCCATCCAGTTGGATCAAAATCTTTTGCTTGAGTGGCACTAGATTCAAAACCAGATGTTGTGCCTAATATGAACAAAATAATCACATTAATTAGGAGAAAAAAATTCCACCAAACCATCCCACATGTTGCAGAAAAAAAAATACAATAAAAACCAACCATTTTCAGTAGGTACTATGGCTAGGGCAAGGGCATTTCTTTCCTCAATCAACGATGCATCAGGTACAGTGTCATTCAAACCCTGCAGCCATGATATGAACAAAGTAAAATACACTGGAGGAACAACCTGGAAAATTAAAATCTGGAACAATAAACTTACCAGTAAGTCTCCAGTGTCAAAATTGTTTTGAGATGGAAGCGGTGGAGGAGGAATAGTCTCAGAATTGGAGACAACATCATCTGCAGGCACTGCCGGCTCCTCCTCTTCAACAGATACCTTACCATCTTCAATTGCAGGGACTTCTTCCTCTGGTCTGTATGTCAACTGAAGCTGTAGATAAAGAAAAAAAATTAGTTTAGTAGAGCTTCTTCATAAGAGCTATATTGCAGTGAGATATATAAATTAATAGATCTGGTCAGTGCCAACAGAAACAATAATATTCGCACACTGTATAATGAGGATAATAAGATAATTAAGCTCTCTAAACATGATATGTAATGAACTAACCAATGGCTCAGTTGGCACTGTCACCACACGTGGTGCCTCTCTTATGTACTCTTCCATGGTTGTAAGAAACGATTGAGGAGGCTGAAAAGGTCACATTCAATGATTGGAATAAAATGAGAATGAAATTAGGAGAACTTGTGAAATCAGAGAATGAGGTCACAGCAACAAAATCACATACCTCTCTTAGGACAGGAAACTGAAAATTCCGAGCAAGTTCCAAACCCTTGCATACTTCATAGAAATCAGATAAATTTGCCGCCTGTACCAATTCAAACTATTCAATATAATGTCTTTGAAAATGAAATTGCAAAAGCATTGCACTTTATTGTACAGAAGCGTAGTGTGCAACATGTTTGATAACATCATCATCATCATCATCATCATCATCATCATAATGGCTATAATCACCTGCTGACCAGCACGTTTATAGATATCAAGGGCTTTGATAGCTTCATGTCTCGGCATCTCAAAAAACTACAAGGCAATGAGGAGACAATTAATTCCACAAAAAGGAATGCATATAATACTAAAACATTGGGAATTATTTTATACATAACCACAAAACAGTTTACCTTATCAACAAGATTGATGATTCCATCATTAACGGCACAATAAATCTTAAAGCTCTCTTTCAGTACCTGAGATGCACATAAAAACCATATCAATCACAGTTAAACATCTCACCAACCAGAAGCAAGATAAAAATAACTGCAACAAAATCTGTAAAAGAGCATCTATTTAAATTTTAACAACCAACAAGGGACCCTCACCCTTTATACACAGATACAAATTGTCAGCATAACAGCTGTCTCTATCCTAAACAACATGTTTAAGTACGTAATTGAAACTTAATTCCAACAATGAAAAGAACCCACTGTAAATAATAATCCCAGCCCAACATTCCAGAGTAGAGGTATCAATAACTGATGAATACACAAAAAAGTTAGAAATATATCACCATGGCCCAAAAACTTTTCAACAGTCTACTTGAAATTCTTAACGAATAGCTCTATACAAAGAAGATCGGACATACCAGAGCTAGAGCATATTGTATCACAAAATTGCTAAAAGCTGCTCCTTCTGGCTGTAAAGTTGCAGCATACAATCAGTTTGTGTTACTTGAAAAAGATAATACAGCATAAAATAGCATAAAGTTAACAGGAGTTACATCAATATGTAAGGTAAAGTGGAAAGGCCAGAAGAAAAAAGAAATAACATTGTACACATATCTCACAACATTACCTTGCAACCAATAAGCCGATAAAGAAGCTGCTGCAAAGCAGGCAACTGCTCCAATAGTTCTTCACCTTCCAGATCCCTTGTCCTGCTGTAGCCCTGCTAAAAAAAAACAACTACACATGAAAACTCTTCAAATGCAAAAATTAGTTCAACAAAAGAAAGTTATATGTTTTAAAAGGGCGCTCATTTCAGTGATAAGTTTATTGCAAAGAAGTACATTCATTGTTACATGTAGTTAACTACCTTCTCCTGCCCTTGGGCAGCCTTGGGAAGACGTTCAGCTTCGATATCATACTTCAACACCCGAAAACATTCAAGCCTCTCTTCCAAAAACAATGCATAAGTGCGTACCCAAGCAGAGCAATCCCAAGCTGCAAGAAAATAAATCAAAGTCAGAAATATGATAACACTTGATTTCGAAATTGAACCATTATCTGAATTCTACAAACACCTAATAAAAGCCATTAACTAGAACCAAATAAGACAACCTGAAAAAAAATGAAATTAATAAGCAGGATAAGGGGATCGATTTTACCAATTGGGCTGGAGTCATCCTTAAAATTAGAAAGTTGGAGAATGCGTCCTCTTTGTGAGAAATTCAGAAATTCTTCTTTGAAAGTAGGATCACCCTCTCTTAATAGCCTATGGATGACTATCAGTGTTTTTAGTGCCACCTATTAACAAGACAAGATGAAGTAAGAGATTAGCCGATCTAACTGCTGAAAAGGTCACCAGCTAGCTATCATGAGTAATAACATCAAATAGTCCCTGAAAGGCATTGCCCAAAATCAGGTACAATACCTTCAAAGAGACCAATATAATGCAAAATCAATCAATAGGGACAAACTAACAAACGAAAACTGAAACATCCCCTTCCCCAAAAAAAATAGCATTTCCTTGTACACCATATTGTTGATACTTGAATTTTTCAACAGTTGCCGCGTTCATAAGCTAAACAGCTATGCATGTCTCAGGCGATTCACAAATATGAAACTAGCTCAAATTTAACAAGGGTTTAAAGCACATTATAAAAATTCAGTATAGATGTGTTTGAACTTGGAAATAGAGTAAAATCAGACTTCAAAGCAACACATAGCATGTGATGTGAGCAGGCATAGGTAAATTTGGCTGAAGAACAATTCAGCAATGCCTAGACATAGAAATTATGTGGATCTCATCAACTTTAACGATAAGATCAGGAAGACACAAACATGAAATGCTTACGTTCAATAAAATGCAAAAAATCAAGTAGTTCCGTGTTCAAATTAAATCATGATTACAATTTATAGTCCTATAAATTCATCACATTCATTGAATCTAACAACAAATGGCAATACCGTCCAATTTCGTGTCTTGGACAATCGTCGGGCAAGTGCATGAATGCAGTAAGCAACATCAGCTCGAGGTCGAATAGCAGACGTGGCAAATAGAATTTCTGCAGAGAACACAAATAAAAATCCAATTCCCTCATTCTATACACATAAAAGCTAAAACCTAGAAGAAGAACAGTTTGGATCGACAAACACAGATGACTTACTTCTGAGGTGTCTCTCCTTAGGAGGGCATTCAACGTGGTTCGTGGCTTTGACTATGGCAACCTCCAAATCCTATAAATAGGAACCAATTGAAACATGCCCACATAAGAAACTCGAAAGAAAACAAGAAATCAAATCGAAAGATAAAAACTTTATGAGGCATCAGTCCATCGAAATAATCTATATTTAGAAAATGAAGAAATAATCTCAATACCGCGTAATCGCTGTTGACATGAGCAAGGCCAACTTTAGTGGAATCTTTGAGGGCACCATAAGCTTTTCTCCAAGTTTGAAGCGTACCCATAACAAAATTCTAAGCGATGATCTCTCTCACTCAAAATCTCTAATCCCCCCAGCCCTCGAATTTCTCTGTGTGTAAAAGATGGATTTTTGTAGGAATTGAGGGGAGGAGAGAGAAGAGAAGAATCTGATCACAGAGAAGCAATGGAATTAGAATGGAATGGAAGATCGTTTCAACTTTCAATTTGAGTTGTTGTTTGCGTAATTTTCTTCAAAATAAGGGAAAGAATTCTCACCTTGGGTTTTTGGCGGCCCCTACTTCGCTGTGCGTCATCATCAATCCTTCAATACTTCTTAATTAACAATTTTCTCTGTTTTCTTTTTGTTAATTCAGTCATCATTGTTAAAATATATTTCATTAAGGCTTGATCATTATTTTAATCTACTAGTAATTAAGTATTAAGTAGTTCATAATTTATATGAATGTATTAAATTTTGAACTATATCCCTGTGGTGCCCGGATAAGTAAACGATTATTTAATAAAATAATACTCATTCATTCTGATCTTAAATATTAGATTTATTTATCTAATTTTTTTGACCAAATTTATCTAATTCATTTTAGATTAAGAATGTTAGTTAAATTAATTAAAATTATATGATATTACCAATGTTACATAGCCATCTACTATCTTGGGTGAGGATTCTCTCATCTACCCTATCCCTCATCTTCCCCTCCTCTACCCTAAAATTTTATAGTTTTGAGGCCAAATTTTTTTTGTTTGATTTCATCATTAGATTTCACATAAAATTAGTGGCATTTTGATATCTTATGGACGAAAAATGGTTCGATTTTCAATTCTATATGATCTTTTAAAAATTCAATGCTTTAACTCAAAAAAAAATACAGAATTTTAAGCATTAAATTTTTGAAAAATCATATAAAATTGAAAACCGAACTACTTTTCGTCCATAAGACATCAAAATGCCACTAATTTTATGTAGAATTTAATGATAAAATCAAACACAAAAAATTTGACCCAAAACTATGTAATTTCAGGGTAGAGGACGGAAGTGGACCGGAAGAGTAGATGAGAGAAGCCAAGTCCGTCTACCTTTATCTCCTCTCTCCCTCTCTTGCTTGTTTATCATTCAGAAGCATTAATAGGGATAATTTGAGGAAAAGTTGAAAAAAATTAAAATAAAGTCTTATATTTAGAATCAAACTCACCTCCCCAAATTGGTCCTATATTTAGGACCGGATGGAGTATTACTTAGGCCATTTAATTTTTTTTTACTTGCTTTGTCCCAAACTATCTGTTCTGACATAGAATATAATTTTCTCTCTAGATGCCAATTATATTTCATATTTTACAAAATAATTTTACTTATTTGTTATAACATTGTTGGAGGTCAAAAAGATAATATTCCTGTTGAATATAAAGAGCATTGTGTAGAGATAGTTTATGTTTAAAAATAGTTGTACTATACAATCTATTTATTTGAGGAGTTGATTTTGATCCTAAATATATGACTGTTCGCCCGCAAGAGTACGGATCACAACGTAGTAATAAATTATCGTTTCACAGATATTTGTTTTAAAACCCCAATCAAACAACAGGCTAATGAATTCAATTAAGTTGAACAAATCAAATTCTTTTAGAAAACAGGTTTTTAAAACTATTTTAAACTAGAAATAAAGAAACAAACAAGAAAGATTTAATTTATCAATTAACTAAGCCTATGATTAATTCTCACCGTTGTATTTCATGAACCCTAATTAATTTCCCTTCATTTAGTCTTTAAATGACAACTTATATTTGCCTAAGGTTCTAAAGTACTTGAAACGCTCTCTCTAGTCAAAATCAATTCTATACTTTTTATTAAGCTTACTCAATCTCTTGTTACAAATTAATGAAAGTATGCCTTAAGAGTCAACCTTAATCTGACAAAACTAGGTCGATAGATATATCTCTATTCTACCGACAAACCATCCGTTAGTTGATTTAAACTTCAAGTCTAGTCTGATTTACCCTAATTCTACACCTAAACTATCTCTCTCGAGTATAATTTAAATGAACAAATCGCTCTAAAAGATGGCCGGTCGAATAGAGGCATTAAGAACAAGATAAATCAACATAAATAGTCATCAATTACTAAAGAAAAGGAAACAAATTAGGTTTCAATCCATACAAGGTTTGAATCAATCCTAGAACAAACGATTTAGCTACTAATAAATGGATTAAACAAGAAAATACAAAGAGATCCCATGTTTAATTCACAAAAGTAACGAAGAATGGAAGAAAACAAGAAGAATCTATCACCGTAGGGCAAGAAATCCTTCCAATTTTGCTTCTCAACCTCCAATTTTGCAAACCCTAGCTCCAAAGATGTGTGCACCGATGAATCTTATCGTTCCTAAGGGTTCTAGGGTTAAAAGGGGGCTCATTCTCTCTATATTTTCGTGCCCTGAGTGTTTTAAAAGGATAAAAAATGAATCTATGAGAATTTAAGATTTTTAGGGATTTTCGCGCAGTGCCATGGCATCATAGGCAATTTCCAGCAATTTTCAGCAATTAAGCTCCAATTTTCTCCACTCTTTTCCTTTGCTTTTCTTCTCCTTCCTAGCTTAGAATATCCATTTGTCCTATCAAAATCATGCATAAATGTGAGGGAATAATGCCAATTAAATTTTCTAATAAATTGTCATATTTATTTAAAAAATAATTAAATTAAGCTTATATGACAAATTTCCATAATTTTCTCTAAAAAGATCTCAAAATTCCTTTAATTAGCATTGATGACTCCCTAAATATCTTCTAAATAAGCCCTAAATCAATGTTAAATGGGGAGTTATCAATGACATATTTCTAATTTTTATCAACTTCTTCCTAAATCATCCTTATTAGTGCTCATTGAATAATAATCAAGTGAGAGATATTGAAGAGAATAAAGAAAGATGATATGATGTATTAAAAAAAGAACGTTATACTACTAGGTTCTATATTTATGACCAGATTGAGTAATTTTTACACAAGATATAGATTTTTCTTTCTTCTAAGTCTATGTATTTTTTCTTCGCATGAGGAAAAATAATATGAATAGTTATGCCATTTATTACAATGATGATGCCTAGGATTCGCCTTTCTGTGCATGGGACATGTCATAATCGTTAATTACTATAAGAGTCAATAAAATAGTTCATTAATGAAAGAGAGGTTGGCTTGACTCAGCATTCAAAGTACAATGAACTGTTGAAGCAAGTTTAGGACTGTACGCAAGTGATGATTCGTTTATCATCCCATCCAGAAGAGCATATTTTGAGTTCCAAACTTTAGTGATCTCGATATAATATATGACATATATAGTTAATAGATCTTATTCCATACTTAGGAAATTCCCCTTATAATTTTAAATGAACAAATCTTTGTTTTTTTTTTTTTTTGGTACAGCGCAATAATTCAAAATAAATAGACTGCTCCAACATTAACACATATACCCTCTTCTCATTGAATATAATGTAATTACAAGTTGAGTAATATCCTCAAGATTCTTTTGCCCGAACATCATACAAAACATCGTTCAAAACATTACTTTAAAGTATAATCACCTTTTGAATACCTCACAAATTTAACCAAACATAAGTTGAGCACAATATTTTAACTTTTTTTTTCCCATAGGATATATTTACACCAATTGATACATGTTGAATGTTGGGACTTAGATCCTCTTCAAGTATTACATTATGTAACATGAAAGAAAAAGAGACATAAGACTGGTAAACCCCACGTAGGTGAAAAATAAGTGGGATTTCACTCATCTCATATTCACAAAAAAGGAATGTGATAACAAGAAAGTCTCTTAATAAGTGAATGGCATGTCATGACAAGTTCTAGTGCAGAAAATGACAAACCCATGCTATTAGTTATTAAAATTTATGGTGATTACACTCCTCTCTTGGAATTTACAGTGATTTCCTATATTTCTGTCCTGCTGCATAGTGACAGAACAGTGGATCAATCTTGAATACGCCAATGGTGAGAGGACTAACTGATCACATGATCAAGTCATCAAGAAAGGGAGAGCTGAATGGTAACTTGATCGCCCCAGAAGCTATTAGGAGTGACATCGCCCAGATAGGCAGTATCCACTGCAACACAAAAAACAGAATCCTTTTTCCTGCAACCAAGGCACAAATAATCACGCACAATGCACTTACCAAGAACTAAATACAATCTAACCTCACATTAGACATAATTCCAATATTATGTTCGGATTTTGAATCCTCACTGCAAATCCTCAACTATATATTGATCTACCCAATTGGCTTACCTACGTACATACATACATGAAACAAAGAAGCTATGATGTGTACATAATGGTCGTAATAAATATAAGGGCAGTGATGTGGGTTAGTTATCTTTGTTAGAGGTTAGTTAGGTAGCTAATGACTATAAATAAAGGATTACGGATAAATAGGATATGGCTATGTGATTCTCTCTCTCTCCCCCTATACTCTCTTTCTCTCCTTCTCTTCCCTCTTCCTACCATCTTTTCACATTTCCCAAGTCTTATTTGAATCAGCTCATTGACACCATAGTTCCACAAATAAACGGTAAGTCATTCACTAAAAAAAAAAAAAAAAGCGGTAAGTCATTCCCAACAATTCAATAAGCAACAATTGTGATTGATATACTCGGCAATCTATGCCAAGTAAAATCCAAAGCCTCCTTTTCCGGCAAAATCACAAATTTACCAGATCTACTGATCTAAACAAACTATAGCATATCAAATTAAGCATTTAGATTCAAACTCAAACTTAACTACCTCAAGAATTCAGCGAGTACCAGAGGTGCTGGTGCTAAAAGTAAAAGCACGAAACCATATTTTTTCGCTCACCAGGACCCAAAACACAAAATCTCAAAGCTATCACCTAAAACCAAGACCCAAAAAAAAAAAAAAAAAAAATCACAGGTGAAAAGAAATTGTTACCAGAAGAACGGAAATCTCGCTCGGTATTATTAATTAGCCACTCTCCAGTCTCCCGCATCTTCTTCTCCACGGGTCCCTCAAATGTCTTGCCCAAGAACAAGTCAAATACAGACTTCCTCACATCCAAATCACTGTTTATTACAAAAATCAAAAACCCAGAATCACACACACATAGAAATGAACATACATTCATAACAAGAATAAATCAAACCAATTGAAAATAAAACAATGCCCTATGATTCCTCACGCTGGTTGGCCATCACGGAAGCTTCCGGCACCGACAATGCGTTCGATTTGGACCACAGTGGGGCGAGGGGAAGAAGATTTAAGCTTCTTTGTGGGTAAAGTTTTGGGCTTTGAGGAGAGAAGTGGGGGTTTGGGATCATTGATTCGTACGGGTGGAGAAGATGAATCGCTTTCAGGAAGGTTGGTTTGAGAAACAGTTGTTGTGGTTATGGCGGGAAAGTTGGATAAGGAAAACATGGTGGGTCGTCTTCAACAATGAAATTGGCGGGGATTTCTGATATCGTTGAACTACGCGCCATATAGATCGTTCAACGCAGATAAGATATCCAGCTTCAAAATATCTTCGAAGATGTCATCAGATCATTTTCTTGTACCCCTAAATTTTTATCTTCTACAATTAAACATCATGGTTTTTATTTTATTTTTTTATCAATAAATTTTAGTATATGGGTCACCATCACATGAGAGAAAAATTAATTTATGATCTATTAGAGCATGTCTCTATGTACATGGGAGCATAACAGATATGTGCCTAATAGGCAAAAAGCTCTCAATTTTATTAAGTTGTGAATATGCCTTCTTTAGTGATTCGATTTTCTCATGAATGAACTATTCACACGCCAAATTTTGATAAATTAAATTTATTATATGATTTTTAAATATTATTACAGTTATATTCATTTTTATAAACTATTTAATTGAGACCATTGAATCTTTTGAGTGAGGAGAAAAATGGTAGAGGAGAGGATTCTTGTGGTAGGGCGGTAGGGTCAAATTATTGGCATGAAAGCACCAAAATATTTATAAACTTTTGCCTAAACCATATGTGCAAATAAATAATTTTTTTCAATTTTGGCTAAACAAACTCCATTAAAAATTTAATACTCTACTTTTGTGGTAATGTATACATTTGATCCCATAAGTTACATCAAATTTTAATTTGGCACCTTAAGTTTATAAAATGTAATTTCACTCTTATAATGTTTACATTATGAATTTCATTTATGGGAGATCATGACTCAATGAATTTAAACACAGGCTTATATAATCGTTATTAACAATATAATTAAAAAATTTAATTTTAATAAAATCCTATGATAGGTGATAAGGGTTTTATTTCACATTTGAAAGAATGATCCATTACAAGGAAATCATTTCAAGACTGGTAAGCATGAAAGCGTGAAACACATGATCATGTAGGCCAAATGGTGGGATATGACACAAGGAATATCTTAACATTTAATTAGGATATCTGAGGTCATCTATTAGAGATATTAAATAAGGATATTCCCTTCCCGGTTTCACATCACAAATTCCTGAGTAAGTGAAGTGCCTTTTCCCATTGTGGCCTTTGAGAGAGTACAATCCTTCTCAATACGGGAACCGCTCCAGCAGCCACAATCATTGAATGGTTCTTAGGGTCCATGCTCAGATTATACAATATAGCTAATCCTGCTTCAATGGCCCGTTCACTTCCTTCTTCTATCAGCTTCACCAATGGGTATATTGCCCCCTCAGACACAATAGCTCTAGCAGAATCCACCACTTCTTCTGATATTATTCTGTTCAGTTCTACAACAGCAGCTTCCTGTGCTTCCAAAGAAGAGGAAGTTTTTATCTGTTCAATGAGTCTTGGGATTGTCTCATAAACTGTAACTTCCATATTGATTGGATCAACACTTGGGTTGTCACTAGAGAGAGAACTGAGTTTAACTAGGCATGCAGCCACCCAATCTTTGCTGTGAAGGGGGATACAAGACTTGAGGATTTTTCGAAGCAAGCTGATGAAATTGGAGGAATTTACTTTGTTGCGAAAATGCTGACAGTCGAGCAGTCGTGTCATTAACCGGGATGCTGCTGATATGGCAAGCCCGGCTTCTTCAACTTCAATCGGGTATGCTTCTGAAACTTGATCTTCTACATCAGGTTCTCCACCTGCAGCATTGCAAATCTTGTGGAAGTCAAATCTCTAGATACAAATGAGTTCCCGATTGAGAAAATACATACAATTATTGGTTATTCACAGTTAAACTAGAACCAACCAAGGAAGGCAGATAAACAAAATTGCAAAGTTTTCAAATAAAAATGTTTACCACGAAAATAAATCTAATTATTGGTTATTCACAGTCAAATCTCTAGTAAAAAGCAATCTAAGAGGTCAGTACAATCGCAGAGGTAGGCATTGATTACAGGAGAATTTAAACTACTCTTAACTTGATATATAATTTTCTAAATTAACTTCCTGACTTATAAATTGATATATAGTCTAACAACATGTAACATCTGTTATAAGCAAGAAGTTTATTCATTTTTTTTAATATTTTCTAATAAAGTCAACTAGATCTTACATTGAACAAGAGGGAGCATATTGTATAATATACAGAGACAAATCGCTAAGTAACAGATGTATTTTTCTATGATAAATCCTTACAGAGCATAAATTTAAACCTGAAATTTTCAAATTTTTTTGCTGAAAGACATCATTGAGAGCTGATTCAATATCTACAGATATAATAGAGACCATAGTGGGGTCAGTCAATGCAACAAACTCGAGAACTGATGCAGCTTTTTCTTGTAAACTGGGCGAAGAGGACTTCAGAATCTCAGCAAGGCGGGCCACAAAAGCAGAGTCCAATACATCATTCCTGAAATAATTATCAAATGCATGTGAACTTTAAGTATCTCTGCGCACAGCACTGATCATCAATTCTAGAGTAACTTACGCTAGCCTCCTGGAGGTACATAAATGATAAAACTGTGATTTTAATCTTACTAGGATCAAGTAATAATTTTATCTTTGGAAAAAGGAGCTGAAATTGAACTTCGCTAACAACAACAACAACAACAACAAAACTTTATCCCAGTAGGTGGGGTCGGCTATATGGATCGGACGACGCCATTGTGCTTTATCAGTAACCAGATCTTTAGATATATTATTCAATAAAAGATTCCACTCTACAATTTCACTGAGTGTTCGCCTCGGTCTCTCTCTTCTTCTTTAAATCGGACTCCAAATTGTTTGATCTACCCTCCTCACTGGTGCATCTAATTTCTTTGAACATGTCCAAACCACCTCAAACGATTTTCTACCATTTTCTCACTAATAGGTGCCACTCCAATTCGTTCGCGTATATGGTCATTTCGAATCTTATCCTTTCTTGTATGACCACATATCCATTTCAACATCCTCATTTGAGCTACCCCCATTTTATGTTCATATTGTCTCTTCAAAGCCCAACATTCACTACTATATAATATTGCTAGTCCTATAGCAGTGCGATAAAAATTCCCTTTTACCTAATGGAAAAATTGAACTTCGCAGATAGGAAAAAAATTAGAGGGGATTTGACTACAATGTTTGAAAACAAGAGTTATTGCCGCATGGAATTAGCAGTTAGTTAATCACCACTCTAGTTACAAAAAACTAACTTTTAAACTGGTAACTCTTGTAATACATGCAATAGCAAGTCGGGAAGGATTGAAGCATACATAGGACCAAAATTACTTCTAAAGTAGCTTTTTATATTTAGGACTAGAAGTAGTATAAATTTAAGGGGGGAAGTAGGAGGAAGTCAACCTGGTAGTGGTCTTTGATGTTGGAAATTCAGCTGTATTAAAGCTAGCTGAAACAGCACCATTTCTAACTCCACCCAGGGCCTTCTCAGATCCATTAACCGGTCCATCACAAAACTGAAAGAATAACAGTGCTTCATAGTCATTAAGGAAAAAAGTTCTCCACATTTGCTGCAAGATCAGAGATACAAACCTTCAATTTCATCTCTTTACTAGGGTCTAGTATGCGAGCAATTGTATTTAAAGACTGCAGAAAAACACCACAGCATCATCAGAATCCTGGTAAAGTTAAGTTATCAAACATAAATAATTTTTCTAACAGTAGATAGCAATACCTTTTCTGCCATAGTTTCAGAAATCTCTGAGCATTTTAGAATATCAATCAAAGGACCTAACACTCCCTCAGATTCAATTTTCTGGCAGACTACATAGCTGCAAAAACAAAACTTGGAATTATTTGTATTAAAGAATGAAAATATGTCATCAATCAAGCATGTTAATTAATCTAAATATTCTTGTGTCAACATTTGAGTATATCATAAACAGTTATGGTTTGGTCTGCATATTTAGATCTGCGTCAAAATAGGCAACACCTAATGCACCATCAAAATTGGCACCATCACTAAATTAACCCATCCTTTTATTCCTCTCTCACCCTCTAGGTCTAAGTGATAGGTCCTTATCCGATACCTCTTTTTATTTGCACTGTAATACAATCTTTTAACAATTTTTGGTGAGAAAACCACATTATAGATCACAATTTTTTAAAACAAAGAGCTAATGACCGATCAAAGTTTTGGATAAGTGATGACAATGGTCCTCAATAACAAAAGTACAACTTTACTGCTGAAATATTTGAAATAGGAACTAAATTTTAATTTATTTCAATTACCTGGAGGACAACCTTTCCAAAGCTTGGGTTACAGCCAATCTGACAGCATCATCATCACAATTCAAAAGCCGAACTAAATGCTTAACAGCTCCAGCCTCCTTGAATGCAATGCGCAGATGCTCATTGACAGATACATCAGCTATTGACTCTGCAGCCCTTTTTATGGCAGACTTGTCTTCTAGTTCTAGAATAAGTACCAAGCGAGCAACACCATCCCTCCAAGGTAAAAGTGTAAGTTGCTGCCTATCAGAGCTTTTCGAATCATCAGAGGTGTTTTTCCCTTCCACTTCTATTGCCCCAATACGAACAAGGAATTCTTGTTGTGCCCGTCCCACAATGGCATTCACTTTTGCTTCCTCTAAGTTAGCACTCTTAGGATCGAAATTAAGTCCAAGAAGTGCTTCTGATGCACCATACCTGGAAGGTTTTAGAGGAGCCCGTTCAATTTCTGTGCCATCTGGTAATTTGGGCCACGAATGCAAATCAGGGGAGAATGACTTGTAGGCCTCAGCACCAATCAATGGCACAGGAACCAGACCTTCCTCAACGACAAGAATTTTATAATATCCATCCTTGACAAATTCCAGCAGTGCATTCTGTGCTTCCTTTCTAATGACTTTGGATCCTTCAGAATAAGAAGTTAAGAACTTTGCCTGCAGGAAAAATTTATCTGGAAATTGTAAGCACCAAAAATTAAGTCCCACTGAGAATATGACATTCATCTTACCATTCTTTCATTTATCCCCTCCCTCCAATATTCTTATGGGATCTTAATGAATTTGTGTTGACTGGATTTACATGCCTCCTATCAGTATGCATGTAAAACCAGCATGTCATGCACATATTTTATTATGGAAATAACCCTCTTTTAACTACTATGCCAAAATTACTAAGTAAACTCAAAGCAAGTCTCACCAATTTTGGTATAACACCTGCTTCAACCAAAATGCTGTGGTTAACATGACTCAAAGCTAAATTTGCCAATATGCCTCCCGCAGCTTCCTTTACTTGTAGGTCCTTGTCTTCAAGGTACTTTATAATCAATGGCAGGATATCACTCTTTGCAAGTCTAATACGGAGCTTCTCATCCACAGATAAATTCCACAATGTACTCAAACTCTGCACCTTTACCTATGGAAATGACGTCCACATATTCCTCAATATTCTACAGCAAGAATTAAGGATAAATCCAAGCGGCAATATACCTATTCCTATACCTCACGATCCAATGAAGACTTCCTCAGCAGTCTATTAATCTCTTCTATTGCTCCGCTCTCTGCTACCAAATTCCTGTATAGATTGACTGAAGATAGAGATCGCAAAAGGCCTGCAGCTGCTTCACATGAAAAACTTGAATCTGATCTGAGGAGGTTCACAGTAAGATTAATACAGCCAGGAAATCGCATTAAAGCATCAACACACTGCTTTCCGCCAAGTGAATATTTCCACAGAGCTATTATAGCCTGTTCTCTATCAAGAGGATCATGATCTAAGCCTAACATTCGAACAAACAAGGCCACATAACCTTCACCAAGGCTGGAAGTGGTGTTTTTTACTTCTCCGACGTCCTGAAATCAAAGTTGGACACATGTAAAACTGAATGAAGTGGACTGAGCTCAAACTCAAAAAAGACCACAACCAAAACCAAAGCCCAAAAGAATATAATCACCACATACATTATAGACCATGAAGATATACAAACTACATAGTCCAGCTTTGTGTATGCACTAGATAGTCATCTATCAAAATTAATCATGACCGGAATTATCACAACCAAATGCTCAAATAGCAGCATCTCAAAATATAACTGAGTGAACCCATCCCAACGATTAACATCACAATATCCAGATTAAGAGCCACATCACTTGTGCTTCTACTGTATGCCAGTAGAAGAGGGGGAGGGGAACCTTTGGCCCCACAAAAAAAAAAAAACAAAAATTAGAAATTTATGGTAAAGTCCGTATAAGACAGTAAGAAACATCCAACCCCTTCTTACCATAGTGAAAGAAAAGCAAATAATGCACTCGTGAATCATGGCAAGAAAAATCATTAAGTTCGATTAGGAATTGTCTAGCTCTGTGCTCAAGCATTAGGACTTAAAAGGAATAAACTGTCCAGTATTACAGATAACACAAATAAACGATTGAATCAAGAACCCATAACATAAAAAAGAGTACTTGATAACTTACAGAAGGAGGAGTGGAAGACTGTAGTGAAGTAGCATCAAAAGCGACGTCATCGCCATTACTGACCCTCGAGGCTACTATAGGTCTAGTGTTCGATTTCGAGTAAAGACATAAGCTTTCATGGGCTAATTTAGAATAAGCTGATCCCCTGCTTCTCCTGTATACTCTGCTTCCAGTTGGGAAGAATTCAAAGTTGGTGTTTGGTGGAAGTACTACGAAATGCCAAGTTCTCAGTTTAAACGGTGTTGGGATGGTTAAGGCAAACATGTCAGCTGAAACGGAGGATAGTACGAGAAGATGACGAAGTAAAAGGAAGAGTATTTGATTATTAGGCTTCACTTTCGGAAGGGGCTTTTCTGATTTTCTCAGGCGTTCTCAGTGATTCTGGAAAAACCAGATAGGGGTCGGGGTGGGTTTTTAGCTGCTCATGTGACTCATAGCTCCTTTTCTTACTTGATTTCCATGGTCATATGTGTGTATCATATCAATCATGTTTAAACTGTAAAATCCCCTGATTTTTAATCATGGTCAGCAAAAAGTTGCATAAATAAGAAATATATACGGGTAATTGATAAAAAAAAAAATTTATAATCCTCTAACCCTATTTAAAAGTAGAAGCTAGAGACTAAAGACCAAAGAAAGCGGATTTTTTTGTCCTATTCTATTTATAAGTGACACGATGAACATTTTCAATAAATACACAATTTGGTTTTTTTCCAGATTATTCTAATTAATTAGATAGTTTTCTCACTTTATCTTTTACATTTGATAAGTGAGAAAATTATGTAACATTAGTGGCTGTAAAAATAATAATAAATCTTAATATTTACTGTACTAACAAACAATATGGTCCTTTAAAAATAAATATATTTGACATTTTATAAGAAGTAATATCATTAAAATTCTTTAAAAAAAATCAGGCAAATGGACAAGATGTTGAATGGTGACACGAGTGTTTTTCTTTTTTTTGGAAATCACATAATCGCTTCTAAGAAAAATTTGTCAATTTCAAAATTAAGATGTGACAAAATTATACTTACTCATGTCTTTTTCTTTTTTCTTTTTTCTGGACTGAATACTTACTCATGTCTTCAATGTATAGCTTATTCAAAAGAGTGGATTTCGATTCTAAACATATTACATATTCTTAATTTTTCTCATTTTCCTAAATTATACTCCCTTTGTCCCATAATATAAGATCCAATTTTTTGAATGATCTTGTCACAAAATATAAGGTCCTATTTGACTTTGTTTTAGTAATAAATGTATTTTTTCCATTTTACCCATGCATTAATTTTCCTACACATTCTCTTTCATCTTCTTTTCATAAGTACCATCTCTCTTGCTCATTCATAAATAAGGGCAATTTTAAAAAAATGGTATATTTCCTACACATTTATTGTTTTTAACTAACTATAACTAATTTTTTAGGAACCTGCAATTCGGTTAAAAAGACTTTATATTATGGGACAGAGGAAGTATTTACTAGCCTATGGTTTAATTATTTTTTTAAATGAAAAAAAAGAAATATCCAACATCTTTAAGATAAAAGTCTACTACTCCCTTCGTCCCTATATATAAGAGCCAAAAATTTGAATGGTTTTGTCCCTTTTTATAAGAACTTGTCACAATTTGTCAAAGTATTTAATGAACTTTTTCCCATTTTACCCATCATTATTCTCTCTATTCACGTTCTCTTTCATACTCATTTATAACACTATTATCACATTTCTCTCTCTTACATAAATAAGGGCAAACTTGAGAAAATAAAATTATTTCAGACATATTTATCTCTCTCAACTACTTTTTTAATCTGTGTAATTTTACCTATTTGACTCTTATAATAAGTGACGGAGGAGAATTATTTAAGAGGGTGGGAGTAATTCTCTTGGTAGTGTAGGTGGATGAGTATGATATCCACGTGGCATCTACTGAAGGCTTTGTCCGTTTTTCTCTTGGAACTGAAGGCAATGGTAATGCTGTGGTGGCCATGAAATTGAACTGATAAAAAGGATAAGAAATCAAACGGAGAAAGCTCTGGAAAAATGAGCTGCTCATTCAACCTCCATTTTCCCAAAGCTCTGCCTCCTCTCTCTTCCCCTTCTCGATGTGGGACTTCTGCTTCTTTCTTCGTTGCTTCCCAACACAAACCATCTTCTCAATCTACCAATCCTGCAAAACAGGCATATTCTGATTCCCTTTCTTCTGCCAACAGTTTTTGGGTAAATTAATTCTTTTTACTGCATTTTTCTTCTGACATATCCCATGAATCCCATAACAGACCCTTTCAAGTAGTTCCCAGAAGCCAAATGAGTCCATCAGTCTACAGAAACCAAGTTTGGCTCTACAAATAGGAACCCTCTTGGCCTTGGTGAGATATTCTTTTTCACATGTAATTATTGGGTGGTATGGAATGCCAGTATAACACTAATAATCTTCGAAATCAACCAATATGGGATAACCAAACATTTCAGTAATTTTTGCTGCTTTAAGGTTGATTGTGATAATTTGAACAGGCTGAGCAACCAGCATTGGCAGTAACTGGGGTGAATAACGAGCCAGAACTCAGCTGGGTTTTGATACAGTTGGCTATTGTTCTCTTTGGGTACTTCCTAGTTATGCCTGTAAGTTCTCTCCTTCAATCCAGATTGTCAAGTTTTGTGCTTGTCTTTCTTATCAGGAATTCTGATACTTAGCGTGTGTGTGTGGGAAAATTGCAGCCAATTATATTGAACTGGCTTAGGATAAGATGGTACAGGAGAAGCCTTCTCGAAATGTATGTGCAATTCATGTTTGTCTTCATGTTCTTCCCAGGGTGAGAAGTTCTTCCCCTGCTCTTTTTGAAAAGTATTGCCCTATACATAATACTAAAACTCCAATAAATTACGCTACTCTTGAATACTAACAGGACGACTTATTTCGTAGACTCTCTGCAATGCATATGACTCACGCTAGTTATATATGAACACTTCAAATTTGATTGTGTAAAGTTTTTATGGGAACCAGTTCTAACATGAATTTCATTTTGCCACTATGAATGGGGTACATTGTTTCTCTCTTATTCTGCAGGGTACTTCTGTGGGCACCATTTCTAAACTTCAGGAAATTCCCAAGGGATCCATCCTTGAAGTACCCATGGTCAACGCCTGAAGATCCTTCGAAGATAAAAAATGCATATCGAAAGTACCCGTTTGCTGGACCTGAAGATTATCCATGAAACTGTATTTATAACACAAGAAATCTAGTTGCAGAATTTGGGATCGATTGTATTTCCAAACTATTGTGGTGAAGAGCATGACTCAGCCTTTGCCAACAGTACACTCAAGTTGTCTGGTTTTCTAAATGGAACAAGTATCATGTATACTTTTTCTACTTATGATCGAAAAATATATTAAATGGGATACGGTGACAATTTTTAATACTTGTCACTATTTCTAATTTGGGGTCCATGATGAAAGAGAGTAGGAAATACAAAAGGCAGAGGCCATATTCAACACATCAAACCTACTTTTTTTTTTTTTGGCCAGCATCAAACCTACTTCACAAAGAAGAGAAGCACTAACAAGATTTTTCTAATGTTTCAAAGCAACCATCCATCCTCTCCCTTTCTCTTCAAGCTGACATCCATTGCTGATTTTCAAAAGCCAAAAATTAATTTGCAGAAACAACATCGATTAATTAAAAGAGCATTCAAAATATTGTAGTGTAAATGGCGAGCAAAAAGAGAACAGGCCACAATTACAGCCATAACCATGCAAACTCAAGAAAAATTTGCATTGTTTCACGAAAACTATCGGCAAATACTAGCTTCAGAATAAAAGGGAAGCATCCTCTCAGGCATTTTGCCAGCGCTGTCATTCTAAAGCCATGAAGTAACATTTTTTTGGAGACCGTACATAAACGTTAAAAAAATAAAAAGATGAAATGAGTACTACATGGTCAACTAAAGTCAACGTTCTCGAAGCAGTGTTGCCTAGACTACTCTGTCCTCCGACCAGGACTTGGAATATACAACCTCCACGTTCTGCACTTTATGAGATAAACTCACAATTTCACTCGTTGCGTTTTTGGCCGGCTGAAAAGAGCCATTGCTGCAGGATAAATCTCATCTTTCAGAAAAGTGAGCTGAGAGCTCAACGCTTCAGAGAGTTTCCTTAGATCCCATGATCCCTTACTGAGGGAGAATGCAACAACAGCCAAAATCAAGCCAACAGCCGTAATGGTCAAACGTTTCATACACACAGCACTTCGCGAACGACTTTGCGATAGTCTTTCAATGATTATTTTGCTATACTTGTCTGCGTCCTTAAAGAGTGCTAGCCGAGCAGCATCTGTCTCAGTGGCCAACGCTTTATCATTCTGTAGCCAAAAAGTATTTAATCATTATTTTTTTTAAAAATATCATATATTCTGCTGCAAATATAAATATAAATGAAATCCTCTTAAGTCAGCATGGGGCAATCAGTCATCGTCATGGGTATTGGTAAGCAGCTCTAGATGTTTTTAAGTGGACAATATCATGTACAAAAAATGAATGAGAAAGTACCTTTTGCCTAAAAGATTTTAGGGATTCCCTCAGGGGCTCAAAAGGAGATAATTTAGCTGAGTGTTCAGTCCAATCTTCAGAAAGTTGTCTCAGAACGGAAACACTTGCTTCTATGTTGTCCAGATAGTTTTCTCCCTATCCATAACCAATAACAAATGAGACTAAGTAAAATCAAATTGCCCATACCCTAAATAGAAACATAGAACATGCAAAAATCTTACAGGTAATCAAAAATAAAAAACGGCATGCCTATAGACAGAAAGGCTTACCCATTGCTTGTAAAATTCTGAACTTTGGCTCAAGCACCAAATGAAAACACGAGCTGCTTCTTTAGACAACTCAGGATTGACTGGAAAACAACAACTACATTACATATAACTTCTAATATATATATATATATATTTCTCTAATATTTGAGGCAGAAACAAAGGAAACACCAAATGAAGCTACAAAATATGATTTACACACCTTCTCCTGCTGCCTTGATCACAAAATTGAATATTTGCTGTGAAGTTTGCTTCATTGATCTACTTCCAGGTGAACCAGCAAGAGCTACCTCTTTCAGAATGGGATATATTGCCTCAAACCTTTCGGTAGCCTATAAAGAAACAACACATGACATGAGCCTCGAAAGCACATTATGGGCCACCATAACTGAATTGCAAATACGCAACAAGATGGAAATCCACATTTACTCTTGCGGAAGATGTGGGGAATGTAACCCGCATCAATATTTCAAATGCAGGAGGTGGAATTAATCGCTCCCCCTTCCTGATTGCACCATTTACTAAAATAGACCGTGCTTTTGGAGCAGACAAAATTCTGCCGCCAGATAAAAGAGAAATAACTTTAGTATCAAGAAATGGCAATACTACTGACGGGAAAAAAGCAAAAAAAAAAAAAAAAAAGGCTTAATTACATACTTCTCTGCTAGCTGCAATACCAAATCCCTAGACTCTGGATTAACACTTCTGCCGTTCACTATTGGTAGGAGATTGCATGCCCAGGCATATAAACCTACAGAGAGGTCTCCTATTGAAGCCTGAACAAAAGTACTTCAATATTCAGCATTATAAAACTGATGGGAAAACTAAAGAAAAATTAAATATTTTAGCCATGTTTTTCTGGGGTAACTCATACACTTGTTTCAGCATCCAACACTCACCTGAGATATCATCCATACAATCACTGGAAGCTTATCGTGCCCTTGATACTTTGAACTATCTTTCAATATCCGTAACTGGCTAATTAGAGCATCAGGCTTCCGCCGCAATACCATAGCTAAGACTGCAAACATTGCAACCTGCAAGTAATGTCAATACAAAGTAAAAAGAATATCATATTAGAATTTAAAAAGGTAAACAATAAGACAAAGCTTCAATGTCTATTAGGTGCACAAAGGCACAATGGTCAGCAATTGAGGTCAATTTCATGCTCCAAGTTGATAGAATCAAGGAATATACAGGCATTATTTTAGTTTAGACTTTTTTGGATTTTGTTGTTTTAACTTTTAAGAGTTAAAGTTCCCCATAATAATCATATCATAAACTATTCAAGCTTCATATCTTAAACATATCTAGGTGCAAGGCAGAAATGAATTATATTCATATTTCAAGAGCACATAATTGGTAATTCATTATTCTTTTCTTTAATTTATAGAACCTATAGGTCACAAAGACCCCAGAAGAAAAGGGAAAACAACGATAATAACAAAACAATCATAAAGACTGACTCATACATAGGCCACTTAAATATACTCGTAGCTAAAATTAACTAAACTCCACAAAAGTTAATAGCCCCGTTGAATGGCATACAAAACCTAACGACATGATTTAAAATAAAATATCAAATCTCGTTCAGAGATGGAAAGGCCATAAAAAAACAAAGAACTCATTATGAACTAGTCAAACATCTCTAATTCAAGACAAACCGTACTGTCCACTAGTGGCAACAAGTTACCTGAGATTTTGTAGTCGTGTGTTGTACAGCCTTTTTGGAGCCCTTGACAACAGGTTGCTGGCCAGACAAATCAGCAAGAATACTGTCTAAAGACCACAGAATAAAGGAACTAAGTGCCTCAAGAGAACGTTGGTTGATCCAGTCAATTGATGTCTTGTATACAATGTCAGAGATATGAGACAGCGGAATCTGGAAAAAGTACACTTGTTAAGAAGCTTCCGCAGAGAAAGTCAGAAACTTAAAAGTAAAATCCTTACAAGTCTCATGAGATGTAGTTTGAATGCTAATGGTGTCAGTAAAATTTTGTTCAAGCATTATCTTCCAATAACCTAGAGTAATGTGACAAAGTATACAATTCTATAATAGTACAAATAGAGAAGAATTAGAGAAATTGCTATGTTACCATAACACAATGGAAATGTACAAGGTAAAATGATCTAAGAAAGAAAGAAGCAATATAACAAATATGTATGGAACCTCAAGAAACAGAGACACTCTGGCCTACTTCCCATTTTTATTCGAAGGCAACCAAAGATTAACACTTCAGAGCGCACATTCGCAATCTAGTACCCAGTGGTTAACACCCCACTATAACTACATACATGCAAATAAAAATGCACACAGATTGGCTTATCTCTGCCAGTGCCAAACGTGTTTTGACGCAACCTACCACAGTTAAGCAACATTGATAAATTTATCAATCATCATGGCACCGTTATTTACCAAACAAGCTTCAGACTTCCCAAATCTATCACCATAAAAATGAGAAGAATTGCTAACTCACATCAGCCATCTTAGCCACCGTTGACTCCCTCAACAACTTCATCCAGGGAAATTGTGAAGGGCTCACAGCAGAAAATGCACGCCCAAAATAATCAGCAAACCGCATCAGCAGTATCTCCTGCTGCTCCTCATCATATGATGCCTAATGGGGGAAAAAACACACAATTAACCCAAATAAACACAAAATCGTGGGTAATTCACAACCCATGAAGCAAGTAAGATGCCCCACCAAAATCTCAGCAAGAAAAGCCGCCAGATCATCCGCATCAATGTTCTCAGCCGCTTCAGCCACAGTCACCTTAGGCTTCTTTTGCTTCTTCTGCTTCACTTTCTTCACTTCCTTAACCTTCCCATTCACCACCTCACCACCATCATCTTCATCTTCGCCATCATCTTTGTAATCAGACCGTTGCTTCGATCTAAGCGGAAAATCAACATCAATGGCATTGGCCGCTTTCTGTGCTTGCTCAATTCTCCGGCGCCGATCCTCCGATTCCTGCTCCAGTGACCGGAAAACGTTATCAGTTCCGGTAACGATTTCACCGGCAACGATTCTATTAGCTTTTGCGTTGGAATCGGAGTTGTTGTTAGTGATGGGCTTGTTTTTCCTGTGTTTGTAGGTGACTTTCTGCCAGCCATCATCGTTGTCTGTGTGATTAGCAGAAACCCCATTTAGTTCACTAGTGTTTGATTCGAAAGTTGCATGCTTTTCTCCCATTGTTGCGAACAAAGGCTTCTCGATTTCAAGATTTCGCTCTCACTTTTTGGTTTAGGTGGGAAAGTGATTTGTAGAAAGGGGAATTGAGATTTGAGCGACGGCGATTTTTAAAGGGGAATTTTTTATTTTTTTTTTTTGGAGTTGACTTGGTTGAAACATATTTGTTGAGCAAACAGTGGGTCACGTTTTGACCAATGGAGGGGGAAAAAATATCTCAACGAATTATCCCGATTTAAAAATTAGACAAATAATATCACAAAAATATCTTAAGAGAAAATTAGGAGAGGGACAAAAAAAAAATTAATTACTCAAGGACCTTTAAAAAATAATTATTTGAAATGACCAAAAATAAAATAAATATTTTAAATTATCAAATTAATTCTCCCTATATCTTCTCCCCTTATCTTAACCTTAACCCTGTCTTCTAATCCATTGACTCTCTCTTTCTCTCGCTCCCTCCTGCCCTTCACAAGCTAAAATTTAATTTATAAAAAGTATATTTTTAATCTTTTATATTTGCAGAAGGTTTGGTCCTTTATATTTATAAATTACACTTTTAGTCCTTTAAATATAACATCATTAATCTACTTAACGAAGATTGCTGACTCACCATATTTTAATGAAGAATGTGCAATTACATGATGACAAAGCATGGTTATAAATGATTTTGGGTTAATATAACTTTTGGTCCCTGAACTTTCACTCAATTTTGATTTTGGTCCCTGAACTTTCAAATCGGTGGTTTTGGTCTCTGAACTTTCGGTCAATTTTGGTTTGGTCCTTGAACTTTATATTTGTGATTTTGGTCCCTAAAATTTGTGTTATTTATGATTATTGGTCCCTGATTTTTTTAAGTCTTTTTTTTTTTTAAATTCAAGGACCAATGACCAAAATTGACTGAAAGTTCAGGAACCAAAACCAAAATTGACAGAAAGTTTAAGGACCAAAACCAGCGATGTTAAAGTTGAGGGACTTAAACTACTAATTTGAAGTTCATGGACTAAAACCAAAACTGAATCAAAGTTCAGGGACTAAAAATTGTATTAACCTAAATGATTTTTGAGTAAAAATAAAATAAAATAAATGAAGTAAAAAATTAACCGCTAAGATCATTTTCCTCTCCACCGACTAAGATCTGAAAGCATATGTTAATTTAAAATGAAGTGTAGGGTATGCATATGAAATGCTGTGATTTTCGCGGTTGGTGTCAAATGTTTTGTTGAATCTGATTTATACAGTCGGATAAGTCTCACTTTGGATTTTGCAATTAGTGGTGATAATGATAGAAAAAAAATCAGGATTTGGAAGTTGAGAAAATAAAGGATTAGAAACTGATGTTTTTGAGATGAACAAAAAAACAAGAAATTGATGTTGAAAATGCTGGACACTTTTTTTTTTAATTTACATGATTTTAAATTTAGAAACATTATATTAAAAAGGATTAAAATATTTGTTAGCAACTTAGCATTTAATTGAACAGTCAACACATAAAGTTTGATGAATCAACAATCTCCGTTAAGTAGACTAACCATGTTAGGTTTGAAAGACTAAACGTGTACTTTAAAAATATAAAGGATTAAAATGAAATTTAATGCAAACATAAATAACTAAAAATATTATTTCATTTCAGTATATCTGTTGTAAGGATATTCAAAATCAAAATATAAGTATTTATTTTACCTAAAAAAATTTAATGCGGGTTTATAAATAGACGACGGAAGAAGGGAGTAGGGAAATAGGTTTTAAGAGAGGGAGGGATGAAGAAGAATAAGTTGAAATATTGAGAGAAGATATGGAGAGGGTTAATTTGGTAACTTAAAATATTTATTTTATCTTTTAACCTTTTTAAGTAATTATTTTTTTAAATGTTGTTGGGAGTAATTAACTTTTTTCCTTGATCCCGCCCCCCCCCCCCCCCCCATATCTTAATAATCAGCAACGTCAATTCCATTTTTATTATAATTCTGTGATGCTTAGATTATAGGTCTTATCAATGTCATTCGATTATCTCTTAATTGAAAAAATCACATTTCAAATAAAGCAAAAAGTGCTCTTTTTTCAAATAAAAGGATTGCGATGATTTTTTAAAGAAGATAGTTAGATATATTAAATATTTTTATATTTTATATCTCAAATATTTTATTATATTTTTATATTAAGATATTTTAAGATTCATCATAACATATGTTGTTATTATTCTCGATACAATGAATTTTCTATATATTAAAATATCTCCAATGTATCTCCATAGATTATTATTAGCCTTCATGAAAGGTTACTAGTATACAGCACATTTAAAGTAGTACAGACATTACTATTCACATATATAGAAATATATATATTCTTGTACATATATAGAAATATATATATATATATATTCTTGTACTCACTCTTATCAAAAGTGTTTATTGACTAGAGAAGGCAATTCTAACATATCATAACCAGACATATCTTTCTGTTAGAAGAATCCATCTGTCATCTTTATTTTTGTTAGAGGGGCTTTATGATTTTATGAGTTATGTCTTCAGATCAAATTAGCATGTCGAGAGGTGTTTATATTTAAGTCTTCGGTTATTTACTTTGAGATTGTTATGAATTCAATGTGCCTCTATGGTTTTAATTTAGGATTTGTACAACAACTCTAATAATTAAAACACAATAATTCAGTTGATTTTAATCATAGTTGGTTGATAATTCATCTTAAACACAAATTGCATTTTATTTTATTTTCTTTTAAAAAATAAGTCTATTAATCTTCAAAGTACTAATGAAATGCTTTCCTTCTAAATAGAGTAAAATGAGACTTGTTTAATGTCAGCTTAGAGTTAATCAAGATTAAAATAAGATGAGTTGTTGTGTTCTTGTCGTTGTCAGTTTAAAATTGAGATAAACTAATATATATTATTAGTATTTCGATTTCTTTTAAAAGAAGAAATAAGAGAGGGAATGAACGCAAATGCATCCCCCTACCTTGGTGATGGTCAAGTGGTAGGAATTAGTTTTGGGGCAAAAAAAAAAAATCATTTTGTTTAAAAGTCCATTAAGATAAGATGTAAGGATAGGATTTTTTTTTTTTTTTGCCAAGGATGGGATTATTGTAATATGTAATTATGAAAGGGCGTGATTGACAAGGCCCACGTGACCTATGAACCTTCCTTCACCCTTCTCACGTGCTAATTAATCCAAGATTCATGCTCCATACTTTGATCTTATTTTAAAAGGCAGGAGCACTTAAAAAAAAAGGTCGGTTCACCTATTATCTAAAGTTAAGGAAACTAACTCATGATTAATTGAAGTTTGACTCTACAAGCCCATGTGCATAACAATATGGATGTCATTTTTTCTGCCCAATATAAGGACCTTTCCATCTTCATTAAATTGCGAAAATACCTTCTCAGTGCCTCTACTAGCCCAGAAATTGAATCTACTCAATTCCGCACTTTAATTATTATAATAATTTATTATTGCCTCAATCTCCAACTCAAATATGGCTTTTCTCCTACTATTACATCCTTTTTCTTAGAACCTCCTTCCTACATTCATTTAATTCTTGTCCCCTCATCATGAAAGATAGGAAATAATATTATTCTCCCATATTTTAAATGTAACTATCAAGTTGATTTATTTAAAAATATTAAAAGAGTAAATAAAATTATTTTAAAATGTTATGTTTGTTATTTTTAATCCAAACTAAATTATCTAAATTGTAATATAATCTAATAAGATGTATCATATGTTATAATTATATAGTTGATTTAACTTCATAAATATTAGGGCTAAGTAGTAAATCCACCTCGAAAATGTGTGTGAAGTCTCAATATAGCTTTGGAAGTTTTTTTGGTTTCAATATCACCCCGGAAATTCCAAAAGATAGCAATGTTGCCCCCAAATTAACAATGCTAACGGTTGAACATTAGTTAACCTCGCCCTGATTATGTGGTATGACCACATGGCACCATGTTACTCTTTTTTTCCAACCCACATTTTGAAGTAAAAAAAAAAGGGAAAAAGACAAATAAATACCTTCCAATTTGTAAAATCCCATTAACAACTTTATGATAGGTATTAACAACACAACAACCTATCATGAAGTTGTTAATACCTATCATGAAGTTGTTAATGGGATTTTGCAAATTGGAGGGTATTTATTTGTTTTTTTCCCAAAAAAAAATATCCCTTCTTTTTCCTTCTTCCTCCCTCCATATAGCCGGCCACAAGTCTTCTTCATTCCCCCAAATCTCTCCAAAAACTCAAACTCGTTGTTATATAGATATTATGGGGGAATGAAAAAGACTTGTGACCCGCAGTGTACGGAGGGAGGAAGAAGAATAAAAAAGAAATATTTTTTTTTACTAAAATTTTGAGTTAAAAAAATAAGTGACATTGTGCCACGTGGCCATGCCACATAATCAGGGCGAGGTTAACTAATGTTTGACCGTTAGGACTGTTAATTTGGGGGTAACATAGCTACCTTTTAGAGATTTTGGGGCAATATTGATACAAAAAAAAAAAAAACTTTCAGGGCAATATTAAGACTTCACACATACTTTCTGAATAGATTTACTACTTAACCCTTAATATTAAGAAAGTTAATTTATTTTTTTTTTCAGGGGATCATAAATTCGTAATGAGCATTTACCAACTATGTATCATCCAACCTAATTTTTTTCTTCATTTTTATAATAATAGATTTAAAAAAGTGTTTAAATAGTTTGTAAGTGAAGTTTAAAAAAACAAGCTTCTAAGTGATGAGTGAAGCGTGACGGATCCAAATGTTATTGGAGCAACACATTTCTGAATATAAAGTATATTTAAGAGTTTTTGTTTAAACCAAGTCTCTTGTTATGAATATTGTTATTACATGAATGGATGCCTATAACTCCACACTATTAGAATTCTTTTTGTAACCTACCTCCCAATGAATGATTTGTTAGAGTTTCTTATGATTATTGTCATTATACCCATCTTTACTCCTTTGTAACCATAGCTATAGACTTTAATGTATGGAGGTCTATAAATAGACGAGGCAAGTATAAGGCATTTGTACCAAGAATTATAAGTGAATGAGAAATACCCCATTCCTCCCTCTTCTCATGTTTTTGTCTTATTATCTCGTTTTCTCTCTATCTTTATTTTTTCTTCTTATTTTTATAATTCGTTATTAGCATGAGTTTGCTCTAAAGATTTGAACAATTTACCTTTCTTTATTTTTGCATTATTTGTTGCTTGATATATTATGCTATTTTACTCTTATTATTACTAATATTTCGTTTGTTGCTATATATTCTTTTATTTTGACATTTTGTTTAATTTGGTCACAATTCCTATAAGTTTTATTTATATGTTTTCTGTTCGCCCTGCGCCGCAAGTACACGGGTCGCGCCAAGTAATAAAGTAGTAAGTAAAGTATCGTTCCCACGAGGATTTGTCCAAAACCCGGTCAAACAATGATTGTCACACTCTCGCCCAATTTGAGTGACACAAATGTTGAGATTGAAAATTAACTAAGAAAATAAAATGAAAATAAACTATAAACAAGTGATTCTCCAACTTCAATGATAAAATGGGTCATAAGATTATCCATCCCCCTTGTACTTCTCAAAACTCAATTAACCTCCCCTCAAAGAAGCTCTCAACAACACCATGTGCTAATCTAGGGTTCATTGGGTACTCGTAAAAGCGCTCTCACGTCAAGAACAAGTGTTTAGTTTTATTTAAGTTGCACAATCTCTTGCTACAAGTTAATAAAACCCAATTTTAATGCCCCAACCCTAATGTGACTATGCAAGGCTAGCAAGTATATCTCTATCTTACCAGCAAAACCATCCATTCGTCATGCAAAATTTAGGTTCTTGCACTACTTTACCCAAGTTCTACACTCAACCTAGCTCTCTCGAGTCATAAATCAAGTGAACCCAACAATCTAAATGGTGATCAAGCACTTAGAAGCATTAAGAACGGGGTAAAATAAGCATAGATATCATTAATCACAAATTAAGAGGAGGAATCAAGAATCAATACATACAAGGGTTCAAAATAATCCTAGAATTAAAGTATTTAGCTACTCATGTTCTACAACTCCAATTGAGCATATATATACAACATTACAACAGAACAAGAGAAGAGAATGAAGAAGGAAGAGATAAACCAAGAGAGGAAGCCCAAATCTCTCTGAAGCTCCAAGCCCTAGCCAAATCCCCACCAAGCTCCAAGCCCTAGCAGAGCAAAACACTCCCAAAATATGCCCAGAAGTCGAAGAATGAGGGCTCACAATGAAGCCCTAGCTTTTATATCAGTTAAAACGCGCCCCTGTTCTGTCCAAAACACGCAGAAACACGCAGTTCGCCGTCACTTCGCCGCGGCGAAAGCCACGATGAAGTCCCAAAAGTTTCAGAAAATATTGTAGCTCGCCGCGGCTTCGCCACGGCGAGCAGATGGCGAGCTCACCAAAATAGGGGCAGAGGCAGATGCACTTCGCCGTGACTTCGCCGCGGCGAGGCCACGGCGAAGTCTCTTTGATTCTGTGTTTTGCTTTTCTTTATTCCTTGAGCTGCTATGGTTTCTTCTTATTTTTGTTCACTTGGGAGCTTGGTGGAGGGCTGAAATCTCTTGTTTATTGCAACAGATTATTCCTACAAAAGTTATATACAACAACATAAGAAACTAACTATAAAAACAATCAAAATCTATATAAATATACAATAATGTACAACCGAAAATCAAATGAGCATTTTCCTATATTGAGTATCCAAAATGTATCAATGATTGAGTAAAACTCAAGGAAAATATACTCAAATAATCATGAATCTCTAGGAGTTATCATTTCTCTGTTGTACGTGTGTGTTTATATCTATATATGTGTGTTTATATATATATATACACATATTAACTGGTGTGTGTTGCTATATATTAATTTTTGTTATTTAATTTAGATTGTTGTTTTAATTTTGTTATTCTAATTTAATATCATTATCTCACTTTTTACTGTTTTATATTGTTATTTATATTTTGTTGATTTGTCCCTATTATATGTATATATATTTATGTGTGTGTATGTGTGTGTTTTTATATATTCGTATTTGTATACACACACACACATAATTATGTTGTTTATATAATTTATACACAATAATACATAATAGTATACACAATATAATTATATATAATGATATATATGACTATATGTGTGTTACTTTTAGTTTATTTATAATTATAATGTTATCTATATGATTATGGGCTTGTCTAATTCTTTATATATAATTGTGAATTTTAATTACAGTTTTTTTAATTTTATAAAATGGCCAGCAGCCTTATGGCCAGAAATCATATCAGTTTCTTTAATAATTCTCGTGTAGTTGTGTTTTGATGAATAAAAGTTACATCACCTTTTTAACAGTTCTTTTGTAAAAAAAAAACATTATGAGTTCTACTAAATTGTATTAGAAGAAGAAGTTGTGATACTATGATGATTAAATTATTATAAAAGCTTTGAAGGCTTATTCTTCACGTATCAGATGGCAAAAAGGAGCTTTATAACCATATTTTTTTGTCCTGAAGACAAATAATTTATAAATAATTCTGATAATTCAAAAGCAACAGTCCTGAAGACTAATAAACATATTTTGCTATGATCACAGATAATCAATGTCCAGCTTGAAATTAAAGGCAACAATGTTCGATGATATTTAGATCGTGATATAGCTAAAAGCCATAAATAAATATATATATATATATATATATCTATATATATTGAAAATGAAGGCCGAAATGCTTATGGTCCTGAAGACCAATATTTGGAGTATCGATAATGTGCTACTGAAAGTTTGAAAAGTGATTGTAACAATGAACACATTGGAAAAATTGACAATTGAAGTATAGTAATAATTATGGCTTTCCAATGACAATCATGTTTGGCCATAGTCATTGCAAAAAATATGTGTATTAGAAGTAGTTGGGCAAAAACAAAATGCTTATTGAACCAAAAAGAATGCCACATGATGTTGAATAAAGTGCCAAAAGTGGTCATAAAATCAAAAGACTGAAATGGTCACATTATGATATTGCTACATTTTATTGAGATATTTACTTGTCAATTTAAATTCTTGGTCTCTCTATATATATTTTTGACTAGAAGAGACAAGATCCTATCTTGAGTTAGAAGCTACATCTACCACTTCTGACTATCTTTCTATCAATTCCTAATACAAGGATAAGCTCTCTCAGTCTATATCCATTGCAAGTTGCATTGCGCAGTAATCTGGTGGTTTCAATAGCATTTGCCGCATAGGTTCCATCTCTTGAGCTTTCTTTGCTAAAACATCACACATATATATATATATATATATATATTTATATGATTGTTTTCAAAGAAAATTTATAATGAAAATATCACTAGTTGTGATTTAGAATGGATCTATATTTTTGGAAATATATCAAACTCATGGGCCTATTCAAATAACATGTATATCATACAAGTATTCAATAAATTTGATAGATGCATCTCATCTATAAGATAATTACATGTACGATTATTATTAGTCTACGACCTGAAGTTTGCAAGATTATCTGAATAAATCATTATGTTGAGTGCACAATTTCCAAATTTATATGGTCCATAAATCATACATTAAAGCCTCCATGAATAGCTACATCAATACTTATGAGAACAAATGTTATATTTCATTGTTGACATATTGCAGCATTTATTGCCATCAAGCCAATAAGATTCTCTAGGTAAAATTGGCTTTTGGTTAGAAGCCAAATAATTTCTATCTCAAAAATAAATTTTTGAATGTGCAATATATTACATATGTCTATTAATCCTCCACGTGTATATGGATATGTATATAAAGTTGAGATAAATGTTGGGTAAAGAACTCCTTCTTCTAGTTCTAAATGAAACAAAATGATGTTTCAAAAATGGATTTAGCAGACTTATACTGCATGATTATTTGATTGTCATTCAACAAAGTTATCCAAACATGATCAGAGAAATCGAGTAGCTGTAAAAGAAAACACATTGGATGCGCTATAATTATCAAATGTAGATCCTCAAATATAATATGGATTAGAAGTTCATCATACTTTGTATTCATGAAATATTACAAAATATCTGCCATAGATAATTACTGACCTAATGAGTATTATCGAATCTCATATTCCAACTGAAAATGCTCCAATAAATGTGACATACCTGAAGCATGAGAAATCAATCAGTTCCAAATGTAAATACTTCAAATAAATAAGAGTTTATAATTATGAAGATCATATTAAATAGGCAGGTACTCCAGAAGAGTACCAAGATATAATTAATTGATAAACATCAAAGGAGGTTCAGGTACATGAAAAAAAATATAGAGATCTCTATAAGTTATGTCTAAAAAAGAAAAATGGAACTGAAAAAATAAAGTTGTCAACAACAATTTTGAAAATGATATCACATGATCAAATGGGGATTTTACTCAAAGATATGTCTTCAGAAGTAGACATAAAGATGATTGGACAAAAATGTTAACAAAAGGGGAAGACAGAATGAAAATATGATTATGTTTTTCAATATGTGAAAATTATGGACCTGCAGTCCAAACACCTGAAATATTAAGTTATTGCGGGATTAAATATTTATGTGAAATATATATATATTCATAAAGGTAATGAAGATTTTGATAAGACGTATTATTTTGTGGTGGATACAATTATTTTTCACATATTATAAGTCTGACAGTATATAAAAAGAAAATATATTTCAATAGTTAATTATTGTGAGATTTAAATAAAAATCCTTGAAGGATCTTAAATGCCAAAAGCATGTATAAGAAAATTATTCAAGATGTGGTATCTATTAGAAATTGTATAGATTTGCATTTTACTTGACCAATAGATCAAGTTATTAAATTCCACAATGATTTTCAAAATTATGAATGGAGGTCTCTCATATAAATATTTGCTAATTTTGTTGGTATTACATGTCAAAATTTTGTGGAAGAATTAAGTTTTTGTAGGTACACAAGCGGATAATGAATTTGAGTAATTACGTGGATGCGAGATATGTAATAAAGATATGTTAGAGGAATACATTTTAGCAGAATATTTGATGATAATGCAATTCGACCAAAATAAAGATTCGCTCAAATAGTATTGGAAGGAATATGCTTGAAAAATTAGTATACTCAATCGAGACAAAAGTAATGTTATCACTAGGGGGAGTGAAACTGAAGTTGTCGTTATGCACTACAAAAAAACACGAAATTAACGACGGAATTTCTGTTCAGAATTTTCCAAGGGAAATTCTGTCGGTAATTGAATTTTCCGACGGATTAGCGAAGGAATCGAATTTTCTGATGGAATTTCCGATGAAAATCATTTCGTGGCTAATTTTACCGTTGTTAATTAATTTAGCGATGGAAGATGAAAATTCTGAAATTGTGTCGGTAATTAGCTACGAAAATTCTGTAGCTAATTTCGTCAGTAATTTTAGTCACGGAATTTCTGTCGGTAAATTTTTTTAAAAAATTTTCAAATTATGTTCCACGTGACATATTGCCAGCGGTCGCCGCTGCCAGTCTTCAAGGTGGCTACGTGTCCCTACTTGTGGCTGTCAAGTGTCACCTCTCACATGCTGCCATGTGTCCCCCACAAATTGTCTGAAAATGTGATGGAGTGGAGACTCAAACCCTCGACCTTCTACGCTATGAAGACCCTGTGATATTAAGTTCACGCTAGCTAGGCAATTAGAGCAATGCCCTAATTAGGTAGGCCCTGTGATATTATTTGTAAACTATTATATTTATAATATTTAAACTCCAACTATTATAATTATATTTGATCTTATATATACTTTACATTATATTTAACTTAATATATTATGAAATATTTGTTAATTATTATATATAATTTATATATTAAAATTATATTGTTTTTATACAAACAATCTTTTATATTCTTATACTTTACATTATATTTAGTATTTCAATTTTATATTTATAGTACTATTAGTTTTGTTAACTAATTTTATTATATGAATTTTTTAATTATTATTTTATTATATATATTATTAATTTATAAGTATTTTTCATTTTTGTACTAATATTTGTTAATAAATAACATATTATTTAATAAATAATTTAAAAATATATTTGTAATAAATTTATATCTATATATGTGTATATATATGTATATATGAATTTTTATTAATATTTATAACATATTATTTATTACTTAATTTTTTTATAAAGTATTTTTTAAAATAAATTAAAATAATATTTTGTTCATAAAATAATTAATAAATTAGACACTGAATTTCCGTGGCTAATTTTACCGATTGAAATTTCGTGGTTAATTAGCGACAGAATTTCTGACGAAATAGCCATGAAAATTTCTGTTGCTAATTAGCCACGGATTTCTGTCAAAAAGTCTATCAAATTTTGCTGATGGAAATTCCGTGGGTGATTAGCCACGGGAATTTTTCGAAAAGTTTCCAACGAAATTTCTGTCAAAAATTTATTCCGTCAGTAATTTCATGTTATTTTAAGTATTATGGAAAAGTAAAAGTGATCTTATCTTCAGGGGAAGATAATATCATGTTGTACTCTTTTTCTCTAAAGATAATATCATGCTGTACTTTTTTTCCCTTAACAAAGGTTTCATCCCACTGGGTTTTTTTGGGAAGGTTTTTAACGATACATCTTTGATAAATATTGTGTATTCTTTTTCCTTCACTGGGTTTTTGTTCCATTAGGTTTTTCCTAGTAAAGTTTTAATAAGGCACAATATTTGTTTATGCACCTCCAAGGGGAGGGGAGTGTTATGATATTGTTGTTATATAAGTGGATGCCCATAACTCCACACTCTTAGAATTCTTTTTTCCATAACCTCCCAATGAATGACTTGTGGGAGAGTTTCTTATGATTATTGCCATTATGCCAATCTTTATTCCTTTGTCACCATAGTTATAGACTTTAATGTGTGGAGGTCTATAAATAGAGGCCAAACATAAGGCATTTGTACCAAGAATTACACCCTTCTAATGTCTTTGTATTATAATCTCATTTTCTCTCCATCTTTCTTCTTTTCTCTTATTTTTATAACGTCTCTAACATTATTGACTATTTTGTGTGGTTTTTTTTTTGGGGGTACCATAGTGAGTACTAATGAAAAATACTTATTGGGTATGTGAATTATGAAGGGGGAAAAGCTTCATTGGAAACCTTTGACGTCTGAGAGAGGGCAGATTAATATATTTAATAGTAGCATTTAGTTACTTTTAATTGCCATAAAAACGTTAAAGCTTACGAAACAGAACATCCCAAGAAAAATAAAGATCTGCATACAGACGTGTTCCATTCCATCGTTCTCACCGCGAATAAAAGATTGCTTCCCTTATCCAAATATTAATCCATTATTTGAGGGTTTTAGTTTAATCATAAATATAAGATTTAATTTCCTTGTACAACAATACAATATTATATTAATTGTTTTTTCCTCACTAATTATTTAGCATCCTTTTTCTTGGAGCATTTTCATCTCAGTATATTTTTTGGCCATTTTTTTATCTTAGTTGATTAAATTTTAATAATAATATTATGAGTATTATTAAAAAAATCATAAATTTTGTGTGAGTTGATTACATATGAATATTTTAACTACTTTTTTTTTGAAGTATACTCTACAAATTACCTAAATAAAATAGTATTTTTAATTTCAAAATCCTTTTTATGAAATGTAAAGGAAGCCTGTTGAAGGGAGGAATGATTAGTTTGAGTTGGGAAGGTGAACAGTGAAGCAAAAGTAAAGCCATTTCATGAATCACACGATTACATGCCCAAACACACTACTACTGTTAGTAAACGTCACTTCCCCATAATTTAACTTCTCATATGTAATTGCTAGTATTATCCGAATCTTGGTTTACAAAAACATTGAACAACTTGGGTATTGGTAAAGAATCACTTGGACCTTGACCTCCTCTATATGTTTGGAACTCATAATCCTTAAGAATATAATGTTTTGTATACATTTATTGGACTCTCTTGATTCCTTCTCTCCAACAATAAACAAGTATCCTGTTTTTTGTTTAATTTCCTATTTTCCTTTTCCTTCTACCTTCTTCATTTATATATAATCCTTCTAATTCCTTCTCCTATCTATTCACGTTCTCCTCCCTGTATTTCAACATTCACAAATTGACAGCTTTTTAGCTTCTCATTTGTATTATTCATTTAAACATCCACATACAAATTAATATATTCACTATTATATTGGATTTAAAATTTGATTTCGGATTTTGATGTGGTCAGGGATCATCATATAAGTTGAGTAGAGCATGAAGAATCAGCAGCCAAAGGATATAACATACCAGAAAATAGCACGGACGATCAGAAACTTCAAGAGGCCAATACCCGACACTACTCTGAGGTTTTTACTATTGGCGATTGTAATTGGTAATTAATTGAAATCTGTTTTCACAAATACAACAATACAATATTGTATTATTAGTCCCTCATTTAATTATTTCATCCCACTACTTTATTATATTTGTTTTATATCTGTTGGTTTTGATGATTCAATATTTATAAATTGGGTAAAAAATTAAATAAAAACCAAGTAATTAGTTTATGGTCAAATAATGATTCAATATTTGCATGCGATCGAGCATATTTATACCATTTTTTTTTCGTAAATAGGAAAGTTGGTGTATACCGAGGAAGGTAGGACCAAAAGCTTCGAGTTTGCCTCCAGGTTGGAGCATATACACAGAATTCACTCTCACTGTGTGGTCAGTCAAATTTCCAGGGCAGAATCTCGAAAAGGAGGTACTATGATTTAATTTTATACTTATTCTTTATCATTTATTCCCCAAAATTATATTAAGCCTTTTTTTTTTTCAGTTTGGTTCTCTCATTTTTCAGTCTGAATGGGATGGTTCAATTTCATATATGAATAATCTTTTACTTTAATGCAGATTTGAAACACAGGTTCTCTAGTGCAAATAATGCAGTTAATAGGGGTTACGCACCTTTTATGCCTTTGAAGGTACTTGAGAATCCATCTAATGGTTTTATTTTCAAAGATAAATGATGTATTGTTGAAGTTGAATTTTATGTGATCAAATCCGATGGCTTTGAGCTGCAAGTGATCATTTAACGTATCCTTCCTACTTACCCAATGAATCCAAACAAGTTCCTTCAAATGAAGCAAAGGTTGAGGATAACGATGATGTGGTTGATTTTAAATATTTGGGACGAATAGAGAAACCGTTTGTTCCATTATTAGAGGAAGTTTGTTCATGGCATCCTTCATTGATGGATTGTAAGAACAACAGAAGTAGTCCTAGGTTTACTGAGTGGGCATTTAATAGTTTAGGTCACGTTCTTCAGTTTTTGAAGGGCAAGAGAAGTGGAAAGATATGAATGATGAGGCCTGCGAGCAGCTTCGGCATCTGTGGAAAGAACTTGAGATAAGTAGGTTAGAGTTGAGTTGGTTGGAGCCTATTGTTAAATCTGCTTTAAAGATGAAAGGGTATGAAGAGAAGATAGAGAAAGTGAAGAAGTTGAAGCAAAACTTGGAAACTTTGGAGATAGAAATGAAGGAGTTAAAAGAAAAATTAGGTGACTCCGAACAAGGTGCTGAAAAGATTAGAAAAGATCAAGATGATGTAGAGAAGAAGGCTTCGAAGAAAAGGATTTGGAAGCAGAAATTAGATATGGAAA